>OX451738.1:398892881-400209704 GCA_948472305.1 Vicia faba | reverse complement strand
TATATATTATATATATAATAAGATATATATAATATATAGTATTTATATATATATATATCATATATAAATATAAATATATATATATATATATATATATAATATATATATATATTATAATATATATATATAATTATATATATATAATATATATAGCTATATATATATTATATATATATATATATATATATATATATATATATATATATATATATATATAAATATATATATATATATATATATATATATATATATATATATATATATATTATATATATATATATATATATTATATATATATATATATATATATATATATATATATATATATATATATATATATATATATATATATATATATATATATATATATATATATATATATATATATATATATATATTTATTAGTATATTTATGTTAAAATACAAAAATACCTATATTTTTTATTTTATTAATATTTGACATAAAAAAATACTTTTTATAAATATACTTCATTTTATTTTATTTTTGTACATAATAAACAAATACTTGTATAAATTAAATAATATATATATATTACTTAATAAAAATTAGGGTTTTACCCTTAAAATAAAAAAACTCCAAAAATAATACTTTTTTTTATTTTATTTATTTGACATAAATAATACTTTTTTTTCATACATATAAAAACCTTTTTTTGCATTTTGCATCTTTATTTTATTTTCCATTTAATTTATGCAATCAATTATCTTGTAAATATTCCAAAAATTGATGTAATAGCTAGGTTTTAAATTCTTGTCTAAATATCCCCCCATTTGAACATTTGTACCCCCCTTCCCATATTGTGTTGTAATAGTGTAGGAATTTTACTTTTCGCACTTTAACGCTTTCTAAAGATACCATGCTAGAATTAGGGTTTGTATGCAAATAAAAAGAACAAAATAGTTTGACCTAATTTCAAGATAAACAAGCATGAAATATGGACAACACATCTCACACTTGCACCCATAGGGTATTCCACTTGTTGCCTTCAAATAAATGGGCCATATTGCATGTTAGGTTTCTTTGGGTAAAACAAACAATTCAAAAGATCATAGTCTCTCGACGATGCTTTCGAAAAGTTGCCTAAAATGATCAAGTCCCTTTCAAAGAGAAATTGCCCAAAGATACTTAGCACTATTGCAATTATGGTCTAAACGATGACCCGCGCCCGTCCCTTTCACCTCCTAATACAAGATTGTCCACCAAATGCAATGGTGGAACAAAATTGTCAAAAGGTTTAAAACATAACAAAAATCTTTGAGAACTTTAGGGTAGATAACTTTTAGGTACTTGTCAACTTGCAAAACAAAACACTTGCCTATTTTCAAACCACACTTCACAAACACTTTCAAAACAAACTTTCAAAAAACCTTGGAACATCTTTTCAAAAGACAAAGTACCTTTTGTAAAACATTCGAGTAAAGAATTGTTACAAGGGTAGCCTATACAAGGCATCTTTTTCAAAGCATTTTCAAAACCACACACCAAGCACCATTTCAAACAATTGAAAACCAAGGCAAGTTGATCTAAGCAAGTACCTAAGAGCCCATGGATAACCATGGATAGAAAGGGTGCTAATACCTTCCCTTTCTATAATCTACTTCCCGAACCCAAGAAAAATCTCAAAAGGTTTTTGCTGTGCTTTTTAAACCTTTCCTTAAGATAAAATAAAAAGTCGGTGGCGACTCTTGCTCAACCGAAACATTTGCGAAAACAAACGCAAAACCTCAAGTCAGTTCTCCCACCGTACCACACCATGGTATGTCCACTGGAGTGAGTTTCGAAGGTACCTTCATGCAGCTCTGCCATGATCCTTTCTGCTTCAGTCTTATCCACACAACGCAGTAAGGTTGAATCATGGTTTCGTTTATAGAGAATGTCATTGCTGAGGAAGAACTTCGCCGCGAACCTTCTCAGAAACTTCTTGTCATTAACAGATGCGCCCTCGGGGTATTCTTGAGCTTCCAAGTACCTCTTCACCTCATGATACCAAGGCTTTTCTGTTACCTCTTCTGTCTCAAGATCACAGTAATGTGTAGGTTCATCCAATTTCCTTATAATGATCCAGGGAGCCTCGTTGTCCCATTTGACTTTGAACATAGAAGACATTGTAGCCAGCGCGTCCGCCAACTGATTCTCCTCTCTTGGGAAATGTTCAAAAGTTATCTCCTCTAAATGGGGAATCAACGTCAATACATACTCCTTGTAAGGAATAAGATTCGGGTGTTTCGTATGCCACTCGCCTTTGATCTGTCTGATCACGAGAGAGGAATCTCCAAAGACACTCAGAAACTTGATCCTTAGGTCAATTGCAGCTCGAAGACCCATGATGCATGCTTCATATTCCGCCATGTTGTTGGTGCAGTTGAAACATAGCAGGGCGGTAAGTGGAGTATGAGTGCCTTTAGGGGATATGATCACAGCGCCAATGCCGTTACCCAACGCGTTTGAGGCTCCATCAAAGTGCATAGACCATCAGGATCCTTCCTCAGATCCTTCATCCAGTCCAGGTACTTCACAATCAGTCACTACCATGATATTCTCGACTGGAAATCCAAAGTTCATCGATTGGTAATCATCCACTGCCTGATGTGTCAAATGGTCTGCCAATACACTTCCCTTGATTGCTTTCTGAGTCGTGTACTGGATGTCGTATTCGGTCAAAATCATCTTCCATCTTGCTATTCTTCCGAACAAGGCAGGCTTTTCGAAGATGTACTTTATTGGATCCATTTTTGAAATCAACAGAGTAGTGTGAGTCAACATATACTGTCTCAGCCGGCGAGTAGCCCATACCAAAGCGCAGCAAGTTTTCTCGAGCAGTGAGTATCGGGTCTCACAGTCGGTAAACTTTTTGCTAAGGTAATAAATAGCGTTCTCTTTTCGGCAAGACTCATCATGCTGCCCCAGCACACACCCCATTGAGCTGTCAAGTACTATCAAGTATAAGATTAGAGGTCTCCCTTCAACCGGTGGCATAAGGATGGGTGGCTCTTGGAGATACTCTTTGATTCTTTCGAAAGCGGCCTGACATTCATCGTTCCAACGTACTACTTGATCTTTCTTCAGTAGCTTGAAGATTGGTTCACAGGTAGCAGTTAGATGTGAGATGAATCGGGCAATATAATTCAGACGTCCTAGAAAGCCTCTGACTTCTTTCTCTGTCTTGGGAACTGGCATCTCTTGTATGGCTTTCACTTTGGCAGGGTCCACTTGAATACCTTTGTCACTTACGACAAAGCCTAGCAATTTTCCAGATCTCACCCCAAAGGTGCACTTGTTTGGGTTCAACCTCAGCTTGTACAACTTCAGACGGTCAAACAGCTTCTGTAGATGGTCAAGGTGTTCCTCCTCAGTTTGGGACCTTGCAATCATATCATCGACATATACTTCTATCTCATGATGGATCATGTCATAAAACAAAGCAACCATGGCACGTTGGTAGGTTGCCCCAGAATTCTTCAACCCAAAAGGCATGACCTTGTAGCAAAAGGTGCCCCACTGAGTAACAAAGGTGGTCTTCTCCATGTCTTCAGGAGCCATCTTTATCTGATTATAACCGGAGAACCCGTCCATGAAGGAGAATACCTTATGCTGAGCAGTGTTGTCAACCAGAACGTCGATGTGAGGCAGAGGAAAGTCATCCTTGGGGCTCGCCCTGTTCAAATCCCTGTAATCAACACACATTCGGACCTTACCATCTTTCTTCGGCACTAGAACCACATTGGCAACCCACTGAGGGTAAGAAGTCACCGCTAGAAAACCGGCGTCGAATTGTTTCATAACCTCAGCTTTGATTTTCTCGGACATCTCTGGACGCATACGGCGGACCTTCGGTTTTACCGGAGGGCATTCTTCCTTGGTAGGCAAATGATGAACCACAATGTCGGTGTCCAACCCAGGCATATCTTCGTAGGACCAGGCAAAGATTTCCACATAGTCATGCAGCATCTGAATCAACCTTTGTTTCACACTAAGCTCCAGATTGGCACCAATCTTGACTTCCTTTTTGTCTGTCTCAGTACCCAGATTTACCGTTTCCACTGGCTCTTCATGTGGCTGAATGGCCCTCTCTTCCTGGAGTAACAGTCTTGCAAGTTCACCAGGCACCTCGCAATCATCTTCACCTTCGTCTTCGACTAAGTTGATCGGATTTTCGAAGTCATAACTGGCAGTAGCAGAGTCGTTACCAGTCTGATCCAGAGTGGATTGGAACCTGTATAGGTGAGTGTGTGTAAATATAGTTGTTTTGCAATATATAATAAAGAAAGACAAGGAGCGCAAGATTTGAAATGCAAAAAACGTCCAATGCTTTTATTAATGATATATGAAAATGACACACAAAAGCCCTCACAAATGAAGCCGCGGTGCCCCGGGTAAGACACCGGGCCATAAAGTTACAGATTATTGTTTGTTACAAATTCAAAACAAAGGAGTTCATTACTGAGTGAAAAAAGTAATAGGTGTGAAGTCTTTGGCAGTCCAGTTGCTTGGTCCACCGTCGGTCGTTGGGTAGATCCAGCTGTCGAATTCAGATTCCTCCACGTCGTCTTCAATAGAATTTACTCCCGGGTTGGTGATGAATACAGGAGGTCTTCCAATCCTTGCCTTACGAATAACCCTCTGAGCTTCTGCAGTGAAACCCAAACCAAACTTGTCAGTCTTCGGAGTGAAATCAGGAAGTCGGCCCCAGTTTGCACACTCACCCTTCTCAATAACAGCCCGGGCATCCTTTAAGGAAGCCATCTTCAAAGGAGAGTCTTCTTCAGTCACAGTCTCTGCTGACGCCATGTCTGAGGAACCTCTTCAAAATGTTGAAAGGGGGTCTCAATGAATTCCCCCATCGATCTCTATGTACCGGAACGAGTTGAGGTGGCTGACCATATATTCTTCTTCCCCCTGAACTGTCACAATCTTCCCCCTGACCGGGTATTTCAGCTTCTGATGTAATGTGGAGGTCACAGCTCCAGCCTTATGGATCCAGGGACGACCCAGCAAACAAGAGTAGGATGGCCGGATGTCCATCACGTAGAACGTTGAATCAAAGACTTGAGAACCAACCCTGATTGGGATATCAACTTCACCATGTACCATCCTCTTAGACCCGTCAAAGGCCCGGACAACAATGTTACTTGGCTTGAGCTCTAAACCCTCACAATCCAGCCTGTCTAGAGCTTTCTTGGGTAATACGTTCAACGAGGAACCAGTGTCAACCAGCACATGGGCAAGAGTAGTGCCTCTGCATTCGATGGAGACATGCAGGGCGTCGTTATGGTTCTTCCCATTAGCAGTCAGATCAGCGTCAGAGAATCCCAAACCATTATCAGCAGTTAAGTTGGCCACACAATCGGTAAATTGATCAGCAGATGTCTCTTGTGGCACGTGGGCCGTCTTCAGGAAGGTAATCAGAGCCTTGGCATGGGCCTTTGAATACAACAACAGTGATAGCATAGAAATTTTAGATGGGGTGTGCCCCAGCTGCTCAACTACGTTGAAATCACTCTTCTTGATAATCTTAAGAATTTCTTCCATCTCCCGCTTGGAAGCTTCAACATTGGTTGTCTTCGGTGCCTCCGTCTGGGCAGGCACATCAGTAGCAATCCCTTTGCCCCGAGCGTCAGATGACTCGACAGCAGGGGTAGAAATAGGAACTTGGTCAGGCAGGGAAGCAGGCACCCTTGCAGGTGTGATGACAATAGGTCTCTGAATAACTGGTGGCGCAATATCTGGTGAGAAGAGTCTGCCACTGCGGGTGACTTTGGCAGGCCCGGTGATGTTGCTGACACCGGTACTAGTATCGAACTCTTGTTTAATTCCAAGCACATAAACATCTGCCCCATAGTGCCAAGGGACAGCCTTGTCATATATATAGGGGAGGGGCCTCGGAACAGTGATGATGATAGGAGCAATCTTCTGAGTAGACATGATTTTGACAGGCTTCTTTGAGGGAGCCTTAGGAGAGTTGTTGAAAATAGTAACAATGGACACTTCTTCAGTAGGGATAGCAGGAACAACAATCTTCTCGAACAAAATCTCTTTGTTGTCCATCAGGTTTTGGACGCCTGACTTCAACAAAGGACAACCAGCAGGTGAGACAGAACATAGATGGAAACCTTTACTACATCTCGGAAATAAACCAGCTAGAAACAGGTTCCTTTTGACAGTCAACAACGGAGTAACAATATCATCCACAGAGGCTACATACAGGTCCTCCTCTACAGCATTCACTCCATGCTTGGGCATGGGAGCAGTCACAACATTGGGCCTTTCGGGCGCCTCGAACTCTATTTCTTTAGCATCAATAAGGTCCTGAACCTTATTCCTCAGAGCCCAACAATCATCCATAGCATGCCCCGGGCTGTCAGAGTGATAAGCGCAGCGGGCGTTGGGATTGTACTTTGGAGATGTTGTGTTCACTACCTTCGGAGCTTCTTTTGTGGTTACCAGATTGGTTGACAGTAGTTGCAGCAATATCTGGGACAAGGTCATGCTGAGCCGAGTGAACTGCCTTTTAGGTCTCTCGCCCCTTGGCTGGTTGTATTGCTGAGGAGCAGCAGCAGGCTTTGAAATTACCACCGCGTTGACAGCTTGGCGGCGTTCCGGTTTATTCTGTCTCCTTGAACCATAAACAACACTAGATTCCTTCTTGAAAGGTTTCTTTTCAGAGCTCGAGGAGGCACCCTTTTGTATCTTCCCAGACTTGATACCAGCTTCTATCCTCTCACCAGTCAATATCAGATCTGTAAACCCAGCAGAAGAATTCCCAATCAGATGGTTGAAGAACGGACCAGACAGGGTCCCCAAGAACATGTCAACAAGCTCACGGTCCGTCAAAGGTGGCTGCACCCTTCCAGCCAGGTCTCTCCACTTTTGCGCATATTCCTTAAATCCTTCACCCGTCCTTAGTGACATACCCTGGAGTTGGGTACGCGTAGGAGCGAGGTCGGAATTATACTGATACTGCTTGTAAAACGCAGTAGCCAAGTCCTCCCAGTTACGAATACTGGCCCCATCCAGCTGATAGAACCATTCGAGTTGAGTCCCTGAAAGACTATCCTGGAAGAAATGGATCCACAAATTCTTGTCAGCGGTGTAAGGTTGGATCTTCCTTACATACGACCGGAGGTGCAGCTTAGGACAGGAAGCTTCGTCATATTTTGCAAAAGCAGGTGCCTTGAACTTATGGGGAATCACCACCCCAGAGGATAAGCCTAGGTCTCCAAATTCCAACTCGGGCACATTCTGTATCTCCATAGCACTTAAGCAGTCTTCCAACTGTTTGTACCTATCCTCAGCAGGAGGGTATTGTTCATCATTGTAATCCGTCTCGTTGTCGGAGACCACGGGACTAGGAACCCTTCTCTCTTGGGGGCTGTCTTTCTCTACAGATGAGGTAGTCAGCTCAGCCTCATTCTGCAGTCCATTCCCAGATCTGCGTCCAGTGTTGAACAAGACGGTCCTCTTCTTCTTCTTCTTCTTCTTCTTCCTTTCTTTCAGAATCAAAGTCTTTAAATCCTGTTGACCCTGGGCTAGGCTCATAACCAACTCTTGGAACTGGGCATTCTGGGCCTGGAGGGCCTTGATAACTTGTTCTGTGGAAGGTTCAGAAGACATGATGATTGCTGCAATAAACAGCGAAGAAGATAAGTGACCTGTAAAAGTACCTGTAATGCAATGATATGTATGATATATGTATGCAATGTTTTCAAGGATCTCGCGGGGTAAACAGAGAAACTTGTTAGAATTTGAATCTGGTAGCTTGATTGAAGGAATTTCATGTTGCTGAGAGTCCTTCTTCAAGAGTCAAAGCTCACCATATCGAGTGGGTCATAGCCCCTGACTCAAGTTATCGTGCTTGGATTTCTAGACAACCTTGGCTAGAGGAAAATAAATCCCCTTTGCCCCTTGCTAGACAGTTGGTTCATCATGACCTGCATCACAAACCCTTGAGATCCTTGAAATGGATTAGTCCTTATGCAGGATGCATGCAATGTTATGATGGTATGATGTTATGCTATGCGTGGAGTGATGTAAGTAAATCCTGTTATAAGCCCAGATTAAGGATTGTAAACAAAACCTGTAAGGAACTCATGTTGTCAGATAACAAGAATGTGCAAGTAGTTCAAGTTTGAAGGCACACAAGTCACACAAAAGAGCCCTTAGATTTCAGGCCAGCATGAAGTTTAGGTACTACCCTCTTGAAGTTGGTTGGCTCAAAACCTGTCCTATGAATAGTAACCAGGTTCTAGAGGATCTCAATATCACTGACTACCCTCAATCGGTCATAACTCCAGCTTCGCAATCTTTCCTTGCGGCCGAAACCATCGCGAGAGTTTAGCCTCAATGAGTGTAGCATATTGCTACTGCTCTATGGCCAAGTTGGGTCAATTTAAGGTTCTAAGGTCAGTTGGTGCTTAATGACTCCTCAGAAGACCCATATTCTCCTCGTTCCAACACAAGGGATATCGGTACAGACCAAGGTGTCACACCAACGTAGCTACTGCTTCACCCGTGTCGGTCTACGCCGGACAGGTCCCTCACAATTTATTGCTACCTAAAGGGTATCCCCCAGATCCGGGTTAGGATCTATGAAACTCCGATGCAAGCCCACAATATTAAAGAAAACAAAGCATACAATTGAAAACATAAGTATTCTTATCCTAAGGTACACCTCACTCATAAGCATTCCCCAGCAGAGTCGCCAGTTCTGTGATCGGTGGAAATAGAACTGACTGTTTTGGAATGCTGGTTCGCGAAATGTCGTGGTAAGCAAGAGTCGCCACCGTCTTTTATTTTCTCCAACAAGGAAAGGACAAAAGCACAACAAAATTCCTTTTCGAGATGTTTCTCGGTTCGGGAGGTAGATTATAGAAAGGGAAAGTATTAGCACCCTTTCTATCCGTGGTTATCCACGGGCTCTTAGGTACTTGCTCACTATGTTTTCAAAAATTGTTTGCTTTTCTTGTGTTTGTGGGTTTTGAAAAAGTTGTTTTGAAAAACTTCTAGGTAACTCTTGTATCAGTCCTCAAGAGTGTATGAAGTGTTTGTTTGAAAACTTTTTGAAAGTGTAGGTGCGAAAAGTTGTTTTTGTTTTGAAAGAGCAAGTACCTTAGAACTATCTACCTACTCAAAAGGAATTAAGCTGTGTAAATGTCCTTTAAACAGTACTATCCCACTATTGAGAAGTAGGAAGCACCATCGTTGGAGTTATTCGGGTCAATTCGATTATAGGGACATGTGGTCACCAAAGCAATAGTAGGACGCCTTAGCGGTAACCCTAATTTCCTAGATCCTTTTTATCCGAGGCAACCGTTTCGAGGCAACTGGATCTTTAGACAGGAGGGCGACCTCTAAAACACCCTATACTCAATGACCACCTCGAGGCAACCAAGTGAGGCGTACCCTAGGAGTGGCATGTGCACGTGTGTCAGGTTTCATGTTAATTGTCTTTGCACAAGTTATGGTGAGCTAGGTTTTGATTTTATTTTTTCAGGCAAGTCTTGTCATGCATAGTTAACAGTTAATAATTGTGCGGAAAATAAATTGCGGAAAGTGAATCTACGCTATTACAAGGCGTCGGGTATTTACATCGCCAAAAACATAACCCTTGAAAAGTAAATTGCGAGAAAATAAAGGAAAGCGATAAAAGGTCCTAATTATCTATTAAATTCTCGGAACAATTACATAAATATAATCAAAAATAAATATGCGGGAAAAGAAATTAAATCGGGAAAAGTCTTAGGGTTTTGACCCTTTTTTTGAGAAAAGAATGAATCTTGGTCCTTTTTGCAATTAATTAAATATTAAACCTAATTTACTAATTAATTAATTAAAAGAAAAAAAGTATTTTTTTAATTTTTTATGTTTTTAATGAATATAAAAATAAAAGAAATTAAAAGTTGTCAAGAGAAAAACCTAATTCTAGCTTGATTTTATTTATTGCGAAAAAGTCAAAGTTAACTTAATTAACTAAATTAATTATATTAGTATTTATTTACAAAATAATTAAATTAAAGTGAAATTAATAATAATAATAATTAATAAAAATATTTACATTTTTTAATTGTCTGAATTTATTTTGAAAAATTAATTTATGAGTTAATTAAATAGTAATGATAATAATTATAATCAAGTAATTAAAAGAAAACAAAAATATAAAAGAAGAAAAGAAATAATTAAACCAGGGAGGCGATGGGCCCATAAGGAGGTTCGTTTGGAAATTTCTCAAGCCCATTAACTCCAAGCCTTGTTGACTTTCTGGTTCGTCTACCCATGCATTGACCTGAGAATACCATGATCATTCAATTCTGACCACTGGATTTGTGCCTGGAGCCACATGGCGCTTGGATGTTTGGAGGCACATGGTGTACCACCCTTGGAAAGCTGCACGTGAACATGCATAAGAAAATAACAAATAATTGTTTTGGGGGGACCTGGGAATCGAACCCAGGTCCCAATGATTCACGTCCAGCGCATCTACCACCAGGCCACTTGCTTGCATTTGATAATATAACAACAAGCAATTATAATATTAAAACATTAGTGCATGTACTGTAAAACAAACAAAAACGCGCGCCATTTGAATTGTCCAGTAGCACGCTTACACCTCATCATCGTCTTCCTTTTTCCCTGTCAAAGACAAACAGATAGAGGGGGTTTTTAACCCAATATGGAACGAGGAATAATAGCGATTAGCTCCCTAGGCTATACAAATATGGCACGATGGTAGCTTTGTGTTCGTCTGGATCTCCTGAGTTCAACCATAGGCATTAGAGGTTCTAATTTTGCCTGGATAGTAAAGCCCTAATTCAAGAACTCAAGAACCCTAGAATTCTCCAATGGCAACTTTCGATTCAATGCATAATAATTCAATTAACCTATGCTAAAAGCTTCCTGTGGATTCAAGCAATGCAAAACAACCAATAAATCATGTTAAATGCGCATGGAATATGAGTTTCGATTTTGGAAAAGTCAAGCAAACCGTGGTTCTGTTTAGGGTGATTTCTGGAGCTATGAAACTGGGAATTGATTGCAAATCATCCTGGGGACCTCCTGCAATGGATTGAAATCAATAAAAAGCTTTGAATTGTGCTAGAACATGGAATTCAGTTTTCACTTTTCTTTGATTTTTTTCAATGTTGCTAAGGCCTTTTCTGCAGCAAAATCTCGTCCATGGCATTAGGGTTGGCTTGTGTACTTATAGTAGAATGAAACTAGGTTAAATCCTTGAGCAAAGATCCATGGAATGATGGTTTCAATATTTGATTTTCAATCATATATTTTTGAATCTTTTTGATTGGAAAATCTTGCCAAACTTGGAGATTCTTGTCCCCTTGATGTGCACACGAATTTTCCAGCTCTTTTAGGTCATATTTGCTTCATGAAAAGATTGAAAAACCATATCTTGATATTTCCTACAATTTAAATTAATTAAATGAATTAAAATTGATTAAAAATCCAATTAATTAATAAAAAATAAGAAAATAAATCAATTTAAGCTTAATGGGTCGTGCATAGGCCTTGGATAAAGTTTCAAGAAGAAATTTGAGGCCCATTAGCAAAAACAAAGTGTTTTGAGCAAAGTTGACTTTTGCAAATTCACAAAAATTTCCCAACTTCTCCAATGCATATCTTGCTCAATTTTGATCATATGAACATGTTCTTGGACATTTTGGAAAGGTCTTGAAGTCCTATAACCAATGCCTTTGGTCCCATGTCATTTGGATTTACCAATCCCAAGTTATGGTCTTTGACTTAAAGTGCATTTTTGTTGACTTTTGAAATTGACCTATAATGTAGAAATTGATAACTTTTTGTGAGAGAATTTATTGGACTTGGAATGTGAAGATGCATTGTAGGAAATGTCATACCCTTCAAAATGAGCATTGGATGGGATTTTTCTGATGAACCATGAAAAAGTTATGCCTTGGTCAAGATACAGTTGACTTTTCTACTGTCCAAAAATAGTAACTTTTGGCATCTTTATGATTTTTGAGCCATGCTTGTGGAATCATGATCAAGACTTGATCAAATGATGATTGTGGACTCAAAGTGATATGTTGACCAAAAATTCTGACTTTTGGCTGCAAAATGACCATTTTGCCCCTGTAGTTGATTGTGAACCAAATAGGGCTTTTGACTGTGCAATTTGCCTCTGTGAGTCTTGAGACTTGGCATGTAGGTGCTTGATAATGTATATAGGCATATGAGACTTGATTGAGCCATTGAAAACCTCAAATTCTTTGAAATAACCAAAACCCTAATTTTGACTGGCTTATGAGGCATTTGGACTGTGCAACCCTTGAGAAATCTTGAACCATTTGAAGATGATTCTTGACAAATCTTTGAAGAATATGGGAGGGCAAATTTTGGGGTACAACACGTATGCAATGATTTCAAGGATTTTAAGATTCAAAATCATTTTAGAGAAAAAGGAAACACGCGTTATATTAATAAATTAAAGCTTTGAGTACATTAATGCCTTCTTGGGCAAAATCAATACAAGAAACTATAAGATAGAAAGGTAGTACGCATCCTCTTCGGTGCAATGTAGGCATTCAGAGTCTGCTCCTCATGAAGTAGCCTAGTGAGTTCCAAAACCTTCTTCTCGTTTGCGTAGAATTGGGCTTCAAAAGTATCTCGCTACCCCTTAAGTTGTATCCAATCTCTTTGTATGTCTTCAAAAGAGGTGGGCATGTCAGGATGTAGGATTGTGTATGGAACATCTCCCTCCATGACAGGCTCAATGATTACCGGGAGAATGGAGGGGTAAGGAATCACCAGACTTTGAGCACGAGTTTGTACCCATTTGAGGTAAGGCTCAAGAGGGATGAAATTCTTATTCCCCAATGTCTTTCTATTTACCTTGTTCATCATCCTCCAAGCTCGGATAAATCTCTAGTTAAGACCTTGATCTTCGTTCTCGTAGTCAAATACCAAACCTTGAATCAATATCTTGTGCGGGGCATCCCTTCGGGCGTAACCAAATTATCTTAAGGCTAAGCAAGGGTTGTGGGTGATACCTCCACTAATGCCAACTAAAGGGACATTAGGGAATTCTCCACAATAGTCGACAATAGTAACATTCTATATGGATCGCGAGAACCAATGAATGTTTGAATGTTTGAGTGTCATCAACCTTTGTGACCACCTTAAACCTTGCTCGTTCTTTAACACGGATTGGGGAAGATGCGAAATAAACCATATTTCCAAGAGAGGAGTGCAACATATAAGGACACCTCTTTTCCTCATTGTGCGAGTGTGAAAAGAGTGTAGAATGTTCCCTAGAAATGTAGGAATCGGGTTGCGGGATATGAAGATTTTGACGGCATTCACGTCTATGAGTTGGTCAGGATTTGGAAATAAAACCATCCCATAGATGAGGAAAGCCACAATTTCCTCAAAAGCTTGAAAATCCAAGGAATTCCAACAGTTTTGGGCTTTCTCAAACAAGAACTTTGCTAGGAAACCTTTGACACCACTCCTTGTTTCCCAATGAGTTGTGACATCAGATGAGTGCAGGTGTAGAGCTTGAGCAATCTCTTTTGGCTTTGGGTCTCTTTCTGTACCGTTGAAAGGTAGTTTATTGAGAATGGTAATTCTCAAGAGTCGGGAGAATTCTTCCCAAGTAGGCACGAGTTGATATCAGGAAATGTGAAGCAATGGTAAAAAGGATCAAAGAACTGAAAGAGCACTTTCATCATGTCCTCGTATGTGTTGGAGATGACCAAGTTGAGTAGGCGACCATGTCTCTCGGTGAATGGAGAGTTCTCAGGAATCCTTGAGGCTAGCTCCTTAAGTTATTGAGGGATCCTTACAAGGTTGACTTGAATAGTTTTCCTGCAAAGAGAATCCATATCTTACAAAACAAGAACAAAGATGAATCCCAAAATCCTTGAAATGGTTAGTGAATAATTATGATGTTATGATGTTCATGATGTTATGTACAAGTGTGTATATACAAACAAAGCAAATAAGTCCTTAGGTTTAAGCTTGCATGGAGTCTTATAGGTAAGTACCCTCTTGAAGTTTAGTTGGCTCAACCTGTCCTAATAATAGTAACCGGGTTCTAAAGAGCTCAATATCACTGGTTTGTTTCCTTGGTCATTATTTCAGCACAAGCCTCTTTAATGGCAACCGAAATATCCCAAGAAACCAAACCTCAGTGAGTGTAGTATCGAGTATCTACCAACTTCGGACTGCACCAAAGTCGGTCATCTCACTACATCCTAAAGGCCAAGTTGGTCAAGTAAAGGTTCTAGAAATTCATTAGTGCTTTATGACATCACTCAGCGGCCCCGTATTCTCTTTGATTAACTCAAAGGCTACTGGTACCAACAAATATGTCGCACTAACATAGATATTTCTTAGACCGTGTCGGTATACCCCGAACAGTTTCCACAATGTATTGCTACTTACCTTTATTGTATCCCAAATCCGGGTAGAGGATTCAAACCCAAACAAAGAACCATAATGTAAAGCATACAAATCAAACAATGAAAGCAAATAAATGTGATCTAGCCTTAAGGTAACCCCAATTTTAGAACTCTCCCTAGCAGAGTCACCATTTCTGTGATGTGGTTGGAGAACTGACTTGAGGGTTTTGCGTTTGATCGCAAATGTTACGGTTAACAAGAGTCGCCATCGACTTTTCTTTTATCCAAAAGGAAAGGTGAAAAAGCACAAGAAAGACTTTTGAGATTATTTCTTGAGTTCGGGGGGTAGATTATGAAAAGGGAAGGTATTAACATCCTTTTCATCCATGGTTATCTATGGGATCTTAGTTACTTGCTGATCAGTTGCTTTTGTTTGAAATTATGCTTTGTGTGGTTTTTGAAAGTATTTTGTAAAGAGGCCATTGTTTAGGCAATCCTTGTAATGATTCTCGTTCGTAAGAATGTATACAAAGATGTTGATCTTTTTGAAAATGTTTTCAACTTTGTAAGATGTTTGAAAGTGTAGGTGTTTGTTTTGAAAATAGCAAGAATTTTTGTTTGAAATTGAGCAAGTAATTAGGAGTATTCTACCTACTCAAAAGTCTTTCTTGTTCATTTTCCTTTTCCTTTGACATTGTTGTCTTACCATTGATTTGGTAAACAACCCTATTTTTGGATGTAAACGGGACAGACGTGGGTCATCGTATAACCATGATCAACAATTTTGCAAGGTATCTTAGCATTCTTTTTGAGGACTAAGATCATTTGTAAGGCAACTTAGATAGCGTCATCGAGGGACTATGATCTTGTATTTGCTTGTTTTTCCTAAGATACCTTACATGCGTAATATGGCCATTTTGTATAAGGCAACCAAGTGGAATAACCCTAGGGGTGCTTGTGTGCAAGTGTATTGTTTTCATGCTTGTTTTTGTCTTGAATTAGGGTTTTCTAAGTATTGGTTTTAGTCTTTCCATACAAACCCTAATTACTAGCATGTTATATAAAAGCGATAAATTGCGAAATTTAAAGTTACTACGCTATTACAACATTTGTGGGGCCGGGGTATACAAATTCATGAATGGTGTTGTACCCCAAAATTTTCCCTCCCATATTCTTCAAGATTTATCAAGAGTCATCTTCAAATGGCTCAAGAATTCTCAAGGGTTGCACAGTCCAAATGCCTCCTAAGCCAGTCAAAATTAGGGTTTTGTTTCTTACAATGAATTTGAGGTTTTCAATGGCTCAATCAAGTCCCATATGCCCATATACATTGCCAAGCATCTACATGTCAAGTCTCAAGACTCACAATGTCAAATTGCACAGTCAAAAGCCCTATTTGGTTCACAATCAACTGTAGGGGCAAAATGGTCATTTTGCAGTCAAAAGTCAAACATTTTGGTCAACATCTTATTTTGAGTCCATAATCATCATTTGATCAAGTCTTGATCATGATTCCTCAAGGATAGCTCAAAAATCATCAAAGATGCAAAAGTTACTATTTTTGGACAGCAGAAAAGTCAACTGTAACTTGACCAAGGCATAACTTTTTCATGGTTCATCAGAAAAATCCCATCCAATTCTCATTTTGAAGGGGATGACATTTCCTACAACTCATCTTCACATTCCAAGTCCAAGAAATGCTCTCACAGAAAGTTATCAATTTCTACATTATAGGTCAATTTCAAAAGTCAACAAAAAGGCATTTTAAGTCAGAGACTATAACTTGATATTGGTAAATCCAAATGACATGGGACCAAAGGAATTGGTTAGAGGACTTCAAGACCTTTCCAAAATGTTCAAGAACATGTTCATATGATCAAAATTGAGCAAGATATGCATTGGAGAAGTTGGGAAATTTTTGTGAATTTGCAAAAGTCAACTTTGCTCAAAACACATCATTTTTGCTAATGGGCCTCAAATTTCTTCTTGAAACTTTGTCCAAGGCCTATGCACGACCCATTGAGATTAAATTGAATTATTTTCTTATTTTTATTAATTATTTGGATTTTTAATTGATTATAATTCATTTAATTGTAGGAAAATATCAAGATAGAGTTTTGCAATCTTTTCATGAAGCAAATATGACCTACATGTGCTGGAGATTTCGTGTACACATCAAGGGGACAAGGATCTCTCAATTTGGCAAGGTTTTTCAATCAAAAATATGCAAAAAGACTTGATTGAAAATCAAATATTGAAAACATGAATTCCATGGATCTTTGGGCCAAGACTTGACCTAATTCCCTTCCATTACATATGCATAACCAAACCCTAATGCCATTCACGTGAGATTACTGCAAGAAGGCCATATGCAATATTGAAAAAAAGTCAAGAAAACTCAAAACTGTTTTCTCACTCCCATACCCTTTCAAAGCAATTTAAGGATTCTAATACATTGCTAGCACTCCCAGAAACGTATTGGAATCAAAGTCAAGGGCTAACACTCAAGGAAACGCCAAGAACAGTCGTACGATTTGCTTAACTTTTCTAGAATCGAAACTCACATTTTATGCATCATTAACATGTTATAATCATTGTTTTACGTTGCTTGAACCTTTATAAAGCTTTTGGTATTGGTTAATTGCATTATCATGTACAGAATCGTGAATCACCATTGAAGATTTTTAGGGTTCTTGAGGTCTCGAATTGGGGATTTCCAGCACATGGAAAATTAGGCCTCAAGAGACCTATGATTGAAACCGTCTTATCAAGACGAACACAAAGCCATACTCGCGAACAATTTATATTTCGTGTGCGCCTAATCGCTATTTTCTGTCGTCCTATTTTGTGGGGGTTAAAAACTCCCGCTATCTCACTTTTATTTTACAGGTGAAAGGATGAAGATGATGACGTGCTGCCTCATGGTTGGGCCATTCAAATAAAGTGGCGCGCGTGTTTTGTTTTCCAGCACATGCGTTGGTTTTCATATATTATGATTAATTGTTATTATATTATCAGATGCAAGCGAATGGCGTATTGGAAGGTGATGTGTCTGGTAACCACTGGGACCTGGGTTCGATTCCCAGATCCACCCAAAACTTGTTTCTATTTTTTCTAATATATTCACATGTAGCGCTCCATGAGCATTCCACCATGTACCTCCCATCCAAGCGCGCCAAGTGGCCACTAACACCAATCTGATGGCCAGGAGATGAAGAGCATGATACTCCCAGTCAAAGCAACGTGCAGACAATCAGGAAAAGTCAATGGGCTGGCCAACAAATGGGCCTGAAATTGCAAACAAAACCTCCAGAATTTGGCCTTCACCTTCCTGGTTTAGCATTTTCTTTTCTTATTTTCTTTTAATCTCTTTTAATAACTATTATTATTATTTAATTATCTCGCAAATTATTTTTCATAATAAATTCAGACCATTAAAAAATGTAAATATTTTTATTAATTATTATTATTATCAATTTCACCTTAATTATTATTTTCGTAAATAAATTCTAACTAATTAATTTAGTTGTTTTAATTAGGTTTAATTTCAATTTTCTTTCACAATAAATAAAATAGATTAGACTTAGGGTTTTACTAACTTTTTTTATTTTTATTTCATTAAAATATAAAAACACAAAAAATACTTTTTCTTTTAATTATTTAATTAATTAGGGTTAGGTTTAATGTTTAATTAATTACAAAAAAGGACCAAATTCAATTCTTTTCTCAAAAAGGGTCAAAACCCTAAGGATGTCCCGATTCAATTCTTTCGGGCGCATATTTATTTTTAATTCATTATTTTTGATTATATTGATGTAACTGTTTCCGAGGATGTAATAGTTAATTAGGTCTTTTACCGCTTTCTTTACTTTTCTCGCATTTATTTTTCAAACGGGTTTTGTTTTTGGCGATGTATAGACCCGCGCCTTGTAATAGCGTAGATTTACCTTTCCGCACTTTATTTTCCGCACAAATTATTAACTGTTAATTATGCATGACAAGACTTGTATGACAAATAAAATCAATCCGTAGCTCACAATAATGCATGTTCAAAGATAATTTAAACATGAATTTGACACACATGTACATGCCACTCCTAGGGCACGCCTCACTTGGTTGCCTCAAGGTGGTCATTGAGTATAGGGTGTTTTAGAGGTCGCCCTCCTGTCTAGAGATCCAGTTGCCTCGAAACGGTTGCCTCGGATAAAAAAGGATCTCAGACATTAGGGTTACCGCTAAGGCGTCCTACTATTGCTTTGGTGACCACACATGTCCCTATAATCGAATTGACCCGAATAACTCCAACGACGGTGCTACCTACTTCTCAATAGTGGGATAGTACTGTCTAAAGGACTCTTACACAGCTTAATTCCTTAGAGTAGGTAGATTTCTCCTGGGTACTTGCTCTTTCAAAACAAAAATACTTTTCGCACCTACACTTTTCTGACAAAAGTTTTCAAACAAACACTTCATACACTCTTGAGGACTGATACAAGAGTTAAAACGAAGTTTTCAAACAAACTTTTTTTCAAAACCCACAAACACAAGAAAAGCAAAACATTTTTGAAAACATAGTGAGCAAGTACCTAAGAGCCCGTGGATAACCACGGATAGAAAGGGTGCTAACACCTTCCCTTTCTATAATCTACCTCCCGAACCGAGAAACATCTCGAAAAGGAATTTTGTTGTGCTTTTGTCCTTTCCTTGTTAGAGAACATAAAAGACGGTGGCGAATCTTGCTTACCGCGACATTTCGTGAACCAGCATTTCAAAACAGTCAGTTCTATTTCCACCGATCACAGAACTGGCGACTCTGCTGGGGAAATTTAAAAGTGAGGTATACCTTAGGATTAGACCACTCTTATGTTTTCAATTGTATGTCTTGATTACTTTTATATTGTGGGCTTGCATCGGAAGTTTCATAGATCCTAACCCGGATCTGGGGAATACCCTTTAGGTAGCATAAGTTGTGAGGGACCTGTCCGGCATAGACCGACACGGGTGAAGCAGTGGCTACGTTGGTGTGACACCTTGGTCTGTACCGATATCCCTTGTGTTGCAACGAGGAGAATATGGGTCTTCTGAGGAGTCATTAAGCACCAACCGACCTTAGAACCCTAAATTGACCCAACTTGGCCATAGAACAGTAGCAGTATGCTACACTCATTGAGGCTAAACTCTCGCGATGGTTCTGGCCGCAAGAAAAGATTGCGATGCTGGAGTTATGACCGATTGAGGGTAGTCAGTGATATTGAGATCCTCTAGAACCCGGTTACTATTTTCTAGGACAGGTCTTAACCAACGAAACTGAAAGAGGGTAGTACCTAAACTTCATGTTGGCCTAAACTCTAAGGGCTGTCTTGTGTGACTTGTGTGCCTTCAAACTTGAAATACTTGCATATTCTTGTTATCTGACAACATGAACTCCTTGAAGGTTTTGTTTACAGTCCTTAATCTTGGCTCATAACAGGGTTTACGTACATCACTCCACGCATAGCATAACATCATACCATCATACCATTGCATACATCCTACATAAGGACTAACCCATTTCAAGGATCTCACGGGTCTGCGATGCAGGTCATGATGAATCAAAATGTCTAGCAAGGGGAAAAGGGGATGTATTTTCCTCTAGCCAAAGTTGTTTGGAGATCAAAACATGACAGCTTAAGTCAGGGGCTATGACCCACTCGATATGGTGAGCCTTGACTCTTGAAGAAGAACTCTCAACAACACGAAGTTCCTTCAATCAAGCTACCCAAATTCAAATTCTAACAAGTTTCTCTGTTTACCCCGCGAGATCCTTGAAAACATTGCATGCATATCATACATATCATTGCATTACAGGTACCCCTTTTACAGGTTGCTTAATCTTCTTCGCTGTTTATTTCAGCAATCATCATGTCTTCCGAGCCTACTACTGAACAAGCTATCAAGGCCCTCCAGGCCCAGAATGCCCAGTTCCAGGAGTTGGTCATGAGCTTAGCCCAGGGTCAACAGGAATTGAAGACTCTGCTTTTGAAGAAGAAGAAGAGGACTGTTTTGTTCAACAGTAGGCGCAGATCTGGGAATGGACTACCGAATGAGGCTGAGCTGACTACCTCATATGTGGGCAAAGACAGTCCCCAAGAGAGAAGGGTTCCTAGTCCCGTGGTCTCCGACAACGAGATGGACTTCAATGACGAACAGTACCCTCCTGCTGAGGATAGGTACAAACAGTTGGAGGACCGTCTAAGTGCTATGGAGATTCAACACGTGCCTGGGTTGGATTTCGGAGATCTAGGTTTGTCCTCTGGGGTGGTGATCCCACATAAGTTCAAGGCGCCTGCATTTGCCAAATATGACGGAGCTTCCTGTCCTAAGTTGCACCTCCGTTCATACGTAAGGAAGATCCAACCCTACACGGCGGACAAGAATTTGTGGATTCACTTCTTTCAGGAAAGTCTGTCAGGGACTCAACTCGATTGGTTCTATCAGCTGGATGGAGCCAGTATCCGCAACTGGGAGGACCTTGCTGCTGCCTTTTACAAGCAATACCAGTATAATTCCGACCTTGCTCCCACGCGTACCTAACTCTAGGGTATGTCACTAGGGACGGGTGAAGGATTTAAGGAATATGCCCAAAAGTGGAGAGACCTGGCTGGAAGGGTGCAGCCACCTTTGACTGACCGTGAGCTTGTTGACATGTTCTTGGGGACCCTGTCTGGTCCGTTCTTCAACCATCTGATTGGAAATTCTTCTGCTGGGTTTACAGATCTGATCTTGACTGGGGAAAGGATTGAAGCTGGCATCAAAAGCGAGAAGATTCAAGAGGCTACACCTTCCGATGCTCATAAAAAGCCTTACAGTGGGAAGAAAGAGTCCAATGTTGCGTACAGTCAAAAGAGTCATCGTGACCAACATGCAGGGGCAGTTCTGATCTCTGGTTCTACACCACGCCGACAACAGCAAAAGGGAAATCAACGAAGGCCAGACGATCCCAAAAGACAGTTCACCAACATCAATATGTCGTTGTCACAAGCATTACAGCACATGTTGAAGATGAATCTGATTGCGGTGAACAACCCTCCGGCAAATCCAAAGACTTCTTCTCCAAGCTACAACCCAGATGCGAGGTGTGCTTATCATTCTAGTAGCCCGGGGCACGATACTGAGGATTGTTGGGCGCTGAAATACAAGATCCAGAATATGATTGATGCCAAAGAGATCGAATTCGAGCCTGCTGAGACTCCCAATGTGATCACTGCTCCCTTGCCAAAACATGGCTAGGATTGAAATTTTTTTTGTTCATTCGAATGTTCAAGTTGTATTCTTCTTTGATTGTTCAAACATTTTATTCATGTCAAACGTTGTTATTTCATTAATGCATTACACGTGTCTGTTTTGAAGTAATTGTGTTCACTATATTCAAAATTGCTTTTATTTTTCTTGATGTTCAACTCTCGATTGAAAATTCTAAGCCTCTTGAGGGAGGATGACGAAAACAATACCACGATCTTTACAGTATGCTTTTGAACAGACCCCGCTGATGAGGTACAAGCATTGTTTCTTATCCTAAACAATGGAGTTATAAGGAAGATAATCCCTAGTCAACCCCTTTGAGCCAAAGAAGTTGGAGTTTTTCTTTTCAAAAATTAAAACCCTTAATCATAACCTAGGGCAGGGTAGTTCTCTCAGTTGATCCACGTGCACAATGAATGGCATCAAAAGACAGTGATGGTTCCATACAATCGTCAAGACAGGCAGTCGTTATATTTCACAAAAAAAAAGCCCAATAAGTCAAAACCTATGAAGGAGACTTACAAAAACTGGGGCATCCCGCTGACTGTAATCACAAAAGAAACAGTTCAGGCAAAAGATAGGGATAACAAAATCAAAAAAGAAAGAGGTCCTACAAACCCTCAACAAAAAAGGAATTGACTGCCTGTTCAAAATAAACTATCAGTATCCGAACCATCACCAGAATATCAGAGCAAAGACTCAAACAAGGTCTAACGCACGATTAGCTGAGTTTAGGTTTGAAGAACATCACGAAGAGCGGGTGGGTACAAATAAAATTTGAGCCTTTATCCTTTGTTTCTTAAACCGTGAACCAGGCCACGCTACAACCCTTAAAAGTCCTAGCTGAAGCATGGGTTAGTTCGAAAGCATACTGTTACAAAAGTTATCCTGACTCCTTAAGGCTTGCAGTAAAATAACGAGTTGACATCACATTTTACAAAATTCACTGGTTTTATTGAAAAAATGCATTTCCAAAAAACTTCAAGACAGACATAAGCTTTGCATTTTTAAAATAACCTTGTTTGCATATGACTTTTTGTTCGAACAACAAAGAAATTCGCACGAAGAATATCTAGTGAACAAAAACACTTCCAACCAAGAGGACAGCATGATCATTGTCCATCATCTGGGGCAGTTAAGTCAAGATTCAGAGAATATCTCAAATGCCAAATAGCCAGGGGCAGATCTCCATCTGAATCACTCGGGGCATTGAACAGGAACTCCAGCAGCGAATCTGGAACGATCAAACGAAGATCTTCTGGTCGTCTAACAACACAACACTACTGACAGTGACAACTCCTTACATCCTGAGAGCATAGACATAGTCGAAAAAATACTACGCATAATCAAAGACCCGCTAGGTTGACACACCTAGGCAAAAATAAGGGCTTCCCGGCGAACCAAAAGGGTTCGGGCAAAAATAAGGGATGAAATGGAAAAAACCTATACACCCGGCAAGTCGAAAACCTGAAAAGGTGGCTTGGGCAAAAATGGGTATCCCGGTGGACTGAAAACCCGAAAGGGCGGTCCAGGCAAAAGTTAGGGATCTAAAGCGTACGACTATGTCCCGTCATCTTGTCACTTGCCCAACCAGAAGAGGATTTGTCAATCGGAAATTATCAAGGCCTCCGCAGGTACTTTCTCCCGCAGAAACTGTGGTAATAAGAATTGTCTGAACGATCTAGTTGCTCTGTCCACCAAGGTACCAAGGTAAGTTCAGCTGAAGAACATGACTAGGATACCTTCACTCCCCGTAGGATAAGACAAATCAACAATACTCTCCCCCGGGCAGAGTTGGTCTCCCATAAGCCCTAAAAGGCACAGTATCCCTAGCAAGTCAGCAACACTCTCCCCAAGCAGAGTTAGCCTACTATCAGCCTTAAGGAAGTTGGGTATCCTCAGAAGATCTCAATGTTCTCCAGCAGAGTATACAGATATTCCTCAACAAGCATCCCCGACAGTCTTAATATAAGATTGTTCCCCGGCGGAATACAAGACACCCCAGTGGAGCCATTTCCCCAGTGCAGTCTCAAAAGTTTCCCCATGAGAGTTGAATCATCCTCCCCAGTAAATTCTGGAAGCTTATCCCCAGTAGATTCTGGAAGCTTATCCCCAGTAGATTCTGGAAGCTTATCCCTAATAGATTCTGGAAGTTGGTCCCCTGCAGAGTACAAATATCTCTCCCCGACCATATTCAGAGGTCATTCCCCATCAGAGTCTAACTGGGTTATCCTCATCAAATTGCAACGGAAAGATCGTCCTCGGCGAAGTTCTTCCTATCCCCAACGGAGTTCATCAAATCCTCCAACAGAGGTTACCAACGGTATCCCCATCGGAGTTATCATCAAAATCTCAGCAAAGTATCTCTTCCCACAGAGGAATTCCCTGCAGAGTAATCTCTTCAACAAGTTTATTCCCCGACGAAGTCATCTCCTTCTACCGGTTTATTCTTGCAGTCATCATCCCCAGCAGAAGCGGAGAACTCTACTCCTCAACATCAGCCCAGGATTTAACAAAGCTCCCGACATTCGTCAAAGATTTGTTTTCCCAAACGGAGAAACATTCATAAACATCACATTTTCATACATCATGATACATGCGTATACGCATCATATCATACAATCTCATTTATTTTTGAGAACATCATGCATTTCATACATCATGACATTGCATACAACTAATGTTTTGCCTTTTCCAGAAAAGGTCAATCAAAAGATGGCTACCATCAACCTTTCCAAGTCCCAGTTTAATACTGGTAACAAGCCAGGAAAATTCTATGGACGACTATCTACTTGACCATCATGAGGCAACCCTACACCGGTTCCTTCTCAATTTCAGATGAAGTTTTACACGGACTCATCCTTAGGCAACCCTACACCGGTTCCTTCTCTTTCAGATGCAGTCTTACACGGGCTCATCAACAGGAAACCCTACACTGGTTCCCTCTCAACTTCAGATGTAGTTTTACACGAACTCATCATTAGGCAACCCTACACCGGTTTCCTTCTCAATTTAAGATGTAGTTTTACACGGACTCATCATCAGGAAACCCTACATCGGTTCCTTCTCAACTTCAGATGTAGTTTCACACTGACTCATCGCCAGGAAACCCTACACCGGTTCCTTCTCTATCCAAGATGCAGTTTTACACGGGCTCATCACCAGGCAATCCTACACAGGTTCCTTCCCTTCAGATGTAGTTTTACACGGACTCATCATCAGGAAACCCTACACCGGTTCCTTCTCAATTTCAGATGAAGTTTTACATGGACTCATCATCAGGCAACCCTACACCGGTTCCTCCTCAGTTCCAAGACGAAGTTTTACACGAATTCATCGTCAAGGTAACCTTACCCCGGTTCCTCCTGAAGTTTTACACGAACTTATCTCAAAGTAACCTTACCCCGGTTCCTCCAGAAGTTTTACACGAACTTATCTCGAAGTAACCTTACCCCGGTTCCTCCAGAAGTTTTACACGAACTTATCCCGAAGTAACCTTACCCCGGTTCCTCCAGAAGTTTTATATGAACTTATCCCGAAGTAACCCTACACTGGTTCCTTCTCAGCTCCAGACGCAGTTTCACACGAACTCGTCATCAAAAAAACCTACACAGGTTTTCTCTCTTCCAGGATGCAGTTTTACACGGACTCATCATGAGGCGACCCTACACCGGTTCCCTTTCTCTTTCCAGATGCAGCTTTACACGGGCTCATCATCAAAGTAACCCTACACATGTTCCTTCTCCATTTCAGATGCAGTTTTACACGGACTCGTCATCAAGAAACCCTACACAGGTTTCCTTCCTTCAAAGATGCAGTTTTACACGGACTCGTCATCAGTCAACCCTACACAGGTTTCCTTCCCTCAAAGATGCAGTTTCACACAGGCTCATCATCAGTCAACCCTACACAGGTTTCCTTCTTTCCAAGATGCAGTTTTACACGAGCTCATCATCAAGAAACCCTACACAGGTTCCCTCGTTCAACTTACCAAGTTACAGTTCAACAGACAATCTTCAGATGGCATCTTTAAGCCCATCTCCACAACTATCCGTTACATCTCCAAATGGCATCTATAAGCCCATTCCCGACAAGATTCTGTCACACTTCCAGATGGAATCTATAAGCCCATCCTCCTATCCATCATATCTCCAAATGGAATCTGTAATCCCATTCCTGACATCACATTGCTAATACTCTACTATGTGAGTGCAAATTTCTGGGCACTCTAGTGTTCAATCATCTTCCACCTTCGGATCACGAAAGGCACGCAAGCCAATCTACATCCTCAGGTTTAAGAAGATTGAACAGGGGCAACTGTTGTACCCCAAAATTTTCCCTCCCATATTCTTCAAGATTTATCAAGAGTCATCTTCAAATGGCTCAAGAATTCTCAAGGGTTGCACAGTCCAAATGCCTCCTAAGCCAGTCAAAATTAGGGTTTTGTTTCTTACAATGAATTTGAGGTTTTCAATGGCTCAATCAAGTCCCATATGCCCATATATATTGCCAAGCATCTACATGTCAAGTCTCAAGACTCACAATGTCAAATTGCACAGTCAAAAGCCCTATTTGGTTCACAATCAACTGCAGGGGCAAAATGGTCATTTTGCAGTCAAAAGTCAAAATTTTTGGTCAACATCTTATTTTGAGTCCATAATCATCATTTGATCAAGTCTTGATCATGATTCCTCAAGGATAGCTCAAAAATCATCAAAGATGCAAAAGTTACTATTTTTGGACAGCAGAAAAGTCAACTGTAACTTGACCAAGGCATAACTTTTTCATGGTTCATCATAAAAATCCCATCCAATGCTCATTTTGAAGGGGATGACATTTCCTACAACTCATCTTCACATTCCAAGTCCAATAAATGCTCTCACAGAAAGTTATCAATTTCTACATTATAGGTCAATTTCAAAAGTCAACAAAAAGGCATTTTAAGTCAAAGACCATAACTTGAGATTGGTAAATCCAAATGACATGGGACCAAAGGAATTGGTTAGAGGACTTCAATACCTTTCCAAAATGTCCAAGAACATGTTCATATGATCAAAATTGAGCAAGATATGCATTGGAAAAGTTGGGAAATTTTTGTGAATTTGCAAAAGTCAACTTTGCTCAAAACACATCATTTTTGCTAATGGGCCTCAAATTTCTTCTTGAAACTTTGTCCAAGGCCTATGCACGACCCATTGAGATTAAATTGAATTATTTTCTTATTTTTATTAATTATTTGGATTTTTAATTGATTATTAATTCATTTAATTCATTTAATTGTAGGAAAATATCAAGATAGGGTTTTGCAATCTTTTCATGAAGCAAATATGACCTACATGTGCTGGAGATTTCGTGTACACATCAAGGGGACAAGGATCTCTCAATTTGGCAAGGTTTTTCAATCAAAAATATGCAAAAAGATTTGATTGAAAATCAAATATTGAAAACATGAATTCCATGGATCTTTGGGCTAAGACTTGACCTAATTCCCTTCCATTACATATGCATAACCAAACCCTAATGCCATTCACGTTAGATTGCTGCAAGAAGGCCATATGCAATATTGAAAAAAAGTCAAGAAAACTCAAAACTGTTTTCTCACTCCCAGGCCCTTTCAAAGCAATTTAAGGATTCTAATACATTGCTAGCACTCCCAGAAACGTATTGGAATCAAAGTCAAGGGCTAACGCTCAAGGAAACGCCAAGAATAGTCGTACGGTTTGCTTAACTTTTCTAGAATCGAAAATCACATTTTATGCATCATTAACATGTTATACTCATTGTTTTACGTTGCTTGAACCTTTACAAAGCTTTTGGTATTGGTTAATTGCATTATCATGTACAGAATCGTGAATCACCATTGAAGATTTTTAGGGTTCTTGAGGTCTCGAATTGGGGATTTCCAGCACAGGGAAAATTAGGCCTCAAGAGACCTATGATTGAAACCGTCTGATCAAGACGAACATAAAGCCATACTCGCGAACAATTTATATTTCGTGTGCGCCTAATCCCTATTTTCGGTCGTCCTATTTTGTGGGGGTTAAAAACCCCCGCTATCTCACTTTTATTTTACAGGCGAAAGGATGAAGATGATGACGTGCTGCCTCATGGTTGGGCCATTCAAATAAAGTGGCGCGCGTGTTTTGTTTTCCAGCACATGCGTTGGTTTTCATATATTATGATTAATTGTTATTATATTATCAGATGCAAGCGAATGACGTAGTGGAAGGTGATGTGTCTGGTAACCACTGGGACCTGGGTTCGATTCCCAGGTCCACCCAAAACTTGTTTCTATTTTTTCTAATATATTCACATGTAGCGCTCCATGAGCATTCCACCATGTACCTCCCATCCAAGCGCGCCAAGTGGCCACTAACACCAATCTGATGGCCAGGAGATGAAGAGCATGATACTCCCAGTCAAAGCAACGTGCAGACAATCAGGAAAAGTCAATGGGCTGGCCAACAAATGGGCCTGAAATTGCAAACAAAACCTCCAGAATTTGGCCTTCACCTTCCTGGTTTAGCATTTTCTTTTCTTATTTTCTTTTAATCTCTTTTAATAACTATTATTATTATTTAATTATCTCACAAATTATTTTTCATAATAAATTCAGACCATTAAAAAATGTAAATATTTTTATTAATTATTATTATTATCAATTTCACCTTAATTATTATTTTCGTAAATAAATTCTAACTAATTAATTTAGTTGTTTTAATTAGGTTTAATTTCAATTTTATTTCACAATAAATAAAATAGATTAGACTTAGGGTTTTACTAACTTTTTTTATTTTTATTTCATTAAAATATAAAAACACAAAAAATACTTTTTCTTTTAATTATTTAATTAATTAGGGTTAGGTTTAATGTTTAATTAATTACAAAAAAGGACCAAATTCAATTCTTTTCTCAAAAAGGGTCAAAACCCTAAGGATGTCCCGATTCAATTCTTTCGGGCGCATATTTATTTTTAATTCATTATTTTTGATTATATTGATGTAACTGTTTCCGAGGATGTAATAGTTAATTAGGTCTTTTACCGCTTTCTTTACTTTTCTCGCATTTATTTTTCAAACGGGTTTTGTTTTTGGCGATGTATAGACCCGCGCCTTGTAATAGCGTAGATTTACCTTTCCGCACTTTATTTTCCGCACAAATTATTAACTGTTAATTATGCATGACAAGACTTGTATGACAAATAAAATCAATCTGTAGCTCACAATAATGCATGTTCAAAGATAATTTAAACATGAATTTGACACACATGTACATGCCACTCCTAGGGCACGCCTCACTTGGTTGCCTCAAGGTGGTCATTGAGTATAGGGTGTTTTAGAGGTCGCCCTCCTGTCTAGAGATCCAGTTGCCTCGAAACGGTTGCCTCGGATAAAAAAGGATCTCAGACATTAGGGTTACCGCTAAGGCGTCCTACTATTGCTTTGGTGACCACACATGTCCCTATAATCGAATTGACCCGAATAACTCCAACGACGGTGCTACCTACTTCTCAATAGTGGGATAGTACTGTCTAAAGGACTCTTACACAGCTTAATTCCTTAGAGTAGGTAGATTTCTCCTGGGTACTTGCTCTTTCAAAACAAAAATACTTTTCGCACCTACACTTTTCTGACAAAAGTTTTCAAACAAACACTTCATACACTCTTGAGGACTGATACAAGAGTTAAAACGAAGTTTTCAAACAAACTTTTTTTCAAAACCCACAAACACAAGAAAAGCAAAACATTTTTGAAAACATAGTGAGCAAGTACCTAAGAGCCCGTGGATAACCACGGATAGAAAGGGTGCTAACACCTTCCCTTTCTATAATCTACCTCCCGAACCGAGAAACATCTCGAAAAGGAATTTTGTTGTGCTTTTGTCCTTTCCTTGTTGGAGAACATAAAAGACGGTGGCGACTCTTGCTTACCGCGACATTTCGCGAACCAGCATTTCAAAACAGTCAGTTCTATTTCCACCGATCACAAATGGGGATTGCAAGAATTTAAACATAATTAGTCTATTACAACCATATTTAATTGATGTCAATGTACAAGGAAATAAATAAACACAAAGTATAAAATGAATGAATGTACAAAAATGCAAAATGTAAAGAAAATGTATCTTTGTTTGATTTTCATGAAAAAGGGATTTTTGTCTTAACCTAATTAAATAAAGAAAATAATTAATTAAATTTGAATTTTATTGAGAAAAGATTTGAAGTAAAACCCTAGTTCTATTTAGTTGATTAAAATAAAATAAGTTTAAGAAAAGTAATTTTGGTATTTTTATCTTAAAAATATT
This sequence comes from Vicia faba, assembly GCA_948472305.1. Lineage (NCBI taxonomy): Eukaryota > Viridiplantae > Streptophyta > Magnoliopsida > Fabales > Fabaceae > Vicia > Vicia faba. The sequence goes on along the minus strand of OX451738.1, from coordinate 400,179,725 downwards.
TATAGTATTATAAAATATTTTTGGCCTTTTTTAATATTAAAAATAATGTATTTTAAATGGTGTGAAAAATAAATAAATAAATAAAACAAAATGTTAATTAAGTTTACAAGATTATTTAATAAAATAAATAAAGTATAATAACTAATAATGTTTTTTGTGAGAAAAATAAAATAAGTCAAAATTTAAATCTATCATTTTTTAGTATTCAGAAAATATATTTAAGAAAAATAAAAATGAAAATAAAAAAAGAAAATAAATAAATTTGGGCCAGGGGTGTCAATGGGATACAGGGGGTTAACTAGCAGAATAAAAAAAATAAGCCAGGCCCAAAGAGGCACAGCGCCCTGCAAACAAAAAAAGTCAGAATTTTAAAACATGTAAAAAATGTAAAAGGGTACCACTGAGGCTCGAACCCAGGTACCATAGGTTACAGGCGCACGCTTCTACAACTAGGGTGGCTATACATCCGTTAACATAAGTAAAACAATAAATATGTAAGGCAAAACGCGCCCTGAAGACTTCATCTTCAACCTCTAGCCAGACTAACTGTAACTTGCTCATTTCTCATCAAAAATGAAAACTGTAAACATGAAACTTGTAGAAATTTTTCTCATGATTCCAGAAATGTAAAGTATTAAAACTATAGATCAAAGATAAGCATGAATTTTAATGGCCCTAATTTGAACCCTAAAAATTTCAGAAATTTCAGTTTCAAAATTCTCTAAGCTCAAGCAAAATTAATGGAAACTATGGACATGGTTAGCTTCAGGGCAATGATATCTACATGTTTTGTTCACAAATAAACTATTGATGATGCCTGTATGAAGAGTTCCAAGTTGATAAAACTTACCTCAAAACTGGAAATCGTGTTTGGAGTTTGAGCTTGATTCAGGCAGTGGTGATAATTAGGTTAGCTTCCTTGAGGTCCTAGGAAGCTAATGCAATGGTTTGCTTGAGTTGAGAGTGGCTGAAATGACCTGGAGAAGTCAATGTGAAATGCTCTATTTTTGGTTATGGAGGATATGGTAAATGATGTTACAGTAATGAAACAGGGACAGGGATAGGTTACACTTAATGTAAGGAAGCTTTAGAAACTAAAATTCCAAGAAACGCACGAGGGAAATGTGAGTTTGAAGTTCAAGGTCACAAACTGTGCAACAATGGAGTTTTTGGGAAATTTCTGATTTAAGAGAGTTTTGGTGTATTTCAGGGTGCTTAAGCCAATCCTCTAGATCACAAATAGCGACTCTATTTATAAGCAACAAGTTTGGAGACCTCTTGTTGATCAAAATTCAAAATCACAAGTTTATGCATAACATATGATTTTTTGAGAAATTCAAGTTTCAAAGCTTTCTGTACATGCTAAGATAGAGTGGTTATGCTTTAAACAAGCTTTCTTCTAACTTTGTGGATGGAGTGTGATCAGAGGGAACAAGTTAGAGGCTCAAGAATGAACTTTATGCAAAAAGCTTGCTTTACAAGAATGGCAATGTTAACTTTGTGCGATTAATGGAAATGCAACTTGGATAATAGCTCAATTGTTTGGATCAAAGCCTTAACAGCTATGTAAACATTTAATTATGGAGTGAAAAACAAGTTTGAGGCCTGCAAATCAAGGATTATGCAGCCTAGCATGGATTTGGTTCATGTGTTCATCAAAAATGACTTGTAATTCAACTGACAAAACCCTAATTTCATCTCTTCGATTCTCCCTACTCAAGAATGATCTCAAGGAGTTATTGGACATTTTAGAAACTTGAAATGTGATTTATAAACCATCTTTGAATTGCTTTTGAATATTCCCCTTGGAACTATATGAAAAAGTTCCATGAAGTTAGGTCAAAATCCTGACCAAATTAGGGCAAAATTTCACTAAGTGTTTAGTTTCATGACCACATGTTCATAAAATTATAACTTGAGATCCAAGAATTTTTGGAAGGAGTTGTGTAAATAAAAGTTGTATATTTCATGGAGATATACAACTTTTATGTTGGAAGTTTCTCTTGAATCATCTTGCATCATGGTGAAAATTTTGTTCAAATTTATGAAAAACATGAAATTTCCAACACTTACAAAAATTTCTAAGTTTAGAAGTTTTGACTTTTCAAAATGAAATCTTGACTTTTTGATTTATTGATGAATAAGTTTCATATTTTGACATGTTTTGATGAATTATGATCTTTGGCACTTGAATTTGACAAAAAAGTCAAAGTTTGACTTTTTAGTATACAGTTGACTTTTGATCAGTTGAATGAAAAATTCATTTGTCAATCCAATGGACTTGCAATGTTTTGAACCATGTCATTAGGTCAAAATGATGCAATGGGACTCTTGATATCATGCCTTAAATCAATTGACCATTTGCTAGGTCAAAAATCAGAAATTGCCCCTTCTCAGTCAAAACCCTAATTTTGACCATTTTTCCCTTTTGGAGATTTGATCAAATTTCTTGAGGAGTTGTGGTCCAAACTTGATAAAATGATACATATAAGTTTAAAATGTTTGTATGGATCAAAAATTAAGAAGTTTGAGTGTAAATTGACCATAGTTGACATTTTCCCCAATACAACTGATTATTAAGTCAACTACTCAATTGACTGAGCAAAAATGTGATCCAAGGCTTGAAACTTGACATGAGTGATCTTGGGGGTCCATAATGATCCATGAAAATCATATGGGGCATAGAAAATTCAAAAATCCTTGTGAAAACTCAAACCCTAATTTTGGTCATTAGTGCTTGAGGAGGTGTTTTGAGCTGATCAAACCCTAGTGCAGTCTTGAGCCCAAGGAGATCTTGTGAGAAAATTCTTGATAATTGAGTGGGAAATTTTTGGGGTACAATAGAAGGATTTAAAGAATATGCACAAAAGTGGAGAGACCTCTCTAGTAGGGTTCAACCACCCTTGACTGATAGGGAGCACATTGACATGTTCATGGGCACTTTATCTGGTCCTTTCTCTAATCTGTTGGTTGGCTGCTCTTCATCTGGTTTCACCGAATTAATCTTAACCGGTGAAAGAGTAGAAAGCGGCATCAAAAGTGGGAAGATCTCTGTGGCATCTACCTCCACTTCCAATCTTATCAAGAAACTTTTTGCTACAAAGAAGGAAATCAATGCTATGTACGGGGCAAGGGCCCGTACCAAGAAGAATGATCATCCACCTGTTAATGTTGTCTGAATATCCAATCCAACTCGTACTCCAAGACCACCTACTAATCATCAATGTTTTGAAACTCTGAGAAGACGATTTACGAGGTTGGGCATGTCAGTCTCAAGCCTTACAACATTTGCTCAAGGCTAATTTAGTGACATTGTGCGATCCACCTGCCAACCCAGATACCTCTTCACCAAACTATAATCCGAACGCTAAATATGCTTACCACTCAAGCAGCCCCGGGCATGAGACTGACCATTGTTGAGCCTTGAAGAACAAAATTCAGGATTTGATTGATAACAAGACTATTGAGTTTGATCCTCCTCCAACTCCGAATGTAATCACCGCGCCTATGTCAAAGAATGACAAGAGTGTAAATGTTGTTGAAGATACAATTTTTGTTGTCTTTGTTGAAGAATTGACTACTCCTCTGAATATCATCAAAAAGAATCTGTTGAAAGCTGGGATCTTCCCTGGCTATATAAAAGAATGTGTGTTTGTACAAAACAACTCAATGGATGCAAAGGGCTGAAGGAAGGCATACAATGCCTGATGGATAGCCACGAAATTCTATTTGAAAAGACTCTGTTTGCCAAAAGTTTGACTGATAAATGTGAAGATATCTTCATTATCACCATCTCAAACAAGCCTCTTAGAATCACCTCCAAAGGTCCTATTAGGATTTCAAATGAACCCACTGTTGTTCCCTTAATAATTACCAATCCCAGACCAATTCCTTATTCTTCAAACAAGGTAGTGCCATAGAAATATGGTGCTGAGGTGTTCTATCATGGAATTAAACAAGACGCTTGGATTGATGAAGACAAAGTTGATGATGTTGATAATATAACTGGCTCAAGCAAAGTAACCAGAACTGGGAGAATATTTTCACCCAATATCTCACCACCAGATGTTACAAAGGGACCCATCCGTGTTACTGCTGCCAACCTAAGTACTGATACAAGGGGGGAGGAGAAGGTTGTTGAGCCTGTCGTGACTGAAATACCCGCAAAGTATGTTGCTGATGGAGAGCCCTCCGCTCGTGAGATGGATGAGATCTTGAAGATAATAAAAAGAAGCGACTTCAAGATTGTGGAACAGTTGGGGCAAACCCCTTCTAAGATTTTAATGTTGTCATTGCTACTCTGTTCTGATGCCCATGCTCGAACATTAATCAATTTTTCATGAAAAAGGCTCATGTTCCCCATGAGACAACAAAGGATCAATTTGAGAATTGCGTGGCAAGCCTGATGGCTGATAATGGCTTGGGATTTTCAGATGCTGACCTAACACCGTTAGGGAAGAACCACAATAAAGCTCTACATGTTTCTGTCGAGTGCAAGGGGACCACCCTAGCACATGTTCTAGTAGACACCGGTTCTTCTCTAAACGTGTTACCCAAGGAGGCGTTAGACCGTCTAGACTGTGAAGGTTTAGTCTTGAAGCCAAGCGATGCCATTGTAAGGGTGTTCGATAGATCAAAGAGGACAACTCATGGGGAAGTAGATCTTCCAATCAAGGTGGGATCCCAAATCTTCAACTCCACCTTCTACATTATAGATATCCATCCTACCTATTCTTGTCTGTTGGTTCTCCTGTGGATCCATAAATCTGGGGCAGTAACGTCAACTCTTCATCATAAACTCAAATATCCTGTCAAGGGAAGAATTGTCACCGTCTGTGGAGAAGAAGAGTTTATGGTGAGCCACCTTAACTCAATCAAATACGTAGAGATGGATGGAGAATTCATTGAGACCCCGTGTCAAGCCTTTGAGGATGTACCACCAATGGTTGCTGCTACCAAATGTTCCTCTGATGAGCCTAAAGCTATTAAAGCCGTGCCGAAGATGGTTTCAGTCAAAGATGCTCGTGCTGCAATTGAAGAAGGAAACTGTGATACTTGGGGGAAACTCCTTGATATCTCATTCAAAGCGGACAAGTTTGGTTTGGGCTTCACCGTAAAAGCTCAGAAGGAAGTGAGGCATGCTCGTGCAGGAAAGCCACCTCTCCGCATTGGAAGCCATGAAGTTAATGCTGCAGGTAATTCAGATGACGAAGCTGCATTTGAAGATTGGGTGTATCCAACTACCACAGAGCTGAAGAATTGGTATGAAAAGGACTTCGTTCCCATCTCCTTCCTTGAGGATTAATTGACTTGTTATTGCTTTTCTTTCAGTTTAAGAAAATTTTGTCTGTAATATTTAACAATGACTTTTAAGCCATGTTCCTGGCCCGGGGCACTTTGGTCCATTTGTTAAGGGTTTTATTATGTTCATCTAATCATATGATTATTTAGTACATTGAACTCTTTTACATTCAAATATTTGTGTTCATTATCTTTCTTTTCTTTCAAATACATTTTTCAAAATAGCCATGTATCTTACATGCATACACACACTCTTGCAGGTCCTCGTCCACTCTAGATCCTATTGCCAATGACTCTATTATTGCCGACTATGAATTCGAATGTCCAATCAACCAAGCCGAAGACGAAGGCGAGGAAGATTGTGGAATACCAGGAGAACTAGCCATACTTCTTTTACAAGAGGAAAAAGCTATTCATCCGCACGAAGAGTAAGTTGAAGTCATCAATCTGGGTACAGAGACGGATAAGAAAGAAATCAAGCTCAGCGCTAACTTAGAAAGCAGTGTCAAGAGCAGGTTGGTTCAGATGTTGCATGATTATGTGGAAGTATTTGCTTGGTCTTATGAAGATCTGCCAGGGTTGGATACCGACATCGTAGTTCATCGTCTACCGACGAAGGAAGACTGTCCTCCAGTCAAACAAAAGGTTCATCGCATGAGGCCTAACATGTCTGAAAAGATTAAAGCTGAAGTGATGAAACAATTTGATGCAGGATTCCTAGTTGTGACATCCTATCCCCAATGGGTTGCCAATGTGGTTCCAGCACCGAAGAAAGATGGAAAAGTTAACATGTGCGTAGACTATAGGGATCTGAATAGGGCAAGCCCCAAGGATGACTTCCCTCTACCACACATTGACGTCTTGGTCGATAATATTGCTTAGCATAAAGTCTTCTCATTCATGGATGGCTTCTCAGGCTATAATTAGATAAAGATTGCTCCCAAAGACATGGAGAAGACAACTTCTGTCACGCAATGGGGAACCTTTTGCTACAAGATCATGTCGTTCGGAATGAAGAATGCAGGGGTAACATATCAAAGGGATATGTTAGCTCTATTTCATGACATGATACATCATGAAATATATGTATATATGGATGATATGATTGCCAGATCACAAACTGAAGAGGAACATCTCGAACACCTGTACAAACTATTCGAAAGGCTGAAAAAGTACAAGCTGAGGTTGAACCGTAACAAGTGCACATTTGGAGTAGGATCTGGAAAGCTTCTAGGTTTTGTTGTCAGCAATAAAGGCATTGAAGTTGATCCTACCAAGGTAAAGGCCATCCAAGAAATGCCAGTCCCCCACTCTGAAAAGGAAGTTAGAGGATTCTTGGGTCGTCTCAATTACATCGCACGCTTCATATCTCACTTGACTGCTACCTGTGAACCAATCTTCAAGCTCTTGAAGAAAGATCAGGTAGTCAAATGGAATAATGAATGCCAAAATGCTTTCAACAAAATCAAAGAATATCTACAAGAACCTCTGTGATACGGTGGCAGAACCGACTATTAATACTGGTTTGCATTTTGTATTCACAAATTCGCGGTAAGCAAGAGTCACCACCGACTTTTATTTTATCCAACTGGAAAGGAAAAAAGCACAAAAAAATTCCTTTTTCGAGATTTTGAGTACGGGGGATAGATTATAGAAAGGGAAGGTATTAGCACCCTTTCTATCTGTAGTTTTCTATGGGATCTTAGGTACTTGCTCATCATTTTGAAAAACTGCTTCCGTGTTTGTGTGTTTTGAAAAGTTTTTGCTTTACTTCGATTTAACCCTTGTTTCTGTCATCAAGAGTGTTACGAATTCGTTTTGAAAACTTTGTTTGAAAAGAGTGTAAGTGTGGAAATTTTGGTTTTGAGCAAGTACCTACTAGCATCTACCTACTCGAAAAAAGATCGTTTTTGTTCTTATTTCCTTTAGACAACACTATCCCACTATTAGTGAGTAGGTAGCACCGTCGTTGGAATTTGTAAGGGTCAATTCGAAAGGGACGTAATGGTCATTGAAGGCAACATGTAAGGATACCTTAGCATTTCGAAGGGACTGTCATCATATATTCGTAGGCAACATCGAGGGACAAGATCATATACCGTAGGAAATTTCGAGGGACATCGAGGGACCATGATCTTTATGATGATTTTAACCGAGGGTCTTTGCTAAGGGTATCCCTACGTTCGAGGGACATGACCATTGTTTTTCGAGGCAACCAAGTGAGGAGTACCCTAGGAGTGAATATGTGCATGTGATTTGTTTCAGTTATTTAATCTTTGCACAATTAAGGTGATCTACCGCTTTAATTTTCAGTTTGTCTTTCCATACAATCCTATTAACATACATCTAACAGTTAATATTTGTGGAATTTTAAAGTGCGGAAAGTAAGCTAAGCTATTACAAGGCTTCGAATATTTACATAGCCAAAAACAAACCCTTAAAAAACGATAAATGAAAGTAAAAAGGTCCTAATTAATCTATTACAACTTATGAGCAATTACATTAATATGGTAAAATAAAATAAAGCGCGCGCGAATAAAGAACGAGAGAGAATTAGGGTTTTGACCCCGTCTAACCTAATCGAAAGAAAATTTATTTTTTGTTGTTTTTAATTATTTCTAAGAAAAAGAATTAGGTTTTTTTTAAATTAAATATAGAATTAATTAGTAATTAAATTAGTTAAAAAACTAAATTAAATGGCCTATTTTTGTGTTTTGTTATTTTAAGAAAAAATAAAATAGAATTAAGTTAGAAACAAAATCCTAATTGTTCTAATTAATTTTGATTTATTTACAAAAAAGTTAAAGTTACATAAAATTAAATTAAAACCTAAAATTAATTATTCGAGTTTATTATAAAAAATCAAAGGTTTGTGAAAAATGTTAAGTTGTATGAAAAAAAGGTTTTAAACAGAAAGAATAAAAATATGTAAAAGGATAAATAGAAAGGAAGAAAATCAAAACCAATAGGGGTGGTTGTTGAACCCATGCCCTTAATCTTCTCAGGATGTCTGTCTCGACATGTATTGGTGTCATGTGTTACCTGTTCTGTTTTGGCCATTTGTGTTTTGGCCTCAACGTTATGTAGGAAGAAAATCAAAACCAATAGGGGTGGTTGTTGAACCCACGCCCTTAACCTTCTCAGGATGTCTGCCTCGTCATGTATTGGTGTCATGTGTTGGCTGTTCTGTTTTGGCCATTTGTGTTTTGGCCTCAATGTTCTGCAATAAACCTGCATGGGATCCTGTCTAAATCTGCAGTGTTGAATCTCATGAACACATTAAATTAATTATTATATATCATGAAATAAAAATAAAGCCAATATATGAAGAAGAAAAAATTAACATTAAAACCGATATGGCACATATGAATGATTATACCCTTTTGATCATGGAGATCAAATCAGCCTTACCCTTACTGGAGAAGTAGTGATATGAATGCTTTTATTCCCTTTTGATCATGGAGATCAAGCCAGCCTTACCCTTACTGGAGAAGTAGTGAGATGTGGGTTTGTAATAGGGATGACTTATTTGTAGTGAGATGGAGGTTTGTAATAAGGATTTCAAGGTTTTAGGGTTCTTGAAAAAATTTGATATTCTGACAGTGTTGTGGCAAAAGCTTTTTTTTCTCTCCTCCTCGTTGTGTGAAAAGAATGAGATTATATAATGGAAATTAGAGAGAAAAAAATGGGTTTTGAATGTGCAATTGGGCCTCCAATATTCACTTGAGTTCGTCACGTTCCAGGCTAAATCGTAGGGGCTTAAGTGTAATTTTTGAAGTTGAAATGTGAAAATAAAATGTAGCCGACATCGAGAACTAACTCCTGTCCGAAAATGGGCTCAATCGGATAAACGGTGAATTAGTTATAGATTTTTAAAGTTTCAGCTCAGACAAACTTATTTTGGGCTCCAGTGTCGATTCTGACACGTTCTTCAATAAAAAACTGGTATTGATCGGAGCATAACCCAGTCTCGACTTTGGAAGCAAAGTTGTAGATCTCTGAGTCAGTGACCTTGTGTAAAAAGATGGGCCCGATCCGATAAAAATTGACCGAGTTATGAATTTTTGAAGTTTCGACCCAGATGAAATAATATGCAGCATTCAGGATTTTTGGCACGTCACGCGCACTCTGAGCAAAAAATGAAGGCCTTTTGAAAACCGTTCGAACTCGATACCTCATGGGAAAATGTATTCAACTCAATTTGTGAAATTTTGGTGTTGGAACCAGCTCGATACAATGAAAATCGACCAAGTTATGATTTTCTGAACATGACGCAAATAAGCTTGTCACAAATTTTCTGTACGAAAATACTTGATAAATCTGCATTTTTGAAGACCTTCTGATCAAAATTGGCTTCCAGCCGTGAGAGATGAAAACATAGATGACGTCAATAAGGAATTTTGGCCACTGGAACAGGTTCAAAACAAGCCACGATCTTCAAGTTATGAATTTTTTAGCGCGTAAAAACTGCACTTTCAACACACTTTTTCACCATATTTCTTCGAGAAAACTCACACATTCGGATACCTTCTTTAAAGAATTGACTCTTGAGCCGAACCTGAATTTGAGAGTACGTTATCAGAGATATCATGGCGAAAGAACACTTGAATATGACGCGCCGGGTTGGACTTGTGAATCTTTGAACCCCAAATCGCAAAACAGCGAACCGATCTTCAGCACGGAAAATACTCTGAGAATATCCATTGACGAAATAAACGTCACTTGTAACCTGAAGAAGCTTGATAAATATACCTTTATTCCATAACCATAAAACCAATAATATGCGTGTATGAAAAGAGGGCAAATTTTGGGGTACAACAACCTCATATTCTCATGCCTCCAGTTGAAGGAAGACCCTTGATCATGTACTTGATAGTACTAGAGAACTCTATGGGGTGTGTTTTGGGCCAACATGACGAGTATGGCCGAAAAGAGCATGCTATTTATTACCTGAGCAAAATGTTTACCGACTGTGAAACCAGATATTCACTGCTCGAGAAAACTTATTGTGCTTTGGCATGGGCTGCTCGCCGGCTAAGACAATATATGTTGACTCACCACTCTGTTGATTTGTAAGATGGACCCAATCAAGTACATCTTCGAGAAACATGCCCTTTCCGGATGAATAGCCAGATGGAAAATGATCTTGACTGAGTATGACATTCAATACACGACTCAAAAAGCTATCAATGGAAGTGTATTAGCAGATCATTTGGCCCATCAAACTGTTGATGATTATCAGTCCATGAAGTTCGACTTCCCTGATGAGAACATCATGCTGGTAACCAATTGCGCGGAACCTGGACCGTATGATGGACCTGAACAAGGATCCCGATGGACTATGGTCTTTGATGGGGCTTCCAACGCCTTAGGTAACGGAATTGGTGTTGTGATCATCTCTCCTAAAGGTTGCCACACTCCTTTCACTACTAGACTATGCTTCAATTGCACGAACAACATGGCTGAGTACGAAGCTGTATCTTGGGTCTGAAAGTTGCCATTGACTTGAGGATCAAGCATTTGAATGTGTTCGGGTATTCTGCTCTAGTGATTAGCCAAGTAAAAGGAGATTGGGACACTAAATACCCTAATATTATCCTTACAAGGAACTTGTGCTATCCCTGATTCCCTACTTTGAAGAGATCACCTTTGAACACTTCTCTAGGGAAGAAAATCAGCTAGCCGACGCCTTGGAAACTATGTCTTCAATGTTCAAAGTCAGATGGGACAATGAGGCCCTTATGATTAGGATTGAAATATTCGATGAACCTGTGCACTGTTGTGAACTTGACACTGATACAGAAAAGCCATGGTACCATGAGGTGATGATATATCTCGAAGCACAAGAGTATCCCGAGGGAGCATCCATCAATGACAGAAAGTTCTTACGAAGATTTTCAGCCAAATTATTCTTAAGTAACAGAATCTTGTACAAGCGTAACCATGATTCTACTCTACTCCGATGTGTGGACAAGAAGGAGGCAGAGGAAATCATGGAAGACATGCATGATGGTCTCTTTGGTACTCACTCAAGTGGACATACGATGGCTAAGAAGATCTTGAGAGCTGGTTACTATTGGTCAACAATAGATACTGATTACCATCAACACTCTAGAACTTGTCACAAATGCCAAGTCTATGCGGACAAGGTCCATGTACCTCCTATCCCTCTGAACGTCATGACCTCTCCATGGCCATTTGCAATGTGGAACATTGACATTATTGGAGAGATCAATCCAACCGCTTATAATGGACATCACTTCATTTTGGTGGCTATTGATTATTTCACCAAATGGGTCGAAGCCGCCTCGTTTGCCTCAGTCACCAAGAACGTGGTAGCCAGATTCATCAAGAACAACCTCATCTGCCGCTATGGTATCCCCGAAAGGATCATCACCGACAATGGGACTAACCTCAACAATGCTATGATTACTGAGCTTTGTACTCATTTTAAGATCAAGCATCACAATTCTTCTCTATATAGACCGAAAATGAATGGTGCAGTCGAGGCGGCCAACAAAAACATCAAGAAGATTGTGCGGAAGATGATAGTAACCTATAAGTACTAGCATGAGATGTTATCGTTTACTCTTCACGGCTACCGCACTTCAGCTAGAACATCAACTGGGGCAACTCCCTTTTTCTAGTCTATGGCATGGAAGTTGTTTTGCCAGCGGAAGTTCAGATTCCCTCGCTGAGGATTATGAATTAGGCAGGCTTAGGCGAAGACGATTGGATTCAAATGAGATTGGATCAGCTGAACTTGATCGATGAGAAGCGACTGGTTGTTGTTTGTCATGGTCAAACGTACCAAAAACGGATGATCAAGGCTTTCAACAAAAAGATCAAGCCTCGAGTATATCAAGCTGGTGACTTAGTGATAAAACGCATCATTCTACCACAAGGCGACCCCAGAGGAAAATCGACTCCCACCTATGAAGGGCCATTTATTGTCAAGGGAGTGTTCTCTGGAGGTTCCATGATGCTGACTACCATGGATGGTGAAGACTTCCCACGTCCTATAAACGCGAACATAGTTAAAAAATACCACACATAAGAGACCCGCTAGGTTGACACACCTAGGAAAAATAAGAGCATCCCGATAAACCAAAAGGCTTGGGAAAAAATTAGGGATATATGCAAAAGATTGTACACCCAGTAAGTTGAAAACCCGAAAGGGCAACTTGGGCAAAAATGGGTATCCTGGTGGGCTGAAAACCCGAAACGGAGGTCCGAGCAAAAGTTAAGGATTGAAAGCGTATGACTATGTCTCGTAGAATCACCAATGTCAATGTTATCACTAAGGTCTGAGTTCAAACGACCTAAGATTAATCCAATCAACTTCTATCAACGACAGGGGGCATTCGAAGACATTGGGCAAATAGTAGAATTGGAAGGCAATGAGATCATTTCACATGGCTATTTGTTTTTGTTTTCAATTTTGTATTCCTTCGACGATTTCCTCTTACTAGGATCTCCGTCTCTTTGTACAAAAACGCCTATTCATGGGCAAAATATCAATACAAATATACTTTAAAGTGCAAACTTCTTGTCTTTGTTTTGAATGCAAACTTGTCCAATGACTAAAATTGAATGAACATATGCATATGAACATGTTTAAAACTGTTTGGACATATGACCTAAGCAGTAACAAGCACCTCTTTAATGAATATTGAATATCCCCACAGAGTTATTTCATTAACGTCCTCCTCAACAAAGTTACTCACAAAGTCTCTTTGCATAGGATAAAATCCAACCAGATTCTCAATCTCTTGGCAGCTCTTTCCCCAGCTAAGTTGAATCTTACAAGTAGAAGCCTTATGGATCTCTTCCTAAAAAGAACTCACCTCTTCAGCAGTTTATCAATAGGTTTATTTCCCCAACAAGGTTTATTTCCCCAACAAACAACGAGTAGCATAACTCCCCAGCCGAGTACAAAATTCCCCAGCTGAACCTGTTACCCCCAGCTGAGTATATCCTCCCCAAGTTGAGTATATCCTCCTCAAGCTGAGTCTGTCCTACCCAACTGAGTCTACACTCTCCAGCTTGAGTTTTCCTTTCAGATTATTACAAATCATATGGCCACAACCCCTGATCCCTAGTAAAGCCATCAACAAAACCTTTATTATCTCCAAAAGATACTATGAAGCCTAGACCTGGCCAGATATTAGTATAATTTTCAAGTTACTATGAAGCCTGGACTCGACCAGATAATAGTCAACTTCTCAAGTCACTGTAGAGCCTGGATCCGACCAGATAATAGTGTAATCTTTCAGATACTATGAAGTCTGGACCCGACCAGATAATAGTTTAACTCTTCAAAGATATAGAAGAGTCTGGATGCAACTAGGGCAAGGTTTGACTTCTTTTCCCCAGTAGAGTTTTCCTCTACCCCAACAAGTTATTATGAAGCCTGGATCCGACCAGATAACAATTCCCTTCATAAATTCATTGTAAAACCTGGAATCCGACCAGATAACAGCTAAATCCCCAAGCAGTTTATTGTGAAACCTGGATCCGACCAGATAATAACTAACTAGGATCCCCAGAGAGACACTATGAAGCATGGACCTGACCAGATAATAGTATAACCTGTCCAAAACCGTGAAGCCTGGATCCGACCAGATAACAGCTGACATTCAAGAGATATTCCCCAGCAGAAGCATCATTTCAACAAAGTTTGGAGATGTGTATACTCTTCATCCCCAACGGAAATTCGGGAGTCAACTTCCCAAAATTCCTCAGCAGCAGTCAGGGATTTATTTTCCCAGACAAAAACATGCATCTCACATTCATAAATCATGACATATACATACAAAATGCATTTAACATGATCTCGTTCATCTTATGAACATCATGCATGCATCAACATTTTACTAACTCTTTTTTCCCACAGGTAAAACATCAAGTTTTAGTATGAATTGACCAAATATTTGTGATGATATTTCCTCTATTGTTTACCATCATTCCTCCAAATGGCATCTATAAGCTCATTCCCAATACATCTTCGAGTGCAAATTTATGAGCACTCTAGTGTTCAATCATCTTCCACCTTCAAGTCACGAATGGCGGATTCGCCAATCTAACTCTTCAGGTTTAAGAAGATTAAACAGGGGCAGCTATTGTACCCCAAAATTTTTCCTCTCATTTATCAAGTAATCTCCCACAAGATCTCCTTTGGTTCAAGACTGCACAATAGTTGATCATCTTAAGACATCTCATTAAGCACTGATGACTGAAAATTAGGGTTTGAGATTGCACAAGGACAATTGGACTTTTAATGTCTCATATTACTTTCATGGATCATTTTGGACTCTAAATATTGCTCATGTCAAGTTTCAAGTCTTGGATCACATTTTTGCTCAGTCAATTGATCAGTTGACCTAAAATCAACTGTATTGGGGAAAAAGTCAACTGTGGTTAATATACAGTAAAACTTCATAATTTTTGATCCATATCAACATTATGAACTCACATATATCATTTGATCAATTTTGGATCATGATTCCTCAAGAAATTTGATCAGATCATCAAAAGGGCAAAATGGTCAAAATTAGGGTTTTTATTGAGAAAAGGCAATTTCTGATTTTTGACCTAGCAAAGGGTTGATTGGTTTAAGTTATGATCTCAAGGGTTCAAATGCATCATTTTGACCTAATGTCATGGCTCAAAACATGGCTCAAGATCAAATTGATTGACGGATGAATTTTTAGTCAACTGATCAAAAGTCAATTGTACATTAAAAAGTCAAACTTTGACTTTTTGGTCAAAATCAAATGTCAAAGATCACAACTCATCAAAACATGTCAAAATATTAAACTTTTTCATCAAGAAATAAAAAAAAAGTCAAGATTTCATTTTGAAAAGTCAAAATTTCTAAACTTAGAAATTTTTCTAAGTGTTGGAAACTTCATATTTTTTCACAACTTTGAGCCAATTTTTCACCATGATACAAGATGATTCAAAGGAAACTTTCAACATGAAAGTTGTAGATATCAATGAGATCTAAAACCTTTGTAGAACACAACTTCTCCTATAAATGCATGGATTTCAAATTATAATTTTGTGAATACATGTTCATGAAACTTGGAAACTTAGTGAAATTTTGCCCTAGTTTAGGCAGGATTTTGACCTAATTTCATGGAAATTTTTCACATAGTTCCAAGATTAATTTTCAAAAATGTCCAACATAGAGGTTGTATAGGATGTTACAAGATTTTCAAAATGTCCAAGAACTCATTGAGATCATGTTTGAGCAAAGAGAATCGAAGACAAGAAGTTGGACATTCATTCTTGAATTATAGGTCATTTCCATGATGAACAAGAATTCAAATCTCAAGCCCATGCTGCATAATCTTTGCTTTGCAGGCCTTAAACTTGTATTTCACTCCATAATTAATGGTTTATACAACTAGTTGAGACATTATCCAATTGATTCAAGCATTATCCAAACCAAATTGCCATTAATGGAAGAAAGTTCATACTTCCATTTTGGAAAAGTGGCTTTAATCACAAAGTCCACTATCCTTGAGCTTTGTAGTTGTTCTTTTTGCATACACTAAGTCTATAAGCTCAGAATAAGTATGTTTAAAGTGCTCAACCACCCTACCTTACCTTGAAACCATGTTTGTCCATGTTGCTTCAAAAACAAGTCAAAATCCACAAGCATGTGATTTTGTACTTCTGACTTCTATAAGTCTCCAAACCTTTTCTTATATGTTAAGACACTCTTATGCAACTGAGGACACAATTTTACAAGCTCTCAAACTCCCTAAAACTTCCAAAAACCAGAAATTTCCATACAAGCACAAAAACTTGTCATTTATGATTTTTGAATCCAATCTCCAAATCCCCCCGTGCGTTTCTTGGCCAAACCATCCACAAAGCTTCTAATACACATATAGAAGCTATCCCAACCCCTGTTTTCAAACTGTAACACCATCTTCACCAACCTCCATTTTCAAAAATAGGACATTACATCTTGGCTTCTCCAGACCACTCCAACCATCCATAGCTTAAGCTAAGCATTGCATTAGCTTCCTGGAGACTTGAGGAAGCTAACCTGATCATCACAACTCCTTGAAAGTTGCTCAAACTCCTTACACGATTTCCATTTTTGAGGTAATTTTTCTCAACTTTTAACTCCTTATACCAACATCATTAATGGTTAATTTGTGAATGAAAAATGTAGATATCATTGCCCTGAAGCTAGCCATGTCCATAGTTTTCATTTATATTGCTTGAGCTTAGAGGATTTTAAGTTTGAATCTCTGAAAAAATTAGGTCAGAATTTGGTACTATTAGAAATTCATGCTCATCTTTGAGTGTTAGCTTAAGTTATTTACATGGTTGGATTCGTGATGAAATTTACAGCAACTTTCATGTTTGTACTTTTGAAAATGGTCGAGAAATGAGAGAGAAAGCAATTTCAAAAAATCATGTTGAATGGTTCGGCGCGAGGTTGAAGATGATACAGGCCTAGGAATATGTTTCAAATATATATTTATGGTTTTGTATTAATAAACGGATGTATATGCACCCCAGTGGTAAGAGCGCGCGCCTATGACTATAGAGACCTAGGTTCGAGCCCCAGTGGTATCCTTTTGTTTTTTCACTTTTTCTTATTTCAAGTTCAATGCAAGCCAGCGCGTGTACCATGTGCCTTTGTCCATCATCATCAGATCAGCTAAGCCATTAAATCTAACACCTCACATGCATGTCCCCATGACGCACCCTTCAAGGCTGCCCACACTAGATCACCAGTGGGCGCTGAATTTGTTTTGGGCCTGGAGCATTTTTTGGCTTCTCACCCCCCTGTTTGCTTTTAGACACAAGCCTGTTTATTTTGTTTTTGTTTTTGTTTTCTGACTTGAACAAAAAATACTTTTGGGCCTTGCACCCCTTTTACTACTGTTAACCACCATTTCTATTTTTCTAACCCCCTTGACTTTAATTGTTATTTTTTTTCTTCTTTTTTTTCTTCTATTATTATTATTATTATTATTATTATCATTTTATTAATTAAAAAATACCAACAATATTTTATATTTATTATTTAGATATTTAGGATATTTTCCATTTAAATTCTTTTAGATAAAAAGACCAAAAAAAACATTTTTTTTCTAACAAATTAATTTATTTTCTTAATTAATTAATATTTAAATAATTAGGTTTAATTATTATACTATCCTTTTGTAAATTAAAATTAATTTAGAACTTAGGTTTATTTTAATTAATTAATTTTCATATTATTTTTAATTTAAAACCTTTTCATAAAAACCCTAAAAACCATTTTTAAATTAATTTCTTTTCTTAATTAGTTTAAGTTAATTTTAGTTAATTTTTCATTAGTTATTTTCTTAAGTAGGTTTAGGTTAAAACCTTTCATAAAATCAAATAAAATCATTTCTTTACCCATTTGCATTTTTGCATTATTTATTCAATTCTTGTACAATTATTCAATATGGTTGTAATAGTTAATTAGATTTAATTTTCTTGCAAAATCCCCATTTGTAAATTTGTACACCCCCTCCCCTAATGATGTAATAGCTTAGTATTTTTACTTTCTGCAATTTATCGCTTTATATAAAAATGCTAGTAAATTAGGGTTTGTATGGAAAGACTAAAATCGACAAGTTAGCAAACCCTAATTCAACACAAACAAGCATGTAAATCAACACATTTGCACACTTACACCTTTAGGGTAATTCCACTTTGTTTCCTTAAAAAAATGGCCATGTTATGCATGTGGGGTATCTTAACAAAAAGAAATCAAAATACAAGATCATAGTCCCTCGATGACGCTATCAAATGTTGCCTTTCAAAATGATCTTAGTCCCTCAAAGAAAATGCTAAGATATCTCACAACATTTCTATCATGGCTATACGATGACCCACGACCGTCCCTTTACATCCAAAGATAGGGCTTCTTACCAAATCAATGGTAAGATATCTATATCAAAGGAAAGGAAGAAATGAACTAAGACTTTTGAGTAGGTAGATTGTTCCTAGTTGCTTGCTCAATTTCAAATCAAACACTCTTGCTTATTTTCAAAACAAACACCAACACTTTCAAAAAAAATTTCAAAACATGAAACATTTTTCAAAAGATCAACACTTTGTATACGTTCTTACGAACGAGAACCATTACAAATTTTTCCTAAATGATGGCGCCTTTTCAAAATGCTTTCAAAACCACACAAAACACATTTTCAAACAAAAGCAAGTGATCTAGCAAGAAACTAAGAGCCCATAGATAACTATGGATGAAAAGGATGCTAACACCTTCCCTTTTCATAATCTACCCCCCGAACTCAAGAAACAATCTCAAAGGTCTTTTCTATTCTTTTCAGACTTTCATTTTGGATAAAAGAAAAGTCGATGGCGACTCATGCTAACCGCAACATTTGCGATAAAACGTAAAGCACCCAAGTCAGTTCTCCCACCATATCACAGCTGGACTTCAATGTACAAGATCTTCAAGAATCAATTAGGATGAAAATAAAATGCAGGGGGTAGGGATCGAACCCCTGCCCTTGCACATGAATGCCTTATTACATGCTACGCTTACCACTGGGCCATGCTGCTCAATTGTTAATACAATGAAATAAAAATAATATAATATGAAAATGGTATTATTCCCAGATTTTCAAAATGCACGCACTGAGATTCAAACAAGCCAATATGATGATGACACGCATGGTGCCAGAGTTAACATTTTCAGAGGTGCCAGAGTCAAACTTCGGTCACCTTCTCCGGCCAAACCAAAATTCTAAAACCTACAAAAGCAAAATCAAGGCTCAAGGTTTAGGCTACCCCCCCCCCCCCCCTAAATTGGGGTCTACGAATTCAACCATGGGGTTAGTTCGGTCTGAAACACCATGCATCAATGAGAACGAAGCTCGACTGGAGTTTTTCCCTAACAATGGAAAAACTCCATCCTCACGCCAAACCTTGCATGTAATAACTCTAAATCGGCAAAAACATCAATATGAACATATGTATGCACAGGGATATCATTTATATCGCATGTAGAGAAAGCTTGAGATCATGAAAATACCAAAATGGAGTGATGACGATCTTCTTGATCTGGACATGGAACCGCATGCTCAAGGTTTGGGTTGCGTTCCTGGAAGCCTCAGGGATGTGTTTGAATGCTTGAAACAGACTGAAAGTGGCTGGAAACGTGTTTTTGAATTTGGACAACTTTGATTTTTTTTGAAATTTTATGGAGTTCCCCTCAGGCTATGTATGCGTCCCTTCAGCTTTTAGATATGCTTTGTATTTATAGGAGATGAGGAGGGAGTCATAGCATGGAAAGAAACAGCCTGAATCATGTCCTTTAAGAACAAAATCACACATTTTGAAAAATTCCATAATTTCATATTCTTACCCAATTTGCATGTGTTATGAACCTGGACATATCTAATTGAATTATGCACGAGATCTTGGGCTTCTTGGTAGACCAAAACACTAGCCCAAAGGTCAAGGCCCATTTCTATTTATTTTGCACAATTTATTTTATATTTATTTGAAATAAATCAAAATAAATATGAACAAAATAGCTAAAAATGGTAAGGCAATGTAAAAATGAGATTAGAAGTCCCATATAAGGTCATAAGAGTGGTTGAACCTTAAAAGGTTAAGCCCTTGACCCAAAACTTGAAATTTGCTCAATGCACCATCTTTGAATTTTCTCAAATTTTCCCAAATTGGGCAACCCATAACTTGCTCAATTTTCACCTCATGATGATGATCTTTGACTTTTTGGAAAGCCCAATAAATATAATTCAATCCCTCTGTTAATCAATTTTGCATTTGAAGAATTTATCTTGATGTAAATAGTCTTGACAAAATGTGTCTTTTGTTGACTTTCTGAAAGTGACCTGTAATGTATGAGCTTGTATCTTTCAAATGGTGCATTTCTTGGACTTGAGGGAAAAAATAGAAGTTTTAGGGAATTGGATTCTCTTCAAAATGATCTTTTGTTGGGGGAAAATGGATGAAGTATGTGAAATGTATGCCTGGTCAAAGTTCAGTTGACTTTTCCTATAGAAACTATAATTTAGCAATTCTTGACTTTTGATAGATTAGGAGCATTTCTTGAGGAATCATGATCAACCCTTCATGAAATTATGGACATCACTTCCAAATTTTGATGTTAACCAAAAATCTTGAAGTTTGACTGTACATTGGCTGCAATTAACTTTTGACCTAGCACAGTTAATTTCCAGGCATTTGAGCAATTGACTGAGCAAACTTGTAGTGTAGGGCATGAAATTTGGAATGAACATTCCTGAGGACATATTATGGACCATAGGAATCACTTGGAGCCTTTGCAACCCAAACATCTTGGTAAAAATTGAAACCCTAATTGGAGGTTCATTGCTTAGGAGGAGAATTTGTCTGGTCAATTTGTGGTCATCCTTGAGCAATTGAATACCTCAATGAACATGTCTTGAGTAAAATGGGAGGGAAAATTTTGGGGTACAACAAATTGCAAGGATGGTGAGGAAAAGAGTTTTTTTTATGAGAAAGTATAGAAGTTGACATACGTCGCTTTCATAATTGAAGTAAAATACTCATCTTGATTGGCTAACATGGTCTTGGTAATGAAGGCATCAATCAAATGGTGCATTTGCATTGACTTCAATAAATTTAATGTTTCATGTCCTAAAGATCATTACCATCTACCCAATATAGATTGTCTGATTAATGGATCTTTAGGTTACATAACACTAAGTTTCATGGACACCTACTCTGGATACAACTAGATTAAGATGAATCTCACGGATGCGCCCAAGATAACATTAATGTCTAATAATGGTGAATATTATTACAATGAAACGCCTTTTTGGCTTAAGAACACAAGATCTACCTATCACAGACTCATGGAGACGATGTTCTCAAAGTTTATATGGAACGACATGGAGATTTACATTGAGGAGTCCTTCCAACATTAAGGAGGTTTGATAACTAACAAGGCGCCCAGACGCCCTATCTCATTTTGCTCTTGTGTAGGTTATAAGGATTTCTATTTCTTTACCACATTTAAGAAAAAGGAGAGATTGAATGGATGAACAAATGCGAGTAAGAGTTATTAAACATAAAATAACTCCTAGCATCTCTGCCCATCTTGACATGCTTGGTATCTGGTTTTCCTTTATATCTTTATGTGACTGTTACTTATTAGGAGATGAACTAAGTACCAGTCAACGAAAGATATAAAGTATAATGGTATATCATTATGTGAGCAAGGTGTTAAATAATGTTGAAGCCCGATATCAAAATATTGAAAGGCTCACATTGACAATAGTGGTAACCACAAGAAAGATCAGGCCTTATTTTCAAGGACATCGTGTAATGGTAAAAGTAAACTATCCCATCCGCCAGGTCCTTTGGAAACCAAATCTAGCATCAAGGATAATGTCTTGGGATGTTGATTTGTTTGAGTTTAACAACCAAGATATACTTAGATGAAGCATCAAATCATAGGTATTAATTAATTTTCTAGCAAAATTCAATTTTCCAGTTGGCAAGGAGACTCCCATCCCCAGATGTTGACGCTAGAAAATGCCTCTAATAAGGAAGTGGCACAAGGATCGCACTATATGGAACACACATATATTCAATGATCAATTGTTGAAATTACAATTTAAGGTTAGAAATAATCAAGTTGAATACGAAGCTTTAATCCTCATTATGGCCCTCTCCCTTGAGGTAGCCGCGTAGAATTTGAAAGCCAATAGCAACTCCTAATTGGTGGCAAAATAAGGTACCTGGTGTGATGCGGTGGGAGAACTGACTTGAGGTTTTACGTTTGTGTTTGCAAATGTTGCGGTTTAGCAAGAGTCGCCACCGACTTTTATTTTATCCAAAAGGAAAGGTAAAAAAGCACAGGAAAGACCTTTGAGATTGTTTTTGGGTTCGGGGGGTAGATTATGAAAAGGGAAGGTGCTAGCACCCTTTTCATCCATGGTTTTCCATGGGCTCTTAGTTACTTGTTTAGATCACTTGCTTTTCTTTTGCAATTGTTTGAAATGGTGTTTTGTGTGGTTTTGAAAGTATTTTGAAAAGAGGCCATCGTTTAGGCAATCTTTGTAATGATTCTCGTTTGTAAGAATGTATACAAAGATGTTTGTCTTTTGAAAAATGTTTCAATGTTTTGAAAGTTGTTTGGAAATGTTTTGAAATGTGTGTGTGTTTTGAAAATAGCAAGGATTGTTTGCAAATTGATCAAGTAACTAGAAGCTTGTCTACCTACTCAAAAGTCTTTCTTGTACATTTTTATTCCTTTGACATTGTTGATTTACCATTGCTTTGGTAAACAACCCTATCTTTGGATGTTAAACGGTACGGGCGTGGGTCATCGTATGACCATGATAGCAATAGTGCCAAGTATCTTAGCAAGTTTTGAGGGACTAAGATCATCTTTGTTTAGGCAACCAAGATAACGTCATCGAGGGACTATGATCTTTTGTTTTGTTTTGTTTTGCCAAGATACCTAGCATGCATACCATGGCTATGTTTGTAAGGCAACCAAGTGGTTGAAACCCTAGGGGTGCTTGTGTGCAAGGTGTTGTCATTTTTCATGCATTTTTGTTTGTCTTGAATTAGGTCATTCTATTTGTTTGATTTTGTCTTATCATACAAACAATAATTTACTAAACATGCATATAATGCGATAAATTGCGTAAAGTAAATCTAAACTATTACAACAATATTATGGGAAGGGGGATACAAGTTTTGAATGGGGATATTTGCACAAAATAAAACCTCAATTCACTATTACAACCCAATTGAATTTATTGTACAAATAAATAAACAAATATGCAAATATGCAAATAAAATGTAAATATGCAAAAAAATGTTTTGTATTTGTTTTATGTATGATAAAAATAAAATTATCTAAGTCCTAAAAATAAGGAAAAAATAATATTATTATTTTTGAAAGGGGAAACCCTAATTTTGTTTTAAAAGAAAATATGTTTTCTATTATCATTCATTTGTCCAAGAAAAATAATAATAATATTATGTACAAATATTAAAAATTAAATATATATGAAAACTAAATATTTAATATGTATACAATAATAAAATAAAATATTTAAGTATTTTTTAGTATTTACAAGTTTATTTGAGAAAATAAAGTATATTATTACTAATAAACTATTTTTATGCCAAAAAAATAATAAAAATAATAAAATAAAATGCAAAAAATTAAGAAAATATTTTTGGAATTTTTTAATGTTCAGAAAAAATTATTAAAGTCAATAATCATAAAAATAACAAGAAAATATGAAAAATAACAAAATATGAATCGGGGGGTGCAAAAGTAAACTGGGGGTGTGAATAGTAGCAGGCCCAAGGCGCCAGGCCCAGAACACCAACTCCATCCCTGTCCTTGGCTTCACGCGCGCTTCTGAGCTTGAATCTGTAACTCTCACATACGTGCACAAAAGCAAAAACCCATAACACAAAACATGTAGCTCATGATCTCATGATTCCAGTGATATAAAAAACATGACCTAACTCTAAAAGACCAAGGAGAATTTTAATGGCCCTAATTTATGACCTAGTTTTTTCATCATGTTCAACAACCAAATACTCTTAGCTCAGTTAATATAAATGGAAAGTATGCATATGTACAGCTTCAGCAAGTTAAGGACTACATTTTTGCTTCACAAATCTAAGCTTAAGGATTCCTAAATAAGGAGATAGAACTTTGAAAAATACCTTGTTCAGTTGAGTTTGGATATGGCAATGTGGGGACTTTGAGTGAGGCCTGAAGATCGTGTGGGCTTCCTTGAAGTTCCCTCAAGCTTTTCCAATGCTTAGCTGGCCTTGTAGATGCTTGAATCTCCCTGTAGAAGTCAACCTGCAAACCTCCAAAATGAAAATGGTGAAGCTTGAAACAGGGCACACAGTTGCAAGACAAGGGCCTGGACAGTTTAGGTAGGATATATGTAATGTGTTTGAAGTCTTAAAATGAGAAACGCACGAGCCAATATTGATTTGGCAAGGGTTCTGTAGATGATGCCCTGTTTGGGCAGAAAAATGTGATTTTGGTGTTTGAGAGTGTTTGGGATGCTATGGATTTGTGTATTGGCTTGTGACATGTTTCTGAAGTTGTGTAGAATAATGCCAAGGCTTCTCTTTATCAGATATCCTAGTCCTCTTGACTTTTGCAAGTTTGCTTGCTTTTGAAGAAAGTTTGAGGTGACAATGCAAAAGCTTGTACTCTCTAGTTCTAGGGCTGCAAGGAGTTGGCATGCTTTGCCTGATAACTGTGGACCTTGCTTGTGACAAAGAAACAGGTTCAATGCTCAAGGAATGCAAAGTTTGCAAAAGTATGCTTTATCAAAATGGTATTATGAACTTTATGCCATAAATGGATTAAACTCTTGTACAAAGCTCCAAAGGTCATAATAAAGCCAATATCCATTGAATTTGCATTAAATTATGGAGTGTAGAAAGGATTAGGACCTGTAATTCAAGGTACAATCATGCTAAGACAGATTTGCAACTTGAACCATTGTGAAAATGCCTTGAACAAAAGTGATAAATTTCCATTTTCCTTTCTTCGATTCTCCCTAACCATAAATGATCTTGGAGAGTTCTTTGACATTTTGGAAAGATTCTAACATGCTCTACAATCCAACTTTGAAATTCATTTTGAGATTCCTCTTGGAATCAGGTGAAAAATTGCCATGACGTTAGGTCAAAAATATGCCTAAACTAGGGCAAAATTTCACTAAGTTAAAAAGTTTATGGACCCCTATTCACAAAATAATAACTTGAGATCCAAGCATCTTTTGGGAAAACTTTGTGAATAAAAGTTGTAGATTTCATGGAGGAATACAACTTTCATGTTGGAAGTTTTCTTTGAATCCAATTGCATCATGGTGAAAAAGTTGTGGAAAGTTCGGGGAAAATAAGAAATTTTCCATAACTTAGAAAAATTCTAAGTTATGAAAATTTTCAAATTAAAACCCTAATTTGCAATTTTAGGTTTCTTGATCAACAAGTTTCACATTTTGACATATCTTGATGAATTATGACCCTTGGCACTTGATTTTGACCAAAAAGTCAAAGTTTGACTTTTTAGTGTACAGTTGATTTTTGATCAGTTGACTGCAAAATTCATCTGTCAATCCTATGCATTTGGGATCTTTTGAACTATGTGATTAGGTCAAGATTATGCTATTTAGTCCTTGAAATCATGCTTGAACCCAATTGGTTATTGGCTAGGTTAAAAATCAGAAATTTCCCTTTTTCAGTCAAAACCCTAATTTTGACCATTTTGCCCTTTTGATGATTTGATCAAATTTCTTGAGGAGTTGTGATCCAAACTTGATCAAATGGTACATAGGAGCCTATAATGTTGTTGTGGATCAAAAATTATGAAGTTTGACTGTAGATTGGCCATGGTTGACTTTTCCCCCAATACAATTGATTTTTAGGTCAATTGTCCAATTGACTGGTCAAAAATGTGATTTAAGGCTTGAAACTTGGTATGGGCAATCTTAGGGGTCCAAGATGGTGTATGAAAGTCACATTAAGCATTGATGGTCCAAAAATCCTTGTGCAAACTCAAACCCTAATTTCAGGTCATCAGTGCAAGATGGGGTCTTGAGTTGAGCAAACCCTAATTCTGTCTCGAGTCCAAGAAGTATTGTGAGGAAAATCTTGATAATATGAGAGGTAAAATTTTGGGGTACAACAGCTTCCCCTATTCAATCTTCTTGAACCTGAAGAGTTAGATTGGCGAGCTTTGTCGTTCGTGACTCGAAGGTAAAAGATGATTGGACACTAGAGTGCCCGTAAATTTGCACTCGTCAAAATGTAGTTGAGGAAATGGGCTTAAAGATGCCATTTGGAGATGCAATAGAATCTTGTTGGAGATGGGCTTAAAGATGCCATCCAAGAATGTTTGCTGAGTTGTATGTTGTAAGTCAGAAAAATAAGTATCAGAATGGTATCCGTGTTTGGAACGTATATGTACTGTATCTTGGGACTGAATCTGAATGAGCAAAGGAATAGCATTTGTGTCTGGAGCGTCTCTGAGCTAGGGAAAATCAGAATATGTGACATAATGGCAACCGTATCTGGAGCATATCTGGACTGTATTTGAAGTTTGAAAGATGAAACTGAATAAGTGACAAAATGACTTCCGTGTCTGGAGTGTATCTGTACTGTATCTAGAAGTTTGATCCGAATGAGAAATAGAATGGCTTCCGTGTCTGGAGCGTATCTAATCTGTATCATGATTGCTGAATCTTGAATGAGGGCCAGAATGGCATCTGTGTCTGGAGCATATCTAAACTGGATCTGATGGTTGAAATCTGAATAAGTATCAGGATGGCATCCGTATCTGGAGCGTATTTGAACTGTATCTGAAATATGAATCTGAATAAGCAACAAAATGACTTCCGTGTCTGGAGTATATCTGTACTGTATCATGATTGTATATTGTGAATGGTAGCTTGTTAATCTTATCCTGAAAAGGGTAAAATGTTAGCTGAAACACAAAGTTATATTGCATGAAATGTATGATGCAATAAATGTGTTTTATCAATGTTTATGATATATGGATGTAATGTATATGCATGTAAGCTGGTTGGTTGTATTGCGGAGGAAAATAAATCTTTGACGGCTGGGGATAATGAAAACCCTTGATTGCTGCCGGGGAAATTAAATCCTTGACTACTGCCGGGGAAAATAAATCCTTGACTGCTGAGGATAAGAAATCCTGGACGACTGTTGGGGATTAGAATCCTTGACAACTGTAGGGGATTAGAATCCTTGACAACTTCTGTGGGGATGTGAGGATCCTTCTTGTCTTGAAGTTGGAGTATTGACAAAAATTCTATTGTGAGAGTAATGTCAAACTGCTTGAGAAATTTGCTTGGGAAATCCAGAGAACTTGATGACTTCTACCGGGGGTTACTCAAAAGGAAATCCTTGATCTGCTGGAGAATAAGGAAGACTCTAATGGCTTCTGCGGGGAATTGAGAATGAGAATCTTCATTCTGTTGAGGAGTAATGAAAACTTTTGCGACTTCACTGGGAAAAATGAGAATCTTCATTCTATTGGGGAGCCATGAAAACTTTGGCGACTTCATGCTGGGGAGTAATGAAGACTCTGTGGGGAAGAGTTTACTGCTGGGAGTAGGTTCAGGAGTTTTTGGTCGTCTTCCACTCTACTGGGGAGTTATCCTAGGTTGGGGATAGACAAAAGTTAATTGTTATCTGGTTGATTTCCAGGCTTCAAGATAACTTACTGGGGAAATTGGATGGTTTCCGCTGGGGATTCGAAGTCTTGACTCAATTGGGGATGAAGGTTTCAGCTCCGCTGGGGATCTGTAACTCAAAGTTTTTGCTCCGCTAGGGATTGGGAGTTTGAAAACTTAACTCTGATGGGAATTAAGGATTTGAAATTATAACTCCACTGGGGATATGTATTTCAAGGTTTTGGCTCCGCTGGGGATCTAGATGATGTATTGTAGGGATTGCTCCTGGAATAGCCTAAAGACGTTTTCCTATCCTTTCAGTCTGTCAGTAATTGTTCTTTTCCATCCTGTTTATTTGTAAACAGTAATTATGTTCAAATTCATATGTTCATCAATGAATCATTGGACGTTTTTGCAAATAAAAACACAAGTGTAAAGGAAAAAGGCAAATAGTTTTCTGTACTTTGAAAGAGATATCTTTGTATTAACTTTGAGTAAGTGTTTTGTACAAAGGAGACAGACATCCTAGTAAGAGGATGACGTCATAAAAGTAAGAGAAATTTATACAAAGAAAGATAGTTATGTGTGTAAAAATCCCATGGGGTTCCCATTCCTCTTTAACATTCGTATCTGCGAATATCTTGTCCATTCGTTGCTTCGTCCAAAGATGATTGAATTGATCAGAAGCTCAGAGTTTGTCAGTGAAGAGATTGTCCTTAAAGTGATCCGACGAGACATAGTCATACGCTTTAATTCCCTAACTTTTTCCTGGACCGCCCTTTCGGGTTTTCAGTGCACAGGGAAACCCTTTTTTGCCCAAGTCGCCCTTTCGGGTTTTCAACTTGCCGGGTGTACAGATTTTTTTGTTTTATCCCTAATTTTTTCCTGAACCGCCCTTTCGGGTTTTCGATTCACTGGGATGCCCTTTTTTTCCCTAGGTGTGTCAACCTAGCGGGTCATTTATGCGTAGTATCTTTTGACTATGTCTGCGTTCGCAGGGTGCAGCAAGTCATCGTCGTCCATGGTGGTTAAGATCATTGCCCCACCAGAAAAGATGTTCTTGATTACAAATGATCCTTCGTAGGTAGGAGTCCATTTTCCCCTGGGATCATTTTGCGGCAAGATGATCCGCTGGATTACCAGATCCCCAACTTGATACACTTGGTGTCTGACTTTCTTGTTAAAATCCTTGATCATCCGCTTTTGATACGTCTGACCATGGCAAACAAAAGTAAGTCTCTTTTCATCAATCAAGTTAAGTTGATCAAGTCGGGTCTCAATCCAATCGTCTTCACTCAAACTAGCATCCTTCATGATTCTCAAGGAGGGAATATGAACCTCGATAGGTAAAACAGCTTCCATGCCATATACCAAGGAATAGGGTGTTGCCCCAATTGACGTACGTGCCATGGTACGGTACCCGTGAAGAGCAAACGGTAGCATTTCATGCCAGTCCTTGTAGGTGACTGTCATCTTTTGTATGATCTTCTTGATATTTTTGTTCGCAGCTTCGACAACACCATTCATCTTTGGCCAGTAGGGAGATGAATTGTGATGTTGAATCTTGAACTGCTCGCACAAGGCAGTGATCATAGTATTGTTAAGGTTTGTACAGTTATCAGTGATGATCCTTTCGGGGATACCGTACTGGCATATAAGATTCTTCTTGATGAAGCGGGCAACAACATTCTTTGTAACGGATGCGAAGGAAGCTGCTTCGACCCACTTGGTGAAGTAGTCACTGGCCACCAGAATGAAGCGGTGTCCATTGGATGTTGTAGGCTTGATCTCTCCAATCATGTCGATTCCCCACATAGCGAACGACCAAGGAGCTGTTAAGACATTTAGAGGAACAGGAGGCACATGCACCTTGTCTGCATAGATTTTACATTTGTGACAAGTGCGGGAGTGTTGATAACAGTCATCTTCCATGGTAGACCAGTAATAGCCCGCTAGAGTGAGTGTCAAAGGTACCTTCATGCAATTCAGCTATAATTCTTTTAGCTTTAATCTTGTCCACACAATGAAGCAGAACAGAATCATGATTGCGCTTGTATAGGATGCCATTGCTTAGGAAGAACTTTGCTGAGAATCTCCTTAAGAAAATTTTGTCGTTGACTGAAGCTCCTTCAGGGTATTCTTGCGCCTCGAGATACCTTTTGACTTCATGAAACCACGGCTGGTCCACTACTTCTTCGGTATTAATCTCGTGACAATGTGCAGGTTCGTCCATCCTTTCAATGGTTATTTGGGGAGCCTTATTGTCCCAGTTAAGTTTAAACATGGATGACATTGTAGCTAGAGCATCTGCTAGCTGATTTTCTTCTCGCGGGAAGTGCTCGAAGGTAATCTGCTTGAAATGTGGTAACAATGTCAAGACATGTTCTTTGTAAGGGATAAGGTTTGGATGTTTAGTATCCCACTATTCTTTGATCTGACTGATGACCAAAGCTGAGTCCCCAAACACATCTAAGGATTTGATTCCCAAGTCTATGGCAGCCTTGAGTCCAAAGATGCAAACTTCATACTCTGCCATGTTGTTTGTACAGTTGAAGCAGAGTCTGGCAGTGAAAGGAGTATGGCAACCTTCTAGGGAGATGAGTACCGCGCCGATACCATTTCCAAGTGCATTGGAGGCCCCATCAAAGTATAGGGTCCATCGGGATCCTTGTTCAGGTCTGTCATATGGTCTGAAACCTTCAATATTGTCCAATGTCATGATATCCTCGTCAGGGAAGTCGAACCTCATGGATTGGTAATCTTCGATAGCTTGATGAGCCAGATGTTCAGCTAGAACACTACCCTTTATAGCTTTTTGGGTTGTGTACTGTATATCGTATTCCGTTAGGATCATATGCCATCTAGCTATTCTTCCAGATAGAGCAGGCTTCTCAAAGATGTACTTGATCAGATCCATCTTAGATATCAGCAAAGTGGTATGAGTCAACATATACTGCCTTAGCCGGCGAGCAGCCCATACCAAAGTGCAGCAAGTTCTCTCGAGCAGTGAGTATCGGGTCTCACAGTCGGTAAACTTTTTGCTAAGGTAATAAATGGCATGCTCTTTTCGGCCAAACTCGTCATGTTGGCCCAGTACGCACCCCATTGAATTCTCTAGGACGGTCAGATACATGATTAGCGGTATTCCCTCGACGGGTGGCATCAGGATAGGAGATTCTAGCAAATACTCCTTGATTTTATCGAAAGCAATTTGACAGTCATCATTCCATTTAACTACCTGATCTTTCTTCAACAGCTTGAAGATTGGTTCACAGGTAGATGTTAGGTGAGAAATGAACCTTGCAATATAGTTTAGGCGTCCCAAGAAACCTGTGACCTCCTTCTCAGTGTGAGGAGCAGGCATTTCTTGTATAGCTTTGACCTTGGTCGGATCAACCTCGATCCTTTGTTGCTGACAATGAAACCTAAGAGTTTACCGTATCGGACTCCGAATGTACACTTGTTTGGGTTCAGTCTGAGCTTGTACTCCTTCAACCTGACAAACAGCTTTTGCAAGTGATCAAGGTGTTCTTCTTCAGTTTGTGATTGGGCTATCATGTCATCTACGTAGACCTCTATCTCATGATGTATCATATCATGAAACAAAGCTACCATGGCGCATTGATAGGTTGCCCCAGCATTCTTCAGTCTGAATGGCATCACTTTGTAGCAGAACGTACCCCACTGTGTGACAAAAGTAGTTTTCTCCATGTCCTCAGGGGCCATTTTGATCTGGTTATAGCCTGAGAATCCGTCCATGAAAGAAAATACTTTGTGTTGAGCTGTGTTGTCAACCAGGATGTCAATGTGCGGAAGTGGAAAGTCATCTTTAGGGCTGGCCCTGTTTAAGCCTTTATAATCCACACACATTCTCACTTTGTTGTCCTTCTTTGGCATGGGCACAATGTTAGCAATCCATTGTGGATAGGAAGTAACAGCAAGAAATCCAGCATTGAACTGTTTCATAACTTCTGCTTTTATCTTTTCTGACATGTCAGGTCTCATGCGGCGGACCTTTTGTTTAATTGGTGGACATTCTTCTCTTGTGGGTAGACGGTGTACCACAATGTCTGCATCAAGTCCCGGCATGTCTTTGTATGACCAAGCAAAGATCTCAACATAATCATGCAGTAGCTGAATTAGGCACTCCTTGACACTCGGCTCTAGATTGGAACCTATCTTGATTTCCTTTTTGTCATCCTCAGTTCCCAAGTTGATTGTATCCAACTGCTCCTCATGAGGCTGAATTGCTCTTTCCTCTTGTTGTAGTAATCTGGCCAATTCCCCTGGCACCTCACAATCTTCCTCACCTTCGTATTCGGCTTAGTTGATCAGATCTTCAGAGTCACTGGAGGCTATAGCAGTGTCGTTACCCATGGGTTCCGAAATGGAAGGGTACCTGCATTTGTGAGTGTGGGTGTGTGTAAGGGCATAGTCATCTTAAAACAACAAAATGTAAAAGAAAGACAATGAGCACAAAAGGTTTAAATATGAAAAGAGTCCATGATTCATTAAAATGACATATGAAAATGAAATAAGAACCCTTACAAATGGACCTATGTGTCTCGGGTAAGACACAAGGTTGAAAAAGTACGAATTGTTTGTGAATTATTACAGATCCAACATAAATGGAAAAGATAAATTAATGCGGTATGAAAGTAATCGGAACAAAGTCTTTTGCTTCCCAGTTGCACAATCCTCCGTCAACAGTAGGGAAAATCCAGTCTTCCAAGTGGCCCTCTTCTTCACTGTCCTCTAGCGCATTAACCCCTCAGTGGCTGATCTTCACAGGTGGCACTCCGGCACGAGAGCGGCGCACGGCCTTCTGTCCGGTCGGAGTAAATCCCAAGCCGAATTTGTCTGATTTGAAAGGAAAGTCGGGAAGCTGCCCCCAGATAGTGCTTCCACCTTCTTCCACCACTACCCTAGCATCCTTGAGAGATGACATCCGAGGTGGAGGTTTGGTAATCATGGGTACAGAGGACATTGTCTTGGTCGCCCCTATCTCCTGAGCTACCTCCTCAAAATTCTGGAAAGGAGTTTCGATGAATTCGCCATCCAATTCTACATAACGAAAAGAATTCAGATGACTGATCATGTATTCCTCTTCGCCATGAACAGTTATAATTTTCCCCTGGACATGGTACTTGAGAATTTGATGCAGAGTAGAAGTGATAGCTCCAGCATGGTGGATCCAAGGTCTTCCCAACATGCAAGAATAGGAAGGACAGATGTCCATCACGTAGAATGTTGAATTGAATGTCTGGGTACCCACCTTGATCGGGATGTCCACCTCTCCATGGACCATCCTCTTAGAACCATCAAAGGCTCTGACAATGATGTTGCTGGGTTTCAGGGTTAGGTCTTCACAATCCAACATATCCAAGGCTTTCTTCGGCAAGACATTTAAAGACGACCCAGTATCAACCAATACATGAGCTAGGGTGGTTCCCCTACACTCCACCGAGACATGTAGCGCGTCATTATGTTTTCTCCCTTTGGAGGTCAAGTCTGCATCAGAAAATCCTAGGCCATTGTCAGCTGTTAAACTGGCTACGCACTCTTGGAATTGATCAGCGGAGGTTTCTTATGGCACGTGGGTCGTCTTCAAAAACTTGACCAAAGCTTTAGCATGTGCCTCAGAGCACGGCAAGAAGGCTAACATAGATATTTTGGAGGGGGTCTGCCCCAGTTGTTCAACAACATTGTAATCACTTTTCTTAATAATCCTCAGAATTTCTTCCATCTCTTTCTGGGATGTCTCAGTAATAACAAGTGATTGAGCCTTCGTCAAGACAGGCTCCTCTTGAACATTCTTTCCTTTTTTCTCGGCAGCGGAAACAGGGATGGGAATTGTATTGTCATTGTTGGCGGGTGTGATCGGTGGATCTGGAACTGACTGTTTAAAGCTGGTTCGCGAAATGTCGCGGAAGCAAGAGTCGCCACCGTCTTTTATTTTCTCCAAATGGAAAGGACAAAAGCACAGAAAAATTCCTTAAAGAGATTGCTCTCGGTTCGGGAGGTAGATTATAGAAAGGGAAGGTGTTAGCACCCTTTCTATCCATGGTTATCCATGGGCTCTTAGATACTTGCTCATTTGTGTTTTCAAAATGGTTTGTTTGCTTTTCAATGTGGGTTTTAAAAAGTTTCTTTGAAAATTTCAGTTCGACTCTTGTATCAGTCCTCAAGAGTGTTTGAAAAATTGCTTTCGAAAGCTTTTGAAAATGTGTTGGTGTGAAAAGTATTTTTGATTTGTTTTTGAGATTAGAGCAAGTATCTACGAGAACCTACCTACCCTAAGGAATTCGTCTGTGTAAATGTCCTTTAAAGTAGTGCCATCCCACCATTGAGAGGTAGGTAGCACCACCGTTGGAGGTGTTCGGGTCAATTCGAGGTTCGGGACATGGTGATCACTAGAGCAATGGGAAGACACCTTAGAAGCTACCCTCATGCCAGGTTCCCGGATCATGAGGACTTACTAAGACATCCTCTACTCGACGATCACCTTTCGAGGCAAGGCAACAGTGAGGCGTACCCTAGGGGTGGTGTGTGATTTGTGTGTCGTTTTCATTTATTTTTGTCTTTTGTCAAAGTGATCTATGTGTTTGTTTTTATTTTATCATTCATTCTTGTATGTCATTATTAATTTAAAAATTGCGAGAAATATAAAGTTCCTAAACTATTACAAAGGCGCGGGTCCACACCGCCAAATTAAACCAGGACCCGATTTGACATAAAATAAAGAAATAAAATGCGGGAAATATAAAATGTCCGAGTTACATGGCTTTGGGAGAATTACATAAATATTTAAAAGAAGGAATAAAGATGCGCGAATTGAATTGAAATTGAAAGCGAGGGCGTTGGACCCTTTTTAATGAAATTAAATTATATTGAGCAAATTAATTAAATTAAAATAAAAAAAGAAATTATTTTTGAGGTTTTTTTGTATTTATGGTTTTTTATGAGAATTAAATGAAAATAAAATATTAATTAACCCTAATTCTAGTTTTTTTTATTTATTAAGAAAAACATGTTAAAATTAAACCTAAAATTAATCTAATTATTTACATGCAATTTTGATTTATAAAAATAAATAATTAATTATTAGTGAAATTTATTTACAAAAAAATATTAATTAAATAAATATATTTTGATTTTTATGACTTTTCTGTTTTTTACTATTTTTTATATTTTATGACAATAAGTTAAATTAAAGGAATTAATTAAAAAAAGAAATAATTGAAATAAATAAAATAAGGAAAAGAAAGAAAATACAATACCTTGGGGGGTTTCTGTCCCCTTTTTGGAGGTGAATTGGAGTGGTTTGGCCATTTGTGTTCTGGCCTCATCATGCATAAGTTGTTCTACTTTGGCCATTTGGCTTTTGGCTTTTGGCCATTTGCGTTTTGGCCTCAACGTTCCTTAATCTTCTCAGGATGTCTGTCTCGCCATGTATTGGTGTCATGCATATGTTTTTCTACTGTGGCCATTTAGCTTTTGGCTTTTGGCCATTTGGCTTTTGGCCTCAACGTTCCATAATGAACCTGAGATCCTGTCTAAATCTGCAGTTGGATCTCACGAACACATTAAATAAAATCATAAAATGCAAATAAAGCCAATATATGAAGAAATTTAATGTTTAGGCACAATATGGCATGTATGAATGATTATACCCTTTTGATCATGGAGATCAAATCAATCTTACCCTTACTGGAAAATCAGTGGCCTGAATGCTTTTATGCCTTACTGGAAAATTAGGATCATGGAGATCAAGCCAGCCTTACCCTTACTGAAGAAGTAGCGAGGTGTTGGTTTGTAACTGTGATGGCTTGTTTGTAGTGAGAGAGGGATTTGTAATAAGGATTTCAAGGTTTTAGGGTTCTTGAAAGAGTTTGATATTCTAACAGTGTTGTGGCAAGGTTTTTTCTCTCTTTTTCTCTTCTCTTTTTTCTTCCTCTTTTTTTTCTTTTTTTCTCTGGTTTGTGTGAAAAGAAGGTGATTATATAATGAAAATTAGGGTAAAGCAAATGGGCTTTGAATGTGCAATTGGGCCTCCAATATTCACTTGAATTCGTCACTTTCCAGGCTAAATCGCAGGGACTTAAGCGCATTTTTTGAAGTTGAAATGTGAAAACAAAATGTAGCCGACATCGAGAACTAACTCCTGTCCGAAAATCGACTCAATCGGATAAACGGTGAATTAGTTATGAATTTTTGAAGTTTCAGCTCAGACAAACTTATTTTGGGCTCCAGTGTCGACTCTGACACGTTCTTCAATAAAAAAATGGTATTGATCGGTGCATAATTTGGTCTCGACTTTTGAAACAAAGTTGTAGATCTATGAGTCAGGGACCTTGTGTAAAAATATGAGTCCAATCCGATAAAAATTGACCGAGTTATGAATTTTCGATGTTTCGGCCCAGATGAAATAATATTCAGCATTCAGGATTTTCAGCGTGTCACGCACTCTGAGCAAAAAACGAAGGCCTTTTGAATACCGTTTGAACTCAATACCTTCTGTGAAAATGTAGCCAACTCAATTTGTGAAATTTTGGCGCCGGAACCAGCTCAATACGATGAAAATCGACCAAGTTATGATTTTCTGAACATGATGCAAATAAACTTCTGTCACAAATTTTCTGTATGAAAATACTTGATAAATCCACATTTTTGAAGACCTTCTGATCGAAATTGGCTTCCAGCCGTGAGAGATGAAAACGTAGATAATGTCAAGACGGAATTTAGGCCACCGGAACGGGTTCAAAATGAGCCACGATCTTCAAGTTATGAATTTTTTAGCGCGTAAAAACTGCACTTTCAGCACACTTTTTCACCATATTTCTTCGAGAAAACTCACACATTCGGAAATCTTCTTTAAAGAATTGACTCTTGAGCCAAACCTGAATTTGAGAATACATTATCAGAGATATCTTGGCGAAATAACACCTGAATATGACGCGCCGGGTTGGACTTGTGAATTTTTCTTGAAATGTTTTGAGAAATATGGGAGGGCAAATTTTGGGGTACAACAGTTGCCCCTGTTCAATCTTCTTAAACCTGAGGATGTAGATTGGCTTGCGTGCCTTTCGTGATCCGAAGGTGGAAGATGATTGAACACTAGAGTGCCCAGAAATTTGCACTCGCATAGTAGAGTATCAGCAGTGTGATGGTGGGAATGGGCTTACAGATGCCATTTGGAGACTGATGGATAGGAGGATGGGCTTATAGATGCCATCTGGAAGTGTGACAGAACTTTGTCGGGAATGGGCTTATAGATGCCATTTGGAGACTGTTGGTATATGGATGGGCTTATAGATGCCATCTAGGTGTCGATCGCGTAAGAGATTCCTTAGCGAGAACTTGCGTACCTGAGAAAGAAAGATAATTACCTGGCCTGTTACAGGAGTTGATCTTTAAACTCTTTTTGTAGATGTGCCCTGGCTAATTACAGAAATCGAATCTTTAAACTCTTCAGACGTGCCCTGGAAAGATACAGGAATCGAGTCTGGAGAATATAGTCGTCAACAGATACACCCTGGCGAGATACAGGAATCAGATCTTTCAACTCTTCAGACGTGCCCTGGCAAGATACAAGAATCGAGTCTGGAATTCAGAAAGGTTGGTGAGTTGTCTCTACTGACAGGTTATTTCCATGGACGGGTGGTCTTTAACGACGGGTGTCTATAACGACGAGTGTCTATAATGACGAGTATCTTTAACGACGAGTGTCTATGACGACGAGTGTCTATAACGACGAGTGTCTATAACGACGAGTGTCTATAACGACGAGTGTCTATGACGACTAGTGTCTATGACGACGAGTGTCTATAACGACGAGTGTCTATAACGATGAGTGTCTATAACGACGAGTGTCTATAACAACGAGTGTCTGTAACGACGAGTGTCTCTAACGACGAGTGTCTATAACGACGAGTGTTTATAACGACGATTGTCTATAACGACGAGTGTCTATAACGACGAGTGTCTATAACGACGAGTGTCTATAACGACGAGTGTCTATAACGACGAGTGTCTATAACGACGAGTGTCTATAACGACGAGTGTCTATAACGACGAGTGTCTATGACGACGAGTGTCTATGACGACGAGTGTCTATGACGACGAGTGTCTATGACGACGAGTGTCTATGACGACGAGTGTCTATGACGACGAGTGTCTATGACGACGAGTGTCTATGACGACGAGTGTCTATGACGACGAGTGTCTATGACGACGAGTGTCTATGACGACGAGTGTCTATGACGACGAGTGTCTATGACGACGAGTGTCTATGACGACGAGTGTCTATGACGACGAGTGTCTATGACGACGAGTGTCTATGACGACGAGTGTCTATGACGACGAGTGTCTATGACGACGAGTGTCTATGACGACGAGTGTCTATGACGACGAGTGTCTATGACGACGAGTGTCTATGACGACGAGTGTCTATGACGACGAGTGTCTATGACGACGAGTGTCTATGACGACGAGTGTCTATAACGACGAGTGTCTATAACGACGAGTGTCTATAACGATGAGTGTCTATGACGACGAGTGTCTATGACGACGGGTGTCTATGACGACGGGTGTCTATAACGACGAGTGTCTATGACGACGAGTGTCTATAACGACGAGTGTCTATGACGACGGGTGTCTATAACGACGGGTTGTATCAGAGAAATCTTTAGGCATTGATTTAACTGGATTTGTATTCTTTGACTGGGTTGGTCTCTTTTGACTGTATTCGTCTACATAGCTGATCATTTAACTATATCCTTCCTGAAAGGTAAAGGTCAGTCATATGCAATGCATGATATGAATCAAGCAACGATGTTCTCAACACATGAGATTGTATGATATGATGCGTATATGCAAGTATCATGATGTATAACAATGTGATGTTATGAATGTATCTTCGTCTGGGAAAATAGATCCTTGACGGATGCCGGGAAGTCAAATCCTGGGCTGATGTTGAAGAGTGAGATTCTTCGTTTCCGTTGGGGATGATGATTGCGAGAATACCGGTAGGAGAAGATAACTCCGTTGGGAAATAAACTTGGCGAAGAGAGGTACTTTGCTGAGGTGATAATAACTTGCTGGGGATACCTTTGTTGTATTGGAAGTGTGAACCGACTTTGCTGGGGATGAGAAGACTGTGTCGACGACAATCTTTCTGTGGCTCTTGGCTGAGGATAACCCAGTTATATCCTGGTAAGGAAATAACTCTTTGAATAAAGCCGGGCGACGCGTTCGCGCTCTGCGAGGATAAGCTTCCAGAATCTACTGGGGATAGGCTTACTGCTTGGGGAGATGGATTCCAACTTTCCTGGGGAACTAGATTGGACTCTCTGGGGGGAAGTTTTGAGATGTATTGGAAGTAACTCCACTGAATGTTTGATATACCGCCGGGGAACAATCTTTAGACCAAGACTGCCGGGGATGCTTGTTTGAGAATGATGTGCTGGGGAATGTTGAGATCTGATGGAGGACACCCAACTTCCTTAAGTTTGATAATATAACTTCGCTTGGGGAGAGTGCACTGACTTGCTGGCTCACTCTCTGGGGGATTAAGATATCTGGTTACGTTCTTCCGCTGAACCCATCTTGGTACCCTGGAGGACAGAACAATTAGATTGCTTTTAGACAACTCTTTATTGCCCCTGTTTCTGAGGTGGGAGAGGAAGACCTGTGAGGCGCTGATAGTGGTTGATGGGCAAACCTTCTTCTGGTAGGCAGGTGACAAGATGACGTGACATAGTCGTACGCTTTGATCCCTAACTTTTGCCTGGACCGCCCTTTCGGGTTTTCGGTCCACCGGGATACCCATTTTTGCCCAAGCCGCCTTTTCAGGTTTTCGACTTGCCGGGTGTACAGATTTTTTCATTTCATCCCTTCATTTTGCCCGAACCCTTTTGGTTCGCTGGGAAGCCCTTATTTTTGCCTAGGTGTGTCAACCTAGCGGGTCTTTGATTATGCGTAGTATTTTTCGACTATGTCCGTTCTCAGAAAGTAGGGAGTTGCCCCTGTTAGAAGTGTTTTGTCACGCCACCAGAAGATGTTTGATCAGGCAAGATTCGTTGCTGGAGTGCCCCAAGTGACTCAGGTGGAGATTTGCCCCAGGCTATTTGGCCTTTGAGAGATTCTCCGAGTCTTGACTTAACTGCCCCAGATGATGGACAATAGTCATGCCATGCCCCTTGATTGGAAGTTCTTTTGTTCACCAGATATTCTTCGTACGAATTTTCCTGCTGTTCAAACAAAAAGTCATATGCAAACAATGTTATATCAAAAATGCAAAGCTTATGTCTGTCTTGAAGATTTTGAAAATGCATTCTTTTTCATAAAACAAGTGAATGTTTGTAAAATGTGATGTCAACTTGTTATTTTATTGCGAGCCTTAAGGAGTCAGGATACCTTTCGTAATAGTATGCTTTCGAACTAACCCATGCTTCAGCTAGGACTTTTAAGGGTTATAACGTGGCCTGGTTCATGGTTTAAGAAACAAAGGATAAAGGCTCAAATTATTTGTACCCACCCGCTCTTCGTGATGTTCTTCAAACCTAAACTCAGCTGATCGTGCGTTAGACCTTGTTTGAATCTTTGCTTTGATTTTCCGGTGATGATTCGGATGTTAATAACTTATTTTGAATAGGCAGTCATTTTCTTTTGTCGTTGAGGGTTTGTAGGACCTCTTCTTTTTTTGATTTTGTTTATCCCTATTTTTTTTTGCCTGAGCTGTTTCCCTTTTTTTTGGAATTACAGTCAGCGGGATGCCCCCGTTTTGTAAGTCTCCTTCATGGGTTTTGACTTATTGGGTTTTGATTTTGAGAGTTAATGACTGCCTGTCCTTCTTGATTATTTGGAACCATCACTGTCTTTTTTTTTTTTGTAAGGATCCATTTGATGCCGTTTGTTGTGCACTTGGATCGACTGAGAGAACTACCCTGCCCCAGGTTAAGATTAAGGGTTTTAAATTTCGAAAAGAAAAACTCCTACTTCTTTGGCTCAGAGGGGTTGACGAGGGATTATCATCCTTATAACTCCAGTGTTTAGGGATTGAAACAATGCATGTACCTCATCAGCGGGGTCTGTTCAAAAGCATACTGTAAATTATGGTATCGTTTTCGTCATCCTCCCTTAAGAGGCTTAGAATTATTAATCGAGAGTTGACATCAGAAAAAATATGAAAATAATTTGCGTATAGTGAATACGAATATATTGCTTCAGAACAGACATATGCGATGCATTAATGAAATAACAATGTTTAACATGAGTAAATGTTTGAACAAAAGAAACTGCAGCTTGAACATTCGAATGAACAAAAGTTTTCCAGTCTCAGGATTTGTCACTTCAAATGGTGAGTCTTACAGGGATAGTAGAAGAATTCAGCCTGACCATCTTGTGTGAATTCCAGTGCTCCTTCATCAATCAGGTCCTGAATCTTATTCTTCAAAGTCCAACAATCCTCTGTAGCATGCCCCGGGCTATCAGAATGATAAGCGCAGCGAGCGTTGGGGTTATACTTTGGTGACGTTGTATTTTGAAACTTCGGAGCCTCTTTTAGAGTTACCAGCTTGGTCTCCAGCAACTGTGGCAATATCTGGGATAAGGTCATGCTGAGCCGAGTGAACTGCCTCCTCTCGCTCTTTTGTTGGTTGTGATGTTGAATTTGTGACACTGGAGCCATCTGAGGAGCTCTCCCCTTACCTCCTTGTCTCAAAGGTGGTTGAACAATGACTGACTTTTTACCCTTAGACTTTTGCCCCAGTTGGTTACCCTGAAGCAGTTGGTTGACGAGAAACCAGAGCTCATCTTGTCTTTGAGCTAACCCTTGAATGGTAGTCACCTGCCCCAGCATCTGGACCTTCAATGCATCCACCTCAGCTTGTAGATGTTTCGGCCTTTCATCCTCAGCACTGTTCCTGACAAAAAGTCTCCATGAGAAGTGTCCTTAGCTCCTCCTGCCCCTTGGATAGGTTCAGGAGGATTTCCCTGAACTGAGTCTCTTGAGCGAGAAGGTCCTGGTTATCTGGTTGGAAGGCCATTGCTGAAATAAACAGCGAGAAAGGTAAGTGACCTGTAAAAGGGTACCTGTAATGCAATGTATGTATGCATGCAATGTTTTCAAGGATCTCGCAGGGTAAACAAGAAAATTGTTAGAATTTGAATCCAATAGCTTGATTGAAGGAACTGCATATTGTTGAGAGTCCTTCTTCAAGAGTCAAGGCTCACCATATCGAGTGGGTCATAGCCTCTGACAACCTTGGCTAGAGGAAAATAAATCCTCTTTGCCCCTTGCTGGGACAGTTGATTCACCATGACCTGCATCACAAGCCCTTGAGATCCTTGAAATGGGTTAGGATGTATGCAATGGTATGATGTTATGTTATGCATGGGGTAATGTGAGTAACCCTGTTATGAGTCCCAATTAAGGACTGCAAACCAAAACCTGCAAGAAACTTAAGTAAAACCTGTCATGAGTCCCAATTAAGGACTATAAACGAAACCTGCAAGAAACTCGGTAGACCTTGTTATGAGTCCTAATTAAGGACTACAAACAAAACCTGCAAGAAGCTCAAGTGTCAGACAACAAGCATGCAAATAGTCAAGTTGGAAGGCACACAAGTCACACAAGAGAAAGCCCTTAGAGTTTGGGCCAACATGGGGTCTGGGTATTACCCTCTTGAAGTTGGTGGGCTCAACCTGTCCTATTAGAAGTAACCGGGTCCTAAGGGTCCCAATATCACGG
This sequence comes from Vicia faba, assembly GCA_948472305.1. NCBI lineage: Eukaryota > Viridiplantae > Streptophyta > Magnoliopsida > Fabales > Fabaceae > Vicia > Vicia faba. Next base: position 400,137,440 of record OX451738.1, on the reverse strand, counting down.
GATTGCTTTCATTGTTCATCGTTTCGATTTAGCCACTGAACTGGCGACCGAAATATTCCAGGAAAACAACCCTCAATTGAGTGTAGTATCGAGTATCAACCAACCTCGGACTGCACCAAAGTCAGTTATCTCACTACCCTAAAGAGGCCAAGATAGTTCAATTAAGGTTCCTAAGGTCTGTTGATGCTTCATGACACCACGCGGAGGCCCCGTACTCTCCTTGACTGAACTCAAGGGTTACCGGTACACACCAAAGTGCCACATTACCGTAGCAGACTGTTTCAACCATGTCGGTATACCCCGCACAGTTCCCTCACAGCCTTGTTGCTACTTTCTAAGAAGGTATCCCCCAGATCCGGGTTAGGATCTATAGAACTCCCAAGACAGTCCCACAATTTAAAGCACACAAGGAAAGCAATTGAAAACACAGTTATGAACTAACCCTAAGGTACACCTCACTTTAAGTTAAGTCCCCAGCAGAGTCGCCAGTTCTGTGATCGGTGGATCTGGAACTGACTGTTTAAAGCTGGTTCGCGAAATGTCGCGGAAGCAAGAGTCGCCACCGTCTTTTATTTTCTCCAAATGGAAAGGACAAAAGCACAGAAAAATTCCTTAAAGAGATTGCTCTCGGTTCGGGAGGTAGATTATAGAAAGGGAAGGTGTTAGCACCCTTTCTATCCATGGTTATCCATGGGCTCTTAGATACTTGCTCATTTGTGTTTTCAAAATGGTTTGTTTGCTTTTCAATGTGGGTTTTAAAAAGTTTCTTTGAAAATTTCAGTTCGACTCTTGTATCAGTCCTCAAGAGTGTTTGAAAAATTGCTTTCGAAAGCTTTTGAAAATGTGTTGGTGTGAAAAGTATTTTGATTTGTTTTTGAGATTAGAGCAAGTATCTACGAGAACCTACCTACCCTAAGGAATTCGTCTGTGTAAATGTCCTTTAAAGTAGTGCCATCCCACCATTGAGAGGTAGGTAGCACCACCGTTGGAGGTGTTCGGGTCAATTCGAGGTTCGGGACATGGTGATCACCAGAGCAATGGGAAGACACCTTAGAAGCTACCCTCATGCCAGGTTCCCGGATCATGAGGACTTACTAAGACATCCTCTACTCGACGATCACCTTTCGAGGCAAGGCAACAGTGAGGCGTACCCTAGGGGTGGTGTGTGATTTGTGTGTCGTTTTCATTTATTTTTGTCTTTTGTCAAAGTGATCTATGTGTTTGTTTTTATTTTATCATTCATTCTTGCATGTCATTATTAATTTAAAAATTGCGAGAAATATAAAGTTCCTAAACTATTACAAAGGCGCGGGTCCACACCGCCAAATTAAACCAGGACCCGATTTGACATAAAATAAAGAAATAAAATGCGGGAAATATAAAATGTCCGAGTTACATGGCTTTGGGAGAATTACATAAATATTTAAAAGAAGAAATAAAGATGCGCGAATTGAATTGAAATTGAAAGCGAGGGCGTTGGACCCTTTTTAATGAAATTAAATTATATTGAGCAAATTAATTAAATTAAAATAAAAAAAGAAATTATTTTTGAGGTTTTTTTGTATTTATGGTTTTTATGAGAATTAAATGAAATTAAAATATTAATTAACCCTAATTCTAGTTTTTTTTATTTATTAAGAAAAACATGTTAAAATTAAACCTAAAATTAATCTAATTATTTACATGCAATTTTGATTTATAAAAATAAATAATTAATTATTAGTGAAATTTATTTACAAAAAAATATTAATTAAATAAATATATTTTAATTTTTATGACTTTTCTGTTTTTTACTATTTTTTATATTTTATGAAAATAAGTTAAATTAAAGGAATTAATTAAAAAAAGAAATAATTGAAATAAATAAAATAAGGAAAAGAAAGAAAATACAATACCTTGGGGGGTTTCTGTCCCCTTTTTGGAGGTGAATTGGAGTGGTTTGGCCATTTGTGTTCTGGCCTCATCATGCATAAGTTGTTCTACTTTGGCCATTTGGCTTTTGGCTTTTGGCCATTTGCGTTTTAGCCTCAACGTTCCTTAATCTTCTCAGGATGTCTGTCTCGCCATGTATTGGTGTCATGCATATGTTTTTCTACTGTGGCCATTTAGCTTTTGGCTTTTGGCCATTTGGCTTTTGGCCTCAACGTTCCTTAATGAACCTGAGATCCTGTCTAAATCTGCAGTTGGATCTCACGAACACATTAAATAAAATCATAAAATGCAAATAAAGCCAATATATGAAGAAATTTAATGTTTAGGCACAATATGGCATGTATGAATGATTATACCCTTTTGATCATGGAGATCAAATCAATCTTACCCTTACTGGAAAATCAGTGGCCTGAATGCTTTTATGCCTTACTGGAAAATTAGGATCATGGAGATCAAGCCAGCCTTACCCTTACTGAAGAAGTAGCGAGGTGTTGGTTTGTAACTGTGATGGCTTGTTTGTAGTGAGAGAGGGATTTGTAATAAGGATTTCAAGGTTTTAGGGTTCTTGAAAGAGTTTGATATTCTAACAGTGTTGTGGCAAGGTTTTTTCTCTCTTTTTCTCTTCTCTTTTCTCTTCCTCTTTTTTTCTTTTTTTCTCTGGTTTGTGTGAAAAGAAGGTGATTATATAATGAAAATTAGGGTAAAGCAAATGGGCTTTGAATGTGCAATTGGGCCTCCAATATTCACTTGAATTCGTCACTTTCCAGGCTAAATCGCAGGGACTTAAGCGCATTTTTTGAAGTTGAAATGTGAAAACAAAATGTAGCCGACATCGAGAACTAACTCCTGTCCGAAAATCGACTCAATCGGATAAACGGTGAATTAGTTATGAATTTTTGAAGTTTCAGCTCAGACAAACTTATTTTGGGCTCCAGTGTCGACTCTGACACGTTCTTCAATAAAAAAATGGTATTGATCGGTGCATAATTTGGTCTCGACTTTTGAAACAAAGTTGTAGATCTATGAGTCAGGGACCTTGTGTAAAAATATGAGTCCAATCCGATAAAAATTGACCGAGTTATGAATTTTCGAAGTTTCGGCCCAGATGAAATAATATTCAGCATTCAGGATTTTCAGCGTGTCACGCACTCTGAGCAAAAAACGAAGGCCTTTTGAATACCGTTTGAACTCAATACCTTCTGTGAAAATGTAGCCAACTCAATTTGTGAAATTTTGGCGCCGGAACCAGCTCGATACGATGAAAATCGACCAAGTTATGATTTTCTGAACATGATGCAAATAAACTTCTGTCACAAATTTTCTGTATGAAAATACTTGATAAATCCACATTTTTGAAGACCTTCTGATCGAAATTGGCTTCCAGCCGTGAGAGATGAAAACGTAGATAATGTCAAGACGGAATTTAGGCCACCGGAACGGGTTCAAAACGAGCCACGATCTTCAAGTTATGAATTTTTTAGCGCGTAAAAACTGCACTTTCAGCACACTTTTTCACCATATTTCTTCGAGAAAACTCACACATTCGGAAATCTTCTTTAAAGAATTGACTCTTGAGCCAAACCTGAATTTGAGAATACATTATCAGAGATATCTTGGCGAAATAACACCTGAATATGACGCGCCGGGTTGGACTTGTGAATTTTTCTTGAAATGTTTTGAGAAATATGGGAGGGCAAATTTTGGGGTACAACAGCGGGTACACTTGCAGGTACAGTTACTGGTATAGGTGTAATCTTCGGAATGGCCATGGGTCCAAAGACTGTTGTTGGAGGAGCAATCTCTAGAGAAAAGATTCTCTCACTACGAGTAATTTTGCTTGTTCCGGCAATGTTACTGATGTCGGGATTATCTTCCTCAGAGCTTTCTTCTTCAATGGTCTGTTCAATCTGTTTGACACTATGGTAGTAGATTTATCGACCATAATTCCATGGTACCATTTTATCGGTTTTGTACGGGGTTGGCCCGGGCATTGTTATCTTCAACGGAGTAGTCACTGGAGCGAATGTAATCATAACGGGTTTTTTAGGAACCCTGGGAGGATTGGCGTATATGGTTATTATTGAAACTTTTGGAACTGGAATGGGTGAGACGGGAGCTTTCTCAAACAAAATTTCCTTGTTATCAATCAATTGTTGGATTCCTTTCTTCAATAGAGGACAATCAAATGGGGAGGACAGGAAAGCATGGCAATCTTGGTCACATCTTGGGAACACCCCAGCTTTCAACAAATTTAAGTTGATGGTTAGGAGAGGAGTTGACAGTTCATCCACAATAGAAACAAACAGGTCTTCTTCCACAGCATTGGCATTGTGCCCATGCCTCAGCATTGGGGCGGAGATAACATTCAACTTTTCAGGAGCTTCAAATTCAACTTCCTTTGCGTCAATCAAATCTTGAATCTTATTCTTCAAGGCCCAACAGTTGTTGGTGTCGTGCCCCGGGCTTTCCGAATGGTAAGCACATCTGGCGTTGGGATGGTAATGTGGAGAAGCAGTGTTAGGATTTTTAGGGGCCTCCTTCAGCATGGCCAGGTTCAACTTCAAGAGATGTGGTAAGACTTGAGCAGGAGTCATGTTTATCTTGGTGAATTTCCTTATAGGCCTTTCCACCCTTTGCTGGTTATTCCTCGGCTGATCATTTATCGGTTGGTTGTTTCTCGGCTGGTCTGAGGCAGACTTTTGAATCATAACGGCCCCCATTGTTGGACGTCTTTCGGTTCTTCCCTGATTTCTCTGGGCATAGACAGCAGACACTTCCTTCTTTCCATTGAAGGGCTTTTTTGCAGCAGCAGAGGTAGGTGCATCCTTCTGAATTTTCCCGCTTCTAATACCGACTTCCACCCTCTCGCCAGTCAAAATCAACTCAGTGAAACCTGTAGAGGAGCTTCCAATCAGGTGATTGAAGAAAGGACCTGACAGAGTCCCCAAGAACATGTCCACTAGCTCTCTTTCAGATAAAGGTGGCTGCACCCTTCCGGCCAAATCCCTCCATTTTTGGGCGTAGTCTTTGAAACCATCATTGGTAGCCATAGCCATACTCTGTAGCTGAGTACGGGTTGGCGCCAAGTCGGCGTTGTATTGATACTATTTATAGAAGGCGGCTGCCAAATCTTCCCAATTATGCACATCAGACCTCTCCAACTGGTAGAACCAATCCAGCTGCGTCCCCGATAAACTGTCCTGGAAAAAGTGGACCCATAGGTCTTTGTCAGAAGAATGTGGTTGAATTTTCCTGACATAAGATCGTAGGTGCATCTTTGGGCAATACACCCCATCATACTTAGAAAACAGTGGCACTTTAAATTTAGGAGGGATTACTATTCCAGAAACCAACCCTAACTCCTCAAAGTCTAGCCCACGCACTCTCTGTATCTCCATAGCAGCTAGACGTTCTTCCAAGTTCTTGTATTTGTCATCGGTCGAAGGGTACTGCTGTTCAGAATAGTCCTCATCCTCTTCTTCTTCTGCTTCAGAATCAGATGGCACTGCAGTTCCTTTTCCTTTTCCTTCCCCCTCTTCAGATGTTGATGGGAATTCCAAAGTCCTTCTGGCTTGTCCTTCAAACCTTCTTCCCAAGATAGCCACGCCAGCTCTCTTCTTCTTCTTTTTCTCTTTTTCCTTTTCCAGCAAGGTTTTGAGCTCCTCCTGCCCCTTTGCCAAGGTCAAAAGTAGTTGTTTAAACTGTGAATTCTGCGCCTGTAAGTCTTTGACCGGGCTATCATGTCGTCTACGTAGACCTCTATCTCATGATGTATCATATCATGAAACAAAGATACCATGGCGCGTTGATAGGTTGCTCCGGCATTCTTTGGTCCAAATGGCATCACTTTATAGTAGAACGTACCCCACTGTGTAACAAAAGTAGTTTTCTCCATGTCCTCAGGGGCCATTTTGATCTGGTTATAGCCTGAGAATCCGTCCATGAAAGAAAATACCTTGTGATGAGTTGTGTTGTCAACCAAGATGTCAATGTGCGGTAGTGGAAAGTCGTCTTTAGGGATGGCCCTGTTTAAGTCTCTGTAATCCACGCACATTCTCACTTTGCCATCCTTCTTAAGCACGGGCACAATGTTAGAAACCCATTGTGGATAGGAAGTAACAGCAAGAAATCCAGCATTGAACTGCTTCATAACTTCAGCTTTGATCTTTTCTGACATGTCGGGCCTCATGCGGCAGACTTTCTGTTTAACTAGTGGACAGTCTTCTCTTGTGGGGAGACGGTAAACCACAATATCTGTATCAAGTCCCGACATGTCTTCGTAAGACCAGGCGAAGATCTCAACATATTCATTCAACAACTGAATTAAGCGCTCTTTGACACTTGGTTCTAGGTTGGCACCCACTCTAACTAATTTACTGTCTTCCTCAGTTCCCAAGTTGATTGTCTCTAACAACTCCTCATGAGGTAGAATAGCCCTTTCTTCCTGTTGTAGCAGTCTAGCCAATTCTCCCGGCACCTCACAATCTTCCTCACCTTCGTATTCGGCATGGTAGACCAGATCTTCAGAATCATTGAAGGCCATAGCAGAATTGTTACCCATGGAATCCGGAATGGAAGGGTACCTGCATTTGTGAGTGTGGGTGTGTGTAAGGGATAGCCACCTTTAAACAAATAAAATGTAAAAGGAAAGACAATGAACACAAAAGTTTATATGTGAAAACGTCCATGATTCATTAAAATGGCATATGAAGATGAAAAAATCAAACTCTTTCAAATGGACCTATGTGCCTCGGGTAAGGCACAAGTTTAAAAGTGTATGAATTGTTTAAGAATTATTACAAACCAATAGAAATGTTTGAAAGATAAATTACTGATTTATGAAAGTAATGGGAACAAAGTCTTTTTCCTCCCAATTGCACAGTCCTCCATCAACAGTAGGGAAAATCCAGTATTCCAGGTTGCTCTCCTCTTCATTATCCTCCAAAGCATTGACTCCATGATGGGTGATCTTCACTGGTGGACCTCCAGCACGGGAGTGGCGTACAGCCTTTTGACTAGCCGAAGTGAAACCCAAGCCGAATTTATCAGATTTGTAAGGAAAATCAGGAAGCTGCCCCCAGATTGTGCTTCCTCCTTCTTCAATCACAGCCTTTGCATCTTTGAGAGACGACATCTGAGGCAGAGGTCTGGTAATCATGGGTACAGCAGGCACTGTCTTGGTCGCCGCAATCTCCTGAGCTACCTCTTCAAAATGCTGAAAGGGGGTTTCGATGAATTCGCCATCCAATTCTACATAGGGGAAAGAATTTAGATGGCTTATCATGTATTTCTCTTCTCCGTGAACAGTTATAATTTTCCCCTGGACATGGTACTTGAGCATTTGATGCAGAGAAGAAGTGACTGCTCCAGCATTGTGAATCCAAGGTCTTCCCAACAAGCAAGAATAGGAAGGACGGATGTCCATCACGTAAAATATGGAGTTGAAGGTTTCAGTTCCCACTTTAATCGGGATGTCCACCTCCCCGTGGACCATCCTTTTAGAACCATCAAAGGCTCTGACAATGATGTTGCTGGTCTTCAAGGTTAGACCTTCACAATCCAACCTATCCAAAGCTTTCTTTGGCAAGACGTTCAACGATGAACCAGTGTCTACCAGTACGTGTGCTAGAGTAGTCCCTCTGCATTCCACCGAGACATGCAAAGCGTCATTATGTTTTCTCCCTTTGATTGTTAGATCAGCATCGGAGAATCCTAGACCATTGTCAGCTGTTAGGCTAGCTACACATTCCTAGAACTGATCCGCGGAGGTTTCCTGGGGCACATGGGCCGTCTTCAAAAATCTGATCAGAGCTTTAGCATGTGCCTCAGAGCACAGCAACAAGGCTAACATAGAGATCTTTGAGGGGGTTTTCCCCAGTTGCTCCACAACATCATAATCGTTTTTCTTGATTATTTTCAAAATCTCTTCCATCTCTTTTTGAGAGGTTTCAGGGATGATCAACGGCTGAGCCCTCGTCCTGACGGGCTCTTCTTGGATCCCTTTCCCTCTATCATCAGCAGCAATAGAGGGGACAACCACAAAAGTTACAACTTCTTCAATAATCGAAGTTCTTGCAGATATATTGACCGGTACAGGGGTAACCTTAGGAGCAGCTAAGGGTCCAAAGATTGCCTTTGGAGGGGCAATCTCCGGAGAGAAAATTCTTCCACTGCGGGTGATTTTGCTCGTTCCGGAAATGTTTCCGATGTCGGAAATCTCTTCATCAGAACTCTCTTCAGTTGATTCAATTTGTTTAATACCGTGGTAAAAGATCTCTCCCCCATAGTTCCACGGTATTGATTTGTCAGACTTGTACAGGACGGGCCCCGGTATGGTTATCTTCAAAGGTGCAATCTTCGGATCGGATGTAATCTTAACAGGTCTTTTGGAGACCTTGGAAAGATTGGCGGATATGGTAATTATTGAAACATCATTGACAGGAGTCGGTGTAACAAGAGTCTTTTCAAAAAGGATCTCTTGGTTATCCATTAGGCGTTGGATGCCTAACTTCAACAATGGACGGTCGGTTGGTAAGGATGAACAAAGGCATCAATCTTCTTCACAACCTTGGAAAATCCCAGCCTTCAGAAAATTCAACTTGATTATCAGTAGCGGAGTCATCAAATTATCAACAGTAGCAACAAAAAGATCTTCTTCAACAGCATGGACATTGTGGCCATGCTTTGGCATTGGAGCAGAGATCATATTCGGCTTTTCAGGGGTGTCGAATTCAACTTCTTTAGCGTCTATTAAATCCTGAATATTATTTTTAAGGGCCCAACAATTGTTGGTGTCGTTCCCCAGGTTGTCTGAATGATAAGCACACTTGGCATTCGCATGGTAGAAAGGAGAAGATGTATTCGGATTCTTTGGGGCTTCTTTCAAACTTGCAAGGTTTAACTTCAAGAGATGGGGGAGAACCTGAGCAGGAGTCATGTTGATCCGGGTGAATTGTCGTGCAGGCCTTTCCACCCTTGCTTGGTTGGTTCTGGGTTGATTGTTTCTAGGATGATCAGCTGCAGACTTCTGAATCATTACGGCCCCCACCGCTGGCCAGCGCTCAACTCTTCCTTGAACTCTTTGGGAGTAGACAGCTGAGACTTCTTTATTTGCTGGAAAAGGATTCTTTATGGCAGCGGAAGCAGATGTATCTTTTTGAATTTTCTCGCTTTTTATGTCGGCTTCAACTCTCTCACCAGTTAGAATCAACTCGGTGAACCCCGTAGATGAACTTCCAATTAGGTGATTGAAAAAGGGGCATGACAGTGTACCCAAGAACATATCTACTAGCTCCCTCTCATATAGAGGTGGTTGTACTCGTCCCGCCAAGTCTCTCCATTTTTGGGCATACTCTTTGAAACCTTCATTTGATACCATGCCCATACTCTGTAATTGAGTACGGGTTGGTGCTAAGTCCGCATTAAATTGATACTGTTTGTAAAAGGCGGCTGCCAAATCTTCCCAATTATGCACATCAGACCTCTATAGCTGGTAGAACCAATCTAACTGCATCCCCGATAAACTGTCCTGGAAGAAATAAACCCACAGGTCTTTGTCAGAAGAATATGGTTGAATTTTTTTGACGTAAGACCGCAGGTGCATCTTGGGACAAGACAGACCATCATACTTAGCAAATATAGGCACCTAAAACTTAGGGGGGATCACAATGCCAACAACCATCCCTAACTCTTCAAAGTCCAGCCCAGGCACCCTCTGTATCTCCATGGCAGCTAGACGTTCTTCCAGATTCTTGTATTTGTTATCTGTAGGAGGGTACTGCTGTTCAGAATAGTCTTCATCCTCCTCCTCTTCTTCTTCCTCAGAGTCATATGGCACTGCAGTCTCTTTACCCTTTCTTACCCCTTCATCATATGTTGAGGGGAAATCCAGGACCCTTCTAGATTGACCTTCAAATCTTCTACCCATGGTAGCCACATCATCCCTCTTCTTTTTCTTTTTCTCTTTTTCCTTTTCCAGCAAGGTTTTGAGCTCCTCCTGCCCCTTTGCCAAGGTCAAAAGTAGCTGTTGAAACTATGAATCATGTGCCTGTAAGTCTTTGACCGTCTGCTCAATATCCATCTTGCTGAAATAAACAGTAGAGAGATAAGGAAACCTGGTGTGAAGACCTGCTTATGCATATGATGAATGATATGTATTCATGTAATGCATTCAAGGATTCAGAAATTCAAATTTGTTTTAAACAAAAAGGAACACACGTCATATTAATAAGATAGAATTTGTTAGTACATCAATGCCCCATGGGCAAAATAATACAAAATTCTAATGTAAAAAGACATTGCGCATCCTCTTTGGTGCAATGTAGGCGTTGAGAGTATGCTCTTCGTGAAGTTGACGAGTAAGTTCCAAAACCTTCTTCTCACTTACGTAGAATTGGGCTTCAAAAGTATCGCGCTCTCCCTTGAGTTGTATCCAACTCCTTTGTAAATCTTCTAGTGTTGTTGGCATGTCAGGATGTAGGAGGGTGTATGGAACCTCTCCTTCCATAACATGCTCTTTGATCACAGGGAGAATGTAGGGGTAAGGCATCATAAGACTTTAGGCGCGGGTTCGTACCCACTTGAGGTAAGGCTCAAGGGGGATGGAATTCTTGTGTCCCAAGGTCTTACTGTCTACCTTGTTGGGCATCCTCCAAGCTTGGATAAACCTTTGTCGGAGTCCTTGATCGTCGTTGTCGAAGTCAAAAACCAAGTCTGGAATCAGCATGTCATGTGGGCCATCCCTTCGGGCATACCCAAACTGTCTCAGAGCCAAGCAGGGGTTGTAAGTGACGCCTCCCCTAATGCCAAGTAGAGGGACATTAGGGAATTCCCCACAATGATCAATGATGATAACATTTTCTCTGGATCGAGAACACCAATGAACATCTGAATGTGTAAGAGTCATCAATCGTTGTGACCACCTCAAGCCTTGCTCATTCTTCAAAACTGATTATGGAAGATGAGAAATAAACCATCTTTCCAATAGAGGAGTGCAACACGGGAGAACACCTCTTTTCCTCATTGTTCGAGTGTGAAAAGAGTGGAGGATATCCCCAAGCAATGTAGGCACCGGGTTGCGAGCTATGAAGATTTTGACAGCATTCACATCTATAAGTTGGTCAGGGTTAGGGAACAAGACCATCCCATAGATGAGAAGAGCTACAATCTCCTCAAAAGCTTGTAAGTCCAATGAATTCCAGTAGCTTTGGGCCTTCTCAAACAGAAACTTTGACAAGAAACCTTTGACACCACTTCTAGTTTTCCAATGGGCTATGATATCAGATAGTTGCAAGTGTAGGGCTTGAGCAACATCTTCAGGCTTTGGATCTCTTTCCGTACCGTTGTAGGGTAGTTGATGGAGAATAGGAATCCTCAAGAGTTGAGAGAATTCCTCCAAAGTAGGCATAAGTTGGCGGTCAGGAAATGTAAAGCAATGATGCAAAGGGTCAAAGAACTGTAAGAGAACTTTCAGCATATCCTCCTCAGTGTTGGCAATAACTAAGTTGAGAAGACGACCATGCCTTTCGGTGAATGGATAATTCTTAGGAATCCTTGAAGCTAGCTCCTTGAGTTGAGGAGGAATTCTTACAAGGTTGACTTGGATAGTTTTCCTGCGAAGTGAATCCATTACCTACAAAACAGGAACAAAGATGAAAATCCAAATCCTTGAAATGGTTAGTGGATGCATATGATGCTTCATGATGTCCATGATGTTATGCACAAGTATATATGTACAAACAAATCACACAAGATCCTAGTTTCAGGCTTGCATGGGGCTTCATAGGTAAGTGTCCTTTTGAAGTTTAGTTGGCTCAACATGTCCTATAAATAGCAACCTGGTTCTAAGGAGCTCAATATCACTGGATTATTTTCTGTGTTCATTGTTTCAGTTTAGCCACTTTACTGGCGACCGAAATATTCCAAGAAAACAACCCTCAATAAGTGTAGTATCGAGTATCTACCAACTTCGGACTTCACCAAAGCCGGTCATCTCACTACTCCTAAAAAGGCCAAGTTGGTCAAGTAAAGGTTCTAAAAGTCTATTAGTGCTTCATGACATCTCTCAGCGGCCCCGTATTCTCTTTGATTAACTCAAAGGCTACCGGTACCCACAAATATGTCGCACTAATATAGCTATTGCTTCAACCATGGCGGTATACCCTGCACAGTTTCCACAATGCATTGCTATTTACCTATGAATGTTTTCCAAATCCGGGTAGAGGATTCAAACCCAAACAATAGAACCAAATATAAAGCAATCTAGTCAAGCAAGATAAGCATGTAAAGGTGATCTAAAACCCTAAGGTAACCCCACTTTTGTAACTCCCCAGCAGAGTCTCCAGTTCTGTGATGCGGTGGGAGAACTGACTTGAGGTTTTGCGTTTGTGTTCGCAAATGTTTCGGTTTAGAAAGAGTCGCCACCGACTTTTATTTTATCCAAAAGGAAAGGTAAAAAAGCATAGGAAAGACCTTTGAGATTGTTTTTGGGTTCGGGGGTAGATTATGAAAAGGGAAGGTGCTAGCACCCTTTTCATCCATGGTTTTCCATGGGCTCTTAGTTACTTGTTTTAGATCACTTGCTTTTGCTTTTCAATTGTTTGAAATGGTGCTTTTGTGTGTGGTTTTGAAAGTATTTTGAAAAGAGGCCTTTGTTTAGGCAACCTTTGTAATGATTCTTGTTTGAATGTATACAAAGGTGTTTGTCTTTTGAAAAATGTTTCAAGGTTTGAAAGTTTGTTTGGAAAATGTTTTGAAATTGTTGTGTGATGTTTGAAAATAGCAAGGATGTTTGCAAATTTGATCAAGTAACTAGGAGTTGTCTACCCTAATCAAAAGTCTTTCCTACACATTTTTATTCCTTTGATATTGTTGTTTTACCATTGCATTTGGTAAACAACCCTATCTTCGGATGTTAAACGCGACGGGCGTGAGTCATCGTATGACCATGATAACAATATTGCCAAGTATCTTAGCAAATTTTTAAGGGACTAGATCATTTTTGTTTAGGCAACCAAGATAGCGTCATCGAGGGACTATGATCTTTTTGTTTTGTTTTGTTTTGTTTTGTTTTGCCAAGATACCTAGCATGCATACCATGGCCATTTTAAGGCAACAAAGTGGATGAAACCCTAGAGGTGCTTGTGTGCATTGTGTTGTCATTTTCATGCATTTTTGTCTTGCATTAAGTCATGCTATTTATTTTGATTTTTGGTCTTTTGCATACAAACCCTAATTCTTACTATCATGGTATATGAAAGTGATAAAAATGCGTAACATAAATCTAGACTATTACAACATTATTATGGGAAGGGGGTTACAAGTTTGAATAGGGGGGTATTGCTCAAAATAAAACCCTAGTTTACTATTACAACCATATTGAATTTATTTGTACAAATAAATAAATAGACAATTATTTAAATATGGAATAAATTGTAAATATGCAAAAAATGTTTTTGTATTTATTTTTATGTATGTAAAAATAAATTTATTAAAATAAGAAAATAAAAAAAAATGATTATTCACCCCTAGTTTTGTGTTTAAAAGAAAATATACATTCTAATTATTTATTTATTCATTTTTATGTACAAGAAAATAAATAAATATATACAAAATGTTAAAAAAATGAAATATGTGAGAAAATATTATTTTATAGGTATAATATAATAAAATAAAAATATGTAAGTATTTTAATATTATTTGCAATTTTATTTAGGAAAATAAAGTATATATTATTAAATAAACTATTTTTATGCCAAAAAAATAATTAAAATAATAATAAAATAAAACGTGAAAAATTAAGAGAATATTTTTTGTGATTTTAAATATTTAGAAAAAATAAATAAAGTCAGCAAATATAAAAAGAAATGGAAAATATTCAAAATAAAGAAAATGGGCCAAGGGGTGCAAATAACAGAATGGGGGGTGTCAAAAGTAGGAGGCCCAAGGCGCCTGGCCCAAGTTGCACTTCATCCCTGTCCTTGGAACAAAACACGCACGCTTCTGCAACTCAAACCGTATCTCCTGCATACGTGCTTAAAAACGAAATCTTGCAACATGAAACTTGTAGCTTGTTAAATCACGTTTCCAACCATATAAAAAAACTTGATCTAACTCTAAGAAACCAGGGAGAATTTTATCACCCCTAATTTATGACCTAATTTTTTCAGCAACTTCAACATCCAAATTCTCCTAGCTCAGTGAATATAAATAAGAACTATGCATATCTACAGTTCAAGCACATTAAAGACTACATTTTTGCTTCACAAACCTAAGCCTAAGTGTGATCGGTGGATCTGGAACTGACTGTTTAAAGCTGGTTCGCGAAATGTCGCGGAAGCAAGAGTCGCCACCGCCTTTTATTTTCTCCAAATGGAAAGGACAAAAGCACAGAAAAATTCCTTATAGAGATTGCTCTCGGTTCGGGAGGTAGGTTATAGAAAAGGAAGGTGTTAGCACCCTTTCTATCCATGGTTATCCATGGGCTCTTAGATACTTGCTCATTGTGTTTTCAAAATGGTTTGTTTGCTTTTCAACTGTGGGTTTTAAAAAAAGTTTCTTTGAAAATTTCAGTTCGACTCTTGTATCCGTCCTCAAGAGTGTTTGAAAAATTGCTTTCGAAATCTTTTTGAAAAGGTGTCGGTGTGAAAAGTATTTTTGATTTGTTTTTGAAATTAGAGCAAGTATCTAGAGTCGTCTACCTACCCTAAGGAATTCGTCTGTGTAAATGTCCTTTAAAGTAGTGCCATCCCACCATTGAGAGGTAGGTAGCACCACCGTTGGAGGTGTTCGGGTCAATTCGAGGTTCGGGACATGGTGATCACCAGAGCAATGGGAAGACACCTTAGAAGCTACCCTCATGCCAGGTTCCCGGATCATGAGGACTTACTAAGACATTCTCTAGTCGACGATCACCTTTCGAGGCAAGGCAACAGTGAGGCGTACCCTAGGGGTGGTGTGTGATTTGTGTGTCATGTTCAGTTATTTTGTCTTTTGTCATGTTATTGGTGATCTAACGTTTGTTTTTATTTTTGTCCATACATTCTTTCATGCCTTGATTTAACAGTTAAAAATATTGCGGGAAAGTAAAAATTCTAAGCTATTACAAAGGCGCGGGTCCACATCGCCAAAATTTCCAGGACCCGATTTGACAGAAAATAAATAAATAAAGTAAATAAAGAATTAAAAGTGCGAAAGATTAATTACATGGCCTTGGGAGAGATACATAAATATTTAAACGAAATAAAATAAATATGCGAATAAGAATTAAAACGAGGGCGTTGGACCCTTTTTGCAGAATTAAAATTACATGGAATTAATTAAAAAAAGAAAAGGAGATGTTTTTGGTATTTTATGGTTTTTTAGGATTTTAATGAAAAAGAATTAATTAAAGTAAATACTAACCCTAATTCTAGTGGCTTTTAATTTATTAAGAAAACATTGAATTTTAACCTAAATTAACCCTAATTTTAATATACAAATTTTATTATAAAAATAAATATCTAATATTTAATTATTATGGGAGAAAAAGAAAAAAAGGATAAAAAATTAATATGAACCCTAGTTCTATGTTTTTTAGATTTTTATTAAGAGAATTAAAATTAAAACCTAAGTTAAAACTAAATTTAATTATATACAATTTATTTATGAAAATACTAAAAATAAAAATATTTATTGTTTTTCTCTTTTATGATTTTTTGGTGGTATTTTTTATATTTATGAAAATAATAAATTAATTGAACAAAACAATAATTAAAAAGAAAATAGAAAATAAAAAAAATAATAAAGACTTGCAAACCTAGGGGGTCTGCCCCAAATTGGAGGGTTTTTTGTAGTGATCCAGGCCCATTAACCTTGGCCTTGTGGACTTTCCCAGGACACGTACTCAAACGTTGACTAGAGCCCATCGTGTTCTCCAAATCTACGCCTTCTGATTGATCTCTTTGGCCTTGTGAACGACCTGATTTTGAAGGCGTATGGTATGGCTTTATACTGAAGCTGCATGTAATCATTAAAGAAAAAATAATATGAAGGGGGGTGGGGACCTGGGACTCGAACCCAGGTCCTTTGGTTTACCAGCCACTATGCTTGCCAACCGTGCCAGTTTGCTTATCTGTAAGTAATATGACAAACAAATATCATAAAATAAATATGCGTTAGTGTTTCGTTTTCCGCGCGAAATTTAAACCAGCCAACCATCTAATGCCACGATATCATCTTCTTCTTCGTTCCTGAAACACAAAAACATAGGCCACGGTTTTCTGAGCATTCTCTTAGGCATGTTTTGGGAAAATAGCGAATAGCTCTAGGACGCTCATAAATTGAGCGCGAGGGTCTCAAACTTTTCGTCCAAGTATGCTGAACACGTTCATGGCATTGTGGTGTCCCAATTTTACCTTATTTGAAAAAACCCAATTTGAAATCTTGTAAACCCTAAAACACGACTATGGCAATTTCTTGTATAGCGCATGAAAATCCAATCAAAGCATATGGTTAGCTTGCAAACACTTCACTGATCATGAATATATAAACAAAATTCCATGAATGTGCATAGAATGTAAAACACGATTATGAGAAAAAGTGAAAAAAACTGGACTTCTGTATACCGTTTCAAGGCGTTAGGATTGATGTTTTTGATTGGAATTTGTGATCGGTGGATCTGGAACTGACTGTTTAACGCTGGTTCGCGAAATGTCGCGGAAGCAAGAGTCGCCACCGTCTTTTATTTTCTCCAAATGGAAAGGACAAAAGCACAGAAAAATTCCTTATAGAGATTGCTCTCGGTTCGGGAGGTAGATTATAGAAAGGGAAGGTGTTAGCACCCTTTCTATCCATGGTTATCCATGGGCTCTTAGATACTTGCTCATTTGTGTTTTCAAAAATGGTTTGTTTTCTTTTCAATTGTGGGTTTTAAAAAAGTTTCTTTGAAAATTCCAGTTCGACTCTTGTATCGGTCCTCAAGAGTGTTTGAAAAAATTGCTTTCGAAAGCTTTTTGAAAATGTGTTGGTGTGAAAAGTATTTTTGATTTGTTTTGAAATTAGAGCAAGTATCTAGAGTCGTCTACCTACCCTAAGGAATTCGTCTGTGTAAATGTCCTTTAAAGTAGTGCCATCCCACCATTGAGAGGTAGGTAGCACCACCGTTGGAGGTGTTCGGGTCAATTCGAGGTTCGGGACATGGTGATCACCAGAGCAATGGGAAGACACCTTAGAAGCTACCCTCATGCCAGGTTTCTGGATCATGAGGACTTACTAAGACATCCTCTACTCGACGATCACCTTTCGAGGCAAGGCAACAGTGAGGCGTACCCTAGGGGTGGTGTGTGCGATTCGTGTGTCGTTTTCATTTATTTTTGTCTTTTGTCATGTCATGGGTGATCTAGCGTTTGTTTTCATTTTTTGTCCATACATTCTTTCATGCCATTATTTAACAGTTAAAAATTGCGAAAAGTAAATTCTAAGCTATTACAAAAGGCGCGGGTCCACATCGCCAAAATTTCTCCAGGACCCGATTTTGACAGAAAAATAAAGAAAGTAAAAATATAAAGAATTAAAAGTGCGACAGATTAATTACATGGCTTCGGGAGAGATACATAAATATTTAAACGAAATAAAATAATATGCGAATTAATAAGAATTAAAACGAGGGCGTTGGACCCCTTTTTGCAAAATTAAAATTATATGGAATTAATTAATAAAGAAAAAGAAAAAGAGATGTTTTTGGTATTTTTTAGTATTTTAGGATTTTTGTGAAAAAAAGAATTAATTGAAATTAAATGCTAACCCTAATTCTATTTGTTTTTTTTATTTATTAAGAAAAGAAGATTAAAACCTAATATTAACTCTAATTAATTTACATGAAAATTTAATTATGAAAATATATCTAATATTTAATTATTATGGAATAAGAAAAAGATGAAAATTAATTAAACCCTAATTCTATGTTTTTTAGATTTTTATTAAAAGAGTTAAAATTAAACCTAATTTAACTAATTAATTTATGAACTTATTTACAAAATATTAACTAATTAAATATATTTAATTTTTGGTCTTTTCTGATTTTTATGGTATTTTGTGATTTTATGAAAATATAATTAAATTGACAGAATTAATTAAAAATAATAATTGAAAGTAAAAAATATAAAGAAAAAAATAAAGAATAATAAAAGAGTTTGCAAACCTGGGGGTTCAGACCCCAAATAGGAGGTGAGGCCTTTAGCAATCTGGCCCATTTACCTTGCTGGCCTCTTTGACTTTTCAGGACGCGTGTACACGCGTTGACTAGGGTGCATTGTGTTCTCCAATCCAGGGCCTTTGATCTGATGCTCCAGGACGCGTGGACGCTTGATTTTATGGGTGCACGGTGTGCTTCAGCATGGAATCTGCATATGAACATGAGTTGAAAAATAATATTGAAAGGGTGAAGACCTGGGGCTCGAACCCAGGTCATGTACTTTACCAACAACTATGCTTGCCAACCGTGCCAGTTTGCTTATCTGTAAGTAATATGACAAACAAATATAATAAAATAAATATGCGTTAGTGTTTCGTTTTCCGCGCGAAATTTAAACCAGCCAACCATCTAATGCCACGATATCATCTTCTTCTTCGTTCCTGAAACACAAAAACATAGGCCACGGTTTTCTGAGCGTTCTCTTAGGCCATCTATGGAAAAATAGCGAATAGCTCTAGGACGCTCATAAATTGGGCACGACACATGGATTCTTTTCGTCCAGACACGCTCGTTTTAATGGTCAAGGTCCCAAGTCTCAATTTTTTCTTGGATGGAAAGCCCCAAATTGTAATTCCTGCAACCCTAAAAAACGAACATGGTGTCTTTGCATACAGCGCATAATAATCCAATCAAAGCATATGGTTAGCTTGCAAACACTTCACTGATCATGAATATATAAACAAAATGCCATGAATGTGCATAGAATGTAAAACACGATTATGAGAAAAAAAATGGAAAAGTGTGACTTCTGTACAATGATTCAAAGGGTTATGTTTGATGTTTTTGATCCAGGAAGATTGCTTGAGGTACTAGGAGTGCAATGGGATGAAAATTTCGCCTGTAATCGTCCTGCAAAGGTGTTTTCAGAATTGGAATTTTTTGACAAATTTCAAGCTTTGCTTTTCAGATTTTTGAGCAGCTGCGTCGTCAATGGCATTAGGGTTGTGTTCTATGCTTATGTAAGAGTGAATTAGGTTAAGAATTCTGATCAAAATCCATGCATTGATGATTTATGAGATTTGATTTTCAAGCATTATTTTTCAATCTTTTTTATGCAATTTTGTACCAATCATGATCCAATCAATCCAATTCCTTCCAAATCTGATCATGCACGAATCATTGAGCCTATTACATGTACAAAAAGATTTGATAAGTTAGGTTAAGTATTTTTCATATATTTAATTGATTTAAATGAATTATTATTAATAAAAATTCAAATAAATAAATAAAAAATGAATAAAAACTTCCCTTTGGGCCAAGTGGTCGTGCACATGCTTGGGATAATGAATTGTGGAAGAAACATGGGCCCATTAGCAATTTTAGGTCATTTGAATCAATGTTGACTTTTCAAAATATCCAAAAATTTCCCAACTTCCACAAGGCATAACTTGCTCAATTTTTAAGCTTTGCTCATGTTCTTGGACATTTTGGAAAGGTCTTTGAGTCCTCTAACCAATGTCTTTGGTCCCATGTCATGTTGATTTACCAATCTCAAGTTATGGCCTTTGACTTAAAGTCCCTTTTTGTTGACTTTTAAAAATGACCTATAATGTTGAAATTGATAACTTTTTGTGAGAGCATTTCTTGGACTTGAAGTATGAAGATGCGTTGTAGGAAATGTCTTTCTCTTCATAATGAGCTTTGGATGGAATTTTTCTGATAATCCATGTGAAAGTTATGCCCTGGTCAATTTACAGTTGACTTTTTCAACTGTCCAAATAAGGAAACTTTTGCATCTTGATGATTTTTGAGCCAAGCTTTGAGAATCATGATCAAGCATTGATAAAATGATGTTTGTGGCTTCAAAATGATATGCTGACCAAAAATTTGAACTTTTGACTGTCAAATGACCATTTTGCCCCTACAGTTGACTGTAGTGCAATTAGGGTTTTGACTGTGCAATTTTGTGCTAAAAGTCTTGAAACTTTATATGAGGATGCTTGACCATATTTGTAGGCATGTGAGACTTGATTGGACCTTTGGAAACTTCATTTTCTTGATCAGAACAAAAACCCTAATTTTGACTGTTTAGGAGGCCCTTACACTGTGCAACCCTTGGGGAATTTTGAAGCTTTACTTGGCAAATCTTTGAAGAATATGGGAGGGCAAATTTTGGGGTACAACAGAATCGTTTCTTGACAACCCTGGCAAGCTAATGGAACAAGTTTGGAGGCTTGAATTGACCTGCAAGTGTATTTTCAGTTATGGAGTTTTTTGACAAATTTCAAGTTTTTTTTTCCAGATTTTTGAGCAGCTGCGTGGTTATCTTCATTAGGTTTTGATTCCTTGTATAAGTATGAGTGAATTAGGTCAAGAAAAACAAACCAAATCATTTGCATTCATGGTTTTTGAAATTTGATTTTCAAAGATCTTTTTCAATCTTTTTTTTTATGCTTTTTGATACAAATCACCTCCAATTGCATTGATTCTTTCCATATTTAGCTAGGCACGAAATCTTGAGGATAAAACATGCACAAAAAGATTGAAAAACTTAGGTTAGCATTTTTCATGTATTTATTTTAATTTAAATGAATTATTATTAATAAAAATCCAAATAAATAAATAAAAAATGAATAAAAACTTCCCTTTGGGCCAAGTGGTCGTGCACATGCCTTGGATAATGAATTGTGGAAGAAAAATAGGCCCATTAGCAGTTTTAGGTCATTTGAATCAATGTTGACTTTTCAAAATATCCAAAAATTTCCCAATTTCCACAAGGCATAAATTGCTCAATTTTTAAGCTTTTCTCATTTTATTGGACATTTTGGAAAGGTCTTTGAGTCCTCTAACCAATGCCTTTGGTCCCATGTCATTTTGATTTACCAATCTCAAGTTATGGCCTTTGACTTAAAGTCCCTTTTTGTTGACTTTTGAAAATGACCTATAATGTTGGAATTGATAACTTTTTATGAAAGCATTTCTTGGACTTGAAGTATGTAGATGAGTTGTAGGAAATGTCTTTCTCTTCAAAATGAGCTTTGGATGGAATTTTTCTGATAATCCATGTGAAAGTTATGCCCTGGTCAATTTACAGTTGACTTTTTCAGCTGTCCAAATAAGGAAACTTTTGCATCTTGATGATTTTTGAGCCAAGCTTTGAGAATCATGATCAAGCATTGATCAAATGATGTTTGTGGCTTCAAAATGATATGTTGACCAAAAATTTGAACTTTTTACTATCAAATGACCATTTTGCCCCTACAGTTGACTGTAGTGCAATTAGGGTTTTGACTGTGCAATTTTGTGCTGAAAGTCTTGAAACTTGATATGAGGATGCTTGACCATATTTATAGGCATGTGAGACTTGATTGGACCTTTGGAAACTTCATTTTCTTGATCAGAACAAAAACCCTAATTTTGACTGTTTAGGAGGCCCTTACACTGTGCAACCCTTGGGGAATTTTGAAGCTTTACTTGGAAAATCTTTGAAGAATATGGGAGGGCAAATTTTGGGGTACAACAGTTGCCCCTGTTCAATCCTCTTAGACCTGAGGGTGCAGATTGGCTGACGTGCCTTTCGTAATCCGAGGGTAGAAGATGATTGAACACTAGAGTGCCCAGAAATTTGCGCTCACATAGTAGTAGTATGATGATGATGGGAATGGGCTTATCGATGCCATTTGGAGATTGATGGATAGGGTGATGGGCTTATAGATGCCATCTGGATGTTAATTGCATAAGAGATTCCTTAGCGAGAACCTGCATACCTGCAAAAGAAAAATGAGTACCTGACACGTTGCAGGAGCTGGTTTTCAGATGCTTTGTATAGATATGTCCTGACTGGTTACAGGAGCTGAGTCTGGAGCTTCAAACGGTGATGAATGAACCAGTGGGGTTACTACCTCAGCATGAACAGTGAGAGAACCTTGGGTGACTTTAACTTCAACAACGCTCGTTGAGAAAATCTTGGTGGGAATTACCATCTTCGCAGTATCGGGAAGAGAACCAATAGGCAATTATAATCTCAAAAGCGGATGTCTGAGAAAAACCTGGAATGGAATTATCACCTCACGCACCGTCGGGGAGGGAACCATAGGAAATTATAATCTCAAAAGCGGACGTCTGAGAAAAACCTGGGATGGAATTATCATCTCACGCACCGTCGGGGAGAGAACCATAGGAAATTATAATCTCAAAAGCGGACGTTTGAGAAAAACCTGAAATGGAATTATCACCTCACGCACCGTCGGGGAGGGAACCATAGGGAATTATAATCTCAAAAGCGTACGTTTGAGAAACACCTGAGCTGGAATTATCACCTCACGCACCGTCGGGGAGGGAACCATAGGAAATTATAATCTCAAAAGCGGACGTTTGAGAAAAACCTGAGCTGGAATTATCACCTCACGCACCGTCGGGGAGGGAACCATAGGAAATTATAATCTCAAAAGCGGACATTTGAGAAAAACCTTTGATAACTTCTACTGAGTCTTCATCAGAAAAATCTGTTTGGGGTCGATTTAGCTGGACTAGAGAAGGCCTTGGACTGGATAAGAAATCTTTGGAGTCGATTAACTGAACTGGTCTAGGTCTTGAAATATGATTGAGAATTTAACTGCATCTTTCCTGAAAGGTAGAGGTCAGTCATATGCAATGCATGATATGGATCAAGCAATGATGTTCTCAACATAAATGAGATTTGTATGATATGATGCGTCTATGCATGCTATAATGATGTATGTGATGTTTATGTATGTTTTCGTCTAGGGAAGTAAATCCTTGACGGGTGCCGGGAAGTCACTCCTGGGCTGATGTTGAAGAATAAGCTTTTACTTCCGCTGGGGATGATAATTTGCAAGAATACTGGTAGGAGAAGATGACTCCGTTGAGGAATAGACTTGGCGAATGGAAGATTCTGCGGGGAGAAAAATACTCTAGCGATCTTGCTGGGGAGCGATACTCTGTAGGGAGAGAGATACTTTGCTGAGTTGTTGATAATAACTTGCTGAGGATATCCTCGTTGTATTGGAAGTGTTGATAGACTTCGCTGGGGGGTAAGAGAACTTCGTCGAGGACGCTCTTTCCATGGTTTTTGGCTGAGGATAACCCAGTTATATCCTGTTAAGGAAATAACTCTTTGAATAAAGCCGGACGACGCGTTCGTGTTCTGCGAGGGGATAAGCTTCCAGAATCTACTGGGGATAAGCTTACCGCTTGGGGAGATGAATTCCAACTTTCCTGGGGAAACTGGATTGGACTCTCTTGGGGAAGTTTTGATATGCTGGGGAAGTGATTCCTTTGAATGTTGATACGCCGCCAGGGAATAATCTTTAGAGCAAGACTGCCGGGGATGCTCGTTATGAGTATGTATGCTGCTGGGGAATGTTGATATCTGCTGGAGGATACCCAACTTCCTTAAGGTTGATTGTATAACTCTGCTTGGAGAAGAATGCACTGCTTGCTGGCTTACTCTCTGGGGGATTAAGATATTTGGTTATGTTCTTTAGCTGAACCTGCCTTAGTACCTTGGAGGACAGAACAATTAGATTGCTCAGACAACTCTTTATTGCCCCTGTTTCTAATGTTACCTGTAATTAATCCTTTGTTTCGTATGCAAATATTTATGAGTTAGCAAATTATTGTCAATGCATATATCACAAATTGAACCTTGGACGTTCTTCGTAAAACAAAACAGAAAAAGAAAAACAGTTGGCACTTTTAACTGAACAGTATATTTGTATTGATTTTTGAATGGCCTGAAAATAGGCGTTTTGTATACAAGAGGCTGACGTCCTAGTAAGAGAACGCGGCCGAACAAAAGAGTTTATACAAATTTTGTACAAAAGAGAATAAACAGCTGTGTGAAATATGAATGATCCCACTGGGTTTCAACTCTACTATTGCCTTTATAACTCTGAGCGTCTCATCACTTGATGACCTTGGTTGAAGGTGAAGCTGACTGATCGATGCTGTCTGAGCTTGATGCAGATACCAGATTCTGGATGCAAAGTGATCCAATGAGACATAGTATTACGCTTTTATCCCTAATTTTTGCCTGGACTGCCCTTTCGGGTTTTCAGTCCACCGCGATACCCATTTTTGCCCAAGCCGCCTTTTCAGGTTTTCGACTTGCCGGGTGTACAGATTTTTTTCATTTCATCCCTTCATTTTGCCCGAACCCTTTTGGTTCGCCGGGAAGCCCTAATTTTTGCCTAGGCATGTCAGCCTAGCGGGTCTTTTCTTATGCGTAGTATCTTTTTACTATGTCTGCATTGGCGGGGTGAGGAAGGTCGTCACCATCCATGTTGGTTAGAATCATGGCTCCTCCTGAGAACACATGTTTAACCACAAATGGCCCTTCGTACGTAGGGGTCCATTTGCCCCTTGGATCACTCTGAGGAAGGATGATTCGCTTGATCACCAGATCCCCAACTTGATATTCCTGTGGTCTGACCTTTTTGTTAAATGCCCTGATCATCCGTTTCTGATACGTCTGACCATGACAGATAGCAGCAAGTCTCTTTTCATCAATAAGGTTGAGCTGATCAAGTCGTGTCTGGATCCAATCATCCTCGTTCATATTTGCATCCTTCATTATCCGGAGAGAGGGTATTTGTACTTCGATTGGCAAGACTGCCTCCATACCATAAACCAAAGAGAAAGGAGTTGCCCCGGTTGACGTCCTAGCTGAGGTACGGTACCCATGTAGGGCGAACGGTAACATCTCGTGCCAATCCTTATAGGTCACTGTCATCTTCTGCACGATTTTCTTGATGTTCTTATTTGCTGCTTCTACAGCCCCATTCATCTTCGGTCTGTAAGGAGAAGAATTGTGGTGCTGTATCTTGAACTGCTCGCAGAGCTCAACGATCATCTTGTTATTCAGATTGGTACCGTTGTCTGTAATAATTCTCTCAGGGACACCATACCGGCAGATCAGATTATGTCGAATGAACCGTGCCACAACAGTCTTGGTTACCGTAGCGTAGGAAACTGCTTCGACCCACTTGGTGAAATAATCAATCGCCACTAGGATGAAGCGATGCCCATTAGATGTCGTAGGTTTAATCTCACCAATCATGTCTATGCCCCACATTGCAAACGACCAAGGCGCAGTCAGAACATTCAGGGGAACTGGAGGAACATGCACCTTGTCTGCGTAAATCTGGCATTTATGGCATGTCCTAGAATGTTGGTAGCAGTCAGCTTCCATTGTGGACCAGTAATATCCTTCCCAAAGGATCTTCTTAGCCATAGTGTGCCCAATGGAGTGTGTACCAAAGGTCCCTTCATGTAGCTCTTCCATGATCCTTTCTGCTTCAGTCTTATCCACACAACGCAGTAAGGTTGAATCATGGTTTCGCTTGTACAAGATGCCGTTGCTAAGGAAGAACTTGGCTGCGAACCTTCTCAGGAATTTCTTATCATTGACAGATGCACCTTCAGGGTATTCCTGAGCTTCCAAATATCTCTTCACCTCGTGGTACCAAGGTTTCTCAGTCACCAATTCAGTCTCGAGATCGCAACAGTATGCCGGTTCGTCCAGTTTCCAGATGATGATCCGAGGAGCCTCATTATCCCATTTGACCTTGAACATAGAAGACATTGTAGCTAACGCGTCCGCCAACTGATTCTCTTCTCTTGGAAAGTGTTCAAAGGTTATCTCTGTGAAGTGGGGGATCAAGGTAAATACACATTCTCTGTAAGGAATAAGATTCAGATGTTTCGTATCCCACTCTCCTTTGATCTGATTGATTACAAGAGCGGAATCTCCGAAGACACTCAGAAACTTGATCCTTAAGTCGATCGCAGCTTGAAGGCCCATGATGCACGCCTCATACTCCGCCATGTTGTTGGTACAGTTGAAACATAGTCGGGCAGTGAGTGGAG
The DNA here is from genome assembly GCA_948472305.1 of Vicia faba. Lineage (NCBI taxonomy): Eukaryota > Viridiplantae > Streptophyta > Magnoliopsida > Fabales > Fabaceae > Vicia > Vicia faba. Next base: position 400,111,447 of record OX451738.1, on the reverse strand, counting down.
TATGAGTGCCTTGGGGTGATATGATTATGGCGCCAATGCCATTTCCCAAAGCGTTGGAGGCTCCGTCAAAGTGCATAGACCATCGGGATCCTGGTTCAGGTCCTTCATCCGGTCCAGGTACTTCACAATCTGTCACTATCATGATGCTTTCATCCGGAAACTCGAAGTTCATTGACTGATAATCGTCGACGGCCTGATGTGCCAAGTGGTCTGCCAATACACTTCCCTTGATGGCTTTCTGGGTTGTATACTGAATGTCGTATTCCGTCAAGATCATTTGCCATCTTGCTATTCTCCCAGACAGAGCAGGCTTTTCGAATATGTACTTTATAGGATCCATCTTTGAGATCAACAAGGTAGTGTGAGTCAGCATATACTGTCTCAGCCGGCGAGCAGCCCATACCAAAGCGCAACAAGTTTTCTCGAGCAGTGAGTATCAGGTCTCACAGTCGGTAAACTTTTTGCTAAGGTAATAAATGGCATGCTCTTTTCGGCCAGACTCGTCATGCTGCCCCAGCACACACCCCATTGAGTTGTCAAGTACAGTTAGATATAGTATCAGAGGTCTCCCTTCGACCGGTGGCATAAGGATGGGTGGTTCTTGGAGATACTCGTTGATTCTGTCGAAAGCAGCCTGACATTCATCGTTCCAACGTACCACCTGATCCTTCTTCAGCAGCTTGAAGATTGGCTCATAGGTAGCAGTTAGGTGTGAGATGAAGCGAGCGATGTAATTCAGGCGTCCTAAAAAGCCTCTGACTTCCTTCTCTGTCTTAGGAACTGGCATCTCTTGAATAGCTTTAACCTTAGCAGGATCCACTTGGATGCCCTTGTCACTTACCACGAAGCCTAGCAACTTTCCAGATCTTACCCCGAAGGTGCACTTGTTCGGGTTCAACCTCATCTTGTATAGTTTTAACCGGTCAAACAACTTCTACAGATGATCTAGGTGCTCTTCCTCAGTCTGGGACCTTGCGATCATGTCGTCAACATACACTTCTATCTCATGATGGATCATGTCATGAAATAAAGCAACCATGGCACGTTGGTAGGTTGCCCCAACGTTTTTTAGTCCAAAAGGCATGACCTTGTAGCAGAAGGTGCCCCACTGAGTAACAAATGTAGTCTTTTCCATGTCTTCAGGTGCCATCTTGATCTGATTGTAACCTGAGAAGCCATCCATGAAAGAGAACACCTTATGCTGAGCTGTATTATCAACAAGGACATCAATGTGAGGTAAGGGGAAGTCATCCTTGGGGCTGGCCCTGTTCAGATCCCTGTAGTCGACACACATTCTGACCTTACCGTCCTTCTTAGGTACCGGCACCACATTGGCAACCCACTGAGGGTAAGAAGTCACTGCAAGGAACCCAGCATCAAACTGTTTCATAACCTCGGCTTTAATCTTCTCAGACATCTCTGGACGCATGCGGCGGACCTTTTGCTTAACCGGAGGGCAGTCTTCTTTAGTTGGCAAGTGATGGACCACAATATCGGTATCCAACCCGAGCATGTCTTCGTAGGACCAGGCAAAGATCTCCATATAATCATGCAGCATTTAAGTCAACCGTTGCTTCACGCTGAGCTCTAGGTTGGCACCAATTCTTACCTCTTTCTTGTCTGCCTCAGTACCCAAGTTTATTGTTTCCACTGGCTCTTCATGGGGTTGAATTGCCCTCTCTTCTTGAAGCAACAGTCTTGCAAGCTCGCCAGGCACTTCGCAATCATCTTCACCTTCGTCTTCGGCTAAGTTGATCGGATTTTCGAAGTCATAACTGGCAGTAGCAGGGTCGTTATCAGTGAGATCCAGAGTGGATTGAAACCTGTATGAGTGAGTGTGTGTGTAAATACAGTTGTTTTTGAAATATATGTAAAGGAAAGAAAGACAGAAAAGGAGCATAAAATTTGCAATGCGAGAAAACGTCCAAGATTTTCATTCATGATATATGAAATGACAATTTATATGCCCTCACAAATGAAACCACGGTGCCTCGGGTAAGACACCGGGCCATAGAGTTTATTTATTGTTTATTACAAAATAGCGAAACAAAGAAATTTATTACTGCGTCACAAAGGTAACAGGGGTATGGTCTTTGGCAATCCAATTGTTCAATCCGCCTTCGGTCGTCGGGTAGATCCAGCTATTGAATTCCGCTTCATCCACTTCGTTGTCTTCCCCAACAACATTCACTCCTGGATTTGTAATGAACACAGGAGGTCTTCCGATCTTCGCTTTCCGCATAGCTTTCTGACCTTCTGTAGTAAAGCCCAGCCCAAACTTGTCAGTCTTCTGTGTAAAGTCTGGAAGCCTGCCCCAGTTAGCACTTTCACCTTTCTGAACCACAGCCCGGGCATCCCTCAGGGAGGCCATCTTCAAAGGAACACTTTCTTCCGCTGCTGTTTCTGCTGCTGCTGTAATTGGAAGCACCTCCTCGAAATGCTGAAAGGGGGTTTCAATAAACTCCCCATCCATCTCAATGTATCTGAAGGAATTCAGGTGGCTTACCATATACTCCTCCTCTCCTTGCACAGTGACGATCTTCCCTCTGACGGGGTACTTCAGCTTCTGGTGCAAGGTAGAGGTCACTGCCCCAGCCTTATGTATCCAAGGTCGACCCAGTAGACAAGAGTAAGATGGACGGATATCCATCACATAAAATGTAGAGTCAAACACCTGAGAGCCCACACGAATCGGAATGTCGACCTCTCCATGAACCATCCTTTTTGAACCGTCAAAGGCCCTGACGATGATATTGCTGGGTTTCAATTCCAGGCCTTCACAATCTAAACGGTCCAAAGCCTTCTTGGGTAGCACATTCAAAGAAGAACCAGTATCCACCAATACATGTGCCAGAGTAGTGCCCCTGCATTCGATAGAGACATGCAGGGCATCATTGTGGTCTCTTCCCTTCGCAGTCAGGTCAGCATCTGAGAAACCCAAGCCATTGTCTGCTGTCAGATTTGCTACGCAATCAGTGAACTGGACTGCAGATGTCTCATGTGGCACATGGGCCGTCTTGAGGAATGAGATTAAGGCCTTAGCATGGGCCTCGGAGCACAGCAATAAAGAGAGCATGGAGATTTTGGAGGGCGTGTGCCCCAACTGTTCCACAATATTGAAATCACTCTTCTTTATTATTTTCAAGATTTCTTCCATCTCTTGTTGGGAGGCCTCAGTAGCTATAGGTATAGGTGCCTCCATCTGGGCAGGCTCAGCTTCAATTCCTTTGCCCCGAGCATTGGATGACTCGGCAGTAGGAGAAACAACTTGATCAGCAATAGGAACAGGTACACTTGTAGGGGTTATAAGAAGTGGTCTTCGAGCAGCGGGGGGTGCAATGTCAGGCGAGAAGAGCCTGCCACTGCGGGTGACTTTGGCTGGGCCAGTGATATCACAGATGCTGGCGCCAGTGCTGAATTCTTGTTTAATCCCATTCACATACACATCTGCCCCGTAATGCCAGGGGACAGCTTTATCTGAAACATAGGGAAGAGGCCCCGGAACAGTGATAACTACAGGTGCAACAGTCGTGATTTGAACAGGCTTCTTCGGGAGAACCTGAATTGGATGATTGAATATGGTAACCACAGAAACTTCTTCCGCCGGAACCAACTGAACAGCAGACTTCTTGAATAGAATCTCCTTGCTATCCATTAGGCTTTGGATGCCTAACTTCAGCAAGGGACAACCAGATAGGGACACAGCACAGAACAGGCAACCCTCACTGCAACCCGGAAATAAACCGGCCAGCAGCAGGTTCTTCTTGACAGTCTTCAGAGGAGTGGCTAGATCATCCACAGAAACAACATAAACATCTTCGTCAACAGCATTTACCCCATGCTGAGGCATAGGAGCAGTAACTACATTTGGCCTCTCAGGCGCTTCGAACTGTATCTCCTTTGCATCGATAAGGTCTTGCACCTTACTCCTTAATGCCCAACAGTCATCAGTGGAATGCCCCGGGCTATCTGAATGGTAGGCACAACGAGCATTCGGGTTGTACTTAGGAGATGCAGTATTTGGAAACTTCGGCGCCTCTCTGACAGTCACTAGGTTGGTTGAGAGCAACTGTGGCAAGATTTGGGATAGGGTCATGCTTAACCGGGTGAATTCTCTCCGGGGTCTTTCAGCCCTTTGAGGATTGGTCGGCCGAGAAGCGGCAGCAGGCTTAGCAATCATTACCGCACTGACAGATTGGCGGCGCTCAGGTCTCTCTGATCTCTTGGCACCATACACGGCACTAGCCTCCTTCTTGAAGGGTTTCTTCTCAGAACTAGACGATGCCCCCTTCGGAATCTTTCCAGACTTCAACCCAGCCTCAATTCTCTCTCCAGTCAGAATCAGATCAGTGAACCCTGCAGACGAATTCCCGATGAGATGGTTGAAAAATGGCCCAGATAGGGTCCCCAAGAACATGTCTACTAACTCCCGATCAGTCAACGGTGGCTGCACCCTGCTAGCCAGGTCTCTCCACTTCTGAGCGTACTCCTTAAAACCTTCACTTGCACCTAACGACATACCCTGGAGTTGGGTACGTGTAGGGGCAAGGTCGGCATTATATTGATACTGCTTGTAGAAAGCAGTAGCCAACTCCTCCCAGTTACGAACCTTGGTCCCATCCAGCTGATAGAACCATTTGATATGAGTCCCTGAAAGACTCTCCTGGAAGAAGTGGATCCACAAATTCTTATCCGCTGAGTACGGTTGGATTTTCCGAACATAGGACCTGAGATGTAGCTTGGGACAAGACGCCCCGTCATATTTAGTGAAAGATGGTGCTTTGAACTTCCGAGGGATGATCACACCAGTAGACAAACCTAGGTCTCCAAAATCCAGCCCAGGTACCTGTTGTATTTCCATAGCATTCAGCCTATCCTCCAGCTGCTTGTAACGGTCTTCTGCCGGAGGATATTGCTTTTCATCAAAATCAGTCTCGTTGTCGGAGACTACCGGACTAGGAACCCTTGCCTCTTGAGGAGTGCTCTTGCCAACAGAAGAACCAGCCTCTTCCTGCTGCAGAGCATTGCCGAACCTTCGGCCCGAGTTGAACAGAACAGTCCTTCTCTTCTTCTTCTTCTCCTTCTTCAGGAGCAGAGCCTTCAGTTCTTCTTGGCCTTGAGCCAAACCCTTGATTAATTCCTGAAACTGCGCATTCTGCGCCTGAAGAGCTTTGATGGATGTCTCAGTTGATGAAGAGTCAGGATTCATGATGCTGAAATAAACAGCGAAGAACTGTAAGCAACCTGAAAAGAGGAACAACCTGCTATGCACATGATGAATGATATGTGTTTATGCAATGCATTCAAGGGTTCGAAAGTTCAAATTTGTTGTAGACAAAAAGGAACACACGTTATCATTAAGAAAATAAATGTTTAGTACATCAAAGCCTCATGGGCAAAACAATACAAAAGTAAGTCAATCCCAAAATACACTGCGCATCCTCTTTGGAGCTATATAAGTGTTGAGATTCCTCTCCTCATGCAACAGGCGGGTGAGCTCCAAGACCTTCTTTTCACTGGCATGTGGACTAGTCTCAAGAGAATTCCGTTCTTCCTTAAGCTGGATCCAGCTCTTCTGCATCTCTTCCTAGGATGTGGGCATATCAGGGTGCTGAATAGTGTAGGACACTTCTCCTTCCAAGACTGGCTCTTTGATCACTGGGAGCATATGAGGATAAGGCATTACCAACTTCTGGGAGCGGGCGCGTACCCACTTGAGATAAGGTTCCAATGGGATGGAGTTCCTGTGCCCCAGTGTCTTGCTGTCTATCCTACTGGGCATCCTCCAAGCTCTGATAAATCTCTGGCGAAGTCCTTGAGTATCGTTGTCGAAGTCAAAAACTATGTCAGGAATTAACATGTCATGAGGACCATCCCTCCGAGCATAACCAAACTGTCTCCAAGCCAGGCATGGGCTGTAAGTAATACCTCCTCTGATTCCAAGTAAAGGAACATTAGGGTACTCCCCGCAACGATCAATGATAGTGACATCTTCTCTGGACCTAGGGCACCAATGTATATCAGCATGTGTAAGAGTCATCAACCGTTGTGACCATCTCAAACCCCGCTCATTCTTCAAAACTGATTGTGGAAGGTGCGAAATAAACCACCTTCCTAGGAGAGGAGTGCAACACATAAGGACACCTCTTTTTCTCATGGTTCGAGTGTAACATGAGTGAAAGATGTCCCCCAGCAACGTAGGTATAGGATTCCTGGACATAAAGATCTGGACAGCACTGATATCTATAAGCTGATCTGGGTTAGGGAACAACACCAAACCATAGACAAGGAGGGCCACAACCTCTTCAAAAGCTTGCAAGTCAAGGGAGTTCCAACATTCATAGGCCTTTTCAAACAGAAACCTGGCTAAGAACCCTTTGATACCACTTCTAACTTCCCAATGTCCCTTGAGGTCAGATGACTGTAGGTGCAAGGCTTTAGCAATCTCTTCAAGCTTAGGTTCCTTTTCTGTACCGTTGAAGGGTAGCTGATCAAGGATAGGGATCTTCAGGAGCCGGGAGAACTCCTCCAATGTAGGTACCAACTGATAGTCCAAGAAGGTGAAACAGTGATGCAGAGGGTCAAAGAACTGGAACAGAACCTTTATCATATCTTCCTCAATGTTGGTGTTGACCAAGCTGATGAGGCTTCCATGCCTTTCACTGAATGAAGAGTTCTCGGGAATCCTGGATATAAGCTCCTTAAGCTGAGGAGGGATCCTTACAAGACTGACTTGAATTGTCTTTCTACGAACAGTTTCCATGTCCTACAAAACAAAGAACAAAGATGAAGATTCGAACCCCTGAAATGGTTAGTCAATGCATATGATGCTGGATGATGTCATGATGCTATGATTAAACACACCACAGATATTTACAAAGACAAACATGTAAGGCACACAAGACAAGCCCTTAGGGTTTAAGGCCAGCATGGGGTCTGGGTAGTACCCTCTTGAAGTTGGTGGGCTCAACCTGTCCTATCAAAGTAACCGGGTTCTAAGGGTCCCAATATCACGGGATTGCTTTCATTGTTCATCGTTTCGATTTAGCCACTGAACTGGCGACCGAAATATTCCAGGAAAGCAACCCTCAATTGAGTGTAGTATCGAGTATCAACCAACCTCGGACTGCACCAAAGTCAGTTATCTCACTACCCTAAAGAGGCCAAGATGGTTCAATTAAGGTTCCTAAGGTTAGTTGATGATTCACGACACCACGCGGCGGCCCCGTACTCTCCTTGACTGAACTCAAGGGTTACCGGTACACACCAAAGTGCCACATCAACGTAGCAGACTGTTTCAACCATGTCGGTATACCCCGCACAGTTCCCTCACAGCCTTGTTGCTACTTTCTAAGAAGGTATCCCCAGATCCGGGTTAGGATCTATAGAACTCCCAAGACAGTCCCACAATTTAAAGCAAACAAAGAAAGCAATTGAAAACACAGTTATGAACTATCCCTAAGGTACACCTCACTTTATAAAGAGTCCCCAGCAGAGTCGCCAGTTCTGTGATCGGTGGATCTGGAACTGACTGTTTAACGCTGGTTCGCGAAATGTCGCGGAAGCAAGAGTCGCCACCGTCTTTTATTTTCTCCAAATGGAAAGGACAAAAGCACAGAAAAATTCCTTATAGAGATTGTTCTCGGTTCGGGAGGTAGATTATAGAAAGGGAAGGTGTTAGCACCCTTTCTATCCATGGTTATCCATGGGCTCTTAGATACTTGCTCATTTGTGTTTTCAAAAATGGTTTGTTTGCTTTTCAATTGTGGGTTTTAAAAAAGTTTCTTTGAAAATTCCAGTTCGACTCTTGTATCGGTCCTCAAGAGTGTTTGAAAAAATTGCTTTCGAAAGCTTTTTGAAAATGTGTTGGTGTGAAAAGTATTTTTGATTTGTTTTGAAATTAGAGCAAGTATCTAGAGTCGTCTACCTACCCTAAGGAATTCGTCTGTGTAAATGTCCTTTAAAGTAGTGCCATCCCACCATTGAGAGGTAGGTAGCACCACCGTTGGAGGTGTTCGGGTCAATTCGAGGTTCGGGACATGGTGATCACCAGAGCAATGGGAAGACACCTTAGAAGCTACCCTCATGCCAGGTTCCTGGATCATGAGGACTTACTAAGACATCCTCTACTCGACGATCACCTTTCGAGGCAAGGCAACAGTGAGGCGTACCCTAGGGGTGGTGTGTGCGATTCGTGTGTCGTTTTCATTTATTTTTGTCTTTTGTCATGTCATGGGTGATCTAGCGTTTGTTTTCATTTTTTGTCCATACATTCTTTCATGCCATTATTTAACAGTTAAAAATTGCGAAAAGTAAATTCTAAGCTATTACAAAAGGCGCGGGTCCACATCGCCAAAATTTCTCCAGGACCCGATTTTGACAGAAAAATAAAGAAAGTAAAAATATAAAGAATTAAAAGTGCGACAGATTAATTACATGGCTTCGGGAGAGATACATAAATATTTAAACGAAATAAAATAATATGCGAATTAATAAGAATTAAAACGAGGGCGTTGGACCCCTTTTTGCAAAATTAAAATTATATGGAATTAATTAATAAAGAAAAAGAAAAAGAGATGTTTTTGGTATTTTTTAGTATTTTAGGATTTTTGTGAAAAAAAGAATTAATTGAAATTAAATGCTAACCCTAATTCTATTTGTTTTTTTTATTTATTAAGAAAAGAAGATTAAAACCTAATATTAACTCTAATTAATTTACATGCAAATTTAATTATGAAAATATATCTAATATTTAATTATTATGGAATAAGAAAAAGATGAAAATTAATTAAACCCTAATTCTATGTTTTTTAGATTTTTATTAAAAGAGTTAAAATTAAACCTAATTTAACTAATTAATTTATGAACTTATTTACAAAATATTAACTAATTAAATATATTTAATTTTTGGTCTTTTCTGATTTTTATGGTATTTTGTGATTTTATGAAAATATAATTAAATTGACAGAATTAATTAAAAATAATAATTGAAAGTAAAAAATATAAAGAAAAAAATAAAGAATAATAAAAGAGTTTGCAAACCTGGGGGTTCAGACCCCAAATAGGAGGTGAGGCCTTTAGCAATCTGGCCCATTTACCTTGCTGGCCTCTTTGACTTTTCAGGACGTGTGTACACGCGTTGACTAGGGTGCATTGTGTTCTCCAATCCAGGGCCTTTGATCTGATGCTCCAGGACGCGTGGACGCTTGATTTTATGGGTGCACGGTGTGCTTCAGCATGGAATCTGCATATGAACATGAGTTGAAAAATAATATTGAAAGGGTGAAGACCTGGGGCTCGAACCCAGGTCATGTACTTTACCAACAACTATGCTTGCCAACCGTGCCAGTTTGCTTATCTGTAAGTAATATGACAAACAAATATAATAAAATAAATATGCGTTAGTGTTTCGTTTTCCGCGCGAAATTTAAACCAGCCAACCATCTAATGCCACGATATCATCTTCTTCTTCGTTCCTGAAACACAAAAACATAGGCCACGGTTTTCTGAGCGTTCTCTTAGGCCATCTATGGAAAAATAGCGAATAGCTCTAGGACGCTCATAAATTGGGCGCGACACATGGATTCTTTTCGTCCAGACACGCTCGTTTTAATGGTCAAGGTCCCAAGTCTCAATTTTTTCTTGGATGGAAAGCCCCAAATTGTAATTCCTGTAACCCTAAAAAACGAACATGGTGTCTTTGCATACATCGCATAATAATCCAATCAAAGCATATGGTTAGCTTGCAAACACTTCACTGATCATGAATATATAAACAAAATGCCATGAATGTGCATAGAATGTAAAACACGATTATGAGAAAAAAAATGGAAAAGTGTGACTTCTGTACAATGATTCAAAGGGTTATGTTTGATGTTTTTGATCCAGGAAGATTGCTTGAGGTCCTAGGAGTGCAATGGGATGAAAATTTCGCCTGGAATCGTCCTGCAAAGGTGTTTTCAGAATTGGAATTTTTTGACAAATTTCAAGCTTTGCTTTTCAGATTTTTGAGCAGCTGCGTCGTCAATGGCATTAGGGTTGTGTTCTATGCTTATGTAAGAGTGAATTAGGTTAAGAATTCTGATCAAAATCCATGCATTGATGATTTATGAGATTTGATTTTCAAGCATTATTTTTCAATCTTTTTTATGCAATTTTGTACCAATCATGATCCAATCAATCCAATTCCTTCCAAATCTGATCATGCACGAATCATTGAGCCTATTACATGTACAAAAAGATTTGATAAGTTAGGTTAAGTATTTTTCATATATTTAATTGATTTAAATGAATTATTATTAATAAAAATTCAAATAAATAAATAAAAAATGAATAAAAACTTCCCTTTGGGCCAAGTGGTTGTGCACATGCTTGGGATAATGAATTGTGGAAGAAACATGGGCCCATTAGCAATTTTAGGTCATTTGAATCAATGTTGACTTTTCAAAATATCCAAAAATTCCCCAACTTCCACAAGGCATAACTTGCTCAATCTTTAAGCTTTGCTCATGTTCGTGGACATTTTGGAAAGGTCTTTGAGTCCTCTAACCAAAGTCTTTGGTCCCATGTCATTTTGATTTACCAATCTCAAGTTATGGCCTTTGACTTAAAATCCCTTTTTGTTGACTTTTGAAAATGACCTATAATGTTGAAATTGATAACTTTTTGTGAGAGCATTTCTTGGACTTGAAGTATGAAGATGAGTTGTAGTAAATGTCTTTCTCTTCATAATGAGCTTTGGATGGAATTTTTCTGATAATCCATGTGAAAGTTATGCCCTGGTCAATTTACAGTTGACTTTTTCAACTGTCCAAATAAGGAAACTTTTGCATCTTGATGATTTTTGAGCCAAGCTTTGAGAATCATGATCAAGCATTGATCAAATTATGTTTGTGGCTTCAAAATGATATGTTGACCAAAAATTTGAACTTTTGACTGTCAAATGACCATTTTGCCCCTACAGTTGACTGTAGTGCAATTAGGGTTTTGACTGTGCAATTTTGTGCTAAAAGTCTTGAAACTTGATATGAGGATGCTTGACCATATTTGTAGGCATGTGAGACTTGATTGGACCTTTGGAAACTTCATTTTCTTGATCAGAACAAAAACCCTAATTTTGACTGTTTATGAGGCCCTTACACTGTGCAACCCTTGGGGAATTTTGAAGCTTTACTTGGCAAATCTTTGAAGAATATGGGAGGGCAAATTTTGGGGTACAACAGAATCGTTTCTTGACAACCCTGGCAAGCTAATGGAACAAGTTTGGAGGCTTGAATTGACCTGCAAGTGTATTTTCAGTTATGGAGTTTTTTGACAAATTTCAAGTTTTTTTTCCAGATTTTTGAGCAGCTGCGTGGTTATCTTCATTAGGTTTTGATTCCTTGTATAAGTATGAGTGAATTAGGTCAAGAAAAACAAACCAAATCATTTGCATTCATGGTTTTTGAAATTTGATTTTCAAAGATCTTTTTCAATCTTTTTTTTTATGCTTTTTGATACAAATCACCTCCAATTGCATTGATTCTTTCCATATTTAGCTAGGCACGAAATCTTGAGGATAAAACATGCACAAAAAGATTGAAAAACTTAGGTTAGCATTTTTCATGTATTTATTATAATTTAAATGAATTATTATTAATAAAAATCCAAATAAATAAATAAAAATGAATAAAAACTTCCCTTTGGGCCAAGTGGTCGTGCACATGCCTTGGATAATGAATTGTGGAAGAAAAATAGGCCCATTAGCAATTTTAGGTCATTTGAATCAATGTTGACTTTTCAAAATATCCAAAAATTTCCCAATTTCCACAAGGCATAACTTGCTCAAATTTTAAGCTTTTCTCATGTTATTGGACATTTTGGAAAGGTCTTTGAGTCCTCTAACCAATGCCTTTGGTCCCATGTCATTTTGAGTTACCAATCTCAAGTTATGGCCTTTGACTTAAAGTCCCTTTTTGTTGACTTTTGAAAATGACCTATAATGTTGGAATTGATAACTTTTTATGAAAGCATTTCTTGGACTTGAAGTATGAAGATGAGTTGTAGGAAATGTCTTTCTCTTCAAAATGAGCTTTGGATGGAATTTTTCTGATAATCCATGTGAAAGTTATGCCCTGGTCAATTTACAGTTGACTTTTTCAGCTGTCCAAATAAGGAAACTTTTGCATCTTGATGTTTTTTGAGCCAAGCTTTGAGAATCATGATCAAGCATTGATCAAATGATGTTTGTGGCTTCAAAATGAGATATTGACAAAAAATTTGAACTTTTGACTGCCAAATGACCATTTTGCCCCGATAGTTGACTGTAGTGCAATTAGGGTTTTGACTGTGCAATTTTGTGCTGAAAGTCTTGAAACTTTGTATGAGGATACTTGAACATGTTTATAGGCATGTGATACTTGATTGGACCTTTGGAAACTTCATTTTCTTGATCAGAATGAAAAACCCTAATCTTGACTGATTAGGAGACCCTTGAACTGTGCAACCCTTGGAGAATTTTGCAGTTTGACTTGGCAATTTCTTGAAGAATATGGGAGGGCAAATTTTGGGGTACAACAGTTGCCCCTGTTCAATCTTCTTAGACCTGAGGATGCAGATTGGCTGATGTGCCTTTCGTAATCCGAGGGTAGAAGATGATTGAACACTAGAGTGCCCAGAAATTTGCGCTCACATAGTAGCAGTGTAATGATGGGAATGGGCTTATAGATGCCATTTGGAGATTGATGAATAGGATGATGGGCTTATAGATGCCATCTGGATGTTGATCGTATAAGAGATTCCTTAGCGAGAACCTGTATACCTGCAAAAGAAGAGATGAGTACCTGACATGTTGCAGGAGCTGGTTTTCAGATGCTTGGTACAGATATGTCCTGACTGGTTACAGGAGCTGGATCTGGAGCTTCACAAGATGATGAATGAACCAGGGATGGTTACTACCTCAGCATGAACGGTGAGAGAACCTTGGGTGACTTTAACTTCAACAACGCTCGTTGAGAAAATCTTGGTGGGAATTACCATCTTCGCAGTATCGGGAAGAGAACCAATAGGCAATTATAATCTCAAAAGCGGACGTTTGAGAAGAACCTGGAATGGAATTATTATCTCACGCACCGTCGGGGAGAGAACCATAGGAAATTATAATCTCAAAAGCGGACGTTTGAAAAAAACCTGGGCTGGAATTATCATCTCACGCACCATCGGGGAGAGAACCATAGGAAATTATAATCTCAAAAGCGGACGTTTGAGAAAAACCTGGGCTGGAATTATCATCTCACGCACTGTCGGGGAGAGAACCATAGGAAATTATAATCTCAAAGGCGGACGTTTGAGAAAAACCTGGGCTGGAATTATCATCTCACGCATCGTCGGGGAGAGAACCATAGGAAATTATAATCTCAAAAGCGGACGTTTGAGAAAAACCTGGGCTGGAATTATCATCTCACGCACTGTCGGGGAGAGAACCATAGGAAATTATAATCTCAAAGGCGGACGTTTGAGAAAAACCTGGGCTGGAATTATCATCTCACGCACCGTCGGGGAGAGAACCATAGGAAATTATAATCTCAAAAGCGGACGTTTGAGAAAAACCTGGGCTGGAATTATCATCTCACGCACCGTCGGGGAGAGAACCATAGGAAATTATAATCTCAAAAGCGGACGTTTGAGAAAAACCTGGGCTGGAATTATCATCTCACGCACCGTCGGGGAGAGAACCATAGGAAATTATAATCTCAAAAGCGGACGTTTGAAAAAAACCTGGGCTGGAATTATCATCTCACGCACTATCGGGGAGAGAACCATAGGAAATTATAATCTCAAAAGCGGACGTTTGAGAAAAACCTGATAACTTCTACTGAGTCTTCATCAGAAAAATCTGTTGGGAGTCGATTTAGCTGGACTAGAGAAGGCCTTGGACTGGATAAGAAATCTTTGGAGTCGATTAACTGAACCGGTCTAGGTCTTGAAATAGCTGAGAACTTTAACTGGCTTTTTCCTGAAAGGTAAGGGTCAGTCATATGCAATGCATGATATGGATCAAGCAATGATGTTCTCAACATAAATGAGATTTGTATGATATGATGCGTACATGCATGCTATAATGATGTATGTGATGTTTATGTATGCTTTCGTCTAGGAATGTAAATCCTTGACGGGTGCCGGGAAGTCACTCCTGGGCTGATAAGCTTTTACTCCTGCTGGGGATGATAACTGCAAGAATACCGGTAGGAGAAGATGACTCCGTTGAGGAATATTCTGCGGAGAGAAAAGTACTCTGACGATCTTGCTGGGGAGCAATACTCTGTGGAGAGAGAGGTACTTTGCTGAGTGTTGATAATAACTTTCTGAGGATATCTTTGCTGTATTGGAAGTGTTGATAGACTTCGCTGGGGATAAAGAGACTTCGTCGACGACGATCTTTCCGTGACTTTTGGCTGAGGATAACCCAGTTATATCCTGTTAAGGAAATAACTCTTTGAATAAAGCCGGGCGACGCGTTCGTGCTTTTGTGGGGATAAGCTTCCAGAATCTACTGGGGATAAGCTTACCGCTTGGGGAGGTGAATTCCAACTTTCCCGGGGAAGCTGGATTGGGCTCTCTTGGGGAAGCTTTGAACTGCGGGGGAAGTGATTCCTTTGAATGTTGGTATGCCGCCCGGGAACAATCTTTAGACCAAGACTGCCGGGGATGCTTGTTAAGAATATCGATCTATCATGCTGGGGTATGTTGAGATCTGCTGGAGGACACCCAACTTCCTTAAGTTTGTTACTATAGCTTCGCTTGGGGAGAGTGCACTGACTGGCTGGCTCACTCTCTGGGGAATTGAGGTATACTGGTTATGTTCTTCAGCTGAACCTACTTTGGTACCTTGGTGAACATAGCAATTGGATTGTTTGGACAGCTCATTATTGCCCCTGTTTCTGAGGTGGGAGAGGAAGATCTGTGAGATGCTGATAGCCATTGATGGGCAAACCTTCTTCTGGTGGGCAGGTGACAAGATGACAGGACATAGTCGTACGCTTTGATCCCTAACTTTTGCCTGGACTGCCCTTTCGGGTTTTCAGTCCACCGGGATACCCATTTTTGCCCAAGCCGCCTTTTCAGGTTTTCGACTTGCCGGGTGTACAGATTTTTCATTTCATCCCTTCATTTTGCCCGAACCCTTTTGGTTCGCCGGGAAGCCCTTATTTTTGCCTAGGTATGTCAACCTAGCGGGTCTTTGATTTTGCGTAGTATTTTTCGACTATGTCCATGTTCTCAGGATGTAGGGAGTTGCCCCTATTAGAAGTGTTTTGTCATGCCACCAGAAGGTGCTTGATCAGGCAAGATTCGTTGTTGGAATGCCCCCAAGTGACTCAGGCGAAGATTTGCCCCAGGCTATTTGGCCTTTTGAGAGATTCTCCGAATCTTGATTGGACTGCCCCAGATGATGGGCAATAGTCATGTCATGCCCCTTGATTGGAAATGCTTCTGTTCATTAGGCATTCGTCGTGCGAATTTCTATGCTGTTCAAACAAAAGTCATATGCAAACAAAATTATGTTAAAAATGCAAAGCCTATGTCTGTCTTGAAGATTTTGAAAATGCATTCTTTTTTCATAAAACAAGTGAATGTTTGTAAAACGTGATGTCAAAACCGTATTTACCGTAAGCCTTAAGGAGTCAGGATACCTTTCGTAACAGTATGCTTTCGAACTAACCCATGCTTCAGCTAGGACTTTTGAGGGTTATAACGTG
Organism: Vicia faba; assembly: GCA_948472305.1. Classification (NCBI taxonomy): domain Eukaryota; kingdom Viridiplantae; phylum Streptophyta; class Magnoliopsida; order Fabales; family Fabaceae; genus Vicia; species Vicia faba. The sequence continues at coordinate 400,095,713 of OX451738.1, read as the reverse complement.
GCCTGGTTCACGGTTTAAGAAACCAAGGATAAAGGCTCAAATTTTATTTGTACCCACCCGCTCTTCGTGATGTTCTCCAAACCTAAACTCAGTTGATCATACGTTAGACCTTGTTTGAGTCTTTGCTCTGATTTTCCGGTGATGATTCGGATGTTGATAACTTATTTTGAATAGGCAGTCATTCCTTTCTTATTGAGGGTTGATAAGACCTCTTTCTTGTCTGATTTTTTTGTTATCCCTTTCTTTTTTTGCCTGAACTGTTTCCTTTTTTGGAATTACAGTCAGCGGGATGCCCCAGTTTTGTAAGTCTCCTTCATGGGTTTTGACTTAATGGGCTTTTTATTTTTTGAGATAATGACTGCCTTTCTTTATTGATTATTCGGAACCATCACTGTCTTTCTTTGTTTTTAGGACCTCTTTGGTGCCATTCGTTATGCACCTGGATCAACTGAGAGAACTACCCTGCCCCAGGTTATGATTAAGGGTTTTAAATTTCGAAAAGAAAAACTCCTACTTCTTTGGCTCAGAGGGGTTGACGAGGGATTATCTTCCTTATTACTCCAGTGTTTAGGAATTGAAACAATGCCTGTACCTCATCAGCGGGGTCTGTTCAAAAGCATACTGTCAAGATAGCGGTATCGTTTTCGTCATCCTCCGTCAAGAGGCTTAGAATTATTAATCGAGCGTTGATCATCAGAAAAAATATGAAAATAATTTGCATTTAGTGAATACGAATATATTGTTTTAGAACAGACATACATGATGCATTAATGAAATAACAATGTTTAACATGAGTAAATGTTTGAACAAAAGAGAATTGCAACTTGAACATTCGAATGAACAAAAATTTCTCAATCCTAGCCATGTTTTGGCAAGGGAGCAGTGATCATGTATTAATAAAAACTTAGGTTAGCATTTTTCATGTATTTATTTTAATTTAAATGAATTATTATTAATAAAAATCCAAATAAATAAATAAAAAATGAATAAAAACTTCCCTTTGGGCCAAGTGGTCGTGCACATGCCTTGGATAATGAATTGTGGAAGAAAAATAGGCCCATTAGCAATTTTAGGTCATTTGAATCAATGTTGACTTTTCAAAATATCCAAAAATTTCCCAATTTCCACAAGGCATAACGTGCTCAATTTTTAAGCTTTTCTCATGTTCTTGGACATTTTGGAAAGGTCTTTGAGTCCTCTAACCAATGACTTTGGTCCCATGTCATTTTTATTTACCAATCTCAAGTTATGGCCTTTGACTTAAAGTCCCTTTTTGTTGACTTTTGAAAATGACCTATAATGTTGGAATTGATAACTTTTTATGAAAGCATTTCTTGGACTTGAAGTATGAAGATGAGTTGTAGGAAATGTCTTTCTCTTCAAAATGAGCTTTGGATGGAATTTTTCTGATAATCCATGTGAAAGTTATGCCCTGGTCAATTTACAGTTGACTTTTTCAACTGTCCAAATAAGGAAACTTTTGCATCTTGATGTTTTTTGAGCCAATCTTTGAGAATCATGATCAAGCATTGATCAAATGATGTTTGTGGCTTCAAAATGAGATATTGACCAAAAATTTGAACTTTTGACTGCCAAATGACCATTTTGCCCCTACAGTTGACTGTAGTGCAATTAGGGTTTTGACTGTGCAATTTTGTGCTGAAAGTCTTGAAACTTTGTATGAGGATACTTGAACATGTTTATAGGCATGTGAGACTTGATTGGACCTTTGGAAACTTCATTTTCTTGATCAGAATGAAAAACCCTAATCTTGACTGTTTAGGAGACCCTTGAACTGTGCAACCCTTGGAGAATTTTGCAGTTTGACTTGGCAATTTCTTGAAGAATATGGGAGGGCAAATTTTGGGGTACAACACTAAGGATGTCTAAATAAGGAGATAGAAAGTTGGAAATTACCTTGTTCAGTTGAAGTTGGCTATGGCAATGTAGCAGCTTTGAGTGAGGCCTGAAGGTCTTTTGAGCTTGCTTGAAGTTGTCTCAACCTTTCCCAATGCTTTGAAGTGGCTTGAATCTCCTTGTAGAACTCAAACTGCAAAGCTTCAAAATGAAAATGGTGAAGTGTGAAAACGAGGTTACAATTGCAAAGTAAGGGCCTGGACAGTTTAGGTTTGTTGTATTGAATGTGTTTGAAGTGGTTTCAAGCAAAACGCACGAGGCAAATTTGTTTTGGAAGTGATTCTGCAGGTGATGCCCTATTTGGTCAGGAACTTGGTGTTTTGGTGTTTTGGAGGGTTTGAGAAGTTGGCAACTCGTGTTTCTGGCTTGGTATATTATGCTGAACTTGTTTGAAAATATTACAAGACTTGGTTTTATCAAATGCACAAGTTATGGACCTTTTGCAAGCTTTCTTGTTTTTGAAGCAAAAGGTGAGTTGACAAAGGCCAAGGTTGTACAAGCTAGCTGAAGGTCTGCACATAGTTGGTACACTTTTCCTGATATTTATGGAATTGGTTTGCATCAAAAGCTTTGGTCCATGGCTCAAGATAAAAAAAAATTGCATAAAGTGTGCTTTATCAAAGTAGCAATGTCACCTTTTTGCCATTTTTGGATTAAACCTTTGTACAAAGCTTCAAGGATCAAAACAATGCCATTAACCATTGTATTTGCGTTTAATTTATGAGTGTATAAAGGATTAGAACCTGTAAACCAAGTACAAGCATGATCCAAACTGATTTGAAACTAGAACCAATATGAAAAATGCCTTGGACAAAAGTGATAATTTGCCATTTTCAAACTTTCGATTCTCCCTAACCACAAATGATCTTGGAGAGTTCTTGGACATTTTGGAAAGCTTGTAACATGCTCTACAATTCATATTTGAAATGAGTTTTGAGATTCCAATTGGAACTAGGTGAAAAGTTGCCATGAAGATAGGTCAAAATCCTGCCTAAACTAGGGCAAAATTTCACTAAGTTAAAAGTTTCATGGACCCTTATTCACAAAATCATAACTTGAGATCCAAGCATATTTTTGGAAAACTTTGTGAATAAAAGTTTTATATTTTGTGGAGGACTACAACTTTCATGTTTGAAGTTTTCTTTGAATCCAATTGCATCATGGTGAAAAAGTTGTGAAAAGTTGGGAAAAAATAAGAAATTTTCATAACTTAGAAAATTTCTAAGTTATGAAAATTTTCAATCTTAAACCCTAATTTCCAAAATTGGGTTTCTTGGTGAACAAGTTTCATGTTTTTACACATCTTGATGAAAAATGACCCTTGGCACTTGATTTTGACCAAAAATTCAAAGTTTGACTTTTCAGTGTACAGTTGATTTTTGATCAGTTGACTGGAAAATTCATTTGTCAATCCAATGCATTTGAGATCTTTTGAACCTTGTGAATAGGTCAAGATGATGCCATTGAGTCCTTGAATCCATGCTTGAACCCAATTTTCCATTGGCTAGGTGAAAAATCAGAAATTGCCCTTCTATAGTCAAAACCCTAAAAATGACCATTTTACCCTTTTGATGATCTGATCAAATTTCTTAAGGAGTTGTGGTCCAAACTTGACCAAATGGTTCATATGAGTCTATAATGTTGATGTGGATCAAAAATTATGAGGTTTGACTATAAATTGGCCACAATTGACTTTTTCCCCAATACAGGTGATTTTTAAGTCAACTGTCCAATTGACTGGGCAAAAATTTGATTCAAAGCTTGAAACTTGGTATGAGCAATCTTAGGGGTCCAACATGAAGCATGAAAGTCACATGAGGCATTGGAAGTCCAAAAATCCTTGTGCAAACTCAAACCCTAATTTCAAGTCATTAGTGCAAGGAGATGTCTTGAGCTGAGCAAACCTTAATCCTGTCTTGAGTCCAAAGAGTCTTGTGAGGAAAATCTTGATAAAATGAGAGGGAAAATTTTTGGGTACAACACATATGAACATGATTAAAACTGTTTGGCACATAGGACCTAAGCAGTAACAAGCACCTCTTTAATGAATATGGAATATCCCCCACAGAGTTATTTCATTAACATCCTCCTCAACAAAGTTACTCATAAAGTATCTTTGCATAGGATAAACTCCAACCAAATTCTCAATCTCTTGGCATCTCTTTCCCTAGCTAAGTTGAATCTTACAAGTAGAAGCCTTGTGGATCTCTTCCTAAAAAGAACTCACCTCTTCAGCAGTTTATCAATAGGGTTTATTTCCCCAACAGGGTTTATTTCCCCAACAAACAACGAGTAGCATAACTCCCCAGCCGAGTACAAAATTCCCCAACTTTAGTCTATCTTCCCCAGCCGAGCCTGTTACCCCCAGCTGAGTATATCCTCCCTAAATTGAGTATATCCTCCCCAAGCTGAGTTTGTCCTCCCCGACTGAGTCTACACTCTCCAGCTTGAGTTTTCCTTTCAGATTATTACAAATCATAGGGCCATAACCCCTGACCCCCAGTAAAGTCGTCAACAAAACCTTTACTATCTCTAAAAGATACTATGAAGCCTGAACCCGACCAGATAATAGTACAATTTTCAAGTTACTGTGAAGCCTGGACTCGACTAGATAATAGTCAACTTCTCAAGTCACTGTAGAGCCTGGGTCCGAGCAGATAATAGTGTAATCTTTCAGATACTATGAAGTCAGGACCTGACCAAATAATAGTTTAACTCTTCAAAGATATAGAAGAGCATAGATGCAACTTGGCCAAGGTTTGACTTCTTTTCCCCAATAGAGTTTGCCTCTACCCCAACAAGTTGTTGTGAAGCCTAGATCCGACCAGATAGCAATTCCCTTCATAAATTTGTTGTGAAACTTGGAATCCAACCAGATAACAGCTAAATCCACAAGCAGTTTATTGTGAAACCTAGACCCGACCAGATAGTAGTTACCACTTTAAGTTACTAGGAAGCCTGGACCCGACCAGATATCAGTTCAACTTCATCTGACCAGTTACTGCAAAGCTTGGATCCGACCAGATAACGGTTAACTTCCTTATCCCTAGCAAGTTGTGGTAAAGCCTTGACCCGACCAGATAACAGTTCAATTCCAAGAAATTTTCTACAAAGCCTCGAATCTGACCAGATAATAGTTAATTTATTTCTTCCCTAGTAAGTTACTGTGAAACCTGGATCCAACCAGATAGCAGTTAACTTCCTCATCCTCAACAATTTATGAAGCATGGATCCGACCAGATAACAACTAACATTCAAGAGATATTTCCCAGCAGAAGCATCATTTCAACAAAGTTTGGAGATGTGTATACTCTTCATCCCCAACGGAAATCCGGGAGTCAACTTCCCAAAACTCCTCAACAGCAGTCATGGATTTATTTTACCAGACAAAACATGCATCTCACATTCATACATCATGACATGTACATACAAAATTCATTTAACATGATCTAGTTCATCTTGTGAACATCATGCATAGATCTGCATTTTACTAACTCTTTTTTCCCACAGGTAAAATATCAATTTTTAGTATGAATCGACCAAAGATTTGTGATAATACTTCCTCCAGTGTTTACCATCATTCCTCCAAATGTCATTTATAATCCCATTCCCAATACATCTTCGAGTGCAAATTTATGGGCACTCTAGTGTTCAATCATCTTCCACCTTCAAGTCACGAATGATGGATCCGCCAATCTAACTCTTCAGGTTTAAGAAGATTAAAAAGGGGCAACTATTGTATCCCAAAATTTTACCTCTCGTTTATCAAGTAATCTCCCACAAGATCTCCTTTGGTTCAAGACTGCATAATAGTTGATCAGCTTAAGACATCTCCTTAAGCACTGATGATTGAAAATTAGGGTTTGATATTGCACAAGGACAATTGGACTTTTAATGCCTCGTATTACTTTCATGGATCATTTTGGACTCTCAAGATTGCTCATGTCAAGTTTCAAGTCTTGGATCACATTTTTGCTCAGTCAATTGATCAGTTGACCTAAAATCAACTGTATTGGGGGAAAAGTCAATTGTGGTCAATTTACAGTCAAAATTCATAATTTTTATCCATATCAACATTATGAACTCACATATGTCATTTGATCAAGTTTGGATCATAATTCCTCAATAAATTTGATCATATCATCAAAAGGGCAAAATGGTCAAAATTAGGGTTTTAATTGAGAAGAGGCAATTTCTGATTTTTGACCTAGAAAAGGGTTGATTGGTTTAAGTTATGATCTCAAGGTTTCAAATGCATCATTTTGACCTAATGTCATGGCTCAAAACATGGCTCAAGATCAAATTGATTGACGGATGAATTTTTAGTCAACTGATCAAAAGTCAATTGTACATTAAAAAGTCAAACTTTGACTTTTTGGTCAAAATCAAATGTCAAAGATCACAACTCATCAAAACATGTCAAAATATTAAACTTTTTCATCAAGAAATAAAAAAAAGTCAAGATTTCATTTTGAAAAGTCAAAATTTCTAAACTTAGAAATTTTTCTAAGTGTTGGAAACTTCATATTTTTTCACAACTTTGAGCCAATTTTTCACCATGATACAAGATGATTCAAAGGAAACTTTCAACATGAAAGTTGTAGATATCAATGAGATCTAAAACTTTGTAGAATACAACTTCTCCTAGAAATGCATGGATTTCAAATTATAATTTTGTGAATACATGTTCATGAAACTTGGAAACTTAGTGAAATTTTGCCCTAGTTTAGGCAGGATTTTGACCTAACTTCATGGAAATTTTTCACATACTTCCAAGATTAATTTTCAAAAATGTCCAACATATAGGTTGTAAAGGATGTTACAAGATTTTCAAAATGTCCAAGAACTCATTGAGATCATGTTTGAGCAAAGAGAATCGAAGACAAGAAGTTGGACATTCATTCTTGAATTATAGGTCATTTCCATGATGAACGAGAATTCAAATCTCAAGCCCATGCTGCATAATCTTTGCTTTGCAGGCCTTAAACTTGTATTTCACTCTGTAATTAATGGTTTACACAACTGGTTGAGACATTATCCAATTGATTCAAGCATTATCCAAACCAAATTGCCATTAATGGAAGAAAGTTCATACTTCCATTTTAGAAAAGTGGCTTTAATCATAAAGTCCACTCTCCTTGAGCTTTGTATTTGTTCCTTCTACATAAACTAAGTCTATAAGCTCAGAAGAAGTATGTTTAAAGTACTCAACCATCCTACCTTACCTTGAAACCATGTTTATCCATGTTGCTTCAAAAACAAGTCAAAATCCACAAGCATGTGATTTTGTACTTCTGACTTCTACAAGTCTCCAAACCTTTTACTATATGTTAAGACACTCTTATGCAACTGAGGACACGATTTTACAAGCTCTCAAACTCCCTCAAACTCCCCAAAACCATAAATTGCCATACAAGCACAAAAACTTGTCATTTATGATTTTTGAATCCAATCTCCAAACCCCCACATGCGTTTCTTAGCCAAACCATCCACAAAGCTTCTAATACACATATAGAAGCTATCCCAACCCATGTTTTCAAACTGTAACACCATCTTCACCAACCTCTATTTTCAAAAATAGGGCATTACATCTTGACTTCTCCAGACCATTCCATCCATCCATAGCTTAAGCTAAGCATTGCATTAGCTTCCTGGAGACTAGAGGAAGCTTACCTGATCATCACAACTCCTTGAAAGTTTCTCAAACTCCCTACACGATTTCCAGTTTTGAGGTAAGTTTTCTCAACTTTTAACTCCTCATACCAACATCATTAATGGTTAATTTGTGAATGAAAAATGTAGATATCATTGCCCTGAAGCTAACCATGTCTATAGTTTTCATTTATATTGCTTGAGCTTAGAGGACTTTAAGTTTAAATCTCTGAAAAAATTAGGTCAGAATTTGGTACTGTTAGAAATTCATGCTCATCTTTGAGTGTTAGCTTAAGTTATTTACATGGTTGGATTCGTGATGAAATTTCAAGCAACTTTCATGTTTGTACTTTTGAAAATGGTCGAGAAATGAGAGAGATAGTAATTTCAAAAAATCATGTTGAATGGTCCGGCGCGAGGTTGAAGATGATACAGGCCTAGGAATGTGTTTCAAATATATATTTATGGTTTTGTATTAATAAACAGATGTATAGCCACCCTAGTGGTAAGAGCGCGCGCCTATGACTATAGGAACCTGGGTTCGAGCCCCAGTGGTACCCTTTTGTTTTTTTCACTTTTCTTATTTCAAGTTCAATGTAAGCCAAGCCTTTGTTTTTTTCACTTTTCTTATTTCAAGTTCAATGTAAGCCAAGCCAGTGCGTGTACCATGTGCCTTTCTCCATCACCATCAGATCAGCCAAGCCATTAAATCCAACACCTCACATGCATGTCCCCATGACGCACCCTTCAAGGCTGCCCACACTGGATCACCAGAGGGCGCTAGATTTGTTTTGGGTCTGGAGCTATTTTTGGCTTCTCACCCCCTGTTTGCTTTTAGACACAAGCCCATTTATTTTGTTTTTATTTTGTTTTCTTACTTGAACAAAAAATACTTTTGGGCCTAGCGCCCCTTTTACTACTGTTAACCACCATTTCTATTTTTTTAACTCCCCTGACTTTAATTGTTATATTTTTTTTTCTTTTTTTTCTTCTATTATTATTATCATTTTATTAAATAAAAAATACCAAAAATATTTTATATTTATCATTTAGATATTTAGGATATTTTCCATTTAAATTCTTTTAGATAAAAAGACCAAAAAAAAAAAACATTTTTTCTAACAAATTTATTTCTTTTCTTAATTAATTAATATTTAGATAATTAGGTTTAAGTATTATACTATCCTTTTGTAAATTAAAATTAATTTAAAACTTAGGTTTATTTTAATTAATTAATTTTCATATTTTTTTTAATTTAAAACCTTTTCATAAAAACCCTAAAAACCATTTTTAAATTAATTTCTTTTCTTAATTAGTTTAAGTTAATTTTAGTTAATTTTTCATTAATTATTTTATTAAGCAGGTTTAGGTTAAAACCTTTCATAAAATCAAATAAAATCATTTCTTTACCCATTTGCATTTTTGCATTATTTATTTAATTCTTGTACAATTATTCAATATGGTTGCAATAATTAATTAGATTTAATTTTCTTGCAAAATCCCCATTTGTAAATTTGTACACCTCCTCCCCTAATGATGTAATAGCTTAGTATTTTTACTTTCTGTAATTTATCGCTTTATATAAAAATGCTAGTAAATTAGGGTTTGTATGCAAAGACTAAAATCGACAAGTTAGCAAACCCTAATTCAAGACAAACAAGCATGTAAATCAACATATTTGCACACTTACACCCTTAGGGTAATTCCACTTTGTTGCCTTACAAAAATGGCCATGTTATGCATGTGGCGTATCTTAACAAAAAGCAATCAAAATACAACATCATAGTCCCTCGATGACGCTATCAAATGTTGCCTTTCAAAATGATCTTAGTCCCTCAAAGAAAATGCTAAGATATCTCACAACATTGCTATCATGGCTATGCGATGACCCATGCCCGTCCCTTTACATCCAAAGATAGGGCTTCTTACCAAATCAATGGTAAGATAGAAATATCAAAGGAAAGGAAGAAATGAACTAAGACTTTTGAGTAGGTAGATTGTTCCTAGTTGCTTGCTCAATTTCAAATCAAACACTCTTGCTTATTTTCAAAACAAACACCAACACTTTCAAAAACATTTTCCAAACATGAAACATTTTTCAAAAGATCAACACTTTGTATACGTTATTACGAACGAGAACTATTATAAAGTTTTCCTAAACGATGGCGCCTTTTCAAAATGCTTTCAAAACCACACAAAACACATTTTCAAACAAAAGCAAGTGATCTAGCAAGCAACTAAGAGCCCATAGATAACTATGGATGAAAAGGGTGCTAACACCTTCCTTTTTCATAATCTACCCCCTGAACTCAAAAAACAATCTCAAAGGTATTTTCTGTTCTTTTCAGACTTTCCTTTTGGATAAAAGAAAAGTCGGTGACGACTCTTGCTAACCGCAACATTTGTGATAAAACGCAAAACACCCAAGTCAGTTCTCCCACCATATCATGGTTGGACTTCAATGTATAAGATCTGCAAGAATCAATTAGGATGAAAATAAAATGTAGAGGGTAGGGGTCAAACCCCTGCCCTTGCACATGAATGCCTTATTACATGCTACGCTTACCACTGGGCCATGCTGCTCAATTGTTAATACAATGAAATAAAAATAATATAATATGAAAATAGTATTATTCCCAGATTTTCAAAATGCGCGCGCTGAGATTCAAATAGGCCAATAGGATGATGACACGCATGGTGCCAGAGTTAACATTTCCAGAGGTGCTGGAGTCAAACTTCGGTCACCTTCTCCAGCCAACCAAAATTCTAAAACCTGCAAAAAGCAAAATCAAGGCTCAAGGTTTAGGCTACCCCCCCCCCCCCCCCCCTAAATTGGGGTCTACGAATTCAACCATGGGGTTAGTTCAGTCTGAAACGCCATGCATCAATGAGAACGAAGCTCAATTGGAGTTTTGCCCTAACAATGGAAAAACTCCATCCTCACGCCAAACCTTGCATGTAATAGCTCTAAACATGCACAAACATCAATATGAACATATGTATGCATAGGGATGTCATTTATATCGCATGTAGAGAAAGTTTGAGATCATGAAAATACCAAAATAGAGTGATGACGATCTGCTTGATCTGGACGTGGAACTGCATGCTCAAGGGTTGGGTTGAGTTCCTGGAAGCCTCGGGGATGTGTTTAAATGCTTGAAACATACTGAAAGTGGCTGGAAATGTGTTTTTGAATTTGGACAACTTTGAATTCTTTTTGAAATTTTGTGGAGTTCCCCTCAGGCTATGTGTGCGTCCCTTCAGCTTGTAGATATGTTGTGTATTTATAGGAGATGAGGAGGGAGTCATAGCATGGAAAGAAACAGCCTGAATCATATCCTTTAAGAACAAAATCACACAATTTGAAAAATTGCCATAATTGCATATTCTTGCCCAATTTGCATGTGTTATGAACCTGGACATATCTAATTGAATTATTCACGAGATCTTGGGCTTCTTGGAAGACCAAAACACTAGCCCAAAGGTCAAGGCCCATTTCTATTTATTTTGCACAATTTATTTTATATTTATTTGAAATAAATCAAAATAAATATGAACAAAATAGCTAAAAATGGTAAGGCAATGTAAAAATGAGATTAGAAGTCCCATATAAGGTCATAAGAGTGTTTGAACCTTAAAAGGTTAAGCCCTTGACCCAAAAGTTCAAATTTGCTCAATGCACCATCTTTGAATTTTCTCAAATTTTCCCAAAAATTGGAAACCCATAACTTGCTAAATTTTCATCTCATGATGATGATCTTGGACTTTTTAGAAAGCCCAAGATATCTAATCCAATCCCTATTTTGATCAATTTTGCATTTGAAGAATTTATCTTGATGTAAATAGTCTTGACAAAAAGTGTCTTTTGATGACTTTCTGAAAATGACCTGTAATGTATGAGCTTGTATCTTTCAAATGGTACATTTCTTGGACTTGAGGGAGAAATATAAGTTTTAGGGGATTGGATTCTATTCAAAATGAGCTTTTGTTGGGGTAAAATGGATGAAGTATGTGAAAGTTATGCCTGGTCAAAGTTTAATTGACTTTTCCTATAGAAGCCCTAATTTAGCAATTCTTGACTTTTGATAGATTAGGAGCATTTCTTGAGGAATCATGATCAACCCTTGATGAAATTATGGATATCACTTCCAAATTTTGATATTAACCAAAAATCTTGAAGTTTGACTGTACATTGGCTGCAATTGACTTTTGACCTAACACAGTTGATTTTTAGGTATTTGAGCAATTGACTGAGTAAACTTGTAGTGTAGGGCATGAAATTTGGAATGGACATTCCTGAGGACATATTAGGTACCATAGAAATCAGTTGGAGCCTTTGCAACCCAAACATCTTGGTAAAAAGTGAAACCCTAATTGGAGGTTCATTGCTTAGGAGGAGAATTTGTCTGGTCAATTCTTGGTCATCCTTGAGCAATTGAAGACCTCAATGAACATGTCTTGAGTAAAATGGGAGGGAAAATTTTGGGGTACAACAAATTGCAAGGATGGGGAGGGAAAGAGTGTTTGTTTATGAGAAAGTATAGAAGTTGACATACGTCGCTTTCATAATTGAAGTAAAATACTCATCTTGATTGGATAACATGGTCTTGGTAATGAAGGCATCAATCAAATGGTGCATCTGCATCAAATTCAATAAATTTAATGTTTCATGTCCTAAAGATCATTACCATCTACCCAATATAGATTGTTTGATTAATGGATCTTTGGGTTACATAACACTAAGTTTCATGGACACCTACTTTGGATACAACTAGATTAAGATGAATCTCATGGATGCGCCCAAGATAACATTCATGTCTAATAATGGTGACTATTATTACAATGAAACGCCTTTTTGGATTAAGAACACAAGCTCTACCTATCAAAGACTCATGGAGACGATGTTCTCAAAGTTTATATGGCACGACATGGAGATTTACATTGAGGAGTCCTTCCAACATTAAGGAGGTTTGACAACTAACAAGGCGCCCAGACACCCTATCTCATTTTGCTCTTGTGTAGGTTATAAGGATTTCTATTTATTTACCACATTTAAGAAAAAAGAGAGATTGAATGGACGAACAAATGCGAGGAAGAGTTATTAAACATAAAATAACTCCTAGCATCTCTGCCCATCTTGACATGCTTGGTATCAGGTTTTCCTTTATATCTTTATGTGACTGTTACTTATTAGGAGATGGACTCAGTACTAGTCAAAGAAAGATATAAAGTATAATGGTATATCATTATGTGAGTAAGGTGTTAAATAATGTTGAAGCCCGATATCAAAATATTGAAAGGCTCACATTGACAATAGCGATAACCACAAGAAAGATCAGGCCTTATTTTCAAGGACATCGTGTAATGGTAAAAGTGAACTATCCCATCCACCAGGTCCTTAAGAAACCAAATCTAGCATCAAGGATAGTGTCTTGGGATGTTGATTTGTTTGAGTTTAACAACCAACATATACTTAGAGGAAGCATCAAATCATAGGTATTAATTAATTTTCTAGCAAAATTCAATTTTCCAGTTGGCAAAGAGACTCCCATGCCCAGATGTTGATGGTAGAAAATGCCTCTAATAAGGAAGTGGCACAAGGATCGCACTATATGGAACACACATCTATTCAATGATCAATTATTGAAATTAGAATTTAAGGTTAGCAATAACCAAGTTGAATACGAAGCTTTAATCATCATTATGGCCCTCTCCCTTGAGGTAGCCGCGTAGAATTTGAAAGCCAATAGCAACTCCTAATTGGTGGAAAAATAAGGTACCTGGGAATTTCAGACGAATGATCCTAAACTCATCAAGTATCTAAAAAAGGTATGTGATCTGTCAAAGCATTTTAAAACTTTAGAAATAACATATGTGCCAGGGGAGCATCATTTTAGAGCGGGCCTTCTATCCAAGCATGTAAGCTCGAAGAAAACAGGATACAATTACACTATAATTCAGGAGACACTTGATAAGTGCCAAAATGTCAGTATTTTGTGGCACTTATCAGTTCTTTTATTAATATTCTTTAAATAATTCTCCGCTTAGTTAGTAAATATGTAAATATTGTGTTTAATAGAGTTTTCGTGTAAATATTGTATCGTTTGATACTTTTGTTCCATTTTTTGTAGGATTTATCTCATGGTTGAAACTCGGAGCATTCGGGATCGAATAAAGCTTCAAGATGTGAGATTTGGAGGAAAATAAGGTTCACAGGTCGCGCTTAGTGTGTTCTGTGGGCGCTTAGCACATCCTGGGAGTTGAAAATCAGATTTTGGCAGAGGTGAGCATGCTCAGCACGCTCGTAGCTTGCTCAGCATGCTACGGTCGCACTCAATGTGCTAGCATGCTATGACTGCACTCGGCGCGCTCGTAGCATGCTCATCAGCATAAGGCAGTTTGGTCCAATAAATGATAGCGTGCTTAGTGCGGATATTGGTGCTGAGTGCGATCTATGATTTTTAGTTTCTGTATAAATAGCTCAGAACACATTTTTTTAGGTTTTTATCACCTCTCACTTCCATGGGGGAGCTCTGATCCAATTCTTTGTAGTTTAGAGGTTTAGGCAACATCATTGGATGCTACATCTTGTTGATTGGTTATGGATTATCTCAGATCGTGTTGACACCGCGAGAAGCTTCTTATTCTTCTCCTTCTTCCCTATGTTTCATTCCAATTGTGGGTTTTGTATGTATATCTTTACTCTTTATGTATGTACATTTATTGACCATGAGATTGTACGAAATCTCTTTTACGAATTAATACTGATGTTTGTTCTTGATTTTTTATTTATCGTTGAGTTTTGGTTTGTCGTAGACATATGACCGGTAAATTAGCAAGTCTACTAATTTGCCAATGTAATAATAATAGGAAATTCCCAAGATATCAATCTCAAGGACTGCATGCAATTATCGAGTTAAATTCGTAGTTCAATTAAAAAAAACTTGATATGGGTTTTGGTTTTGGAATTGTCACTTAACAAGTAGCAAAAGTATAAAATGGATTTTTCACAAATATGAGGAGCATGCTAGGGTAAGGTGTATAATTTTTCCTGTAACTATCTTAAATCCTGATCTCTTCAACAAGTTCATATCCTTCAGTTACCAGCCCTTTAGGTTATCTTCCCCTAAGTCCTTAGTGGAAAAACCTTTGAACCTTCATCCTGAATCCTAAGTCCTTAGGGAATTATGATGAGATTAAGCCTTTGTGTTATCAATATTTAACCGGTAACTATAGGGTATCCCTAGTCCTAGGTGATATCTATTATAGCCTAATTGTACAAAAACATGAACAATCGCGGTCCAACTGGTTGTTAACCTTAAATTAGTCCTAATTAATCCGATCAGGAAAGCATGAAAACGTTGCACGATTAACTTAGTGTCGAGACAAGTCGTCATGCCCGCCTAGTATGGAAAACTACAACCTAATTGACAAGGTTCGTATTGCATATACCAGAAGCTGCCTCACGAAGCCTACAGGCTCTAGGATTTAAATGGACGACTCATTCCTAGAACATGGAATCAATTAACCAGAGATATTATTATAGTTAATTATTATAAAGGTTGGTCTCCTAGCATTGTACGAATCTCAATGAAAAATCTTTATCATTTATAACATGTTTATTTGGTTTTGCAGATAATGTGAATGGTAGACTTCTAGAGGAAGATCCTTGTCACCTTGAAAAAGGGCAATATGAACGATGGACTTCCAGAGGAAGATTATGTTGACCATAAAAAGGGAAATATGAATGTTGGACTGCCACAAAAAGATCCTCACCAACTTGAAAATGGGATATATGAATTCTAGACTTCCACAGAAAGATCATTGTCGTCTTGAAAAATGGCAGTATCAATGTTGGACTTAAAAAGGAAGAGCTTTGCCGCCTTTAAAACTGGAAATAAGAATGTTGGACATCCACGGGAAGGTCTTTGTCGTATTAAAAAAAAGAGGGGGACAACATAAACATTATCTCAGTAAGACACCTCTCACATAGGGACTCATCTAAAGTATCTCCTGAGGGACTCAACCAAAGTCTCTCCTGAGGTAATCAGCTAAAGTCTTTCCATAAGGACTTAAATAAAGTCTCACCCGAGGGACAAAATCTCACGTGAGGGACTTAACTAAAGTCTCGTTAAATGGACACAACTAAAGTCTTGACTGAGCGACTCAGCTAAATTTTTTTCCAGAGAGACTCAACTAAAGTCTTGCCTGAGGGACTCAACTAAAGTCTCTCTTGAGGCACTCAACCAAATTCTCGCCTAAGGGGCTCAACTAAAGTCTCGTATAAATGACTTAACTGACGTCTCTCCTAAGGGACTCAACTAAAGTCTCGTATAAGGGACTAAACTAAAGTCTCTTCAGAGGAACTCCTCTCAAGTTTTTCCTAAAATGCTCTATTTAAAGTTTCCTCTAGGTCGTTCTAAAATGAGGGAAATGAAACTAAATTACTCTGCCCTTTACAAGTTGTCATGCTTGAGGCACTACGTATGGGTATATTCAGAAAGGGGCCACAAGGAGCGATGCAGAGGCTAGGGGTGTGACATCTTGTCCATATCATCTTTCTAATCGCTCGTTTTCTTAATCAAACGCTCATCTATTGGATATGTCACCTTCCTCTAGGATAAGTGTCCGAGGTGGGAATGTGGGAAATTGATGTGTCCTTATTTTATAACATTACGAAAGGAGTCATAAGGGAATTAACCACACTCTCCTAAATATCAATGATTAACTATTATCTCCCACATTCTCTCAATGATGATTGATATTTTCAAGGGATCTAGGATTCAGGTCCAACACAACTATAAATACCTTAACCATGAAGTTAAGGGACTTACACATCAACTGCATATACAGAAAACTAAATACATAAAGCTTCTCACACCATACGTGAGTTAGATATCAATCCTACAACACATCTTAAAGTTGCTGGCAATCCTTAATCATTAGATATTGCTATGTATTATATTTTTAGCAAGTACAACAGTGATATATGCTTAAACTTTCTTTGATAAGATTTGAATGACTTAATTTCAAATTGCATTAAAACCAAAAACAAAATACTCCTTCTAGTCTTATTTATAAAAAAAAGTTTAATTTTTAAATTCATATACTTGATCTAAATATTATTCAAATATATATTATTTATTCAATGTATATGAAAAATAAACATTTTCTTATGAATAGGACTTGAGGTAGTAATATTTAATAAAATAACACGGTTTATTTAAAGTTTGAAGACATGAGCAATTAAGAAACTTTATTGCAATTGTAATATTAATAGTTAAACACACAAACATCCAAACACAATGCAATTTCAGCCACAAATTCAACTCAACAACCAATGTCAAAAGCATCAAAAGCCTCAAAATATCAATGCATCAAAGCTATCAAAGCATAAAATGGATATAAAGAGACTCCAACACCCATTTCAAAAAAAGTTACATGTTTGAGAACAACAACAAAGTCTCGTTTTAGAAATGCAAAAAAATGTCAAAAATACAAAAAAAATGGATGTGTTTGTTGCCGAAGATGGATTAATTATTGAATGAAATGTATGAATATTCTCCTATTGATTTTATTGGCATCCATGTACAAAACTTCTGCTTCTATTAGATTAATGAGACATTTCAACAGATTTGATAATTGTTCTTAGCAAAAAGGACGATAATTCCTGTGTGTCATCGTGCAATCACTTTGAGCAACTGAAATTTTTGTTTTATATTTTAGCAATGAAAAAGTTGATGTATAGTATAAATTTGGAATTTGAAATTCATATATATGATGCATGAATAAGGCAAGATGAGTAAGGTTAAGGGACCATTGGGCCATGTGGGGTTGATAGTTGGTAGGACCTGGATTAAGACAGGGTATGGAGGAAGCTGGTGATCAAGTAGGTGAACATTATAATTACTTGCATCAAAACAACTACCGTCCTCCATTTGTTTGATTTCATATGTGTACATTTTACAATCCATATGTTCGTTCATCCATGGAAGTAACATTAATTTGGAGGGAGAGCTATATGATATTTACCATTCACAAGATTTCAAAGCTGCAAATGTGTTATTTGCAATGAATGTGTTTTAATAATGAGAATTCAAAATGAATCAAAGGTTTTATTTCCAATTATTGCATTTTAATAAAGAAATTTCAAAATCTATGGTCATACAATAAAGGTTTTGAAGGATAAGCATTCATACCGACCTCTTTCTTTCTTCTATGTTTATCATGTTGTTCTCTAAAAAAATGTTAGTTATTGAAGTTGATATTATCTTCATGTGCATTAATATCATTTTTCAAAAAGACATCATAGGATTGAGATGGTTTGTGAGCACAATATATATTAGACGTATTTTGCGGAGAAGGTTCTGTTGTGACAAGAAATTTTTAATGTTTAATCACTCTAGTTGTTAATATATGATTGAGAGGAAGATGTCGGATGAGTTTGGAAGAGTTTGTTGCCTCTACACCTTTGACACCGTTATTAAAGTCCGATGATGGGATACAACTAATTGATGTGAGTTCTATTTGGAGGCGGTTGATATCAAAGGTAACTATGAAAGGGGCCAGTAAAGATGTAGTATTACATGTCAATGGCTTCAAGTTTAGGATCAAGGTATCGGGTGGTGCTAAGGTCATTATGCATAGTGCCAATAGCGTGTAAGCAAGCGACATTGAGATGGTTCTTTGGCTATGCTCACGGTAGATTTCTTGAATGTTTTTAACATGGTAGATTGGTCAGCCCTTCTTATGGATGGGATGGTGAGATGTCCATTTATTTTTTGTGGATTGAATTTCTTGATGGCCAGGCAGCGAAGTTGTATCTTGGGGGTGGACATATTATGTCAGCCACTAGAGTGCAACAAGATGAATCCTTAGGGCGTCTCCTTTTTGTTCTTGTGTTACATTCACTCATTTATCAAATTAGAGACAATTGTATGGTATATTGATGATGGGACCATCATAGGAGATTCATAGAGACGAGTTCATAATTAGTTTTCGAATTTAATATTCCTAAAACAGTGATTTGGTCTTCGTGTGATGATAGTAAATTTTGTGAGAAGTTATTTTCTTCGGGAATTTGGAGGTCAATGTTAGGAATGAAGTTGTTTATATGAGTTATTAGTCGGGATAAAGGCTTTATTGTGGTGTTTCCCATTAAGACAGTTGTTAGGATTGTTGGGTTAATGCATCTTCTGCCACAACTAAGAAATCCCCGATGTGAGCTTCTTCTTCTTTAATCCTGCATGGGTATCATCAAACTTTTTTTTACCTAAGAACATGTCAACCTAATCATATAGAGGAGCATCTATTTGTTTTGATAAATCATTGCAGAGGATAGTTGAAGACATTGTGGTTGGTGGAGGTTCTTATGTGGCTTCTAAAGCTCAATCTAACGTTACAAGATCATATATTTAGAGACGTTGAGATATATGGTATTGACTCTGATTTTGATAGAGTTTTGGATGGTTTTAGTGTTGCGATTCCAGTTTTTGACCTTAATAATTTTACTAACAAGGACATTGTTCCTCCTAATGATCAACATATTTTTGGCGAGTGTCGTTTTTAGTAATAGTTATGGACATGGACATAAAGTATGATATGACAACAAGACATAAAGCATATTTTGATACTGCAAGTAGTAAATGCTCGGGATTTTCTCCTTGTTATTCTAATTGATGAATTAGGTCAACATGTATCACTGGTGAAATATTGTATAATCCTTAGATATCGTCTTATGATTCTTTTATTTTCCATTTATAGAGTTTTCCTGGCTTGTCGCAAAACGTGATTGAATACATTTTGGGAACACGTGATTTATTATAAGGAGCTTTTAGATTTTAAATGCCGACACGACTTTGTTAGATATGTCTTATTTGATATATTTTGACAGATCGAAGTATTTGTGATGAAAAAAACACATGTCAATTTCTTGACTGACCCACTGAAAATGAGATCAACACTTATACCAGCAGATGTTCTGATGTACAGTTGGATAAGAGAGAAACATGCATGTGTGGACTTGACTAAGATTTTCACATTGACGAAACTCTAGTTTAGAGCTTTACTGTTAGACAAACTATCTTTAAAAGCTTCAAATAAATTGGTCAAACACGATAAAGCGTATTGTGACACGTATGATTTTTTAGACGAAATATCATAATTTTTAATAAATACTTTAAAAAATATGCATGACAATGTTGTGTCTCATAAATCAATGAATATAATTTTTAAAAGAACTATTTTATTAAAAAAAAAAAAGAATAACTGACATACTTTCTATTTTTTTATAGTTCTTTATTATTATAAAAGATTTACATTTTAAAAATGAATCGAAGTTTTTGTTTATAGAAAATTTAATTTAAGGTAAAACTAGTT
This sequence comes from Vicia faba, assembly GCA_948472305.1. Lineage (NCBI taxonomy): Eukaryota > Viridiplantae > Streptophyta > Magnoliopsida > Fabales > Fabaceae > Vicia > Vicia faba. The sequence goes on along the minus strand of OX451738.1, from coordinate 400,075,766 downwards.
ACTAGTATCATTTTCGTTTTTGTTTAATTAGGCGACTCCGAAACTTGTGAAGCTTGGATTTGACAGTGACAAAGAAACTGAGAAGATTTGACAATGACACAGATAGAACACAACACTTAACATTTTACAAGTCAAACATTTGCTTTGTGTTTGTTTGTGTAGAACCAAATCAGTGTTTTGTTGTTTCCTCATTTAAATTAAAATAATTGAGCAAAGAATAGAGCTAGCTTAGCTACTAGTAGTATTTTCTTTTTTTACTTTACTAAAAAACTTAATTTATTTCATGAAGAAAAGAACCATATTTAAAACCATGAAGCAATGTAGCACGTCTTATAGTCGGGTAAAAATGGTGTAGTGGCTAAAAAAAGTGGAAACATGATAAGAAAAGCCGCCAGAGATTCTCTTCAAATTGTTTGAAGTGATTCTTAGACGGCACATTGCCATATTGTCTTCCAGGTGAAAAAGTGTTTTTGTCTCCATGCAAGGAGATATATATATAGCTTTAAGAAAATGCTAACAACTACTTTTAAAATATATAAATAGTTTTCAAAAAGTTATTTTTGCATTGAAAGTTATATATTTCTTATTTAGATTTATTTCAAAAACAACTTTTTATATAGTCGTTCCAGATAAAAGAAACTTTATAAAATTAATTTTTATATTTTACTATAGTAGTAATGTTTGATGAATGATAATATTACATCATTGAGATAAAGAAGAATAACTTTTTATTATTTGTAATCGGATAATTTTATTAGATGTAAAAGAAAAGAGTATATGAAGGAGTAAGGCAAGTCAAATGCAAACGTTGGGCGATTATCTCAATCAATTTTTATATGAGTGGGATTTCTTGCTTCTTCTTTTTTTTTTCTTCGAGAAATAAGAATTTTTAAGAAAGATAAAAAAATATTTGATAGACTCACGATCAAGTCACCAGCTAAAAAAGTATTAAAATAAAAATGTAACTCTAATGAGAACAATGTGATAAGTAAAATGTTTTAAAATTAGATTCTTTTAAACAATTTTCCAATATATTATAATGAGAGAGACAACAAATTAACTAAAAACATGAGAAACATAAGCAATATGAAGTCTGGTAGTAATAAAGTACACTAGGATGCCAATCAAAATATCACTTTACACTACGTCAAAATTGACTTTTGGCATCACCAAAAAGACAACGCTTTAATAAGAAAACGCTGCTGTAGGTCTTTTAAAAAATTTGCTAAAAAAAAGCGCTGCTACAGACAGCCTTTAGAAAGCGCTTTTAAAAAACGCTGCTAAAGGCTTTAAATTCGCCCCACTTAAGAAAGCACTTTCTCGTGAAAGCGCTGCTAGATCTTGTAAGATAGAAAACGCTTTTAAAAAGCGCTGGCTTAGGTCAAATTATAAAATTAAAATATAAAATTTTCCCATTTAAGAAAGCGCTTTCTCGTGAAAGCGCTGCTAGATCATGTATGATAGAAAGCGCTTTTAAAAAGTGTTGTATTAGGTAAAATTATAAATTAAAATATAAAACTTTCAGAACCCTATTCATTCATTTCTAATCGTTGTCTTCTTCTTCGACTGTTTCTTCTCTGACCGTTCCTAATCGTTTCTTCTCCGACTGATTCTTCTATGACTGTTCCTAATTGTTTATTCTCTGACCGTTTCTTGTCGTAGACCGCCGTAGTTCAGGTACGTCATTCTTGCTATTGTAACAGTGTTCTTGTTGTTGTTGTTGTTATTCTTGTTGTACATTGTTGTTGTTTTCTACATTGTTGTTGTTATTGTTCTTGTTTTCTACATTGTTTTTGCTGTTGTTCTTGTTGTTTTGTACATTGTTCAAGTTTTTAAGTTTGTTAAGAAGTTGAATAAGTTCTGTCAAATACAAGGTATGAAAAATAATTGTTTTTAACTAGTAAATTAACAAATAGTAAAAGGCTACATAACACGTATTTAACTGCTAAACAAAACCGAATAATACATTGGAAAGTCAATAAATCATATTCAACTCAAGGATTTTTTGTCATCGTAATTGTATAATAATTGTGTGATTAGGTGGTAGAGTCGTTTACAAAGTCTGAGATTCTCAAGGGATTGTTTGTTGAAAAATACTTGGTTAAGAAAGCTATTCTTAGAAGGAAAAATTACTTTGGACTAAAATGAAGTAACATACTCTTTCATAGAAAATATATTCATTACTTTTGATGTACAAAAAAGTAGTTTAGTCATTACTAAGAACTAATGAGAGATATGATATCATCACTATACCATTAATAAACTGAGTGTTTTAAGAATAAATTAAAATTTTGTTGTTGTTTTGAATAAGTAAATTAAAATCTTGTTGAAGAGACATTGAAAAGTGAAAAGTTGGATTGATATTGATAGTATGATTGTTTTACAGGTGCAGAGTGAAAGTCTGATCGTTTACACAAATCTTACATTGTGTGGGTCCAGAAGTTAACTACTTCTCTACAGGTAATTAGTTGTTCTTTTGCTATAGTTGCGTGAATAATTAACGTTTTTGTTTAGCTTAATTAGTAAAACCATTTCAATGAACTGCTATGATGGATGAGCATTGCTTGCAATGCTTGGGAACTAACTTATTGAATTTTCTATATATAGGGGTTACTTGTGATCAAAGTGTGAAATTCGGATCGTTTCCCTACAGGTAAATTTTTTATATTTTGTTTTTGCTTAGCTTAATTAGTAATACCATGGATAAGAAATGGATGTCTTCGAGTCGATTGACGAAAGAGTACGAGAATGGGGTATCAGAATTCGTTAAGTTTTCTGTGGCGCACGCCAAAGACCCCAGACAAATGACATGTCCTTGCTTGAGTTGCTGCTATGGGAGCCGGGTTGACGCGGTTCAGTTGGCATCGCATTTAAAGAGGCATGGAATTGATAGAAGTTATACATGTCGGAGTTTGCATGGTGAGAAAAGTAACGGGAATGTTGAATCGGGGGATAATACGACCTATGCTTCAAACGACAATGTCACAGATACATACGATTATGATCGAGTCGAAGAGATTGCATAAGCACTTGAAGAAGACCTTAAGGATTGTCCCAAAATGTTTGAGAGGTTGGTAAGCGATGCAGAGAAACCGTTGTATAATGGTTGTACAAAATTCACAAGATTGTCTGCAGTATTAAAGTTGTACAACTTAAAGGCGGGCAATGGATGGTCGGATAAAAGTTTCACAGAGTTATTAGTCCTTATGAAAGATATGCTACCAGAGGATAATCTTCTTCCCAATCAAACATATGAGGCCAAAAAGATGTTGTGCTCTATTGGCATGAGCTATAATAAGATACATGTTTGTCTAAACGATTGCGTTTTGTTTCGAAACGAGTATGTATCGTTAAATGAGTGTTCTAAATGCGGTGTCTCTTGATATAAGAAAAAGTTATCTCCAACAAAAGTCTTATGGTATTTTCCTATAATTCCGAGATTTAGACGCATGTATCATAGTGAAACCGATTCAAGACACCTGACTTGCCATGCAGATGAAAGAATTATTGATGGAAAGCTTCGACATCTGGTAGATTCACCAAGTTTGGTTGTGTTTTCTTATAGAGCGTATGCAATTAATGGATACACATTTTATACCAAAGAACAAGATGATAAAAGTACTATGCAAAATAGTAATGTCTCCTTGACAGCTAAAGCAATGCACATATCAAGTGTGAAGGACTTAAACCTTAAATTTGCGAATCTGTCATATTTTGGGGTTATCAAGCGCATTTGGGTGTTTGATTATGAGAAGTTTAAAATTCCTATATTTGGTTGCAAGTGGGTTGAAAATAATAATGGCATACGAATGGATAAGTCAGGATTTTTGCAAGTGGATCTTAATAGGGTGGGGTACAAAGATGAGCCTTTTATTCTAGCCTCTCAAGCTAAACAAGTGTTCTATGTCACTGATACGACAAGTACGAAATGGTCTATAGTGCTTTTATCTAACAAAGTAATTGATGAAAACATTGAAGATCAAGGTGATATTGATGTTTAGATTGAATCGTTTACTAGAAACGATGAAGATGAGAATATTATAGTGAATGAATCATATATTAGAAATGATCATAATGACGGTATTTGGATCAATCTAACCATCCGCGTTGTTAAGAGACGAGTAGAATATATTCCTACCAAGAAAAGAAAGAGACGTTAGTGAAAAAGGTAAGGGTGTTTACCATTTCATTTTTTTATATTTCCTTAGTGGATTTTTATATTTGTCATTTCATTTTTATTTTTTTCTTCATTGTTAGATCAATACAAGTATTCCGCTCTCAAAGAGAAGTTCGAGTATCACGGTCTAGATCAAGCAACATTACATGGATCAAAGTGGAGGTACATTAAATTTTCACAATTTTTCTTATAATAGCGATGCTATTTGATAAAACAAGACAACTATACATTCTTATTTGTTTTTCTATGTAGTGTGCTCAACAGCGTAACAGTATAGATTGTAGATACTTTGTTTTGAGGTTTATGAAATAAAACCTTCTTTTGAATCGAATAGAGATTCCAATCACGGTATAGATTTATAACTTAGGATTTATTTTAATATTTATCGGATATTTCATATAATTTATTACTTTTAACTAAATCATGCATATTGTGTTTTGTCATGTAGTACTTTGATGAATGCAAGTGTGCTCATTACACGAAAAATCAATTGGAAGAAATCAAGGAGGAATTGTGTGAATACTTTTGTTGTACCTTAAAATTTTCCCTCTCACTTATCAATAATTTGCCCACAAGATCTCCTTAGCTCAAGACTGCACTAGGGTTTGATCAGCTCAAGACACCTCCTTAAGCACTGATGATCAAAATTAGGGTTTGAGTTTGCACAAGTATTTTTGAACTTTCTATGTCCCATATGATTTTCATGGATCATTATGGACCCCCAAGATTACTCATGTCAAGTTTCAAGCATTGGATCACATTTTTTATCAGTTAATTGAGCAGTTGAGCAAAAAATTAGTTGTATTGGAGGAAAAAGTCAACTATGGCCAATTTACAGTCAAACTTCATAATTTTTGATCCACATCAACATTTTAAACTCATATGTATCATTTGATCAAGTTTGTTCCACAACTCCTCAAGAAATTTGATCAAATCTCCAAAAGGGCAAAATGGTCAAAATTAGGGTTTTGATTGGGAAAGGGCAATTTCTGATTTTTGACCTAGCAAATGGTCAATTGGTTTAAGGCATGATCTCAAGAGTCCAATTGCATCATTTTTACCTAATGACATGGTTCAAAACATTGCAAGTCCATTGGATTGACAGATGATTTTTTCCAGTCAACTGATCAAAAGTCAACTGTATATTGAAAAGTCAAAATTTGACTTTTTTGTCAAATTCAAGTGCCAAAGATCATAATTAATTAAAATATGTCAAAATAAGAAACTTATTCATCAAGAAATTAGAAAGTCAAGATTTCATTTTGAAAAGTCAAAATTTCTAAACTTAGAAATTTTTCTAAGTATTGGAAATTTCTTATTTTTTCATAACTTTGAGAAAACATTTCACCATGATGCAAGATGATTCAAGAGAAACTTCCAACATGAAAGTTGTAGATCTCTATGAAATATACAACTTTTATTCATACAACTTCTTCCAAAAGTGCTTGGATCTCAAGTTATAATTTTATGAATATGTGGTCATGAAACTAAGCACTTAGTGAAATCTTGCCTTAATTTAGTCAGGATTTTGACCCAACTTCATGGAACTTTTTCATATAGTTCAAAGGGGAATCTTCAAAAGAAATTCAAATATGGGTTTTATAGCACATTGAAAGCTTTCAAAAATGTCCATGAACTCCTTGAGATCATTCTTGAGTAGGGAGAATCAAAGAGATGAAGTTAGGGTTTTATCACTTTAATTACAAGTCATTTTAGTGATGAACAAATTTCAAATTCAAACTATGTTGCATAAACACTACTTTGCATGCCTTAAACTTGTTAGGAACTCCATAATTAATGGTTTACACAGCTGTTAGAGGCCTCACTTCAAGTATTCAATGCATGGACATGCTTTATATCCATTTTTGGAAGAAAGGTTACATTGCGATTTTGATAAAGTGACTTTTTGTACAAAACTTGTTCTTGAGCCTCGCACTTGTTCTCTTCTGATCAAACAAGTCCTATAACTCATGAGAAATGTTTCAAACACTTACAATCACATATCCCATACTTGTACCTCTTCTTGAAACTTGTTTCCCTCTTTTCTTCAAAATCAAGTAACCTAGCCAAAAGCTGGAAACTTGTACTTCTGATTGTCCAAAGCTCTCAAACACTTTTGTTTATACATACACAAACCATTTGACACAAAGACACGAATGCTCAAGATCTGAAAAGACCTAGAACTCAGAAACACATTTCATATTTCCATTTTCACACAAACTAACCAAATACTTGAAACTAACAATCTACTCGTGCGTTTCTTGGACTTTTGGTTTCTAAAGTTTCTAAACATCATATAGAGTTGATCCCACACCCTGTTACAGAATTGTAACACCATTAACACCATCCTCCATTTTCAAAAATAGATCTCTGCACATTGACTTCTCCAAGACCATTTCAGCCATCCATTGCTCAAGCTAATCATTGCATTAGCTTCCTGGGACCTCAAGAAAGCTAACATGATCATCACCATCACTTGAAACAAGCTCAAACTCAAAACACGATTTCTAGTTTTGAGGTAAGTTTTCTTAAACTTTGAACTCTTCATACTGCCATCATCAATGATTTATTTGTGAACAAAACATGTAGATATCATTGTCCTAAAGCTAACCATGTCCATAGTTTCCATTAATTTTGCTTGGGCTTAGAGAATTTTAGGATTGAAATTTCTGAGATTTTTAGGGTTCAGAATAGGGCCATTAAAATTCATTCTTATCTTTGATCTATAGTTTTAATGCTTTACATTTCTGAAACCGTGAGGAAATTTGCTACAAGTTTCATGTTTACAATTTTCATTTTTGATGAGAAATGAGCAAGTTACAGTTGGTCTGGCTGGAGGTTGAAGATGAAGTCATCAGGGCGTGTTTTGCTTTAAATATTTATTGATTTGCCTATGTTAATGGATGTATAGCCACTCTAGTGGTAAAAGCGCGCGCCTGTAACCTTTGGGACCTAGGTTCGAGCCCCAGTGATACCCTTTTGTGTTTTTTTCATATTTTTTGCACCATTCTGACTCTTTTTGCACGCGTTTGGGCCTTGTTGGGCTTGTATTGTTTTTATTTTTATTTTTTATTACTAACCCCCCAGCACACTACTGGCACCCCTGGCTCAAGTTTATTTATTTTCTTTTTTTTATTTTATTTTTATTTTCTTAATATATTTTCTAAATACTAAAAAAATCATAAAAATACAAAAATGATAGATTTATATTTTTGGCTTAGTTTATTTTATTTTTCTCAAAAAAATATTTTATTTAACTATACTTTATTTATTTATTTTTTACAAATTATCTTGTAAATTTAATATTTAAAACTAAGTTATTTATTTTCTTCTACACTAATTAAAATATATTATTTTTTATATAAAAAAGACTAAAAATATTTTATAATGCTATAAATATTTTCAAGATAAAAATACCAAAAAACACTTTTCTTATAAAACTTAATTTCTTTTATTTTAATAGATTTAGGGTTTTGCTTAAAAATCTTTTCTTAACAAATTTAGGGTTTACTTTTCATTAATTATTTTTCTTTTAATTAATTATATTAGGACAAAATCCCTTTTCTCTAAAAAAATCCAAACAAATATCCATTTACATCGCATTTTGCATTTTTGTACATTTATTCATTTTGTACCTTGTATTCATTTAATTTCCTTGTACATTGATATCAATTCAATATGGTTGTAATAGACTAACTAGGTTTATATTCTTGCAATCCTCATTCAATTTGTACACCCCCCTCCCACAGATGTTGTAATAGCGTAGTAACTTTAAATTCCGCAATTTATCTCTTTTATATATAAGTGCTAGTAATTAGGGTTTGTATGGAAAGACTAAAACCAATATTTAGAAAACCCTAATTCAAGACAAAAACAAGCATGAAAACAATACACTTGAACACAAGCACCCCTAGGGTTATTCCACTTGGTTGCCTTATATAAAATGGCCATATTACACATGTAAGGTATCTTAGCAAGAACAAGCAAATACAAGATCATAGTCCCTCGATGACGCTATCTAAGTTTCCTTTCAAATGATCTTAGTCCCTAAAAAATAATGCTAAGATACCTTGCAACATTGCTAATCATGGTTATACAATGACCCACACCCGTCCCGTTTACATCCAAAGATAGGGTTACTTACCAAATCAATGGTAAGATAACAATGTCAAAGGAAAAGAAAAATGAACAAAAAAGACTTTTGAGTAGGTAGAATGCTCCTAATTACTTGCTCAATTTCAAACAAACATCCTTGCTATTTTCAAAACAAACACTTACACTTTCAAACATCTTACAAACTTGAAAACATCTTCAAAAGATCAAACATCTTTGTATACATTCTTACAAATAAGAATCATTACAAAGATTGCCTAAACAATGGCCTCTTTACAAAATACTTTCAAAAACCACACAAAGCATAATTTCAAACAAAAAGCAAGTGATCTAGCAAGTAATTAAGAGCCCATGGAAAACCATGGATGAAAAGGGTGTTAATACCTTCCCTTTTCATAATCTACCCCCAGAACTCAAGAAATAATCTCAAAGGTCTTTCATGTGCTTTTTCACCTTTCCTATAAAAGAAAAGTCGGTGGTGACTCTTGCTAACCACAACATTTGCGATCAAACGCAAAACCCTCAAGTCAGTTCTCCCACTGTATCACAACTTTATTCAGAAAAGAATCATATAAGGTATTGGAAGTTGAAAAGTGTTATGGAAATTTTTAATTGTGTTGGACCCTAGTTAGTTTAATTGACCGTGTTGTTCTGCTCATACCTTATTTGCAGGACCAGGACCGTCCGCTCGTTGGATTTTGGCGATTTCAGGCTGAAATAAATTTGACACATATCATATATAAGCGGATTCGAATAGAAGGTTTTGTTGTACTTCAATACTATCACCTTTATACGAAATTCTTGGAGTTTGTTTTGCCTCTTATAAGAGAAGGTTTTCTTGTAATAGTCATAAATTTGTTGTTCGAAATAGTCATAAATTAGTCCTTATTATAGTGCATCCTCCTCCTACTTAGTAGCAAACATGTGAATTGAATTATAATGGTGTTTATATTTTGGTATATAATGATATATAATAGTATTATAATGGTATATAATGCCTTTTTTTTTGTATGTAACAGCTTCTTTGTTGAAATAAAGGGTCGTTGAAATGTAAGGCTTGAAGTACAGGTTTATGGGATTATTCCCAAAAATATGTCTTTTAAAAAAGAAAGAATACGCAGCATTTTTACATAAAAAATGCTTAAATTTACGTGAAGTAACGAAAGCGCTTTTTAGGAAAAAGCACTGCTAAACGCCTACTTTAGAAAGCACTTTTCGTAGAAAAGCGTTGCCTAAAGATGCCTTAAAAAATACATTAGACAGCTGTGATACGGTGGGAGAACTGACTTGAGGTTTTGCGTTTATGTTTGCAAATGTTTCGGTTTAGCAAGAGTCGCCACCTACTTTTTATTTTATCCTAAGGAAAGGTCAAAAAGCACAGGAAAGACCTTTTGAGATTTTTTCTTGTGTTCGGGGAGTAGATTATGAAAAGGGAAGGTGAAAGCACCCTTTTAATCCATGGTTATCCATGGGCTCTTAGTTACTTGTTTAGATCACTTGCTTTGCTTTTCCAATTGTTTGAAATGGTGCTTTGTGTGTGGTTTTTGAAAATGCTTTAAAAAAGAGGCCTTGTCTAGGAAACCTTTGTAATGATTCTTGTTTGAATATATACAAAGGTGTTTGTCTTTTTGAAAAGATATTTCAATGTTTTGAAAGTTTGATTTGGATAATGTTTTGAAATTGTATTGTGAAGTGTGTTTGAAAGTAGCAAGGATGTTTTGCAAGCTTTTGATCAAGTAACTAAGAGCTATCTACCCTATTTTACTCAAAGATCTTTCTTATGTTTTTAACCCTTTTAACAGTGTTGTTTCACCATTGTATTTGGTGAACAAACTTGTGTTAGGATGTTAAATGGGACAGGCGCGGGTCATCGTATAGACCATGATAGCAATTGTGTCAAGCATCTTTGGCAATTTTCTCCAAGGACTTGATCATTTTTGTTTAGGCGACCAAGATAGCATCATCGAGGGACTATGATCTTTTGTTTTGTTTTTGTTTTTGTTTTGCCAAAGTACCCAACATGCATCCATGACCCATTTTTGAAGGCAACAAGTGGATTGTAACCCTAGGGGTGCAAGTGTGCATTGTGTTTGATTTTCATGTATTTTTATCTTTAATTAGGTCAAACTATTTGTTAATTTGGATTTTTGCAGACAAACCCTATTTCTCTAATCATGGAATAATTGAAAGCGTAAAGTGCGAGAATTTAAATTATAAGCTATTACAACATGATTATGGGGATGTGGGTACAATTTTGAATGAGGGGGGGGGGGGGGGGGGGTATTTGACAAGAAATATAAACCCTAATTTACTATTACATCCATATTGAATCACAATGTATAAATATTTAAATGGACAATTATTTAAATAAATATGAATTATGAAAAAAAAAATGGTTTTTGTTTACCTATGTATGTAAAAGTATTTTTAATGTAAAAAAGTATAAAGAAATAAATAAAAAAGATTAATTTTATTTGTTTTAAGGGTAAACCCTAATTTCTTTAAGAAAACAAATATAATATATTATTTATATACAATAAAAATGTATTAATATGTACAAAAATAAAATATACTTAAAAAAGGTACTTTTTAGTATGAATAATGATAAAAGTAAAAATGTAATATTTTTATATTTTTATTCTAAGTATTTAATAAAATAAAAGTATATATATATATATATATATATATATATATATATATATATATATATATATATATATATATATATATATATATATATATATTAAATATGTATAATATAAAATAAAATATGTACAAAAATAAATTATATTTTTAATAATATTTTCAGTGTGAATAAAAATAAGAAATAAAAATAAAAGTATGATTTCCATATTATTTTTAAGTTTAAACAAATAATATAAAAGTATTAAAAATGTTTTCTATATTAGAAAAATTAAAATAAAATGCCAAATAAATGTAAAAAAATATGAAAATGTTTTTTGAGCATTTTTTATGTTTTGAAATAAATAAACAAAATCAAAAATGAAAATAAAAATGCAAAAATATAATTATTCAAGAAATTGGGCCAGGGCGTGCAAAAATGAAAAGAGGGGTGTTAGAAGCAAGCCAGGCCAAGCCCAACCCGAATCTTCTTCTTCAACCTCCAGCACTTTGAAAAAACGTGCGCCTGTTGTACAAACTTGGACATCCTGTATACGTGATCTATTGCAAAAACTCACAACATCAAACTTGTAGAGAATTTTAAGACGATTCCAACCATATAAATAACTAGTCCTAACTCTCAAAGACCAGAGAGAATTCCTCTGGCCCTAAAATCTGACCTAGTTTTTTCAGCATGTTCATGGATGAAATTCTCCTAGCACACTTAATATAAATTAAAATTGAGCATATGTACAACTTCATGGCATTGAATACTACATTTTTTATTCACAAACCTAAGGCTAAATGTTCCTAAATAGAGAGATAGAAAGTGAAGAAAAACCTATTTCAGTTGGATTCGTGTAGGGTAATGTAGTGCTTCTCAACAAGTTTTGAGGTCTCTGGTAGCTTGCCTGAACTTCACTTGATCTTTTCCAATAGCTAGCTTGCCTTGAATGTCCCTGAATGAGCCTATAGAACTCAACCTGCACAAGCTTGAAATGAAAATGGTGAACACTGTAAATGGAGTTACAGTTGGTAATGGAGGTTTGGGATAGCTTGAGTGAGTTGAATGGAAGGTGTTTGAAGCAACTTGGGGCAAAACGCACGAGCCAAATGAGCTGGAGAACTCAAGTTGCAGCACCTGCCCTGTTTTGCCAAAGAAGTTTGATTTCTGGCTATGGGGTGTTTTGGGGCTCAAGCACTCGTGTATCTTGCTCAAAGGGTTGTGTGAAAGTTGTTTGAAATGTTTGTGTAAGTTCACAATGGCTGGTTTCAAAGTTCTCAAGTATTTTGCAAGTTTCTTGTTTTTGAAGCAAGAAAGTGGAAGTTGTGATTACAGGCCTGTACCAGCCATCAAATATGCTGCATACTTTGCCCTTGGTCCCTGAAATTTGTGGATTTGATTTGGCTTCTGAGATCTTGGCCCTATGCTCAAAGATCATGGTTTGATATAAAGCACACTTTTGCAGAAATGGGAATTTGCCTTTTTCTACTTAAGGCCTAATCTTGTGTACAATATCCAAATGGCCAAAACAAAAGCTTAGAATGATGGATTTGCATTTAATTAAGGAGTGTGAAGTGGTTTAGAGGCCTGCAAACTAGTACAAGGCATGCTGGTTTGAAAATGCCACTTGAGTGAACATGAATTTGCCATGGATACAAAGTGAGTTTTTGCCTACTTCAAGCATTCGATTCTCCCTAACCACAAATGTGTTTGAGGAGTTCTTGGATAATTTGGAAAGCTTGTAACATGCAATATAATCCATCTTTGAAATGAAACTTGAGATTCCAAGTGGAACTAAGTGAAAAATGGCCAAGAAGATAGGGAAAAATCCTGCCTAAACTAGGGCAAAATTTCTCTAAGTTAAAAGTTTTAGGGACCCTTATTCCAAAAATCATAACTTGAGATCCAAGCTTCTTTTGAGAAAACTTTGTGAATTAAAGTTGTAGACTTTGTGGAGGAATACAACTTTCATGTTGTAAGTTTTGTTTGAATCCATTTGCATCATGGTGAAAATGTGGGGCAAAGTTAGGAAAAATTAAGAAAATTTCATAACTTAGAAAAATTCTAAGTTATGAAAATTTTCAATTTCAAACCCTAATTTGCAATTTTGGGTTTCTTGATGAACAAGTTTCATAATTTGACACATCTTGATGAAAAATGACCCTTGGCACTTGATTTTAACTAAAAAGTCAAAGTTTGACTTTTTAGTGTATAGTCAAATTTTGATCAGTTGACTGAAAAATTCATTTGTCAATCCCATGCATTTGAGATCTTTTGAACTTGTTGAATAAGTCAAGATGATGCCATTGAGTCCTTGAGTCCATGATTGAACCTAATTTGCCACTGGTTAGGTCAAAAAGTCAGAAATTGCCTTTGTACAGTCAAAACCCTAAAAATGACCATTTTGCCCTTTTGGTGATCTGATCAAATTTCTTGTGGAGTTGTGGTCCAAACTTGATCAAATGGTTCATATGAGTTCATGATGTTGATGTGGGTCAAAATTCATGAGGTTTGACTGTAAATTGGCCACAGTTAACTTTTTCCTCAATACAGCTGATTTCTAGGTCAACAGTCCAATTGACTGGGCAAAAATTTGATTCAAGGCTTGAAACTTTGTATGGGCAAACTTATGGGTCCAACATGAAGTATGAAAGTCACTTTGGGCATTGGAATTCCAAAAATCCCTGTGCAAACTCAAACCCTAATTTAGGTCATCAGTGCAAGGAGATGTCTTGAGCAAAGCAAACCCTAGCTTGATCTTGAGTTCCAAGAGCCTTGTGATGAGACATGTGGATAAACTGAGAGGGAAAATTTTGGGGTACAACAGTTGCCCCTGTTCAATCTTCTTGAACCTGAAGAGTTAGATTGGCAAGTTTTCCTTTCGTGACTCGAAGGTAAAAGAGGATTGGACACTAGAGTGCCCGTAAATTTGCACTCGTCAAAATGTAGTTGAGGAAATGGGCTTAAAGATGCCATTTGGAGATGGTAGAATCTTGTTGGAGATGGGCTTAGAGATGCCATCCAAAACTTGTTTGTTGAAAATCGGTAGAATGAACATCATAATGGTATCCATATTTGGAACATATCTGAGTTGTATCTGGAGACTGGGTTCGTATGAGCAAAGGAATGGAATCCGTGTCTGGAGCGTATCCGAGTTGTAACTGTATTTGATTCTTGAATGAATATCAAAATGACTGCCGTGTCTGGAGTGTATCTATATTCTGAATGGGTAACATAGAAACATCTATGTATGGAGCATCTATGTGCTGGGGGTAAATTCCGAATGAGTCACAGAATGGAAACCGTGTCTGGAGCGTATCTGGACTGTATCTGAAGTTGAGATCTGTATGAGTAGCAGAATGACTTCCATGTCTGGAGTATATTCGTGCTGTAACTGGGATCTGGACAAGTGACATAATGACTTCCATGTCTGGAGTGTATCTGAACTTGAATTTGATAGCTGAATCTGAATGAGAAATAGAATGGTTGTCGTGTCTGGAGCGTATCTAGTCTGTATCTGATTGCTGAAGTCTGAATGAGTAGTAGAATGACCGCCGTGTCTAGGGTGTATCCATATTGTATCTGAATAAGAGACCTGAATGAGTAGCAGAATGACTTCCATGTCTTGGAGTGTATCCGTGCTGTATCTGAAATCTTTGCACATTTGTTAAAGGTAGCTTTTAATCATATCCTGAAAAGGGTAAAATGTTAGCTAAAACACAAATTTATGTTGCATGATATGTATGATGCAATAAAATGTGTCCCATCAATGTTCATGATATATGAATGTAATGGATATGCATGTAAGCTGATTAGTTGTCTTGCTGAGGAGAATAAATCCTTGATAGCTGGAGATAATGAAATCTTTGACTACTGTCGGGTAAAGTAAATCCTTGACCGATGCTGGGGATTCCAAAAATCTTTGATTGTTGAGAATGAGAAATCCTGGGACTGTAAGTGCCTTCGTTTGGGATTGGCTCATCTCTTGTAAAACAAATAGCAACAATAATGTAATGTAATGTACAATAGGAACAGCCTGAAAATTCTATTGTAAATGCCTAAACATGCTCTGGAACAACATGTCTCAAGAGATGTCATAACATCATACCAGACATCAAGCTACTGAACTGTCAAGACTGATGCAGTTCTGTTCCTAAAGTTATGCAGAATACTCTGCCAAATAGAATGCATAACAAGTAGCGAAAATTGAAGGCATACGTGGAGCCCTAGAAGATTCAATCAGAAGCTAAGGATAAGGAGAAAAGCTCGATTGAAGACCTAACTTGTAGCAGAAGTTTTCTGCTTATTTTATGCAGGTTGTTAGAGCTGCATTGCTGTCATGTGAAGGCCCAAATCCAGCTGGGTAAAGAGGGTTATAAATAGAAGCATTGTAACCTAATTTAAGTGGTGTTCGCTGATTGACAAGATGTAATCACTTAGGGCTAGTTGTGAACCACCCGGGCTGTGGGATGGTCACCATACTCCTTGAAACCTGTAGGTTAAAGGATGTATGCATTGTACTTGATTGAAGCTTTTAAGCATGATCAAGATGTGTAATGGAAGTGTATCTTCTGAACAGTTTAAGTACTATAGAAAGTTATCACTGCGGTGATTAAGGGGGAGTGAGAGGGGTCTCATATCTAGGATTGGATCTTAGGTAAAAGTGTCATTAGGTAGTGATTAAGTGAGAAGGCTGTCAACGGGTGTGTTGGCTGTAGGGTCTTTGAATTGATACTACTAATAGTGAACTTTATCCCTGGCTTGGAAGCCCCCAGATGTAGGTTGGTTGAACCGAACTGGGTGAACAATTCTGTGTGTTATTTACTTTCTGTATTGGTTATTTACCTTGATGTCACAGCATTCCTCGTAACATCAACGTATAAGATTAACCTTAACTGTTCTGAACTTCATTAAATCAGAACCTGCGTGTTGCTGGCTCTGGTATGTTAGTCCAGTGACTGTTGTAGAACAGATATCAAAAGTACAACCTATTCTACTTGTACAGCGCTTAATGTCAGATCAGAGGTCTTAACATTCCATTAGACATTCTGAGTCTGTGACATTCCCGGAATTTCAATTGGTATCAGAGCAGGAATCCTGTCTGTCTCTGGATGAGATCCATGGGGGATACTTTCCGGTTGTGCACAAGGTAGAATATTGTTTGAACCAGTAGTGTTCATATTGTTTGGTCCCTAGGAGTGGAGGATGGACCAATTTGGGAGAAAGTAGATCAATCTGATCAGCAATGTTGAAGGAAGATGAAAGTGTTTGAACAAATTCAAAGACCTCATGTGGGAGTGAAGATTTTGGAGTGCATTGTTCAACCTGTATTCAGCACAAAGAAGAATATTATCAAAACCTTCATGCGGGAGTGAAGATATTGATAAGGTATCATCTGTGTGTATAAAGCTTCCTTTTAACCAGGCTGTAGAGTTGGGTCTAGGAAGTTGCTTGGTGAAGAAGCAAACAACTTGTAGGATTGATTTATTTTCAATCCTTATGTGTCATGCTTACTATATGGAGTAAGCATTGTGTAGGTTCTGTTGAAGTACTGCTATTCCGCTGCATAGCTACTGATACAACGCCTAAAGTGAAAGAAGAACTCTAGGGTTATTATTTTCAACAGAATTTGTAAGCAGATTTTGCAATCTATCAATAATGTCCTCAAGTCCACTCATAAAGGCAAGGCATTTATTATTAGTGTTGATGAGTATCAATTGATCAATGATTCTCATATACGTCTACAAGCTGCTTGAAGATTATCAAGGATGATGTGTTCCAAGGAGATGGAACTGATATGCTTAAGGATGTTAGAACATCATGCAACTGCCAGTTGAAGAACAGATGTTCTGGGTGCTAAACACTTGTAGTACGAATACATATGTTTGGAACCTACTCCTGATCTGGAAGAGGAGACATCTGGTTTGAAATAATTGATCAAGGGAGTATATGTACTGAGCTAAAAGCACTTAAAAGGACTTTAAAGTGTGATTTCCAGGTTTCCCCTCATATGATTTCTGTGTCTTCAGCCAAGTAAATATACTTAACAAATATGAAGAAGTAATCAGTCATGATCATCTAGTATGATTAGATAATGGAAGCAGAATCTTTATGTGATAAATATGTGGAAATCAGAATCAAAAGTTCTAAAGCTTGTACAACATCACAACTGTTGAAGACATCAGTTGTTGAGGAAAGACAGATAAGTTCCAGATTTAGTGAACATCCTCATGATTGATAATGAAGTTTCTTCTAGTACAAGTTACAGAATGTGGCAACCTGAGACTTGTACAGCAAGTAAACTAAGGACTCTTAATTTGAAACCTGTGGCAAATTCCAAATGAAGAGTACTTACTATGTGTCTAAAGTAAAGAGCTCAACACTGTATGATCAAGCTGATATGAAAGGGAGTTCATCTTACCTTGTTCTATAAGATGCTTGAGTTTATTTCTCATGATCTTAGTGATTTCCTAAGAGGATAGGAATAGAACAGGGTATGTCTACCAATCACATAAACTGCAGCATGTGAAGGAGAATTCACTTAAGTCTCTACAAAGTCAAATGGTGGATATCTACACTTTGACAAGTCATCCCCATCACCTAGGATGAACTTGTTAGTTGTATGTAGCAAGGAGGAGTTATTTTCAAAAGACCCTCTTTTTACTTAAAGTTCATTTATGTGGTGACCTTACATAATAGAAACAACTTGGTCTGCTCTTGTCTACAGGAGTATGGTACGATTAACTCCTTGTACTGTTCAAGGGTCAAGGTGAAGGTGATACATGCTAGTTGCTGCATGGTTATGTGGTTGTTGTGGGTCTGATCATAAAGGATGTAAGAAAAGTATGCTTTGATTGCTTTGGATGTTCATCCAAAACCATAGTATAAGCCAGGTTCATATGGTTGAGATCAATGTCAGATCTGATGGTGCAACATCATCTCAAACGAAGGGCCGCTTCAGCAGTTGGTTTTTCATGCATGGAGCAGAAGATTGTTAGAATAATTATCCTACCTTGAGAAGATGGCATAATCTAACTAATAATGAATACTTTGACGGGAGACTAAGTATTCATTAGGATCTTGCATAAAGATATATATATATATATAAGCACTTTGATGGGAGACTAATTGTTTGTCTAATATGTATGCAAGGCTGTATTCTGAACCTATTACTCAGAACTTGGTAGAGAGTTTATTTCTCTCTAAGAATATTCTGGTGAGTAATCACACCTTTCTTATGGGGAATATAAAAGGGCATCAATCCCCTGGATGTTAACTTCAGAATCCAAGCAGATAGGTTCATGCTGTAACATCATTTATTGTTAGAAGTCCGTGGCAGAGACTTGGAACTGTGAACCTTAATATTCTAGTGTGGCAGTTTTATTGTTGGTTTGGAATAAGTAGATTCTACTTGTGTTTAAAAGAAGTATGCTTAACAACGCATAACTACTGTTGTGGTCTGAAGAAATTTACTAGTATTAGCAACTACTAGTAAATATATTATACAGAAGGATGACATGATCAAAGGATAATCCTTCTAGAAAGTCTAAATCTTAGTAAAGCTTGTAAGCACACTAAGAAGGTTGGAGGTTGGTTTCAGACTATGGCTACATGAGAGACATGATAAGTGTGGAAGCGCAAGGGCATGAATCAGAGATGTTCTTACTATTCTAAGACTAGTTCAGGGTGCTTGAAGTTACCACCTCAGAGCTAGTGCTACTGGTTTCCACGCCACTGTTTTGATTGGCCTTAACAAGGGAAGTCACTGAGTGTTGCACTTTTCCAATTACAATATACATTGAAGGGAGATTCTGTAATGTTGGACTTAATCTGAAGATCAGAAGTCAGAAGAGGACAGTGGTATGCTGATGTTTATGTGTTCTGATAATATGACATTGTGAAGTCATGGATAATGTCTCAACAACAGGAGATTGAAGAATTGCTCTTATCAATAGCAAATTGGTCTAGCAAATCAGACTTCACTAGCTCCAACAACTACTAGTGAATGGAAGATCAGAAGAATTTAGAGTCTTTTGGTGTATTGAATCTCAGCAACACAAAGCATGAGTGATGGCCATGCTTAAAATCTCTTGCTACTAGCTGGTTAAAGTGCCCCTCTCTGTGCCTAAATGAGAGAAGTAAAAAGAAGGCTGCTGTTGAAAAATGCAAGGTAATGTCTAAGTAAGTGTCATGACATTATCAACGACATTGCAACCTTGGGGAAATCAAGAAGAATACAGGAAAATAACTTCGCCACGTCATTGGTAGTCTGTTTCCTAGAAGGAATAAATCTTCAGTCCCGAAAATGGGTCAAAGGCTGATTTTATTCAGGAATTACTTTGACCAAAATTTATGCATGTATTAGGACTGGATCTTTTTGTGGTATTGACAGAAACAAACAATACATGCACAGTCAGTCTGAAATGTGCACATGCTCTAACAGGTATCCTTGACCAAGATTTTATATTACCATCTGTTTGAACCTGGTATCTCCTTATATAACCTCCTGTCACACATTCTTTTCTCTCACAACCATCATGGGGTTTATACGGATTTGGGAAAACTGTTCTTGGATCTGGTTTTGTGAGGGCTTTCTTTGGCAATTTTTGGCCAAAAAGGGGGAGAAAGGAGTACTGTTAGAAACTGTCCTCGTTGCAGCAGCTACTACTCAAAATTTTGATCACAAAGACTTGTCACAAACTCAGCAGAAATTCAAATGGCGTGAATTTCTTTGTGACTTGTGATCTGAGTTATGAACACAGTTGTGACCTGTGTTCTGAGTTACAAAGGAGATATTCTGGTCACTCCTTAAAGGTTCTCTGATGCCTCTGAAAGGATAGTTTATCTCCCACGGTCCTCTTTTTCCACCATCAGTGACAAGAAATGGTTCGTGGTCTAAAAGGGAATAAGGTGCATCCTCTTCCTCCTGTGCCACAAGAGGTCCTGAATGGTGAGTATTATTGTTGTATTTGTTTTAGCCAAAATTAGCCAAAGGGGGAGATTGTAAGTGCCTTCGTTTGGGATTGGCTCATCTCTTGTAAAACAAATAGCAACAATAATGTAATGTAATGTACAATAGGAACAGCCTGAAAATTCTATTGTAAATGCCTAAACATGCTCTGGAACAACATGTCTCAAGAGATGTCATAACATCATACCAGACATCAAGCTACTGAACTGTCAAGACTGATGCAGTTCTGTTCCTAAAGTTATGCAGAATACTCTGCCAAATAGAATGCATAACAAGTAGCGAAAATTGAAGGCATACGTGGAGCCCTAGAAGATTCAATCAGAAGCTAAGGATAAGGAGAAAAGCTCAATTGAAGACCTAACTTGTAGCAGAAGTTTTCTGCTTATTTTATGCAGGTTGTTAGAGCTGCATTGCTGTCATGTGAAGGCCCAAATCCAGCTGGGTAAAGAGGGTTATAAATAGAAGCATTGTAACCTAATTTAAGTGGTGTTCGCTGATTGACAAGATGTAATCACTTAGGGCTAGTTGTGAACCACCCGGGCTGTGGGATGGTCACCATACTCCTTGAAACCTGTAGGTTAAAGGATGTATGCATTGTACTTGATTGAAGCTTTTAAGCATGATCAAGATGTGTAATGGAAGTGTATCTTCTGAACAGTTTAAGTACTATAGAAAGTTATCACTGCGGTGATTAAGGGGGAGTGAGAGGGGTCTCATATCTAGGATTGGATCTTAGGTAAAAGTGTCATTAGGTAGTGATTAAGTGAGAAGGCTGTCAACGGGTGTGTTGGCTGTAGGGTCTTTGAATTGATACTACTAATAGTGAACTTTATCCCTGGCTTGGAAGCCCCCAGATGTAGGTTGGTTGAACCGAACTGGGTGAACAATTCTGTGTGTTATTTACTTTCTGTATTGGTTATTTACCTTGATGTCACAGCATTCCTCGTAACATCAACGTATAAGATTAACCTTAACTGTTCTGAACTTCATTAAATCAGAACCTGCGTGTTGCTGGCTCTGGTATGTTAGTCCAGTGACTGTTGTAGAACAGATATCAAAAGTACAACCTATTCTACTTGTACAACGCTTAATGTCAGATCAGAGGTCTTAACATTCCATTAGACATTCTGAGTCTGTGACATTCCCGGAATTTCAGGGACCACTGTTGGGGATTGAAAATCCTTGGTGACTTGTGGGGATTAACAAGAGCTTTGACAACTTTTGCGGGGAATGAGAATCCTTCATGACTTTCCTGGGGAAATAAGGAAAAATCTGAAGACCTCTACTGGGGAATTAAAACCTGGGAGGCTTCAAATGGGGAAACAGGAACTAGAATCTTCGTTCTGTTGGGAAATAACTCTGTGGGGAGAGTGTTTATTCTGCTGGGGAAGTCAGGAGCTTGGTTTGTATGCCAATCTACAGGGGAATCATCTTAGTTGGGGATAAGACAAAAAGTTAACTGTTATCTGGTTGATTCTCAGACTTTTAAGGTAACCTGCTGGGGAAATTGGGGAAAACTGAATGGTTCCCGCTGGGTATCGGGACTTTTAGAGACTTAACTCTGTTGGGAATTTTGAAACTTAACTCCGTTGGGGATATGTACTCCAAGGTTTTAGCTCTGTTGAGGAGCTGGATGATGTACTGTAAGGGATTTCTTTTGGAATAGCCTAAAGACGTTTTCCTATACTTTCGACCTATCAGTAATTATCCTTTCTTATTTCTTTTTATTTGTAAGCAGTGATTATATTCAAATGCATATGCTCATTTAACAAACCATTGGACGTTTTCAAATAAAACATAAGTGTAAAAAGAAAGGAAAGGCAAGCAAATTTCTGCACTTTGAAGTATTTTGTATTAACTTTGTAATTATTTTTGTACAAAGGAGACAGACATCCTAGTAAGAGAATGTTGTCGTAAAATTGAGAAAAAATTTATACAAAGAAAGATGGCTATGTGTAACAATTCCATGGGGTTCCCACTCTGCTATAGCCTTCACAACTCTGAGTATCTTGTCCATTCGTTGCTTCGTCCGTGGATGATTGGATAGATCAGAAGCTTGGAGCTTGTCCGTGAAGATATTGTCCTTAAAGTGATTCGACGAGACATAGTCATACGCTTTAATTCCCTAACTTTTGCCTGGACCGCCCTTTCGGGTTTTCGATCCACCGGGAAACCCTTTTTTGCCCAAGTCGCCCTTTCGGGTTTTCAACTTGCCGGATGTACATATTTTTTTGTTTATCCCTAATTTTTGCCTGAGTCGCCCTTTCGGGTTTTCGATTCACTGGGATGCCCATTTTTGCCCAAGTCGCCCTTCCGGGTTTTCAACTTGTTAGGTCATTTTATGCGTAGTATCTTTTGACTATGTCTGCGTTCGCAGGGTGCGGCAAGTCGTCGCCGTCCATGGTGGTCAGAATCATTGCCCCACCAGAAAAGATGTTCTTAATCACAAATGGTCCTTCGTAAGTAGGAGTCCACTTTCCCCTGGGATCACTTTGCGGTAAGATGATCCGCTTGATTACAAGATCTCCGACTTGATATACCTGACGTCTGACTTTCTTGTTGAAAGCCTTGATCATCCGTTTTTGATACGTATGACCATGACAAACAGCAGTAAGTCATTCCTCGTCGATCAAATTAAGTTGATCAAGTCGGGTTTGAATCCAATCGTCCTCACTTAAACCAGTATCCTTCATGATCCTCAAGGAAGGAATCTGAACTTCCATAGGTAAGACAGCTTCCATGCCATATACCAAAGAAAAGGGGGTTTCCCCAATTGAAGTACGCATCGTGGTACGATATCCATGCAGAGCAAACGGTAACATCTCATGCCAGTCCTTGTAAGTGACTGTCATCTTTTGAATGATCTTTTTGATATTTTTGTTCGCGGCTTCAACAGCACCGTTCATCTTTGGCCGATAGGGAGATGAATTGTGATGTTGAATCTTGAACTGCTCGCATAGAGCGGTGATCACAGTGTTATTCAAGTTTGTACCGTTGTCTGTGATGATCCTGTCGGGGATACCGTACCGGCATATGAGGTTCTGCTTGATGAAGCGGGCAACCACATTCTTTGTAACTGAGGCGAAGGAAGCTGCTTCGACCCACTTGGTGAAGTAATCAATAGCCACCAAGATGAAACGATGTCCGTTGGATGCCGTAGGCTTGATCTCTCCAATCATGTTGATTCCCCACATCGCGAATGGCCAAGGAGATGTTAGAACGTTGAGAGGAACAGGAGGAATATGTTCCTTTTCAGCATAGACTTGGCATTTGTGACAAGTACGAGCGTATTGATGACAGTCAGCTTCCATGGTAGACCAGTAGTGGCCTTCCTTTAGAATCTTCTTAGCCATTGTATGTCCGCTCGAGTGGGTGCCAAAGGTGCCACTATGTATTTCAGTCATGATCAACTCAGCTTCAACTTTGTCCAAACAACGAAGTAGAACACAATCACGGTTGCACTTATATAGGATACCATTACTTAGGAAGAACTTGGCAGCAAATCTCCTTAAGAACTTTTTGTCGTTGACTGAAGCCCCTTCAGGGTATTCTCGAGTCTGGAGATACCTTTTGATTTCATGAAACCAGGGTTGTTCCACTACTTCTTCGGTATTAATCTCATGACAGTGTGCAGGTTCGTCCATTCGCTCGATGGTGATTTGGGGAGCCTCATTATCCTAGTTGAGTTTAAACATAGAAGACATTGTAGCTAGAGCAACCGCTAGCTGATTTTCTTCTCGCGGAAAGTGCTCGAAGGTAATTTGCTCGAAATGAGGCAACAATGTCAGGACATGTTCTTTGTATGGGATAAGATTAGGATGTTTAGTATCCGACTCTCCTTTGATTTGACTGATAACCAAAGCTGATTCTCCAAATACGACCAAAGATTTGATTCCCAAGTCAATAGCAGCCTTGAGACCAAAGATACAAGCTTCATATTCGGCCATGTTGTTGGTGCAGCTGAAGCAGAGTCTTGCAGTGAAAGGTGTATGGCAACCTTTCGGAGAAATAAGTACCGCACCGATACCGTTGCCAAGTGCATTTAAAGCACCATCAAAGTACAGGGTCCATCGGGATCCTTGTTCAGGTCCATCATATGGTATGTTACCTTCAATGTTGTCCAATGTCATGATGTCCTCGTCAGGGAAGTCGAATCTCATAGATTGGTAATCTTCGATGGCTTGATGAGCTAGATGGTCAGCTAGTACACTCCCCTTTATAGATTTTTGGGTAGTATACTGGATATCATACTCTGTCAGGATCATCTGCCATCTAGCGATTCTTCTGGATAGAGCAGGATTCTCGAAGATATACTTAATAGGATCCATTTTAGAAATCAGCAAAGTGGTATGTGTCAACATATACTGCCTTAGCCGGCGAGCAGCCCATACTAAAGCGCAACAAGTTTTCTCGAGCACTGAGTAGCGAGTCTCACAGTCGGTAAAATTTTTGCTAAGGTAATAAATGGCATGCTCTTTTCGGCCAGACTCGTCATGTTGGCCCAGTACGCACCCCATTGAATTATCCAAAATAGTCAGATACATGATTAACGGCTTCCCTTCGACAGGTGGCATCAAGATAGGAGGTTCCAGCAAATACTCCTTGGTCTTATCAAAAGAAACTTGACAATCATTGTTCCATTCAACTACCTGATCTTTCTTCAACAACTTGAAGATTGGCTCACAGGTAGATGTTAGGTGAGAGATGAACCTCACAATATAGTTTAAGCGTCCCAAGAAACCTCTAACCTCATTTTCAGTGCAGGGGGCAGGAATTTCTTGTATAGCTTTGACTTTAGAAGGATCAACCTCAATGCTTTGTTGCTGACAATAAATCTCAAAAGTTTACCGGACCTGACTCCAAAAGTGCACTTGCTAGGATTCAGTCTGAGCTTATATTCCTTCAGTCTGACAAACAACTTTTGCAGATGGTCGAGGTGTTCTTCTTCTGTTTGTGAACGGGCTATCATGTCGTCTACGTAGACTTCAATCTCACGATGTATCATGTCATGAAACAAAGCTACCATGGCTCGCTGATAGGTTTCCCCGGCATTCTTCAGTCCGAATGGCATCACTTTATAGCAGAAGGCACCCCACTGCGTAACAAAAGTAGTCTTCTCCATGTCTTCGGGGGCCATTTTGATCTGGTTGTATCCCGAGAATCCATCCATGAAGGAAAATACCTTGTGTTGAGTTGTGTTGTCAACCAAGATTTTAATGTGTGGTAGTGGAAAATCATCTTTTGGGCTAGCCCTGTTTAAGTCTCGATAATCCACACACATTCTGACTTTGCCGTCCTTTTTAGGCACGGGCACAATGTTAGCAACCCATTGTGGATAGGAAGTAACAGCCATAAATCCAGCATTGAATTGCTTCATCACCTCGGCTTTGATCTTTTCAGACATGCTGGGCCTCATTCGGTGGACTTTTTGTTTGATTGGTGGACAGTCTTCTCTTGTAGGGAGACGGTGAACCACAATTTATGTATCTAGTCCCGACATGTCTTCATAGGACCAGGCAAAGATTTCAACATATTCATTCAACAACTGCACTAAGCGCTCTTTGACACTTGGTTCCAGGTTGGCACCCACTTTTACCTCTTTCTTGTCTTCCTCTGTTCCCAAATTGATGGTCTCTAGCAACTCTTCATGGGGCAGAATGGCCCTTTCTTCTTGTTGCAAAAGTCTGGCTAACTCTCCAGGCACTTCACAGTCTTCATCACCTTCGTACTCTGCATGGTTGACTAGATCCTCAGAGTCATTGAAGGCCAAGGCAGAATAGTCACCCATGGAATCCGGAGTGGATGGGTACCTGCATTTGTGAGTGTGGGTGTGTGTAAGGGATAGCCATCCTTAAACAAAACAAAATGCAAAAGGAAAGAAAATGAACACAACAGTTTATAGATGAAAACGTCCAATGATTCATTAAAAATGGCATATGATAATGAAGAAATCAAGCCCTTACAAATGGACCTACATGCCCCGGGAAAGGCATAAGGCAAAAAGAGAGTGTACTAATTGTTTAATTATTACAGACCAAAATAGGAAATTGTTCAAAAATAAATTACTGATTGATGAAAGTGATGGGAACGAAGTCTTTCGCTTCCCAGTTGCTTAATCCTCCTTCGACGGTTGGAAAGATCCAATCTTCAAAGTTGTCTTCTTCATCATCATCTTCTAAGGCATTAATTCCATGGTGAGTGATTTTTACGGGTGGTCCTCCAGCCCGGGAGCGACGCACAGCTTTCTGGCCAGCAGCAGTAAAACCTAGTCCGAACTTGTCTGTCTTGTGAGAAAAATTAGGCAATTATCCCCACACTGTACTCCTTCCTTCTTTGATTACAGCCTCCGCATCCTTGAGGGATGCCATCCGGGACACCGGCTTGGTAATGATAGGCACATCAGTTATTGTCTTTGCAACTGCGACTTTAGGAGACACTTCTTCAAAGTGCTGGAAAGGTGTTTCTATGAACTCGCCATCCAACTCCACATAGAGGAAGGAGTTAAGATGACTTATCATATACTCTTCCTCCCCATGGACCGTTATGATCTTACCCTGAACTGGATACTTTAGCATTTGGTGCAAAGAGGAAGTGATTGCCCCAGCGTAGTGGATCCATGGCCTTCCCAACAAGCATGAATATGAAGGACGGATGTCCATCACATAAAAAGTAGAGTTGAAGGTCTCTGTACCCACTTTGATTGGGATGTCCACCTCTCCGTGAACCATCCGCTTAGAACCGTCGAAGGCTCTAACAATGATGTTACTGGGTTTTAAAGTCAAACCTTCGCAGTCTAGCCTATCCAACGCCTTTTTTGGTAGAACATTCAAAGATGAACCGGTATCAACCAGGACATGGGCAAGTGTAGTCCCTCTGCACTCTACCGATACGTGCAGCGCATCACTGTGCTTCCTTCCTTTAGGGGTTAAATCAGCATCAGAAAAACCAAGACCATTATCAGCTGTAAGGCTAGCCACGCACTCTTGAAACTGGTCTGCAGAAGTTTCTTGAGGCACGTGTGCCGTCTTTAAAAATTTGATCAAGGCCTTAGCATGAGCCTCAGAGTAGAGTAAGAGAGCCAACATGGAGATTTTGGAAGGGGTTTGCCCTAGATGCTCCATGACATCTTAGTCGCTCTTCTTGATTATCTTTAAGATTTCTTCCATCTCTTTCTGGGTGGTCTCGGGGGTTACCACAGTCTGAGCCTTTGTCCTGACAGGCGCTTCTAGTATCCCCTTACCCTTATTGGTAGTATCAACAGCGGGTCTAGCTTCGGGAGCATCCAATTCTTCAATTATCGGGATTTGCACAGATGGTTTGACAGGTACAGAAACTCTCGAGGGTCCGAAGACTGCCCGTGGAGGAGCAATCTCCAGAGAGAAGATCCTTCCGCTGCGAGTTATCTTGCTTGTTCCCACAATATTCCCTATATCAGGGGTTTCATCATCGTAATTCTCTTGGACTGATTCGATTTGCTTGATACCATGGTAGAAGATTTCTCCTCCGTAATTCCATGGTATCGTCTTGTTAGATTTATACGGGACAGGCCCCGACATGGTGATTTTTAATGGCACAAACTTAGGATCAGGCGTAATCTTGACAGGCCTTTTGCAGGTCTTGGGAAGATTGTCGGATATGGTTATTATAGCAATGTCATTGATAGGAGTAACAAAGGTAGCAGGAGTAACAGGAGTGATAGATTCAACAAGAGTCTTTTGAAAGAGGATCTCTTGGGTATCCATCAGGCGTTGGATTCCTGATTTCAACAGTGGGCAGTCAGTTTGCATATTTGAACAAAAGTAACAGTCTTTTCCACAGCCTGGGAATATCCCGACTTTCATCAAATTCACTTTAATCATTGGTAACGGAGTCAAAAGGTCATCAACAGTGGTAACATGAAGATCTTCCACAACGACATGGACATTATGACCATGTTTTGGTATAGGAGCGGATATTACGTTGGGTTTTTTGGGAGCATAAAATTCTACCTCCTTGGCGTCTATCAGGTCTTGGATCTTATTTTTAAGAGCCCAACAGTTGTTGGTATCATGCCCTACACTGTCCGAATGGTATGCGCATTTTGCATTGGAATGATAATAAGGAGAAGAGGTATTGGGTTTTTTCGGCGCTTCTTTCAAGTTGGTGAGATTCAGCTTTAACAAATGAGGGAGGACTTGAGCCGGTGTCATGTTGATTCGGGTGAACTGCCGTTGTGGCCTTTCTACCCTTTGCTGGTTAGCTCTAGGTTGACTGCTTCAAGGTTGATCAACTGAGGAGTTTTGAATCATCACAGCCCCCACTGTTGGTCGGCGCTCCGTTCTTTCTTGATTTTTCTGGGAATAAACAGCATAAGCTTATTTCTTAGCTGGGAAGGTCTTCTTAACAGTAGTGGAAGCGGAAGCATCCTTCTGAATTTTACCACTTTTAATGCCAGCCTCGACCCTTTCACCAGTCAGAATTAATTCGGTGAATCCTGCAGATGAACTCCCGATTAAATGATTGAAGAATGGGCCAGACAAGGTCCCTAAAAACATGTCAACTAGCTCTCTATCCGATAAAGGTGGCTGCACCCTTCCAGCCAAATCTCGCCACTTCTGGGCATACTCCTTGAATCCCTCATTAGAAGCTATACCCATACTCTGTAGTTGAGTACGAGTAGGCGCTAGATCTGTGTTGTATTGGTATTGTTGGTAGAACACAGCGGCTAAGTCTTCCCAGTTATGAACATCAGATCTCTCAAGTTGATAGAACCAGTCCAATTACGTGCCTGACAAACTATCTTGAAAAAAGTGGACCCAAAGATCCTTATCAGAGGAGTGGGATTGGATCTTTCTGACGTAGGACCTCAGATGCATCTTTGGACAGGACAAACCGTCATACTTAGCAAATGTGGGTACTTTGAACTTGGGAGGAATGACGATCCCAGCAACCAAACCTAGTTCTTCGAAATCTAAACCAGGTACCCTTTGCAACTCCATGGCTGCCAACCGATCCTCAAGATTTTTATACTTATCATCCGCCGGGGGATATTGCTGTTCGGAGTAATCTTCATCCTCTTCCTCTTCTTCTTCTTCAACTTCAGATTCGGAAGGCATTGCAGCTCCTTTTCCTTTACCAACCCCTTCATCAGACGTCGAAGGGAACTCGAGAACTTTTCTGGCCTGGTTTTCAAACCTTCTTCCCATAGTGGCCATACCAGTCCTTTTCTTCTTTTTCTCTTTATCTTTTTCCAACAGTGCTTTAAGGTCCTCTTGACCCTTTGCAAAGGTCATGAGGAGTTGCTGGAATTGTGAATTTTGGGCTTGCAGATCTTTAATCGTTTGCTCCAAATCCATCTTGCTGAAATAAACAGCAGAAAGATAAGGAAACCTGGTGTGAAGACCTGTTTATGCATATGATGAATGATGTGTTATTCATGTAATGCATTCAAGGATTCATAAATTTCAAATTTGTTGCCAACAAAAAAGAACACACGTCATATTAATAAGAAGAAGTTTGTTAGTACATAAATGCCCCATGGGCAAAATATTACAAAATTCTTAATGTAAAAAGACATTGCGCATCCTCTTTGGTGCGATGTAAGTGTTAAGAGTTTCCTCCTCGTGAAGTCGGCGGGTAAGTTCCAAAACCTTCTTCTCACTAGCATAGAAGCTGGCTTCAAAAGTATTCCGTTCTTCTTTGAGTTGTATCCAACTCTTTTGAAATTCTTCTAATGATGTTGGCATGTCAGGATGTAGGAGGGTGTGTGGAACCTCTCCTTCCATAACAGGCTCTTTGATCATGGGGAGAATGTGAGGGTATGGCATCATAAGACTCTGGGCGCGAGTTCGTACCCACTTGAGATAAGGCTCAAGGGGGATGGAATTCTTGTGCCCCAATGTCTTACTATCCACTTTGTTGGGCATCCTCCAAGCTCTGATAAACCTTTGTCGAAGTCCTTGCGCATCGTTGTCAAAGTCAAAAACTAGGTCAGGGATCAACATATCATGAGGACCATCTCTCCGGGTATACCCAAATTGCCTTATAGCTAAACAGGGGTTGTAGGTAATGCCTCCCCTAATTCCACGTAGTGGGACATTAGGGAACTCCCCACAATGATCAATGATGATGACATTTTCTCTGGACCGAGAACACCAATGGATATCAGAATGTGTTAGGGTCATCAACCGTTGTGACCACCTTAAACCCTGCTCATTCTTCAAAACTGATTGCGGAAGGTGAGAAATAAACCACCTTGCTAGAAGAGGAGTACAGCACACGAAAACACCTCTTTTCCTCATTTTTCATGTGTAAAATGAGTGTAGAATATCCCCAAGCAATGTAGGCACAGGATTCCAGGATATGAAAATCTTGACAGCATTCACATCTATAAGTTGATCAGAATTTGGGAATAAGACCAACCCATATATGAGGAGTGCTACAATCTCTTCAAAAGCTTGTAGATCTAGAGAATTCCAGCAGTCTTGTGCCTTCTCAAACAGAAACTTTGCCAAGAAACCCTTGACACCACTTCTGGTTTCCCAATGACCTTTGATATCAGATGGTTGCAAGTGTAATGCTTGAGCAACATCTTCAGGCTTTGGTTCTCTTTCTGTACCATTGTAGGGTAGTTGATGAAGAATAGGAATCCTCAGAAGTTGAGAAAATTCCTCCAAAGTAGGTACCAGTTGGTAATCAGGGAATGTAAAGCAATGGTGTAGGGGGTCAAAGAACTGGAAGAGAACTTTCACCATGTCTTCTTCAATGTTGGATTTGACCAAGCTGAGAAGTCTACCATGTCTTTCACTGAAAGGAGAATTCTCTGGAATCTTGGAAGTAAGTTCCTTGAGTTGAGGAGGGATTCTCACAAGGTTGACTTGAATTGTTTTCCTACGAAGGGATTCCATGACCTACAAAACAAGAACAAAGATGAAGATCCAAACCCTTGAAATGGTTAGTGGATGCATATGATGCTTTATGATGTCCATGATGTATGCACAAACATATGTACAAGCAAATCACACAAGATCCTAGTTTCAGGCTTGAATGAAGTTTCATAGGTAAGTACCCTCTTGAAGTTAGTTGGCTCAACCTGTCCTATAAATAGTAACCGGGTTCTAAGGAGCTCAAAATCACTGGATTATTTTATGTGTTCATTGTTTTGGTTTAGCCACTTAACTGGCGACCAAAATATTCCAAGAAAACAACCCTCAATGAGTGTAGTATCGAGTATCTACCAACTTCGGACTGCACCAAAGCCGGTCATCTCACTACCCCTAAAAAAGGCCAAGATGGTCAAGTAAGGTTCTAAGAGTTCATTAGTGCTTCATGACATCACTCAGCGGCCCCGTATTCTCTTTGATTGACTCAAAGGCTACCGGTACTCACAAATATGTCGCACTAATATAACTATTGCTTCAACCATGTCGGTATACCCCGCACAGTTTCCACAACGTATTGCTATTTACCTATGAATGTTTCTTAAATCCGGGTGGAGGATCTAAACCCAAACAATAGGACCAAGAGTAAAGCAATCAAAGAAAACAAGATAAGCATGCAAAGGTGATCTAAACCCTAAGGTTACTCCACTTTTAAAGTAACTCCCCAGTAGAGTCGCCAGTTCTGTGATACGGTGGGAGAACTGACTTGAGGTTTTGCGTTTGTGTTCGCAAATGTTTCGGTTTAGCAAGAGTCGTCACCGACTTTTTATTTTATCCTAAGGAAAGGTCAAAAAGCACAGGAAAGACCTTTTGAGATGTTTTCTTGGGTTCGGGGAGTAGATTATGAAAAGGGAAGGTGCAAGCACCCTTTTCATCCATGGTTATCCATGGGCTCTTAGTTACTTGTTTAGATCACTTGCTTTGCTTTTCCAATTGTTTGAAATGGTGCTTTGTGTGTGGTTTTTGAAAATGCTTTGAAAAAGAGGCCTTGTCTAGGCAACCTTTGTAATGATTCTTGTTTGAATATATACAAAGGTGTTTGTCTTTTTGAAAAGATATTTCAATGTTTTGAAAGTTTGATTTGGATAATGTTTTGAAATTGTGTTGTGAAGTGTGTTTGAAAGTAGCAAGGATGTTTTGCAAGCTTTTGATCAAGTAACTAAGAGCTATCTACCCTATTTTACTCAAAGATCTTTCTTATGTTTTTAACCCTTTTAACAGTGTTGTTTCACCATTGTATTTGATGAACAACCTTGTGTTAGGATGTTAAACGAGACAGGCGCGGGTCATCGTATAGACCATGATAGCAATTGTGTCAAGCATCTTTGGCAATTTTCTTGAGGGACTTGATCATTTTTATTTAGGCGACCAAGATAGCGTCATCGAGGGACTATGATCTTTTGTTTTGTTTTTGTTTTGCCAAAGTATCCAACATGCATACCATGGCCCATTTTTGAAGGCAACAAGTGGATTGTAACCCTATGGGTGAAAGTGTGCATTGTGTTTGATTTTCATGCATTTTTGTCTTTGATTAGGTCAAACTATTTGTTAATTTGGATTTTTGCAGACAAACCTTAATTCTCTAATCATGGCATAATTGAAAGCGTAAAGTGCGAGAATTTAAATTCTAAGCTATTTCAACATGATTATGGGGATGGGGGTACAATTTTGAATGGGGGGGGGGGGGGGGGGGGGGTATTTGACAAGAAATATAAACTCTAATTTACTATTACATCCAAATTGAATCACAATGTATAAATATTTAAATGGACAATTATTTAAATAAACAAAATAAATAAATATCAAATAAATATGAATTATGCAAAAAAATGGTTTTTGTTTACCTATGTATGTAAAAGTATTTTTAATGTAAAAAAGTATAAAGAAATAAATAAAAAAGATTAATTTTATTTGTTTTAAGGGTAAACCCTAATTTCTTTAAGAAAATAAATATAATATATTATTTATATACAATAAAAATGTATTAATATGTACAAAAATAAAATATACTTAAAAAAGGTATTTTTTAGTATGAATAATAATAAAAGTAAAAATGTAATATTTTTATATTTTTATTCTAAGTATTTAATAACATAAAAGTATATATATATATATATATATATATATATATATATATATATATATATATATATATATATATATATATATATATATATATATATATATATATATATATATATATATATATATATATATATATATATATATATATATATATATATATATATATATATATATATATATATATATATATATATATATATATATATATATATATATATATATATATATATATATATTAAATATGTATAAAATAAAATAAAATATGTACAAAAATAAATTATATTTTTAATAATATTTTCAGTGTGAATAAAAATAAGAAATAAAAATAAAAGTATAATTTCCATATTATTTTTAAGTTTAAACAAATAATATAAAAGTATTAAAAATGTTTTCTATATTAGAAAAATTAAAATAAAATTTCAAATAAATGTAAAAAAATATGAAAATGTTTTTTGAGCATTTTTTATGTTTGGAAATAAATAAACAAAATCAAAAATGAAAACAAAAATGCAAAAATATAATTATTCAAGAAATTGGGCCAGGGGGTGCAAAAATGAAAAGAGGGGTGTTAGAAGCAAGCCAGGCCAAGCCCAGCCCAAATCTTCATCTTCAACCTCCAGCACTTTGAAAAAACGCGCGCCTGTTGTACAAACTTGGACATCCTGTATACGTGATCTATTGCAAAAACTCACAACATCAAACTTGTAGAGAATTTCAAGACGATTCCAACCATATAAATAACTAGTCCTAACTCTCAAAGACCAGAGAGAATTTCTCTGGCCCTAAAATCTGACCTAGTTTTTTCAGCATGTTCATGGATGAAATTCTATTAGCACACTTAATATAAATGAAAACTGAGCATATGTACAACTTCATGGCATTGAATACTACATTTTTTATTTACAAACCTAAGGCTAAATGTTCCTAAATAGAGAAATAGAAAATGAAGAAAAACCTGTTTCAGTTGGATTCGTGTAGGGAAATGTAGTGCTTCTCAACAAGTTTTGAGGTGTCTGGTAGCTTGCCTGAACTTCACTTGATCTTTTCCAATAGCTAGCTTGCCTTGAATGTCCCTGAATCAGCCTATAGAACTCAACCTGCACAAGCTTGAAATGAAAATGGTGAACACTGTAAATGGAGTTACAGTTGGTAATGGAGGTTTGGGATAGCTTGAGTGAGTTGAATGGAAGGTGTTTGAAGCAACTTGGGGCAAAACGCATGAGCCAAATGAGCAGGAGAACTCAAGTTGCAGCACCTGCCCTGTTTTGCCAAAGAAGTTTGATTTCTGGCTATGGGGGTGTTTTAGGGCACAAGCACTCGTGTATCTTGCTCAAAGGGTTGTGTGAAAGTTGTTTGAAATGTTTGTGTAAGTTCACAATGGCTGGTTTCAAAGTTCTCAAGTATTTTGCAAGTTTCTTGTTTTTGAAGCAAGAAAGTGGAAGTTGTGATTACAGGCCTGTACCAGCCATCAAATATGTTGCATACTTTTCCCTTGGTCCCTGAAATTTGTGGATTTGATTTGGCTTCTGAGATCTTGGCCCTATGCTCAAAGATCATGGTTTGACATAAAGTACACTTTTGCAAAAATGGGAATTTGCCTTTTTCTACTTAAGGCCTAATCTTGTGTACAATATCCAAATGGCCAAAACAAAAGCTTAGACTGATGGATTTGCATTTAATTAAGGAGTGTGAAGTGGTTTAGAGGCCTGCAAACTAGTACAAGGCATGCTGGTTTGAAAATGCCACTTGAGTGAACATGAATTTGCCATGGATACAAAGTGAGTTTTTGCCAACTTCAAGCATCTGATTCTCCCTAACCACAAATGTGTTTGAGGAGTTCTTGGACAATTTGGAAAGCTTGCAACATGCACTATAATCCATGTTTGAAATTTAACTTGAGATTACAAGTTGAACTAAGTGAAAATGGCCAAGAAGATAGGGCAAAATCCTGCCTAAATTAGGGCAAAATTTCTCTAACTTAAAAGTTTTAGGGACCCTTGTTCCAAAAATCATAACTTGAGATCCAAGCTTCTTTTGAGAAAACTTTGTGATTAAAAGTTGTAGACTTTGTGGAGGATTACAACTTTCATGTTGTAAGTTTTGTTTGAATCCATTTGCATCATGGTGATAATGTGGGGCAAAGTTAGGAAAAATTAAGAAAATTTCATAACTTTGAAAAATTCTAAGTTATGAAAATTTTCAATTTCAAACCCTAATTTGCAATTTTGGGTTTCTTGATGAACAAGTTTCATAATTTAACACATCTTGATGAAAAATGACCCTTGGCACTTGATTTTGACTAAAAAGTCAAAGTTTGACTTTTCAGTGTACAGTCAAATTTTGATCAATTGACTGAAAAATTCATCTGTCAATCCCATGCATTTGAGATCTTTTGAACTTGTTGAATAATTCAAGATGATTCCATTGAGTCCTTGAGTCCATGATTGAACCTAATTTGCCACTGGTTAGGTCAAAAAGTCAGAAATTGCCTTTGTACAGTTAAAACCCTAAAAATGACCATTTTGCCCTTTTGGTGATCTGATCAAATTTCTTGTGGAGTTGTGGTCCAAACTTGATCAAATGGTTCATATGAGTTCATGATGTTGATGTGGGTCAAAATTCATGAGGTTTGACTGTAAATTGGCCACAATTGACTTTTTCCCCAATACAGTTGATTTCTAGGTCAACTGTCCAATTGACTGGGCAAAAATTTGATTCAAGGCTTGAAATTTGGTATGGGAAAACTTATGGGTCCAACATGAAGTATGAAAGTAACTTTGGGCATTGGAAGTCCAAAAATCCCTGTGCAAACTCAAACCCTAATTTAGGTCATCAGTGCAAGGAGATATCTTGAGCAAAGCAAACTCTAGCTTGATCTTGAGTTCCAAGAGCCTTGTGATGAGACATATGGATAAACTGAGAGAGAAAATTTTGGGTTACAACAACATCGCTTTTGGAAGCACTGTCTAAAGGGGGTCAATAGAAAGCGTTTTTTCAGGAAAAAGCGTTGCTAGAGGCCTACCTTAGAAAGCACTTTTCCAGGGAAAAGCGTTGCTAAAGAATACATATGGCAGCGCTTTTTTGTAAAAAGAAAAAGCATTATCTATACCTACGGCAGCGCCACCATAGGAAGCGCTTTTAAGCACTACTAAAGGGCAAAAAAACGCTTTCTTAGGTCTTTTTTGGTGTAGTGATAATAAATAATATTTTTCATGATGAAACTTGCACACCATACAATGAAAAAACGAGGGTATAGATCTTGAGAGCGCTATGTTGTATTAATTTTTTTAATAAAAAACATTAGACCTCAGATATTTAATATAACCGAGCTAAGGTAGAGCAATAAGGGAGTTCGCTTCGACACCCAGTTGTTGTATTTTATGTTGTTTTTCAATTGTTTAGTAGGTATTTCTCACTTGCCGCCTTTCCAATTTCCATTTTTATTTTTTTTTATTTGTTCCATTAGTATTTACCTCGGCTACAGGATCCAACTAAGATGTAATATATTTTAAATTAAAAATTATAATACTAATTTCAAAATCTTATTTTAATACTTTATTTGATATATTTTAACTCCCTCGGTTTTCCTAAATATCTGACGTGGTATGTCTTTTAAATGAATTCCCAGAATATGGCACTTTGAAGTTATTTTTATATTTTATATTTTTAATAAAACAACCACGTCAATTTTTGTGTAAAACCGTAATGAAACTTATTTTGCATGAAATATTTCATAGAACTATCTAGCTAGTTTCTAACTTTTCATTTACCTATGAACACTCAAACGTAAGTTCGTCACTCTCATTTCACAAAAAACCCTAGGTGATATCAAAACTCTTCCAACAGATATTCATCAAACGTTATTTTTACAACAAGTTTGTTCTTCACTGAATCGTTAGTTTGTATATTCATCAACGTTAGTTTTTCACTTTGTCTAGGGTTTCTTTGTTAATTTGTCTATTGATCATTTTGTTTCTATGATTTTCTATTTGTGAAATGTTATTGTTTAATTCATCTAGATAGTTACGGCCGATTCGACAAGCACCTCTCATACAACATCTGCTGCAAACTCTGTTAATACACAAAGTTGTAAAAAAAACTACAGGTGCCACAATGTATACAAAGGTGACAAAAGTCAGTGAATCTGGTATTCGGTACCCGGTTAGAGTTGATGCAGAAACCGACAAGGTTGAAGGTGAACATGCTGATGATTTTTTGGGTTACATTGTGTTACAAGGTAGAAGTAAAGTGAGTATTTTGATAAATAGTTGGCATGACATTGATGATGCATTTAAAAATGACATATGGACTGATATTACGATATTTATCTTGCATCATATCATTTGTTTTACAAGTATATTTTGTATGCAATAACAATAACATCTCTATTGTGTAAACATAGGATCACTTCATTGTTACTCCAAATGATAAGTACGTGAAAAAGAAAATGCTTGCTTATTGTGGGGAGTGTTAGAGGGGATTTAAGACACAACTCACCCAAGATTACATTAAACATCATAAAGAACTTCTTACATATGATGTATATTCATTTACTGATAGAGCTACTTGGGAGAAATTTGTAGAGTCTCACAAAACTCCTGACTTCTTGGCAAAAAGTCAAAAAGGAAAGGAAAATAGAGCTGGAAATATATCCACATAGATTGTATCATGGAGGATATCAAAGAATTGAAAAAAATTTGATGGACGAAAAAAGAAAAAAATGGAAGAAGAGCTGGGAGATTCTATAAGTCTTGATCGAAGTCCATCTCCATCATCAGGCCACGAGAAATAGAAGAGGGAACGCCAAAGAAAAGACGACAAATACACATCAGATGCTACACGCGAAGTGGCTCAAAGGATTGTAAGTAGATACTTTTTTCAAGAATACTTATTTTAGTTAAATCAATTTGGTAAAGATAAAATTTAATGTGTTGTAGGATGATCTTGTTGAATAAACCAAAGACGACCTCTTCACTTCACATGATCGTCATGATATCTTGGTAGAAGTTATTGGAATCGAGGAGCATCTTGGGCGTGTCCATGATCTTGGTAGAGGAGTTGGCTTCAAGGTATATTTTGGAAGCTCTCAATCATCTACAAAGAAAATGAGTAAGAGAGAGGTTTAAGAGATTGTTACTGTTAAGTTGGGGGAGGAAAGGGAGAAGTGGGATAGGTTCTTGGAGGAGGAGAGGGAGAGGTTGTGGAAGACGGTGCTGGAGAAGTTCTTGGATGAGGAGAGGGAGAGGTTGTGACAGACGATGCAGAAGAAGTTCATAGAGGAGGAGAGGGAGAAGTTGTTGCAAGCGATGCAGGAGAAGTTTTTGGAGGAGGAGAGGGAGAAGTTGTTGCAAACGGTGCAGAAGAGTGTCCAGAAGGAGAAAGAGGAGCGAGAAAGGATGAATGAGAAGAAGAGGATTGAGAATTGTACCTGCGATGTTCTTGAGGTATAATCTGTATTTTGTTGTTATTATCGTTTGCGTATTTCAGTTTTGGATTGTATTTATGTTTTTTTTTTATGATGCAAAAATTGAGTTCGTTGAGTATACTGGGCCACACAAATTCAAATCAAATGGAAATTCGATAGAATATGGTTGAGAAAATTATGGATGGTAAAAGCGCGACACGTAATTTTTCTACCAACCAGGGCAATGTTGAACCCTCACCACCAAATCAAAGTATCCTTCGAAGACTATAGATGGCGATGCTGAGTATTGAACCCATTACTATGGGTATTAAATTAAGTCATGATCCACAACAGTCGTCATTTCTTAACAAGACTTCGTTACATGAATTTTGAAGGGAGATGCATAACTAGACGAGTCCATATTGAAAATTTGGTCATCATAAGTATAATTTTATGTTGATTTCTATTTATATACATACGCTCTTGTACTTTAACATAAAGATTTGACCTTGCAGGTACATCCATGATTTTTGTTCAGAAAGGAATCTTATAAACAAGTATTGTATCTTATATGTTGTGAAGGTTGCTCTTACTCGCGATTCTCTAGGTCACAAAGTCAAAATTTGCGTACAAGATAAGTTGATGGAGAGAGGGAGCATCAAAGATTGTTATGTGGCCCTGTTTTAGCACGAGTAAGTATATATTAA
This sequence comes from Vicia faba, assembly GCA_948472305.1. Taxonomy (NCBI): domain Eukaryota; kingdom Viridiplantae; phylum Streptophyta; class Magnoliopsida; order Fabales; family Fabaceae; genus Vicia; species Vicia faba. The sequence goes on along the minus strand of OX451738.1, from coordinate 400,036,764 downwards.
TTTTTGTTTTCATTTATAAATCTATTTTATCCATATTATTAATTATTCTAAATGTTTATGCAGTCGACATTGGCAACTACTTGTCATATGTCCTAAGAAAAATAGTATATTCGTGTTTTGCTCGGTGCGCTCGACACTTCCCGACGTTGTAATTGATGCTTTGAATGGGTATGTTGTATTATTTATTATACTTGAATTTAAATTGAGAATTGAATAGTTTTTATTCATGTTTAATTTTAACCTACACGTGTAGAGCGATGGAGGAATATAATGCGTGAAGAAGAAATCTTATGGGTAAAAAGCCAAACTTTCATTACCCAAGAGTAAGTATAGTAATTGTGTTATTTGATATTAAATTAATTGTGTGTATTAGTTTGACATTAATAAATTCAAATTATTTGTAGTGGAGAAAACAAATCAACACCTGTTATTGTGGATATTATGTTATGAGATATATGCTCCATATTGTCTCTGATGGCATTACATAAGGATGAATGAAGAATAAGGTATTAGCTTAATCCATGTTATGTATACTTCTTAAACTAATTTTGTTATTTTTAGCTTATCATAGTTTAAATTTTGTTCTAATTGTAGGAGCTTAGCAACCAAAAACCATATTCAACAGAGGAAACTGATGACATCTGATCACGTTGGGCCAATGTCTTCTTATCTCATTATGAAGCTCGAGAGCATGAACAATAATTTTTGTTGGTTACTATAATATTATTTTTAATTGAACAAAAGTTTTCTTATTTTGTCTTGATGATAACAATGTTAATTTGCACTTTTTTTTAAATGATATATGATATTTTGTTACATACTTTGTAGTTTGTGTAAAAAATAATATTGGCAGGCTAATAGATTTATTATAATGATATGATATAGGCCAGTGAAAATGATACAAGCAAAAAATGATACAGGGGACCAATGAAATTGATAAGTATAATCAAAAAGCTTCATATTAAATCCCTCGGTTTTTATCTAAAACTGTGGTAAATGAATACCTTATTACCTCGGAATATAAACAAAACCGATAGCTATATGAAGTGCACAACAAAATGTAGATAATAAAAATATGTAGTTCCTAGGGATCAAACCAATTACTTTTTCAATATTAACCTCGATTTTTAAAATACTGAGGTGTTAAGTGGAGAGTTTTCATGACAACCTTAGTAACTTCGCCTGAGTTTCTGAGGTAAAATGAATTTCGTTACTGATGTTACAAGTATTATTTGTAGTAGTATATGATGTAAAGCAAGACATAACAAAGAGTATCTAAATCGTTCATATAAAACTGTTTGGTTGATTGTAATTTCAAATCATGAATCACATTAACATCATCACCTATAATTATCATATCATCAACATATAATTAAAGTAAAATAAGACCACTAAATGTGGTCCTAACAAACAATTTCGAATTATAATCACTAGAGTGAAAACTAAGAAATATAATAATAGTGGTAAATTTATTAAACCAAGTATGTGGAGCCTGTTTCAAACCAGATAGATAAGTTTTCACCTTACACACTTCCAATTAATTATGAGAAACAACATGAAGAAGTACCATATAAACTTTCTCGTTAAATCACCATGTAGAAAAGAGTTTGTAAAATATGTTTGAGAAATAAGCCACTAATGAATCAATGAAACTGCAATAAGAGTCCGGATAATAGTCATCTTGGCCATTAGAGCAAATGTTTCTTCATAATGCATACCATACTGTTAGGAGAATCCCTTAGAAACAAGAAGTTATTTGTAGCTCTCAACTGGCCCATCAAACTTAGTTTTGATTTTGTATACCCAAGGAGACCCAATATCATGGGAAAACTTTCTAATTCCCAAGTATTTATCTTGTGCAAAGTAAATAGTTCTTGTGTCATAGTGTGCTGCTAAAAGGGGTAATGTATAGCCTCTTTATAGGAAGATGAATCAAAAAAATTGTAAATAAAGGTTAGAAAAGAACAAAAAGAAGTTAAGCTACTGGAATAGACAAAATCAAGTAATTGAGTAGACTAAGGTTACAAGAATGAGGATGAGGAGAAGGAGAATGAGGAAGATAATCAACAATTTTGGAAGGTTGTTGGGTATTGGTGGATATAAGAGGGATGTGAATAGTAGTATTAGAAGTAGTATCAATATTGCAGTTATTAAAATTATAATCACTAGAAATATCATCATTAAGATCAACAGTATCAATATTGTGAGTTCTGAACTACTAATAATATGAGAATCAAAAGAAAAAGAGTAAAAGAGAAATGTGTTTAAGAAATACAACATGACAAGATACATAAAATTTTCTTACTTGAGGATCATAACTATGATATTCCTTTTGGACAAGAAGATAACTTACTATGTTCTACTTGTGGACGAAGAACAAAGCAAGTAGAGCAAAAAAATTCAAAGAAGAATAATCAAGGATAGAATTATACAATTTTAAAAAGAGATAAACCTAATGTGGCATAAGATGCGATTCTATTAATATCTGGAAAAACAGTAAGAACTATTTCACTCTAAAACTCATTGGAATCTGAAGCAGACAACAAAAGGGAATGGGCACTCTCAACAATGTGACATTGTTTTCTTTTACCAACTGTATTCTGTTGTGAAGTATCAGTACAATATGTCTGATGAATTGTACCACCATATGAAAGTAATTTATAAAATTATTAAAGGTAAGTTTAGTACCTAAATTACAACATAAGCACTTCATAACAATATTATGTTGAATCTTAACCATCGCACAAAACATATGATAAATGTCAAAAGATTCATAATGGTTTTTATAAAATCTTGATTTCTATTTACTAGTTATTTTATTATTTATATATTTTATTAATTATTATATAATATAGTAATTAATTAAATTGTGTGATTTTGTGAATATGTGAGTTATTGGATTAATTGGTGTGATGTGTGATATATGATTTCTTTTTTAAATTGAGAATATATGTTATATGTGTAATTGGGTTAGTAAGTGTGAGAATATCATTGTCAATTAATTAGGCCTTATGTGTTACATTAGTGTGAGTGGGTGAGATGAGCCCATTAGTGAAATATAGGTTTTGATAAAACAAGGAAAAATAGAGTTAGTAAGAAAGAAATTGTCAAAACAAGAGAAGAGAAGAAAGAGGAAAAAAGGAGAAAGGATAGAAAAGAGAAGAGAAGAAGATAAAACCTTAGAAAAGGATCTACATCCAATGTAATAGTTGGTTTTCATTTGATTATAGGAGTATGTGATATATATAATGATTAGTAAATATGATTTAGGGATTTAGATTTCAATTTCTAAGTTTTTGACATGCTTAGGTTTTGAATGAGGAATCATGAAATTGATGTTTGAATCATGTTTTGATGTTTGTAATTGAACCTACATATTAGATATAGGTTATAATATAATTAATTACATGAAGATGAGTGATTGGAGTGAGTTTTAGTGACCCAGTTTGTAGGAGGCAGAAGTTGTCTTCGCAGAATTTTTCTGATTTTTCGGGAGGCCGTTTAGCGCCCTATGTCGCACTTAGCACTGTCTGGGATGAAAAAATTTATATTTTCTAAAACTGTTTAGGGTCTTGCATTCTTATTATTTGTAAGGGATTTCCATGAATTTTAATAATTTATTAAATGTGTATTGGATGAGTTTTGGATGACTTTTTGATGAAAATATAACACTTGAATTTTGTGTATATGTATGTTGTGAATTGTTGATAAATGAGAATAACATGGTTTGGTATTGTTTTGCTATGTGTTATTATGGTGTGTCGAGTTGATTAATGTTATGAGAGTGTATTATATGTGATTGATAACATGAATTATGTATGTTTGTGCAATTGTAAGATAATTCAAATATGGTGAATTATGTGATATATGAGTGTATAATTAAGATTGATAGATGGTATTTATTGCATATGATTATTGAGATTGAACATGCATTATTTTTTATCAAGAGGAAATATTTTCTAGTTTTGCGGAGGCTAGTGACTTGTCTAAAACATAGAGGACTGGTTTGAAGCTTATAGGACGGGCTTTTTGGTGGTTATCTGTCTGAAAGATGGATGCAATTTAAACTTAAAAACCGTAAAGGATAATAATTGGTACCACGTGCATATTGCATTGAGTTTCATTTGAGTCACATGTGAAGATTGAAATGTGTATTTGGTGTGTATTATGTGATATTGATGTGAATGTTACATTTGTGGTATTTGTGATTGATTATCTTTGAATCATGAATCGTTGAACTATATTTTATATATATATATATATATATATATATATATATATATATATATATATATATATATATATATATATATATATATATATATATATATATATATATATATATATATATATATATATATATATATATATATATATATATATATATATATATAAACATGTGAGTTAGATTGGATATGTTGACTACATGAATATGTGAAGTGTGATGAATTTAATTGATGTATGTATATTATGCATTACTTATTATTATATATTTCTATAATGATATGAATTCTCATCCTTTTATTGGAATGATGTTTTATACGACACCACTCAGGTACCGAAGATAGTGGTACTTGCAAGGATTAGTCAGAGGAGCTACTTATTTATTTATCTGTATTTAGGTAGTAAATCATGCTCTGATAATGTAACACGGGAAAACGTTTGAACTCATGTTGTTTTAAGAGATGTTTGTTATACTCCCTTTTATTTGTGATGTATTGAGATTATGTGATGAGTGGCCTTTATTGACTAATGTTTTAATACATTTATGAGATTCAATTATTGGTATTATTTTGAAAAGAAAATTATCCTGCTGTGATATGCATATGTGTATGGAACATAATTTTAAATGTGTGTTATGAGCATGACCTGTGTATTTTTGTTGATTTTGAAATACATATGATGCCCTCTTTTGATACGCATGCTAATTTACTCTGATTATACTATATGCACAGGGATTTAGAGGTTGTTACATTTTTTCATTAGGTAAACCCAACAATAATGATTATATTCATTAATAAACAAAACATAAATCTAGATTCACCTTTGATAAGAATCAATGACCGGTCTCATACATCAAAGTGAACTAAGTCATATGATGCATATGAAATTGAGACATTTTTATTAAAAGGTAAACTTGGCAAGTTTACTACCACAACAATATGAAAATCAATTGTTTGTAACTTTCCTAAAGCTCCAGTAGAAGTCAAGTACTTTAATATAAAAGCATATACATGTACTAGACGATAACACAATAAATAAAAACTCAAACAAAAAAGAATCTAATAATTCAACAAATGAAGTAGAAGTTGAGATTTCTATATCTGAGACTATCATCTCATCTAAAACATAAAGTTACCCTTTTCTACGGGATGTCCCAATCAGCCTATGAGAATATGGATTGTGCACACAACAAGAAGTGGAATAAAATTTAATAGAATAATTAGAATTACACAATTGACTAACACGAGAAAAACTCATAGTAATATTAGAAATATAATAAACATTAGAAAATGATATATTAGTAATTGAGACATCACTACTACAAAAAGCCCGTGTCATGTTGGACGTGAAATGCATTTTACCTCAGCTATGGAAGCGAGATAACTAAAGTCATCATAAAAAGTATGGACTTAATACCTCGGTGTTTAAAACACCGAGAGGTATTTTAATTGTGCACGAGTTTGAAACTCACCATCTGCATTTTTATTATTTACAATTGTAGTGTCTCAAGTATCTCGGATTATCAATAAAACTGGGGGGTAAACTATTAGTATTTTTTAATTTAAACTGGTTACATTGTTTACACAGAAAATTAATAAAGTAACTTGTTTATAAAATATAATGTTTACCCAAAATATTAAACTAGTTACATTGTTTACATAAAATATCAAAATAAAAATCAAGTTGTCCATGAAGATCATATGTTGGATCTTTAAATCTTTGATATCCATGGGAAGATCAATTGCTGGAAACAATATGTTTCCTATTGTTTTTCCTTGCATTTATTTCTGATATAAACAAATAAAAAAAAAGATTAGATAAATAAATAACTTTATATTCAAATAAACATTTAAGAACACAAACCTTAAACCTAAATAAGTTTCTGCTCTTGCAATCCATCTTAAAGAACTCTTCACGACCAAGACTCTTACAAATCTTAAAGTGGAGGATAGTTTCAAGCGCTTCATGATGTTGTATTATGAATTTTTTTATATTCAGATTTCTTTTATAATAGAAGTTATTTAGGTTTCATGCAGATCACTAATGGTAGTGTCTTGAGCGTTGATAGTCATAACAATGGACGACAAGGGTTTGATTAAATACGATGGCGAATATCCTCAAAATTAACGCTAAAATATCCCCTCGATTTTAATAAAACCTGAGGTGAAAGATTTTTATTATTATCATTAATTTTTAACTTACATAGTTTACAAAGAATTTTAAAACAAAATATTACAATAAATCCAGATTCTTGGAGAACAACAAATCTTTGCTATAAGGAGTTATTGAGAATAAATAGTTTACAATAGATCTTTGGTGGAATCTTCAGAGACCTCATAGTCTTCGGAGTCCTCAGAGATCTCATAGTCTTCAGAGATCAAAAATTTTCATGATAATGGACAGTGGTAAATATTTTCTCTATCTATCGCGGTTACATATTAGTTAGAATTAGGATAAAATCTGATTTACAAATGCCAGATTTCACTTTGTTTATTTTTAAAAACAAAGATGAAATTTGTTATATTTTTTTTGACAATTACATTGTTTACACAAAATATTAAAATAAATGGTTTACAATAAATCTTTTCTCTTTTGAATGAATATCTTCGTTGATATCCATCATCCAAAAGTTGAGCTATCTTCTTTGTGTAAGTTGAAGCAAGAATATTAAAATACATTATTACAACAAATGCAGTGTCATCATAGTCGTTGTTATTCTTGAGGAACAACAAATCTTTGTTGTAATCCAGATTTAATTGCATACTCTTGTGTGCATGCTTTTTAAGCTCAATAATTTGAATGCATTCATCTTCTAATAAGTTATTTGTTCCAAACATTTGAAAATATGTTTTATGCACCTATAATCATGATAGGAAGTTTATTCCAAAAATACAACAACAACAACAACATCAACACCATTATGTGAGATAGATTGCAAGGATAGAAAAAATGATATGTTCTAGATAGAAGAACATTGAATATTTTTTTCTACCTTGTAATCCATCCCAAAGAATGATGCATGTGAGTTTGGGGCGGTTTCATATAAGTAAGGATTGGGATAAAATTTGTTTAACGAGTGTTTTTATAGTAAAATCTAATTATTTTATCCCTCAGTTATATCAAAAATTGAAGGGTTAAATCATTTAGTTTACACTTATAAACAAATAAAAACATAAACTACAATAGTTGAGATTCAAAGTGTATCTTGACTTGTCTTTTCCCTCGATTATTTTAAAAACTGAGGAAATGTATGGTTTTTTATTTTTAAAATAATAAAAGATGGTGCACCTTGTCATTTTAACTTGATTTTTCTTTGGCGGATGTTGTACCCCAAAATTTTCCCTCTCATATTTTTCCAAGATTTTTCTCTTACATAGGTGATTACAAACCCTTGATTAAAGAAAAAATAATAATAATTTTTTTGAAGATAAACAATGAGTCTTCGATTGACATTTTAACAAGGTCTTCGATTGGCATCTGGACAAAGCTCTTTCGATTGGCATTTTAACAAGGTCTTCGATTGGCCATTTGGAACCCTTCGATTAAGCTTTGGTCCGCAAGTCTTCGATTGAGTGTTGGACCCCCTTTAATCAAGCTTTAATTCACAAAACAAATGCCCCTTTCGATTTGCCTTCAGCGCACAAGGAAAAAGGCCCCTTTCGACTTGCCTTCAGCGCACAAGGAAAAAGGCTTCTTTTGACTTGCCTTTGGTGCACAAGGCAAGAACCCCCTACAAGTGTGTTTCAATTCATCAGGATAAATTCCCCTTCACGCTTACCTTGGATTCACTAAGTTAAAGACTCCTTTCAACTTGCCTTCAATGTATAAGATAAAGACTTCCTTTGTGCTTGCCTTTAATGCACAAGGCCAAGACTCTTCAACACAGTTTCTGCACTATGGCACACAATATGGCCCCTTCGAAAGAGTACTCCAAAGTTCTAGTCGAAGGAAACACATTGGACAGTCATTCGAAGAAGGCACAAAGCATGCATGTGGTCTCTTCAAAAGAGCACACTCATTGTTTTAAAACGAAAGATACACATATTGCTAACCAAAACGAAAGAGAGATATGCAAAGATGTTGGTTGGTCCAAAATCCCACATATTGCCATACTCAAGTTTGCTGCACAAAGCATTCTGAAGGAAGCTTCGATTAGCCTGGAGAGAGTTTTTGGTTGGGGCTAGCTGAGTAGGGGCTACACTGAAGAGGCCCAAATGATGAGATTTGAGCCATTTGAAGGACACGCCTTGGTGGCCCATTCGAAGAGGGCACAAAACATACATATGAAAGACACTCAAAAAGTCAATTCAAAGGAGGAAACAAAAGGCCCATTCGAAGGGTACAAAAATGTTCCATTCAAAAGATACCTTCAAAAAAGGCAACCAAAGGCCCATTCGAAGGATATACAAGAGGTCCAATCGAAGGGCAGAGACTGAAGGTATTCGAAAGCCAAAATTTTCCACATTCATTCAAATTAAAAAAAAAATAGACAAGTTTCATGACTTTGGAAAAGTTACAAAACATCATTCAAGACTTTGAAAACACTTGTTTATGGTTGTTTAAACCTTTGTTCTCTTGTCCCCTCCATCCCCTCTATATAAATAACACACTAGCCAGATCAAAGGAGGCTGGACACAACCGGAGAGAGTCACACAAAATTAAAAATACATTCTTGGAGGTTTCCTGAGGCTTTTCCAATCATCCCCAGCCCCTAAGCAAGCACACATCTAGAAGTGCCAAATTGAAGCAACCGTTAAACAAAGGTATCCACGCCTGAAGCCACAGATTTATCCATCACCATTGGTAAGAATTGGTAAAAAGATCAAACTTTATATTTGCATGACACATCAACACTTGTAGTTCATTTGATTTGTTATTCAAGATTAAAGACCTGGGTTCGACCCCAGGTCTGCATTTGTTTTGTTTCTAACACTTAGTGCAGACCAAGTCTGAGCAGACCAGCGCGCACAAGATCAAAGGACATGGGTTCGACACCCAGGTCCTGCATCTTTATTGTTCTAATGTTTGTATTACAGATATGAATCAAAAAGCATATTGCCCTCCTGGATCGAAGAAGACAGTTCCCACCTGGATCGAAGAAAATAACACCCTTCACAGAACCGAAAGGCAACATCCCTCCTGGATCGAAAGTCCCATCTTCCCCTGGATCAAAATGCAGCTTCCCCTCTGGGTCGAAAAAAACCCCTTTCTCTCTGGATCGAAGGATGCCCCTTTTGTATCTTTATTTTTGTTTTCATTATTTCTCTTGTGAAATTAATTTCAAATAAAAAAAACATTAGGCTAGTATTTTTATTAATCAAATTAAATTGTAAATAAATTAATTAATCATTTTAACCTTTTCTTGAAATTAAAATTAAATAGACTTAGGTTGTATTTTCTTAAAATAAACAAAACGAACAAAAAGATTTATTTTCCTTAGGATTTAGACGCTCCTTTTAATACGTTTGCGCATTTATTTAGTTTTCGTATTTCTATAATATACCTCTCATAAAGCCATGTAATAGCGTAGGATTTACATTCCCACACTTTACATTTCTGCACTTTAAATTCCTGTATATATATTAATTGTTAGTAATTAGGCTTGTATGGAAAGATTAATAATCAAACGCTAGCAAACTTAACAAAAAGACAAAAATAACTTAAACATAAATACACTTGCACATATACACCTTTAGGGTGCCCCACTTTGGTTTCCTTCGGAAATAAAACAGTCATGTCCCTCGAGGCAGGGACGCTTTAGTAAAGACCCATAAATCAAAATATCATAGTCCCTTGATGAACCTACAATTTCCTTTCGGTAAATGATCTAGTCCCTAAACAGAAATTGCTAAAACGTCTCTACATTGTTGCCTTTATGACTGTATGTCCCTTAGAATGCCCCTCATACATCCAACGATGGGGCTTCTTATGAATCAATGATAAGGTAGCAACATCTAAAGGATGAGGAAACTAATATTACCTTACAGTTCTGCCACCGTAACACAGCGGAGGTGAAAGTTTCATCATGAAAAACATTATTTGTTATAGTGCATAATCAATGTCTGCTAATGGCGTAGGAGTGCCGCGAGCAGCCTTAACCAACATAAATGAGGAAAGATTTAAAGATATAAAGATATAAATGATTTATCATCATATGAAATTTGGTGTGATGCTCTAGAATTAAGGTTTAATATGTAAGGAGACATGTCTTACATACCAGAAGAGTTCATACTTTTAAAAGAGGAGACATACATGCCACTTGTTTGATATATATATATATATATATATATATATATATATATATATATATATATATATATATATATATATATATATATATATATATATATATATATATAATGAGAATCAAAATCAATGGTGGTGGGAGCAGGAATAACAACATTTAATAATGGGCTTTTAAATTTCTTTTTATTTGCTCTCAACAATTTGGAACACTCAGATTTTCAATGAGCCTTCTCCTTGCAAAAAGAAATTCATCATTATCAAATTCAATTCTATATTGATATTTTGTTTTGTGAATAGAAGCAACAAAAATATATGGAGTCGTGTAGATACTTCCTTTATTTGAAATCTGATATGTGCATGCTGCCTGTGGTGTGTTTCCTTGAAGAAGTGTTAATATGTGTTATCCGTGCTTTGTCTAAAAATAGTCAAATGGGGGAAATTGTTGTTATTTTGATTGACTTATTTTTATAGGCAAAATAGAAAGCAAGATCTCGCGAAAGTTATTGAGCACATCTTGCTTATTTTGTTCAGTGTTTAATTCTAGAGGTAATTACAAGAAATGGTCAAAGTTTATTCAGTATAAGATTTTGTTGAAGTTGCGTTGAAAGAAAGATTTGACTGACTAATATTTATAGATAACTTGTTGAGCAATATGTCCTAAACATGTTATGTGACATTTGGACGCGCGTACTGCACTGACTGCATCATATGACCGCTTGCGTATTTGGTTAGAGAACCTGTATTAATTATGGTACGGTGAGAAGTTTGTTAATCCAAATCAATTTAAAAATATATTTTATTAAATCATAATCCATAAAGGTTGAAGAAGATTTAATTGGATATGGTTAGATTAAAAAGTCATAAGATTTGAGATAAATAAGAAGATTTTTATTGGATTTGCATTGAAAAAATATTTATTTGAATTTGGTTTAAATAAGAAGATTTGGTTTGATTGGATTTGCATTGAAGAAAATATTCATTTGAATATAACTTGAAGGAAGATTTGGTTCAGATTTATCATATTTAAGATTGTTTTCAAATTGATATGTAAAGATATTGATTGAAGATTTATATTCCGATATCTTATTGGATTTGCGCTTAATGAGAAAATATAAAATCTCCATTAAAGATGATTTAAAGTGTGTTTCAGTTTTTGCAAGAGATTTATTCTAAATCCTTTATTTGAGAAGTTGAAAATGTAATTTATATCAAGTAAAGATTTTATTTGATTTGTTTAAAATTCAGAATTTTGTTACGTGCATAGATGTCAAGTCAAATGTTCCATGATATGTGAGACATCTGTCTCAGAGTGGTTAATTGGAGAGTAAGATAAACTGAAGTATATCTCATCCTTTTATGATGTGTTTCCTTTTCTATTATATCAGAGATATGAGTGTTTGTACTTGGAAAATATCTATTATTAGCAAGATTTATTTTGGTGTGCTTATTTGTACAATATTTGTATCAATCAAGAATTTCAATCTTTCTAATAAATATTTGATTAATCATGTGTGTTTTTGGAGGATGTGATATGAATCAAATATGGCAGGAATAATCAAGAGATTCCAATTTATTCAAGTGATCAATCAAGATTGAAAATCATCATTATTGAAGATTGATTTCATGTGCTTTTTAGAATTCCAACCAAATTCATGATGAGCTTTTGGAGCTTAACTTTTTTGACTATATAAGGAGTTCATCTCCTATGTGAAGACTCGGACCTCAAAGAGAAAACATTTACTCATTAGGAGAATTTTGTTTTAGTTAAGTCTTTGTTTTTGTTTGTATTTTATACACTTTATTCATGTACTTCAAATCTAAATTAGCCGAATAAAATATTGAGTTGTAAAGTTGTTATACCATCCATCTTCTTGTTCTAACTTTAAAAATACCTGAAAAGTGTTTGAGTGAAAGTGAGAGAGATCTCTTATTCAAAGAGTCTTCCCGGATATTATTATAAAAGTGGCATTGAACTAGGAGAGTTCGAATAAGCCCAGTTGTACTTCTGACTATTGAGAGTGGAGTTCTTTCTATAAGAAATCTTAAATAGAAATTCGCGGATAATATGAGAAAAATGACATTGAATTGAGAGAGTTGAAGTAAGTTCTGTTAGAATTAATTTAGATTTTATAATTAATTAGATATTAATTTATATTTAGGAATATCTTTTAGATTGTTTATATCTTTGTTAGAAGATATATCTTAGATCATCTTATATCTTTGTTAGAAGATATATTTTAGATTTAATTTTATGTATAAATAGCCTAGTGGAGTAGGTTATTGTAATTCATTGTAAATCCTTATTTTGAAGCTGTCAGTAAATATTCCTTTTGTCTTTCATCTCTTCTTTGTGCGTCAACAATTGGTATCTAGAGCTCTGGTTTGAAATCCACGGGGAAAAGAAGTATTGTGATTAAGAATTACAATATTCTAATTCTGGGGGTTTTGAGAAACATTGATTTGGGAAACTCTGCGTAAATTGCTCAAAGGTAGAAGATGAACGGGAACAACGGCGATATCCATTCCAAGCTTCCAGTATTTGATGGTAAAAATTGGAATCAGTGGAAGATTCAGATGCACGTGTTATTTGGTTCTCAAGATGTGTTAGATCTTGTCACTGATAGCTATAATCGGTTAGAAGCAGATGCAACAGAGGCACAGAAGGTAGCACAAAAGGCGCTGAGGAAGAAAGACCAGAAGGTGTTGTTCTACATCCATCAATGTGTGGATGCTAATGTGTTTGAGAAGATTGTTGATTCTGAAACAACAAAGGTTGTGTGAGACACACTGGTCAGATGTTACGGTGGTGACGCATTAGTGAAGAAGGTGAAGCTTCAGTCTCTCAGAAAGAAATATGAGAATCTCAACATGAAGGACAACGAGAAAGTTTATGAATACATCTCTAGAGTGATTCTGATCACTAATGAGATGAAAGCTTGTGGAGAAACTTTGTCTGAACAAGTAATTATTGAGAAGATCTTGAGATCTTTAACTTCTCAGTTTAATTACATTGTGGTAGCAATTGAACATTCTAAAGATCTGAGCACCATGAGAGTTGAAGAGCTGAAAAGTAGTCTAAAGGCGCATGAGTTGCGTATGACTGCGAGAACTTCTGAGAGGGAAGTAGAGCAACAGGCTCTGAAAGCAACTTTTGGTAAGAAGTATCAGAAGCAGTCTTGGTCAAAAGCCAGGAAGAAAACCAAGGGTGGTCAAAGTTCAGAAGATTCAAACTATGATAGGTAGAAGAATGTCCAGAAGGGAAAGGAGAAGTATGACAAGAAGTATGTTCAGCGTTACTGTTGCAAGAACTTTGGTCACTATGCTAGAGATTGCTGGTCCAACAAAGAAAGGAAGTCAGAAGAAGCAAATATAGCAAGAGGAGAGTCTGATGATGAACCTGTGCTATTGTTGGCTTTTGAACCTGATGATCTGAATTCATCAGAATGGTGGTATATGGACACAGGGTGTTCAAACCATCTTACTGGAAATAAGAAGTGGTTGGTTGATTTTGACTCGGGAAAGAGTACATAGATCAGATGTGCTGATGATAAATACCTCAATGCAGAAAGTATGGGAAATGTCAGAATCATTCTAAACAATGGGAAAGCAGCAGTGATCCATAATGTTTGGTATGTACCTGGAATGAAAAGAAATCTGATGAGTGTGGGACAACTGGTTGAGAAAGGTTTTTCAGTTTCCATGAAGGAAAATCTTCTGAAGCTGTATGACTGTAATCAGAAGCTGATTATGGAGTCAGAATAGGGAAGGAACAGAACATTCAAGGTGAATGTTAGAACTACAGAATCTGAATGTCTTAGTGCAACAAGTGTTGTCAAGGAGAGTGAGTTGTGGCACAGAAGATTTGGTCATCTTAATTTCATAAGTTTAGGGCATCTGAAATCAAATAATCTGGTACATGGAATTCCTACAATCAAGAAGCCTGAGAATTCATGCAAGGTGTGCATGAAAGGGAAGCAACCAATATTACCATTTACATCAGAAGTAGCTCCAAGAGCAAATCAAGCCTTGGGAGTAGTACATTCTGATGTGTGTGGTCCGTTTCCAGTAACATGGAATGGAGGGAATAAATATTGTGTCATTTATTGATGAGTTCACCAAAATGACATGGATATCTCTCATAAAGTTCAAACACGAGGTTTTTGTTGAATTTAAGAAGTTCAGACTGAAGGCTGAGAATCAGAGTGGCTAGACTCTGAAGATTCTTAGAACTGATGGTGGTGGTGAGTACAACTCAACAGAATTCAGAAGTTTATATGAGTAAAATGGGATTGAGCATGAGGTTACTTCTCCCTATACTCCTTTACACAATGGTCTTGCTGAAAGAAGAAATCGTACTTTGCTAGATATGGTGAGAAGCATGCTGAAAGAGAAGAAGCTTCCTCATACTCTGTAGGGAGAAGCTGTTGCAACTGCATGTTATGTGCTCAACATATGTTCAACAAAGAATTTGAAAAAAATAGTTCCTATTTAGAAGTGGACTGGAGATAAGCAAAGTGTTAGTCATCTGAAGATGTTTGGTTCTGTTTACTACAAACATGTCCCAGAAGCCAGAAGACAGAAGTTGGATGATAGAAGTAAAGTGATGTTGCTGGTGGGGTACCACAGTACAGGTTTGTACAAACTTTATTGTCCAGAAACTAACATAGTTGAGTTCAGCAGAGACGTCATTATAGAGGAATCATATGTTTGGAATTGGGAAAACTCTTGTCCTGACTCTGATGAGAGAACTTCTGAAGAAAAGTCAGAAATACATGTTTGTAAAGATGGTAAAGACTCTGACTCTAAAGAAGATACAAAAGGAGAAGATGATTCTGAATCTGACTCCGATGGTGATCCAGAATCAAAGTTCTGGAGAAAGTCCAATTTCTGAAGCAAGCGATTCTGAAGGGGAAAGTTCTGGTGTGCAAAGTTCTGAAGGTCCAGTTCAGAGGCAACAAAGAGTCAGAAGCATCCCAAGAAGATTTGCATAGTTTGACATGTTGCAAGACACTGAAGTAGACTCTGAAGGAGAAGTTATTCAGTGTGCAATGTTAGTAGACTCTGAACCCGTGAGTACGAAAGAGGCTCTTAAGAAGCAAGTTTGGTTGCAGGCCATGAAAGAAGAACTTGATGCTATAGAGAGAAACAAGACTTGGAAGATGACTGAACTTCCAAAAGGCAAGAAAGCCATCAACCTCATATGGGTTTTCAAGCTAAAGCTAAAGCCAGATGGATCAATTGGTAAACACAAAGCAAGATTAGTAGCAAGAGGATTTCTACAGAATCCTGGGCTGGATTACTTTGAAGTGTTTGCACCTGTAGCGAGACATGAAACAATTAGACTAGCGATTGCAATAGCTGCTAACGGGAATTGGCCTTTGATGCATTTAATTGTAAAATCTGCATTTCTGAATGGTCCATTGAAATAAGAGGTATACGTATCACAACCTCCTGGATTTGAGAAAAAGAATCAGGAAGAGATGGTGTTCAAATTACACAAAGCCTTGTATGGATTGAAGCAAGCGCCCAGAGCTTGGAATTTGAAGATTGATTCATTTTTCAAGGAACAAGGATTTCAGAAGTGTGAGATGGAGTATGGTGTTTATGTCCAGCACACTTCAGAAGGTAATATGATTCTGGTTTGTTTGTATGTTGATGACATATTACTCACAGGAAGTTCTGAACAAAAGATAGTTGAGTTCAAGAAAGTTCTGATGAATGCGTTTGAGATGACAGATCTTGCGAAAATGATTTTCTTTCTAGGGATGAAATTTATGTACTCTGAGAAAGGAATCATTTTGCATCAGATAAAGTATGAACTAGAGCTTCTGAAGAGATTTGAGCTAGAAAATTACAAAGCTACTGTCACACCTACTGATACGAATCAGAAGTTGGACACTGATTCTGATGGAGAGGATGTGGATGATACAACCTTCAAACAGTTGGTTGGTTCTCTGAGGTATTTGTGTAATACCAGACCTGATATTTGTTATGCAGTTGGAATAGTTAGCAGATTTATGAGTAAACCAAAGTGGTCTCATTATCAAACTGTTGGCAGGATTCTGAGGTATGTAAAGGAAACTCTGAAGTATGGAGTGTTATTTCCGTCTGGAAGAAAGATCGAATCATAACTTGAGTTATTCAGACTATGATTGGTGCGGAGATAGAGTGGACAGAAGAAGTACTTCTGAATACTTATTCAAATTTCTGAGAGGTCCTATTTCTTGGTGTTCCAAGAAGCAAACTGTTGTTGCGCTGTCAACCTGTGAAGCTGAATATATTGCAAGCGCTCTGACTGCGTGTCAAGCTGTGTGGATTCTGAACTTGCTGAAAGATCTGAAGATTGAGGTAAATAAACCTCTGAAACTGATGATTGATAACAAGTGTGCAATCAATCTTGTCAAGAATCCAGTGTTGCATGGGAGAAGCAAGCATATTAAGACCAATTATCATTTTCTGAGGAATCAAGTTCAAAATGGAATATTAAAAGTTGTGCACTGTAGTATCCAGAAGCAGCTGACAGATATTCTGACAAAGGCTATCAAAACTGATCAATTTCTTGGTTTAAGGGATGAAATTGATGTTGTCAGTTTTCGATAAATATAAATTAAGGGATGGTGTTAGAATTAATTTAGATTTTATAATTAATTATATATTAATTTATATTTAGGAATATCTTTTAGATTGTTTATATCTTTGTTAGAAGA
Source organism: Vicia faba (assembly GCA_948472305.1). Classification (NCBI taxonomy): domain Eukaryota; kingdom Viridiplantae; phylum Streptophyta; class Magnoliopsida; order Fabales; family Fabaceae; genus Vicia; species Vicia faba. The sequence goes on along the minus strand of OX451738.1, from coordinate 400,019,587 downwards.
TATATAGCTTAGATCTTCTTATATTTTTGTTAGAAGATATATTTTAGATTTAATTGTGTGTATAAATAGTCTAGTGGAGTAGATTATTGCAATTCATTGTAAAACTTTATTTTGAAACTGTCAATAAATATTTCTTTTATCTTTCATCTCTTCTTTATGCACCAACAAGTTTAATTATACTTCTGACTATTAAAAATGAATTTTTTTTTCTTTAAGTTGAATATTCTTCATGGATAATTTTATAGTGAATTGAGTTATCAATTTTGGTATTATTTACTTTTGCTTTAATTCTATCTGTTACATAAGTATATTGTCATAAAAATTATAGTTATGTTATTTTGACATCTACGTGCGACACCTACACAGTATATTAAAACACCTTTAATTCTTTTATCATTAAATCCTCTCTCCTCTTTTCAAATTATAAGATAAGATCAAATATATTTGAATGCATTTATATACATGTTTGTCATAGGTGTCGTTTTTAGATGTTGATATAATATGACTCTAAAAATTATGCTAGACACTGTATTTAACATATGTCCGTCCAAAGAAGAGAATTCATAGTAATACCATTGTTCGTCGAATTGTCTTTTGTGTCCTTCTTATTATTCAATAACTTCCACACGAGTAACTATACCTTTAAAGGAATCAATTTATTATAAGTTACATACTCAAATAAACATATTTTTGTTATCTACTTAGTGACAATACATGTTCAAATAAATATTTGTAGGAAGTTAGAAATATAGCGACCCGCATTCAAACTTGAGACTCTACCTAAAGTGTCATCATTGTCAAACTATTAGCGGTAACAACTAATATAAATTGAGATTTATTCTAATTTTTAATTTTTTTTTTAATGTTTATACTTCTATTTAGATATGTGCAACTCATTATTCATAATAAGACTATTAAATTTAGGTACATTTCAATGTGTATCTTAATATCCTAAAAACTTAATTTAACTCACAAGAACCTACTTTAAAATAAATATTTTCTTAAGAGTGAAATATAAAATGGATTAATAATTTAATTCACAAGAACCTACTTTAAAATAAATATTTTCTTAAAGAGAAATATAAAATGGATTAGTTGTAGGTTTAAATTGCCGTTTGGAATATTCAGAATTAATTTTAGAATAAATAGAATTAATTCTGATTGACTTTCAAGTGTTTGGTATTGATTTTGTCTTCAGAATTAATTCTACGTTAGAATTTGTAGTTTTTGTCTCTAGAATTGACTCTGAGCAATTATTATATTGAAATTTATTGTTCAATTCACTTTTACTATCCAAATAAATTAATTAGCTTCATTGCAACTTTGATCTCCTATTTAGTCTTTTTCTTGATTTTGATACCCCTATTTTAAAAACTACTATTTTAGTCTCCTTTTTAAATTTTCTTTTGAGTTTTCATCCCTTCATTTTAAAAACCTTGATTTTGGTCCCTTTTTTAAGTTCTAAGTTGCAATTTTAGTGCATGTTTGATTTGGTTTTTGGAAGGATCAAAAGCAATTCTAGAGGTGTATAATTGATTCTGGGTGATTTTAAGATGTTTGGTTAGGCAAAAGTAGAATTTGATTATGTTGGAAATCATTTATATTTTATGAATGTCTTGTTGACTAAGTTTGTTAGAGGGTATTTTAGTATTTTGTTATACCTTAATATTTGTGTATAAATAGCCAAGTAGTAAATAGGTCAATGTATCCATTACTCCTTATTTTGTAACCGCCATTTAATATATTCATTTTGTCATTCATCTCTCCTTGTGCACCAACAATTGGTATCAGAGCTCTGGTTCGAAATCCACGGAGAAACACGAGTGAACAGTGAGGTGTTGTGTGATTGAGAATCACATTTTTTTCTGATTCGGTGGGATTTAGGAAACATTGTGTGTTTAGTGAGTTTTGAGTGAACTACACAAGGTTGAAGATGAACGGAAACGGTGATATCAGTTCCAAGATTCCAGTGTTTGATGGCAAAAACTGGAATAATTGGAAGATCCAGATGCGTGTGTTGTTCGATTCTCAAGATGTGTTAGATCTTGTCACCGATGACTATGCTTCATTAGCAGCAGACGCGACGGAGGCACAAAAAATGCAGAAGGTGATAAGGAAGAAAGATCAGAAAGCATTATTCTACATCCATCTGTGTGTGGATGCAAATGTGTTTGAGAAGATTGCTGACTCTGAACAACAAAGGTTGTGTGGGACACACTGGTCAGATGTTACAGTGGTGACGCATCAGTGAAGAAGGTGAAGTTTCAGTCCCTAAGAAAGCAATATGAGAATCTCAACATGAAGGACGACGAGAAGGTTTATGAGTACATCTCTAGAGTGATTCTGATCACTAATAAGATGATAGCTTGTGGAGAAACCCTTTTTGAACAGTAATCATAGAGAAAGTATTGAGATCTATAACTTCTCAGTTTGATTATATTGTGGTAGTAATTGAACATTCCAAAGATTTGAGCACCATGATAGTTGAAGAGTTGCAAAGTAGTCTAGAGGCGCATGAGTTGTGTATGACGGAGAGAACTCCTGAGAGGGAAGTAACTTCTGGTAAGAAGTATCAGAAGTAGACATGGTCAAAATCCAGAAAGAAAACTAATGGTGGTCAGAGGTCAGAAGCTTCAGCCTCTGATAGGCAGAAGAATGTCCAGAAGGGAAAGGAGAAGTTTGACAAGAAGAATGTTCAGTATTACTGTTGCAAGAATTTTGGTCACTATGCCAAAGATTGTTGGTCAAACAAAGAAAGGAAGTCAGAAGAAGCAAATATAGCCAGAGGAGAGTCTGATTATGAACCAGTGCTATTGTTGGCTTCTGAATTTGATGATATGAATTCATCAGAATAGTAGTATATGGACACAGGGTGTTGAAACCATCTTATTAGAGACAATAAATGATTGGTTGATTTTGACTCTAAGAAGAGTACAAAGATCAGATGTGCTGATGATAAATACCTCAATGCAGAAGGTATGGGAAATGTTAAAGTCATTCTAAACAATGGGAAATTAGAAGTGATCCAGAATGTGTGGTATGTATCGGACATGAAAAGCAATCTGATGAGTGTCGGACAACTGATTGAGAAAGGTTTTTCAGTTACCATGAAGGACAATCTTCTAAAGTTGTATGACTGTAATCAGAAGTTGATTATGGATTCAAAACAAGGAAGGAATAGAACATTCAAGGTGAATGTTAGAACTTCAAACTCTGAATGTCTTAGTGCAACAAGTGTTGTCAAGGAGAGTGAGTTGTGGCACAGAAGATTTGGTCATCTGAATTTCAGAAGCTTAGGACATCTGAAATCGAAGAAGCTGGTACAGGGAACTCCTACAATCAAGAAGCCTGAGTATTCATGCAGGGTGTGCATGGAAGGGAAGCAACCAAGATTTCCATTTGCTTCAGAATTAGCTCCAAGAGCAAAGTATTCCTTAAGAGTAGTGCATTCTGATGTGTGTGGTCCATTTCCAGTAGCATCGATTGGAGGGAATAAATACTTTGTGCCATTTGTTGATGTGTTCACCAGAATGACATGGATATCTCTCATCAAGTTCAAACATGAGGTTTTGCTGAATTCAAGAGTTCAGACTGAAGGTTGAGAATCAAAGTGGCCAGACTCTGATGATTCTTAAAATTGATGGTGGTGGTGAGTATAACTTCACAGAGTTCAGAATATTTTGTAAGGAGAATGGAATTGAGCATGATGTTACTGCTCCCTATACTCCTTAACACAATGGTCTTGCTGAAAGAAGAAATCGTATGGTGAGAAACATGCTAAAAGAGAATAAGTTTTCTCATACTTTGTAGGGAGAAGCTGTTTCCATTTCATGTTATGTGCTCAACAGATGTCCAACAAAGAAGCTGAAGGAAATAGTTCTTATTCAGAAGTGGAATGGAAAAAATCAAAGTGTTAGTCATCTGAAGGTGTTTGGTTATGTGTGTTGCAAACATGTTCCAGAAGTCAGAAGATAGAAGTTGGATGATAGAAGTAAAGTAATGTTACTGGTGGGGTACCACAATATAGGTTCGTACAAACTTTATTGTCCAGAAACTAACAGAGTTGAGTTCAACAGAGACATCATTGTAAAAGAATCAGAAGTTTATAATTGGGAAAAGTCTCGTTCTGACTCTGATGAGAGAACTTTAGGAAAAAAAAGTCAGAAACACATGTTTCTGAAGCTGGTAAATATTTTGCCTATAAAGATGAGTCTGATGGTGACTCTGACTCTGAAGTAGATTTAGAAGGTGAAGATGATTCAGACTCTGACTTCAATGGTGATTCAGACTCTGGAAATTTTAGACTCTGAACACAGTCACAGTTTTGGAGAAAGTCTAATTTCTGAAGCAAGAGCTTCTGAAGGGGAAAGTTTTAGTGTTCGATGTTCAGAAGTTCAAGTTCAGAGGCAATAAAGAGTCAGAAGCATCCAAAGAATATTTGCAGAGTTTGACATGCTGCAAGACACTGAAGTAGACTCCGAAGGAAAAGTTATTAAATATGCAATGTTCGTAGACTCTGAATCCGTAAGTACGGAAGAGGCTCTTAAGCAGCAAGTCTGGTTTCAAGCCATGAAAGAAGAACTTGATGTTATAGAGAAAAACAAGACTTGGAAGCTGACAGAACTTCCAAAAGGCAAGAAAGCCATCAGTGCCAGATGGGTTTTCAAGCAGAAGCTAAAGCCAGATGGATCAATTGGCAAACCCAAAGCAAGATTAGTAGAAAGAGGTTTTCTACAAAAGCTTGGGCTGAATTACTCTGAAGTGTTTTTCACCTGTAATGAGACATGAAACAATCAGACTAGTGATTGCAATAGCTGCTAACAAGATTTGGCCTCTGACGCATTTATGTGTAAAATCTGCATTTCTGAATGGTCCATTATAAAAAGAGGTATATGTGTCACAACCTCCTGGATTTAAGAAAAAGAATCAGGAAGGGATGGTGTTCAGATTACACAAAGCCTTGTATGGATTAAAGTAAACGCCCAGAGCCTGGAATCTGAAGATTGATTCATTTTTCAAGAAACATGGGGTTTCAGAAGTGTGAGATAGAGTATGATGTTTATGTTCAGCACACTTCATAAGGCAATATGATTCTAGTATGTTAGTATGTTGATGACATAATGCTAACAAGAAGTTTTGAACAAGAGATAGCTAAGTTCAAGAAGGTTCTGATGAATGAGTTTGAGATGACAGATCTTGGGAAAATGAGTTACTTTCTAGGGATGGAGTTTGTGTATTATGAGTAAGGAATCATTTTGCATCAGATGAAGTATGAACTTGAGCTTCTGAAGAGATTTAAGCTGGAGAATTACAAAAATGCTATCACACATGCTGATACGAATCAAAAGTTGGACTCTGATTCTGATGGAGAGGATGTGGATGCTACAACCTTCAAACAGTTATTTGGTTCTCTGAGGTATCTGTGTAATACCAGACATGATATTTGCTATGTAGTTGGAAGGTTAGCAGATTTATGAGTAAACCAAAGTGGTCTCATTACCAAGTTGTTGTCGAGATTCTGAGGTATGTGAAGGGAACTCCGAAGTATGGAGTGTTATTTCCTTCTAGAAGAAAGACCGAATCAAAACTTCTGAGTTATTCAGACTCTGGTTGGTGTGAAGACAGAGTTGACAGAATAAGTACTTTTGTATACTTATTCAAATTTCTGGGAGGTCTTATTTCTTGGTGTTCCAAGAAGCAACCTATTGTTGCGCTGTCAACATGTGAAGCTGAATATATTACTGGCGCTCTGACTGCATGCCAAGCTGTGTGGATTCTGAACTTGCTACATGATCTGAAGATCGAGGTAAACAAGCCTCTGAAGTTGATGATTGATAACAAGTCTATAATCAATCTTTCCAAGAACCCGGTGTTGCATGAGAGAAGCAAGCATATTGAGATCAAATATCACTTTTCAAGAAATCAAGTTCAGAATGAAATATTAGAAGTTATGCACTGTAGCACTCAGAAGCAGCTGGAAGACGTTCTAACAAAGACTATCAAGACTGATCAATTTCTTTATTTGAGGAATGAAATTGGTGTTGTCAGTTTTGTGTAAATATAAATTAAGGGATAGTGTTGAAAATAATTTATATTTTAGAAATGTCTTGTTGACTAAGTCTGTTAGAGGGTATTTTAGTATTTTATTATACCTTAATATTTGTGTATAAATAGTCAAGTAATAAATATATCAATGTATCCATTACTCCTTATTTTGTAACTGTCATTTAATATATTCCTTTTGTCTTTCATCTCTTCTTGTGCACCAACAGATTTTGCCTCTAGAATTGATTATATTTGAAGCTAGAATTTGTAGCTTCTGCCTTTAGAATTGATTCTGGGTAATTTTTACACTGAAATTTATTGTTCAACTCACTTTAACATAAATGTATTCAAACACAAATCAATTCTGTTAAACTCATTTATGATAGAATCAATTCTACAAACTCAATTCTACTAGAATCAATTCTGTCCACCACCAATCCAAACACACCCTTAGTCCTCTTTTTAATTATGGTGATGATGAAAAATGAACCAAAATTCAAAATAAAACTTAAAAGAGGGATTAAAATTGTAACTTAAAACTTAAAAAAAGAACAAAAATCATGATTTTTAAAATGAGAGGACAAAATTCAAAAGAAAACTTAAAAAAAATAAATTAAAATAATGGTTTTTAAAATAAGAAATAAAAAAAAATAATTAGAGGGATCAAAATTACAATTAAATTAAATTAATTTTACTAAACTAATTTCTAATAAAATTAATTTTATCAAACTCAATTCAATTATGTTAACTAAAGACACGCTATTAAGTATGTTGTTATATTATGAAAATGAAATTTTTTTAGTTTTCCTTTAAACCGGCGTTGAGGATATTTTGCATTAATTTCATTAATTAAGTGGAAAAGATAAACTAAAAATTAGAGAGAAAAATGAGTGATAAATAATAAACTATACAAAAATCAAAATGAAAATTTTATAGGAAAAAGCTAACATTAAGGAGGGAGTAATAAAGAGGTTGCATCCTTTGATGGTACACATAGATTTGACAACTTAAATGAGAGCCATAATTATTGGTCTGACTATTTATTCTATGAAAGTACTATCATCATAAGTTGATGAGCAAAGCATTAAGTACGTCCCTTTCTTTCTATTGCACTTGCTATAACAATTACTATATCATTCTTTATTAGGATAATTTATCCAAATTAGAACACTAAATATTCCAAATCTCATGATTCAATAAAAAAAAAACCAATTAAAATATTTATTAAGCATGGGTTGAATTCAAACAGATTTATATTAGGTAAAGATTGATAGAAAAAGGTATCGACGTTACCTAAAGAATCATACCAGAATCAGAATTAAAAAGTAAAAGAAAATTCAAAAGAAAAAAAAGGGTAATAATTTGGAATTTGGTACAAATTATGACCTATCTGATAAAAGCCAATAAAGCAATGTATGATGTGCTCATTTCTTTTTTTTACTTTTGATTGTAACTTTCATCTTATTCACACAAAAAATACAAAAAAAAAAATGTTGAAAATGAAGTTACAAAATTTACTCATTCACTTTAACAGTTCTCAGTGAAATCATTAGCTTCCACAAGAAAAAAGAAGCTTTGTATCCTCCAAAACTATGCAATGTGCACTCTTCACAGCATGTGTTCCTTTTTTTTGTTTCTGCAAAAGATCAAAGAGTGAATAAGTCTCATTTTGTTTCACAGTTCAGTTGATTCAGTTGGTAGTTGTGCAGGGACATCAGACTATAAAGACTCTGGATCGAGTCTGCTATGAAATTCGAGCCATCAGACTACAAAGAGCGAAATGTCGAGAGTCAGTGATGGTAGGCAAGAACAAACTCTGCAGCAGCTGCATCAAAGAGATATGGAGAGTTTTAGACAGAAGTTTTTATGGCGATGTTGAGAAAACGAGAGAAGACAAAGGAAAAACCTTCTGAGACGGTAAGAACAACAGAATGTCTATGTCACCGCGGGGCTAGCTAGCATTCTTTATAGCAGTGACCACCTACAAGAGAGGGGGACCAAAACCAAACCAAACCAAGGATAAGAATAAGACATGCAAGAGTTTCAACCAATAACTTTATTTGGAATAGGATTGTAGAAACGGTCAAATGAAAATCTATTCGAGAATTTTGCAAATTGAGTCGAGTAGTCAGAAATAATGAATTACCTTGTATGTTAAACTTTGTTTGTACATTGGTTTGTTTGATTAATCGAGTTGGTATGACAGAAAAAAATATTGCAGTATTCATCAATAGAAAGGCAAGTTGATGTAATTGTAGGCGTGTGAATGAGGCAACAATTCTTCTACTTCGATCCTTGAACTGGTGCAACTAGAGCATTTTCTGATTCTGTTACGGCTAAGAGACTCGACTTCTGCTAAGAAAACGCTACAAACTGGTCTATGATCGGAGAATCTTGACTCCCCGCGTACATAAGATAATTGGCGGAGGCCTCGTCCGTGCCATAAGATCCGATCACACCTTCATCCACAAAGATATTTGAATCAAATTTGTATAAACAATGCTTTAGTTTTAAAATAAAGACCAAGAACATTTCTTTTGATAATGTATTCATACCATGCTGGCGTTCTTCTCTTTTGTTTTGATTGTCTTTCATCGCCTGCATATCTGTCCGAATTGTTTGAATATTTGTATGTCGGGGGAAAGTAAATTTGCCCTTCGCTCCATCCTTCAAAGACGCGACCTTGTTCCCGCTCTATATGCAGCTGAGAGAAAAACAATGCTGATATTACAGATACTTCGAGACAAGAAGTAAAGCTATAGGATATTGTAAGAGTATAAATTATCATACCTGGTCATTCTCTAACAATATCTTCCAATTATGCATCTCAACAAGAGCTTTTGCTGCACGGTATGTAAGGGCTATCCGATAGTTTAAATCCCCGAGCCAGATTATTCGACTGCACCAATTAACCAAAGAACTTTATTAAGTTTCGAAATCTCCAAGCATCAGAGGAATGGAAAAAGTTTTAGAAAATGATGAAAGGCTTACTCGTGATCCAGAATAGTCTGAGGAGAACTCTCGTCACCAATTCCGTTAACTCGAGGAAACCTTGTCTTTCTGAGAATCTCCATTACATCTGAATTTCTCCTTAGCTCATCACCTTCCTTTTGTCCAGAAGTCAAGTGACTACATATGAAGCAAAAGCTTGTTTTGTGCAAAGACATGCTAATTGATATCGAACCCTGAAAAGCATGAGACTATGAATGAGATCATCTCCTCCTCGGAGTTTGTTATGAATTATCTTATTAAAAGAATTTGATAAAATTTACCTTGTTTCCGAGATATCCCATTAACCCTCTGCCAACGCAAGATACTTTCATGTTGCGAACATCGTCCCTTATATTGCTTTTCACCCAAACAGTTAGAAATATTCCAACCATTTGCTTACTAGCAACCAAACAATATCTCGAGCTCTCTGTCTGTCTATCTCTGTCCTCCATAGTGACACACCCTCTATACGACATTGGCGAATACTGTGCTACAACCGGAGATTCCCCGTTTTCGTCGTCTGAGGAACCCCATCTATAATTGGGCTCATAGTCACCGGTACTATGACCAAATATCATTCTATCACAGACGCTGAAACGTCGATCAAGGCATGCTTGAGGCACTAACATGTCATTGTCCATTCTCATACTATGACTCGAGGATTGGAACGACCTGCGATGGAAGAAAGAGGCTTCCTTCTGCCTCATAGATCCCTCGAAATCAGAATCTAACTCTACAACAGGATCAGGCAGCGGTGAATTCGTGTGGCATTCACCACTTGTTCCCGGAAAACTGTTTAGCGTCTTTCGAATAAGAGCTAGCCATTTTCTAGCCGGACCAATGTCTTCTGTCCCTAAAACATTTCCAGCATTGAGAGGTACAATTTCTTGAAACCTGAGCGAAATATAATGCAACCCATTTTAGATTATGAACATTATTACATATAGTTTACAAAATCAGAAAATTACCCAAGAACATATATATCGGCAGGAGGAGACGTATGAAGCCAATCTTCAAGATTCAAATAACTCGGAGGAGATCTTCCAGCTACATTCCAAGTTGCAACAAATATTCTGCATAGAGAAGAAAAGATACTCAATACGATAACAAGTTAATCAAAATCTTATAACAACAACTACGCGAAACGAATCATGCATACCTATAGTTATTCACATCTAGAACCTGAGCAGCATCGTGATCGCCCTTACATCGCCGCGATCTTTCAGAATGTCGTCTCTTTGTTCTTTCTGCATATTTAAATATTATAAAATTAATTTTCCCAAAGACAAAAGCTTTATGAAACAGTATATGATTAGTGGTCACAAAATTGAATTTTCTCTTTATGAGAGTGGGGTTTAAGGATAGTGTGGTCCTAAGAGAGAGCAAAGTGCATATGAATACTGAACCTGTCTTGCTTTTCTTGATAGTGCATTCTTCCCTCTTTGAACAGTAGTTGTTCCTCCACTCTTCATCAACACCTGAAAAAGATGAACCATAAAGTGAATAAAGCTGTGGTTTTTCCACTGTTAAATTCATCAAACTACACAAAAACATAAAATTGATAAAAAGAAAAGTAAAGGTAGAATTCAAACAACAAGAAGAAACTGTGGATCTCGGGTTTCGAGATGAAGACTCATTGAAGTAAGTGAAATTTGTTGAACAAAGAAAAATCAAGTTCCAACAGAAGCTTGTTTTGAATGAAACTGAAACCTCAGATTCAAAATCCAATTAATTAAGTAATTAAAATTTGAGAGAAAATTGAGCAATGAATCAATCACCTCCATAAAGAACATCATCTGCTTGAAAGTCTTCAGCTTTACTCTTAATATTGAACCATTTCTTGACCAGAGTTTTAGGCCATGAAAGCTTCAACAAGAACAAGAACAAGAACAAGAACAATGTCAGAACAAAACATAACATAGCACAATACACAAGACACAAAAGCAAATGAATTTGATGTCATTTATCAGAAACCTTGCTTTTCTTCAAGTTTTCATCTCTCATTGTTGGTACAACTTCATATAGCTTTTGTTTCTGAATTAACAACAACAGAACCAAACAGAAAGTACAATTCTAAAAAGACAAGGCTTAGAATACTGGTTTGTTTGTGAATTTTCTCTCTCTGGTTCTGATTTTAATGTGGTTACTCAAACAGAAAGAGACATAACTGCTTTGATGATCAAGCAATGCAGAAGAATGAAGAAGACAATTGAAGAGAGGTGTGGTGTGGTGTTTTAGCCCCAAAACAAGAAGGCTAGGAAGTTGTTGAAGACAAAAACACAATGGTGTCTGATTCTGATTCTGAACAGAAAACACAAAAAGAAACAGAAAAACTCTCAAGTTGTTATGATAGGAGTATTAGTATTTATTTTTATTTCACTCTCTTAACTTCTAGTTGTAACACACACACAATAGGGTCAGAGAGTAAGGTTAGGGCTACAACTTATATACACTCCAACACTAGTACTACTTTTTTCCTTACATTTCGTCTTCTAACAAACAAAAGCAACCACTTCAAATAACACTTTTTTTTAATTTTTTTATATATGTAAAATTAATGCCTTTAATTAATTTGCCATTAGTGTAGTATTATTTTTTCTCACTTTGTTTTATTTAGATTTTTTTTCCTAAAATATAAAAAAATTGACTTCATTAGTTTCAAATTTCTAAACATCAGTCATTATGATGCATTTAAAATTCAATCAACATTACATATATTGTGTTTGAGTTATAAAATTTAGAAAAGGTAAGTTTTTTTTTTTGGAATAAGATATGTTTTTTATTAAACTATGGCTGATATTCTTTCAATAAAAATTAACTTTAGAATAAATTAAAAAATTAACTGAATTTAAATTAATTTTCTGTTTAAATATATTTAGAATTTTGGTTTTGCTGTTGAAAACATAATTGATTTTAACTAAGAGTTAGTGTATGTTTAATTTCATTTTTAGAAGATTCGGAATTAATTTTAAAGATATAAAATTGATTCAGAGTGATTTATCAAAAGTAAAATTGATTATGCCTCCAAAATTAATTATATTTGAATTTAGAATTGGTAATTTCTATCACCGAAATTAATTTTAAATTAATTTTACCTATATTAAATTTGTTTCTTTTAAAATTAATTTTATTAAATTTAATTTTATTAAAATAAATTATATTCATCGTCAATTCAAACATATTCTTAATTGGATAAACATAATTGATTTTAAAAGTTAATTATGTATAATATATATTTAAATACATTAATATAAAAATATATTCAACGATAATTCGAGGTTGTAAATTAAAATCATTTTCTTTCTTAAAAAAAGATTAATAGAATTAATTTCAAACACTAAATATATTTTATTTAAGAAAATCAAAATATGTTATAATCAATTTAAAAATTTTAAATTAATTTACTTTTTTAAGTACACATTAATAATCTAATTAGTTTTAAATTATATTTTATAATTTTAGATTAACGTTGGCATATATTTGATCATTGTGAGTAGGGGTGTAAGTGGATCAGAAAAATTTAATTAAATCGATAATCTAAACCAAATCAAATCGAAATAAAATTGATTATTTCTAGTTCGGTTTTAAAATTAAAATGAATCAATAGAAATCAATGTGATTTAGTTCGATTCTCGATTTTAGTTTTTAGTAACCACCAAATCGTTGAACCGAACCAATTGAAATAATTATGCTCTAAATCTTTTATTTCACCCATCATTAAGCCCACATTTTTTATTGTTCCAACCATTCTCCATCTTTCTTTACACTTCTTTCCTTTATGCAAAACACATCTAAAATCAAACTCCAAAACATAAAAAGTATAAATCATAAGTCACAAAAAAACTTTCTTTCACTAAACTATTGCTCTCGCTGTCCGCCACCATTGTTGCTCTCACAACTGTCATTCTGATATATTATGGTCGTCTTCTTTGTGTTCAAATTATCTTCGTTAATTTTCATTTTTTTAATCTTTTTTGTTTCTTCTTCTTCAACAAAGTTCCTTCTAATATTGTTATAAAATAGTTTTGATGTGTGTTTAAAGTGTGAAACATGTTAATTGATGTGTGTTTTGTTGTATTCTATTTGTTAAGTTTTCAAATCCCTTTCTAATATTCTGGTGTCAAGTGTTAAACTTTTATATTTGATAGTGAACTTATTTCATGATGCAATGGAAATTATATCACTATTTCATATGGATTAAGAGCAACTTATAATTTGTTTGAAAAAATAGAGCATGAAATAAATTATGTGAAATGTATTATTTTAAAAAAATAATAGTATAAAATACACCGAAAAACACGATAGTGGAGAATACAGTGATGAATATAATATTTAGAAAAAAAATATTATAAACCAATCAACCGAACCAACCCAAACTGAACCAAACCAATTAATTTGATTCAGTTCTATTTTTGAAAAATGTTAAAAACCAAACCAAATCAATGAAAATATCATCTGGTTTAGACACGTTTTCAATGAAACATAATTCAATGCTGCTTAAAAGCTTATGAGTGATTCACAATTACAAGTCAAAATTCAGTCCAACTCAAGCATCAAAATGATACAAGAGTGGCTCATAAATAACAAAGAACAAACTAAACCCTAATGGATATCCTCACACTTGCGTCATACATCTTGCTTAGGTTTAGAGTCTTTCTTTTTATATCCAGCAAAACAACATGGGCTTTATGCTTAAATCAGGCTTTAACAAACAACAAATCAAATGAAGTTTTCTACACACAATCAGGAAAATAATGTTCCTCTGAATGTTACAACATCCAATCTTGAGAACATCTTCAAAGGAACATCTTCAAAGTAATGCACAAAAAAATAGGAACTACACTAGTTAACATAAGAGGCATACACAACAGAAAGGGATAAATCCCAACCTCACCGAGCATAACATCAAAGAGAAATAAACTCTCACAAATCAAACTTCATGCAGAGAAAACTAAATTCTCCCAGACAGGATGACAAGACATCAAGTATGACATCATACATCTCACAATCAACATCTCACAGTTATGCCAGCATCAAAACAAGTCAGCATATCACAATTATGTCAACATCAAAGCAACATGCTCCCCTAAACACCAGATCAGGAGCAAGAACTACTACCCCCCCTAAAGTAGTACTACCTCTTAAGAGCAAATAAGGCATATCATGATATCTATACCAAACAGTCTACCAAATAGTCTACTAGACAACTAAACTACCCAACAACTTCCAAACAACTTCAAACTACACCCCCCTTTTTAGCCATAATTTTGACAAAAGAACAATGACCATCTTATTATAATCTTCACATTTATCTTTGTCATAAATCTTCATGTACTCCTTTCTCATCTTACTATCACATCCTGAGAAATGTTAACAATGAATTTCTTCACCAGCATCTCATAACATTTACCAAAACCAACAACACTCTTCATCAAACCAGTTTCCTCAATTAGATCTGCCACCTCCTTATAGTCAAAAGCATCCTTACCAATCTCTCTTTCCAAAGATAAACTTCTATGGTACACATGTTTCTGTTTTTCAACATTTTCCATATAATGAATAGAAATGTTGTCAATGGGAACTTCAGGCACATTAGCATGAATCTTTTTCCCAACAACTTTCTCCTTAACTGAAGGCATGATGTCCTGGACATCTTTTCCGACATAATACTTAGAGTCAATTGAGGGAAATTCCTTCCATTTCAATTACCGTTTCCTAGTAGTAGGAGCCACAACTCTGGTCCACCTTTTTGTAGGTCCTACACTAGCACAGTTCTTGGATTCCTTAGAAGGCTTGCTTGCTAACACAAAAACCTTCATATTCCTTAATCTTTTAGCAATACCATGAGTAAATTTATTTCCTATAGGCTTATTTTTCTTACCACCAACTAATTCATTTTCAAACACATCCTCTTGAGATTTTTTAGGAGACTTAATAGGAACAAACTCACTATCAGATTTTTCATCAGATTTTTCAAGTGAGGTTTCAATAGGATGATCAGTTTGGGTCAAGGATGTAGTGACATCTGACACAACATCATACTTAGGTTCAACATTCAAGATTTTGGAGATTAACACACAAATATTCTTATCAACAATATCATTAATAACATCCTTCAAACTAGATTGACTTGAATTTTTGTGCACCACTAAATGGAGGGAATAGAAAATATCATTTTTACGCCTCCATACCTGTAATTACTATAACTCTTCAACACTATAAATTCCAAATTCACCCCTTAATTTCTTAAACTAATTTGTATCCAAAGCCTTAGTAATTATATCTGCTAGTTTCTTCTCAATAACCACGTGATCAAGAAACATAATTTTGTCCCTAACAAGATCCCTAATAAAATTATTACTAATGTCAACATGCTTTATCCTGCTATGTTGAATGAGATTCTTGGATATATTGATTGCACTCAGATTATCACAATATAATGTCATGACATCTTGTTTGACATTGTATTCCTTCAACCTCAATTGAAAACTACTATTTCATGCTACAATATACTCATCCCTAGCATTAGACATGGACACATACTTGTGTTTATCACAGAACCAAGTGATAAGATTGTTTCCCAAAAGGAAACATCCTTCAGAAGTGATTTTTCTATCATCGGTACTACCTGCCCATTCACAATACCCTGCTGGTTCAATGTTGGACTTAATGTCTGCCTTATTTTCTGAAGCATCAGTCTGCTGAGATGATGTTCCAACACCATCTTTGACATCCGTCCTTTTCTCAATGATTGAATCATCAACCACTACATTAATGGATTCCATCGTGACTTTGTTTCTGGAGTTAAAAACTCTATAAGCTATGTTATTTGTAGAATAACACAAAAATATCTCTTCATCACTTTTGGGATCCATATTTCTCATCTGTTCTCTTTAAAGTTGTTGACAAAGTTCTTTGAAGACTTCAAAGGAATCTGATTTTTCTTTGCTAAAGTTCACCCGGGTAAATCTTGAAAAACCGTCAACAATCATATAGATATACCTCTTTCCACCAAGACTTTTAACCTGCATTGGCCCCATTAAATCCATATGAAGAACTTCTACCATTGTAGAAGTAGTCTGATGTTGCAACTTCGCATGTGACATCTTGGTTTGCTTCCCAATTTGACACTCACCACAGACCTTACCCTCCTCAATTTTGAGCTTTGGCAAGCCTCTAATAGCTTCTTCTGACATAATCTTGTTTATACCTTTGAGATTTAGATGTCCAAGCTTCTGGTACCATAACTTGACTTCATATTCCTTGGTCATTAAACATATGTAAGAATAGGTAGTTTCTTGAGGGATCCATAAATTACAATTATCTTTTGACCTAACTCCCCTAATCAGAACACCATTCTTCTCATTGGTAACCAAACATTCTAATTTGGTAAAATTTACTTTTAAGCCTTGATCGTATAACTGACTAATGTTGATTAGATTAGCATTTAGTCCTTTCACAAGAAGAACCTCTTCTAGTCTAGGAAGTCTTGTACAAGCTAGCATTAATATTCCCTTAATTTCACCTTTACCTTCATCTCCAAATGTGACAAAACTAGTGGAATAAGACTTAATATCCACTAAATACCTTTGGACCCCTGTCATATATCTAGAGCAACTATTGTCAAAGTACTAGTCTTCTCTAGATGAAGCTCTAAAAGAAGTATAGGCTATAAGGTTGATATCCATATCCTTAGATTTCCATTCCTTTCTAGTTTTAATCATCATATGATTAGCCCTAGGTTGTGTTGGGTGTTTTAGAAAACCATACAGTCTATAACAGAAGGGCTTTAAATGTCCATATATACCACAATAATGACATTTCCAAGGCAAAAACTTGACTTTAGTTTCGTTTTCCTTATGTTTGGTAGGATGTTGTAACATTTGGCCGGACATCATGGGCTCATACTTCCTTTCTGGAGGAACAAATTTTGTCATAGGGGCTTTTCCTTTTAGAGATTTCTAATCAAAACCTATATCTTTTAAGTTTCCAGCCCTATTTCTAAATTGAAGAATTTCATCTAACATATCAGACCCATTGTTCAACATTCTAACTGATTTGGTCAGGTTTTCAAGTTTAGAATTCAATAAGGTTACCTCATTTTGAAGATCAAAGACATTATTTGGCAGTTTCTCTTTTTTTCCCACAACATTAAAACATAGCAGGTACTTTATTTCGTTCATAACACACATGGGTTCCCTAGCAAATGAGATGACAATGATAGAGAATATCATTTATGGAAACTAAATTTTCACCATCCTCTTTAAATATCACTTTTGGAAGAAAAATATTCACCATCCTCTTCAAATATCATTTCTGATATGTTACCATCATCTCTCTGGAGCTTATGAATGTTTAAGGTTTCGTTCATGAATCAATGGCTTTTATTTATGTTCTTCTAAATTGTCATGTGCATTGTTCATGTTTTATTCAAATTTTTTGAATATGATTTAGGTTTTGGTGTTGGATATACATATGCTTTAGATTTTGTGTTTGAAGCATTAGTGTGTCATTTAAATTTCCTTTATTTTTGTTTTGTTTCAACTGTGTTTTTGGTTTTATTCAGATTTTATAACTTATAACCATAGTGTGTAGCATATAACCATAGTATGTAGTGTGTAGCATATAACCTTAGATTAGTGTGTATGAGAAAGGAGTTCTTGAATTCCTTGAAACTAAGAGTTAAATTTGAATTATGTGTAGCATATGATCTTATATCATTGGATTACAAAAAGGCCAACCATTTTTTATTGATCATATCTAAATTCTCTGGCTGAGAGAAAGTTTGACAAAGAATAATCTGCTTCATCATCACCATCAGAATCGATGATGACTAGCCTTTTCACCTTTCTTCTTATTGATCTCCTCTTCCTGAAAGATATCCAGGGCCTCAAATATTTGGTAGAAGGGCCTCTTGCAGTAACTTAGACCTCTTCTTAGACCTCTACAACAACAACAACTTCTGTTCTCTCAGCATTATTTAAAGTTTCAGCAGAAGTACTCATTTTGATTCTTCCTCTTCTCTGATTTCTTTGGATAAAGTACTTTTTGTATTTTAGTTCAAAGAGGAATTCCTCTTTTATATTGGTTTGATGATTCTTTCTCTTCTCTTATCTTGAAAGTCTAAAATCCAAAAGATTTCACGCATGTCAAGTTTGCTCATTATTGCTTCTTTAATTCTCTATGTTTTCTTCTCTTGGAAGTTGGAAACATCTCCTTTTCCCTTCTTTGAAAGTTTTGATAGCTTAATTTGATGTAAGGATGTGAACATTGTAGGTTGTTTTGTTCCTAATGGAATTGTGTCATTAATGTAATACAAGTTTTGACATTAAATTCACAATTGGGTGTATTGATGTTTCTGGTATGATACGATTGGGAATTATTCATAAATAATATTTCACAATGGTTGTTTCCTACAAACGTAGTTATAAGTAGCGCACTATCTAATTTGTAACAACAATCACACACCCGTTATGGTAACCAACATACATAATTTAACACTCTTCTAAGCCCAAGGAATTTTTGCAATTATTTAAATAAATAAATCAGAGTAATGTCATCAACAAGGGTGTCACATCTTCATAAAAAAACATCTTAATAATGCATCCTGCTCCGTAACACGGGTTGAAAAACTATAAACCAAATAATATGCAATTAGCATCTCCAAATTATTGCAGCAGAAATCATAAATCTCAAAAGATCTATAATCCAGATACCTCATATAATTCATCAAGTTAAACATCATGATTCAATTTAGATATCAATACCATAACAAGGAAATTTAGAAAACATCAAAGTAAACAAAGACATATAGTTCTCAACAAACAATCCTAACTCTGATGTTACATATCAGAGCAAGATTCCCTTATTCTACTGAAAGAAAATAAAACACATCCTGAAGTTATCCTCTAAGCTCCTATGGACTACACTTGATCACTTGCGCATTACCCACATGGAGGTAACATTAAAATAGAAAGGGTGAGTAAATCATAATCATTATATAATACATAAGGTATAAACATTATCAAAATATGCACATAAGTATGGTATCATGCTTCATCACATCTTCATGTTATACTCACACCTTCATCAATTCATCAATTAAGAACACATATATCAGCACATACAAAGTATCATCATTCATCAATGAAACACATCGAATGCAATGTCACATAGAATGTAATGCATCATCATAGACTCATGCATGTGGTACCAAAACGTCACTGATGACTTAGTCATCTTCAATCTCCAAAGATCCCCACCAATAGGATCAATTCCTACTTGGAACCAAAGCATTTCATTGTTACACCCAATGCACACTATAGGATTGTTTCCTTCACCGGGCAATTTTCCTACAACTATCATTGGAACAAAGTCTTAATTACCATCACTGGACCGAAGTCCTAAACCATGCCATGAATGCAATGATAAGCAACATCATAAATAATACGACCACAACTAGTCAACACATATCACCATTCATGAATCATCACAAGCATCATCATAACATCAAAGGAATCAAAACAAAATCATAGCACCATCATATAAATCAACACATCATCATATATATCACATACTCATCATTATGAACCAAGTACTATCACAAGATCGTCACATCATCATCATACTTCATTATCACAAGATATCATATCGATTCAACACAGGGGAAACTAATTCCATATTAACTTAGATATTATAATTGTCCTTATTATCCTTCATTTTATTCCACATAATTATAGTTCATCGCGTTAATTATCCAACGCTTTGAACGACACATCAAACGGAGTTCTAGAACTAAAGTTATGATTATTTTAAGATTTCCAAAATAGCCATCCAGTTCTAGCATTTGTCACCTAGCGACACACCACCGTCGCCTGGAGACTCAACCTTCGTGTCCCAAATCGCTCGGTGATGCTAGGAGCGACACATTACAAAAGCGTCCTCTTCTCTACCCCCTTTCTCCTCCACTTTTGCCCGGCGACACAACGCGAACAGGGTTTTCCTATTGTGATTCCTACATGAACTAGTCCAAACTTTCTGCGATTTTACCATATTATAGGTCATAAACCTACATCTAATCGTATGTATTCATTATCCATTAACATCCTATGTTACTACATCGATTATACGTCATTTGGGCATCATTATTCATCTCTAATTCATCAAATCCTCATCCAACATCACCAATTCATCATTCACCAAAAGCTAAGGTAATTCTACCATAATCCAAATCTTAAAATCAAACATAATAAAGATGATAAAACTCCCCTTACCTTAATTTATGGTTGAATCTGATTCCTCTTCATGTTCTACCAAAATCTCTTGGTATTCCTGTGCCCTAGTCTCTTTTCTCCACAACGTCAGTTTTTTTCCCAATTCTACGATCACACGAATGTAATAACTAAACTCTCTTCCCTAGTTTAACCTTTGGGCCCCTAATACCAAACTTTCGATCTTGCCCTCACTTACACTTCACTATTTACCACCTTGCCCTCATTTCTTCTAACCAACAATTATTTTATTTTCTCAATTAAAATAATTCTAAACAATTATCCTAATTATTATATATTATTCTAAATTACTCCAAAGTCCCTCAATACACCTAAGCATCACACAAATCACCACAACATCACATGAATCATTCAAAACATCACATAGGCCATTATCTTCATCAATACACAAGAATCTATGTCACGACAGTGACTCTCATGAAACACCAAACATCATATAATCATAATGACTCATATAATCACACTAAGTTAAATAATTTAAATAATTAAACAAAAATCCGGGGTGTTACAACTCTCCCCCACTTAAAATAATTTTCACCCTAAAAAATTACCTGACGAAAACAAGCTTGGATAAGACATTTTCATCTGATCCTCTTGTTCCCAAGTTCACCTTTCACCAGCTGGTACGTCCCATAATACCTTCACTAAGGAAATATTTTTTCCTCGCAATTGTTTCACTTCTCGACCTTCTATTCGCACTGGTAACGTCTCAATAGTCAGGTTATCTCTCACCTGTACATCATCCATCTGAATCACATGAGAAGAATATGGGATATACTTCCTCAACTGGGACACTTAAAACACATCATGCAAATTCACGAGTGATGGCGGTAAAGTAACTCGGTAAGCCACCTCACCTACCTTCTCTAATATTTGATACGGTCCAACAAAACATGGCGTAAGCTTCCTCGACTTTAAAGCTCTACCAACACCGGTTACCAGAGTAACTCTCAAAAACACATGATTATCTTTTTTTAACTCAAGGTCCTTTATTCTATTATCATGGTAAATCTTCTGAAGAATTTGAGAAGCCTTCATTTTATCTTGGATCATCTTTATCTTCTTAGTCGTCTCTTGCACAAATTCATGTCTGAGCACAACTGTTGTACTCCAAAATTTTCCCTTTCATTTTAAAATCAAATTATTTCAAGAGGTCTCCTCATATTCCTAGAGTTCTAGATTGCTCAAGGTTACTCAAGGAATTGATCAGACAAGTCTTATTTGCTATTTAAATTCTAAAAAATAAATGTATAGGTCACACGGTTGATTTTGTAATAGCTTAGTTTATTTTCTCGGATGTTTTCTTAATTATATAACTGCTCATGGGATGTAATAGCCTAGGTTTATTTTCCCGCACTTTAATTTTCACACCTATACTATATATATATATATATATATATATATATATATATATATATATATATATATATATATATATATATAAATAACTGTATAGTAATTAGGTATGCATGGCAAGATTTAAAACAAATCGTTAGATAACCCTAACCAAGACAAATAACTGAACTGAATTACTATGCATGCATACACCTCTAAGGTAGCCTCTCTCTCTGTTGCCTTTGAAAAAAACACTGGTCATGTCCCTCGAACGTATGGATACCATTAGTAAAGACCCTCGGTTAAAGTCATCATAAAGATCATAGTCCCGCGATGTTCCTCGAAGTTGCCTATGAGAAATGATCTTGTCCCTCGATGTTGCCTTCAATGACCATAACGAAGGTCCAACGCATTTCCCTTCACATCCAATGGATGGGGCTACCTACCAACTAATGGTTCGAATAGTACCATCCCCAACAGAGAAGGAAAAGGATAATGAAATACCTTTCAGTGGGTAAGATACCCTTAATTGCTTGCTCACAAACTAAAATAATTTTCACACCTCACACTTTCAAACGCTTTATAAACACTCTTGAGGACTGATACAAGAGTTATTATAAAGCAGACTGACTTACATTGGCATTTTCAAAAAACATTTTCAAAGCACACACAAAGCAAATCAAAGTACACTAAGCAATTAAGAGCCCGTAGATAACTACAGATGAAAAGAGTGCTAACACCTTCCCTTTTCATAACTTACCCCCTGAACTCAAAATCTTAAAAGGGCTTTCCTGTTCTTTTCACATTTCCTATTGGATAAAATAAAAGTCAGTGGCGACTCTTGCTAACTGATACATTTGCGATAAAATGCAAAACCAAGTCAGTTCTCCCACCGTATAACATAATTGGCAACTTCACTGGGGATAACTAAAAGTGAGGTTACCTTAGAGTTATATCACATTTAAAATTCTTTACTTTCTTGATTTATATGCTTTACATTTCGGGGTTTTTGCTAGAGTTTATTTTTGTAAAGATCCTATACCCGGATCTAGGGGCATTTTAGGTAAGTAACAATAGATCGTGAAAACTGTACGGCGTATACCAATATGATTGAAGCGATGGATATGCTAGTGCAACACATTGGTTGGTGCCGGTGTCCCTTGATTCAGTCAAGGAGAATGATAGGTTGTCGCGTGGTGTCATAAGCACTAATTGACCTTAGAATCTTAGTTGACACAACCTCAGATGTTGTGCTGAAATATTGCCTGAGAGAAAGATCAGTGATATTGAGACTCCTAGAACCCAGATACTTCTTTTAGGATAGGTTGATCCAACTAAAACTCAAGAGGGTACTTGCCTACAAACTCCATGCAAGCTTGAACCTAAGGCCTTGTGTGTTTTGCTTGTGTCTGATTAATTGTTCGAACATGATATCATAACATCATAACATCATACCATATCATTTTTACTAACCATTTTAAGGACCAAGGGATTTATCTTTGTTCTTTGTTGTAGGTTATGGCCTCCGCTTTCTGAAACACTATCTAGATCAACTGTGTAAGGGTACCTTCTCAGCTTAAAGAGTTAGTCTCAAGGGTTTCTGAAAGTTCTCAATTCACCAGAAGCCATGGTCGACTACTCAGTCTGGTTACCTCAGGTTTTGAAGAAGACATGATGAGTCTTATATTCATGTTCTTTCATCCTACACATCACTGTTTCACCTTTCCATATTATCAGTTGGTACCTACAATGGAAGAGTTCTCTAAACTACTAGGACTACATGTTCTTGATCAGACACCCTTCACCAGTTTAAAGGAAGCTCTAAAACCAGAAGATATTGCAGCAACCTTAAATCTGAAGCGGCCCGACATTGTATCTAACTAGGAAACGAGAAGTGGAGTCAAGGGCTTTCTTGCTAAATTTCTAATAGAGAAGGCTCAATTGTTTCTGGATGCTATGATTTTTTAGGTTTTCGAGGAGACCTTGGCTCTGTTAATATATGGATTGGTACTATTCCCTAATCCATACCAACTTATAGATGTGAACACCATCAAAATATTTCTTGCTCGTAATCATGTGCCTATCTTGTTTGGAGATATTTTTCATTCTCTTCACACTCGTACTATGAAGAAGCGAGGAAATCTAATGTGTTATATACCTCTACTATCCAGATGGTTTATTTCGCACCTTTCGCTCTCGATAATGAAGAATGAACAAGGTTTGAGGTGATCTCAAAGGATAATGTCACTCTCTCATACATACATCTATTGGTATTCTGGATCTAACGAGGATATCACTATTATTGACCTCTGTGGGGAATTCCCTAATGTTCCACTCCTTGGTATTAGGGGAGGTATTACTTACAACCCATTCTCTAGCTCTACGTCAATTTGGTTATGATCGAAGAGACGGTCCTCATGACACACTTATCTAGGGTATTGTGTTCGATTACGAGAATGATCCTCAAGGTTAACATTAAAGGTTTGTACATGCTTGGGGCATGGTGAGCAAGATTGATAGTGTAATATGGTGGGAGAACTGACTTTTTGGTTTTGCATTTTATCATAAATGTTACAGATAGCAAGAGTCGCCACCGAATTTTCTTTTATCCAATAAAGGAAAGGGTGAAAAGAACAGGAAATACCTTTTGAGAATTTTCTGAGTTCGAGGGGTAGGTTATGAAAAGGGAAGGTGTTAGCATCCTTTTCATCCATATTTATTTACGGGTTTTTAAACGCTAGTTGATCTTTTTAAAATGCTTTGTGTTTGTGTATGTTTGAAAATGTTTTGAAAATGCCTAAGTGCGATAATTTTGTAATGATTCTCGTATTGTTGAGAATGTATACAAAATGTTTGTTTTTGAAAATATTTGTGAAAGAAAGTGTTTGTTTTGTGAAAAGATATTTTGTTTTGAAAATTTTGTGAGCAAGCGACTACGAGCGTTCTACCTACTCAAAGAAGTATTTTTTCTTTTCCTCCTCCTTTAGATGGTGATACCCTGCCATTAGTTAGTAGGAAGCCTTATCGTTGGATGTGAGTGACAGGCACGGGTCATCGTACAGTCATAGAAGGTAACTTGTAGGACGCGTTAGCAAGTTTTGTAAGGGACTAAGATCTCTTATCGAAGGAAGCATCAAAGGGTCATTGAGGGACTATGATCTTTTAACTGAGGGTCTTTGCTAAAGCATCCCGCGTTCGAGGGACATGACTGTTTTTTATCCGAGGCAACAAGTGAGGGTCACCCTAGAGGTGCGCGTGTGCAAAGTGATTGATTTCAAGTATTTTTTTTCGAGATTAGGTTATCTAACGTTGGTTTTCTACGTCTTGCCATGCACGCCTAATTAATCTAGCAGTTAAATATGTACAAGTGTGGAAAGTAAAATGAGGGAAATTGAATCTACGCTATTACAATGCTTCGTGGATGGGGAGTACAAACCATAAACTGGGGAAGAAAGCAATAAACCCTAATTATCTATTACAAACTTTTGATATTTACAATATTAAAAATTAATGTGAAAAAGTAAATGAGTGCGCAGAGATTGAAAAGGGAAAAGATGTTTAAAAAAAATCTTAAAGTATTTCTAAGCATTTAAGAAAATATTTTTGATGTTTTTCTTTTTAGTTTGGAAAAATATTTGAAGTGTGTAATAATAATTAAACCTAATTCTAATTAATTAATTAGTTAAATATTAAATAAAAACAAACTTATGATTCATTTAAGTAATTTTAATTATCAAAAATTAAATTAATTAATAAAGAAAATTAAATCTATTTTTTTTTAATTTTTTAATAATTTTTTTATTAAATAAAAATGAGTAGAAAAGAAAAAGTTAATTAAAACAAAAAAATAAATAAAGTAAAATGGGCCTGAGTGTAAACAAGTAAAATGGGGGTGAGAAAAAAGCAAAAATATAAGCTCAAATTGGACAAAGCCCAGGTCTGCGTTGGATTCAGTGCATGGGGTCTTTGATGGTTCATGGTGGAAATACGCGTTTGAGGCATTCAGATCTGGTTTGATGAGATCTGATGGTCAAGGCTGGAGATGCATGGTGTGCGAGTTGGGCTTGTTTGTATGGGATCTGTAAACAGAAAATGTTAGAAAATAAAATGCTAGGGGCCAGGATCGAACCATGCCCTGACACACCAAAGCCTTTGCATGCTTCCTTCTACCGTTGGGACAAATGTTTCATCTGATAGAAACGCAACCATCATTAAATATATTACAAACCAAAAATGGAAAGTTTGAAATTGCCAGCACAACTCTTTCTTCTTCCTCGCATGCTCACGAACAACAACAACAACAACAACACCATTTTTCATTCGTTGATTTTTTGAAAATGCTCATTTCTCAACCAAATTGAAAGATGTAAATATCAAACTTGTTTAATTTTTTTACAAGGAATCCAACCATATAATTTTCAAAAGCTATAGATTAAAGATTGAAACAAATTTTGTTTGGTACCAAATTGAAAACCTAATATTTCATAAAACTCGATTCCAAAATTCTCATCACACAGTCAATCCAAAATTCCTCCCTTTCCTCTGAACGTCCTGACGGCGCCTTGGCCTTTTGCAATGTGGGGCATTGATGTGATCGGTGAGATCCGACCGACGGCATCCAATGGACATCGCTTCATCTTGGTAGCGATCGATTATTTCACAAAGTGGGTTGAGGCAGCTTCCTACGCGACAGTAACCAAGAGCGTCGTGGCACGTTTTATCCGGCATAACCTGATCAGTCGGTACGGCGTCCCGGAAAGAATCATTACGGACAATGGTACCAATCTCAACAACAAAATGATCACTGAGCTCTGCGAACAATTCAAGATACAGCACCACAACTCTTCTCCCTATCGGCCGAAGATGAATGGGGCTGTAGAAGCAGCTAATAAAAATATCAAGAAAATTGTGCAGAAGATGACAGTGACTTATAAAGATTGGCACGAGATGTTGCCGTTCGCTCTTCATGGGTACCGTACCTCAGCAAGGACGTCAACCGGGGCAACCCCTTTCTCTTTGGTCTATGGCATGGAGGCAGTCTTGCCAATTGAAGTCCAGATACCCTCTCTCCGAATAATGAAAGATGCAGATCTGAGTGAGGATGATTGGATCCATACTCGACTTGATCAATTCAATCTGATTGACGAAAAGAGACTCACCGCCATCTGTCATGGTCAGACGTATCAAAAACGGATGATCAGGGCATTTAACAAGAAAGTCAGACCACAAGAGTATCAAGTTGGAGACCTGGTAATCAAGCGCATCATCCTTCCTCAAAGTGATCCCCGGGGCAAATGGACCCCTACTTACGAAGGGCCATTTGTGGTTAAACATGTGTTCTCAGGAGGAGCCATGATCCTAACCACCATGGATGGTGACGACCTCCCTCACCCCGCCAATGCAGATATAGTGAAAAGATACTACGCATGAATAAAAGACCCGCTAAGTTGACATACCTAGGCAAAAATTAGGGCTTCCCGGCGAACCAAAAGGGTTCGGGCAAAAATAAGGGATGAAATAAAAAATCTGTACACCCGGCAAGTCGAAAACCTGAAAAGGCGGCTTGGGCAAAAATGGGTATCCCGGTGGACTGAAAACCCGAAAGGGCGGTCCAGGCAAAAGTTAGGGATAAAGCGTAACACTATGTCTCATTGGATCAATTCGCATCCGGAATTCGGTATCAACTATCTGGCTCAGATTTCGGCATCGACCAATCAGCTTCATTTTCAACCAAGCAGCAAAGTGATGAGACGCTTGGAGACATAGAGGCAATAGCAGAGTTGAAACCCAGTGGGATTGTTCACATAGCTGTTTTGTTTCCTTTTCAAAATTGTAAATTCTATGTTATTCGGCGGCATCCTCTTACTAGGATGTCAGCTTCTTGTACGGAAACGCCTATTCACAGGCAAAATTCAAATCAATACAAATTCACTTGTCCATACAAGTTGACATTGTTTCTTTCCTTTTTTGTTTTGTCTTGCGAAGAACGTCCAATGTTCATTTTTGATATATGCATTTGACATTAAATTTCTAATTTATAAATGTTTGCAAAAGATCAATTACAGGTGACATCAGAAGCAAGGACAATGTAAGGTTGTCCGATGCAGTCTGTTTGCTTTGTCCGCCAAGGTACCAAGGTAGATTCGACTGAAGAATGTGACCGAATCATCTCAACGCCCCACAGAGTAAGACAAGAATTCAGCAATACTCTCCCCAAGCTGAGTTGATTCCCCGTCGATCCTAAAAGGCACAACTTTCCCCGGCAGGTCTTAAAGCTTATCCCCAGTAGATTCTGGAAGCTTGTTCCCTGCAGAATACAGACATCTCTCCCGAGCTTTGTTCAGAGTTATTCCTCATAAGGGCTTATAACTGGGTTACCCTCAGCTAATCGCCGCGGAAGATCGCCCCCAACAAAGTATCTTTCGATCCCCAGCGAAGTTTATCTTTCAATCCCCAGCGGAGTTTATCATCAGTATCCCCAGCGGAGTCTATTTTTGGTATTCCTCAGCAGAGTTTACCTTTGGTGTTTCCCAGCGGAGTTTTTGTCCCCAGCAGGATCCATCATTAAAATCCTCAGCAGGCCTCTCATCAAAACTTCAGCAAAGTATCTCAGCCAGGGCAACTCCCCGGCCAAGCGTCAAAGATCTATTTTCCTAAGACGAAGTTACATTCATAAACATTTCACACTTTCATACATCTCGCTTACATACATGATAAAGTGCATGCAACGCTGTCTCATGTTAAAACATCACGCATATCATACATCATGACATTGCATACAACTTATGTGTTGCCTTTTCAGGAAAAAGACAATCCCAAAGACAACTACCTTCAGTTGACAACATTTCCAGACTCGATTCCTGTATCTAGCCAGGGCACGTCTGAAGAATTCAAAGATTCGATTCCTGTATCCAGACAGGGCACATCTATCAACTACAACATTCCAGATTCGATTCCTGCAACTAGCCAGGGCATATCTGTTGACAACATTTCCAGACTCGATTCCTGTATCTAGCCAGGGCACGTCTGAAGAATTCAAAGATTCGATTCCTGTATCCAGACAGGGCACATCTATCAACTACAACATTCCAGATTCGATTCCTGCAACTAGCCAGGGCATATCTGTTGACAACATTTCCAGACTCGATTCCTGTATCTAGCCAGGGCACGTCTGAAGAATTCGAAGATTCGATTCCTGTATCCAGCCAGGGCATATCTATCGACAACACTTATAGATTCGATACCTGTATCCAGCCAGGGCATATCTGCATAAGGAGATTGAAGATCAAACACCTGTAACAAGCCAGGAAAACATCTGCCTTTCTCAGATACATAAAGTTCTCGCTAAGGAATCTCTTGTGCGATCAAACACTTCCAAATGGCATCTGTAAGCCCATTCCCGACGAAGTTCTGTCACATCTCCAGATGGCATCTATAAGCCCATCTCCCTATCCACCACCTCTCCAAATGGCATCTATAAGCCCATTCCCGCCATCACATTGCTAATACTCTACTATGCGAGTGCAAATTTCCGGGCACTCTGGTGTCCAATCTCCTTTTACCTTCGAGCTGCGAAAGGCAAACTTGCCAATCTAACTCTTCAGGTCCAAGAAGATTGAACAGGGGCAACTGTTGTACCCCAAAATTTGCCCTCCCTTTCTTCAGGAAACCATCGTGGATTTTTAAGGCCCCTCTGAAACAAATCCAAGTCCTGAGTTTTCCCTTTGCCCAAGCAAGCCGCTTACAAGAGCAAGATGATCTCACAAACTCCAGAAACAACGCTTTCATCTTGAGGAAAATCAAATTCTAAGTGCTTAGAATGTTTCTTTAAAATAAGTGTTTTTTAGAAAAATCAGCGCTTCAGAACTTCTGGACCCATCCCAGATGAAGACGGTCAGAAGTTGCAAACTTGGCTCGGCGTGGTCAGGAGTTGACTCTTCAGCAGCTACATCAGTTCAATCAGAAGTTGTAAACGTGGTTCAGAATGTAAGCCTCAAACAGAACATGCCCCTTCAGCAGTTACACAAGCTCAGTCAGAATTTGCTAAAGGAATGCAAGAGAAGCAGGAAAGTCTGAAGGCTCCTTCAGAACAGGTTGAAATCAGAAGATGAAAGGCCAGAAGAATGAGCGTTACACTGATACAGAATCTCTAAGTCCAGATTGTCCAGAAGTAAATCCAAGGAACGTACCAGAAAACTAGGAGAATCTTCAGAGCTTACTAGGACAACAGGTAGCCAAGGCCATAACATGGTGTACGTTGCTGATTCAACGCTAGTTTCCATTACCAGAATGTTGGTATTGACAGGTCTTGTCACCATTTAATGCCCATTAATGCTTCCAACCACTCCTGAGCATTCACGTGTGGCTTGGAAAACGCTTTTGCACAGATTCTGGCATGGGTCTTCACGCCACCGCCCACTTCAGAGGTCACTTCTCCCCAATCTACGCCTGCTGCTGCAACCTAGGCTGAAAGATAGCTGTTATCACAACTTCCCCGGAATTTCTGTCAAAAGAACAAATTTCAAAACTCTGTTGGCGCCTTAAATGTTCAAGGCATCCACAAGAACTTTGCCTATAAATAGAGAGGCTTCACCACTGCAGAAGGGCGTTCAAGAAAAGAAACAGAAAAATTGCTAAGAGAGAAACAGAATTCCTAGCAACACAGCATTCTGAAACTCTGCCAAAATCTCCAGCTTTGTTTCATAACTTTGAGTTTCTCACCTTCATCTTCATCAAATATCCGGTTCTTTTCTGTAAACCAAAAACACTCTTTCCAAACTTCTGACCCTACACACGTATACACCTTTATTTCCCCTTTTCCAAATCTGTCCAAAACACCACCAGAACCAAAAACTAAACTTTCACCCACAACTTTCCAAACAGTCAGGTAAGCACCTGCTGACCCTCACCACACTGTTAAGCATCATCAGCTGTGCATATTCAAATAACATAATGTAAATATTCATGTTATTGCTGTTTATGTTCTGAGAATTTTCATACCTCAGAACGTTCTGAGCCAGTATAGGACTTGCCTGTGACCTTGGTGATTCTGACCTCTGAAACCTTTTGCTATTTGCTGGATCTGTTCCAAATATGTTTCCTGTTTTGTGGAGTGACAACAGGATTGCAGATGTTCTGATTAGTACAGGAAAAAGCCAAGTGCTGACTTTGACGTTAGCACATCTGAAGCCTATTTTGCTGTCAATAACATCATAACCTCTGAGAGTTATTGCCTTTTCAGCAGAATCAGAACTTCTGGTTTCTCCACTAATAAACTTCTGTCTTGCAGCGCAGGGAAATCAGAACTTCCGATTTCCCCACTAACAAGGTTCTGTTTTGCAGGTGCTAGAGTCAGAAGTTCTGACTCATACAGTTTAACCAAGAGGTTGATCATCTGGCAACGGATCTGAGTCAGAACTTCTGATGACCTCCCAGCAGCGCGCGGGCTCCCTCTCTCTCTCTCTCTCTATATCTTGTTTTTTGCTATTTTCTTTTTTGTCTATTTTTCTCGTTGAACCCCCCATGTACAAATGTGTATCCCTCTCCCCTAATTGTTGTAATAGCGTATGATTTTACATTTCCGCTTCTTATTGCTAATAATTAGGACATGTATGGCAAGATAAAATCAATGAAATAGAAAAACCTAATTCAAAGAAAAAAAAAACTCTTGCATGCAATAAAACACACTTGCACACTAACACCCCTAGGGTTACATCCACTTGTTGCCTTTCAAAAAATTAGGCCATATTGCATGTTAGGTCTCTTTGGGCAAAACAAATAACTCAAATGATCATAGTCCCTCGACGACGCTTTTTTTGCCTAAAATGATCAAGTCCCTTAAAGAAAACATTGCCCAAAGATACTTGGCACCATTGCAATTATGGTCTAAACGACGACCCGCGCCTGTCCCTTTCACATCCTAACATGAGATTGTCCACCAAATACAATGGTGGAGCAAACTTGTTAAAAGGGTTAAAACATAGCAATAATCTTTGAGAAATTTAGGGTAGATAGCTCTTGATTACTTGTCAACTTGCAAAACAAAAAAACACTTGCCTATTTTCTAAAACCACCCCTCACAACACTTTCAAAACAAATTTTCAAAAACAAATGAAAACCTTTTCAAAAGACATACACCTTTGTATACATCCCAACATGGATCATTACAAAGGTTGCCACTACATTGGCCTCTTTTCAAAACAATTTTCAAACCCACACACACACAAAGCACCAGTTCAAACAGTTGAAAACCAAGGCAAGTGATCTAAGCAAGTAACTAAGAGCCCATGGATAACCATGGATAGACAGGGTGCTAATACCTTCCCTTTCTATAATCTACTCCCCGAACCCAAGAAAACATCTCAAAGGTTTTTTTGCTGTGCTTTTTAACCTTTCCTTAGGATAAAATAAAAAGTCGGTGGCGACTCTTGCTCAATCGAAACATTTGCGAAAACAAACGCAAAACCACAGTCAGTTCTCCCACCGTATCACAACCCTGAATGGGGATAAAAGAGATGGATAACCTCCCGACTCGTCTGGGGAGGATAAAGTTGACTGATATCTGGTTTGGTTCCAGGTTTCGTAGCAACTCTCTGGGGATAGTGGCGACTTCACTAGGGAGATGAATTTTGCTGGTGATTCGTAACCATCTGTCGAACAGACTCAAGCTGAGGAGAATGTAATCTATTGGGGGAAATAAACCCTGTTGGGAAAATAAACCCTATTGACGGAGAAGTACTCTACTGAGGAAACACCCCTGCTGAGGAAATGAGCTCTGCTGGAGAGAAGGAATCTACAGGGGGCTTTATAGTTTTGGAGGAATAAACTCAGCTGAGGAATATAACTTCCATGAATTGTACTAATTGAAACTCCATAGGTTGGTGATATTACCGGGAAGGAGATCATACTCCTTTATCTGCTAGAGTGATCTGCCGGGGAAGTTGCATGGAATGTATCTTTATTGAAGATGAATTTGTGAAGATTACTCTGTGGGGATAATCTCATGGAAGTGGCTCTGTGGGGATTTATGGAGGGCTTGGACGTTATCCTAACTCCTAGAGTCTTGAGTAAATGCTTATTCTTGTTCTTATGCATATATTTGTTAACAACTAATCATGTTCATATGCATATGTTCATTCAATTTTAGTCATTGGATGTTTTTTGCAAATAAAACAGAAAAATAAAAAGTTTGGATTTTAGGGTGTATTTGTATTGATAATTTGCCCATAAACACGCGATTTTATACAAAGAGACATAAATCCTAGTAAGAGGAAATTGTCATGAAATGAAAAGAGTACAAAGTGAAAACAAAACATATAGTTATATAGAAATGATCTCGTTGGATTCCAACTCCGCTATTGCCCCTATGTCTTCGAACATCTCATCCCTTGCTGTCAGAAGAAGTTGATTGAACTAATTTGTACCAATTGAACTTTTGACTTTGGTAATAAAGCTTGCTATAAGTGATCCAATGGGACATAGTTGTACGTTTTAATCCTTAATTTTTTCCTGGACCTCTCTTTCAGGTTTTCAGTCCACCAGGATACCCTTTTTTGCCCAAACCGCCTTTTCAGGTTTCCGATTTGTCGGGTGTACAATATTTTATATATAACCCTAATTTTGCTCGAACCCTTTTGGTTCGTCAGAATGCCCTTATTTTTCCTAGGCCAGTCAACCTAGCAGGTCGTTTTCATGCGTAGTATCTTTTAACTATGTCCACGTTCACAGTGTGTGGGAAATCTTCATCGTCCATGGTGGTTAGTATCATAGCACAGTCCGAAAATACTTTATTGACAACAAATGGCCCTTCGTAGGTGGGAGTCCATTTTCCCCTGGGATCACCTTGTGGTAGAATGATGCGCTTTATTACCAAGTCACCAGCCTGATATACCCGATGCTTGATTTTCTTGTTGAATGCCTTGATCATACGTTTTTGATACATATGACTATGACAGATAGCCACAAGCCTCTTTTCGTCAATCAGATTTAAATGGTCTAGCCTTGTCTGAATCCACTCGTCTTCGTCTAAGTCTTCATCTTTCATAATCCTCAGAGAAGGAATCTAAACTTCGACAGGAAGGACAACTTCCATGCCATAGACTAGAGAGAATGGGGTTGCCCCAGTTAATGTTCATGTTGAAGTCTGATAGCCATGAAAAGCAAATGGTAACATCTCGTGCTAGTCTTTGTAAGTCATAACCATCTTCTGTATGATCTTCTTAATATTCTTGTTGGCATCTTCCACTGCACCATTCATCTTTGGTTGATACAGAGAAGAGTTGTGGTGCTTGATCTTGAACTGCATGCAAAGTTTAGTGATTATTGTGTTGTTGAGGTTGGTAGCATTGTCCGTGATAATTCTCTTGGGGATGCCATACTGGAGGATAAGATTATGTTTTATTAACCGAGCAACCACATTCTTGGTAACATAGGTGAACAAGGCTGTTTCAACCTATTTTGTGAAGTAGTCAATGGAGACGTGAATGAAGACATGTCCATTAGAAGCAGTAGGATTGATTTCTTCGATCATATCAATGCCCCACATCGCGAATGGACATGGAGCAGTCAAAAAATTCAGAGGAACTGAAGGCACATGAGCTTTATCAGCATAGATCTGACACTTATGACAAGTTCTCGAGTGGTGATGACAGTCGGTTTCCATAGTCGACCAATAGTAACCTGCTCTCAAAATATTTTTAGCCATAGTATTCCCATTGGAGTGAGTACCAAAGATGCCTTCATGCATATCTTCCATAATTTTCTCTACTTCCTTCTTGTCCATACAATGAAGTAGAGTCGAATCATGATTGTGATTGTACAAAATTCCATTGCTCAAGAAGAACTTAGCTGATAACCTCCATAGGAATTTCTTATCATTGATCGATGCCCCTTCAGGGTATTCTTGAGCTTCAAGGTACCTTTTCACTTCATGAAACCAAGGTTTTCTTCTACTCCATCAGTATCAATTTTGTAGCAATATGCTGGTTTGTCGAATCTTTTAATGGTAATTTTGGGAGCCTCATTGTCCCATCTGACCTTGAACATGGACGACATGGTAGCTAATGCGTCCGCCAATAGATTCTCTTCTCCTGGGATATTCTCAAAAGTAATCTCTTCAAAGTACGGAATCAAGGTTAGCACACATTCTCGGTAAGGGATAATATTCAGATGCTTAGTATCCCATTCTCCCTTGACCTGACTGATTACCAAGGATAAATCCCCATATACACTCATAAATTTGATTCTCAGGTCAATAGCATCTTTAATACCCATGATGCACGCTTCATATTCAACCATATTATTGGTGCAATCAAAGCAAAGTCTGGTAGTGAATGGCATATGACAACCCTGGGGAGAGATAATTACAACACTAATCCCATTTCCAAGTGCGTCAGAAGCTCCATCGAAAACCATAGTCCATCGAGATCCTAGCTCAGGTCCTTCATACAGTACAGGCTCTTCACAATCCGTAACTAGCATAATGTTCTCATATGGGAATATGAAATTCATAGACTGGTAGTCGTCTACAGCTTGATGTGCCAAATGATCTGCCAGTACACTTCCTTTTATTGTTTTTTGAGTGGTGTACTGAATTTCATATTCTGTTAAGACCATTTGCCATTGGGCTATTCTTTCAGAGAGAGCCGACTTCTCGAATATGTACTTGATGGGATCCATTTTAGAGATCAATAAAGTAGTATGGGTCAACATATATATTGTCTTAGTCGGAGAGTAGCCCATGCCAAAGCGCAACAAGTTTTCTCGAGCAGTGAATATCTTGTTTGACAGTCGGTAAACTTTTTGCTAAGGTAGTATATTGCATGCTCTTTTCGACCAGACTCGTCATGCAGCCCTAGTACACACCCCATTGAATTCTCTAGCACTTTCAGGTACATGATTAAAGGTCTTCCTTCAACTGGTGACATCAGAATTGGAGGTTCTTGTAAGTACTCCTTGATTTTATCAAAAGTTATTTGATAGTCGTCGTTCCATTTTACTGCTTGATCTTTCTTCAGCAGTTTGAAGATTGGCTCACAAGTAGCAGTCAAATGAGAAATGAATCGGGCAATATAGTTTAGTCGTCCTAAAAAACCTCTGACCTCTTTCTCAGTACGGGGAGCCGACATTTCTTGAATAGCTTTAACTTTTGCAAGATCAACTTCAATACCTTTACCATTGACGATGAAACCCAGGAGTTTACCAAATCTTACCCCAAATGTGCATTTGTTCGGAGTTAGCCTTAGTTTGTACTTCTTCAGCCTTTCAAATAACTTATGCAGATGATCAAGATGTTCTTCTTTAGCCTGTGACTTTGCTATCATGTCATCTATGTAGACTTCTACCTCATGATGAATCATATCATGAAATAAAGCTACCATGGCCCGCTGATAAGTTGCCCTAGCATTCTTCAACCCAAAAGGCATGACCTTGTAACAGAAAGTGCCCCATTGTATGATGAAGGTAGTTTTCTCCATGTCTTCAGGTGCCATATTGATCTGATTATAACCTGAGAAACCATCCATGAAGGATAATACCTTGTGCTGAGCAGTGTTGTCAACCAAAAATTCAATATGTGGAAGCGGGAAGTTATCTTTGGGGCTCGCCCTGTTCAGATCCTTGTAATGTACACACATATGTACCTTGCCATCTTTCTTTGGTACCAGAACAACATTAGCAACCCATTGAGGATATGATGTCACTGCTAAGAACCCTGCATTAAATTGCCTCATAACCTCGACTTTGATTTTCTCTGACATCTCAGGGCGCATGCGACTGACTTTTTATTTAATCAGAGAACAACCCTCTTTCATCGGCAGACGGTGAACCACAATATCAGTATCGAGCCCTGGAATGTCTTCATATGACCAAGAAAATATCTCAACATAGTCGTGCAACATTTGAATCAATCTGTTCTTGACACTGCCCTCTAAGTTGGCGCCTATCTTGACCTCTTTTCTGTCTGTCTCAGAACCCAAGTTTACCACTTTGATAGGCTCTTCGTGCGTTTGGATAGCCTTTTCTTCTTGTATTAAGAGTCTAGAAAGTTCTCTAGGTATTTCACAATCTTCCTCACCTTCTTCCTCGGCTTGGTAGATTGGATTTTCAAAGTCATACGCGATAATAGCAGAATCATTATCAACGAGATCCACAATGGATGTGGATCTGCAATATAGTGTGTGGGTGTGTGTAAGAACACATAGCTATTCGAAAGTGCAATAAAGTAAAAGAAAGACAGAGAGCACAAATTTTGAATGAAAAACATCCAATGTTTTCATTAAATGAAAATATGACATATGAAATGACAACCCTTAACAAATGGACCATTGTGCCCTGGGTAAGACATAAGTTTAAAGTCATTGTTTTAAAAGAAATTAC
Source organism: Vicia faba (assembly GCA_948472305.1). NCBI lineage: Eukaryota > Viridiplantae > Streptophyta > Magnoliopsida > Fabales > Fabaceae > Vicia > Vicia faba. The sequence goes on along the minus strand of OX451738.1, from coordinate 399,982,550 downwards.
ATAACCAAACTTCTTAAAGCAATAAAACAGAAATATCTATTACTCCTGACTAAAGGAGATAGATGCCGTACCCCAAATTTGTCCTACCCCGATGATTTTATTTTTCAAGATTTAAATAGAAGAAATATTTAATTAAAAATGGTACAACAGTATCTAACGGCCCATCTTTATCCAAGACTAAGGGGTGTATTTTAATTCGGGAAAATGGGGATTTCTAAATCAGAAAGATTCATAAACCGATTCGCGTAGCATGTTGGCCAATGGCCCAAGCGATTCGAGAATAGAAAATTATTTCAAAAGAATAATAATTATTAAGATCTAAATTATGATAACCCATTTAAAAATAGTTGTTATTAGTAAAGGAGAGGTTGAATTTGAGTATAGTTAAGACCATTTAAGCGTATGTCGTGTTAAACAAGGAATAAGGGGTGTGATCATCAAATTAGAAGTCCATTAAGTCTTATTATTTAAAAGAAAAATGTTTATTATTATTACTGTTTTTTTTGTTTTAATGAAAATGGGATATATAAAGGAAATAATTAATATTAAAAAAAACTATTTGTTACTGTTATTTTAAATAAATAAAGAATGTATATTTCTTTTAAAAGAAAACTAAAATGTTTTTTTTTATAAAATGGATTGCTTAAATTTGTTTTGAAAAAAAATCCATGTTGGGCCGGTCCAAAAGAGGAAAGAATGTCTGTTGTGATTAATTAATGGACCAAAAAACGTTTTACAGTACAAGCCCAAAGTCGTTAGGAAAGAATAATGTTGTTGGGCTGAATAAAATAATAAAGATGTTGGCCCAAAATCAAAGAACAAGTACTGTAGCGATTTACCAGAAGGGGCACATGTTTTTCTCATCATTTCAATTATTGTACGAATCTAAATATTTTTTCCAGATTTTGTTCAAAAAAACTAAAACAGCATCAAATCAAATCTTACTAAAAACTAATCTTCATTTACAGTCCGAATCTTTAATCAATAATACAATCCAATCTCAGGAAGAATATATTACAACAAATCGAAATCAATTACATTTTTACAAAATCTAACTAAATCAATCTACAGCATACCGAAAATCCCCTAATAAAATTTAAATCATGTTTCCCCAACTCAAACCTAAAACCTAGTATCCTTGTGAACAAGGTAGATGAACGGTGCCTAACACCTTCCTTTCGTCTAATGAAGTCCGAAACCTAGAATCTTTGTCTATGAATTAGGGTTTTCTGTTAGATTCCCTTCCCTAGGATAAAAACTAATAGTGGTGACTCTGATTTAAAAGCCAGTCGCAACAGCTGGCGACTCTGCTGGGGAATTCAACTTTAGGTTTTAGGATTTTTTTAATTATTGTCTATTGTTTATCATCATATATACTGCGTGGCGGGATTTTTTATTTCTCAAAATATTTTCAATAACCCTTAGAAAGAAGTTTCCTCTAATAGCTTAGGGGGTACATCATCCCTGCAAGTTTATGTGACGACTTCGCCTAGAGTCGGTGAACTTCCAAAAAAGGAATACTTATCGAGAGATATCCTATTGACAAGTAGGACTTTGGAAGGTCACCCATGACTCTTTGTAACGACCTTAACCTAAAATCTCATGACGAGGCCTTTCACGACTTTGAGGCGAAAGTTTCAGTCTATAAAGAGGCTTCACCTAAGGGAGGCCCTTGTGCCTTTTCCCTATTGTGTTATTCATGATACCCTTAAGGAAACCACCTTTTGGGAGGGTAGACTAACCTTAGGTCAAAATTAAGGAGCCTACCTTCTAAGGGTACTTATCACAAAAACCCTGTCACTAAACCATACATCCCTACCTTATAAGGGTACTTATCACAAAACCCCGCCACTAAACCATACATTCATGCATTCATATATGTCACATATTCATCATTTGTTTCTTTTATCTGTCTTATTCACAGGGTATAAAACAAAAGATAATAAAATCAACATTTTTGGTGAATGTCTTTAAAAAAATGGATACCAGAGGGAAACAACTTGTTCGCGTCAATGCCTTCCAGCCTGACATTTATGAAATCGAAGCTATAAAGGGGAAGTTATCTGAAAGAGATCTGAAGATGTACGCCTTCCCCAAATGGATGTTGTTTTTGCCCTCATTCAGTTTTACGACCCTCCACTGAGATATTTTACCTTCCAAGACTTCCAGCTAGCACCGGCTCTGGAATAATTTGACAGAATTCCGAACTTTTCCAAAGAGAAGGCCTATATAGGTATCAGATAAACTATTGAAGTCAAAGCTTTGGCAAAGGGCTTAGGGATCCCTTACCCAGAGCTAATGCAAAATTATCAAAGAGAATGTCTGATACAAGGAATCAAAAGGATATACTTGGAAGCTAAGGCACTTGAATTTGCTAATTATAAAGAATGGGAATCTTGTGCCGATTGTTTAGGGCTACTAGTATTTGGTGTAATTTTATTTCCTCGTACTGTGGACTATATTGACCCTGCGACCATTAGCATATTCTGGGGTGCGAAAGTCTTTAATACAGATCCAACTCCCACTTTGCTTGCTGACATTTATTAAACCTTGCATACGATGTACGAAAAAAGAAAAGGCACGCTAAATTGTTGCATCCCACTTATATATACTTGGTTCATGACACATCTTTACAAAGAAGACTATATGATTCCAAGCTTGACCATACGCGAATGTGTTCACCGTGTTTTTCGGTAAATAACCGTTGATCTTCCAAATAGGGTAAATTTTTGGTTACTCGCAGGATCAATCAGTTTGATCCTATGACATATGCTAATTTTTGAAGTTGTTTGGACATAAATGCTAATGTATATGAAGAACGCATGTTCGACCGGGAAAGGGATGAGTTTGAGTGCAGAAAGTAAATAGAAAAGGGGTCGAGAAGAGTTTAAGTGTAGGAAGTAAATAGAAAAGGGGTCGAGAAGAGTTTAAGTGCAGGAATTTGGGTAAAAGTGAAAATAGAGTACAAACAAGATAAAAAGGCAAGAAATGTAAAGATAAATGTAAAAGACTTTGATTATAAAATGTGGTGTTTCAAACGTACATTTTCAGTATTCTTTCTCACGCAATGAGTACTTGAATAGTATTGAATAATTTGTACGATCAGTAGAACACACGGAAATCTACATAAACTTCCTATATTTATACTAAAACTAGGTAACCGTCGAGGAGTTGCCTTGCTCTAGGATGAATACAATTATCTTCTACATGTGCTTAGACCCCTCTCTTCATTCCACGCTGCTTTCCTCAACTTCTAAGCGAACTGCTTTTCCCTCCTTTCTTCAGATTCAAAATCTCCTGTTACAGATACGAAGTTTCCTTCTATTCGAATACCTTGGAACCCATTCTGTTGAAGGATGTGAGAACCTTCTGGTCGAAGATTCATTTTAACTTAGAAATTTCTCTAAGTATTTTTCCAACCCGTCGAAGTATTTCCAACTTAGATTTGTTCAATCTATTTTTGGCCCATAAGGCCAACATGTTGTAGGTGTTGAACTTAGGAGCTAAAAAATCCCCCCCCCCCCCAAGAATATCAGTTTTGACGCAAGAATAAATGATCATTCTTTGAAATTCTCATTCGACACATGTCTTATTTTTTTACCATAGAAATCACTTGTGTGCTTTTCGCCTTCTACCAACCACTGCTAGTATTTAGAGTCATCATTACGTTTTTTCCCAACACGTCGCTGTTAATCACCCGTTACCATGCTACCATGATGACCATTATCCCTTCATCTTCTTCGTTCTTTCACTACTTTCAACCATGTATTTCCTTTCCAGTGCACCCAACAACCCAAAAACTAAGAACGTTTCTGATCTACAAAGACAACCAGAGGTTTTTCCCACTAGCCCTGTACCTGTTTCGACTGGGGAAAGAAAGGTCGTATCTGAACCCATGGCTAAAGAATGGCGTGAGGATTATGGCTCCTATTTTCTCATCCCTGTTAGGTATTATGGGCAGATGAATGCCATGTCTGGCCCATTATCTACATGTTTCGAGAACCCAAAACAAAATAACAACTTCTTCCCAACTCACCCTAGGCTCAAGCCTATAGGTTGTGCGAAGAAACCCAGGAATGATCCTGAGGATGCAACCTGTTATACCCCAAAATTTCCCTCTTATTTATCAAATATTTTCTCACAAAGATCTCCTTTGGTTTAAGACCACACAAGGGTTGATCAGCTCAAAACACCTCTTTAATCATTGATGACTGAAATTAGGGTTTGAGATTGCACAAGGATAATTGAAATTTTAATGCCTCATATGAATTTCATGGATCACTATGGACCCTAAAGATTACTCATGTCAAGTTTCAAGTCTTGGATGACATTTTTGCTCAGTCAATTGAGCAGTTGACCTAAAAATCAATTGTATTGGGGAAAAAGTCAACTGTGGCCAATTTACAGTCAAACTTCATAATTTTTGATCCATATCAACATTATAAAATCATATGTATCATTTTATCAAGTTTGGACCATAATTCCTCAAGAAATTTGATCAGATCATCAAAAGGGCAAAATGGTCAAAATTAGGGTTTTGATTGAGAAAGGGCAATTTCTGATTTTTGACCTAGAAAATGGTTAATTGGTTTGAGGCATGACCTCAAGAATTCAATTTCATCACTTTTTACCTAATGGCATGACTCAAAACATTGCTCAAGGTCATTTGATTGATAGTTGATTTTCAGTCAACTGATCAAAAATCAATTGTACACTTAAAAGTCAAACTTTCACTTTTTGGTCAAAATCAAGTGTCAAAGATCACAATTCATCAAAACATGTCAACATATGAAAATTGTTCATCAAGAAATAAAAAAGTCAAGATTTCATTTTGAAAAGTCAAAGTTTCCAAACAGAAATTTTTCTAAGTGTTGAAAACTTCATATTTTTTCACAACTTTGAGCCAATTTTTCACCATGATGCAAGATGATTCAAAAGAAACTTTCAACATGAAAGTTGGAGATCTCCATGAGATCTAAAACATTTCTTTACATGAATTCTCCTAGAAATGCTTGAATCTCAAGTTATTAATCCATGAAGTCATGGTCATGAAACTAAACACTTAGTGAAAATTTTGCCCTAGTTTAGGCAGGATTTTGACCTAACTTTATGGCATATTTTCATATAGTTCTAAGGGGAATTTGAAAAATTTATTCAAAGAGGGGTTGTAGAGCATATTACAAGCTGTCTAAAATGTCCAAGAACTCCTTGAGATCATGTTTGAGCAAGGAGAATAGAAGACATGAAGTTGGCATTTCATTCTTGAATTATAGGTCATTTACATGCTGAACAAGAATGCAATTTCAATGTTAGGCTGCATAATCTTGCTTTGCAGGCCTTCTAACGCGTGTATCTATCCATCATTAATGGATTACACAAACTTCTGAGCTATAATCCAAGTGGTTTAAGCTTTATCCAATTCACATTGCCATTTTGGGAAGAAAGTGAAGAATACCATTCTTGAAAAGAAAGCTTTATGCACAAAGTCAATTATTGAGCCTCTAACTTGTTCCCTCTGATCACACTCCATCTACAAAGTCAGAAGCAAGTGTTTTTAAAACATAACCACTCTATCTTAGCAAGCACACAAGACTTTGAAACTTAGATTTCTCAAAAATCACATGTTATGCTTAAACTTGTGATTTTGAATTCTGATCAACAACAAGCTTCCAAACTTATTGCTTATAAATAGAGGCACTATTTGTGAGCTAGAGGACGAGCTAAATCACCCTGAAAGACTCCCAAACTCTCTCAAATCATAAATTGCCCAAAAACTCCATTGTTGCATAGTTTCTGACCTTGGACTTGTAACTCATATTTCCCTCAGGCGTTCTTTGGCCTTTTAGTTCCTAAAGCTTCCTTACATCAAATACAACTCATCCATGTCCCTGTTACACGACTGTAACTCCATTTCCATCATCCTCCATAACCAAAAACAGAGCACTGCACATTGACTTCTCCAAGCCATTTCAGCCACTCTCAACTCAAGCTAACCATTGCATTAGCATCCTGGGAACTTGAGGAAACTAACCTGATCATTGCAGCACCTTGAATCAAGCTCATTTGTAGTTCACGATTTCCAGTTTTGAGGTATTTTTCTTGAACTTCTATCTCATTACTTAGGCATTGTTAGGCTTGCATTTGTGAAGATAAAATATAGACATCATTGTCCTGAAACTGTACATATCCTTAGATTTCATTTATATTGATTGAGCTTAGAGAATATTAGGTTTGAATCTCTAAAAATATTGTTAGAACATAATTTGGTTCTACATCCCAGCAAGAATTTTGATGATAACAAACACATGATATAAAGAACAAATATGCTCGCTAATAAAAGTATCTTTACATGCAGGATGTTCTGATGTTAAAAAGATGTTCTGATGCAACTGGAAGTTCTGCCAGAACATTGCTAGAAGTTCTGATTATGCAAGCACAAAAGTTGAGAGGATAATGAAAGATTCAGATGCATCAAATATGCATGACACGCTTATATGAAGAAGTTCTGATTGAACTTCTGAATGAACCAGTGTTGCAAAACAAAATCTCTGATACTCTAATGTGAAAAATTATGATCAAGCTGTAAAGAACTCTCAACGGTAATATTCATCCTATGATGTGAGAAGCTATGAAGCGTTACAACTCCATCAATGCAAGATCATAAGTAACGGCTACAAACAGACAAGGATCTCCTGATTTGGAAAGCTCATCAACTCGTGTTATGGACTTACCAAAAGTATCTTCTTATGTCTCTATTGCAAGGCCTATATAAAGCAGACTAGAAGAAGATTTCAGAATGATGAACAATTGCGCTCAAAAAGAGTATCTCACGTGAAAAGTCAGCAACTCACCTATCATTCTTCATCTTTAACAATTCAATATTAAACTGTGTAATACATCACAAGTTTGTGACACTGTTTATTAGAAACATCATTGTACACTTTTATTCAATTAACTGTTTAGTGAATTTCCTTGAGAAAACAGGGTTGTAGTTTTGGACTCAAGAATACTTTAACAGTTGTTAAAGTAGAATTGTAATCAGGTTGATTAGTGAATTAAGTCCTCATTGGAGAGAGGAGAAATCACCTTGGCGGATGGACTGGTGTAGTTTGAGATCAAGCGAACCATGATTAAAATCATTGTGTCTATTGCTTTTGATTTTGAAGTTTCAATTAAGCCCCCCTTCTTGTATTTTTCACTTCTTCAATTGGTATCAGAGCACCTGGATCTGGGTGCAAACAATTAACCGTGTCAGATAAATATCCAAGGGGGGAAAAACACTATGATGGGAACAAGTCAAAACATCAGCAACAACCCTCCAATATTTGACGGTGAAAATTTTGACTACTGAAAGGATATGATCAGAAGTTTCTTCCTAGCCTATGACACTGACCTCTAGGATATGGTAACTGATGGATACATAAATCTCGTTGATGAAAGAGGTCATAAGATTGATAGAAAAAGGATGATAGATCATCAAAAGCAAGACTGTAGAAATCATCACAAGGCCAAAAGGATTCTCTTGAGTGCCATCTCATATTCAAAATATGAGAAGATCACGAACATAGAAACAACTAAGAACATGTTTGATTCTCTGAGAATGACGCATGAAGGCAACATGCAAGTAAAAGAAACCAAAGCCCTTGTGCTCATTCAGAGGTATGAAGCCTTCAGAATGGAAGAAGACGAAACCATTGAAACAATGTTCTCTAGATTCCAAACTCATGTGGCAGGGCTAAAGGTGCTGGACAAAGGGTACTCAACTGCTGATCATGTAAAGAAGATCATCAGAAGTCTACCAAAACAATGGAGACCAATGGTCACGACTCTCAAACTGGCCAAAGATCTGAACATAATATCTCTAGAAGAACTTGTCAGCTCCCTCAGAAGCCATGAGATAGAGTTAGAAGATGATGAGCCTCAGAAGCAATGTAAGTCTCTCGCTCTGAAATCTAACAAATATGAAACCAAAATTTTGCAGGCAGAAGCAGAAGCAAAAAACTATGGAGAATCCCCGTCAGAAGAAGACGAACTATTTTTTCTATCCAGAAGAATCAATCAGATGTGGTAGCACAAGAAGAAGAATTTCAGAAACTCCAGAAGAACAAGAAATAACTCTGAACAATCTTCTGGACACAGAAAATCAAGTAACATAATCATTACCAACTATGAATGCAATATACAAGGTCACTACAAAAGTGATTGTCCAAGGCTTCAGAAGGAGAAACATAAAAGGAAGTTCGTTAAGGATAAGAAGAAAAGTCTTATGGAAACATGAGATGATTCTGAATCTTCTGAAGACGGAACATAATCAGAAGATGAACAAGCCAATATAGCTCAAACAGACAACTTATTAGATGTCTCCGGATCTTCTGAATCAGAACCAGGGTCAGAATCAGAATCAGACGCTGAAGAGGTATTTCCTGACGTAACTATTAATTTTACTAAAGCTTAACTAGGAGAAAGTCTGAGTGAAATTCTGAAAAGGTATCAGCAGCTCTGAGTCAAATTCAAGAACCTAAAAAAGGATCTTGTTTCTGAATCTGAAGAAACTGAGAGTCTGAGATTAGAAAACTCAGAGTTAAAAGAAAAGATTTCAAAACTAGAAACTGATTTACAAAACTCTCAGAAGGAAATAATCTCAGAGGATCCCAGTAATGCTGATAACATCATAAAGGAATATGATCTAAGCTTTCATAAGTTTCTGGCTAAAAACATAGATAGAAGCAAAATGGCTTCAATGATCTATGGAGTTAGCAGAAACGACAGAATAAGTATATGATACAATGGAAAAGTATCCCAACCTAAAAAAGTTAAGGATCTAGTTATCAAACACACTCTTCTCTATTCTCACTTCACCACTGGGCAAACACATGATATAAAACATGCTGGTAAGGCAGTTTATACTAAACCAAAATTCAAACAGAATTTTGGAAACTCTAACAGTCATGGACCCAGAAAGATATGGGTACCAAAAGACAAAATCATATATGTTGCAGATATTTTTAATAGCAAGGTTGAAACACCAGTATTAACACCTGGACTCTGGATGCTCTCTACACATGGAGGAAAGAAAGCATATGTTCCAAAACCTAGAATTTAAAAGATTCGCAGGTTTCAGAGGCAATCAAAAACAGAAGATTACTGGCTATGAAACTATTGGAAATAAGAATGGAAATACATCATCAGAAGCTCTCTGAATCTCAGATATATCCAAAAGAGGATGTCACACCTTTTCAAGCAACTTTGTTAGAACAAGCCAATCAGAGTCTTTTCCACTTTTTGATTCTCTACAAAAAGGGGGAGAATGAAGAATATTTTGACTCATAATCAGAAGATCTTCAGGGAAGTATTTTAGAAGATCTTTAGGGAAGTATTTTATTTTCTCGTTAGCTGAGTACTCTACTCAGGGGGAGCCTTCCTTTTAATTTTTGTTCTTTATATTCCATCAAAATATACTAGTTTTTGTCATCATCAAAAAGGGGGAGATTGTTAGAACATAATTTGGTTCTACATCCCAGCAAGAATTTTGATGATAACAAACACATGATATAAAGAACAAATATTCTCGCTAATAAAAAGTATCTTTACATGCAAGATGTTCTGATGTTAAAAAGATGTTCTGATGCAACTGGAAGTTCTTCCAGAACATCACAAGAAGTTCTGATTATGCGAGCACAGAAGTTGAGAGGATAATGAAAGATTCAGACGCATCAAATATGCATGACACACTTATATGAAGAAGTTCTGATTGAATTATGAATGCACCAGCGCTGCGAAATAGAATCTCTGATACTCTAATGTGAAAAATTATGATCAAGCTGTAATAAACTCTCAACGGTAATATTCATCCTCTGATGTGAGAAGCTCTGAAGCGTTACAACTCCATCAATGCAAGATCATAAGTAACGGCTACAAACAGACAAGGATCTCTTGATTTGGAAAGCTCATCAACTCGTGTTATGGGCTTACCAAAAGTATCTTTTTATGTATCTATTGCAAGGCCAATATAAATCAAACTAGAAGAAGATTTCAGAATGATGAACAACTGCGCTCAAAAAGAAAAACTCACGTGAAAAGTCAGCAACTCACCTATCATTCTTCATCTTCAACAATTTAATATTAATTTGTGTAATACATTACAAGTTTGTGATAATGTTTATTAGAAACATCATTGTACACTTTTATTCAATTAACTGTTTAGTGAATTTCCTTGAGAAAACAAGGTTGTGGTTTTGGACTCAAGAAGACTTTAACAATTGTTAAAGTAGAATTGTAATCAGGTTGATTAGTGAATTAAGTCCTCGTTGGAGTGAGGCGAAATCACCTTGGTGGATGGACTGGAGTAGTTTGAGATCAAGCGAACCATGATTAAAATCATTGTGTCTATTAATTTTGATTTTCAAGTTTAAATTCAACCCCCCTTCTTGTATTTTCCACTTCTTCAATTGGTATCAGAGCACCTGGATCTGGGTGCAAACACTTAACCGTGTCAGATAAAGATCCAATGGGGAAAACACTATGATGGGAACAAGTCAAAACATCAGGAACAACCCTCCAATATTTGACGGTGAAAATTTTGACTACTGGAAGGATATGATCAGAAGTTTCGTCCTAGCCTATGACACTAACCTCTGGGATGTGGTAACTATTGGATACATACATCCTGTTGATGAAAGCGGTCAGAAGATTGACAGAAAAAGGATGAAAAATCATCAAAAGCAAGACTGTAGAAATCATCACAAGGCCAGAATGATTCTCTTGAGTTCCATCTCATATTCAGAATATAAGAAGATCACAAACAGAGAAACAGTTAAGAACATGTTTGATTCTCTGAGAATGACGCATGAAGGCAACATGCAAGTAAAAGAAACCGAAGCCCTTATGCTCATTCAGAAGTATGAAGCCTTCAGAATGGAAGAAGACGAAACCATTGAAACAATGTTCTATAGATTCCAAACTCAGGTGGCAGGGCTAAAGGTGCTGGACAAAGGGTACTCAACTGCTGATCATGTAAAGAAGATCATCATAAGTCTACCAAAACAATGGAGACCAATGGTCACGGCTCTCAAACTGGCCAAAGATCTGAACATAATATCTCTAGAAGAACTTGTCAGCTCCCTCAGAAGCCATGAGATAGAGTTAGAAGATGATGAGCCTCAGAAGCAATGTAAGTCTCTCGCTCTGAAATCTAACAAATATGAAACCAAAATTTTGCAGGCAGAAGCAGAAGCAGAAAACTCTAGAGAATCCCCGTAAGAAGAAGACAAACTGTTTTTATATCCAGAAGAATCAATCAGCTGTGGAAGCACAGGAAGAAGAATTTCATAAACTCCAGAAGAACAGGAAATGACTCTGAACAATCTTCTGGACACAGAAAATCAAGTAACATAATCATTACCTGCTATGAATGCAATAAACAAGGTCACTACAAAAGTGATTGTCCAAGGCTTCAGAAGGAGAAATATAAAAGGAAGTTCGTTAAGGAGAAGAAGAAAAGTCTTATAGAAACATGGGATGACTCTGAATCTTCTGAAGACGGAACAGAATCAGAAGATGAACAAGCCAATATAGCTCAAACAGACAACTTATTAGATGTCTACGAATCTTCTGAATCAGAATCAGGGTCAGAATCAGACGCTGAAGAGGTATTTCTTGACTTTACTGTTAATTTTACTAAAGCTGAACTAGGAGAAAGTCTGAGTGAAATTCTGGAAAGGTATCAGCAGCTCAGAGTCAAATTCAAGAACCTGAAAAAGGATCATGTTTCTGACTCTGAAGAAACTGAGAGTATGAGATTAGAAAACTCTGAGTTAAAAGAAAAGATTTCAAAACTAGAAACTGATTTACAAAACTCTCAGAAGGAAATAATCTTAGAGGATCCCAGTAATGCTGATAAGATCATAAAGGAATATGATTTAAGCTTTCAGAAGTTTCTGGCTAAAAACATAGATAGAAGCAAAATGGCTTCAATGATCTATGGAGTTAGCAAAAAAGGCAAAATAAGTATAGGATACTGGCAAAGTATCCCAACCTAAGAAAGTTAAGGATCTAATTATCAATCACACTCCTCTCTATTCTCACTTCACCACTGGGAAAACACATGATATAAAACATGCTGGTAAGGCGTTTTATACTAAACCAAAATTCAAACAAAATTTTGGAAACTCTAACAGTCATGGACCCAGAAAGATATGGGTACCAAAAGACAAAATCATCTTTGTTGCAGATATTTTTAATAGCAAGGTTGAAACACCAGTATTAACACCTGGACTCTGGATGCTCTCTGCACATGGAGGAAAGAAAGCATATGTTCCGAAACCTGGAATTTAAAAGATTCGCAGGTTTTAGAGGAAATCAAAAATAGAAGATTACTGGTTATGAAACTATTGGAAACAAGAATGGAAATACAACATCAGAAGCTCTCTAAAGAATCTCAAATATATCCAGAAGAGGATGTCACACCTTTTCAAGCAACTTTGTCAGAACAAGCCAATCAGAGTCTTTTCCACTTTTTGATTCTCGACAAAAAGGGGGAGAATGAAGAATATTTTGACTCATAATCAGAAGATCTTCAGGGAAGTATTTTAGAAGATCTTTAGGGAAGTATTTTATTTTCTCGTTAGCTGAGTACTCTACTCAGGGGGAGACTTCCTTTTAATTTTTGTTCTTTATATTCCATCAAAATATACTAGTTTTTGTCATCATCAAAAAGGGGGAGATTGTTAGAACATAATTTGGTTCTACATCCCAGCAAGAATTTTGATGATAACAAACACATGATGTAAAGAACAAATATGCTCGCTAATAAAAAGTATCTTTACATGCAGGATGTTCTGATGTTAAAAAGATGTTCTGATGCAACTGGAAGTTCTGCCAGAACATCACAAGAAGTTCTGATTATGCGAGCACAGAAGTTGAGAGGATAATGAAAGATTCAGACGCATCAAATATGCATGACACACTTATATGAAGAAGTTTTGATTGAACTTCTGAATGCACCAGCGCTGCGAAATAGAATCTCTGATACTCTAATGTGAAAAATTATGATCAAGTTGTAAAGAAATCTCAACGGTAATATTCATCCTCTGATGTGAGAAGCTCTGAAATGTTACAACTCTATCAATGCAAGATCATAAGTAACGGCTACAAACAGACAAGGATCTCTTGATTTGGAAAGCTCATCAACTCATGTTATGGGCTTACCAAAAGTATCTTTTTATGTATCTATTGCAAGGCCTATATAAAGCAGACCAGAAGAAGATTTCAGAATGATGAACAACTGCGCTAAAAAAGAAAAAATCATGTGAAAAGTCAGCAACTCACCTATCATTCTTCATCTTCAACAATTCACTATTAAAATGTGTAATACATTACAAGTTTGTGATATTGTTTATTAGAAACATCATTGCACACTTTTATTCAATTAACTGTTTAGTGAATTTCCTTGAGAAAACAAGGTTGTAGTTTTGGACTCAAGAAGACTTTAATAGTTGTTAAAGTAGAATTGTAATCAGGTTGATTAGTGAGTTAAGTCCTCGTTGGAGAGAGGCGAAATCACCTTGGTGGATGGACTGGAGTAGTTTGAGATCAAGCAAACCATGATTAAAATCATTGTGTCTATTGCTTTTTGATCTTACCGGATCAGACTTGGACCGTCATGACTGGCTCGAGCAGAATCTGAGTGAGATGGGGGGGGGGGGGGGTACCTGCAAGGCACTCTGATGCTAAAGTGAGAGACGGAATGAGCAGGTAAAATGTGTATAGGTGCGTAAGAGATGAATACCTGACCCTCTAGGAACAGAGGGTATTTATAGCCCCCAGCGCTGGGCCAAGGTCCCCTCATTGGGCCGACCAGAACTGGCCTGATAAAAGATCTGCCAGGTTCTACGTGTGTAGTGGGGACCCGCACGTGGTCGCCTTCCTGGTGATGCTCTGCGAGAAATGAGGAGGGACGAAGACGCGGTCTTTCCGGAGTTTAGATGATTCGATAACGGTCAGAGAGGACAAAATCTGTTCTACGAGGAGAGTGCTCGAGCAGGGCTCGAGCTAAAGTTCCCTTGGTCGGGGACACCATGTGTCGCGGGCAATGGCGGGCACGACTGCAGTCTGTGGTCGGGCGCGCTGGCGGGAATTTGCGGGCGCGCATTATTCGAGGAGATGCTTGGATTGGGCCTTTGTTACTGCTTTTGGGCCAGGGCGGGCCCAGTCTAGAACAGGAGCCCCCTAAGTCGTGACTCCTGGAGCAGGAGTTATAACTTGACTTCAGCTCGCCTTCACCACGGGGTCTGACGCCCGGCCCAGGATATTGCTTCCTCGCGCTTGCTCGAGGAGTTCCTCACGAGTTGTGTTCGTAGAGTAATCCTTGTCGATGCATGCTCGGGGGATTCCTCGTGGGCTGCTTTTGTTGGGTACACGAGGCAATCCTTGGGAACCGTGGTGCCACCCTAGCGAAAGTAGGGCCCTCATTGCCTAGGGGAGTAGACGTCGAGGAGGGGAAGTTCGTGGCTCCCCGGGGCGACGTTTCGTATTCCATGTCATCCCTATAAATATGATCCTTGGGTCCCATAATTTGTTTTTCCTCTTCGCGCTTCTCCTTCTTCCTCTGCCTTTGCCGCCGCTGTTCTTCTACAACTTCGCAAGATTACCGCATCTTCCTCCGTTGATTTCTTTCACCGCTGCCGTACATTCTTCTTTGCTTCCAAGTAAGCGTTTATCCCTCCTATTTTTCTTTGTTGTAGGTAGTTTTACCGTTATTTGGATGTTAGAAACTCATATCTGGGATTAGTGCCCGGTATATTCATGTTTGTGCCCGGTAAACTCATAGCTTTAGGTATGTGACTCACAATGCTGCCCGAGACCTTCATGGTTTTAGGCGTATAATTTATGATACTGCATAGTAAACTCATAATTCTAGGCTTAGGATTCATGATATTGCTCATCACATTCATAGTTTAGGTCGGCGCACCCATGAGCTGGCCGGGACGTTGACCACTTAGGAAGTGTGTGGGACAACTCGTCGTGGCATCTTAGCATCGGGGAGGCGAAACCAGGATCTTGTTCGAGTCCTCAATGTTTATTGCGTGGGGTGGTCATGCTATCCTCTTGTTGTTCCTGACGTCTGGTCGAGCGTGTCTGGCTTGTCGTGCACTACTTCCCGTCACTGTGGCGCGCATATGGATTTGCTCTCGAATTTCACCGGTTTCCTGTGCTTTACAAGTAAATGGCTGACGAATCGGAGTCTTCGAGGCGTAATGAGGTCGAGGACCAAAGTGCCAAAGAGAACGTGACTCTAGTTGATACCGTCGATGATCCTTCATTGGATTGGGTGGGCACCGAGCCCCGAGGGATTGCCTCGGCATATAGTCGGCGTAGTCGACGAGCATACACTATCGTCGAACGCGGCGGCAGTCAGCCGAGTTTCTAGAAGAACTTTGTTGTGACGAGGCCGTCCCTTGATGCACGTATCTGCTCGGAGTTCACCGAGTATGGGTTTCCAATGTACGAGATCGTGTTTAGGGATCTCGGTCTCACGCTTCCTTTCAGTGATTTCCAAGCCGGGGTGTTCTGCCATCTGAACTTGGCCCCTTCCCAACTTCATCCTAATTCGATTGCCTTCCTTCGGGAATTCGAGCTAACATGCCGCTTCTTGAGGATCGGGGCGACCATCCCCCTTTTCTTCAGAGTTTTTCACCTGCAGCGTCAATCTCGAGGAGGCAGGCACAGTTGTGTTTCCCTGAAACAGTCGAAGAGGCTATTCAGGATGTGCATGGATTCAGTCCGGGGCTTCAAGGACAAGTGGTACGTTCTGCAGCCGGTCACCCAGACTACTTTGGATTCTATGTATGAAGAGGAAACCGCGGTATTCGACGAGCACGGGGAGCCCCTCATGGATGCCGAAGGTCGATCGGCAGTGGGGTGCGTATCTAAGTTCCCGTTACATTGGTGCTCGGGCCACTACGACCATGGTACCGGGTATTACCACACGCCCGCAGGAAGTATGTGCGCTGAGGATGAAGAATCCTATGGAATCCTTTGCAAATATGTCGATAGTTTTTCCCCTGCCCGGTGGGTCACGAGGGATGGGGAAGACATTCTTGACGAGGACGGGTACCCGACGTTTGAGGCCCGTCCCATCGACACAAAGGCGCTCATCGAGTGCCAATCTTACGGGCAGGCTGTAAATCTATTAGGTTGCTTTTGTCTTGTAGTTTTATTTCATTTTCATTGTTTTTTACTGGCTCGTAGCTAACCCGAGTTTTCCTCTTCTTTGCAGGCGACATGGCTGAACGAAGGGAGAGGCTTTTAAAATTGACTCAGGACAAGAAAATAAACAGAAGGCTAGTGCGAGCTCCGCAGGCAACGAGGATGGGCCCGCCGACCAGTTCAGGTGATGCTTCTAGCGAGTCCCCAGGCTCCCCTGACATCGAGCAGCCCACTGAGCTGATTCCGAGAAAGAGAAGTCGGGCAGATAACTGGTTGGAGGTTGGCGACGAGTCTGTCGCTGCGAGGGCCTTCGGCTTACCCCCCTGTTTTAAAGAGGAAGATTTCTTCGAGGGGTTTCCCTTGACAGTAAGCACCGAGGAGGCCGAGACCATCAGGCGGCTTAACAAAGAAAGTCGGAGAAAACATCTGGCCGCCAGTATGGTCGGGATGGTGAAGATGGCCGAGATGGCCGTCGTCCTTGCTGAGGAAGGGTCGAACTCCTCTGATCGCGTCAGGGAACTGGAGTCGGAGAAAGCTGCCCTCGCTGTCGGCTCTCGTAAGTTGAAGGCTGCTCTGGAGCGATCTGAGGAGATGTTCTGCGAACAAGCCGAGCTACTGGTCGTGGAGAAGGAAAACTCAGGGAATGTTGCTGAGGAGAGGGACTATTTTCGACTGGATCAGGAACGCTTGGAGGCTGACAACGAGCGTATGTCTAAGGAAGTTGAGGAGCTGAAAGCTGCCATGCTTCCTGCTGAAGATGAGTCGGAGGATACAGCCCCCTTGCGGAGCCGTTCGAATCTGGTCGCGTGCATCCATCTCCTCGAAACGGACTGTGTTGGTACCTTAGCGGACGGGTTAAGGCCGCGGTTAGCCAGCCCGCCATATTGAATCCGGGAATGAATACCGAGGGAGTGGGTTTCATGTCTCAGATCATTGACGGCCAGGTCCTGCCTCCTCTTGAGTCTCCTGCTGTGGATGCTGGTAGTCCCGGGGAAGTTTAGTCGTGGAATTTCTGGTCAGGCCTGCATGCCTGTTTATTGGTATTTGTTTTGGGGCCTGCGTGCCCGTGCATATTTTTGGGGCCTGCGTGCCCGTACACATTTCTTTTGGCCGTTGTGCCATAGCCTGTAATTTCTAAACATCGCCGGCCTTTTTGGCCAGTTTATTTTTATTCATTTTGCGTATGAGCCTTTAAATGGATGTTCATTTTGATTTTAAAACTTGCTCGTGTTTAAGTTTTTATATTGTGATGAAATTTGTCTAAGTTATGTCCTCGAGCCATGCTTGTGTTTGGCTGTTATTTTATGGTGAAATTTGCCTAAGTTATGTCCTCGAGCGGAGATCCTTTCGACCCATTTGGTGGTCCGACGTACGTCGAAATGCGTCGGTCGTGCGGAGTAAAGCCCGTTAGCTCGGGCGTATGACCCAGATCGAGGTCTTATTCCTGTGGCGTGAACTGCCCATCGCGAGCTAGGTGTTCTGCCATGTAGGTACTTCGACAGTGGAGCTCGATTGAGGTGTCCTTGTCGGGCATTGTCGTTCGTCCTTGTTTGGCTGAACGGCGTTATGTCGTTTGGGCATAGATTGGGCTCGTACCTTGGCCTATCTACGTGGTCGAGGCATTCCTCTCCGTTGACTGGATGTGGATGTTCGACGACGAGAGTCTTTAGTGTTTTAGGGTTTTTTTTAACTATAGTACTGCTTTAGTTTAGCAGCGTTCCAGGGTCGTGGCAATGGTTCTCCGTCTAGCTGCTCGAGGTAGTATGCCCCGGTACCTGTGGTGCCATGGACGCGGTAAGGCCCTTCCCAGTTCGCGGCCAATTTCCCTTCGCGGGAGTCTTTCTGGTTTCTTTGTAGTACCAGGCTGCCGATCTTGAACTCGCATTTGATGACCTTGTCGTTGTGACGCAGGGCCACTCGTTGTTTTAGAGTGGCCTCGCATAGAGCTTCCCCCGAACGAATTCCTCGACCAAGTCTATTTCGTCCCTGAGTGCTTCGTTGTTCATTTCTTTGTCGAGGGGCATTTCTGTCCGCCTGGATGGTTCTCTGATTTCAACAGGGATGACGGCTTCGGTGATGTAGGTTAGTCGAAAGGGGGTTTTGCCCATCGTTGAATGGGGCGTGGTGCGATACGCCCATAAAACACTGTGCAGCTCCTCGACCCACCCTCTTTTAGCTTCGTCGAGCCAATGTTTGAGTCCTCGGAGGATGACTCTGTTAGCGGCCTCGGCTTGCCCGTTGGTTTGAGGGTGCTCGACCGAGGTGAAGTGTTGTTTGGTTCCCAGTTTGGTGACGAAGTTTTGGAATCCGTGGTCGGTGAATTGGGTGCCGTTGTCGGTGACTAGTGCCCTCGGGATCCCGAATCTGGCGAGGATGTTTCTTTTGTAGAAACGGAGGATGTTGTGCAAGGTGATCTTCGCGAGAGCCTCGGCCTCTATCCATTTCGTGAAGTAATCCACAACTATGATAAGGAACTTGTTTTGGTAAGTCCCTTGCGCGAATGGTCCGAGGATATCCATCCCCCACCACGCAAACGGCCACGGGGACGACAGTGTGCTCAGCTCGTGAGGGGGAGCGAGATGCATGTCTCCGTGCCTTTGGCACTTGTCACACTTCTTAACGTGTTCTTTGGTGTCCTGCTGCATCATCGGCCAATAGTACCCCGCTCGCAGGGCTTTCCTCTCCAAGGACTTACCGCCCATGTGCTAGGCGTTAATCCCTTCGTGTATCTCTCGTAATACCTCAGGAACCATGGATTCGTCAATGCATTTCAGGAGGGGAATGGAGAATCCCCTTTGGTATAGTTTATGCTCGAGCACCACGTAGGAGCATGCTCGTTATTTTGTGATGTTCGCTTCTGTCTGGTCCGAAGGGAGTTCACCCTTTGTCAGAAAATTGTACACCGGGGTCATCCAGCACGAGGTGTCTCTGATGGCGTGCACCTCGACTGGGGTCGAGGACCTCTCGATGCTCGGGCGTGACAGGGATTCTTGTATGATGGATTTGTTTCCGCCCTTCTTTCTCGTGCTTGCGAGCTTGGACAATATGTCTGCCCTTGTGTTTTGCTCGCGCGAGACGTGTGATATTTCTGCTTGGTCGAACTTTTTAATGTGTTCTTTGACTAAGTTTAAGTATTCGACGAGGCTGTCGTTTTTAGCTTGGCAACTCCCCTGGACTTGGGAAGCAACGAGTTGTGAGTCCGTGAAGATTTGTATCTTGCGGGCTTCTAGGTCCTCGACTAGCCTTAGTCCTGCGAGCAGGGCCTCGTACTCTGCTTGGTTTTTCAAAGTCAGGAAGGAGAGGGTTGACGAGTGCTCGATCACGACGCCCTCCTCATTTTCTAGGAGGATCCCCGTGCCGCTTCTGGTCGAACTGGAAGCTCCGTCGACGAAGATGGTCCATTTGTGCTCCTTCCCTGCGGGTGGGTCGTGAGCGGTCATTTCCGGGACGAAGTCGACCAGGGCTTGTGCCTTTAGAGCTTTCCTGCTTTCGTATTGAATGTCGAACTCGGAGAGTTCCAAGGACCATTTCAACATTCGGCCTGCCATATCAGGTCGACCTAATAGTTGTTTTACCGGTTGGTCGATTCGCACTATGACTGTATGGGCTAAGAAATAGTGTCTGAGTCTCCTCGCCGCGTTGACAAGGGATAGACCTACTTTTTCTATCTGTTGGTATCTGCTCTCAAGTCCTTGTAGGGCTTTACTCGTGAAATAAACGGGTTTCTGCCCGTCGGCGGTCTCGCGGATGAGAGCCGCGCTGATGGCTTCGTTCGAGACGGCCAAGTATAGAAATAGAGGCTCCCCGTCGACTGGTCGAGATAGTACGGGTGGTTGGGCTAGACTTTGTTTTAGGTGGCGTAGCGCCCGTTCACATTCCTCGGTCCATTCGAAGGCCGCTTCATTGCGAAGGAGTCTGAAGAAGGGGAGGGCGTGCTGAGCGGATCTCGCGACGAAGCGGGACAGTGACATGAGCATGCCGTTCATGACTTGTATTGATTTCTTCGACGTGGGTGTCGGGAGGTCGGAGAAGGCTCGACATTTGTCGGGATTGGATTCAATTCCTCGTTCTGTCAGGTAGAACCCGAGGAATTTCCCCGCCTTGACTCCGAACGTGCACTTTTCGGGGTTGAATCTCATCTTACATTGTCTCGCTTGGGCGAAGACTGCCTTGAGGTGTGCTGCATGATCGGTGTCTGCTCGGGACTTGACGATCATGTCGTCCATGTAAACCTCGAGCATGTCTTCGATTTGCTTGTGGAACACTCTATTCATCATACGTTGGTAAGTTGCCCCTGCGTTCTTTAGTCCAAAGGGAATTACGTTGTAGTAATAATTGCCCGAGCTGGTCATGAAGGCAGTGCAATGTTTGTCGCCCATGGCCATTGGGATTTGGTTATAGCCTGAATAGGCATCCATGAACGAAAATATCTTGTAGCCGACCGAGTTGTCGACCAACATATCTATGTTCGGTAAAGGGAAAGCATCCTTCGGGCATGCCCGGTTGAGATTGGTATAATCAACACACATCCGCCATTTTCCATTATTCTTTTTAACTAGTACAACGTTTGACAGCCAGGTTGAATACCGGGCTTCAGAAATAAAATTCGCCTCTAGGAGGTCTTTTACAGCTTTTTTCAGAAGCCTCTGTTTTCTCCCGAGACTGCCTACGCCTACGTTGTACTACTGCCTTAGCGGCATGATCTATGGTGAGACGGTGTCAGAAGACCTCGGGGTCGAGTCTGGGCATCTCCGCGGCGCTCCAGGCGAACAGGTCAGCATTCTCGCGCAAGCAGGATTTGATCTGCTTCCTTTCCAGGTCGGGGAGGTCGATGCCAATCTTCACTCCTTTGCTTGGGTCTGCGCCGAAGGGGACGAGCTCGAAGTCCCCGTCCAGGATTGGTCGGAGGGGGATTTGCTCGCCGTTGGGAGGTTCGTCCTGATCGAAGCGGGTATATAGAGCTATGGAGTCAACCTTTGAGGGAGCTCTTTGGTCTTCTACCTTGGCGGGCTCTGATTTGTCGGGCTCCTGTCGTCTCGTTGCCGGTCTCTTGGCGGGCCTTGTCCCGGTGTCAACAGTGTCGCGTCCTTTGGATGCAGCGTTGAAACACCTTCGAGCGGCAGCTAGGTCCCCCTGGATGGTAGCCACCCGTGCCCTCTTGGTGTAGAACTTCATCTTCAAGTGGACGGTGGAGGGCATCACGGTCAGTTCTACTAGTGTTGGTCTCCCCAGGATGCAGTTGTAGAGGGACGGGCAGTCGATGACGAGGAAGCGCACCTTGACCTGCCTCGTCGCCGTGCCCTCGCCGAAGGTAACCATGAGCTCGACATATCCACAAGGCTTGGAGTTCAAGCCGTTGAAACCCTGTAAGTCTGACCCTACATACGGCGAGAGGTGCGAGTCGTCTAGCTGCAGGGTCCGGAATAATTGACTGTACATCACGTCGATGGAACTTCCTTCATCGACGAGGAAGCGGTGCACGTCAAAGTTAGCCATTCTTGCTCTTATCAGCAGAGGAATGACTGTGTTGGGGGCTCCTCCGGGGAGCTCTTCGAGGTAAAAGGTGATAGGCTCCGACCTACCTTTTACCCTTTTAAAGTTCACTGTCTGCGGAGGTGCCGAGTCGACCAGTTCATCCAACTTTCTCTTGGCCGAATTGATAGTTAGGTCGTTGAATCCTCCACCATTGATGACCGTGGCAGAGGGAAAGTATTCCCACCTGCTGTGTGTCATGAGCGGCTCCTGCAGGTGTTCGGGGACGTAGAAGTCCTTCGATCTGGTGACGGAGAAGGCGGTCTGCACGGGGACTGATTCGTCAGATGGTCGGGCGTCTTCCTCAGGTTCTCTTGTCTCCCGGGCGTCCCAATGAGGAGCATCGTTTCTCCGGTATTGGGCGAGCCTCCCTCCTTTGATGAGGGTTTCGATGGCGTCCTTGAGGTGGACGCAGTCTTCAGTCAGATGACCATGGCTCATATGGTACTGTCAGTACTTGCTCTTGTCTACTCCGGGCTTGGCAGGTGCAGGTCGGGGGCGTTTGATGCTGCCATCTTTGAAGTCCGTACTGGCACACTCCGCCAAGATGTGCTCGCGGGAAGCTGTGAGAGGAGTGTATTCTGTGAAGCGCCCGGAGGGTCCTCTCTGCTTGCGGATTTCTCGGGGTCGGTCCTCCTTTCTTTTCTCCCCAGTTCGTCGAGGAGGAGCGGCTTCTTGGCGTGGGTTACTGCTGGATCCGCGAGTTTTGGGGTTCCGGGCTCTATTGGCCGCCTCCCTTTCCTCGTAATCCATATACGTCCGGGCCTTCTCGAGGAGAGCATCAAATGTTCGGGGTGGTTCGATGCCCACCGCCTTTCTAAATTCTGTGCCGGGGAGGAGCCCCCTCTTCAGCAAGTACCTTTTCATGTGGTCCGCACAGGGGACCTGTATGGCTTCGCGATTGAAGCGATTGATAAATTCTCTCAAGGTTTCATCCCGTCTCTGGATGATGGCCTCGAGTGCTGCCTCGGTCTTTGGGTGTCGCCGAGACACAGTGAATGAACTTATGAATTGATTCTTCAGGTTTCACCATGAGGCGATTGATCCCGGGGCGAGGCCTTTATACCAATCCATTGCTGCCTTTCTGAGGGTCGTGGGAAACAACCATAATTTGATGGGTCCCCCGACATTATGGTAATGCAGCATGGCCTCGAACCCGTCTATATGGTCGACTGGGTCAGCAACTCCGTCGTATTCCTTCAGATGTGGAGGCTTCTCCATGCCCGGAGGAATGGGCGCCTCCATGATGGCTTGTGACAGGGGACCGCGGGGGTCATCCTCGTCACTTCGCTCTGGGGACAGGGATGGGGACCTGAAATACTGTCATGTCCGACGGTCCTAGTCGTGCTGGGCATCCCTCGAGCGTGGTGCTCATTGGTCAATTCTTCCGTGCCTGTCTCTGGAGTGTCTTCTTTCTTGCCGTATGGGGCCATGGTTGCGCCCTCCAGCTTCAATGACGGGTTGCCTCTCCAAGGGGGGTCGTCTCCCCGAGGGTCGAGGCGACGGGCTTCGGGAGGTGTCTCTGTATTGTCTCCGCGGGGGAGACAGGAGATGTACCTCTGTCACTCGAGGAGGTGGAGTCTGGGGCCTCCTGTGTCTCCTCGCAGGCCTTCTATTGTCTTCTAGCACCCTCAATCTCCCCCCCTGGGCAAAGATAAGGTAATTGGTTTGGTTGATTGCTGCGAATAGTGCGCGGGTTGTGGCATCTGCCCCGGCGGGGACAGGGACTTCCTGAAATTGGGCAGCTCGATAGTTTTGGGGAGCTGCGTTGTCCTCTTCGAGTGGCGGAGGGACTGAGGAAGATGAGGTAGTAGCTCCGTCGCGGTGGACTGAGGGCCTGGGGATGGTTCCCCCGGGGAGTGTGTTATGGACGGGGTTACCGGTGTTGTCGGGGACTCCATTTTTATCTGCGAGGCCATTGTTTGTGTCGATGACGCAGATGTTCTGGTCATCCCGAACTTGGCCAGCCATGACGGTATGAGGTGATTTTGATCTTTGGTCTTCGAGGTTTTTCAAGACGGGGAAGCTAGTTTCCCACAGACGGCGCCACTGATGTTACCGGATCAGACTTGGACCGTCACGACTGGCTCGGGCAGAATCTGAGTGAGATGGGGGGGGGGGGGGTACCTGCAAGGCACTCCGATGCTAAAGTGAGAGACAGAATGAGCAGGTAAAATGTGTATAGGTGCGTAAGAGATGAATACCTGACCCTCTGGGAACAAAGGGTATTTATAGCCCCCAGTGCTGGGCCAAGGTCCCCTCATTGGGCCGACCAGAACTGGCCTAATAAAGGAACTTCCAGGTTCTACGTGTGTAGTGGGGACCCGCATGTGGTCCCCTTCCTGGTGATGCTCCACGAGAAATGAGGAGGGACAAAGACGTGGTCTTTCCGGAGTTTAGATGATTCGATAACGGTTAGAGAGGACAGAATCTGCCCTACGAGGAAAGTGCTCGAGCAGGGCTCGAGTTGGAGTTCCCTTGGTCGGGGACACCATGTGTCGCGGGCAACGGCGGGCACAACTGCAATCTGTGGTCGGGCGCGCTGGCGGGAATTCGGGGGCGCGCATTTTTGCATAAGCTGCTTAGATTGGGCCTTTGTTCCTACTTTTGGGCCAGGGCGGGCCCAATCCAGAACACTTTTGATTTTTAAGTTTCAATTCAACCCCCTTCTTGTATTTTTCACTTCTTCAATTGGTATCAGAGCACTTGGATCTGGGTGCAAACACTTAACCGTGTCAGATAAAGATCTAAGGGGGAAAAACACTATGATGGGAACAAGTCAGAATATCAGCAACAACCCTCCAATATTTGACGGTGAAAATTTTGACTACTGGAAGGATATGATCAGAAGTTTCTTCCTAGCCTATGACGCTGACCTCTGGGATGTGGTAACTGATGGATACATACATCCTGTTGATGAAAGCGGTCAGAAGATTGACAGAAAAAGGATGACAGATCATCAAAAGCAAGACTTTAGAAATCATCACAAGGCCAGAACAATTCTCTTGAGTGCCATCTCATATTCAGAATATGAGAAGATCACAAACAGAGAAACAACTAAGAACATGTTTGATTCTCTGAGAATGACGCATGAAGGCAACATGCAAGTAAAATAAACCAAAGCCCTTGTGCTCATTCAGAAGTATGAAGCCTTCAGAATGGAAGAAGACGAAACCATTGAAACAATGTTCTCTAGATTCCAAACTCATGTGGCAGGGCTAAAGGTGCTGGACAAAGGGTACTCAACTGCTGATCATATAAAGAAGATCATCAGAAGTCTACCAAAACAATGGAGACCAATGGTCACGGCTCTCAAACTGGCAAAAGATCTGAACATAATATCTCTAGAAGAACTTGTCAGCTCCCTTAAAAGCCATGAGATAGAGTTAGAATATGATGAGCCTCAGAAGCAATGTAAGTCTCTCGCTCTGAAATCTAAAAAATATGAAACCAAAATTTTGCAGGCAGAAGCAGAAAACTCTGGAGAATCCCCGTCAGAAGAAGACTGACTGTTTTTTCTATCCAGAAGAATCAATCAGCTGTGGAAGCACAGGAAGAAGATTTTCAGAAACTCCAGAAGAACAGGAAATGAATCTGAACAATCTTCTGGACACAGAAAATCAATTAACATAATCATTACCTGCTATGAATGCAATAAACAAGGTCACTACAAAAGTGATTGTCCAAGGCTTCAGAAGGAGAAACATAAAAGGAAGTTCGTTAAGAAGAAGAAGAAAAGTCTTATGGAAACATGGGATGACCCTGAATCTTCTGAAGACAAAACAAAATCAAAAGATGAACAAGCCAATATAGCTCAAACGAACAACTTATTATATGTCTCTGAATCTTCTGAATCAGAATCAGGGTCAGAATCAGAATCAGACGCTGAAGAGGTATTTCCTGACTTTACTGTTAATTTTACTAAAGTTGAACTAGGAGAAAGTCTGAGTGAAATTCTGGAAAGGTATCAGTAGCTCAGAGTCAAATTCAAGAACCTGAAAAAGGATCTTATTTCTGACTCTGAAGAAACTGAGAGTCTGAGATTAGAAAACTCTGAGTTAAAAGAAAAGATTTCAAAACTAGAAATTGATTTACAAAACTCTCAGAAGGAAATAATCTCATAGGATCCCAGTAATGCTGATAAGATCATAAAGGAAATTGATCTAAGCTTTCAGAAGTTTCTGGCTAAAAACATAGGTAGAAGCAAAATGGCTTCAATGATCTATGGAGTTAGCAAAAACGGAAGAATAAGTATAGGATACAATGGCAAAGTATCCATACCTAAGAAAGTTAAGGATCTAGTTATCAAACACACTCCTCTCTATTCTCACTTCACCACTGGGAAAACACATGATATAAAACATGCTGGTAAGGCGTTTTATACTAAACCAAAATTCAAACAAAATTTTGGAAACTCTAACAGTCATGGACCCAGAAAGATATGGGTACCAAAAGACAAAATCATCTTTGTTGCAGATATTTTTAATAGCAAGGTTTAAACACCAGTATTAACACCTGGACTCTGGATGCTCTCTACACATGGAGGAAAGAAAGCATATGTTCCGAAACCTGGAATTTAAAAGATTCGCAGGTTTCAGAGGCAATCAAAAATAGAAGATTACTGGCTATGAAAGTATTGGAAACAAGAATGGAAATACAGCATCAGAAGCTCTCTAAAGAATCTCAGATATATCCAGAAGAGGATGTCACACATTTTCAAGTAACTTTGTTAGAACAAGCCAATCAGAGTCTTTTCCACTTTTTGATTCTCGACAAATAGGGGGAGAATGAAGAATATTTTGACTCATAATCAGAAGATCTTCAGGGAAGTAATTTAGAAGATCTTCAGGGAAGTATTTTATTTTCTCGTTAGCTGAGTACTCTACTCAGGGAGAGCCTTCCTTTTAATTTTTGTTCTTTATATTCCATCAAAATATACTAGTTTTTTTCATCATCAAAAAGGGGGAGATTGTTAGAACATAATTTGGTTCTACATCCCAGCAAGAATTTTGATGATAACAAACACATGATATAAAGAACAAATATGCTCGCTAATAAAAAGTATCTTTACATGCAGGATGTTCTGATGTTAAAAAGATGTTCTGATGCAACTGGAAGTTCTGCCAGAACATCACCAGAAGTTTTGATTATGCGAGCACAGAAGTTGAGAGGATAATGAAAGATTCAGACGCATCAAATATGCATGACACACTTATATGAAGAAGTTCTGATTGAACTTCTGAATGCACCAGCGCTTCAAAACAGAACCTCTAATACTCTAATGTGAAAAATTCTGATCAAGCTGTAAAGAACTCTCAACGGTAATATTCATCCTCTGATGTGAGAAGCTTTGAAGCGTTACAACTCCATCAATGCAAGAGTATAAGTAACAACTACAAACAGACAAGGATCTCCTGATTTGGAAAGCTCATCAACTCGTGTTACGGACTTACAAAAAGTATCTTCTTATGTCTCTATTGAAAGGCCTATATAAATCAGACTAGAAGAAGATTTCATAACGATGAACAACTGCGCTCAAAAAGAAAAACTCACGTGAAAAGTCAGCAATGCAGCTATCATTCTTCATCTTCAACAATTCAATATTAAACTGTGTAATACATCACAAGTTTGTGATACTATTTATTAGAAACATCATTGTACACTTTTATTCAATTTACTGTTTAGTGAATTTCCTTGAGAAAACAAGGTTGTGGTTTTGGACTCAAGAAGATTTTAACAGTTGTTAAAGTAGAATTGTAATCAGGTTGATTAGTGAATTAAGTTCTCGTTGGAGAGAGCCGAAATCACCTTGGCGGGCGGACTGAAGTAGTTTGAGATTAAGCGAACCAGGATAAAAATCATTGTGTCTATTGCTTTTGATTTTTAAGTTTCAATTCAACCCCACTTCTTATGTTTTTCACTTCTTCAAATATTTAGGTCAGAATTTGGTACTTTTAGAAATTCTTCTTCTTCTTTGATTTATAACACATGATATTTATATGGTTGGATTCGTATGGAAAAATGGAGCAACTTTCATGTTTGCATCTTTTATTTTAGTTGAGAAATGAGCAAGTTACAGGAACTATGGCTGGAGGTTGAAGATGAAATTCATTTCTGGAACTTGTTTTGTGTTATGTATTTATTGTTTCAGTTATATCAACAGATGTATAGCCACCCAAGAGGTAGAAGCACACGCCTGTCATCTTAGGGATCTGGGTTCGAGCCCCAGTGGTACCCTTTTGGCTTTTTTTTCTTCATATTTTCTTGTTTCTTTTTGCAAAAACAGGCGCTAGGCCTTTCCCCCCTTGGGATTTTTATTTATTTTTTGACTCCAAACCCTTATTTACTTTCACACCCCTGGCCCAATTTTTATTTATTTTATTTATTATTTTTATTTTCATTTTATATTTTCTTTATTATTTATATCATTATTATTATTAGTATTATTATTTATTAATAAAAATCAAAAAAAATGTTTTATTTATTAATTATACTTACTTATTTTTATTTTCTTATAAAACAAAAAGACCAAAACATTTTTCCTAAAAAAAATTAATTGCTTTTCTCAATTAATTAATATTTAGATAATTAGGCTTAATTATCATATAATCCTCTTGTAAATTAAAATTAATATAGAACTTAGGTTTATTTTAATTAATTAATTTTCATATTATTTTTAAAACCTTTTCATAAAAAACCCTAAAAATCATTTTTAGTTATTTTCTTTTCTTAATTATTTTAAGTTAATTTTATTTAATTTTCATTAATCATTTTCTTAAATAGGTTAAAAACCTCTTCCATAAAAAATTAAAAAAAAATCATTTCTTTATCTATTTGCATTTATACATTGTTATTTATTCAATTCTTGTACATTTATTCAATATGGTTGTAATAGTTAATTAGGTTTAATTTTCTTGCAAAATCTCCATTTGTAAATTTGTATACCCCTCCCCTAATGATGTAATATCTTAGTATTTTTATTTTCTGCAATTTAATGCTTTATATACAAATGCTAGTAATTAGGATTTGTATGGAAATATTAAAACCAACAAATAGCAAACCCTAATCACGACAAATCAAGCATGTAAACCAATACCCTTGGACACATACACCCCTAGGGTAATTCCACTTTGTTGTCTTACAAAAATGGCTATATTATGCATGTGAGGTATCTTAGCAAAAACAAGCAAATACAAGATCATAGTCCCTCGATGACACTGTCCATGTTGCCTTTAAAAATGATCTTAGTCCCTAAAGAAAATGCTAAGATATCTTACAACATTGCTAATCATGGCTATACGATGACCCTTGCCCGTCCCTTTTATATCCAAAGATAGGGTTACTTACCAAATCAATGGTAAGATAACAATGTCAAAGGAAAGAGGAAATAAACATGGAAGACTTTTGAGTAGGTAGATTGTTCCTAGTTACTTTCTCAATTTCAAACCAAACATCCTTGCTATTTTCAAGACAAATACCAACACTTTCAAAAACATCTTTCAAACTTGAAAACATTTTCAAAGGATCAACACTTTTGTATACATTCTTACAAACGAGAATCATTACAAAGTTTGCCTAAACGATGACGCCTTTTTAAAATACTTTCAAAAAACCACACAAAGCACATTTTCAAACAAAAGAAAGTGATCTAGCAAGTAACTAAAAGCCCATGGAAAACCATGGATGGAAATGGTGCTAATACCTTCCCTTTTCATAATCTACCCCCTGAACTCAAGAAAACATCTCAAAGGTCTTTCCTGTTCTTTTCAGCCTTTCCTTTTGGATAAAAGAAAAGTCGGTGGCGACTCTTACTAAACCGCAACATTTGCGATCAAACGCAAAACAACCAAGTCAGTTCTCCCACCGCGTTACAGAACTGGTGACTCTGGTGGGGAAATTTTTAAAATTGGGGTTACCTTAGGGCTAGATCACATTTATTTTCTTTCATTGTTTGACTTGTATGCTTTACATTTTGGTTCTTTGTTTGGGTTTGAATCCTCTACCCAGATTTGGGATACCTTATAGGTAAGTAGCAATACATTGTAGAAACTGTGCGGGGTATACTGACATGGTCTAAGCAATAGCTACGTTAGTGTGACATATTTGTGGGTATCGGTAGCCCTTGAGTAGTTGAGGAGAATACGGGGCCGCTGAGTAATGTCATGAAGCACTAAATAACTTCTAGAACCTTTACTTGACCAACTTGGCCATTTGGACATAGTGAGATGACCGACTTTGGTGCAGTCTGAAGTTGGTAGATACTTGATACTACACTTATTGAGGTTTGGTTTTTTGGGATATTTCGGTCGCCATTAAAGAGGCTTGCGCTGAAACAATGCCCGAGAAAACAAACCAGTGATATTGAGCTCCCTTAGAACCCGGTTACTATTGCTAGGACATGTTTGAGCCAACTAAACTTCAAGAGGGCACTTACCTATGAGACTCCATGCAAGCCTAAACCTAAGGACTTGTTTGTTTTGTTTGTATATATCTACTTGTACATAACATCATAAACATCATAACATCATACTCATACTCACTAACCATTTCAAGGATTTTTGAGATTTATCTTTGTTCTGTTTTGTAGGACATAGATTCTATTCGCAGGAAAACCATTCAAGTCAATCTCGTAAGGATCCCTCCTTAACTTAAAGAGTTAGCATCAAGGGTTCCCGAAAATTCTCCATTTACCGAAAGACATGGTCACCTACTAAACTTGGTTACCTCCAACACTGATGAGGACATGATGAAGGTGATCTTCTAGTTCTTTGATCCTCTACACTATTGCTTCACATTTCCCTATTATCAACTTGTGCCAACTTTGGAAGAATTCTCCCAACTCTTAAGGATTCCTATTCTCAATCAACTACCTTTCAATGGTACTAAAAGAGATCCAAAACCATAAGAGATTGCTCAAGCCCTACACTTGCAACCATCTGACGTCACAACTAATTGGGAAACAAGGAGTGGTGTCAAAGGTTTCTTAGCTAGGTTCTTGTTTGAGAAAGCTCAAAACTGTTGGAACTCCTTGGACTTACAAGCTTTTGAGGAATTTATGGCTCTCCTCATCTATGGGATGGTTTTGTTTCCAAATCTTGACCAACTCATAGATGTAAACACCGTTAAAATCTTCATGTCTCGTAACCCGATGCCTACTTTGTTAGGAGACATCCTACAGTCTTTTCACACTCTCACTATGAGGAAAAAGGTATCCTTATGTGTTTTACTCCTCTCTTGGCAAGATGGTTTATTTTTCATCTTCCCCAATCTGTATTGAAGAACGAGCAAGGTTCAAGGTGGTCACATAGGTTGATGACTCTTAGGCATTTAGATATTCATTGATGTTCCCGATCTGTGGAGAGTGTTACTATCATCGACCGTTATGGAGAATTCCCTAATGTGCCCTTACTTGGCATTAGGGGAGGTATCACCTACAACCCCTGTTTAGCCTTAATACAATTTGGTTACGCCCGAAGGGATGGTCCACATGAGATGCTTGTTCAAGGGTTGGTATTTGACTACGAGAATGACAATCAAGGTCACCGCCATAGGTTTATCCGAGCTTGGAGGATGTTGAACAAGGTAGATAGCAAGACGTTGGTGCATAAGAATTCCATCCCTCTTGAGACTTATCTCAAATGGGTACAAACCCGTGCTCAAAGTCTTATGATGCCTTACCCCTCCATTCTCCCAGTTATCAAAGAGCCTGTTATGGAGGGAGATGTCCCATACACTATCTTGCATCCTACATGCCCACCTCTCTCGAAGACTTACAAAGGGATTGAATACATCTTAAGGGGGAGAGAGACACTTTCGAGGCCCAATTCTACGCCAGCAAGAAGAAGGTTCTGGAACTCACCAAGCAGCTTCACGAGGAGCGGAGTCTGAACGCCTACATCGCACCAAAGAGGATGCGTTCAACTTTTTTATCTTAGAGTTTTTGTATTCCTTTGTAAGCCCAAAGAGGCATGATGTACTCAAACTTTGATTTATTAATATGACGTGTGTTCCTTTTTGTCTAAAGAAAATTTAAATCTCTAAATTCCTTGAAATCATTGCATATGCATCTTCATTCATCATAACATAAGAAGGTTTCTTACAATAGGTCTCCTCATCTTTCTACTGTTTATTTCAGTAAGATGGACATGGAACAAACGGTAAAAGATCTCCAGGTGCAGAATGCCCAGTTTCAACAAATGCTTTTGACTCTGGCCAAAGGACAAGAGGATTTGAAAACTTTACTGATCAAAGAAAATAAGAAGAAAGCAACCGGTGTTTTGAATCTAGGAAGAAGGTTCCCACGGCCAGCCAGACGGACCCTTGACTTCACAACATCGTCAGGTGAAAAGGATAATCAAGAAGGGAAAAACAAGGAAGTGATTGCCCATTCAGAATATAAAGAGGAAGAAGATGATGATTACTCTGAAGAGTAATATCCTCTGGTTGACGATAAATACAAACATCTGGAAGAGCGTCTAAGTGCAATGGAGATTCAGAAAGTGCAAGAGCTAGACTTTGAAGAGCTGGGTTTGGTGTCTGGGATTTTTATTCCACCAAAGTTCAAGGCACCAGTTTTTGCTAAGTACGACGGGGTTTCGTGTCCCAAGATGCACCTTCGATCTTATGTGAGGAAGATACAGCCTCACACTGCTGATAGAGATTTGTGGGTCCACTTCTTTCAGGATAGTCTATCCAGGACTCAGCTAGATTGGTTCTATCAACTGGAGAGGGCCAATGTCCATAATTGGGAAGACCTGGCTGCTGCTTTTTATAAATAGTATCAATACAACGCAAACCTTGATCCCACCCGTACTCAACTCCAGAGTATGGCTATGGGTTCAAGCGAAGGTTTCAAAGACTACGCTCAGAAATGGCGGGACTTAGAAGGAAGAGTCCAACCTCCCCTATCTGACAGAGATCTAGTAGACATGTTTCTGGGTACCCTGTCCGGTCCTTTCTTTAATTATCTAATTGGGAGCTCCTTAGCAGGCTTCACTGAATTAATCTTGACCGGAGAAAGAGTGGAAGTTGGGATTAAGAGTGGGAAGATCCAAAAGGACGCATCCTCCAGTGCCGTGAGAAAACCATTTATTAGGAAGAAAGAGGTTGTTGCTGTGTACCCTCAAAGGAATTAGGACATAATTGAACACCGTCCAACGGTAGGGGCCGTCATGATCCCTAAGCTTGCACCTACTCAACAAAGGAATAACCAGCCTAGAACAGAAAGATTGGTAAGACAATTTACCCGGATAAATATGACAATGTCTCAAGTCCTGCCACATTTTTTGAGATCTAATCTGGTAACTTTGAAGGAATCCCCGGAGAATCCCATCACCGCCTCTCCTCATTACCACCCTAATGCTTGCTGTGCTTACCATTCAGAAAGTCTAGGCCATGATACCAACAACTGTTGGGCTTTGAAAAACAAGGTGCAAGACCTTCTCGAGGCAAAAGAAATTGAATTTGATGCTCCTGAGATCCCAAATTTTATCACCGCTTCTATGCCCAAGCATGTTCGTGATGTTAACTCTATTGAAGATGATGTGTTTGTTATTGTTGTTGATGAACTTGTTACTCCTCTCCTGACTGTCAAGAGGAGCATACTGAAAGCTGGTTTATTTTCGGGCTGTGATGAAAGCTGCCACCTCTGTTTATCCCTACCAACTGGATTTCATTTATTGAAAGCAGGTGTCCAGCGCCTAATGGATGACAAAGAGATTTTATTTGAAAAGAATCCCGTTCCAACCATTTCTTACAAGGATGTTTCAATAGTAACCATTTCCGCCAATCCTTCCATGGTGTCCACCAAAAGACCCGTTAGGATTACATCCATTCCTAAGGTGACTCCATTGATATTTACTATGCCAGGATCAATCCTGTACTCATCAGATAAAACTGTCCTCTGGAACTATGGGGGTGGCATCTACTATCATGGCATCAAATAGGATTGGCTGGCTGATGAAGACTCGATTTTTGAGAAGGTTGACCCCGACATCAGCAACATCGTGGGAACCAGCAAAATAACCCGAAGTGGAAGAGTATTCTCCCCAGAGATTGCTCCTTCGAAAACTGTTACCTGTCCTGTGATCATCCCTTCTTTTGTTCCTGTTGACACTACTACTACAGTCCCTACTGACACCCCTACTTTCGAGTCGACCAAGACTCGAGGCAAAGGAATTCTGGTTGAGCCTGTCCGGATGAAGGTGCAATCAATATCTATCCTGGAAGCCTCCAAAAAGGAGATGGAAGAGATTCTGAAAATTATAAAGAGAATAAACTACAAAGTAGTCGAACATCTAGGGCAAACTCCGTCAAAGATTTCTATGCTAGCTTTACTATTGTGCTCCGAGGCTCATGCGAAGGCCTTGGTGAAATTTCATAAAACTGCCCATGTGCCACATGAAACCTCTACTGACCAATTCCAAGACTGTGTGGCGAGTTTAACAGCTGATAACGGTTTAGGTTTTTTTGATGCTGACCTGACACTTAGAGGGAGGAAACACAATGAGGTGTTGCATGTCTCTGTCGAATGCAGGGGCACAACTTTGGCCCATGTCCTGGTTGATACTAGCTCATCTTTGAATGTACTGCCTATGAAAGCTTTGGATAGAATCGAATGTGTAGGTTTGACCTTAAAACCCAACAACATAGTGGTAAGGGCCTTCGACGGTTCAAAAAGAATGGTGCATGGAGAGGTAGACATCCCCATAAAAGTTGGAACTCAAACCTTTGATTCAAATTTCTATGTAATGGACATTCGCCCTTCCTATTCCTGTTTATTGGGCCGACCTTCGATTCATGACGCTGGTGCCGTCACCTCTACATTACATCAGATGCTGAAATACCCAACCAAGGGAAAAATCATCACTGTCCATGGAGAAGAGGAATATATGGTCAGTCACTTGAACTCCTTCAGATACGTATAAATGGATGGTGAATTCATCGAAACTCCATGTCAGCATTTTAAGGAAGTTCCACAAACAGTGGCAACTACCAAGACTGTTTCCCAAGTCCCGAAGATTACAAGACCTCCGCTAAAGATGTCTTCACTGAAATATGCAAAGGCAGTAGTTGAAGAAGGTGAGTGTACTATTTGGGGCCAACTCCCGGATATCCCTTATAAATCTGACAAATTTGGTTTGGGTTTCACTTCAGGAGCCCAGAAAGCTGTTCGTTGTGCTCGTTCTGAGGGACCACCTTTGAAGATCAGCAACCATGAAGTCAATGTAGTGGAGGATAGTGATGATAACTGCGACCTGGAGGAATGGATTTTCCCAACTATCCACAAAGGACTCAGCAACTGGGAAGCTAAATATTTTGTCCCAATTACTTTTATCCAACAGTAATTGTCTTTAAAATTTTATCGGACTTGTAATAATTAAACAATTCAGACTTTTAAAACCTTGTGTCTTGCCTGAGGAACAACGATCCATTTGTAAGGGTTGTTACTTCATTTTCATATGTCATCAATGAATCATGGACGTTTTTGCATGCAAACTTTGTGCTCTTTGTCTTTCTTTTCTATATTTTTGTTTCTTTCAAAGATAGCTATGCTCTTAGACCCAATCACATATTAAAATGCAGATCTACATCCACTCAGGATCCCATGGGTAACGATTCTGCTATGGCCTATCGTGACTTTGAAAAATCTAATCTACCAAGTTGAAGACGAAGGTGAGGAAGATTGTGAAGTTCCAGGGGAACTAGCCAGGTTACTACAACAGGAAGAAAGGACCATACAGCCCCACGAAGAACCAGTGGACACAATTAACTTAAGTACCAAAGAGGACAAGAAAGAAGTCAATGTGTGTGACAATCTGGAACCTAGTGTCAAGAAGCGCTTAACTCAGTTACTACATGACTATGTTGAGGTCTTTTCCTGGTCGTACGAAGACATGCTAGGACTCGACGCTGATATCGTGGTCCATCGTATACAGACAAGAGAGGACCTCCCTCCGGTAAAACAAAAAGTTCGTCGCATGCGGCCATACATGTCAGAGAAGATCAAGACTGAAGTCATGAAACAATTCAACGCCAGATTCTTAGCCATCACCTCCTATCCACAATGGGTCGCCAATGTTGTTCCAGTGCCTAAAAAGGATGGCAAAGTACGCATGTGTGTGGATTACTGAGATTTGAATAGGGTAATCCCTAAGGATGATTTCCCACTTCCCCATTCGATATTCTGGGCGACAATACCGCACAATATAAAGTGTTCTCATTTATGGATGGTTTCTCAGGCTACAACCAAATCAAAATGGCACCTGAGGACATGGAGAAAACAACCTTCTTCACACAGTGGGGCAATTTCTGTTACAAGGTTATGCCATTCGGGTTGAAGAACGCTGGGGCAACCTATCAGCATGCCATGGTAGCTCTATTTCACGACATGATCCATCATGAAATAGAGGTCTATGTAGATGACATGATATCCAAATCTCAAACTGAAGAGGAACATCTTGACCATTTGTAGAAACTGTTTAAGAGGCTAAAGAAATACAAGCTAAGGTTGAACCCGAATAAATGCATATTTGGGGTGAGGTCCGGTAAACTCCTAGGCTTCATTGTCAGTGGTAAAGGTATCGAAGTCGACCCTACCAAGGTGAAAGCAATACAAGAAATTCCTGCTCCTCGTACCGAGAAGGAAGTCAGAGAATTCTTAGGACGGCTAAACTACATCGCCAGATTCATTTCTCACCTAATCGCTACTTGAGAACCAATATTCAAATTACTGAAGAAAGATCAAGTAGTCAAATGGAATGATGAATGCCAAGCTGCTTTAGACAAGATCAAAGAGTACCTACAAGATCCTCCTGTTTTGATGCCTCCAGTCGAGGGAAGACCTTTGATCATGTATCTAACTGTCTTGGAAAATTCAATGGGGTGTGTGCTGGGGCAGCATGACGATTCTGGCCGAAAAGATCATGCTATATACTGCCTGAGCAAAAAGTTTACCGACTGTGAAACCAGATATTCACTGCTCAAGAAAACTTGCTGCGCTCTGGCATGGGCTGCTCGCCGGCTGAGACAATATATGTTGACCCATACTACGTTATTGATATCCAAGATGGATCCAATTAAATACATATTCGAGAAGCCTGCTGTGATACAGTGGGATAACTGACTTGAGGTTTTGCGTTTTGTCGCAAATGTCGCGGTTAGCAAGAGTCGCCATCGACTTTTATTTTATCCAAAAGGAAAGGTAAAAAATCACAGGAAAGACCTTTGAGATGTTTTCTTGAGTTTCGGGGGTAGATTATGAAAAGGGAAGGTGCTAGCACCCTTTTCATCCATGGTTTTCCATGGGCTCTTAGTTACTTGCTTAGATCACTTGCTTTGCTTTAAAATTGTTTGAAATGGTGCTTGGTGTGATTTTGAAAGTATTTTGAAAAGAGGCCTTTCGTTTAGGCAATCTTTGTAATGATTCTCGTTCATAAGAATGTATACAAAGACGTTTTTCTTTTGAAAAATGTTTCAATGTTTTGCAAGATGTTTTGAAATGTGTGTGTGTTTGTTTTTGAAAATAACAAAGATTGTTTTGAAATGGAGCAATTAACTTAGAAGTTATCTACCTACTCAAATGTCTTTCTTGTGCATTTTTATTCCTTTGACATTATTGACTTACCATTGATTTGGTGAGCAACCCTATCTTTGGATGTTAAACGGGATGGGCGTGGGTCATCGTATGAACATGATAACAATGTTTCCAAGTATTTTAGCATGTTTGGAGGGACCAAGACCATTTTGTTTTAGGCAACCTTTTTATAGCGCCATCGAGGGACTATGATCTTCTACTTGTTTTGTTTTGCCAAGATACTTCGCGTGCGTAACATGGCCATTTTATTTAGGCAACCAAGTGGGTGAAACCCTAAGGGTGCTTGTGTGTAATGCGTGTCATTTTTCATGCATTTGATTTGTCTTGGATTAGGTCTTTTCTATTTATCTTGTTTTTGTTCTTGTCATGCAAACTCTAGTTTACTAAACATGGTAT
Organism: Vicia faba; assembly: GCA_948472305.1. NCBI lineage: Eukaryota > Viridiplantae > Streptophyta > Magnoliopsida > Fabales > Fabaceae > Vicia > Vicia faba. The sequence continues at coordinate 399,944,821 of OX451738.1, read as the reverse complement.
AAAAGCGATAAATTGCGTAAAAATAAACTAATCTATTACAACAATTATAATGGGAGAGGGGATACAAGTTTTTGAATGGGGATTTTGCACAAATATAAACCTTAAAATATTATTACAACCCAATCGAATATTGTGCGCATTAAATAAATATACAAATATTAAAATGCAATGCAAATGTATTTATGCAAAAAATGTTTTTGTATTTGTTTAATGTATGAGAAAATAAATTAATTAAACCCTAGAAATAAGGAAAAATATTATTTATTTTTGGAAGGGTGAAACCCTAATTTTTTTGATTAAAAGAAAATAATGTTTCTCATTATTATTTTGTCCATTTTTTTTGTACAAGAAAATAATAAACAATATCATATATAAATATTAAAAATTAAGTATGTATGAAAATAAATATTTTATGTGTATAAATAGTATAATAAAAATATGTAGTATTTTTAAATGTATTTACAAGTTTATTTAAGAAAATAAAATCTATTATCCTAATAAACTATTTTTTATGCAAAAAAATAATAAATAAAATAAAATAAAATTGCAAAAATAAAAAATTATTTTTTTATGATTTTTAATGTTCAGAAAAAATAATTAAAAGCAATAAATATAAAAATATGAGAAAATATGAAAAATATAACAAAATAAGTCAGGGGGTGCAAATAGTGAGTCAGGGGGTGTGGAAAGCAAAAACAAAAAGCCCAAATGCGCCAAAAAGCCCAGACTTCGTCCCTGTCCTCCAGCTTCTTCTCCTTTGCGCGCGTGTTATGATTCAAACTATATCTTTCACATGCTTGCATAAAAAATAAATCTCATAACATAAAAAATGTAGCATTTAATCTCACGATTCCAACCATATAAAATTTGTAATCTAACTGTCAAAGATCAGGGAGAATTTTGGGAGCCCTAAATCGTGACCTAGAAATTTTATGAACTTCAAGCTTCAAATTCTCACAACATAGTTAATATAAATGAAAAGTATGCATATGTACAACTTCACCATGTTATAGACTACATCTTTTCTTCACAAATCGTGGCTTGAGGATGCCTAAATAGAGAGATAGAGTTTTGAAAAATACCTCCTTCAGTTGGATTTGGATAGAGCAATATAGGGAATTTGATGGAGGCTTGAGGATCGTGTGAGCTTCCTTCAAGCTATTCCAATGCCTAACTTGCTTTGTGGATAGCTAGAACTCTTTGCACAAGTCAAGTTGCAAGCTCAAAGTTTGAAAATGGAAATGGCTGAAATAGGGCTTACAGATGCAGGATGAATGCTTGGACTGCTTTGGTGTAATGTGTATGAAGTGTTTCAAATGTAAAAATGCAAAACGCACGAGCCAAAAATGAAATGGCTATGATTTTGCAGAACTGATGTATGTTTGGCAGAAATTTGGAGTTTTTGAGTTTGAGTGTGTTTCAGATGTTTAGCCATCGTGTTCAGCTTTTCCACAACTTTGTATATTTGTATAGAATGGATACAAAGTCCACTCTTCACTAGCTGTGCCAGTTCTGACCTTTTGGCAACTTTTCTCGCATTTGAAGAAAAGTGAGGTGACCATACCAACATGCTTGTACTGGCTGGCTTGTGAGATGATAGGAGTTGGTACACATTGCTTGATACCTGTAGAAGTTGTTTGTACCAAAGGGACAGGTCCAAGACTCAAGATTTGTAAAGTTGCAAAAGCTCACCTTTATGAAAATGGCATTGTAACCTTTATGCCTAAAATGGAATTATCTCTTGTACAATGCTCCAAAAGCCAAGATAAAGCCTTTAACTTCTGAGTTTTAATTTAATTATGGAGTGTAGAATGAGTTTAGGATCTGTAAAGCAAGATTCAACCATCAAAGATCTGATTTGCAACTTGATGCTTTGTAAAAATGGCATGAACAAAAGTGATAAAATACCAACTTCCCTTCTTCGATTCTCCATAACCAAAAATGATCTTGGAGAGTTCTTGGACATTTTGGAAAGCTTGAAATGTGATTTATAATCCATCTTTGAAATGAAATTTGATATAACTCTTGGAACTAGGTGGAAAATGTCCATGAAGTTGGGTTAAAAACCTGCCTAAATTAGGGCAAAATTTCACTAAGTTATTTAGTTCATGGACCTATATTCACAAATTCATAACTTGATATCCAAGCATCTTTTGGGGAAACTTTGTGAATAAAAGTTGTAGATTTCATGGAGGACTACAACTTTCATGTTTGAAGTTTTCTTTGAATCAAATTTCTTCATGGTGAAAAAGTGGTGGAAAGTTGGGAAAAAATAAGAAAATTTTCATACTTAGAAAAATTCTAAAGTTATGAAAATTTTCAAATTCAAAAACCTAATTTTCAAAATTGGTTTTCTTGGTCAACAAGTTTCACATTTTGACATATCTTGATGAATTATGACCCTTGGCATTTGATTTTGACCAAAAAGTCAAAGTTTGACTTTTCAGTGTACAGTTGACTGCAAAATTCATCTGTCAATCCAATGAACTTGAGATATTTTGAACCATGTAATTAGGTCAAGATGATTCCATTGAATCCTTGAAATCATGCTTGAACTCAATTGGTCATTGGCTAGGTTAAAAAAATCAGAAATTGCCCTTTCTCAGTCAAAACCCTAATTTTGACCATTTTGCCCTTTTGATGATTTGATCAAATTTCTTGAGGAGTTGTGATCCAAACTTGATCAAATGGTACATATGAGTCTAAAATGTTGTTGTGGATAAAAAATTATGAAGTTTGACTGTAAATTGGCCATGGTTGACTTTTTCCCTAATACAACTGATTTTTAGGTCAACTGTCCAATTGACTGATCAAAAATGTGGTTCAAGGCTTGAAACTTAACATGAGCAATCTTAGGGGTCCAAGATGGTGTATGAAAGTCACATGAAGCATTGATGGTCCAAAAATCCTTGTGCAAACTCAAACCCTAATCTTGTCTTAAGTCTAAGAAGTCTTGTAAGGAAAATCTTGATAAATGAGAGGGCAAATTTTAGGGTACAACAACTGCCCCTGTTCAATCTTCTTGAACCTGAAGAGTTAGATTAGCGAGTTTTGCCGTTCGTGACTCGAAGGTAAAAGATGATTGGACACTAGAGTTCCCATAAATTTGCACTCGATGATGTGATGGTTGAGGGAATGGGCTTAAAGATGCCATTTGGAGAGGTGATATAATCTTGTTGGAGATGGGCTTGTAGATGCCATCCAAGAATGTTTGTTGAATTGTAAGTTGTAAACCAAAAGAATGAGTATCAGAATGGTGTCCGTATCTGGAACGTATCTGAACTATATCTGGAGATTGAGTCTGTATGAGCAATGGAATAGCGTCCGTGTCTAGAGCGTATTTGAGTTGTGTTTGTACTTGAAATCTGAATGAGTAACAGAATGACTTCCGTGTCTGGAGTGTATCCGTACTGTATCTTGAATTGAGATCCGAATGAACGACAGAAAGGCATCCTTGTCTGGAGCGTATCTGAATTGTATCTGAACTAGGATCTAAATAAGTAACATAATGGATTCTGTGTCTGGAGCGTATCTGAACTGGAATCTGAATAAGTGACAGAATGGCAACCGTGTCTGGAGCGTATCCGTACTATATCTGAAAGATGTTGAGGTTTGAATGAGTATCTGAATGACTTTCGTGTCTAGAGTGTATCAGAACTGTATCTGGAATCTTTGAATATTGTTAATAATAGCTGTTAATCTTATCCTGAAAAGGGTAAAATGTTAGCTGAATTATAAAGTTATGTTGCATGAAATGTAAGCTGATCTCCTCTGAAGATGGCTTCTCTTAGGGATGCAAGAGCAATAGTTAAAGAAGGCAGAAATACCAATTGGGGACAGCTTCCCAAGTTTATTCACAAGACTGACAAATTAGGTTTGGGCTTTACTTCAGAAGCTCATAGGGCTGTTCGACGCACTCGAGTTGGAGGAACTCCCCTACATATCAGCAATCGAGAGGTCAATGCTATTGAGGACAGTGAGGAAGACTCTGATTTCGACAGCTGGATTTACCCGACTACCAACGGTGGACCGAGTAAATAGACAACCAGAGATTTCATACCAATTTCTTTTGATCCACAATAATTTATCTAATTTGTTTTTTAAATTTGTAATGAACAATTTAAACTTTTTAGCCTTGTGTCTTACCCAAGGCACGATGGCTCTATCTGTGAGGGTTATTATATGTCATCTCATATATCATTAATGAAACATTGGACTTTCTTTGCATACAAATTTCTCACTCTCTGTTTTTATTTTTGTCTTTACTTTATCAATACGGCTATGCTCTTACACACACTCACATTTCAAACTGCAGATCCATATCCACTCTGGATCCCATTAACAACAATCCTACTATTGCCAGTTATGACTTCGAAAATCTGATCAACCAAGCCGAGGACGAAGATGAGGACGATTGTGAGGTACCTGGAGAGCTTGCTAGACTGCTACAGCAGGAAGAGAGGGCTATACAGCCTGATGAAGAGCCAATCAAGACAATAAACTTGGGTACACAAATAGACAGAAAAGAGGTTAAAGTAGGTGCAAATCTGGAGCTTAGAGTCAAACAGAGGTTGATACAAATGTTGCACGACTACATTGAGATATTCGCCTGATCCTATGAAGACATGCCTGGTTTGGACACTGATATTGTGGCACATCGCCTGCCGACTAAGGAAAATTGCCCGCCAGTTAAACAGAAGGTCCGCCGTATGCGCCCTGAAATATCAGAGAAAATTAAGGCAGAGGTTATGAAGAAGTTCGACATGGGATTCTTAGCTTTCACCTCCTATCCGCAGTGGGTTGCTAACGTCGTTCTGGTGCCTAAGAAGGACGACAAGGTAAGGATGTGTGTGGATTACAGAGATCTGAACAGGGCAAGCCCCAAGGATGATTCCCCGCTTCCTCACATTGACGTTCTGGTCGATAACACCGTGCATCACAAAATCTTTTCCTTCATGGACGGTTTCTCTGGCTACAACCAGATCAAGATGGCTCCCGAAGACATGGAAAAGACGACTTTCGTTACATAGTGGGGCACTTTCTTTTACAAGGTGATGCCCTTTGGGTTAAAGAATGCTGGGGCAATTTATCAGCGCACCATGGTCGCTTTGTTCCACGACATGATTCACCATGAAATTGAGGTTTATGTCATTGACATGATAGCCAGGTCTCAGCCTGAGGAAGAGCAGCTTGATCATCTCCAAAAGCTGTTTGATAGGTTAAAGATATATAAGTTGAGGTTGAATTCGAACAAGTGCATTTTCGGGGTAAAGTCCAGTAAGCTTTTAGGTTTCATCGTCAGCGACAAAGGTATTCAAGTAGATCCTGCAAAGGTAAATGCTCTATAAGAAATGCCAGCTCCCAGTACAGAGAAGGAAGTTAGAGGTTTCTTGGGACGCCTGAATTATATCTCCAGGTTCATTTCACATCTGACTGCTACTTGTGAGCCAATCTTCAAACTTCTCAAGAAAGATCAAGTAGTAGAGTGGAACGATGAATGCCAGACCGCTTTCGAAAGAATCAAGGAATACCTACAAGAACCACCAATTCGGATGCCTCCAGTTGAAGGGATACCTTTGATATTATACCTGACAGTATTAGACAATTCAATGGGGTGTGTGCTGGGGCAGCATGAAGAGTCTGGTCGAAAAGAGCACGCAATATACTACCTTAGCAAAAAGTTTACCGACTGTGAGACACGGTACTCACTGCTCGAGAAAACTTGCTGCGCTTTGGCATGGGCTGCTCGCCGAGTGAGATAGTATATGCTGACTCACACTACCTTGTTGATATCTAAGATGGATCTGATCAAGTACATTTTCGAGAAGCCCGCTCTTTTCGGAAGAATAGCAAGGTGGAAAATGATCTTGACTGAATACGACATACAATATACAACCCAAAAAGCAAGAAAGGGGAGTGTATTAGCTGATCATTTGGCTCATCAGGCCGTGGATGACTACCAGTCCATGAATTTTGAGTTCCCGGATGAGAATATCATGTCAGTAACCAACTGTGAAGAACTTGGACTGGATGAAGGACCTGAGGAAGGATCCCGATGGTCTATGTACTTTGATGGAGCCTCAAACACATTGGGCAATGGCATCGACGCTGTAATCATATCTCCCGAGGGCTGTCATACTCCATTCACTGCCCGATTATGTTTCAACTGCACCAATAATATGGCGGAGTATGGAGCCTGCATCATGGGTCTTCGAGCTGCCATTGACCTAATGATCAAGTTCCTGAGTGTATTCGAGGATTCTGTTTTGGTGATAATTCAGATCAAAGGCGAGTGGGATACAAAACATCCGAATCTTATCCCGTACAAAGAGCATGTACTGACGTTTCTCCCACACTTCGAGGAGGTGACCTTTGAATATTTCCCGCGAGAGGAGAATCAGTTGGCGGACGCGTTAGCCACCATGTCTTCCATGTTCAAAGTCAAGTGGGACAACGAAGCTCCCCGAATCACAATTGAAAGGTTAGATGAACCGGCACACTGCTGTGAAATCGATACCGAAGAGGTAACAGACAAACCCTGGTTTCACGAAGTCAAAAGGTATCTCGAGGCTCAAGAGTATCCTGAAGGGGCATCTGTCAACGACAAGAAGTTTCTGAGAAGATTCGCTGCAAAGTTCTTCCTCAGCAATGGAATCCTCTATAAACTCAACCATGACTCTACCTTATTGCGGTGTGTAGACAAGAGCGAAGCAGAAAGGATTATGACAGATCTACATGAAGGTACCTTCGGAACCCATTCCAGTGGACACACCATGGCTAAGAAAATACTACGGTCAGGATACTACTGGTCCACCATGGAAGCCGATTGTTATCAACACTCTCGAACTTGTCATAAATGCCAAATCTATGCTGATAAGGTGCATGTACCTCCGGTTCCTCTGAATGTCTTGATAGCTCTATGGCCCTTTGCAATGTGGGGCATCGACATGATCGGAGAAATCAGGCCCACCGCTTCCAATGGACATCGTTTCATCTTAGTAGCCATTGCTTACTTTACAAAGTGGGTTGAGGCAGCCTCTTTTGCTACTGTGACCAAGAACGTCGTGGCACGGTTTTTCCGACACAATCTGATCTGTCGATATGGTGTACCAGAGAGGATCATTACTGACAATGGTACAAATCTCAACAACACAATGATCACGAGCTCTGTAAACAATTCAAGATACAACATCACAACTCTTCTCCCTACCGACCGAAGATCAATGGCGCTGTTGAAGCAACTAACAAGAACATCAAGAAGATTGTACAGAAGATGACAGTGACATACAAATACTGGCATGAGATGCTACCATTCTCTCTTCATGGGTACCGTACCTCAACCCGGACATCGACATGGGAAACACCCTACTCTCTGGTATATGGCATGCAGGAATTCCTACCCATTGAGGTTCATATTCCCTCCCTAAGGATTATGAGAGATGCAGGCCTAAACGAAGACGACTGGGTCCAAACCCGACTTGATCAGTTAAATCTAATCGATGAAAAGAGACTTACTGCTATCTGCCATGATCAGACGTATCAAAAGCGGATGATCAAGGTTTTTATCAAGAAAGTCAGGCGTTAAGAATATTGAGTCGGAGATCTAGTGATCAAGCGCATCATACTACCGCAAGGTGACCCCGGGGGCAAATGGACTCCGACATACGAAGGGCCATTTGTGGTTAAAAACATTTTCTCATGTGGAGCCATGATTCTGACCACCATGGATGGTGACGACCTTCCTCATCCTATCAATGCAGACATAGTGAAAAGATACTACGCGTAATCAAAGACCCGCTAGGTTGACTGGCCTAGGCAAAAATAAGGGCTTCCCGGCGAACTAAAAGGGTTCAGGAAAAAATAAGTGATGAAAAAAAAAACCTGTACACCCGGAAAGTCGAAAACCTGAAAAGGCGACTTGGGAAAAAAAGGGTATCCTGGTGGGCCGAAAACCCGAAAGGGCGGTCCAGGAAAAAGTTAGGGATGAAAAGCGTATCACTATGTCCCATTGGATCACCTTGCAATTTGACCTCAGTATCAACTGTCAAGCTCAAATGGCATCCCTCAATCTAATCAACTTCAGACAAGCAACAAAGTGAGGAGACGATCAAAGACATAGTGGCAATAGAGGATTTGAAACCCAATGGGATTATTGCACATAGCTGTTTTCTTTCTGTTATACACAAAATTGTATACCTTTCATTTTTATGGCGACACTCTCTTACTAGAGCGTCAGCTTCCTTGTACAAAAGCGCCTGTTATAGGCCAACTTCAAAATTAATACAAGTCATTTTTACAAAACTGTTTGTTTTCCTTTTTCTATTATGTTTGCAAGAACGTCCAATAATTTATTCTTGACATATGCATTTGAATATGATTGCTGTCACAAATATTTGCATAAAGAAACCAAAGACAATTACTCATAACTTAAGAAACAGGAACAAAAGATCAGAAATATCAAAATCGACAGTTACCATGTCCAGCAGGTACTAGGGCAGAGATAGTTTTGGAGCACAGTCATCAAAACATGTGACCTCGTAACATCTATGCTCCCCACAAGGTAGAAGTAATCAAGCATCAATAAAAGTCCTCTCGAAAAGGGAAGTAATCTCCCTATCCGAGGGTAATCCAGAAACCTGACACCTATGTTCCCCAGTCAGATTTCATAATCACGAATGGATCATCACAAATTTCTGACTCCCCAAGTAGAGTTTATTTCTCTGAATACAGAAGCTCAGTCCCCGACAAAGCCCATTACTTCAGCTATCGGAAATTCACCTTTCAAGTGGTTCCCCGCAGAGTTATTCTCAATTAGAGTCTCTCCCCGACAGAACATCCGTAAATAAGGAGTAGATCCTCAACATAATCACTTTAATTCATCATCCCCAGCGGAAGTACAAGAGCCACGTTTCTCTACAACAGTCAGGATTTCTACTTTTCCCCTAGCAGCAGTCAGGGATTTATTTTCCCGGACTCGGATATGTCACAACTACCATGCTCATACACCATGACATGCACATACATATCACATACAACATAATCTCATTTATTTTGGGAACATCATCTCACAACGCATTTCATGCATCGCATATAACTAACCCTGTTATCTTTTCAGGAAAGACAGTTATCACCAATAATACCAGCAATTATACATGTCATAACTACAGGCAACCAAGGAAAAATCAGTTCCCGAAACCAAACGGGTCAACTAATCTACACGATCAAACAAAGTAACCCTACTATCCAGGTTCCTTATCACAACCCTACTACCCAGGCTTTCATTTAGAAGTAACCTTACTATCCAAGTTCCTTCTCATATCCCTACTACCAAGGCTTTCATTTCGAAGTAACCTTACTATCCAGGTTCCTTCTCACAGCCCTACTACCCAGGCTTTCATTTCGAAGTAACCCTACTATCCAGGTTCCTTCATATATCCCTGCTACCAATGCTTTCATTTCAAAGTAACCCTACTATCCAGGTTCCTTCTCACAGCCCTACTACCCAGGCTTTCATTTTGAAGTAACCCTACTATCCAGGTTCCTTCATACAACCCAGCTACCCAGGCTTTCATTTTGAAGTAACCCTACTATCCAGGTTCCTTCTCACAGCCCTACTACCCAGGATTTCATTTGGAAGTAACCCTACTATCCAGGTTCCTTCTCACAACCCTACTACCCAGGCTTTCATTTCGAAGTAACCCTTACTATCCAGGTTCCTTCTCACAACCCTACTACCCAGGATTCCATTTCGAAGTAACCCTACTATCTAGGTTCCTTCTCACAACCCTACTACCCAGGCTCTCATTTCGAAGTAACCCTACTATCCAGGTTCCTTATCACAACCATACTACCCAGACTTTCATTTTGAAGTAACCCTTACTATCCAGGTTCTTTCTCACATCCCTACTACCCAGGCATTCATTTTGAAGTAACCCTACTATCCAGGTTCCTTGACACAACCCTGCTACCCAGGCTTTCATTTCGAAGTAACCCTACTATCCAGGTTCCTTCTCATAGCCATACTACCCAGGATTTCATTTCGAAGTAACGCTACTATCCAGGTTCCTTCTCCCAACCCTACTACCCAGGCTTTCATTTCGAAGTAACCCTACTATCCAGGTTCCTTCTCACAGCCCTACTACCTAGGATTTCATTTCGATGTAACCCTACTATCCAGGTTCCTTCTCCCTTATCTCCAGACAACAGGTTACAACATTGTAAAGCCTGGACCCGATTAAATACGATCGATTTCACATTTCCCTAGCAAGTTGCTGTACAACCTGGACCTTGACCAGGTATACAATCTACTTTCACCTCTTCAAATCAAGAGTTAATTCCCCTGTAGAGTAATGGACAACCAAAAGCTCCTAGACTTTACTTCACAGTGCATAAATCAACATTCCCCAGCAAAAGGTACAGGTATTTCCACCCAGGAATCTCTTATACAACCAATCTTTTCTGGATGGAATCTTTAAGCCCATCTCCTATGGTTTCTCGTCGCCTTCCAAATGGCATATGTAAGCCCATTCCCGACATTACCAATCAGTATTACTTCATGCAAGTGCAAATTTCTGGGCACTCTGGTGTTCAATCATCTTCTGCCTTCAGATCATGAAAGGCAGATCAGCCAATCTACATCCTCAGGCTTAAGAAGATTGAATAGGGGAAACTGTTGTATTCCAAAATTTACCCTCCCATTTCTCAAGGGATTCATCCTGGACTCTCAGTTTTGCCTCTATCAAGTTCCAAGTCTTGGATCATCATTTTTCAAGGAAATCATCCATAAGGGCAAAATGGTCAAAAATATACTAAAAAAGTCAAGCTTTGACTTTTAAATCAAAATCAAGTTCAAAGAGTCACATTTCATTAAGGCATAAAATTGGTTCATCAAAAATCAGAAGTTAGAAGTTACTTTGAAAAAAAAATCATTCAAAATTTCTAAACATTTAGAAAATTTCTAAGTGTCTAGAGAGTATGATACTTCAGAACTTCTGAGCCAGCCTCTATGCAAGTACCGTCAGAAGTTGCAAACACGGTCAGAACATAACGCTTCAATCAGAACATGCAGAAGCCTTGCTCTTTAGTCAGAACATAACGCTTCAATCAGAACATGCAGAAGCATTGCTCTTTGGTCAGAACATAATGCTTCAGTCAGAACATGATTCTTCAGTATATGGAAGCTATACTCAACGCTCTGGCCAGAAGATGCCCCTTCAGCGTTTGGAGGTTACGTTTCTAATCTTCTACAATCACAACATCACCAAGCCCCAAACCTTAACCTGCTGGCCTACTATGGCACAATCCTACAACCAGCTGCCGCAACACTCCAAGGTGTTGCTGATCTAGTACCACGCCTGCGTTTTTCTTGCACCAAATTAGCCTACAAAAACTGTGATTTAAAAACAAAGGGACAGTATGCCAAAGATGTTTAAAAAACTCATTTGTTTTTCCCCCAAAACCACATCAAATCCATCTATAAATAGTTTGTTCCATCACATGTTCAAGAGGTTGGTTTTTGGAGAGAGAGAATCACCAAAAGAAAGAAAAATGCCTTGAATCTTTGCAAAATTCCAAGAATCCAAAAAGCTGTAAACACCAAAATACCAAAACCTTAGCATTTGATTCTAGCATCAAAACTCCATTGTTCCTTGACTAAAACCATCCCTACAATTGTTGATTCATATACTAGAAGCTATTTCAACTTCTGTATTCATATTTCCATACACTCTCCATTCACCTCCACCTCAAAGAAGTCAGAGTATCACCCCTTTGGCTGTTCCAGAAGTTGAAAACCTCCATCCTATTGAGTACGTGAAGAAGTTGCTCAGAACATCACCAAAGTCTAAGACTAACCTCCAGTTTACAGACTCTTTTCCAGCTGCAAGGTAAGCTTATGCTGACTCTTATCACGTTGTTTAATCATTATCAGATTTGCATGTTCAAAAAATACAATGTAGATATCATGTTTCCGACGTTATACATATTCTGAGGCTTCACGTGTTTGCTTGCCTTATGGAATAAATCAGTTTCAGAACTATTGAAAGAAATTAGGACTCAGAATTAGGATTAGCAGATTCACACTTGCCTCTGATTTATGGTTCTGATATTTTTTGTTTCTGAAATGCTATGAAACCTGGCATAACTGTCATATGCACATCTTCTATTTTGTGGAGAAATGACCAAAACGCAGATGTTCTGACTACCTTGAAAAGAGAAACCAAGTTCTGCCAGTGATATCAGAACCTCTGAGATCTACTTTGTTGTTGGTGGTCTCAGAACTTCTGAAACCTACTCTATTGCCGGTGGTATCAAAACTTCTGAAAGCTAATGTGCTCCCAGTGGACTCAGAACTTCTGATTTTGCTATGGGTTTTTTACTAACAAGAATTCTGTTTTGCAGCGTGCCAGAGTCAGAACTTCTGACCTCCCTTAATCAGTGACACGCAAATTCTATTTTTACTTTTTCTCACTATCTTTTCTATCACTTTCTATTTCATTAATCAACATCACCAAAAAAACATTTTTCCATGCTTTGCTTTATTTCTTAAAACAAAAGGCCAAAAAATATTTTCTTAAGAAAACTTATTTCTTTTCTTAAATAAATAAGTAATTTCGTTTCTTGCACATTCTGATCCATTCGATAGGGTTGTAATAATAACTTAGGATTTAATCTTACTTGCAACCCACATTCATAATTATGTACCCCCATCCCCCTAAAGCGATGTAATAGTTTAGATTTTATTTTTCTGCATTTTATTCGCTTTTCATATATTGCTAGTAAATAGGGTGTATGGCAAGACATGAAAACAACAAAATAGACAACCCTAATCAAGGTTAAAATGCATGCAATCAAACACACTATTCACACATGCACCCTTAGGGTAATCCAATTTCGTTGCCCATCGAAAAAAATAGTCGTGTCCCTCGAACATGGGCATTTTAGCAAAGACCCTCGATAAAAGATCGTAGTCCCTCGATGACCCTCAATGTTGCCTTCGATAAATGATCTAGTCCCTAAAACGACATTGCTAAAACGTTCCATGAGTTGCCTTCTATGACTATACAAACATCCCTACACCCGTCCCTTCACATCCAACGATGGGGCTTCTTACCAAATCAATGGTAGGATAGCAACATCTAAAGGAGGAGGAAAAGCACATCTAAGAACTTTCGAGTAGGTAGGTTCGCTCTCAGTTACTCGCTTGTTCACGACAAAAACACTTTTACACACCAACGCTTCCATTTCAAAAACATTTTCCAAAAGACAAAAAATTTTCTATACGTTCTTATAGAGACGAGAACCATTGCAAAAAACATCTTTTCCACTTTCAAAAACACATTCCACAAACACATCTTTGAACTATTTTTTTGAAACAAAACTTTGTACGCGTTCTTATAGAAACGAGAACCATTACAAAGAGATTTTTCAAAACACTTTCAAAGCCCACACCACAAGCACACTGCCAAACAAAAGCAAGTGATCTAAATGAGTAACTAATAACCCATGGAAAACCATGGATGAAAAGGGTGCTAACACCTTCCCTTTTCATAATCTACCCCCCAAACTCAAAATAATCTCGAAAGGTCTTTCCTGTGCTTTTTTACCTTTCCTTTTGGATAAAAGAAAAGTCGGTGGCGACTCTTGCTATCCACACAAATGCAATCAAAATGAAAACACCAAGTCAGTTCTCCCACCGTATCACACTGATCTACATGAAGGAACTTTTGGCACCCATTCCAGTGGGCACACGATGGCTAAAAAGATCCTACAGGCAGGGTATTACTGGTCTACCAAGGAAGCAGATTGCTACCAGCATTCGTGAACCTGTCATAAGTGTCAGATCTATGCTGACAAAGTGCATGTGCCTCCAGTTCCTCTAAACATCCTGACTGCTCCCTGGCCATTCGCGATGTGGGGCATCGATATGATTGGAGAAGTTAAACCTGCGGCTTCTAATGGACACCGCTTCATCTTAGTGGCCATTGTCTATTTCACGAAGTGGGTTAAGGCAACTTCTTTCGCTTCAGTTACCAAGAATGTTGTGGCCCGGTTCATCAAACAAAATGTCATCTGTCGGTATGGTATCCCAGAGAGAATCATCACAGACAATTCTACGAATCTCAACAATACTATGATCACTGCACTATGCGTGCAATTCAAGATCCACCACCATATTTCTTCTCCTTATTGGCTAAAGATGAATGGTGCTGTCGAAGCCTCAAATAAGAACATCAAAAAGATCATACAAAAAATGACAGTAACCTACAAAGACTGGCATGACATGTTACCATTCGCTCTCCACGGTTACGTACCACGATGCGCATATCAACAGAGGCAACTCCCTTCTCCTTGGTATACAGCATGGAAGCTGTTCTACCAATTGAAGTCCAAATACCTTCTTTGAGAATCATAAAGGATGCAAGGCTGAATGAAGATGAATGGATCCAAACTCGACTTGACCAGTTAAACTTAATTTATGAGAAGAGGCTTACGGCTGTCTGTCACGGCCAGATGTACCAAAAACATATGATCAAAGCTTTTAACCAAAAGGTTAGACATCAGGTATATCAGGTTGGTGACTTGGTAATCAAGCGTATCATATTACCACAAGGTGATCCTAGGGGAAAATGGACTCCTACATACGAGGGACCATTTGTAATCAAAAGCATATTCTCTGGTGGAGCAATGATCCTAACCACTATAGATGGCGACGACCTTCCACATCCCGTGAACGCGGATATAGTCAAAAGATACTACGCATAAGAGACCCTCTAGGTTGACACACCTAGGCAAAACAAGGGCATCCCGGCGAACCAAAAAGGTTCGGGCATAAATTAGGGATAAAATACAAAAAAATCTATATACCCGGCAAGCTGAAAACCTGAAAAGGCGGCTTGGGAAAAAAAGGGTATCCCGGTGGACTGAAAACCCGAAAGGGAGATCCAGGCAAAAGTTAGGGAATTAAAGCGTCTGACTATGTCCTGTTGGATCACCTTACAGACAACCTTTAGCATTGACTGATAAAATCAACGGTTCTGATCAATCCAATCAGCTTCAGACAAGGCAACAAGTGGACAAGATGCTCAGAGACACGAAGGCTATAGCAGAATGGGAACCCCATGGGATTATCTCACATAGTTATCTTTTCTTTGTATCAAATTTTCATTTTTTATGGCGACATTCTCTTACTAGAATGTTCGTCTCATTGTACAAAAATACTTATTCAAGTTAATACAAAGATATCCCTTTGAAAGTGAAAAACTATCTGTTTTTTCTTTTTCCGTGTTTTGTTTGCGAACACGTACAATGATTATTTTTTAACATATGCATTTGAACGTAACTACTGTTTACAAATGAAAAAAAAGAGGAATATAAAATAGAAATACAATCACTGTTGTACCCCAAAATTTTCCCTCTCATTTTATCAACATTTCTCATCACAAGGCTCTTTAAACTCAAGATCAAGCTAGGGTTTGCTCTGCTCAAGACATCTCATTGCATTGTTGACCTAAATAAGGGTTTGAGTTTGCACAAGGAATTTTGGACTTCTAATGCTCAAAGTGGCTTTCATACTTCATGTTGGACTTACAAGATTACCTCTACCAAGTTTCAAGCCTTGAATCAAATTTTTGCACAGTTAATTGGTTGATTGACCTAGAAATCTACTGTATTGGGGAAAAAGTCAACTGTGGCCAATTTACAGTCAAACCTCATAAATTTTGACCCATATCAACATTATAAAATCATATGAACCATTTGATCAAGTTTGGACTACAACTCCTCAAGAAATTTGATCAGATCATCAAAAGTGCAAAATGGTCATTTTTAGGGTTTTAACTCCACAAGGGCAATTTCTGATTTTTGACCTAGCCAATGGAAACTTTGGTTCAAGTATGGATTCAAGGACTCAATGGCATCATCTTTACCTATTCACTAGGTTAAAAATATCTCAAATGCATTGGATTGACAGATGAATTTCTTAGTCAATTGATCAAAATTTGATTGTACACTGAAAAGTCAAACTTTGACTTTTTGGTCAAAATCCAGTGCCAAGGGTCATTTTTCATCAAGATATGTCTAAAAATGAAACTTATTCATCAAGAAACCCAATTTTTCAAATTAGGGTTTAAAATTGAAAAATTTCATAACTTAGAATTTTTCTAAGTTTTGAAATTTCCTTAATTTTCCCCAACTTTGCCCAACATTTTCACCATGATGCAATTGGATTCAAACAAAACTTCCAACATGAAAGTTGTAGTCCTCCACAAAGTATACAACTTTAATTCACAAAGTTTTCCCAAAAGAATCTTGGATCTCAAGTAATGATTTTTAGAACAAGGGTCCATGAAACTTTTAACTTAGTGAAATTTTGCCCTACTTTAGGCAGGATTTTGGTCTATCTTCATGGAAATTTTTCACATGGTTCCACTTGTAATATCAAATTTCATTTCAAAGATGGATTGCATAGAATGTTTCAAGCTTTCCAAAATGTCCAAGAACTCTCCAAACTCATTTGTGGTCAGGGAGAATCGAAGGCTTGAAGTTGGCAAAAACTCACTTTTTATCCATGGCATTTTCTTAGTGATACAAGTTGCAAACTCTAATCAGCTTGCTTTGTACTTGATTACAGGTCTCAAAACCATTCCAAACTCAACAATTTAATGCAAATCCATTGGTCTAAGGTTTTGTTTTGGTCATTAGAGCATTGCACACAAGATTAACCCTTAAATAGAAAAAGCAACATTGCCATTTTTGCTTAAATCTTGCTTTATGTCAAAACAGCATCCTTGAGCATTGAGCCATATCTTGTGCAGAAAATCATATCCACAAACTAGAGGGGCCAAGGGCATAGTGTGCAAGCTGATAGATAGCCTGTACAGGCTTGTCTTCCATCACTTCTCATGTTTTGCTTCATAACCAAGAAACTTGTCCAATATCACATAACTCACACATCTGAGAGAACCAACTTGTGCAAGCTTTTGAGACAATTTTCACACATTGTATTGCACCTAAAACACGAGCCTTTGAGTCCTGAAACCTCCTATAGCACAAAATCACCTTCCATTGGCAAAACATGGCAACATCTGCATCTCGAGTTCTATCTCACAAGTTGCTCGTGCGTTATGTCCCAAACCTGTTCAAACACCTTCCATACAACCTATCCAAGCTATCCCAACCCTTAAACACTAACTATAACTCCATTTACAAGGTTTTCCATTTTTGATTTCAGCTTGTGTAGGTTGAGTTCTGTAGGCTTGTTCAAGCACATTCAAGGCAAGCCAGGCATTGGAGAAGGTCAGGGGAAGTTCAAGCAAGCTCCCAAACATCTCAGGCCTCATTGAAAAGCTCCCCATTGTCAGACACGATTTCAACTGAAACAGGTTTTTGTCAACTTCCTATCTCTCTATTTAGGAATAGTTAGGCTTAGGTTTGTGAATAAAAAATGTAGTATTCATAGCCATGAAGCTGTACATATGCTCAGTTTTCATTTTAGTTAAGCATGCTAAGAGAATTTGGTCCATGAACATCCTGAAAAAAATAGGTTAAGATTTAGGGACAGAGAAATTCTCTCTGGTCTTTGAGAGTTAGGACAAGTTTTTTATATGGTTGAATTCGTCTTGGAAAACTCTACAACTTTGATGTTATGTGTTTTTGCATTAGAGCACGTATGCAGGTTGTTCGTGTTTGTACAGGGCGCGCGAAATTTTGAAGATAGAGGTTGAAGATGAAGTCTGGCTTGGTCTGGGCTTTGGTTCTTTTGTTTTTGACACCCCCCTTTTGCTGAATGCACCCCCTGGCCCAAATTCTTTATACTTTTATATTTTTGTATTTATTTTCATTTTATGATTTTTATTTTATATTTTCCAAACATAAAAATACCCAAAAATGTTTTCATAAATTTTCACATTTATTTTTATTATTTTATTATTTTTTTTAAACATGAAAATAATTATTTAATAGTATATACTTTTATTTATTGAAAACTTGAAAATAATATATAATAACATTATACTTTTATTTTTATTCTTTATTTTATTTACACTCAAAAAATATTGTTCTAAACATATTTTTTGTCTTGTATATATTTTATTTTATTTTATTGTACATAACAAATATAATTAATATGTATATACATACTTTTATTTTATTTAATAAATACTTGAGAATAAAAACATAAAAATATTATACTTTTTTTATATTATTTATACTTAAATAATACCTTTTTCTAAATATATTTTTTTGTATATACATTATTTTATTTTATTATATATAAATAGTATATTTAATATATTTACATTTTTAAAATAAAATTAGGGTTTTACCCTTAATAAAAAAATATATAATCCTTTTTTATTCCTTTCTTTTTGCATTGAATATTTTTTTTAACATACATAAAAAAATAAACAAAACATTTTTGCATATTCATGATATTTTGTATTTATTTAATTTGTTTATTTAAATATTATTTATTTATTATTTATACCATTGATTCAATTTGGATGTAATAGTAAAATTAGAGTTTTAATTTCTTGTCAAATAATCCCTATTCAAAAATTGGATCCCCCTCCCCATAATCATTTTGTAATAGTGGTAGATTTATTTTACGCATTTACGCTTTCAATTATGCCATGATTAGAGATTAGGGTTTGTATGCCAACAATCTAAAAATCAAACAAGTAGCTTGACTAATACAAAGACAAAAATGCATGAAAATCAATACACAATGCACACTTGCACCCATAGGGTTTCATCCAGTTGTTGCATTTTAAAATGGCCATGTTATGCATGTTGAGTACTTTGGCAAAACAAAAACAAAACAAAAGATCATAGTCCCTCGATGACGCTATCTTGGTTGCCTATACAAAATGATCTAGTCCTTTGGGAAAATTACTAAAGATACTTAACACAATTGTTATCATGGTCAATACGATGACCCACGCCTGTCCCGTTTAAACATCCTAATACAAGGTTGTTTACCAAATGCAATGGTAAAACAATACTGTCAAAAGGGTTAAAAATGTGTAGGAAATACCTTTGAGTAAAATAGGGTAGATAACTCTTAGTTACTTGATCAAAACTTGCAAAACGTCCTTGCTATTTTCAAACACACCTCACAACACAATTTCAAAACATTTCCCAAATCAAACTTTCAAAACATTGAAATATATTTTCAAAAGACATACATCTTTGTATACATTCAAACAAGAATCATTACAAAGGTTGCCATAATGATGGCCTCTTTTCAAAACATTTTTCAAAACCACACATAAAGCACCATTTCAAACAATTGAAAAGCAAAAGCAAGTGATCTAAACAAGTAACTAAGAGCCCATGGATAACCATGGATGAAAAGGGTGCTTGCACCTTCCCTTTTCATAATCTACTCCCCGAACCCAAGAAAACATCTCAAAGGTCTTTCCTGTGCTTTTTGACCTTTCCTTAGGATAAAATAAAAAGTCGGTGGCGACTCTTGCTAAACTGAAACATTTGCGAATACAAACACAAAACCTCAAGTCAGTTCTCTCACCGTATCACAGAACTGGTGACTCTGCTAGGGATAAACTTTAAAAGTGCAGTAACCTTAGGGTTTAGATCACCTTTACATGCTTATCTTGTTTGCTTTGATTGCTTTACATTTTGGTTCTATTGTTTGGGCTTGAGATCCTCTACCCGGATTTGGGAAACATTCATAGGTAAATAGCAATACGTTGTGGAAACTGTGCGGGGTATACCGACATGGTTGAAGCAATAGCTATATTAGTGCGGCATATTTGTGGGTATCGGTAGCCTTTGAGTCAATCAAAGAGAATACGGGGCTGCTAAGTGATGTCATGAAGCACTAATGAACTCTTAGAACCTTTACTTGACCATCTTGGCCTTTTTAGGGGTAGTGAGATGATCGGCTTTGGTGCAGTTTGAAGTTGGTAGATACTCGATACTGCACTCATTGAGGGTTGTTTTCTTGGAATATTTCAGTCGCCAGTTAAGTGGCTAAACTGAAACAATGAACACAAAAAATAACCCAGTGATATTGAGCTCCTTAGAACTCGGTTACTATTTATAGGATAGGTTGAGCCAACTAACTTCAAGAGGGTACTTACCTATGAAACCCCATGCAAGCTTAAAACTAGGATCTTGTGTGATTTTCTTGTACATATACTTGTGCATACATCATGAACATCATAAAGCATCATTTGCATCCACTAACCATTTCAAGGGTTTGGATCTTCATCTTTGTTCTTGTTTTGTAGGTCATGGAATCTCTTCGCAGGAAAACAATTCAAGTCAACCTTATGAGAATCCCTCCTCAACTCAAGGAGCTTACTTCCAAGATTCCAGAGAATTCTCCCTTCAGTGAAAGACATGGTAGACTTCTCAACTTGGTCAACTCCAACATTGAAGAAGACATGGTGAAAGTCCTCTTCCAGTTCTTTGACCCCCTACACCATTTCTTTACATTTCCTGATTACCAACTAGTACCTACTTTGGAGGAATTTTCTCAACTCCTGAGGATTCCTATTCTCCATCAACTACCCTACAACGGTACGAAAAGAGAACCAAAGCTTGAAGATGTTGCTCAAGCCTTACACTTGCAACCATCTGATATCAAAGGTCATTAGGAAACCATAAGTGGTGTCAAGGGTTTCTTGGAAAAGTTTCTGTTTGAGAAGGCACAAGACTGCTGGAATTCCCTAGATCTGCAAGCTTTTGAGGAGATTGTAGCACTTCTCATCTATGGGTTGGTCTTGTTCCCAAACCCTGACCAGCTTATAGATGTGAATGCTGTCAAGATTTTCATATCTCGGAATCCTGTGCCTACTATGCTTGGGGATATCCTACACTCATTTCACACACGAACAATGAGGAAAAGAGGTGTTCTCATGTGCTGTACTCATCTTATAGCAAGTTGGTTTATTTCTCACCTTCCCCAGTCAGTCTTGAAGAATGAACAAGGCTTGAGGTGGTCACAACGATTGATGACCCTTACACATTCTGATGTTCATTGGTGTTCTCGGTCCAGAGAAAATATCATCATCATTGATCGTTGTGGAGAATTCCCTAATGTCCCACTACTTGGCATTAGGGGAGGCATTACCTACAACCCCTGTTTAGCTCTGAGACAATTTGGGTATGCCCGAAGGGATGGCCATCATAACATGCTGATTCCTGACTTAGTTTTTGACTTCGACAATGATGCTCAAGGACTTCGACAAAGGTTTATCCGAGCTTGGAGGTTGCCCAACAAAGTGGATAGTAAGACACTGGGACACAAGAATTCCATCCCTCTTGAGCCTTATCTCAAGTGGGTACAAACTCGCGCCCAGAGTCTTATGATGCCTTACCCCCAAATTCTCCCAGTGATCAAAGAGCCTGTTATGGAAGGAGAAGTTCCATACACCCTCCTACATCCAGACATGCCAACATCATTGGAAGATTTGCAAAAGAGTTGGATACAACTCAAGGAAGAACGAAATACTTTTGAAGCCAGCTTCTACGCCGGTGAGAAGAAGGTTTTGGAACTTACCCGTTAACTCCATGAAGAGCAGAATCTCAACACTTACATCTCACCAAAGAGGATGCGCAATGTCTTTTTACATTAAGAATTTTATAATATTTTGCCCATGGGGAATTTATGTACTAACAAATTTCTTCTTATTAATATGACGTGTGTTCTTTTTGTATGCAACAACTATGAATTTCTGAATCCTTGAATGCATTACATGAATACATATCATTCATCATATGCATAAACAGTTCTTCACACCAGGTTTCCTTATCTTTCTGCTGTTTATTTCAGCAAGATAGATATAGAGCAGATGGTCAAAGATCTGCAAGCACAGAATTCGCAATTCCAACAACTCCTCCTGACCTTGGCAAAGGGTCAAGAGGACCTTAAAGCACTGTTAGAGAAAGAGAAGGAAAAGGAAAAGAAGAAAAAGAAAAGGGCTGGTGTAGCTACTCTGGGAAGAAGGTTTGAGAATCAAGCTAGAAGGGTCCTAGACTTCCCTTCCACATATGATGAAGGGGTTGGTAAAGGAAAGGGAGCTGCGGTACCTTCCGAGTCTGAGGCTGAAGAGGAAGAAGAAGAAGAGGATGAAGATTACTCCGAGCAGCAGTATCCTTCTGCGGACGATAAGTATAAGAATCTGGAAGAGCGGTTGGCAGCTATGGAAGTACAAAGGGTTCCTGGGCTAGATTTCGAAGAACTAGGGTTGGTTGCTGGAATCGTCATTCCTCCCAAATTTAAAGTGCCTACATTTGCTAAATACGATGGGTTGTCCTGTTCGAATATGCATATGCGGTCCTATGTCAAAAAGATCCAACCTCACTCTTCTGATAAAGATCTGTGGGTCCACTTTTTTCAAGATAGTTTGTCGGATACACAATTGGACTGGTTCTATCAACTTGAGAGATCTGATGTTCATAACTGGGAGGATCTGGCTGCTGCTTTCTACCGACAATACCAATATAATGCAGATTTAGCGCCTACTCGTACTCAACTACAGAGTATGGGTATGGTTTCTAATGAGGGCTTTAAGGAGTATGCCCAAAAGTGGAGGGACCTGGCTGGAAGGGTGCAACCACCTTTGTCTGAAAGAGAGCTGGTTGATATGTTTTTAGGGACGCTGTCTGGTCCATTCTTTAATCACCTAATAGGGAGTTCACGGCAGGGTTCACTGAATTAATTCTGACTGGAGAACGAGTTGAAGTTGGCATCAAGAGTGGTAAAATTCAGAAAGATACATCTGCTTCTGCCACTGTAAAAAAACCTTTTCCAGCTAAGAAGGAGGTGTTAGCTGTTTACTCTCAGAAGGGTCGAGGAAGAGTGGAGCGCCGGTCAACGGTGGGGGCTGTGATGATCCAAAAGATTGTAGCTGATCAACCTAGAAATGATCAACCAAGAGCCAACCAACAAAGAGGAGGAAGGCCTGCTAGGCAGTTCACCAAAATAAACATGACGCCTGCCTAGGTCCTCCCCCACCTCTTAAAGCTGAACCTTACAACCTTGAGAGATCCGCCACAAGATCCGAATACGACTTCTCCTTTTTACCATGCTAATGATAAATGTGCTTACCATTCCGACAATATAGGGCACGACACCAACAACTGTTCGGCCCTCAAAAACAAGATCCAAGATTTGATAGATGCCAAGGAGGTAGAATTCGATGCGCCCGAAAATCCGAACATGATTTCTGCCCCAATGCCCAAGCATGGTCATAATGTCCATGATATTGAAGAGGATTTGTATGTCGCCACTGTTTATGACTTAATGACCCCTTTGCCGATGATCAAGATAAATTTGTTGAAAGCCAGGATCTTCCCGGGCTGTGAAAAAGATTGTTACTTTTGTTCGTCTCTGCAAACCGACTGTCCTCTATTGAAGTCAGGCATCCAACGCCTGATAGATAATCAAGAGATCCTCTTTCAGAAAACTCATGTTGCTACTATTACTCCTGTTACTCCTGTTACTCCAATCAATGATGTTGCTATAATCACCATTTCCGACAATCTTACCAAGACCTGCAAAAGGCCTGTTAAGATTACACCCAATCCAAAGTTTGTACCGCTGAAGATTACCATGCTGGGGCCTATCCCATATAAGTCCAACAAGACGATACCATGGAATTATGGAGGAGAGATTTTCTACCACGGTGTTAAGAAGATCGAATCAGTTGAAGAAAGCTCCGATGAAGGAACTCCTGATATAGGAAATATTGCGGGGACAAGTAAGATAACTCGTAGCAGAAGAATCTTCTCTCCGGAGATTGCTCCTTCAAGGACAATCTTCGGACCCTGAAGTGCTCCTGTGCCAGTCAAGATATCTGTGTGAAGTCCAATGATTGAAGAAATTTTTACTCCTGAAGTTATACCCTCTGTTGTTACTGCTGATAAAGGTAAGGGGATCCAAGATGCGTCCGTCAGGACGAGGGCTCAGACTTTGGTTATCCCCGAGACCACCCAAAAGGAAATGGAGGAGATTTTAAAGATAATTAAGAAGAGAGACTATGATGTCGTAGAACAGCTGGGGCAAACCCCTTCAAAAATCTCTATGCTGGCTCTATTTCTCTGCTCTGAGGCTCATGCCAAAGCCTTGATCAAATTCCTGAAGACGGCGCATGTGCCTCAAGAAACTTCTGCGGATCAGTTTCAAGAGTGTGTGGCTAGCCTTACAGCCGACAATGTTCTTGGATTTTCTGATGCCGATCTAACATCTAAGGGAAGAAAGCATAATGATGCGCTGCATGTTTCGGTAGAGTGCAGAGGGACCACACTTGCTCATGTTCTGGTTGATACCGGTTCATCTTTAAATGTCCTACCAAAGAAAGTGTTAGACAGATTGGACTGTGAAGGTTTGACCTTAAAGCCCAGTAATATCATTGTTAGAGCCTTCGACGGTTCTAAGCGGATGGTTCACAGAGAAGTGGACATCCCAATCAAAGTGGGTACAAAAATTTTCAACTCTACATTTTACGTAATGGACATCAGTCCTTCATATTCATGCTTGTTAGGAAGGCCAAGGATCCACAACGCCGGGGCAGTCACTTCCTCTCTACACCAAATGCTAAAATATCCAGTCCAGGGTAAAATCATAACGGTCCACGGTGAGGAGGAGTATATGATAAGCCACCTTAACTCTTTCCGCTACGTGGAGTTAGATGGTGAATTCATAGAAACACCTTTCCAACAATTTGAAGAGGTTTCTCCTGAGGTTGCGGTAGCCAAGACAATGACTGATGTGCCGATCATTACCAAGCCTGTGTCCCGGATGACATCCCTTAAAGATGCGAAGGCTGTGATCAAGGAAGGAGGAAGTACAATGTGGGGTCAGCTACCAGATTTTCCTTTCAAGAAAAATAAGTTTGGTTTGGGTTTCACGGCTGCTGGTCAGAAGGCTGTGTGTTGCTCCCGGGCTGGAGGACCACCATTAAAGATCACTTATCACGAAGTTCATGCTTTGGAAGATGTTGAAGATGAAAGCAATTTTGAAGATTGGATTTTCCCGACCATGGAAGGAGGACTGAACAACTGGGAGGTGAAAGACTTTGTTCCCATTACTTTCATCAATCAGTAATTTATCTTTTGAACATTTCCCGTTGGTCTGTAATAATTATTAAACGATTCGTACACTCTTTTTGCCTTGTGCCTTACCTGGGGCATATAGGTCCATTTGTAAGGGTTTTGATTCTTCATTTTCATATGCCATTTTTAATGAACCATGGACGTTTTCATCTATAAACTTTTGTGTTCATTTTCTTTCTTTTTACATTTTATTTTGTTTAAAGATGGCTATCCCTTACACACACCCACACTCACAAAATGCAGGTACCCATCCACTTCAGATTCCATGGGTAACAATTCTGATATGGCCTTCAATGACTCTGAAGATCTGGTCAATCATGCCGAATACGAAGGTGATGAAGGCTGTGAAGTTCCTGGAGAGTTGGCTAGACCTTTGCAACAAGAATAAAGGGCTATTCTGCCCCATTAAGAGTTGTTAGAGACTATCAATTTGGGTATTGCCGAAGATAGAAAAGAGGTTAAAGTGGGTGCCAACCTAGAGCCAAGTGTCAAAGAGCGCTTAGTTCAGCTATTGAATAAATATGTTGAGATCTTTGCCTGGTCTTATGAAGACATGCTGGGACTCGACACAGATATTGTGGTTCACCGTCTCCCTACAAGAGAAGACTGTCCACCAATTGAAGAGAAAGTCCGCCGAATGAGGCCCGATATGTCTGAAAAGATCAAAGCTGAAGTGATGAAGTAGTTCAATGCTGGCTTTCTGGCTGTTACTTCCTATCCATAATGGGCTGCTAACATTGTGCCCGTGCCTAAAAAGGACGGCAAAGTCAGAATGTGTGTGGACTACAGAGACTTAAACAGAGCTAGCCCTAAAGATGAATTTCCACTACCACACATTGACATCTTGGTTGACAACACAACTCAACACAAGGTATTCTCTTTCATGGATGGATTTTCAGGGTACAACCAGATCAAAATGGCCCCCGAAGACATGGAAAAGACTACTTTTGTTATGCAGTGGGGTACCTTCTACTATAAAGTGATGCCATTCGGACTGAAAAATGCCGGGGAAACCTATCAGCGAGCCATGGTAGCTTTTTTTCATGACATGATACATCATGAGATCGAAGTCTACGTAGACGACATGATAGCCCGTTCACAAACAGAAGAAGAACACCTCGACCATCTGCAAAAGCTGTTTGACAGATTGAAGGAGTATAAGCTCAGACTGAACCCTAGCAAGTTCACTTTCAGATTCAGGTCCGGTAAACTCTTGGGATTCATTGTCAGCAACAAAGGCATTGAGGTTGATCCTGCTAAAGTCAAAGCTATACGAAAAATTCCTGACCTCCGCGCTGAAAAGGAGGTAAGAGGTTTCTTGGGACGCCTAAACTACATTGCAAGGTTCATTTCTCATCTAACTTCTACCTGTGAACCAATCTTCAAGCTGTTGAAGAAAGATCAGGTGGTTAAATGGAATGATGACTGTCAAGTTGCTTTCGATAAGATCAAGGAGTATTTGTTGGAACCTCCTATCTTGATGCCACCCGTCGAAGGAAGGCCGTTAATCATGTATCTGACTGTTTTGGATAATTCAATGGGGTGCGTACTGGGCCAACATGACGAGTCTGGTCGAAAAGAGCATGCCATTTATTACCTTAGCAAAAAGTTTACCGACTGTGAGACTCGCTACTCACTGCTCGAGAAAACTTGCTGCGCTTTAGTATGGGCTGCTCGTTGGCTAAGGCAGTATATGTTGACACATACCACTTTGCTGATTTCTAAAATGGATCCGATCAAGTACATCTTCAAGAAGCCTTCCCTATTCGGAAGAATCGCTAGATGGCAGATGATCCTCACCGAATATGATATACAGTACACAACCCAGAAATCTATAAAGGGGAGTGTGCTAGCCGATCATCTGGATCATCAAGTTGTCGAAGATTACCAATCTATGAGGTTCGACTTCCCCGACGAGGACATAATGACATTGGACAACATTGAAGGTAACAGATCGTATGACGGACCTGAACAAGGATCCCGATGGACCCTGTACTTTGCCGGTGCTTCAAATGCACTTGGAAACGGTATCGGCGTGGTACTCATTTATCCAGAAGGTTTCCATACACCCTTCATTGCTAGACTCTACTTCAGCTGCACCAACAACATGGCCGAGTATGAAGCTTGTATCTTTGGTCTCAAGGCTGCAATTGACCTAGGAATCAAATCTTTGGTTGTATTTGGGGACTCAGCTTTGGTTATCAGTCAAATCAAAGGAGAGTGGGACACTAAACATCCTAATCTCATCCCATACAAAGAACATGTCCTGACATTGTTACCTCATTTTGAGCAGATTACCTTCGAGCATTTCCCGCGAGAAGAAAATCAGCTAGCGGATGCTCTAGCTACAATGTATTCCATGTTTAAACTTAACTGGGATAATGAGGCTCCCCAAATCACCATCGAGCGAATGGACGAACCTGCACATTTTCATGAGATTAATACCGAAAAAGTAGTGGAACAACCTTGGTTTCATGAAATCAAAAGGTATCTCAAGACTCGAGAATACCCTGAAGGAGCTTCAGTCAACGACAAAAAGTTCTTAAGGAGATTTGCTGCCAAGTTCTTCCTAAGCAATGGTATCCTATACAAGCGCAACCATGATTGTGTTCTGCTTTGTTGTGTGGACAAGGTAGAAGCTGAGCAAATCATGACTGAACTGCATAGTAGCACATTTGGCACCCACTTGAGCGGACATACGATGTCTAAGAAGATTCTAAGGGCAGTCTACTACTGGTCTACCATGGAAGCTGACTGTCATCAATACGCCCATACTTGTCACAAATGCCAAGTCTATGCTGACAAGGTACATATCCCTCCAGTTCCTCTCAATGTTCTAGCAACTACTTGGCCATTCGTAATGTGGGGAATCGATATGATTGGAGAGATCAAGCCTACGGCATCCAATGGACAATGCTTCATCCTGGTGGCAATTGATTACTTTACCAAATGGGTCTAAGTAGCTTCCTTCGCCTCCGTTACAAAGAATGTGGTTGCCCGCTTCATCAAGCAGAACCTCATATGCCGGTATGGTATCCCTGACCGTATCATCACGGACAACGGTACAAACCTGAATAACACTGTGATCACCGCTCTGTGCGAGCAGTTCAAGATTCAACATCACAATTCATCTCCCTATCGGCCAAAGATGAACGGTGCTGTTGAAGCTGCGAACAAAAATATCAAGAAGATCATTCAAAAGATGACAATCACCTACAAGGACTGGCATGAGATGTTACCGTTTGCTCTGCACAGATATTGTACCACGACGCGTACTTCAACCGGGGCAACCCCCTTTTCTTTGGTATATGGCATGGAAGCTGTTTTACCTATGGAGGTTCAGATTCCTTATTTGAGGATTATGAAGGATGTTGGTTTAAGTGAAGACGATTGGATTCAGACCCGGCTTGATCAACTTAATTTGATCGATGAGAAGCGACTTACTGCTGTTTGTCATAGTCAAACGTATCAAAAACAGATGATCAAGGCTTTCAACAAGAAAGTTAGACGTCAGGTATATCAAGTCGGAGATCTTGTAATCAAGCGGATCATCTTGCCGCAAAGCGATCCCAGGGGCAAGTGGACTCCTACTTACGAAGGACCATTTGTGATAAAAAACATCTTTTCTGGTGGGGCTATGATTTTAACCACCATGTACGACGACGACCTGCCGCACTCTGCGAACACAGACATAGTCAAAAGATACTACGCATAAACGACCCGACAAGTTGAAAACCCGAAAGGGAGACTTGGGTAAAAATGGGCATCCCGGTGAATCGAAAACCCAAAAGGGCGGTTCAGGCAAAAATTAGGGATAAACAAAAAAAATTTGTACACCCGGCAAGTTGAAAACCCGAAAGGGTGACTTGGGCAAAAAAGGGTTTCCCGGTGGATCGAAAACCCGAAAGGGCGATCCAGGCAAAAGTTAGGGAATTAAAGCGTATGACTATGTCTCGTCGGATCACTTTAAGGACAATCTATTCACAGATAGGCTCCGGGATTCTGATCAACCTAATCATCATCGAACAAGGAAACAAATGGACAAGATACTCAGAGTTACGAAGGCTATAGCAGAGTGGGAACCCCATGGAATTGTTACACATAGCCATCTTTCTTTGTATAAATTTTTCTCATTTTTTACGACAACATTCTCTTACTAGGATGTCTGTCTCCATTGTACAAAATACTTACACAAAGTTAATATAAAGATATTCCAAATGCAGAAATTTGCTTGCCTTTTATTTCTTTTTACACTTGTGTTTTATTTGAAAACGTCCAATGATTTATCAAATGAGCATATGCATTTAAATATAATCACTGCTTACAAATAAAATGAAATGAGAAATGATAATTACTGATAGGATGAAAGTGTAGAAAGATGTCTTTAGGCTATTCCAGGAGAAATCCCCTGCAATGCATCATCCAGATTCTCGGCAGAACTAAAGCCTTGAAATGCATATCCCCAGCGGAGTTAAGTTTCAGGAATCCCCATCAGAGTTGAGTTTTCAAACTCCCGATCCCCAGCGGATCAAAAATTTGAATTACAAACCCTCAGTGAAGATGAAACCTTCTTCCCCAAACGAAATCAAAATTCAGCCTTTGAACACCAGTGGAGACCATCCAGTTTCCTCCTTTATCCCTGAAGAGTCACTTTAAAACCAGATAATTCCCCAGAGAGTTATTCTTCCCCAGTGAAGTCACCACGATCAAATCAGCATGTCATGAAGATCCCCAGCGGGGATGAAATTTTGATCTACTAATCCCCAGCGGAAACCATTCAGTTTCCCCTGATATCCCCAACAGAACGGAGATCCTCACTCTTGAAGTCCCCAGTAGATTGGCATACAACCCAAACTCCTGATCTCCCCAACAGTATAGCTTTTCCCCACAGAGGTTGTCAAAGATCTTAAATCTCCAACAATGGTCTTGGATCTATTTTCCCTGACAGCGGTCCAAGATTTTATTTTCTCCAGCTATCCAGGATTTATTTTCCTCAGCAAGACAGCTAATCAGCTTACATGCACATACATTACATTCATAAATCATAAACATTGATAAAACACATCATATTGCATCATACATTTCATGCAACATAACTTTGTGTTTTCAACTAACATTCTATCCTTTTCAGGATAAAATTGATAGCTGCCTAAGACAGATATTCAAAGCTCAGAAAACGGCTTAGAGATGTTCCAGATACAGATACTCTCTTGTTTGCTTATTCAAAACAAGGGGCAGATTCATGCTTTAGTTATGAAGCCTGGATTCGACCAGATAATACCTTGATTGTGCTAAATCCCGGATTCGACCGGAAAATAGTAGAATCCCCTGCAAGTTCTTCTGAAGCCTGGATGTTGACCAGATAGGAAGCAAAGTATTGCGAAGCCTGGATGTTGATCAGATAGCGATACAAGACTGTGAAGCCTGGATGTTGACCAGATAGCAGTAGGGTACGCTGTGAAGTTTGAATGTTAACCAAATAGCAGTTTACTCGGCCAATTACCTTGAAGCCCGGATTCAACCGGATATTGGTAGGCCTTAAAGTCAAAGGGAAACCTGGAGGCGACTGGATAACCATTTGATTTCCTTCTGAAGCCTGGATGTTGACCAGATAGGAAACAAAGTATCGTGAAGCCTGGATGTTGACCAGATAGCAATACAAGACTGTGAAGCCTAGATGTTCACCAGATAGCAGTAAGATACATTGTGAAGCTTGGATGTTGACCAAATAGCAGTTTACTCGGCCAATTACCTTGAAGCCCGGATTCAACTGGATATTGGTAGGCCTCAAAGTCAAAGGGAAACCCGAAGGCGACCAGATAACCATTTTATTTTCTTCTAAAGCCTGGATGTTGACTAGATAGGAAGTACAAGACTGTAAAGCCTGGATGTTGACCAGATAACAGTTCACTGTCACCTCTCCAACCGAAAGATGACTCCCCAGTATAATAACAGACGACTAAAGTTTTATTTCTACCACAAAAGAGACCAGCATTCCCCGACATATTACTCCTCAACAACAGGTGTATATGTCCTAAAAAGGAATCTCTTATACGATCAATTTTTCTTGGATGGCATCTTTAAGCCCATCTCCGACAAGATTCTGTCACATCTCCAAATGGCATCTTTAAGCCCATTCCCTCAAACTATACTATGACGAGTGCAAATTTACGGGAACTCTAGTGTCCAATCCTCTTTTACCTTCGAGTCACGAAAGGCCAAACTCGCCAATCTAACTCTTTAGGTTCAAGAAGATTGAACAGGGGCAACTGTTGTACCCCAAAATTTTCCCTCTTATTTTATCAACATTTCTCATCACAAGGCTCTTTGAACTCAAGATCAAGCTAGGGTTTGCTCTGCTCAAGACATCTCCTTGCACTGTTGAACTAAATTAGGGTTTGAGTTTGCACAAGGAATTTTGGACTTCTAATGCTCAAAGTGGCTTTCATACTTCATGTTGGACTTACAAGATTACCTCTACCAAGTTTCAAGCCTTGAATCAAATTTTTGCCCAGTCAATTGGACAGTTGACCTAGAAATCAACTGTATTGGGGAAAAAGTCAACTGTGGCCAATTTACAATCAACCCTCATAAATTTTGACCCATATCAACATTATAAACTCATATGAACCATTTGATCAAGTTTGGACTACAACTCTTCAAGAAATTTGATCAGATCATCAAAAGGGCAAAATGGTCATTTTTAGGGTTTTGACTGCACAAGGGCAATTTCTGATTTTTGACCTAGCCAATGGAAAATTTGGTTCAAGTATGGATTCAAGGAATCAATGGAATCATCTTGTCCTATTCACAAGGTTCAAAAGATCTCAAATGCATTGGATTGACAGATGAATTTTTTAGTCAACTGATCAAAATTTGACTATACACAGAAAAGTCAAACTTTGACTTTTTGGTCAAAATCAAGTGCCAAGGGTCAGTTTTCATCAAGATATGTCAAAACATGAAACTTATTCATCAAGAAACCCAATTTTGCAAATTAGGGTTTAAAGTTGAAAATTTTCATAACTTAGAGTTTTTCTAAGTTATGAAATTTCCTTAATTTTTCCCAACTTTGCCCAACATTTTCACCATGATGCAATTGGATTCAAACAAAACTTCCAACATGAAAGTTGTAGTCCTACACAAAGTATACAACTTTGATTCACAAAGTTTTCCCAAAAGAAGCTTGTATCTCAAGTTATCATTTTTGGAACAAGGGTCCATGAAACTTTTAACTTAGTGAAATTTTGCCCTAGTTTAGGCAGGATTTTGGCCTATCTTCATGGAAATTTTTCACATGGTTCCACTTGGAATATCAAATGGAATTTCAAAGATGGATTGTATAGAATGTTTCAAGCTTTAAAAAATGTCAGAGAACTCTCCAAACTCATTGGTGGTCAGGGAGAATCGAAGGCTTGAAGTTGGCAAAAACTCACTTTTTATCCATGGCATTTTCTTAGTGATACAAGTTGCAAACTCTAATCAGCTTGATTTGTACTTGATTACAGGTCTCAAAACCATTCCACACTCAATAATTTAATGCAAATACATTGGTCTAAGGTTTTGTTTTGGTCATTAGAGCATTGCACACAAGATTAACCCTTAAATAGAAAAAGCAACATTGCCATTTTTGCTTAAATCTTGCTTTATGTCAAAACCGCATCCTTGAGCATTGAGCCATATCTTGTGCAGAAAATCATATCCACAAACTAGAGGGGCCAAGGGAATAGTGTGCAAGCTGATAGATAGCCTGTATAGGCTTGTCTTCCATCACTTCTCATGTTTTGCTTCATAACCAAGAAACTTGTCCAATATCACATAACTCACACATCTGAGAGAACCAACTTGTGCAAGCTTTTGAGACAATTTTCACACATTGTATTGCACCTAAAACACGAGCCTTTGAGTCCTGAAACCTTCTATAGCACAAAATCACCTTCCATTGGTAAAACAGGACAACATCTGCATCTTGAGTTCTATCTCACAAGTTGCTCGTGCGTTTTGTCCCAAACCTGTTCAAACACCTTCCATACAACCTATCCAAGCTATCCCAAACCTTAAACACTAACTATAACTCCATTTATAAGGTTTGCCATTTTTTATTTCAGCTTGCGCAGGTTGAGTTCTGTAGGCTTGTTCAAGCACATTCAAGGCAATCTAGGCATTGGAGAAGGTCAGGGAAAGTTCAAGCAAGCTCCCAAACATCTCAGGCCTCATTGAAAAGCTCCACATTGTCAGACACGATCTCAACTGAAACAGGTTTTTGTCAACTTCCTATCTCTCTATTTAGGAATAGTTAGGCTTAGGTTTGTGAATAAAAAATATAGTATTCATAGCCATGAAGCTGTACATATGCTCAGTTTTCATTTTAGTTAAGCATGCTAAGAGAATTTGGTCCATGAACATCCCGATAAAAATAGGTTAAGATTTAGGGCCAGAGAAATTCTCTCAGGTCTTTGAGAGTTAGGACAAGTTTTTTATATGGTTGAATTCGTCTTGGAAAACTCTACAACTTTGATGTTATGTGTTTTTGCATTAGAGCATGTATGCAGGTTGTTCGTGTTTGTACAGGGCGCGCAAAATTTTGAAGACAGAGGTTGAAGATGAAGTCTGGCTTGGGCTAGGCTTTGGTTCTTTTGTTTTTGACACCCCCCTTTTGCTGAATGCACCCCCTGGCCCAATTTCTTTATACTTTTATATTTTTGTATTTATTTTCATTTTCTGATTTTTATTTTATATTTTCCAAACATAAAAATACCCAAAAATGTTTTCATAAATTTTCACATTTATTTTTATTATTTTATTTTTATTTTTTAAACATGAAAATAATTATTTAATAGTATATACTTTTATTTATTGAAAACTTGAAAATAATATATAATAACATTATACTTTTATTTTTTCTGTATTTTATTTACACTCAAAAAATATTGTTCTAAATATATTTTTTGTCTTGTATATATTTTATTTTATTTTATTGTACATAACTAATATAATTAATATGTATATACATACTTTTATTTTATTTAATAAATACTTGAGAATAAAAACATAAAAATATTATACTTTTATTTTTTATTATTGTTTATACTTAAATAATACCTTTTTCTAAATATATTTTTTTGTATATACATTATTTTATTTTATTATATATAAATAGTATATTTAATATATTTACATTCTTAAAAGAAAATTAGGGTTTTACCCTTAATAAAAAAATATATTATCCTTTTTTATTCCTTTCTTTTTGCATTGAATATTTTTTTTAACATACATAAAAAAATAAACAAAACATTTTTGCATATTCATGATATTTTGTATTTATTTAATTTGTTTATTTAAATATTATTCATTTATTATTTATGCCATTGATTCAATTTGGATGTAATAGTAAAATTAGGGTTTTAATTTCTTGTCAAATAATCCCTATTAAAAAATTGTATCCCCCTCCCCATAATCATGTTGTAATAGTGTTAGATTTATTTTACGCATTTACGCTTTCAATTATGCCATGATTAGAGATTAGGGTTTGTATGCCAACAATCTAAAAATCAAACAAGTAGCTTGACTAATACAAAGACAAAAATGCATAAAAATCAATTCACAATGCACACTTGCACCCATAGGGTTTCATCCACTTGTTGCATTTTAAAATGGCCATGTTATGCATGTTGAGTACTTTGGCAAAACAAAAACAAAACAAAAGACCATAGTCCCTCGATGACGCTATCTTGGTTGCCTATACAAAATGATCTAGTCCCTTGGGAAAATTTCTAAAGATACTTAACACAATTGCTATAATGGTCAATACGATGACCCATGCCTGTCCCGTTTAAACAACCTAATACAAGGTTGTTTACCAAATACAAAGGTAAAACAATACTGTCAAAAGGGTTAAAATTGTGTAGGAAATACCTTTGAGTAAAATAAGGTAGATAACTCTTAGTTACTTGATCAAAACTTGCAAAACATCCTTGCTATTTTCAAACACACCTCACAACACAATTTCAAAACATTTCCCAAATCAAACTTTCAAAACATTGAAATATCTTTTCAAAAGACATACATCTTTGTATACTTCAAACAAGAATCATTACAAAGGTTGCCACAATGATGACCTCTTTTCAAAACAATTTTCAAAACCACACACAAAGCACCATTTCAAACAATTTAAAAGCAAAAGTAGGTGATCTAAACAAGTAACTAAGAGCCCATGGATAACCATGGATGAAAAGGGTGCTTGCACCTTCCCTTTTCATAATCTACTCCTCGAACCCAAGAAAACATCTCAAAGGTCTTTCCTGTGCTTTTTGACCTTTCCTTAGGATAAAATAAAAAGTCGATGGCGACTCTTGCTAAACCAAAACATTTGCGAACACAAACGCAAAACCTCAAGTCAGTTCTCCCACCGTATCACAATCAATAATGGCTTTAAGAAATAGGATAATATCTTTAGACTATTCCATAAAGTCCCCTGCAGATACTTTTCCAGCAAGAGCAAAAAATGGACATTCCATTACAGGATCGCTAATGTATCTCCAGTATGCAGCTTAATGATATCAAGCTCTCTCACATCCCAGACATAAAAAAACTTCCAGCTACCGCTCCTAAGATTCCCCAATGAAAGTATCCCAATTTCTCAGGATTCCCCAACAGGATTTCACGAGGTCTACAAGCAATACCCGGCGTTTCCCTTACACAACAAAGTTTATTTATCTAACAAATGGAAACTCATCAACACTTCAAATCATGAATACTTTCACTCCTCATTCTCAGCAATGCTCAGGGATTTATTTTCCCCGACTCCAGCAATCTTGCATCATGACAATTAACGTTTCCATACATTGCATCCATACATCATAACATTGACAACACAAATACATACGACACAATCTCATTTATTTTGAGAATATCATTGCACCATGCATTTCATACATCATGACATTGCTTGCAACTAACCTTTCATATTTTTCAGGAAAGATCAATGAAACAAAGAATTATCGTCAAATTTTCAACAAGTCAAATACAAATCAATTCCCAAGAAAGGGTTGGTCAACCATCTACATAACATATATTTCTTTGATACCCCTACCGGTTCAGTTTAAACCTCTCAACGGTTTATTCTTATTCTTTCCCGCAGACGTCTTCTCTAGTTCAGATAAATCTCCCAATGATTTATTCTAATTCTTCTCCAGATCCCTGCTGGTTCAGTCTAAACCTCTCAACAATTTATTCTGATTCTCTCCCGAAGACGTCTTCTCTAGTTCAGATAAATCTCTCAATAATTTATTCTTATTCTTCTCCAGATATCTTTTGGTTTAGTTCAAACCCCTCAACAATTTATCCTGATACTTTCCAAAGGAACACTTCTGGTTCAGATAAATCTCTCAATGATTTATTCTGATTCTTTCCTGCAGACGCTTTCTCTGGTTCAGATAAACCACTCAAAGATTTACTCGGATTCTTTCCAGTTAAAGAATAGTCAAGATCTCTTTTGGTTCAGTTTAAACCCCTTAACGATTTATCCTGATACTTTCCAAAGGAACACTTCGGGTTCAGATAAATCTCTCAATGATTTATTCTGATTCTTTCCCGTAGACGCTTTCTCTGATTCAGATAAATCACTCAAAGATTTACTCTGATTATTTCCAGTTAAAGAATATTCAAGATCTCTTTTTGTTCAGTTTAAAACCCTCAACAGTTTATCCTGATACTTTCCAAAGGAACACTTCTGATTCAGATAAATCGCTCCAAGATTTATTCCGATTCTTTCCCAGTTGAAATCAAATTCAAACCTAGTCCACTTTCTGTCAACAGTCACCTTTGGATGGTATCTACAAGCCCATCTCCAGAAAATCACCATCATTCCTCCAAATGGCATCTATAAGCCCATTCCCACTTCAACTTCGAGTGTAAATTGTAACGCCCGTAATTTAATTAATTATTTAATTAAATTATTTTTGGACTAATTGTGAAGTTGAGTTATGATGATAGTTGATGTGTTGTGATTAGTTGGATTTATTTATTTTATTAAGTGGTGGAATAATATTAGAATGATAATATTATTTGATGTGGGCTTGTTTTAAAGGAATAGAAGTAGTAAAAAGAGGGTGTAATAGTCTTAATCCCATTAAGGTATTTTGAGAATTATAGGGTTATTTTATTATTGTTAGAAATAATAAGAAAAGAAGAAGCAGTAAGAGAGAAAGAATAAGGGTTAGAAGAAGAGAACGCGAAAGTTGTTCAAAAGGAAGAAAAGAGGTAAAACGAAAATCAACCGGAAAAGTTATAGAGCAACCTTCAATCCAAGGTAAGGGTGGGGTTCTTACTATATAATAGGGTTTATGATAATTGGTATGTTGGATTAGATGTGAAAGATTGTTTGGCTTATGATTGAAATATATACATTGTTGTTTGATGAGAATCGATGATTGAAAGATAAATAATAATGCCCTAATGCTGTATATTGGATGTAGAATTATAGGATAATTATAATTGATGATTATCTATGATTAGAGGATGGTTTTAGGGCCTAAAGCATGGAAACCGTAGTGAAAATGCAGTAAAATCACAGAAAATATCCGTGATAGAACAGTATGTGTCGACCCCAAAAGCCATGCGTCGATACATGAAGGCTTTTAGACTCAGGATGAGTCGATATGAAGGAGTTATGCGTCGATACATGAAGGCTTTTAGACTCAGGATGAGTCGATATGAAGGAGTTATGCGTCAATACATGAAGGCTTTTAGACTCATGATGAGTCGATATGTAGGAGCATGTATTGATACATGCAAAGTTGCAGACTTGGTATGAGTCGATACAAAGAGAGTATGCATTGAATCATGCAGTGTGTTAAGTCCAGTACGCGTCGACTCAAGACATTACGCGTCGATCCATGTTGTCTGGTTTTTGACATAATCATTTTGAAAAGGATGTAACTTGAGTTTCCGGACTCCGTTTGAGGTGCCGTTCGAAGCGTTGAATAGCTAATGCGATGAACTTAATGCTTATGGATCAAATGAAGAATAGGAAGGATAATCCTAGTATACAAATTAGAATTAGAGTTAGTTCCCGCGTTAATCACTATGTTGATTTTTGTGAAGAATGATGAGTATGAGATGTTTATAGATTACTATTTTGTTCAAAACAACAAGATTAATGAGGATAATAATGTAGTATTACAAAATGAATAATGTGTAGAGGTTTGGTAATTTAGAAGTAAGCCTTAGATGATTAAATAATTATAGGCAATATCACGTTGTAGGCCTATGGTCAACGTTACAAGATTGACGATTTACTATTTTGTTGTACGACTGAGTTATTAAAGATAAATGATGTTTGATGAATTATGATGTATAAATGATGTTTGATGAATTATGATGTATAAATTACGTTTGAAGAATTATGATGATAGATAATGTTGATGAACGATGTTGATGAAATATGTTAAGATGCCTCTAATAATTGACAGCTATTAAGATGTAGGCTTCCGGCCAATGACGATGTTGTGTTGAGATGTTATTAATTATGGTGTTGTCATTAAATTCATGATTGCGTCGCATACATTGCATTTCAAGATGGACGTGATGCTCGTTAAGATGACCTATTTTGGCGAATATTAAGATGAAGGCTTATGCCTTGTTGATGCCTCTATTTATTGGCAATTATTTGAGATGGGAGTTCTGCTTCAATGGTACCACATGCATTTGCATATTATTGAGTCACATTATATGATTGCATAACGAAGCTGTATATTGATGTGGTGAAGGTGTATTATTGCTGGTATTCAGTTGCGGCTATTGTTGTTATAAGATGAGAAGTGGTGATGATCATGTGAACTAATTTAATATATTAATTATCATACATTTTTTTTATATTATTAGATACCTCACCCATTCTATTTGAATGTTACCCTTACGTTGGTAACATACAGGTAATTCAGAGTGAAGGCTGTATACCTTCAGTAGTTCAAGTCGGTGTCATTTCTCTGATACGTAACACTCAGGGGGATGAATGCTTGTTGCTTTTAATTATTGATTATTTCAGTTGTTGAACTTTAATTTGATTGTTTCTGAGTATGTTTTGTTTTGGAGTTTCTATAATGATGGATAAATATGTTATTAAGAATTCCGTTGCATAGATGTTTAAATTGTTGAATTGAGAGATTAAATTATTATGCTGATAGTTCATCCGAAGTTTTAAAGTGTTATGTATCCACGTTGAATGCAATGTGTTTTTAAAGTTGAATTTGTGGCATCCTGATTTAGTTGCATGAATTTTATGACTCTGATTTTCATATATAATTGTCGGGTAGAATTGGGGTGTTACAAAGTTGATATCATATCAAAGGTTGGTCCGACCTTGTTGTCGAGTCGTAGTTGTCTAACAATCGAGTATTGTTAATTTGAGTTCTAACCGTTGTTTGTGTTGTAGTGATAAGTTGAGATGGCTGGAAGGAATGATGCTGCCCTTGCTGCTGCTTTAGAAGAAATGGCTCATGCGGTGGAGAATCAGCCGAATGTTGACAGGAATGCTGGATCTCGTAGTTTAGCGACTTTCCAGAGAGAGAATCCACCTACCTTCAAGGGAAAGTATGATATTGACGGGGCATTTGATTGGTTGAAGGAGATTGAGATAATCTTCCGTGTGATGGACTGTACTCCAGCACAGAAGGTTCGATATGGTACTCACATGCTGGCAGTCGAGGCTGATGAGTGGTGGCTAGATACTTGTCAGAGATTGCAAGTTGCGGGTGAAAATGTCACTTGGGCTGTGTTCCATTGGGAATTTCTGAGGAAGTACTTTCCTGAAGATGTCCGTGGTAAGAAGGAGATTGAATTCCTTGAGCTGAAGCAAGGGAATATGTCGGTTTTTGATTATGGTGCCAAGTTTTCTAAGTTGGCTAAGTTTTATCTGCACTACGCTGAGGCAAATGCTGAGTTTTTGAAGTCTATCAAGTTTGAGAACGGGTTGCGCCCTGAGATCAAGAAGGCAGTTGGATACCAGAAGATCCGTGTCTTTGCTGATTTGATTGATAGTTGCAGGATTTATGAAGAGGATAATAACGCTCATTATAAGATTATCAGTGAGAAGAGGGGTAAGCACCAACAAAATCGTGGTAAGCCTTATGATACCCCAGCTGGTAAAGGTAAACATAAAGTTGCTCAGGGTCAGAGGACTAGTGGGGGAGATGCTCTTGCTGGTGTGGTTTGTTTTAAATGTGGGAAACCTGGACATAAGATTAATGTGTGTATTATTGGAGTGAAGAGGTGTTTCCATTATGGTAAGAACGAACATGTTGTATCTGAGTGCAAGCATAAGGATGTGATTTGTTTCAATTGTAGTGAAGAGGGGCACATTGGTAGTCAGTGTCAGAAACTAAAGAGGGCGCATTCAAGTGGTAAAGTGTTCGCTTTGGTTGAGGATCAGACAGCTGTTGAGCACAAACTTATCAGAGGTACATGTTTCATTAATAATACTCCTTTAATTACTATTATTAATACCGGTGCTATTCATTGTTTTATTGCTGCTGATTGTGTTGAAAGATTGAGTCTTATGTTGTCTTCTATGGATGGAGAAATGGTCGTCGATACTCCAGCCAAGGGGTCAGCGACTACTTCTTTTATGTGTTTAAAGTGTCCCTTGTCGATATTCGATAGAGCATAACTATGTTCATATTAACTGTTATGACAAGTCCATGAGGTTTTCTACTCCTAAAGAAGAGGAAGATAGTCTGTTGTTAGCTAAACAGTTGAGGAAGTTGATGCAAGAGGAAGCACAAATGTTCTCGTTGATGGCGTCGCTATCTGTAGAGACTCAAGCTATAATTGAGGAATTGCAGGTGGTGTGTGAATTTCCTGAAGTCTTTCCTGATGAAATTCCTGATGTACCACCGTAGAGGGAAGTTGAATTTGCTATTGATCTTGTACCTGGTACCAGACCTGTGTCTATGGAACCATACAGGATGTCTGCATTTGAATTGTCAGAGTTAAAGAAGCAATTGGAAGAGTTACTTGAAAAGAATTTTATAAGACCAAGTGTATCGCCATGGGGAGATCCAGTGTTGTTAGTAAAGAAGAAAGATGGAAGTATGAGGCTTTATGTTGATTATAGATAGTTGAATAAAGTTACAATTAAGAACAAGTATCCGCTTCCAAGAATAGATTACTTGATGGACCAATTAGTGGATGCTCGTGTGTTTAGTAAGATTGATTTGAGGT
The DNA here is from genome assembly GCA_948472305.1 of Vicia faba. Taxonomy (NCBI): domain Eukaryota; kingdom Viridiplantae; phylum Streptophyta; class Magnoliopsida; order Fabales; family Fabaceae; genus Vicia; species Vicia faba. The sequence goes on along the minus strand of OX451738.1, from coordinate 399,903,517 downwards.
CGGGTTACCATCAGATTAAAGTGAAGGATGAAGATATCCAGAAGACGGCTTTCAGAACACGTTATGGACATTATGAGTATTCGGTGATGCCTTTCGGTGTTACTAATGTGCTGGGAGTATTCATGGAATACATGAATCGTATATTTCATACTTATTTGGATCGGTTTGTAGTGGTGTTCATTGACGATATTTTGATTTACTCTAAGTCAGAAGAAGAGCATACAGATCACGTAAGAGTAGTATTGCAAGTTTTGAAAGAGAAACAATTGTATGCAAAGCTATCCAAGTGTGAATTCTGGTTAAATGAGGTTAGTTTTCTTGGTCATGTGATCTCAGGTAGTGGCATTACTATAGATCCATAAAAGGTTGATGTTGTGCTGCAATGGGAAACTCTGAAGTCAGCTACTAAGATTAGGAGCTTTTTGGAATTAACTGGTTATTATAGAAGGTTTATCGAAGGTTTTTCTAAGTTGGCACTTCCGTTGACTAAGTTGACTTGTAAAGGTAGAGCTTTTGTATGGGATGTTCAGTGCGAAGAAAGTTTTACAAAATTGAAGAAGAGGTTGACGTTGGCTCCGATTTTTACGTTGCCTAATCCGAGAGAGCCTTTTGTGGTATATTGTGATGCTTCTAAGATGGGTTTAGGAGGTGTGCTTATGCAGAATGATAAGGTAGTTGCTTATGCGTCAAGGAAGTTGAGGACTCATGAGAAGAACTATCCTACACATGATTTAGAGCTTGTTGCAATTGTCTTTGTGTTGAAGATTTAGAGGTATTACCTTTATGGTTCTAGATTCAAAGTGTTTAGTGACCATAAGAGCTTAAAGTATTTATTTTATCAGAAGGAGCTAAATATGAGGCAACAAAGATGGTTGGAATTGTTAAAGGATTATGATTTCGGTTTGAATTATCATCCAGGAAAAGCGAATGTGGTAGCGGATGTGTTGAGTCGAAAGACTTTACATATGTTGGCAATGATGGTTAAAGAGTTGGAATTAATTGAGAAGTTCAGAGATATGAGCGTAGTTTGCGAAGTTACGCCGTTGAGTGTTATGTTGGGTATGTTGAAGATTAATAATGAATTTCTAGAAAGTATCAGAGGAGCTCATAAGTTGGATGGGAAACTGGTAGATTTGATAGTTGGAATCGATCAGTATGAGAATAATTATTTTAAGCTAGATGCGCAAGGTGTGTTGAAGTTTCGTAACCGGATTTGTATTCCTGATGATGCTGAGATGAAGAAAGTGATACTTGTAGAGAGTCATAGAAGTAAGTTTAGTATTCATCCAGGAGCTACAAAGATGTATCAAGATTTTAAAGGTTTGTTTTGGTGGCCTGGGATGAAGAGTGATGTGGCTCGACTTTTGTATGCATGTTTGACTTGTCAGAAGTTGAAATTTGAACATCAGAAGCCAGCAGGGTTGATGTAACCGTTAGAAGTTCCAGAATGGAAATGGGATAGCATTTCGATGGACTTTGTGTTGGGGTTACCTAATACTATAAGAGGACATGATTCGATTTGGGTGATCGTTGATAGGCTTACGAAGTCGACTCATTTTATTCCTATTAACATCAGTTTTTCAGTGTCGAAGTTGGCTGAGATTTACACTAGTGTGATTGTGAAGCTGCATGGTGTTCTTTTGTGCATTGTGTCAGATAGAGATCCAAAATTTACTTCTGATTTTTGGAAGAGTTTACAAGAAGCGTTGGGTTCTAAGTTAAGGTTGAGTTCAACATATCATCCTCAGACAAATGGTCAGACTAAACAGACTATTCAATCGTTGGAAGACTTGCTGAGGGCATGTGTTCTTGAGCAGGGAGGTTCGTGGGATACTTATCTTCCATTGATAGAGTTCACTTATAATAACAGTTACCATTCCAGTATTGGGATGGCACCTTTTGAACCGTTTTATGGTCGAAGATGTAGAATTCCTTTATGTTGGCATGAATCTGGTGAAAGTGTAGTACCTAGGCCTGAACTTATTTGTGGGACCACTGAGAAGGTGAAGCTGATTCGAGAAAAGATGAAAGCTTCCCAAAGTAGACATAAGAGTTATCATGACAAGCAAAGAAAATATTTAGAATTTCAAGCGGGTGACCATGTGTTTTTAAGAGTTACACATGTGACTGGTGTTGGGTGAGCCTTGAAGTCTAAGAAGCTCACTTCTCGTTTTATTGGACCATATCAGATTTCGAAGAGAGTGGGGAATGTTGCTTATAGAGTGGATTTAGCGTCTAATCTTTCGACTTTTCATGATGTGTTTCATGTGTCACAACTTTGGAAGTATATTTCAAATCCATCTCATGTGATTCATATGGACGATGGGCAAGTACAAGATAATCTTACGGTGGAAACGATGCCTGTACGGATCGCAGATCGTGAAATAAAGACTCTGAGGGGCAAAGAGATTGCTTTGGTTAAAGTGGTTTGGCTAGGGGCTACCGGAGAAAGCATGACTTGGGAGTTGGAGAGAAAGATGCAGGACTCATATCCTGATTTGTTTGGTTAAGGTAAATTTTCGAGTACGAAAATATTCTAAGTGGGGAGATTTGTAACGCCCATAATTTAATTAATTATTTAATGAAATTATTTTTGGAATAATTGTGAAGTTGAGTTATGATGATAGTTGATGTGTTGTGATTAGTTGGATTTATTTATTTTATTAAGTGGTGGAATAATATTAGAATGATAATATTATTTGATGTGGGCTTGTTTTAAAGGAATAGAAGTAGTAAAAAGAGGGTGTAGTAGTCTTAAGCCCATTAAGGTATTTTGAGAATTATAGGGTTATTTTATTATTGTTAGAAATAATAAGAAAAGAAGAAGCAATAAGAGAGAAAGAATAAGGGTTAGAAGAAGAGAACGTGAAAGTTGTTGGAAAGTAAGAAAAGAGGCAGAACGGAAATCAACCGGAAAAGTTATAGAGCAAACTTCAATCCATCTTAAGGGTGGGGTTCTGACTATATAATATGGTTTATGATAATTGGTATGTGGGATTAGATGTGAAAGATTGTTTAGTTTATGATTGAAATATATACATTGTTGTTTGATGAGAATCGATGATTGAAAGATGAATAATGATGCCCTAATGCTGTATATTGGATGTAGAATTATAGGATAATTATAATTGATGATTATCTATGATTAAAGGATGTTTTTAGGGCCTAAAGCATGGAAACCGTAGTGAAAACACAGTGAAATCGTAGAAAATATTCGTGACAGAACAATATGTGTCAACCCCAAAAGCCATGCGTCGATACATGAAGGCTTTTAGACTTAGGATGAGTCGATACGAAGGAGTCATGCGTCGATACATGAAGGCTTTTAGACTCAGGATGCATCGATACATAGGAGCATGTATCAATACATGTAATGTTGCAGACTCAGTATGAGTCGATACAAAGAAAGTATGCATCGACTCATGCAGCGTGTTGAGTCCAGTACGCGTCGACTCAAGACATTACACGTCGATCCATGTTGTCTTGTTTTTGATATAATCATTTTGAAAAGGTTGTAACTTGAGTTTCGGACTCCGTTTGAGGTGTCGTTTGAAGCGTTGAATAGCTAACGCGATTAACTTCATGCTTAAGGATCAAATGAAGAATAGGAAGGATAATCCTAGTATCCAAATTAGAATTAGAGTTAGTTCCCGCGTTAATCGCTATGTTGATTTTTGTGAAGAATGATGAGTATGAGATGTTTATAGATTACTGTTTGGTTTGTAACATCAATATTAATAAGGATAATAATGTAGTATTACAGAATGAATAATATGTAGAGGTTTGGTAATTTAGAAGTAAGCCTTAGATGATTAAATAATTATAGGCAATATCACGTTGTAGGCCTATGGTCAATGTTGCAAGATTGACGATTTACTGTTGTATTTTTGTATGGATGATTTATTAATTATAAATGATGTTTGATGAATTATGATTTATAAATGACGTTTGATGAATTATGATGTATAAATGACGTTTGACGAATTATGATGATAAATAATGTTGATGAACGATGTTGATGAAAGATGTTGAGATGCCTCTAATAATTGGCAGCTATTAATATGTAGGCTTCTGGAGAACGATGATGTTGTGTTGAGATGTTGTTAATTATGGTGTTGTCATTACATTCATGATTGTGTCGCATACATTGCATTTCAAGATGGAGCCGATGCTCGTTAAGATGGCCTGTATTGGTGAATATTAAGATGAAGGCTTATGCCTTGTTGATTCCTCTATTTATTGGAAATTATTTGAGATGGGAGTTCTGCTCCAATGGCACCACATGCATTTCCATAGTATTGAGTCGCATTATATGATTGTATAACGAAGCTGTGTATTGATGTGGTGGAGGTGTATTATTGTTGTTATTCTGTTGCGACTATTGTTGTTATAAGATGAGAAGTGGTGATGATCACGTGACCTAATTTATTATATTAATTATCATACATTTTATTATATTGTTAGATATCTCACCCCTTCTGTTTGAATGTTACCCTTACGTTGGTAACGTGCAGGTAATCTAGAGTGAAGGTTGTATACCTTCAGTAGTTCGAGTCAGTGTCATTGCTCTGATACGTAACACTTGGGGGGATGAACGCTTGTTGCTTTCAATTATTGATTATTTCAGTTTTTGAACTTTAATTTGATTGTTGATGAGTATGTTTTGTTTTGTAGTTGTTGTAACAATGCATAAAGATGTTATTAAGAACTCTGCTGCGTAGATGTTTAAATTGTTGAATTGAGAGATTAAATTATTATGCTGATAGTTCATCCGAAGTTTTAAAGTGTTATGTATCCACGTTGAATGCAATGTGTTTTTAAAGTTGAATTTGTGGCCTCCTGATTTAGTTGCATGAATTTTATGACTCTGATTTGCATATATAATTGCCGGGTAGAATTGGGGTGTTACACAAATTTCTGGGCACTCTAGTGTCCAATCATCTTCCACCTTCAAGTCACGAATGGCGGATCCACCAATATAAATCTTCAGGTTTAAGAAGATTGAACAGGGGCAGCTGTTATACCCCAAAATTTCCCCTCTCTTTTATCAAATATTTTCTGACAAAGATCTACTTTGGTTCAAGACCGCACAAGGGTTGATCAGCTCAAAACACCTCCTTAAGCATTGATGACTGAAATTAGGGTTTGAGATTGCACAAGGATAATTGAACTTTTAATGCCTCATATGAGTTTAATGGATCATTGTGGACCCTCAAGATTACTCATGTCAAGTTTCAAGTCTTGGATCACCTTTTTGCTCAGTCAATTGAGCAGTTGACCTAAAAATCAACTGCATTGGGTAAAAAGTCAATTATGGCAAATTTATAGTCAAACTTCATAATTTTTCATCCATATCAATATTATAAACTCATATGTATCATTTGATCAAGTTTGGACCATAATTCCTCAAGAAATTTGATCAGATCATCAAAATGTCAAAATGGTCAAAATTAGGGTTATGACAGAGAAAGGGCAATTTTTGATTTTTGATCTAGAAAATGGTTAATTGGTTTGAGGCATGATCTCAAGAATTCAATTGCATCATTTTTTACTTAATTTCATGACTCAAAACATTGCTCAAGGTCATTTGATTGATAGTTGATTTTCAGTCAACTGATCAAAAATCAACTGTACACTGAAAAGTCAAACTTTGACTTTTTGGTCAAAATCAAGTGTCAAAGATCATAATTCATCAAAACATGTAAAAATATGAAACTTGTTCATCAAGAAATCAAAAATCCAAGATTTCATTTTGAAAAGTCAAAGTTTCCAAACTTAGAAATTTTTCTAAGTGTTGAAAACTTCATATTTTTTCACAACTTTGAGCCAATTTTTTACCATGATGCAAGATGATTCAAAAGAAACTTTCAACATGAAGGTTATATATCTCCATGATATCTAAAACATTTATTTAAACAAATTCTCCTAGAAATGCTTGGATCTCAAGTTATTAATCCATGAAGTCATGGTCATGAAACTAAACACTTAGTGAAAATTTTGCCCTAGTTTAGGCAGGATTTTGACCTAACTTCATGGCATTTCTTCATATAGTTCCAAGGGGAATTTGCAAAAGTGATTCAAAGAGGGGTTGTATAGTATATTACAAGCTTTCTAAAATGTCTAATAACTCCTTAAGATCATGTTTGAGCAAGGAGAATCGACGGCATGAAGTTTGCATTTCATTCTTGAATTATAGGTCATTTTCATGATGAACAAGAATGCAATTTCAATGTTAGGCTGCATAATCTTGCTTTGCAGGCCTTCTAACTTGTGTACCTATCCATCATTAATGGATTACACAAACTTCTGAGCTATAATCCAAGTGGTTTAAGCTTTATCCAATTCACATTGCCATTTTGGGAAGAAAGTGAATAATACCATTCTTGAAAAGCAAGCTTTATGCACAAAGTAAATTCTTGAGCCTCTAACTTGTTTCCGCTGATCACACTCCATCTACAAATTCATAAGCAAGTGTGTTTAAAGCATAACCACTCTATCTTAGTAAGTACACAAGACTTTGAAACTTGGGTTTCTCAAAAATCACATGTTATGCTTAAACTTGTGATTTTGAATTCTGATCAACAACAAGCTTCCAAACTTACTGCTTATAAATAGAGGCATTATTTGTGAGCTAGAGGATGAGCTAAAACACCCTGAAACACTCCCAAACTCTCTCAAATCAGAAATTTCCCAAAAACTCCATTGTTGCACAGTTTCTGACCTTGGACTTGTAACTCATATTTCCCTCGTGCGTTCTTTGGCCTTTTAGTTCCTAAAGCTTCCTTACATCAAATACAACTCATCCTTGTCCCTGTTACACGACTGTAACTCCATTTCCATCATCCTCCATAACCAAAAATAGAACACTGCACATTGACTTCTCCAAGCCATTTCCGCCACTCTCAACTTAAGCTAACAATTGCATTAGCTTCCTGGGAACTTGAGGAAGCTAACCTGATCATTGCAGCACCTTGAATCAAGCTCATTTGCAGTTCAAGATTTCCAGTTTTGAGGTATTTTTCTTGAACTTATATCTCATTACTTAGGCATTGTTAGACTTGCATTTGTGAAGATAAAATGTAGACATCATTGTCCTGAAACTGTACATATCCTTAGATTTCATTTATATTGATTGAGCTTAGAGAATTTTAGGTTTGAATCTCTGAAAATATTTAGGTCAGAATTTGGTACTTTTAGAAATTATATTTCTTCATTGATTTATAGCTCATGATATTTATATGGTTGGATTCGTATGGAAAAATGGAGCAACTTTCATGTTTGCATCTTTTATTTTCGTTGAGAAATGAGCAAGTTACAGGAACTATGGCTGAAGGTTGAAGATGAAGTTCATTTCTGGAACTTGTTTTGTGTTATGTATTTATTGTTTCAGTTATATCAACAGATGTATAACTACCCCAGTGATAGAAGTGCGCGTCTGTCACCTTAGGGACTAGGGTTCGATCCCAAGTAGTGCCACTTTTGGCTATTTTTTTCATATTTTATTGTTTCTTTTTGCAAAAACAGGCGTTGGGCCTTCCCCCCTTGGGCTTTTTATTTTTTTCTGACTCCTAACCCTTATTTACTTTCACACCCTGGCCCAGTTTTTATTTATTTTATTTATTATTTTTATTTGCATTTTATATTTTCTTTATTATTTATATCATTATTATTATTATTAGTATTATTATTATTTATTAAAAAAAACCCAAATTTTTATTTATTTATTAATTATACTTACTAATTTTTATTTTCTTATAAAACAAAAAGACAAAAACATTTTTTCTAAAACAAATTAATTTCTTTTCTTAATTAATTAAGATTTAGATAATTAGGCTTAATTATCATATTATCCTCTTGTAAATTAAAATTAATATAGAACTTAGGTTTATTTTAATTAATTAATTTTCATATTATTTTTAAAACCTTTTCATAAAAAACCCTAAAAATCCTTTTTAGTTATTTTCTTTTCTTAATTAGTTTAAGTTAATTTTATATAATTTTTATTAATAATTTTCTTAAATAGGTTAAAAACCTCTTCCATAAAAAATCCAAACAAAAATCATTTCTTTATCCATTTACATTTATACATTGTTATTTATTCAATTCTTGTACATTTATTCAATATGGTTGTAATAGTTAATTTGGTTTAATTTTCTTGCAAAATCCCCATTTGTAAATTTGTATACCCCCTCCCCTAAATGATGTAATATCTTAGCATTTTTATTTTCCGTAATTTAATGCTTTATATACAAATGCTAGTAATTAGGGTTTGTATGAAAAGATTAAAACCAACAAATAGCAAACCCTAATCAAGACAAATCAAGCATGTAAACCAATATACTTGCACACATACACCCCTAGGGTAAATCCACTTTGTTGCCTTACAAAAATGGCCATATTATGCATGTGAGGTATTTTAGCAAAAACAAGCAAATACAAGATCATAGTCCCTCGATGACGCTATCCATGTTGCCTTTCAAAATGATCTTAGTCCCTAAAGAAAATGCTAAGATATCTTACAACATTACTAATCATGGCTATATGATGACCCTTTCCCGTCCCTTTTACATCTAAAGATAGGGTTACTTACCAAAGAAATGGTAAGATAACAATGTCAAAGTGTGATACGGTGGCAGAACCGACTGTTTTTACTAGTTTGCGTTTTGCGCTTTTTATTCGCAAAATATCGCGGTAAGCTAGAGTCGCCATCAACTTTTATTTTATCCAATCATGGAAAAGGAAAAAGAACAGAAAAAACCTTTTTTCGAGATGTTCTGAGTACGGGGGGTAGATTATAGAAAGGGAAGGTGTTAACACCCTTTCTATCCGTAGTTATCTACGGGCTCTTAGGTACATGCTCATTTTTCAAATTGCTTGTGTATGTTTGTCTTGAAAATGTTTTTACTTCGTGATAACCCTCGTATCAGTCCTCAAGGATGTGACGAAGTTTGTTTGGAAAATTGTTTTGAAAGGTGTTTCTGTGAAAAGTTTTTATTGAGCAAGTACTTAAGATTATACCTACTCAAAAAAAGATTGTTCGCTCTCGTTCCTTTAGACAATGCTATCCTACTATTAAGGAGTAGGTAGCACCGTCGTTGGAGTTTATAAGGGACAGTCGAAAGGGACAAGTACAATCACTAAAGCAACAATTAGAAAACTTTAGTAGTAACCCTAGAGCCTTAAGATCTTTCCGTGACAACATTTCCGAGGCAACATTCGAACTGGACAATTTGATCTTTTAGAAAGGAGGGCAACCACTAAAATCTCCTATGCTTAATGACTGTTTTACCTAAGGCAACCGAAGTGAGGTAAACCCTAGGAGTGAATATGTGCATATGAATTGTTTCAGTTATTTAATCTTTGCACATTAGGTGATCTACCGTTTTAATTTCAGATATTCTTGCCATACAATCCTATTAACATACATCTAGACAGTTAAATATTTGCAGGAATTTAAAAGTGCAAAAAAATAAACCTAGCTATTACAAGGCTTCGGGGAATGAGGATTAATTACATAACCAAAAAATTCGGGGATTAAAGTGGTAAATAAAACCCTAAGTTAACTATTACAAACCATTGGCAGTTACAAAAATAATGGAAAAGAAATAATTAAATGCATGACGAATTAAATACGAGGAGAAATTCAAAACCCTAAAATCTAGTTGAGAACTAAATTAAGTTATTTTTGAGAAAAGAATTAATTGAGTTATGTACGACTAAAACCCTAATTCTAATTATTTTAATTATGAAAAAGAAATTGAAATTAACCTAATCTAGCTAAATTAAATAATGTCAAGAAAATAAAATATTTTGTACAAAAAGATTTTGTACAAAAATATTTTGTGTATTTTTGGTTTTTTATTTGAGAAAAGAAATTTAATTGTAAAAATTAAAAACCTAGTTTCTATTTGATTTTTATTATGAAAAAGAAATTAAATTCACCTAATTTACTAATTATATTAAATACATGTTTTATTAACAAAAATGCCTTTTTTGGTGTTTTGTTGATTTTATGAAAAATAATAATTTTGGGTTAATTAATTAAAACAAATAAATGAAATTAATTGAAGAAATTAAAAGGAAATAGAAAAGAAAATGCAAGCTGTGTTGAATAGCAAATTTGGGGGTGTCAATCTGAAATTTTTGAGGCCCAAAACGCTCCCAGCCCAGTTAATATTGGATTCTGTCTGATGTTGACCTTAACGTGCACCATGGTCCCTCATGGATGTAGCGTTAGATATGATGGCATGCTTGATCAAATGGCTGGACGCAAGGGTGTATGGAAGACGCTTGACAAAGTCGTGTATGGAATCTGCAAGCACAAAGTTAGAAAATAAAATTTGCTGGGACCTGGGATCGAACCCAGGTCCTCACTCTCACCACTAACGCGCCCAACCACTAGGCTATCATGTTTAGTTGTAATTATAATGAAAACACAATATAATATATGAAATAAAGTGGTTAGTGGGAAAAAACAAAAAACGTGTGCGCTGGTTCGAATGGGCGAATGGCTGGCTGACACCTAACCTTCTTCTTCCTCTCTCTGTCTTCTTAGGTTCTGATACTTTTACCTACGGAAAAAGGTCTGTAGCTACAAACCTGTAAAACTCAAGAATCCATAAAACGTAAGATAAATGACATCTAACTATATAATCCATTCCTCTTGATCTCGTGAAACTCATGGTACCCTTATTTTAGGCTAATTTCACCTGTGTATGAAAGCCCTAAATTGCACACGCAAACCCTAACAATGGAAAAGGAATGTATAGGCTTCAAAAACACAATTAAATTATTCAGTTAGGTTGCAAACACGATGAGGATCACAAATATATAACTTAAACATGCTAATGATGCAAGAAATACAGTAATCAATTTTAAATTAAAGGGAAAACTATGAGAGTGATTATGCGCGTTTCTGGGTTTTTCAAGCCTTGCAAATGATCCAATTGGCTTATGGGAAGGTCCAAGAAACGATTAGAAGCGTTAGAATGGCTTGAATTGGTCTCTAAGTTCAAAACCGATCCAACACTTTTTGTCACTTTTATAGAATTTTTCTTGGTGTTTTCACGACTGCTAACCCTTGTTTTTTGCTTTGTTCTTGTCCAATATATACCTAGGGATGAATTAGGGTTACAAACTTGGATTGAATCTTGAAGTTTTGATGAGATTTGATTTGATTTTTTAGCTATATGCAAACTTTCTATTTTGAGCCAAATCATCCCTTTCTTGTACCAATTATGCTTGATTCATTTTGTCCTTATAATTCAGCATATTTTGATTGCCAACCTGTCCAAAAACCAAATTAAATCATATCTTTGCTATTATTCATCAATTATTTGATTTAATTCAATTTTTAATTAATAAAAAATCAAAATAAATTGAAAAATGAAGCAAATAATGCGTGGGTGAATATTTGATTCGTGGACCACATTATAAGTGAGGTGCAAGCATAAAAAGTTAGGCCCATTTAGCAAGAAATGCATTTTTGAGCACATTTGACTTTTGGCAATTTTGCAAAAAAAAGTCTATTTTGACAAGGCACATCTCCTCCAATTTAAACCCTAGAGAGGTGTTCTTGGACTTTTTAGAAATCTTAGGATGTCCCCTAAGCAACCCTTTTTGTCTCATCTCAATTGAGTCTTCCATGTTCATGTAAGAAGCTTTAACCCAAAAGGTGTTTTTGTTGACTTTTCAAAAGGACCCATAATGTAGAAATTCATATCTATTTATGAGTGCATATTTTGAACTTATGGTCTGAATATTAATTGTAGGGAATTTCATACTCTTCAAAATGAGATTTGGATGGAAAATTTCTGATAAAGCATGTGGAATTTATGCTTCGTCAAAGTTTGGTTGACTTTTACTAAGAAACCTTAATTTAGCAACTTTTGGGTTTTGATGAATTTGGAGCATTCCTTGAGGAATCATGATAAACCCTTGATAAAATTATGAAAGTCACTTCAAAATGTTAATGTTGAACAAAAATCTTGAAGTTTGACTGTATGTGGGTCACAATTGACTTTTGACCTAATATAGTCGATTTTCAATCATCTGAGCAGTTGACTGAGCAAACTTCTTGTGAAAGGCATGAAACTTGACATGTAGGGTATTGAGAACATATTAAGACCATGGAGAGTATATGAGGCCTTTGTGGTTCACCCATCTTGATGAAAATGGAAACCCTAATTTGAGGTACACTGCCTTAGGAGAGAGTTTGTCTGGTCCCTTCTTGGGCAACCTTGAGCAAATTGAGGATCTCAATTGACATGTGTTAAGTAAAATGAGAGGGAAAATTTTGGGCTACAATAGCTGCCCCTGTTCAATCTTCTTAAACCCGAGGATGTAGATTGGCTCGTCCTCCTTTCGTGATCTGAAGGTGGAAGATGATTGAACACTAAAGTGCCCAGAAATTTGCACTCGCATGAAGTGATACTTGATTTGGTCATATCGGGAATGGGCTTATAGATGACATTCGAAAACTGCTAGCTAATTGTTGGAGATGTGCTTAAAGGTACCATCCGAGATGTGGCGGAATACCGTCGGAGATGGGCTTAGAGATGCCATCTAGAGGATGTTGATTTCCTGAGACACTCCTTCAATGAGAGTTCCTATTACTGTTGTTGAAGAATCTGCTGAGGAACATTAGTATATGTCTTGGGAGAGATATAATTTTAGGAGCTTCAGTTGTCCGTTAATCTACTGGGGAATTAACTCCGACTTGAGGAAGCGAAAGTGAACTGCATATCTGGTCAGGGTATATGCTGCACTGTGACTTAATATGGAAATGCGAAGCCAATCGTGTTTGACCAGGTCTAGATTCTACAGTGTTGTGGACTGTTGTCTGGAGATAAGAGAGAAGGAACCTGTATAGTAAGGTTATGAGAAGGAACCTGGATAGTAGGGTTACTTTGATATGAAAGTCTGGATAGTAGGACTATGAGTAGGAACTTGGATGGTAGGGTTACTTCGGTATGAAAGCCTGGATAGTAGGGCTGTGAGAAGGACCCTGGATGGTAGGGTTTCTTTGATATGAAAGCATGGATAGTAGGGCTTGTAAGAAGGAACCTGGGTAGTAGGGTTATTGTTGTACCCCAATTTTTGCCCCTAAGATACCTTCATCATACCATGTTGATTCAATCACAACAAGATCACATTAGGACTTTTGGTTCTTCTCCCTATCATTCTGCTTTACTCTTCTTGAGGAGTTACCAAGCACCTTGACTTGTTTTCTTTTGTGATCATGAATATTTTGCTTTGATTTTTCTTAATAAAATGCAATGTTGGTTTGCCTTACTTGTTAATAATGTAGGTAAAGGCTATGATGTTTAGCAAGTTGCTTCATGGGTTCATGAGTTTATTTCCATGCCCTAGTCAACATAGCTTGAGGAGTTCAAACTTCACTATTGGAGTGGTTTTGGAAGAAATGGCATGACAAGGTTTACTTTGGTTCAACATATTTCAAAGTTATCAAAATTGATTCAAAAGTACAAGGGGTTGAGTGAAAGAAGTTGTCATGATTGGACAAGGTCTTGTTCCTATTGGTCACAAGCGCACATTTATCTCAAATCTCAAGATATGGAAGTGTTTTTGGTGGCTATGAGTTCTCATCATCATCCTTAATAACTTCTATTCACAAATAAATAATATTGGCACAAGAAGTTTGTTCAAACTTGTCAAAGTTCCTCAAAGCATTCTCTTGATCTAGAGCCTAGGGTTTTGAACTTCAAAGGAGCATATCTTGCTCACCTTTTGGTATTTTTGAGTGATTCCAAAGACATCTTTTTCTTCAAAGAGTTACCAATAAATCAGTTCAAAAGTTACAAGGAATTTTCATATGGAAGGAACTTGGTGAAGAAGAAAGATTACAAGTCATCTAGATGAGTCCCCAATTTTCCATATGTGACTTCAAATGGTCATAACTTCATAAATCTTTATCACCTTGAGTCCAATATTTTTCCATGATGATCTTGAAGATGTGTACTTTTTGCCTTCTTTTATGTGCAAAGTGAGAAAATGGATGGAAGTTGCCTTAAGAATGCAAAATATTATAGGTCATTTCATGATTTTTGGCCAATTTCAACAAGTCATAACTTGCTCATTTTTTGGAGATTTTGGGTGGTTCAAATTTCAAAATGTCATTCAAGAGGTCTACATCATTCCATCTTTTTTTGTAAAGAGAAAATTCCAAGTGTATGGCCATGTTTGGATGCAAAAGATTATAGGTCATTTTGGAAGAAGAACTGGAAATATTTCTGAGTATGGAAAGTCAACTCTTTTTCTTCAACTTTAACCCAATGTAAATTTCAACTCAAGCATCCATTTGATTCCATTCTTCTTCCATTGCAAAGCTTTTAACCTTAGCTTTCCAAAGCATCAAGAATCATGCCCTAAGACCCCTTGAGTTGGAAATGCCATGGATTTGAATTTGGTAACTTGAAACTGATTTTTTCACAAAGTCAGAATTTTGAAATCTTTGTTTTGGCTTCTCATCACAAGTTTTCCATGCGTTTTTGTTTCTAAACATGATTAGAAACTTATCATAAGTGATTAACATCATGAAACGCATGATTTAGCTGAGTTTTGATCAAGATTGAGTCACACTTTCTTCATGATGCAGACCCACACGAATTCCCTCCAAAACGCATCATTCACTCTCCCTTTTGATCCCATCTGCTTCCCTATAAATAGAGGGTCACCCCATCCATTTTTCCAAGCTTAGAGAGCCAAGAACACCCTGACAAAACCTCACACGAACTCACATTTCTTGAATTTAGTTTTTGAAATTTAAGCTTCCTTTTTCAAAATTCTTTGTGCATTCACCATCCTTGAACTTCATACAAACTCTCCAGCACTTAAACCAATCAAAACGACCCATAATTCAAGCTACAGAAGTCCAGTTTCAGAGCTTCTTACTTGAACTTCGAAAAGGTAGAATTCTCCACCATTTGGATTCAAGTACTAATCTATTCTACTCCTTTGTCTGATTCTAATGCTGCTTACAATTTTTAAATCTATTGAGAATTGAGAGAGAAATCTCAAATTGAAGGTGCTCGCTATTTTCTGGGTTTTTGATTCATATCTCTCTCCATACTTTACATAAATTTGGCACGATGGTTGTGTTAGATTCGTCTTGAAGAGACGAGTTCAATGATGCTAGTCCGGGATCCTAATTTTTCCATTTGAAGGATCTCACAAAATCCCCATTGCAGAGTGTCTAGAGGTTGAAAACGATGACATGTCTCATCTCAGCCAATGATAGCGTGCCAAGCGTTTTAATTTCTTTGGTTGCCCTTTTTCTGATCACATGCGTGTCTCACTAAGGTCCATATCAAGCACATCGCGTCTGGTCCATTGGATTAGCTTACTAACGTGTTTTGACTATGATCTGATGGTCCACATCTTTTTGGTTTTATTTTATTTTTCGATTTTATATTTTATTTGATTAAATTTTCAAAAATTCATAGCTCTTTTATGTTTTATCCAAAAATTATTAAAAAATTCACAAAAATACTTTGAATTATTTATGATCTCATGAATATTTTTTCACATTTTTATTTTGACATTTGGTATTTTTTATATTTTTTGTATTATTTGCTTTCTTTTAATTACTTAAAAAATACTTTCTGACATTTTTTAATTCTGCAAAAATTCATATATGCTATTTTGCATATTTTTGACTTTCAGAAAATTTTATAGAATTTCATGTTGAGATTTACTATTTTTGATCTATTTTATGTTTGTTTTAGCAATTTTAAATAGTTTAAAAATAGTTTCTGACTTTTAAAAATCACCAAATTTTTTATAAAAATATTTGGATCCATTTCTGATTTTTCTATGGTCTTATTTTTTATTTCTTGATTAATTTGAACACAATTGATATTTTCCTCATTATTTTCTTTTTTTAAAACATTTTTTAACCCTTTTAATGTATATATTAAATATATTATTATTTTGTGATTATTTTCTGGCTGTCTTGAGTTGATTCTTTGATCATGACTTTATTAACAATATTGGATCTTGGGGTGTTGAGTTCAACTCCACCAAAATGGATGAATAATTTTAGTAATAGTTTGATTAAATTTTTAACTTAAAAGTGGTTTATTCATTCTTTTGCCCTAATCCCCTTCATCTTATCCCCTTCCTATTGCACTAAATGTTGTTGGAGCATGACCTCTATATCATGTCTCAAACCAAATGGTGCATAGATTGCTATTGACCGGCCTCAAAATAGGTGCGACTTCTATATAAGTCCACTTACGATTGCTTAACATAGCGATAAATTTTATCCCGATTCGAATAAATGATCATTCGTGGCCCAAACTTATGATTGCAAGCCCAAGTATGTTAATTTGATCTCTTTGATCCAATAAACTTGAGATTCATTGTGTGGAGGCTTTGGTTCTACCAATCCTCTAATGGATCTACGACACCTTTGGTCAACGCGGATCACTTAAACATCGTTGATCATTAAATGGAACTTGTGAGAATTCCTAATGGATGATATACTTGACAAAAAGAAAATGCAACTTGTTGTGTGGACGCTTTGGTTCTATCAATCCTCTAATGAGTTCCAAATGCAAGTTTCAAGATGGTTATCCAACTAACCACTAATTATTGACTTGTTTTATCTTATGCTTTTATTTTTTTTATACTTTATGTATTATTTACTTTTATCATTTTCATTTCATGCCATTTTCATCTTTGCTCATTTGAGCATTTATTTTCTTGTCATTTTTACTTTGCTCACTTGAGCTTGTTCTTTTCTTTTCTTAAGATACTTAATAATCAACATAAACCCTAAAAAAATCTTGATGGTACTTGGACTATTTGGTTACTATCCTTGGCATTATGGAGCATTGGACTTTTTCTTGGACTTTGGATTAGAAACCTTGGCCTATCTTGGAGACCTTGTGATATTATCTAATTATTTTGTCTGGAGTTCTTGAGGTTTACCTCAAGACATTGGGTTGCTTGTTTGTTTTTGTGTGCAGGTTTTTGTGATTACATTCTCTGTTTGTAATCTGGAATTCACCCGTATACAGCCGTTACTCTGCCCAATTTTTGTGAAGACTCAATACACTTGAAGAGGTCTAGTATCTTTACTTGCTTGGTTTCAATCCAAATAATTTGAATTCTATATTGGCTCATAATGTCAAGCTTTGGCTTCTTGTTGGTTAGATGGTCCTTATCCTTAGCTTTTACCTTATGCTTTAGGATAGCCTCTTCTTCTCCTCTCATCTTCTTTAATTTCAAAAATCTTCTCTCTCCTTTTGAAAAACTCTTCTTGTTTCTAAACTTGAACCACTTTCATAAAAAACTTGGACTTAGGTCCATGCATTTTCAAAATATTTTCATAAATAAACTTCAATCAATTTAAAAATACCTTGACATTTTTTGTGAGAAGACTAAAAGTCAACCAATCTCATTTCAAACCATTTTTTCCACTTTGGCTTTTATCTTTAAACTTTTCTCAAAAGATTAGACTCTTGTCAATCCTTGTAGTGATGCCAACAACTATACTTCTACAATATGTAGTGAAGTGAGATATTTTTCACTTGGGTGTTGAGTGAGGCATTATTGATTTTAAAATCCAAGCCATATCCTCCACTTTGAGATGATGCAAATTCTCCTTTCTCATGATTGTGGGTAGTAAGTATGTTTTCCACACGAACAATGACGATGATGCTTATCTCTTAAAATCAACCAACACACTTGTGTTTCAAATTTTTAAAAGAGGAACTACGTGTACCCTGATCCCCTATTTCACGGAAGGTGGTACGTAGGCACTAAAGGTTCACAACCGCGGTGAGTGCAAAATAAAAAAAAATTCTTTTCTCACCTCCACCATCCATTTTATATACAACACATTTTTATAGCCAAAATATACAGATTTTACAAAGAGGTTCCTGCAGAGTACCGTAGATGTTTAGGGTGCTAATACCTTCCATTTGCATAACCAACCCCCTTACCTTGAATCTTTCCCCCTTTTTTTGGGTTATTCGCTCTTTTCCCATTCCTTTGGAAACAATAAAGCGCGGTGGTGATTTTTATTTGTATAAAGTCTAGTCAATTCAATGGTTTAGTCTTGAACATTTCTACTGCTACAGAAAAATGGCGACTCTGCTGGGGACAGATTGACCTCTTGCTGGTCCATCCCTAAGTGGGTTGAGCCTATCTTTGGTTATATCTGTATATGTCCTATTGTTGTTTATGTGTTATATTTTGTATATATGTTTGTTTGAATTTTCCTGGTTTTTCAGGGTGCTTGGTGATTACTCATAAGTCCTATACCCGGACATGGGAAAACTTTAAGATAGGATAGGCAGTATAGTCATGTTAACTTTGAGGGAGTAATCTCAAAAAAGGAGGCATGATATCCCTCACTCAGTGGAGGCCCCTTTGACTGTAGTGTTGTTTACCGAGTAATCAGGAAGACATACTACTTTCGACCTGGGAGCCTGCTGAAACTGTGGATCGTAGAATACCAAACCCATCTTGGCCTTTTAGGTGTAGTGCGAAAGCTATGAAGGAGTAATCCGGAAGTAGTTGTCACGCGATACTATGCTCGGACGAGTCTTTCTTGAGAACATTACTAATTACTGAGTTAATCGGGAAGTTGGTAATATCCGAAGGAAGGATGTAGATTCTGGGAACCTCTAGAACCTTGATCGGCAGGTGATAACTCTTAGACCAACATCTTATAGGTAGTACCTTTGACTTCATGCTCGTGACGTTGAACCTATGAACCCTATATGTGTGATCTTGTGTGTGATTATTGCATCATTCATCCATGCACTCATAAGCATCTTTTGAAGAAAACAATATTTCAAGGGATTTAAAGGTTGACTATTTGTGAATATCTCAGGTACTTCTAACCATGGATTCTGGAAAGAGAAAGACTGGGAAATACAGTTTCAAGGATCCCAAGATAAATGAGTTGATCAGTTTATTTCCAGAGATCGAGTGTTCTGCAGACTTTCGGAAGAAATATGGATCCATGATTCCTCTCATGAAGCTGAAGATGAAGGCGGGTATTCTCTCGACCTTGGTCCAATTCTATGATCCGATGTATCACTGCTTCACTTTTCCCGATTATCAGTTGATGCCTACACTGGAGGAATATTCTTATCTATTGGATTTACCCGTTACCGATCGTGTTCCTTTTACTGGTTTGGAGGGTGAGCCAAAACCATATTGCTGCTTTAATCCATCTGAGGAAGTTTGAGGTTGAATCCCATATGACTACTAAAGGAGGGATTAGAGGATTACCAGCTCAATACTTATTGGAGAAAGCTCGTTACTTTTCCAGAACGAAGAGTACAGTTGCTTTTGAGGCCATCTTTGCTCTACTTGCTTACAGATTGTTCTTATTTCCTAATGTGGACAAGTTTGTCGATATTAATGCTATCAGGATCTTCATGATTGGAAACCCAGTTCCTACACTATTGGGTGATGCTTATTACTCTATTCATCTTCGGAGTTCTTATCATAGGGGAATGATTATCTGTTACACGCCTTTGTTGTACCAGTGGTTCATCTCTCATATGCCCCAGTCTGATGCTTTTTGGGATGTCAAGAAGGAAGCATGTTGGGCTCCTAAGTTCATGGCACTTACTCATGCGGATATTGATTGGTACCATCGAGCTTATCAAGATGTAGAGATTATTGACAGTTGTGGTAGTTTCCCCAATGTGCCTCTTCTTGGTACAAAGGGAGGAATTAACTATAACCCTGTTCTCGCACAATGACAACTTGGTTATCCGATGAGGGATAAACCGAACAATATTCATTTGAGTATTTTCTTTCTAAAGGAAGGAGAAGACCACAGGGAAGCTAGGGAGCAGATTGTGAAGGCCTGGCGTCACATTCATAAGAAGAGTAGGAAGGATTTGGGACATAGAGGTGCTGTTTCTTTGGAGCCATATCTTCAGTGGGTCCGATCGAGAGCCATTCAGTTGAAGATGCCGTATACTCGGGAGACACCCATGCCTGATCTATTTGTGAAGACCACCCCTCCCTTATTAGATGATCTAGAAGAGCTGCAACTCGCTTTGGTTAGGATGCAACAAGAAAGGGATGCTTGGAAGAATAAGTTCCAGACTTTAGAGAGTTCCTATAGAGCAGATCTGAAGGAGAAAGACGATTTAATCGAGATCCTTAAGAGTCGAGCGATGGAGTTTATGGAGAGGCAAGGGGATTTATTTTCCCCTAAGCCTCAAACAAGTGCTAATTACTCACTTTATGATCCAGATGATTGGAGGGAGGTTGCCATCAGACATGTGGAAGAATACCAGAGATTGAGGGCTCAGATTATCAGGCTCACAGGGAAGTGCCAGCGTACAGATTGATCTCCATCAGTTCCTTTTCTCAGGATTTTAGATTGTATTTTCATCTTGTACTTGGGATCATTGAAACTTGTAATCCATTTTGAAGTTATTATAATAAATGTTTTTCAGTATTTCAAAGGCTTTATTACTTTGATGTTTGCAATATGTCTATAAATCTTAAATCCCTTGAAATATTAAATAATAAAGTAAAAATAATCATGTGCACTGCATATCATGCATCATATTGCACATATTTCTTGCATTTGTTATGCATACCCAGGTGTCTTACCAAGCTTCTTTACTTTATTCAACAAGCTGACTCATCACTACAACACTCAGGCTAATTTCAAAAAGAAGATGGATAACTTAGAACAGGAGAATCACGAGCTGCGGGAAGAAGTTTCTGCTTTGAAGGCCAACTTGGCCAATTTGACTACTCTGATGGAAGCTCTGGTGGCTGCTCAAAATCAACCACCGAGTGTTCAACCTCAACAAACAAGGGCAAGTACTGAAGTTCCGACTGTTCCTGTATCCGCTACTCCGGCTGTTGTTCAAAACCGTATGCCTCAAGGTTATCCATGGGGAATGCTAGAGAATTTTGCACCTGCAGGTTTCAATATTGGCCCTCAAGATGCTCTAGTGGTTCAGACTGTTGTTACTCGTGCACCTCCTGTGGTGCATACTATTCCTGCTGCACCTTCTTCAGTGAATTTGGTTCCGTTTGTTAATGAAGATGTGTGTCGTCCTTTCCCTCCGCCAAGTGAATAATTGGGTCTTTATGACAAAACGGATGATTTTCAAGAGCAGTTCGATAGAATGCAAAGAGAGATGAAGGCTCTTAGGGGAAAAGAGCTATTTGGGCAGAATGTGAATGAGCTGTGTTTGAGAAGTATAAGGGCAGCACTTTCCCTCGTGCTCACTTGGTGATGTACGTAAGAAGAATGTCTACCCACACCGATGATCAGCGTCTGCTGATTCACTTTTTTCAGGATAGTTTGACCGGCCCAACTTTGAAATGGTATATGAATTTAGACAGCGCTAACATCCATACTTTTAATAATTTGGGGGAAGCATTCATCAAACAATACAAGTACAATGTGGACATGGCGCCCGACTGTGACCAACTTAGGGCCATGGTTCAGAAAGACAGGGAATCGTTCAAAGAGTATGCGCAGAGATGGCGCGAAGTAGCTACCCAAGTGATTCCTCCCATGGAAGAGAAATAAATGACTAAGATTTTTCTGAAGACGCTGGGAGCTTTCTACTACGAAAGGATGGTAGCAAGCGCACCAAGTGATTTTACAGAGATGGTAGGAATGGGTGTCCACCTAGAAGAGGCTGTAAGAGAAGGCCGTTTGACGAAGAGTGAAGGATCTGGAGGTGTGAAGAAGCCATCTTATGGGTTTACCAAGAAGAAAGAAGGGGATACAAATGCTGTTATACAAGATAGGAGAGTAAACTCTCCTAGAAGGAATTATCAGCGTCACCAGTAAGTCGCCTCAGTTACTCCTGTAATGAGTGCCGCTCTGACTACCGTTACTTATCAAAGACCGTCCTAACAGGGGAACCAAGGGAATAATCAGAGAAGGGAGAACTATGACCCTATTCCCATAAGCTATGCAGAGCTACTACCAGCATTGATTCAGAAGAAGTTGGTCCAGACACGACCACCTTCCGTTGTACTATCACCGTTACCTTGGTATTACAAAGCAGATCAAACGTGTGCCTTTCATCAGGGAGCACCAGGGCATAGTGTTGAGAATTGTTATCCTTTGAGGACTGAAGTGCAAAGGTTTGTGAAGTATGGAATCCTGTCTTTCAAAGACATGGGACCTAATGTGAAAGATAATCCTCTACCCAAGCACGACGGAGTAAATGATGTAAATATGGTGGACGGTTGTCCAGGTGACTTTCAGATTTTTGACATTAATCTGGTTAGAGGAGATTTGGTGAAAATTTTTGCAGACCTCTATGAATTCAGTTACTATACGCATGACCACGCCGGTTGTGCTGTTTGCACTATAGACATACAGAGTTGCAAGAAGATAAAGGCTGATTTACAGGAGATGATGGATGAGGGTTTAATCCATATAATCAGGCCTAGGGTAGAGTATGAAGAGGAAGTGAATATGGTTTATGGATGTCCTGGTGAATTCAGAATTTTTGATGTGGAGTATTTGAATAAGGATCTCGTGCAGTTGCATGCTACCTTCTGCCGTACTACTGGTCAGGTGGAACACCAATATGGGTCTTGCATAGTTTGCTGTCGAGACCCCCGAGGATGTTCTATTATGAGGGAGGGTGTTCAATTGCTGCTACACAATGGAACTATCAAGATCACAGGTCAGAGGGATGATTATCATGAGATTGATGTGGTTGAAGTTTGTTTAATGGAAGAAGAGTCAGAGGAAGAGTATGCCTCCGCGGATGAGTATTTCTCTTCAGACGAAGATTTGTTTTCCAGAAATGACTTTTTTATGCCTGATTGTGTTGAGGAAGGGGTAAACGTTATTGTGCATTGTTTTGGTGCACCCGCTCATCTTGAAGTGGAGTACCATAGCAAACCAGCTATTACCCCATTGGTAATTAGTCTGCCAGGTCCTATTCCCTACAAATCAGATAAGGTTGTGCCTTAAAAATATAATGCTACAATCTTAGAAGATGGGGTGGAAGCTCCCATCTAGCCAATGCCTGATGTTGGAAATATAGCAGAAAGCAGCAGAGTGACCCGTAGCGGTCGTGTGTTTGTGCCGGTTGTACAAAGAGATGTTGTTGCTGGAAAGAAAATTGCTGAGAATGATGAGCCTAAGAAGGCTACAGGAGAGACTAGTGGAGCTACATTAGAGAAAGAAGTGGATGATATTTTGAAGATGATTAAGATGAGCGACTACAAAATTGTAGATCAGCTACTGCAGACTCATTCAAAGATATCTATCCTAGATTTATTGATGAACTCCTCTGCTCATAGAGAATCATTAATGAGAGTGCTATACCAAGCTTTTATGGAGAGCGACATGCCATTAGATCAATTCAGCAGCGTAATTGGAAACATTACATCATGTAACAATTTGAGTGTCTGTGATGATGAGTTACCAGATGAAGGGAGGAATCACAACCTGGCCCTCCACATATCTATGAACTGCAAGAATGATTCGCTGTCCAATGTGCTAATTGATAATGAATCCACACTGAATGTTATACCAAGGAGTATTCTCATGAAGTTAAAGTATCAAGGAGCACCTATGCGCCCGAGTGGCATCATTGTAAAGGCTTTTGATGGGTCGAGGAATTTTGTCATCGGTGAAGTGGACTTACCCATCCATATAAGACCATATTTGTTCCTGATAACCTTCCAGGTTATGGACATTATTCCCGCATATAGTTGTTTACTAGGACGGCCATGGATACACGAAGCAGGGGCTGTCACTTCAACTCTGCATCAGAAGCTAAAATTTGTGCGTGATGGGAAGGTAGTAATAATAAATGGGGAGCATGCGTTGTTGATATCCCATCTATCCTCTTTAAGTATTGTAGAAGCAGATGAGGTTGCTGTTGGAACCCAGTTCCAAGCCCTATCCATTGACAACATAATGAGAAATGAGAATTATGTGGTTTCGCTGAAGGACGCACAACAGGTTGTGCGCAATGGTCATAATGCAGTTTGGGGACGACTTGTGGATCCACCCGTGAACAAGAACAAAGCTGGTTTAGGTTTCTCTTTGAGGAATGGCAAAGGCGAAAGTTTGAAGTCAAAGTCTATTGTGAACAGTTATCAGGATGTTTTCCACAGTGGAGGCTACCTCTACCCCATTAATTCTGGAATTAATGCTGTTGAAGAGGATGAAGCAGAGCAGGAAGTATCGAATTATGTGACACATGGAGTCCGAGTTCAGAACTGGGTCACCATTGATGTTCCTTCTTGCATACATGTTTCAAAGTAATTTGTTTTGTTAATCTGTTTCTTTCTTTTGAAAAGCTTTCACTCTGGCCAAGGTGGAAGTATTAATTTTGTAGGGCTTATCTGTTTGCTATGACTTTTTAAGATCGTTAATAAAAGTTGTCTTTGCTTCCAAATTATATGTTTATTTTCTGCTTTTTCCTGGGAAATGGTAATAAAAAAAACCCTTTCAAAATAAATAATAACTAAAAATTAATTTGCATGATCACTTGTTATATGTGCCAGTTTCTAAAAGCAATCATAAATCATATGTGCAGATTAATTAAAAAAACCCGTTGAATACAATGAGCCTGCACCCTCTCCCAACTTTGAATGTCCTGTGTTTAGGGCTGAGAAGAAGATTATGATGAGATTCTAGAAGAGGTCTCACGGTTGCTTGAGCACGAGGAAAATACCATTCATCCATATAAGGAGCCTTTGGAAGTGATCAATTTGGGTTCAGAAGAAGATCCAAAGGAAGTCAAGATTGGAGCATCATTGCATCCTGATGTGAAGAGAGGGTTGATTGAGTTGTTGAAAGAGTATGTGGATATTTTTTCTTGGTCTTATAAAGATATGCCTGGTCTAGATACATATATTGTCGAGCATCATTTGCCATTGAAGCCAGAGTGTCCGCCAGTTAAACAAAAGTTGAGAAGAACTCCCCCCAGATATGGCAGTAAAAATCAAAGAGGAGGTCCTAAAGCAGATTAATGCTGGTTTTCTTGTGATGTCAGTGTATCCTCAATGGATTGCGAATATTGTCCCAATACCAAAAAAAGATGGAAAAGTCCACATGTGCATTGATTACAAAGATCTAAATAAAGCTAGTCCAAAAGATGATTTTCCATTGCCTCACATCGACATGTTAGTGGACAGTACAGCAAAATTCAAGGTATTCTCGTTCATGGACGGATTTTCCAGGTATAATCAAATAAGAATGGCTCCAGAGGACATGTAAAAAACAAAGTTTATCACACCATGGGGAACATTCTGTTACAGAGTGATGCCCTTCGGGTTGAAGAACGCTGGTGCAACATACCAGAGGGCTATGACGACCCTATTCCATGATCTGTTGCACAAAGAAATCGAAGTATATGTTGATGATATGATTTCCAAATCCCAGACTGAAGAAGGGCATATAGAAGATTTTTTGAAGTTATTTCAGCGTTTGAGGAAGTATCGTCTCCGCTTGAATCCAAATAAATGCACCTTCGGCGTTAGATCGGGGAAATTGTTGGGTTTCATTGTTATCCAGAAAGGAATTAAAGTTGACCCTGATAAAGTCAAAGCAATTCAAGAAATGCCAAGACCAAGAACCAAAAAGCAAGTCAGAGGTTTCCTCGGGCGTTTGAATTATATTTCTAGATTTATTTCCCACATGACTGTAACATGTGAACCAATCTTTAAGTTGTTAAAGAAAGATCAAGGTGTTGTACCCCAAAATTTGCCCTCCCATATTCTTCAAGAAATTTGCCAAATCAAAGCTTCAAAGTCTCCCCAAGGGTTGCACAGTTCAAGGGCCTCCTAACAGTCAAAAACTAGGGTTTTGGTTCTGACAAAGAAAATGAAGTTTCCAAGGGCCCAATCAAGTCCCACATGCCTACAAACATGGTCAAGCATCCTCATACCAAGTTTCAAGACTTTCAGCACAAAATTGCACAGTCAAAAACCCTAATTGCACTACAGTCAACTGTAGGGGCAAAATGGTCATTTGACAGTCAAAAGTTCAAATTTTTGGTCAACATCTCATTTTGAAGCCACAAACATCATTTGATCAATTCTTGATCATGATTCTCAAAGATTGGCTCAAAAAGTCTCAAGATGCAAAAGTTTCCATATTTGGACAGTTGAAAAAGTCAACTGTAACTTGACCAAGGCATAACTTTCACATGGATTATCAGAAAAATTCCACTCAAAGCTCATTTTGAAGATAAAGACATTTCCTACAACTCCTCTTCACACTTCAAGTCCAAGAAATGCTCTCACAAAAAGTTATCAATTTCAACATTATAGGTCATTTTCAAAAGTCAACAAAAAGGGACTTTAAGTCAAAGGCCATAACTTGAGATTGGTAAATCAAAATGACATGGGACCAAAGGCATTTGTTATAGGACTCAAAGACCTTTCCAAAATGTCCCAGAACATGAGCAAAGCTTAAAAATTGAGCAAGATATGCCTTGTGGAAGTTGGGAAATTTTTGGATATTTCGAAAAGTCAACTTTGCTTCAAATGCCTTAAAATTGCTAATGGGCCTCTTTTTCTTCCAAAATCCATCATCCAAAACATGTGCACGACCATTTGGCCCAAAGGGAAGTTTTTTATCATTTTTATTTTATTTATTTGAATTTTTAAATGCTAGAAATTCATTTAATTAATTAAAATATATGAAAAATACCAAACCTAAGTTTTTAAATCTTTTTGTGCATGAAATACACTCAATATTTCGTGCATGATCAGATTTGGAAAGAATCCATGTGATTGGACATGATTGATACCAAAATAGCATGAAAAAGATTGAATAATTATGGCATGGAAATCAAATATTTTCTCATCAATTCATTGATTCTTTGGACCAAATTTTGAACCCTAATCATTCACACATATATACTAATGCCAACCCTAATGTTCATGACCTCCAAGCTGCGCCATACATCAATAACCAAGTTTGAGTTTTTTGACAAAAATTCCAAAACTGAAAACTAGGTTACAGTGCGATTCAAGGCCAAACAATTATTCCATTGTGTTCCTGAAGCTTCAAGGAAGGAGTCTGAATCAAAATCATAGCTTGAAACATCAAGAATTGGTAGTTATAAGTCAGACTGCATTACTTTTTTTACATAATCGCATCTGATCATTTATGCCATAATTTTCAAATCTAATGCTTGTTTTGTAATGCTCTCATCATTCTGAAGCTAACTGTATTGTGTAATTAAGTTTTCATCACCCATACGCGATTCCACCATTGGAAGGTTTTAGGGTTACAGGGATTCCAATTTAGGGCTTTACGTTCAAAGAAAAATTGGGACACGGGACTGGCACCATGAGAACCAAGAGCTTCCAACGAATTCATTGATGGGGTCGCGCCCAATTTCTGATTAAGAACAAGCTAATCGCTATTTTTTTTACACTGTATATAGTGGGGGTTTAAAACCCCCGCTATTCAATTGTTTTTTGTTTCAGACACAGCGTACAAGGGAGAAGATGATGAAGTGTCGAGGCATAAGTGGTTCGTTTGAATTTTCGCGCTAAATTTCCCACTAACCATTGTTTTATCTTATATTATTTGTTTGTTATTATATAACCAAAACGCGCAGTTGGAGCAGTTGGCAAGGCATAGTATTGGTAATCCCTGGGACCTGGGTTCGAACCCCAGGTCCCCATCCCTTTCCATATTATTTTGCTAATCACGCTTGTGTGTAGTTCGCCTCCTGGGTTCCACCATGCAGCTCACAATCCAGGACTGCCACGCATCTCAGGATCCCAATCAAAAGGTGGAGGCTTGAAGAACATCATGTGCCTTAGTCAACACACATGCACGCCAGCGTCAAAGTCAAATGAGGCCATAGACAAGTGGGCCAGAATTACTGGACTTTACCTCCAATTTGGGGACAGACCCCCCAAGGTTTTGATTTTTATTTTCTTTCTTATTTTATTTATTTCAATTATTTCTTTTTTTAAATTCCTTATTTTAATTTATTTTCATAAACTATAAAAATAATACAAAAAATCAGAAAAGACAAAATTAAAAATATATTTTATTTTAATATTTTTTAAGTAAATATCATTAATTAATTTAGCTTTGTAAAATTAGGTTTAATTCAAACATTTTTCTTAATAAATTAAAAATTTGTAGAATTAGGGTTTTAATCAATTTTTATCCTTTTTCTTTTCTTTTCACTAATAATTAATTATTTATTTTTATAAATCAAATTTCCATTAATTAATTAATTTAATTTTAGGTTTAAATTTTAACATGTTTTTCTTAATAAATAAAAGCTGTAGAATTAGGGTTAATTAGTTAATTTCATTTAATTCACATAAAAAACCATAAATCCAAAAAATATCAAAATAATTTCTTTTTTCATTTTTATTTAATTAATTTAATAATTTAATTTAATTTCATTAAAAAGGGTCCAACGCCCTCGCTTCCAATTTTAATTCCAATTCGCGCATTTTATTTTATTTCTTATAATATTAATGTAATTCTCCCAAAGCCTTGTAAACTCGGACATTTTATTTCTCGCACTTTATTTACTTTCTGTCAAATCGGGTCCTGGATTTTAATTTTGGCGATGTGGACCCGCGCCTTTGTAATAGTTTAGGAATTTTATCTTTCCGCACTTTTTTAACTGTTAATAATGGCATGCAAGAATGAATGATAAAATAAAAACAAACGCATAGATCACTTTGACATGAACAAGATAAATGCAAATGAACATGACACACAAATCACACACCACCCCTAGGGTACGCCTCACTGTTGCCTTGCCTCGAAAGGTGATCGTCAAGTAGAGGATGTCTTAGTAAGTCCTCATGATCCGGGAACCTGGCATGAGGGCAGCTTCTAAGGTGTCTTCCCATTGCTCCGGTGATCACCATGTCCCGAACCTCGAATTGACCCGAACACCTCCAACGGTGGTGCTACCTACCTCTCAATGGTGGGATGACAATACTTTAAAGGACATTTACACAGACGAATTCCTTAGGGTAGGTAGACGACTCTAGATACTTGCTCTAAATTTCAAAACAAATCAAAAATACTTTTCACACCGACACCTTTTCAAAAAGCTTTCAAAAGCAATTTTTCAAACACTCTTGAGGACTGATACAAGAGTCGAACTGGAATTTTCAAAGAAACTTTTTAAAACCCACATTGAAAAGCAAACAAACCATTTTTGAAAACACAAATGAGCAAGTATCTAAGAGCCCATGGATAACCATGGATAGAAAGGGTGCTAACACCTTCCCTTTCTATAATCTACCTCCCGAACCGAGAGCAATCTCTATAAGGAATTTTTCTGTGCTTTTGTCCTTTCCATTTGGAGAAAATAAAAGACGGTGGTGACTCTTGCTTCCGCGACATTTCGCGAACCAGCGTTAAACAGTCAGTTCCAGATCCACCGATCACACAAGGTTATGTATGGACGAATGACTGTCAAAAGGAATTTGAGAGTATTAGAGAATATCTGCTTGAACCTCCTATCTTGCTCCCTCCCGTAGAAGGAAGACCGTTGATTATGTATCTAACAGTGTTAGATAAATCCATGGGTTATATTCTGGGACAACAGGATGAAACAGGGAAGAAAGAGTTCACCATTTATTATCTTTGCAAAAATTTCACTGATTGTGAGTCGTGGTATTCCATGCTAGAAAAGACATGTTGTGCTTTGGCTTGGGCGGAAAAGCGTTTGCGGTAGCATATGTTGAATCATACCACTTGGTTGATCTCCAAAATGGATCCAATCAAGTATATTTTTGAAAAGCCTGCTCTTACTGGGAGAATTGCCCGCTGGCAGATGTTGTTATCTGAATATGATATCGAGTACCGTACTCAAAAGGATATTAAAAGTAGTGTGTTGGCAGATTACCTTGCTCACCAACCATTGGAAGATCATCAATCTACATAATATGAATTCCCCAATGAGGATGTGATGTTCTTGAAAGTGAAAGATTGTGATGAACCATTTCCTAAGGAAGGCCCTGACCCTGAATCTCGTTGGAGTATGATTTTTGATGGAGCGGTGAATGCTTATGGTAAAGGAATTGGTGATGTGATTGTCACTCCTCATGGATCGCACATTCCTTTTACTGCAAGGTTAGCAATCGATTGCACTAATAATATGGCAGAATATGAGGCTTACATCATGGGTCTTGAGGAAGCTATTGATCTTAGAATCAAAGTTCTAGATGTGTATGGTGATTCAACTTTGGAAATAAATCATATTAAAGGAGAATGGGACACTCGTCACCCTGGCTTGATCCCTTACAAAGATTATGCTAGAAGATTATTACCCTTCTTCAATAAAGTTGAATTCCATCACATCCCTAGAGATGAAAATCAAATGGCGGATGCTCTGGCAACTCTGGCTTCCATGTACCAAGTGAATACTTGGAATCATATACCCCGAATTACAGTTCGACGGATGGATAGGCCCGCTCATGTGTTTACGACAGAGGAGGTAGCAGATGAAAAACCTTGGTATTATGATATCAAGCATTTTCTTCAGACTCAGGACTACCCGATTGGTGCGTCGAGGAAAGATAGAAAGACGCTGAGAAGATTGGCAGGCAGTTTCTTCCTCAGTGAAAATGTGTTATACAAGAGAAATTATGACATGGTCTTGCTCAGATGCGTGGATAGACACGAAGCAGACATGTTGATGCATGAGATACATGAAGGTTCATTTGGAACTCATGTTAATGGACATTCGATGGATAAAAAGATGCTAAGGGCAGGTTATTATTGGTTGACAATGGAATCTGACTGTTACAAATTTGCAAAGAAGTGCAATAAATGCCAAGTTTATGCAGATAAGGTCCATGTACCTCCGACACTTATCAATGTGATTTCCTCACCATGGTCTTTCTCTATGTGGTGTATAGACATGATCGGGATGATAGAACCCAAAGCTTCGAATGGGCACCGTTTTATCTTGGTAGCAATTGACTACTTCACCAAATGGGTAGAGGTTGCTTCATATGCCAATATTACCAAACAAGTGGTTATGCGTTTCATAAAAAATAATCTTATATGCCGATATGGTGTGCCGAGCAAAATCATCACCGACAATGGCTCGAATTTGAACAACAAGATGATGACATAACTGTGCGAAAAATTCAAGATTGTCCATCACAATTCGTCTCCTTACAGGCCAAAGATGAATGGGGATATTGAAGCTGCTAATAAGAATATCAAGAGAATTATCAATAAAATGGTTGTTACTTATAAGGATTGGCATGAAATTCTCCCTTTTGCTCTGCATGGATATCGAACATCTGTTCGCACTTCAACAGAAGCAACCCCGTTCTCCCTGGTGTATGGAATGGAAGCTGTACTCCCTGTCGAGGTAGAGATTCCCTCGTTACGTGTGATAATGGAAACCAAGTTGACAGAGGCTGAATGGGTCCATAACAGGTTTGACCAATTGAATTTGATTGAGGAAAAGAGAATGACAGATTTATGTCATGGGCAGTTATATCAGAGAAGAATGAAGAAAGCATTTGATAAAAAGGTCAAACCTCGTAAATTCAGAGAAGGCAACCTCGTGCTCAGGAAGATCATGTCTTTCAACACGAATTCTAGGGGCAAGTGGACTCCCAATTTTGAAGGCCCGTATGTTGTCAAGAAAGCCTTCTCTGGTGGTGCATTAATTCTTGAAACTATGGATGGCGAGGAGTTCCCACGTCCCATGAATGATGACGCAGTCAAGAAATACTTCTCCTAAAGAAATAAAAGAACAACTCGCTAAGTTGAAAACCCGAAAGGGCGGCTTAGGCAAAAAGGAGCGTCTCGGTAGGCCAAAAACCCGAAAGTGCGGTCTAGGAAAAAATTAGAGACATAAACAGAATAAATTTCCCGCTAAGTTGAAAACCCGCAAGGGCAACTTAGGCAAAAGTTAGGGATTTCTCTTGGCAAGTAACTATGTCAGACAAGACTTTATCGTTGAAGCAACAATCTTCTCGGGTCCTCACTATACTTCAACAAAAGCTGCTGCTCAGGATTTCAAAAGGTGCTAGGGGGAATAGTGGTCATTGTATCTCAATGTATCTTTTCCATTATGTATTACCGTTTCCCAAACTTTGTAATCATCCATGGAGTCTCGCCATTTGCGGACTACTATTCTATTAATTAAATTTGAGCTTTTACCCAATTCTTTGTGTTCTTGATTTATTTAGATTGCAAAGACTCCATTTATTACTGATAATAACTTTCAAAGCAAAAATATTAAAAAGCAAAATTAACTTTTCAAGAAAGGAGAGATTTTTACAATTTACTTTTACTTTGAGATTCGTGATGAAACAATGACAACAAAAATGATGATCCTAGGAATGAACAAACTTCGGTTGTTTTGAGAAGTTTTATTTCCCTCATGAAGGTTCTCTTAGGTCATTTTTCTGGTATGTGCACGATCTTTGTATGTTTCTCAGATAGTTAAAAAACGATACCAATCGGTGTAAGGTAAAGTATTGGGTTCGTGATCCTATTGTCCCCAGTCAAGTCTTGGTTCACTTTTGATTTTGGGTTTGCATGGTCAAAAGCCTCTGTCCTAGATTCCCAGCGAAGTCTTCCCTCTTATGATGAAAGGTTTTGTTCCCTTGATGTACTGAGATGTCGCTCTTTCTACAGTATTGGCATTATTTTCGGACAACTAGACCAGGGTAGTATCTTTTCTGAGAAGTGTTGAAATGATTATCAACCTTTGGGTTTTCACCCACCAAGTGATGGGTTGGATTTAAAATCCCCATGGGTTTGACCTCTTTCTATATTGATGACTTTCTGATTCCCCAGGAAGGCTATCCCAGGGCATCTTTTGTTGGAATAAGTGTTCATGATGTAAAGTTCCAATCCACATCCTTCTCCAGGGAGGTAGGATTGAATTCCCTAATGAGGTCTGTTTTTTTCGGCCTCAGTCTACTTTATTTGAGTCTGGTCTTGCAATCTCCAGTAGGTGTGTTACTTTTGAAGAAAAACTGGTTTCTCTGATGAAGCTGGAAGGAGGATGTTTTATCTCGGTATCTGTTTAATTTGTCTACCTCCGAATTTTGTTTCTCTTTAGTAAAGTTAAAGGCAGGCAATAGGTTTGGTTTCCGCAGTTGTCCTTTACCTTTCTTGGAGTGATCTTTCTGGTTGAAGTTTAGCCAAGTGTTGTTAGTACCTGAGGCGATTTTTTTTGTTTGTTCCTACTGATTGTGTATCTATTTTACCAGCATATGCACGATAGCACTCATATATTCATACATACATCATGAATAGCTAAAATTGACAGATCATTGTTCATTGACATTGTGTTCTGACCTTCCTTCAGTGCTCTTTGCTTAGATGGATTTGGTTTTCCCTCTTGAGTTTATTTCTCAAAGGATGTATCTTCGTTGACTGCCTTGCTCCAGTTTATTTCTGATTTGGATCTGTGTTTGCATGACAATATTAGTTACTTTGGATTTCTGAAAACTTCGAGTTTTGGTTTTTGCATTTATTTTGCACGAGAAGACTATATTTCCTCAGCAGGAATATCGTGGCATTTCCCCGGGAAGTCATATTTCTATCCCTAGAAAGACATTTCTTTTTACAATTCTCCATGACAACAAGTAACAAGTCTCTTTATCTGAGACAACTTATGTTTGATCCTTTCCAGGCAGATTCCCTTGGTTAAAGAAGGAGTTGAGACCCGTTATAGGTGAAACACCAGAATTTTGGGGAAAACTTTATATTTTCTCTTTCTACCTTCAGTGAACATTCATAGACCATCGACAGTGAACGTCAGTGTTGTTGTCTTTTTGCTATCACCAGTGAACGTTAATATTTCATCGTCAGTGAACGGCGGTGATATGATATATTTTCTCTTTATACCTTCAATGAATGTTGGTAGACCATCGGCAGTGAATGTCGGTGTTGTTATATTTTTGCTATCTTCAGTGAACATTGATAGTTCATCGTCAGTGAACGACGGTGACATGATATATTTTTTCTTTCTACCTTCAGTGAACGTTGGTAGACCATCGATAGTGAATGTCGGTGTTGTTATCTTTTTGCTATCATCAGTGAACGTTGATAGTTCATCGGCAGTGAACGACGGTGATATGATACATTTTCTATTTCTACCTTCATTTAACGTTGGTAGATCATCGACAGTGAACTTCAGTGTTGTTATCTTTTTTCTATCTTCAGTGAACGTTGATAGTTCATCGTCATTGAACGACAGTGATATGATATATTTTATCTTTCTACCTTCAGTGAATGTTGGTAGGACATCGGCAGTGAATGTCGATGCTTGTTATCTTCCTCTCTGATTCAGTTCTTTTGGTCCACCAGTGATTTATTTTTCCTGGTGGGGTTGCTCCTTTGTTTCTTCATTTTTGTGGCATCCCCAGTGATACTTTGCGCCTCTTTGGTATTGTTCATATGAATTCATATGCATAAACATTTGCATGGCATCTTAGGGCCAAAAATAGGGTTTGTTTTATATTTAAGTATCTTCGATCACGTTGACACGAATATTTTTAACATTCGTATCTCCTAATAGAAGAAACTTAAATAAGGGCAGCTGTTGTACCCCAATTTTTGCCCCTAAGATCCCTTCATCATACCATGTTGATTCAATCACAACAAGATCACATTAGGACTTTTGGTTCTTCTCCCTATCATTCAGCTTTGCTCTTGTTGAGGAGTTACCAAGCACCTTGACTTTTTTTCTTTTGTGATCATGAATATTTTGCTTTGATTTTTCTTAATAAAATGCAATGTTGGTTTGCCTTACTTATTAATAATGTAGGTAAAGGCTATGATGTTTAGCAAGTTGCTTCATGGGTTCATGAGTTTATTTCCATGCCCTAGTCAACATATCTTGAGGAGTTCAAACTTCACTATTGGAGTGGTTTTGGAAGAAATGGCATGACAAGGTTTACTTGGGTTCAACATATTTCAAAGTTATCAAAATTAATTCAAAAGTACAAGGGGTTGAGTGAAAGAAGTTGTCATGATTGGACAAGGTCTTGTTCCTATTGGTCACAAGAGCACATTTCTTCCAAATTTCAAGATATGGAAGTGGTTTTGGTGGCTATGAGTCCTCATCATCATCCTCAATAACTTATGTTCACAAAGAAAGAATATTGGCACAAGAAGTTTGTTCAAACTTATCAAAGTTCCTCAAAGCATTCTCTTGATCTAGAGGCTAGGGTTTTGAACTTCAAAGGAGCATATCTTGCTCACCTTTTGGTATTTTTGAGTGATTCCAAAGACATCTTTTTCTTCAAAGAGTTACTAATAAGTCAATTCAAAAGTTCCAAGGAATTTTCATATGGAAGGAACTTGGTGAAGAAGAAAGATTACAAGTCATCCAGATGAGTCCCAAATTTTCCATATGTGACTTCAAATAGTCATAACATGATCAATTTTTATCACCTTGAGTCCATTCTTTTTCCATGATGATCTTGAAGATGTGTACTTTTTGCCTTCTTTTATGTGCAAAGTGAGAAAATGGATGGAAGTTGCCTTAAGAATGCAAAATATTATAGGTCATTTCATGATTTTTGGCCAATTTCAACAAGTCATACCTTGCTCATTTTTTGGAGATTTTTGGTGGTTATAATTTAAAAATGTCATTCAAGAGGTCTACTCCATTCCATATTTTTTTGTCAAGAGCAAATTCCAAGTGGAAGGCCATGTTTGGATGCAAAATATTATAGGTCATTTTGGAAGAAGAATTGGAAATATTTCTAAGTATGGAAAGTCAACTCTTTTTCTTCAACTTTGACCCCATGTAACTTTCAGCTCAAGCATCCATTTGATTCCATTCTTCTTCCATTTTAAAGCTTGTAACCTCATCTTTCTAAAGCATCAAGAATTATGCCCTAAGACCCCTTTAGTTGGAAATGCCATGGATTTGAATTTGGTAACTTGAAACTGATTTTTTCACAAAGTCAGAATTTTGAAATCTTTGTTTTGGCTTCTAATCACAAGTTTTCCACGCGTTTTTTTTTCTAAACATGATTAGCCACTTATCATAAGTGATTAACATCATGAAACACACGATTTAGCTGAGTTTTGATCAAGATTGAGTCACACTTTATTCATGATGCAGACCCACACGAATTCCCTCCAAAACGCATCATTCACTCTCCCTTTTGATCCCATATGCTTCCCTATAAATAGAGGGTCATCCCCCACCCACTTTTCCAAGCTTAAAGAGCCAAGAACACCCTGCCAAAACCTCACAGGAACTCACATTTCTTGAATTTAGTTTTTGAAATTTAAGCTTCCTTTTCCAAAATTCTTTGTGCATTCACCATCCTTGAACTTCATACAAACTCTCCAACACTTAAACCAATCAAAATGACCCATAATTCAAGCTACAGAAGTCCAGTTTCAGAGCTTCTTACTTGAACTTCGAAAAGGTAGAATTCTCCACCATTTGGATTCAAGTACTAATCTATTCTACTCCTTTGTCTGATTCTAATGTTGCTTACAATTTTTAAATCTATTGAGAATTGAGAGAGAAATCTCAAATTGAAGGTGCTCGCTATTTTCTGGGTTTTTGATTCATATCTCTCTCCATACTTTACATAAATTTGGCGCGATGGTTGTGTTAGAATCGTCTTGAAGAGACGAGTTCAATGATGCTAGTTTGGGATCCTAATTTTTCCATTTGAAGGATCTAACAAAATCCCCATTGCAGGGTGTCTGGAGGTTGAAGATGATGACATGTCTCGTCTCAGCCAATGATAGTGTGCCAAGCGTTTTAATTTCATTGGTTGCCCTTTTTCTGATCACATGCGTGTTTCACTAAGGTCCATATCAAGCACAACGCGTCTGGTCCATTGGATTAGCTTACTAACGCGTTTTGACTATGATCTGATGGTCCACATCTTTTTGGTATTATATTGTTTTCCGATTTTATATTTTATTTGATTAAATTTTCAAAAATTCATAACTCTTTTATTTTTTATCCAAAAATTATTAAAAAAATCACAAAAATACTTTGAATTATTTCTGATCTCATGAATATTTTTTCACATTTTTATTTTTACATTTGGTATTTTTTATATTTTTGTATTATTTTCTTTCTTTTAATTACTTAAAAAATACTTTCTGACATTTTTTAATTCTGCAAAAATTCATATATGTTATTTTGCATATTTCTGACTTTCTGAAAATTTTATGGAATTTCATGTTGAGGTTTACTATTTTTGATCTATTTTTTGTTTGTTTTAGCAATTTTAAATAGTTTAAAAATAGTTTCTGACTTTTAAAAATCACCAAAATTTTTATAAAAATATTTAGATCCATTTCTGATTTTTCTATGGCCTTATTTTTTATTTCTTGATTAATTTGAACACAATTGATATTTTCCTCATTATTTTCTTTTTTAAAACATTTTTTAACCCTTTTAATGTATATATTAAATATATTATTATTTTGTGATTATTTTCTGGCTGTCTTGAGTTGATTCTTTGATCATAACTTTATTAACATTATTGGATCTTGGGGTGTTGAGTTCAACTCCACCAAAATGGATGAATGATTTTAGTAATAGTTTGATTAAATTTTTAATTCAAAAGTGGTTTATTCATCCTTTTGCCCTAATCCCCTTCATCTTATCCCCTTCCTATTGGACTAAATGTTGTTGGAGCATGATCTCTATATCATGTCTCAAAATAAATGGTGCATAGATTGCTATTGACCGGCCTCAAAATAGGTGCGACTTCTATATAAGTTCACTTACGATTGCTTAACATAGCGATAAATTTTATCCCGATTCGAATAAATGATCATTCGTGGCCCAAACTTAGGATTGCAAGCCCAAGTATGTTAATTTGATCTCTTTGATCCAATAAACTTGAGATTCATTGTGTGGAGGCTTTGGTTCTACCAATCCTCTAATGGATCTACGACACCTTTGGTCAACGCGGATCACTTAAACATCGTTGATCATTAAATGGCACTTGTGAGAATTCCAAATGGATGATATACTTGACAAAAAGAAAATACAACTTGTTGTGTGGAGGCTTTGGTTCTACCAATCCTATAATGAGTTCCAAATGCAAGTTTCAAGATGGTCATCCAACTAACCACTAATTATTGACTTGTTTTATCTTATGCTTTTATTCTTTTTTTATGCTTTATGTATTATTTACTTTTAGCATTTTCATTTCATGCCATTTTCATCTTTGCTCATTTGAGCATTTGTTTTCTTGTCATTTTTACTTTGCTCACTTGAGCTTGTTCTTTTCTTTTCTTAAGATGCTTAATAATCAACATAAACCCTAAAAAACTCTTGATGGTACTTGGACTATTTGGTTACTATCCTTGGCATTATGGAGCATGGGACTTTTTCTTGGACTTAGGATTAGAAACCTTGGCCTATCTTGGAGACCTTGTGATATTATCTGATTATTTTGTCTGGAGTTCTTGAGGTTTACCTCATGATATTGGGTTGCTTATTTGTTTTTGTGTGCAGGTTTTTGTGATTACATTCTCTTTTTGTAATCTGGAATTCACCCGTATACAGCCGTTACTCTGCCCAATTTTTGTGAAGACTTAATACACTTGAAGAGGTCTAGTATCTTTTCTTGCTTGGTTTCAATCTAAAGAATGAGAATTCTATCTTGGCTCATAATGTCAACCTTTGGCTTCTTGTTGGTTAGATGGTCCTTATTCTTAGCTTTTACCTTATGCTTTAGGATAGCCTCTTCTTCTCCTCCCATCTTCTTTAATTTCAAAAATCTTCTCTCTCCTTTTGAAAAACTCTTCTTGTTTCTAAACTTGAACCACTTTCATAAAAAACTTGGACTTATGTCCATGCATTTTCAAAATATTTTCATAAATAACTTTCAATCAATTCAATAATACCTTGACATTTTTTGTGAGAAGACTAAAAGTCAACCAATCTCATTTCAAACCATTTTTTCCACTTTGGCTTTTATCTTTAAACTTTTCTCAAAAGATTAGACTCTTGTCAATCCTTGTAGTGATGCAAAGAACTATACTTCTACAATATGTAGTGAAGTGAGATATTTTCCACTTGGGTGTTGAGTGAGGCATTATTGATTTTAAAATCCAAGCCATATCCTCCACTTTGAGATAATGCAAATCCTCCTTTCTCATGATTGTGGGTAGTAAGTATGTTTTCCACACAGACAATGACGATGATGTATTATCTCTTAAAATAAACCAACACACTTGTGTTTCAAATTTTTAAAAGAGGAACTACGTGTACCCTGATTCCCTATTGCACGAAAGGTGGTACGTAGGAACTAAAGGTTCGCAACCGCGGCGGGTGCAAAAATAAAAAAATTCTTTTCTCACCTCCACCATCCATTTTATATACAACACATTTTTATAGCCAAAATATACAGATTTTACAAAGAGGTTCCTGCGGAGTACCGTACATGTTTAGGGTGCTAATACCTCCCCTTTACATAACCAACCCCCTTACCTTGAATCTTTCCCCCCTTTTTTTAGGATATTCTCTCTTTTCCCATTCCTTTGGAAACAATAAAGCGCGGTGGAGATTTTCATTTTGATTTGTATAAAGTCTATTCAATTCAATGGCTTAGTCTTGAACATTTCTACCGCTACAGTTAATTCGATATGAAATCCTAGATAGTAGGGCTATGAGAAGGAACCTGGATAGTAGGTTTACTTCGATATGAAAGCCTTGATAGTAGGGCTGTGAGAAGGAACCTGGATAATAGGGTTACTTCGATATGAAATCCTGGATAGTAGGGATGTGAGAAGGAACCTGAATGGTAGGGTTACTTCGATATGAAAGCCTAGATAGTAGGGCTGTAAGAAGGAACCTGGATAATAAGGTTGCTTCGATATGAAATCTTGGATAGTAGGGTTGTAAGAAGGAACCTGGATAGTAGGGTTACTTCGATATGAAAGCCTGGATAGTAGGGCTGTGAGAAGGAACCTGGATAGTAGGGTTACTTCGATATGAAAGCCTGGATAGTAGGGCTGTGAGAAGGAACTTTGATAGTAGGGTTGCTTCGATATGAAAGCATGGATAGTAGGGCTTGTGAGAAGCAACCTGGATAGTAGGGTTACTTCGATATGAAAGCCTGGATAGTAGGGCCGTGAGAAGGAACTTGGATAGTAGGGTTACTTAGATATGAAAGCCTGGATAATAGGGCTGTAAGAAGGAACCTGGGTAGTAGGGTTACTTCAATATGAAATCCTGGATAGTAGGGCTGTGAGAAGGAACCTGGATGGTAGGGTTACTTTGATACGAAAGCCTGGATAGTAGGGCTGTGAGAAGGAACCTGGATAGTGGGGTTACTTCGATATGAAATCCTGGATAGTAGGGCTGTGAGAAGGAACCTGGATAGTAGGATTACTTCGATATGAAAGCCTGGATAGTAGGGCTATGAGAAGGAACTTGTATAGTAGGGTTACTTCGATACGAAAGCCTGGATAGTAGGTCTGTGAGAAGGAACCTGGATAGTAGGGTTACTTCGATTTGAAAGCCTGAATAGAAGGGTTGTGAGAAGGAATTTGGATAGTGGGGTTACTTCGATATGAAAACCTGGATAGTAGGGTTGTGAGAAGGAACCTGGATGGTAGGGTTACTTTGATACGAAAGCATGGATAGTAGGGCTGTGAGAAGGAACCTGGATAGTGGGGTTACTTCGATATGAAAGCCTGGATGGTAGGGCTATGAGAAGGAACCTGGGTAGTAGGGTTACTTTGGTATGAAAGCCTGGATAGTAGGGCTGTGAGAAGGAACCTGGATAGTAGGGTTACTTCGATATAAAAGCCTTGATAGTAGGGTTGTGAGAAGGAACCTGGATAGTAGGGTGACTTCGATATGAAAGCCTGGATAGTAGGGCTGTGAGAAGGAACCTAGTCGTAGGGTTACTTCGAAACAAAAATGTAGATTAGTGACCCGTTTGATTTCGGGAACTGAGTTTCCATTAGTCGTCTGTAGATGTGATATGTATAACTGCTGGATTTGTTGAAGCTAATCGTCTTTTCCTGCACAAGATATCATGGTTAGTTATATGCGATGCATGAAATGCAGGGTGAGATGATGTTCTCGAAATAAATGAGATTATGATGTATATGATATGCAAGCGTATGTCATGATGTATCTTTATAAAATGGTGTTGGGGTATGCTCGTGTCTGGGAAAATAAATCCCTGACGGTTGCTGGAGATTTGTAAATATGTTTTTGGGACGAGACGTTGGAGAATAACTCTGCAGGGACCAAACTTTAGGGGGAGGAGATGCTCTGTTGGTAGACCCGCTGATATGGAGGAATAAACTTAGCTGGGGATGAAATTCCGTTGCTGAAGATGATGAGCTCTGTTGGAGATTGGGCTTCTGTATTCGTAGAAATAAACTTCGCTTGGGGGATGAAATTTACTGACTCGCCCGCGATTGCGAACCTCAGCTGGGGATAGTTATGTCCTATTTCAGGGAAGCTGAAATCAATGTATTTGGATACTTTTTCTTTGTGGGGAGTGTATATTCCAATAATTATGTTCTCAAGCTGGCTCTATCCCGGTACCTGCTGTGCAAAGTAACTGTAGGGTTTGGCACTTCTTGTTTTTCCCTGTTTATGGAATTACGAGTAACTATCTTTTATTTCTTACGTAAATATTTATGAGCAGCAATCATTTTCAAATGCATATATCAAAAACAAATTATTGGACGTTCTTGTAAATCCAAACAGAAAAAGAAAAAACAGATTGAATTTTCTTGTGAAAATGACTTGTATTAATTTTGGAGTTGGCCTGTAATATGCGTTTTATACAAAGAGGCTGATGTCCTAGAAAGAGAACGCCGCCGAAAGATAGTAATTATACAATTTGTGTAAAAGAAAGAAAAATAGCTATGTGAAACGACCCCATTGGGTTCCAACTCTGCTATTTCCTTTATATCTTCAAGCGTCTCATCACTTTGCTACTTGGCCGAAGGTTGATCAGATTGGTTAGCGCCGCCCGAGCTTGATAGTTGATACCGAAGTCTGGTCGCAAGATGATCCAGTGATACACAATGATACGCTTCAATCCCTAACTTTTTCCTGGATTTCCATTTCGGGTTTTCAATCCACCGGGATACCCTTTTTTGCCCAAGCCTCCCTTTCGGGTTTTCGACTTGCCGGGTGTACAGATTTTTTCATTTTCATCCCTTACTTTTGTCGGAACCCTTTTGGTTCGCCGGGAAGCCCTTACTTTTGCCTAGGCCAGTCGACCTAGCGGGTCTTTGATTAGGCGTAGTATCTTTTCACTATGTCTGCATTGACGGGGTGAGGAAGGTCGTCACCATCCATGGTGGTTAGAATCATAGCTCCTCCCGAGCAAATGTTCTTAACCACAAATGGCGCTTCGTACGTGGGGGTCCATTTGCCCCTGGGATCACCTTGCGGTAGTATGATGCGTTTGATTACTAGATCCCCAACTTGATATTCTTGTCGTCTGACTTTCTTGTTAAAAGCCTTGATCATTCGCTTTTGATACGTCTGACCATGGCAGATAGCGGTAAGTCTCTTTTCATCGATTAGATTTAGCTGATCAAGTTGAGTTTGGATCTAGTCATCTTTGTTCAAACCTGCATCCTTCATAATCCTGAGAGAGGGTATCTAGACTTCAATGGGTAGGACTACCTCCATGCCATATACCAGAGAGTAGGGTGTTGCCCCTGTCGACGTCCGTGCTGAGGTACGATAACCATGAAGAGCGAATGGTAACATCTTGTTCCAGTCTTTATATGTCACCATCATCTTCTGTATAATCTTCTTGATGTTCTTGTTAGAGGCTTCAACATCCCCAGTCATCTTCGGTCGGTAGGGAGAATAATTATGATGTTGTATCTTGAGTTGTTTACAGAGCTCGGTGATCATTGTGTTGTTGAGATTCTTACCATTGGCA
This sequence comes from Vicia faba, assembly GCA_948472305.1. Lineage (NCBI taxonomy): Eukaryota > Viridiplantae > Streptophyta > Magnoliopsida > Fabales > Fabaceae > Vicia > Vicia faba. The sequence continues at coordinate 399,860,659 of OX451738.1, read as the reverse complement.
GTGATAATTCTCTCTGGCACACCATACCGACATATTAAGTTATGCCGGATAAACCGTGCTACGACATTCTTGGTTATTTTAGCAAAGGAAGCTGCCTCAACCCACTTTGTGAAGTAATCAATGGCTACCAGAATGAAATGATGCCCGTTAGACGCAGTAGGTCTGATCTCGTCGATCTTGTCGATGCCCCACATCTCAAAGGGCCAAGGATCCGTAAAGAAATTCAGAGGAACCAGAGGTACATGCACCTTATCAACATAGATTTGGCATTTATGACAAGTTCGAGAGTGTTGATAGCAATCGGCTTCCATAGTGGACCAGTAATATCTGCCCGTAGGATCTTCTTAGCCATGGTATGTCCACTAGAATGGGTTCCGAAGGTGCCTTCATGTAGATCTGTCATGCTCCTCTCTGCTTCTCTCTTGTCTACATACCGTTGTAGTGTGGAGTCATGGTTGCGTTTATAGAGGATTCCATTACTGAGGAATAACTTTGCAGCGAACCTTCTCAGAAACTTCTTATCATTGACAGATGCCCCTTTGGGATACTCCTGAGCCTCGATGTACCTTTTAACTTCATGAAACCAGGGTTTATCTGCCACTTCTTCGGTATCGATCTCACAACAGTGTGCTGGTTCATCCAACCTCTCAATGGTAATCTGAGAAGCTTCATTGTCCCACCTAACCTTAAGCATAGAAGACATGGTAGCTAGCGCGTCCGCTAACTGGTTCTCCTCTCGTGGGAAATGTTCAAAGGTTACCTCCTCAAAGTGTGGGAGCAGTGTCAGTACATACTCTTTGTAAGGAATGAGATTCAGGTGCTTCGTATCCCACTCGCCTTTGATATGACTTATCACCAAAGCGGAATCCCAGAATACACTCAAGAACTTGATCCTTAGGTCGATAGCAACTCGAAGACCCATGATACATGCTTCATACTCCTCCATGTTGTTGGTACAGTTGAAACATAATCGGGCGGTGAACGGAGTATGACAGCCCTCAGGAGATATGATTACAACGCCAATGCCGTTACCTAGTGAGTTTGAGGGTCCATAAAAATACATAGACCATCAGGATCCTTCCTCAGGTCCTTCATTCAGTCCAGGTTCTTTGTAGTCAGTCACCATCATGATATTCTCATCCGGGAACTCAAAATTCATGGACTGGTAATCATCCACGGCCTGATGAGCCAAATGATCAGCCAATACACTCCCTTTTATTGCTTTTTGGGTTGTGTATTGTATGTCGTACTCAGTTAAGATCATCTGCCACCTTGCTATCCTTCCGGAGAGAGCGGGCTTCTTGAAAATATATTTGATCGGATCCATCTTCGATATCAACAAAGTAGTGTGAGTCAACATATACTATCTCAGTCGGCGAGCAGCCCATGCCAAAGCGCAGTAAGTTTTCTCGAGAAATGAGTATCGTGTCTCACAGTTGGTAAACTTTTTGCTAAGGTAATAAATTGCGTTCTCTTTTCGACCAGACTCATCATACTGCCCCAGCACACACCCCATTGAATTGTCTAGCACTGTCAAGTATAATATCAAAGGTCTTCCTTCAAATAGAGGCGTCAGAATTGGCAGTTCTTGAAGGTACTCTATGATTCTTTCGAAAGCGGTCTGGCATTCATCATTCCATTTTACAACTTGATCTTTCTTCAGAAGCTTGAAGATTGGCTCAAAAGTAGCAGTCAGATGTGAAATGAACCTGGCGATGTAATTCAGGCGTCCCAAGAAACCTCTAACTTCCTTCTCTGTGCAGGGAAATGACATCTCTTGTATGTCCTTTACCTTCGCAGGGTCTACCTGAATACCCTTGTCACTGACGATAAAACCCAGAAGCTTACCAGATCTTACCCCGAAGGTACACTTGTTCGGATTCAACCTCAGCTTGTATGTCTTCAATCTGTCAAACAATTTTTGGAGATGATCAAGGTGCTCTTCCTTAGTCTGAGACCTGGATATCATGTCATCAACATATACCTCGATCTCGTGGTGAATCATATCATGGAACAGAGCGACCATTGTGCGCCGATAAGTTGCCCCAACGTTCTTTAACCCTAAAGGCATCACTTTGTAGAAGAAGGTACCCCATTGTGTAACGAAGGTTGTCTTATCCATGTCTTTAGGAGACATCTTGATATGGTTGTAGCTAGAGAAACCTTCCATGAAGGAGAATATTTTGTGTTGAGCGGTGTTATCGACCAAAACATCAATGTGAGGAATTGGGAAATCATCCTTGGGGCTTGCCCTATTCAGATCTTTGTAATCCACGCACATCCATACCTTATCGTTCTTCTTAGGTACCGGAACGACATTAGCAACCCATTATGGATAAGAAGTGACAGCTAAGAATCCTGCATCGAACTGTTTCATGACCTCTGCCTTGATCTTCTCTGACATTTTAGGGCGCATACGACAGACCTTCTGTTTAACCGGGGGACAACCTTCTTTAGTCGGTAGGTGGTGTACCACAATATCAGTGTCCAAACCAAGCATGTCTTCATAGGACCAGGCGAAGATCTCAACATAGTCGTGCAACATCTGTATCAACCTCTGTTTGACACTAAGCTCCAAATTTGCACTTATTTTAACCTCTTTTATGTCTTCCTCAATACCAAAATTCACTGTCTCAACCGACTCTTCATGAGGCTGTATGGCCCTTTCTTCCTGCTGTAGTAGTCTAGCAAGTTCTCTAGGCACCTCACAATCATCCTCACCTTCGTCCTCCACTTGGTTGAACGTATTTTAGAAGTCATAACTGGCAATAACAGAGCTGTTATCAATGGGATCCAGAGTGGATATGGATCTGCGTTATGATACGTGATTGTGTGTAAGAGAATAGCTATTTTGATAAAGTGAAAACAGAAAAGAAAAACAGAGAGCGCAAAATTTGTATGAAAAAAACTTCCAATGCTTTATTAATGATATATGAAATGACAAATAATGGCCCTCACAAGCAAAGCCAAGGTGCCTCGGGCAAGGCACAAAGCCGTAAAGTTTCAAATTGTTTATTACAAATCTCAAAACAAGTTAGTCAATTACTGCGGAATAAAAGAAACAAGTACAAAGTCCCTAGCCTTCCAGTTACTCAGTCCACCGTTGGTAGTTGGGTAGATCCAACTGTCGATGTCTGAGTCCTCCTCGCTGTCTTCAATGGCATTAATTCCCCGATTATTGATGTGTATGGGAGGTCTTCCAGCCCGAGTGCGTCTAATATCCCTTTGAGCCCCTGTAGTAAAGCCCAAACCGAATTTGTCAATTTTGTGAGTGAAATCAGGGAGCTGACCCCAATTGGTACACCCATCTTCTTCAACCACAGCCTTGGCATCCTTGAGAGAAGCCATCTTCAAAGGAGGTTTGTTGGTAGTAGTTTTAGTTGATGCCAATATCTGAGGGACCTCTTCGAAGTTCTGACAAGGAGGTTCTATGAATTCCCTGTCCATCTCTACATAGCGGAAGGAATTGAGGTGGCTCACCATATACTCTTCTTCACCCCGCACTGTGACAATCTTTCCTTTCACTAGGTACTTCAGCATTTGGTGGAGTGTGGAAGTAACTGCCCCAGCCTCGTGGATTCAAGGAAGACTCATCAAACAAGAATACGACAGCCTGATATCCATCACATAGAAGGTGGACCCAAAAGTCTGAGAACCCACTTTGACAGGGATGTCTACCTCCCCGTGCACCATTCTCTTAGATCCGTCAAAAGCCCTTACCACAATGTTACTAGGCTTTAGAGTTAGACCCTCGCAATCCAAACGGTCCAACGCCTTCTTCGGTAGAACATTCAGTAAAGACCCGATATCTACCAGCACATGAGCCATAGTGGTGCCCCTACATTCAATCGAGACATGCAGAGCATCATTATGCTTCCTTCCTTTTGGTGTCAAATCCGCATCTGAAAAACCCAGCCCATTATCAGCAGTCAGGCTGGCCACACAGTCTTTGAATTGATCAGCTGAAGTCTCTTGCGGCACATGTGCAATTTTAAGGAATGCAATCAAAGCCTTCACATGGGCTTCAAAATACAAAAACAGAGACAACATGGATATTTTTGATGGGGTCTTCCCCAGCTGCTCGACCATATTATAATCGCTCTTCTTAATGATTTTCAGTATTTCCTCCATTTCTTGCTTAGAAGCTTCCACAACAACTTTCTTAGGCGCCTCCATCCGGGAAGGCTCACCTATAATTTCCTTGTCGCGGGTATCAGATGACTCGCCAATAGGAGTAATAACTAGGGTAAGAACAGGAACAATAGTTGATGTACTAGCAGGAACAACAGATGGAATGATAATAGGTTTGTTGACAGTCTTCAGGGAAATCTCGAGAGAGAAAACCCTTTCACTTCGAGTAACTTTGCTGGTTCCAAAAATGTTACCAATATCAGGATCAGCTTCTTCATCTTTCAAATCTTGTTTGATGCCATGATAGTACATATCAGCACCATAATGCCATGGGGCAGTTTTGTCCGAGACATACGGGACAGGACCAGGAACAGTGATTATCAATGGAGCAACTCTTGAAGCAGATGTAAACCTAACAGGTCTTCTCGAGGAAACCTTGGAAGGATTGACGGAAATGGTTATAATAGCAATGTCTTCAGATGGAATAGCGGGAACCAAAGTTTTCTCAAACAAAATTTATTTGCTATCTATCAGGCGTTGAATACCTGACTTCAGCAAACGGAAACCAGAAGGTAGAAACGAACACATGTGGCAACCTTCAGCACAACCTGGAAATAAACTGGCCAACAGCAAATTCTTCTTGATAGTCATGAGAGGAGTGGAAACTTCATCAACAAAGGTAACAAATAAATCAGTGTCAACAACATTAACTCCACAACCATGTTTGGGCATGGGAGCAGTTATGACGTTGGGTTTCTCCGGAGCATCAAAATCTATTTCCTTGGCTTCAATCAAGTCTTGTATTTTATTCCGCAGAGCCCAACAGTCATTTGTATTATGGCCAGGACTCTCAGAATGGTAAGCACACCGGGAATTCGGATTGTATCTGGGAGATGTGGTATTTGGATTCTTGGGAGCCTCTTTCAAGGTTGCCAAGCTGGATCTCAGCAGGTGAGGTAGAACTTCAGCCAATGTCATGTTGATTCGGGTTAACTGCCGTTGTGGTATTTCCACCCTTTGTTGATTGTTGCATTGTGGAGCAACTGCAGGTCTAGGTATTATCACGACACTTACTGTCTGACGATGTTCAACCCGGTTTTGGCCCCTCAAAGTATAGATGGCACTGGCTTCCTTCTTACCAGCGAATGGCTTCTTCACTGAGCTTGAAGAGGCATCTTTCTATATCTTACCACTCTGAATCCCAACTTCTACTCTCTCTCCAGTCAGAATCAGCTCGGTGAAACCAGCTGACGAGCTGCCGATCAAATGATTGAAAAATGGACCAGATAGCGTCCCCAGAAACATATCAACCAACTCCCTATCAGACAATGGGGGTTGAACTCTCCCAGCCAAGTCTCTCCATGTTTGTGCATAGTCCTTAAAGCCTTCATTTGCATCCATGGACATACTCTGGAGTTAAGTACGCATAAGAGCAAGGTCGGCATTATACTGATACTGCTTATAGAAAGCAGCAGCTAGATCTTCCCAGTTTCGGATATTGGCTCCATCCAGATGGTAGAACCATTCAAGCTGAGTCCCTGACAGACTATCTTGAAAGAAGTAAACCCACAAATTTCTATCGAACCCTTGACGGCAGCCAAATAAGAACCTGCAGTAGTCCTTTTGTTTAAGTCTTCAGTAACTCCTTCGCTTAAGCCTTCAGTAGCCTCTTTGTTTAGGCCTTCAGTAGCCTTTTTTCTTAGTCCTTCAGTAGCCTTTATCACTGCTTCGGCAGTCTTTCTGGAGATGTTCTCAGTGAAACTGCTAAAAACTGGCATATTGACAAAGTCTTCACAAGATTTGACCATGTTGATGCCTGCTGGTTTAATATAGTGGACATCAGCTCTCGATGGGTTTGCATAAACTTTCATTTTGGGTTTGTCAGCGAATTTGAGTCTGCCTTCTTTGATCGCTTCTTGAACGAGATCCCTGAAAAGAAAACATTGTGAAGTTTTATGACCCAAGAAATTGTGATACTTACAAAAACCTATTTCTTTCTTTGATCTAAAGGAGGCATTTTTACCCCTGGAGGCACTATCATTTGGCCATCTTTCACTGGTCTTTTCAGACTCGATATGATTCTTTCCATCTGAGGGCCCTAATAATCTACAAGAGTATGGATGCCATTGTTTTAATTCTGCTAAATCTATTTTGCTTTCTTCGACAACTATAGGATCACTAGATGTCTCTGGATCATCATCATCCATTTTGACATAGACTTCCCTTTCTCTTCGATGAGTCTTAGTTGCTTTAGATTTTTCAATTTTAAGACTTTCTTCCTGTCAAACTCTATAGGCCAATTAGGCCATGTCCCCCAGGTATTGGGTATCTGGTTTCTTCCTAATAGAATAATCTAGGCCCTCTGAAGCCATTTCGACCAATTCATGCTCAAGCACTTATGTAAAGCATCTGTCTTTGAGCAGTCGAAATCTATTTAGATATTCGTCTATTGGCTCGGTGAATCTTCTTTTCACGCTTGCTAGTTCTTTCAGACTTATTTTGGTTTGTCCCATGTAAAATTGTTCATGGAACAATCTCTCCAATTGATTCCAATTGTGGATCGAATTTGCTGGGAGGATGGTAAACCAAGTAAAAGCATTTTTAGTTAGAGAACTTGGGAAGTATTTGATCTTAAGGCTTTCGTTATTTGATATTTCCCCAACTTCTATCAAATATCTCACTATGTGTTCGATAGTAGATTCTGTCGTATCCCCTGAAAACTTAGTGAACTTTCGAACTTTCCACCCATGGGGTAAATTTGTTTGCAAGATATACTCTAATAATGGGCATGTAAAGTTTGGCCTATGAAAGCCAATGTTCATTCCGTTTTGTATCATGATTCTCTCTATCATGGCTGTCAGATTATTATTTGTTCCATAATTATGGTGTCGAACTTGCTGTATCAGTTTGTCAACATTTTGGTTTCTATTTACCACCATTACACCCTGATCACCATCTCTAGGAATCTGTGGGGGAAATATGGGTATTTAGACCCTAGGTTGTTCGATTTCCACTATGTGGTTCCTCCTATCTAGTTGTGGATTTTGGTTAATGGTTACATCTTCTTCTAAGATGATACCTTGGTTCTCTCTCTTAGGTGCTCTTTGGGGTTGTCTAATAGTTTGGGGAACCCTAAAAAATTCAGTCATGAGCGCCATATGTGCTGACATTTGTTGGTTCGACTGAGTGGTATTTTGTATTAGAGGGTTCAACACTGTACTCAGAGTTTGGGCCAACATTTGTACCCTATCATGGTTGCTCTCATCCATCTGTTGCCTCAATTGTTATAGAAGCATTTGTGAGGCTTGGCATTGCATGGGATGTCCCTCCTAAAATTTGGTTCCTACCCATACTAGTTCTAGATCCCTGTAATGGTTAAGACGCACTTACCAAATGTTCTGAAAATGTAGACGCAACGTTCATAAGGCTAGCCATTTCAGTAGTTGGCATTCCATAAGGCTGGTCTCGACCCATCCAGGCTGTCGAAAATCCTGGGGGAACATATGGTCGAGATCCTAGATTCACCCTTGGTGGGGGTATTCCTGTTGGACCTCTAGGACCTGCATACGAAATTATTGGTCCCGTTTGGGTTGCTGTTAATGTTGGTATCGAACAAACAATTGACGAGACAATTTCACTAACGGTTGGTATCACCGCTGTTCCCGTAGTAATTGGTGGATGTATCTCTCCATTATTTGGATGATTAGTGATATTGCTTTCACTATTTATTTTTCTAGTTGTACACTCGTTGATGGTTAATTTACCACTTCTTAAATAACATGCAAAACTTCGTAAAAGAAAGAAATTATGCAAAGCATTTATGTTAAGATAAACAAGAAAAGAAAATAATAAAAGAGAAAAATTAGCAACGTCCCATCACTGTGTTTTTCGGTAAACAACCGCTGATCTTCCAAAAAGGGTAAATATTTGGTTACTCACAGGATTTATCAGTTTGATCATAGGACATATGCTAACTTTTGAAGTGGTTTGGACATAAATGCTAATGTATATGAAGAACGCACGTTCGACTGGGAAAGGGATGAGTTTGAGTGCATAAAGTAAATAGAAAAGGGGTCAAGAAGAGTTTAAGTGTAGGAAGTAAATAGAAAAGGGGTCGAGAAGAGTTTAAGTGCAGGAATCTGGGTAAAAGTGCAAATAGAGTACAAACAATATAAAAAGGCAAGAAATGTAAAAGACTTTGATTATAAAATGTGGTGTTTCAAACGTACATTTTCAGTATTCTTTCTCACGCAGCAGGTACTTAAATAGTATTGAATAATTTGTACGATCAGTTGAGCACACAAAAATATACATAAACTTCCTATATTTATACTAAAACTAGGTAACCGTCGAGGAGTTGCCTTGCTCTAGGATGAATACAAGTGTCTTCTGCATGTGCTTCGACCCCTCTCTTCACGCCACGTTGCTTTCCTCAACTGCTAAGCGAACTACTTTTCCTGCCTTTCTTCAGATTCAAAATCTCTTGTTGTAGATACAAAGTTTCCTTCTAGTCGAAGACCCTGGAACCCTTTCAGTTGAAGGATGTGAGAACCTTCTGGTCGAAGATTCATTTTAACTTAGAAATTTCTCTAAGTATTTTTCTAACCTGTCGAAGTATTTCCAGCTTAGATTTGTTCAATCTATTTTTGGCCCATAATGCCAACTTGTTGTAGGTGTCGAATTTAGGAGCTAACAGAATGGCCACAAAAATTAAGGTCTCTCATTGCGAACTCGGTATTATGGTATGCAAGGAAGCTGGATATTGGTGACATCATTATTAGCTGTGGAGACTTTCCTAATGTTCCATTGATTGGATCACGAGGTTGTATTAATTATAATCCTACTTTGGCCCTACGGCAGTTAGGGCATCCTTTTGAAGACAGACCTTCAGACAAACAACTCCAACCATTAATCATCCAATAAATAGGTATAGAAGACCAAGAGTTGCTCAATAATGTTATCCGAGCTTGGAGTAAGATTAATAAGAGGAAAGCTGAAAGAAAGAATGCCATAGCAAGAGAACCTTACACCAGATGGGTCAGAGATAGGGTAAAAATTATCAAGCTTCCATTCAATATATATCCAAAGTATAAGTCAGAGGTCCCAAGGTTATGCCTATATCCTTGGAAGAATTCGACAATCTGAAAAGCGCCTTAAAGCAAGCTCAAAGGGAAAAAGAAGCACTGAAACTCAACCTCCTCAATCTGACCAAATAAAAGAAGTAGATGTAGCTCATACTTGAGTCAAAGGACCAACAAATTGAGAGAGATCAAAAGTCATTAGAGAAAGAGAGTCTCAAACAGAAGCGTACAACTGAAGGGTTGTTGAGTGCGACATTCAACCTAGATTCTCACAACCAAAAGTTAGAGGAGGCTGCTACTGAAATCAGAAGGTTAACCAGATGATATGAAAATGCAACACATGACAAAAAGGTGCTAGAGGAAAATCTAAAAGCCCAGATCCAAAGTGTGATGCGGTGGGAGAACTGACTGTGTGTTTTGCGTTTGTTTTCGCAAATTTTTCGGTTGAGCAAGAGTCGCCACCGACTTTTTATTTTATCCTAAGGGAAAGGTTTAAAAAGCACAGAAAAAACCTTTGAGATTTTTCTTGGGTTCGGGGAGTAGATTATAGAAAGGGAAGGTATTAGCACCCTTTCTATCCATGGTTATCCATGGGCTCTTAGGTACTTGCTTAGATCAACTTTCCTTGGTTTTCAATTGTTTGAAATGGTGCTTTATATGTGGTTTTTGAAAATGTTTTGAAAAAGATGCCTTGTATAGGCTACCCTTGTAACAATTCTTTACTCGAATGTTTTACAAAGGTGTTTGTCTTTTTGAAAAGATGTTTCAAGGTTTTTGAAAGTTTGTTTTGAAAGTGTTTGTGAAGTGTGGTTTGAAAAATAGGCAAGTGTTTTTATTTTGTAAGTTGACAAGTACTTAAGAGCTATCTACCCTAAAGTTCTCAAAGATTTTTGTTATGTTTTAACCCTTTTAACAATTTTGTTCCACCATTGTACTTGGTGGACAATATTGTGTTAGGTGGTGAAAGGGACGGGCGCGGGTCATTGTTTAGACCATAATTCCAATAGTGCTAAGTATCTTTGGACAACTTTTCCTTGAAAGGAACTTGATCATTTTTTAGGCAACTTTTCGAAAGCGTCATCGAGGGACTATGATCAATTGATTTGTATTGCTTTGCCCAAAGAGACCTAACATGCAATATGGCCTAATTTTGAAAGGCAACAAGTAGATGTAACCCTAGGGGTGTTAGTGTGCAAGTGTGTTTTATTGCATACAAGAGTTTCTTCTTTGAATTAGGTTTTTCTATTTCATTGATTTTATCTTGCCATACACGTCCTAATTACTAGCAATAAGAAGCGGAAATGTAAAATCCTACGCTATTACAACAATTAGGGGAGGGGGATACACATTTGTACATGGGGGGTTCAACGAGAAAAATAGACTAAAAAGAAAATAGCAAAAAACAAGATATAGAGAGAGAGAGAGGGAGCCCGCGCACTGCTGGGAGGTCATCATAAGTTCTGACTCAGATCCGCTGCCTGATGATCAACCTCTTGGTTAAACTGTATGAGTCAGAACTTCTGACTCTGGCACCTGCAAAACAGAACCCTGTTAGTGGGGAAATCAGAAGTTCTGATTCCCTTGCGCTGCAAGACAGAAGTTTGTTAGTGGAGAAACCAGAAGTTCTGATTCTGCTGAAAAGGCAATAACTCTCAGAGGTTCTGATATCATTGACAGCAAAACAGGCTTCAGATGTGCTAACGTCAAAGTCAGCACTTGGCTTTTTCTTGTACTAATCAGAACATCTGCAATTCTGTTGTTATTCCACAAAACAGGAAACATATTTGGAACAGATCCAGCAAATACAAAAATGTTTCAGAGGTCAGAACCAACAAGGTCACAGGCAAGTCCTATACTGGCTCAGAACGTTCTGAGGTATGAAAATCCTCAGAACATAAACAGCAACAACATGATATTTACATTATGTTTATTTGAGTATGTACAGCTGATGATGCTTAACAGCGTGATGAGGGTCAGCAGGTGCTTACCTGACTGTTGGAAAAGTTTGTGGGTGAAAGCTAGCTTTTGGCTCTGGTGGTGTTCTGGACAGATTTTCTTTGAAAGGGTAGGTAAAGGTGTATACGTATGTAAGGTCAGAAGTTTGGAAAGGGTGTTTTTGGTTCACAAAGAAAACTGGATATTTGATGAAGTTTGAAGGTGAGGAACTCAAAGTTATGAAACAAACTGGAGATTTTGGCAGAGTTTCAGAATGCTATGTTGCTAAGAGTTCTGTTTCTCACTTAGCAATTTTTCTGTTTCTTTTCTTGAACGCCTTTTGCAGTGGTGAAGACTCTCTATTTATAGGCAAAGTTCTTGTGGGTGCCTTGAACATTAAAGCGCCAACAGAGTTTGAATTTGTTCTTTGACAGAAATTCCTGGGAAGTTGTGATAACAGATAGCCTTCAGCCTAGACTGCAGCAGCAGGCGTAGATTGGGGAGAAGTGACCTCTGAAGTGGGCGGTGGCGCGTAGACCCATGCTAGAATCTGTACAAAAGCGTTTTCCAAGCCGCACGTGAATGTTCAGGAGTGGTTGGAAGCATTAATGAGCATTAAATGGTGATAAGACCTATCATCATCAATATTCTGGTAATGGAAACCAACGTTGAATCAGCAGCGTAACCCATGCTCTGGCCTTGGCTTCCTGTTGTCTTAGTAAGCTCTGGAGATTCTCCTGATTTTCTGGTACGTTCCTTGGATTTACCTCTGGGTCTCCTGGGCTTAGAGGTTCTGTATCAGTGTAACACCCACTCTTCTGACCTTTTCATCTTCTGAATTCAACATGTTCTGAAGGAGCCTTCAGACTTCCCTGCTTCTCTTGCATTCCTTTAGCAAATTCTGACTGAGCTTGTGTAACTGCTGAAGGGGCATGTTCTGTCTGAGGCTTACATACTGAACCACGTTTACAACTTCTGATTGAACTGGTGTAGCTGCTGAAAAGCCAACTTCTGACCACGCTGAGCCAAGCTTGCAACTTCTGACTGTTTTTATCTGGAACGGGTCCAGAAGTTCTGAAGCGCTGATTTTTTCTTAAACACTCATTTTTAGAGAAACGTTCTAAGTACTTAGAATTTGATTTTTCTCAAGATAAAAGCGTTGTTTTTGGAGTTCGTGAGACCATCTTGCTCTTGTAAGTGGCTTGCTTGGGCAAAAAGATAACTCAGGACTTGGATTTGTTTCAGAGGGACCTTGAAAATCCAAGATGGTTTCCTGAAGAAAGAGAGGGCAAATTTTGGGGTACAACACAATGTTTTGTGCAAGCTTCCTTAGATCAAGAAGAGCAAGTAAAGTACCTCACCACTGAACTTCAAGACAACCAAGAATTAGAGGTCAAAGCACGCCTTGAAAGGGTAGAGGCAGAAGGACTCTTGACTCAGAGAACTTAAGAATATGAGCATGTGTGCCTAGAGCTACAGGGTCTCCAAACAAATTTACTTATTCAACAAAGACTTTATACGGAAATGAGGGGTGAAAAAATGTATTGGGAAGAGAGTATACCAAGATCGCCCAAGCTGGGAGAGATAACCATAAGATAATCCCACATCTTTATCAAGAGTACCGGTATTATAAAGACAAACATGAAAAGCTTGCCTTCTTAGCCAACAATATCATTGAGGATATCCCTCGAAGTTTGAGAGACGCAGAAAGTGTAATGGCCCCTCTTCTAAAGGATGTTGAAGACTTTCTCTAGCTTTTTCGAGCAATGGTTGATGATTTCAGAGCATACATCCGCAAGCACGCCTAGAAGAATTATTTCCCTTTATTTATGTTTATGCAAACAAGTTTTGGTTTAAAGATTGTAATATTTTTCAATATCTGAATTATGTTACCTTCAATAAAGGAATTTTGTTTCCATATCTCGTTTGCGTATATATTTTCTAGCTGATCACCGAATGACAAGCAAAAGACAAATACATACCCAAGTGAATAAGATATTTAAAACAAGTAACCATTTTATACTCATACATATTCATTCGCATGAATGCATTCATAAACACCTGTATATCATATCAAAACTCATTTTTTCAATAAAAAAAATCTCTCCAGTTAAACCATTGGTAGAAGAAGATATCCACATCCTTGGCCTTCATATCAACCAAGGACACCACAACCATTAGTGATCCCACAAGGACAGCAACAAGGCAGAAGGCCACCAAGAAATTTTGATCCATTCCCCATGCCACCTAGCCAGTTATTACAACAGCTGGTTAAGGCATCCTTGGTGCAAATCAAGCCTCTTGCTCCTCCAGTCGGGCCACTTCCGCGAAGGTACAATGTTGATGCCAGATGCGAATACCATGCTAACTCTCCAGGGCACACCATATAACAATGTTGGGCATTCAAACATAAAGTGCAGGACTTGTTAGAATCTCAAGACATCGCTTTTGAGAAACCTAACATCAAATCAAACCCTATGCCTCCGCACGGTGGACCGACAATAAATGCAATCGAAGTAGTCACTGACTCTGGGGAAAGAAAACATGCCAAAACCCCAATCAACTTGTTGAAGGGATATCTGTTCAAATGTGGGTTCGTGTTGGAACGTAATGAAGCCTTTAAAAGAACTCTGCAAAAGCTAGGGGACCAAGGGATAATCCAACTCGGACCATACTTTGAAGAAACATGTGTAGCTACTCGAAAAGGTAAAGCATGGGTTCCTCCAATCCAAGAAACCTATGTCAACATGGGAATAGAGCATGGTGGACATATGGAGATGATATCTAACAAGGTAAACGTCATAAGGGAAACTAACTTCATCCAAGAATGCACCCCAGGAGAAGAACTCAAAAGATGGGCTGCTGTGGAGATTCCCGAGATCTTTTTCTTTTATAAGTAACTTTTCTTGTTTTTGAAAGAACCTATGTCAAGCCTAAGACATAAGGGTTTCTTGTAAGGGTTCCCCATTTTGTTTTAGACAATTTTATGATCAATAAAAGTTATATTTTATTTTCAATTAAGATCCTTGTCTTTCTCTTGCATTTATTCCGTAAATTTAAAAAATGCCAATACTTTCTCTACATATGAATTTTCAGAAGCTCATATATTAAAATCTGCATCAAAACATGATAACGGTGAAAATCCATGCCCAAAACCACCGATAATTCTACTGTTGCAACCCGATATAATTTTGATGCTCCTATCAACCAAGCTGAAGAGGAAGATGATGAAGGTCTTGAACTCTCTGAGGAAAGGGCGAGGGAAATAGAACGAAAGGCTGAAAATATACAACCATATCAAGAGGCTATTAAGACCATTAATCTAAGCACATGGAAGATCCGGAAGAAACTAAGATAAGGGGCAATGTTAGAGCGGATCCACGAAGAAGCTGATCAAATTATTTCATATATCTGCTTGTTCCTGCCGAAACAGACCAAGGTTAGTTACATACAATTCTCTAAAAATAAGCAACTACGAAATACCAGGACTTAACAAAGGACCCGAGCCAGGTGAATGTTGGATACTCATGTTCACGGGGCTTCAAATGCACTAGGGCACGGTATAGGGGCAGTTTTGACTTCTCCAAAGAATTATCACAGGCCTTATACTACAAGATTATGTTTGAATACACCAAAAATGTCGCTGAGTACGAAGCTTGTATACCAAGATGGGAAGCTTCAATTAATCTGAGAATCAAGCATCTCGAAGTATTTGGGGACTCTACATTATTCATATATCAAGTCAACGGAAAATGGGATACTAAACAATCCAAAACTGATTCTATATCAGGATCATGTTTTGAAAACTCACTGCGGAATTCACAAAGATCACTTTCACTCACATCCCACGAGAATAAAACAAATGGCAGACGCTCTGGAAACTATATCAGCTATGTTCAAAGTAACTTGGTCAAACCATGAACCACACATAATAATCAAGAGCCTGCACACTGTCTTACTATCAAAGAAAGGCCGGATGACAAGCTTTGGTTTTACGACATCAAGAAATACCTGGAAAAGCAAGAATATCCAGAAAATGCCTCTATCATTGACAAGCGGACCCTATGAAAGTTCTTCCTTGAATATTCAAAATAGGGGATTTAGTGCTCAAGAAGATTTAGCTACCTCGCCCCGACTCACATGGTAAATGGACACCTAACTACGAAGATCCATGCATAGTCAAAACAACATTTTGCAGTGGTAGTATCACCCTCACAACAATGGATGGGGAAGTACTATCGCATCCGACAAACTCAGATGCAGTCATAAAACACTATGTTTAAGAAGCTCGCTAAGCTAGAACACTAAACGGGCAACTTAGGCAAAAAGGAGCGTCCCGGTTGATCGAAAACCCTAAAGGGTGGTCCAGGAAAAAATTAGGGGCATATAACAAAAAATTATCGCGGTGGATTGAAAACTTAAAAGGGAAATCTAGGAAAAAGTTAGGGATCACTCAAAAAGAAATAAAGAACAAAAAGACTACGATCTAAAACTGCGACTACGAACCACAAATGGAGAGATAGATCTTAATCATACGACTCAAACAATGGAGATAAGAGCCATTAAAAGGATATTGGGGAACAACAACTGCAATTATCATTTTTCATTGTCATTTACAGTTTAAAATTTTTTTGTAATTACCTATTTCTAGGAATTGCATCTTATACTCTCGCCTATTCAGAGGCATATAAACAAAACATTTGCTTTCTTTGCATCTTTAAAATTGCGTTTTTATTTTCTCTGACTTGTTTACAAAATACTATGATTATTACTTGTGAATATTGTCTTGAAATCATTTCGGGGAAATTAAGAAAATAAAAGCATTTGACAAAACATCGAAAAAGCATTTTGGTTAGAAAAATATTGAAAGAAAATCCAAATCTACGTCCACGAACCTAGCTACTCCTACATCTACAATATAAAGTCTATACACATGGCTACGCCCACGTCTACACTCACAACACAAAAGTCCATACACATGTCTACGCCTATGCTTACACTCACAATAAAAAGTTTATACACATGTCTACGCCTATGCCTACATCTATAATATAAAGTTCATACGCACTTCTACGCCTACGACTATGCCTGCAACACAGTCTACGTCCGCACATACATCCATGCTTACGCCTGCGCTTACAACATACAAATATAAGCACATGCCAATACCTACGACCACACTTACAATACAGAAAATCAATGTTCAAAATTTTGCTAACATTGTTCACTACGTTCAAATTCAACAAAGCTACAACGACACAACATACAACACCTGGGAATTGGAAACTCTAAGACAATGGTTTAAAGGAGAGAATTTCAGAAATAGTCTTCACAACATTTTAAAACATACACGTATTTAACACACATTTCATACATACATCTGGCATATCCAAAGCATGCATACCCTATACATTTTTCATACATACAAACATTCAATACGCATGCATACACCTGTATCACATAGAAAACGAACAACCTAACCCTCAATTCAATCATCTAAAGGTCCATCAACCAAACACTTCTCCTGCGATCCAACCCGTCATCTAAGTCTCCATGCTGTGACACATTCAACCCATCACCTAAGTCTTCATGCAACAAATTGTTTCTGTATTCCGCGACATAGACCATCGCCTAAGACTTCATGCAGCGATGTTCAAAAACCAAATTTAGCTTATTGCCTCAGACTTCACGCAGAGATTTGTGAACCTAAACCTTTGCCTAAGTCTTCATGTAGCAGTGCGTTCCCTTATTTCGTGACACATATCATCTCCTCAGACTTCATTCAGAGATGCTTGAAAACCAAAATCTATATTATTGCCTCAGAATTCACCCACCGATTTGCGAACCTAACCCATTGTCTAAGACTTCATGAAACAATGTGTTTCTTTATTCCACAATACATACCATCGCCTCAGACTTCATGCAACGATGCTCGGAAAAAAAAATCTAGCCTATCGCCTCAGACTTCATGCAGCGATTTACAAACTTACCCCATTTCCTAAGACTTCATGCAACAATGTGTTTCTTTATTCTGCAACACAGACCATCGCCTCAGACTTCATGCAGTGATGCTCGAAAACAAAATCTAGTCTATCGCCTCAGACTTTATGCAGGGATTTGCGAACCTAACCCATTGCCTAAGACTTCATGTAGCAATGTGTTTCCTTATTCCGTGACACAGACCATCGCCTAAGACTTCATGCAGCGATGTTTGAAAACCAAATTTAGCTTATCGCCTCAGACTTCATGCAGAAATTTGCGAACCTAACCCATTGTCCAAGTCTTCATGCAACAACGTGTTTTCTTATTCCGCGACACAGACCATCGCCTCAGACTTCATGCAATGATTTGTGAACCTAACCCATTTCCTAATACTTCATGCAACAATGTGTTTCTTTATTTTGTAACACAGACCATCGCCTCAAACTTCATCCAGCGATGCTCGAAAACCCAAAATCTAACCTATCGCCTCAAACTTCACGCAGTGATTTATGAACCTAACCCATTACCTAAGACTTCATGCAACAATGTTTTTATTTATTCTGCAACACATACCATCGCCTTAGACTTCATACAGCGATGCTCGAAAACCAAAATCCAGCCTATTGCCTCAGACTTCACGCAACGATCTGTGAGCATGACCCATGGCCTCAGTCTTCAAGCAGCCATGCATAATCAAGTAATGTTGTATTCATCGCTCCAAATGGATGAATAAGCTAAAGTAAACCAAGGTACAAAACTACGCTCTCAAAGTTCAAAACCATCTGCCTGAAACCCTGGTGAGCGATATATCATCAGCTTCGCCTATTTCCTCAAGACTCATGAGGGTATGCTATATCAGTGTAACCTTATGATTGGTCGGACAAATTTTGGGTATTCTAAGTATTCAATAAACTCCCAATCAAAATGCACCAGACACGTGTTTTCTCGCGCTATTCGATTGGAAGTTAGTTGAATAGGGGTAGCTGTCGTACCCCAAATTTGTCCTACCCCGATGATTTTATTTTTCAAGATTTAAATAGAAGAAATATTTAATTAAAAATGGTACAACAATATCTGATGGCCCATCTTTATCCAAGACTAGGGGGTGTATTTTAATTAGGGAAAATGGGGCTTTCTAAATCAGAAATATTCATAAACCCATTCACGTAGCATGTTGGCCAATGGCCCAGGCGATTCGAGAATAGAAAATTATTTCAAAAGAATAATAATTATTAAGTTCTAAATTACGACAACCCATTTAAAAATAGTTGCTATTAGTAAATGAGAGGTTGAATTTGAGTATAGTTAAACCCATTTAAGCGTATGTGGTGTTAAACAGGGAATATGGGGTGTGATTATCAAATTAGAGGCCCATTAAGTCTTATTATTTAAAAGAAAACTGTTTATTATTATTACTGTTTTTTTGTTTTAATGAAAATGGGATATATAAAGGAAATAATTAATATTAAAAAAAACCATTTGTTACTGTTATTTTAAATAAATAAAGAATGTATATTTCTTTTAAAAGAAAACTAAAACGTTTTTTTTATAAAATGGATTGCTTAAATTTGTTTTGGAAAAAAAGCCATGTTGGGCCGATCCAAAAGAGAAAAGAATGGCTGTTGTGATTAATTAATGGACCAAAAAACATTTTACAGTACAAGTCCAAAGTCGTTAGAAAAGAATAATGTTATTGGGCTGAATAAAATAATAAATATGCTGGCCCAAAATCAAAGAACAAGTACTGTAGCGATTTACCAGAAGGGGCACATGTTTTTCTCAATATTTCAATTACTGTACGAATCTAAATATTTTTTCCATATTTTGTTCAAAAAAACTAAAACAACATCAAATCAAATCTTACTAAAAACTAATCTTTATTTACAGTCCGAATCTTTAATCAATAATACAATCCAATCTCAGGAAGAATATATTACAACAAATCGCAATCAATTACATTTTTACAAAATCTAACTAAATCAATCTACAACATACAGAAAATCCCCTAATAAAATTTAAATCCTGTTTCCCCAACTCAAACCTAAAACCTAGTATCCTTGTGAACAAGGTAGATGAAAGGTGCCTAACACCTTCCTTTCGTCTAATGAAGTCCTAAACCTAGAATCTCTGTCTGGGAATTAGGGTTTTATGTTAGATTCCCTTCCCTAGGATAAAAACTAATAGTGGCGACTCTGATTTAAAAACCAGTCGCAATAATAAAGAAATGTCTTCTGCCTTCCAATTGTTGAGTCTGTTGCCCATGGTAGGAAATATCCAACTGTCGAAATAACAATTACTATCAGCGTCTTCTATAGCATTGATTCTGTTATTGTTGATATGGAACGGAGGTCTTCTAGCTCGAGCACGACGAACAACCCTTTGACCTTCTACAGTAAACCCCAAACCACACTTGTCATATTTGTAAGGGATATTAGGAAGCTGGCCCCAAATAGTACAACCACCTTCTTTTATAGTTTCTTTGGCATCATTTAAGGAAGCCATATTGGGCGGAACCTTGGTAGTCTTTGGAACGGCAGAAACATCTTCAACAGCTGTAGGGGAAATTACTTCAAAGGTCTGACATGGAGTCTCGATAAATTCTCCATCCATCTCCACGTACCAGAATGAATTCAGGTAGCTGACCATGTACTCCTCCCCTCCGCAGACAGTAACAATTTTCCCTTTCACAGGATACTTTAATTTCTGGTGTAAGGTGGAGGTAACAGCGCCTGCCCCATGGATTCAGGGGCGTCCCAATAGACAAGAATAAGCTGGCCGTATGTCCATCAAATAGAAGGTGGGTTCAAAGATCTGTGAACCCACTTTGATAGGAATATCCACTTCTCCGTGTACCGTTCTTTTGGACCAATCAAAGACTCGAACTATAATATCACCAGGTTTTAGAACAACCCACTTACAATCCAGTCTGTCAAGAGTGCCCTTTGGCAGAACATTCAGAGAAGAGCTGGTATCAACTAACACATGAGCCAACATAGCTTCCCTGCATTCAATGGAGACATACAAGGCCCTATTATGATTTCTCCCCTCCGGAGTCAGGTCAGCATCGGAGAAGCGTAATCCATTATCAGTTGTTAAACTAGCCACATTACATCCAAATTGATCAGTCGAAATTTCTTGTGGCACATGAGCAGTCTTCAAGATTTTTACTAAATCCCGCCCATGGGCTTTAGAACACAGTAGTAAAGATACCATGGAGATTTTGGATGAGGTTTGCCCCAAATGTTCAACAATTTTATAGTCGCTCTTGCGAATGATTTTCATGACCTCTTCCAACTCTTATCCAGAGGTGTCCTTGATTGTAGCTTCTTTTGGCACCTCTATCTGGGCATACTCTATCATTGGCTCTTTACCCCGAGCCTCGAAAGTTGTCTAGGTAACTGTGACTTGAACATGTGGAGAGATTTATGGGGAGAAAATCCTTCCGCTTCTAGTGATTTTGCTGGTCCCTGAAATATTATCAATATTTGGATCAACCTCTTCATCGTCTTCATCAGAAAACTCTTGTTTAACACCGTGATAATAGATGTCAGACCCATAATTCCATGGAATAGTCTTCTCTGAGGAATATGGGATGGGCCCAGGTGTTGTAATGATTAAATTAGCAGCTTTTGGATTGGAAGTAATCCTCACAGGACCCTTGGAAGTGATCCTGAAAGGAGTACCAGATATGACAGACAAATCTTGACACAAATTCTCAGCATACAAAACTTTCTCAATCAAAATTACATGTTCATCCATCAGGCGCTAAACGCCTTCCTTCAGTAACCCACAACCATTGGGTTGAACTGCACAACAATAACATTCTTTAACACAACCCGGAAATAAACCGGCTTGTAGTAAATTCTCCTTGATTGTTGAGAGAGGAGTAACCACATCACTTACAGAAATAACATACAAAACATCTTAACAACACTTATTCCCTCGTCGTGCTTAGGCATAGGTGCAATAATCACATTTGGAGTCTCTGGAGGATCAAATTCAATTTCCTTATTATCGATCATATCCTGAATCTTGCTTTTCAGGGCCCAACAGTTGTTGGTGTCGTGCCCAGGGTTGTTCGAATGATAGGCACAACTACCATTTGGATTGTACTTTAGAGAGGATGTGTTGGGATTCTGAGGAGGATCCAAAAGGGAAATAAGTTCATCCTTTAAAAAATGTTGTAATGCTTGAGACAAAGGCATGCCGATCTTGGTAATATACCTTGAAGGACTGTCTGTCCTTTGACGGTTACCTTGTTGTGATTGTTGAACAGGCTCTGGATTAGAGATTAATACTGCCCCCACAAACTGACGACGGTCATTTTTACTACGGCCCTTCTGGCCATAGACATCATTTATTTCTTTTTTACCATCAAACAACTTCTTCACAGCATTAGAAGTTGCAGCCATTGGAATCTTTATAATCTTAATACCACTTTCAACTCTTTCTCCTTTCAAAATTAGCTCAGTAAAACCAGCTGAAGAACTCCCAATTAGCAAATTAAATAATGGGCCTGTTAAAGTGCCCATGAACATATCAACCAATTCCCGGTCAGACAAGAGAGGTTGCACCCTTCCAGCTAAATCCCTCCATTTTTGTGCATACTCCTTGAACCCTTCATTTGAGCCCATGGGCATGTTTTACAATTGTACACGAGTCGGTGCAAGGTCAACATTATACTGATACTGCTTGTGGAACGAAACAACCAAGTCTTCCCAGGTGTGAATGTTGGTTCCTTCCAGCTGGTAGAACCGTTCAAGTTGAGTACTGGACAAACTTTCTTGAAAGAAATGGACCCATAATTTCCTGTCAGCAGTATGAGGTTGGATTTTTCGAACATACAAACTCAGATGAAGTTTGGGACAAGAGACCCCATCATATTTAGCAAAGATAGGGACCATGAATTTGCGAGGGATAACCACCCCTGATATCAGACCTAACTCTCCAAAATCCAATCCAAGCACTTTCTAGGTTTCCATAGCTTTGAGACGGTCTTCTAACTGCTTGTACTTTTTATATGCAGGAGGGTATTGTTCGTGAGAGTAGTCTTCATATTTAGGAATATTCTCAGAACCCTGGTTATTTCTACCTTCACCCCTGATACTTCTACCATCCTCCTCTTGGTTGTCGTCTTCCTCAGAGAAAAATCATCCACTTGAACCAGTTGAGCAGGACCTTTGAATCTTCTCCCCATATAGAGGATAACAACCTGCTTCTTAGTCTTCTTTTTCTTGGTGAGGAGCATCATTATATCTTGTTTCCCTTTGGCCAGATTCAGAAGAGTCTCTAGAAATTATGTATGTTGGGCCTGGAGATCCTTGACAATTTGTTCGAGGGCCATCTTATACTGAAATAGACAGTAAGTAGATGAAAAAACCTGTATTGGAAAACCTTTTTATGAAATTATGCATAATATGTGAATGAAAAGTTTTCAAATACCTTAGGAGATTTAAATTTGCTAACCGATAGGAAACAAAAACAAATAGTTTTATTAGTAAGTTCAAAATTACAATTGCTTCTTAGGCTTACAATGAAAACAAAAGGGTCTTAAGGAGAAAATAATATAAAATCCTACAACCTAAGATTCAAGTCTCCCACGGACGCTTCCTCTTTGTGTCGATGTATACATCAAGGCTTTGCTCCTCGTGAAGTTGCTTTCTGAGCTATAACACTTTCTTTTCACTTGCATAGAATTGAGTCTCAAAGGTGTCTCTTTATTCCTTGAGTTGAATCCAGGACTTCTGCAATTCTTCAAAGTAAGTGGGCATATCTGGATGAAGGATGGTGTAAGGAATATCCCCCTCGGCAACAGGCTCCACAATTACTGGTAAGACAATGAGATATGGCATCATGAGGTTTTAAGCGCGAGCTCGTATCCATTTAAGGTAGGGCTCCAAAGGGATGTAATTACTTTGTCCTAAAGTCTTGCTATCTATCTTATTTACTGTTGTACCCAAAAATTTTCCCTCCCATTTTCTTCAAGACATTCTTTTATGGCTTCTCAAAACACTCAAGGGTTGACTCGTCAAGATGCATCTCCTAAACCAAAGGCGTACAACTAGGGTTTGGAGTTTCTCAAAGAAATTTGATTTGAAAAGGTCATAAGTGGCTTCCATGGTTCTTCATAGGTTCTTAACAAGGTTCATGTCAAGTTTCAAGCCCTACATCACAAGTTAGCTCAATCAATGACTCAAATGATTGAAAATCAACTGTATTGGTCAAAAATTCAACTGAGGTCAACATACAGTCAAACTTCAAGATTTTTGCTCAACATAAACATTTTGAAGTGATATTCATCATTTTATCAAGGGTTGATCATGATTCCTCAAGGAAAGTCCTCAGATCATCAAAAGTCAAGAATTGCCAAATTAGGGTTTTCCTTAGGAGAAGTCAACCGAGCTTTGACCAGGCATAACCTTCACATGCTTCATCAACTTTTCCCCAACCAAAGCTCATTTTGAAGAAAATAAAATTCTCTACAACTTGGTTTTTATGCTCAAGTCCAAAAAATGCTTCATTTGAAAGATATGAGCTAAAACATTATAGGTCATTTTCAAAAGTCAACAAAAACATTTTTTGTCAAGGCAACTTATGTCAAGATAAATTTTTCAAAAGTAAAAATAATAAACATAGATATTTTAGAGGACATCTTGATATTTCTAAAAAGTCCAATAGCATCTTCAAAATATTAAAATTGAGCAAGTTATGAGTTGCACAAGTTGAGAGATTTTGAAGAAATTCATGAAATGCAAATGGAGCAAAATTGCAATTTTGAACTATTGGGCCTAGGTTTTTATACTCAAATATGTTTATAAGATGTGATAGGACCTCTAAAAATCATTCACACATGCTCGTGATTTTTATTGCTTTTATTTGATTTTTTATTCTTCTAAAAATGAATAAAATTGAATTAAATGATGAAAATAGAGTGTGAAGACTTGGGCCTTTGGATTTCAAACCTTTTGCAAGCCCAAGAAACTTTTGCAAGCTAAACAAATTTGTGAAAGCCATGCCACAATATGTCCAGGTACATGCAAATTCAAAAGAGGCAAGCAATATCTTAAAGATGGCAAGTTTTCAATGTGTTAGATTTTTGTTTCATAAGCCATGAATGCATTTTTTTCTTCCATATTGGTTCACCCTCACCCTCCTATTTCACTCTATATGTATACAATACATTTAGAAGAAATTACCTATGAAATAATTGCATACAAGAGCCCTCCTGAAATTCTCAAAAATCAAAGAAAAGTTGCAAAGTCTGTAACTTTACTTCTTGGCGCTATCAATCCAAACCAAGGACACTAATACATTCATGAGATCCCCAGGACTCTTCCAGGATCCAGATTCAACCCCTAATCATCCCAAATCATCCTCATAACCATCCCACAGTTTTGGTAAAATTTTAAATCTCAAACTCTCTTACCATGTAATTTAAATCAGTTTTATGCATGCATTCTTATTACTATTGATGTTTTGAGCGAATCTGACGTCTTACATGTAAGCATAGATGCAGGAACTCAAATGTATTGGATCAAACGAAGCTCCTGGGCTCAGTTGTCTTGGGCGTAGCCAAACTCGGGAGTGCACCGCCGCATTTCCTTTTGCAAACGCCTGGGCCTGAGATGTTGGGCCTTGCAAAAATCTGATTATTCACCCCCTAACAATTTTTTTTACAACAACTCATTTATATTTCTTTTTGTATTTTATTATTTCATTTACAATTTTATTATTTTGTTTTAAATAATTATTTTTTATTAAAAAATCATAAAAATCAAAAATCACAAAAATATTAGACTTTTTTTAAAAATTAATTAATTTCTTTTAATCATAAAAATAAAAAATCACAAAAAAAATTAGACTTAAGTTTTATTAATTAAATTAATTTTTTATTTAAATTATTTTTAATCATTTTCTTTATTAATTAATTAAGAATTAGGTTTCCATAAATTTAATTTAATTATTTTTCTAAACGAAAAATGCAAAAACAACAAAAACATTTTCTTCCACTTAGATTTTTAGGATTCTTTATATCTTTCTTTCATTCTTCTCCGCGCATTCATTTATTTTTATTTGCATTATTTTCATAAAATTATGTAATTGCACATGGGATGTAACAGTTAAACTAGGACCTTTTACTTTTTATTCCCCATTTTTGGTTTGTAATTCCCCCATCCCGAAGCGATGTAATAGCGTAGATTTATTTTCCGCACTTTATTTCCCGTACTTATATACAATTAACCGCTAGATGAATGCTAATAGACTTGTATGGAAAGCCTTTAAAACAAACGGTAGAAAACCTAAATGTTTAAAGATAAGTAACTGAAACACAACACATTTGCACACACGTATCTCTAAGGTACCTCCACTTGTTTCCTTCAAAATAAAATAATCACGTCTCTCGAACGTAGGAGATTTTAGCAGTGACCCTTTGGTTATAAGATCATAAGTCCCTCGATGAGCCTTTCGACGTTGCCTCCGTAAACGATCTTAAAACCTTAGGGTAATTACTAAAGTATCTTATGAGTTGCCTTTGTGACTGTACAATGACCCTCGCCTGTACCTACTGACTAATAGTAGGATAGCATTGTCTAAAGAAAAAGAGGAAAAGAACAAAGACCATTTGAGTAGGTAGACCGCTTAAAGTTGCTTTCTCATAAAAACAAACAAAACAATTTTTAACACATACACAAACTCTTTTCTAAATATTTTCAAAGAGAAGAAACACTTTGTATACATTCTCAATGATACGAGAAAAATTACAAAATTCTCCGCACCAAGGCGTATTTTCAAAAATATTTTCAAATACAATTACACAAAAAAGCATTTTCAAAGTGAGCTAGCAACTAAGAGCCCGTAGAAAACTACGGATGGAAAGGGTGCTAACAACTTCCCTTTCCATAAACTACCCCCCGAACTCCAAATCTTTAAAAAAGGTCTTTCCTGTTCTTTTCACCCTTTCCTTTGTTCGATAAAAGAAAAGTTGGAGGCGACTCTTGCTAACCGCAACATTTGTCATAAAACGTAAAAAATAGTAAAGTCAGTGCTCCCGCCATATGATAGAACTGGCGACTCTGCTAGGGAAATAAAACTAAAAGTGGGGTTACCTTAGAGCTAGATCATATTTAAAATGCTTTATTTGTTTGACTTGTTTGCTTTACATTTCAGGTTTATGTTTGGGTATTCTTGTATACTTGATACTGGGGCATATTAGGTAAGTATAAATAGATCGTGGGGACTGTACGGCATAATACCAAAATGGTTGAAGCGATGGCTACGTTAGTGTGACACATTTGTTGGTACTAGTATCCTCTATGTTGAATCAAGTAGAATACGGGGCCGCTGTGTGGTGTCATGAAGCACTAACTGACCTTAGAACCTTAGTTGAACAAACTTGGCCATTAGAAAGTAGTGCGATAGCCGGCTTCGGTGCAAAACTGAGGATTAGTTGATACTCGATACTACACTCATTGAGATCGAACTTTCAGGATAGTTCGGCCGCGAGAAAGATTGCTTGAGATGAAAGAATGTCCGATGAAGAAAGATCAGTATTATTGAGATTCCTTAAAACCCGGTTACTTATTTTAGGACAGGTTGAGCCAACTAAAATTCAAGAGGGTACTTACGTACAAACTACATGCAAGCCTAAACCTAAGGCTACTTGTGTGACTTGTTTGTATTCTTTATCTAGCGACGTGAATTCCTTGCAGGACTTACTTGTTTATGTCACCTTGCACTTTTGTTTGGTGCATAGCATACACATCATGAAATCATGCTATAGAATTTTCATTAACTATTTCAAGGATCTCAAAGGGCCTGTGATGCAGGTTATGATAAACCAAACGTCTAGCAAGGGGCAAGAGGATTTATTTTCCTCTTGCCAATGTCGTTGAAGCACGATGTCTTGAGTCAGATGCTATGATCCACTCGACATGGTGAGGTTGATTCTCGTAGAAGGACATTAAATGATACAAAGTTCTTCAACCAAAGCTGCAATCAGAATTCAAACATTTTCTTGTGTTTACCCCGCAAGATCCTTGAAAACATTACACATGTCATTACATAACATGTATTCTGAAGACAGGCTTCTCATTTTCTCGCTGTTTATTTCAGCAAGAAAGATGGCTCCCGAACAGAACGACAGATCTCCAAACTCAAGATGCTCAATTCTAGGAAATGTTCCTGAATCTATCCAAGGGGCAAGATGAATTGAAAGCACTCCTCGCTGGGAACTTGACCAAAAAAAATCCTGACGACAACAAGGATGGCTAGTTGGAACAAATGCAAGATGAGATGGAAAGGATGAGAATCCAGATGAATAGTCAGATTGATCTTATCCAAAATTTAGTTCGGGGACAAGAAGAGTTGAATATTCTCATCAGCAAGCTTCATCAGGACAGATACGACCGTCTGGGGAAAACTGCTAGAATTTGGGGCCTAGTCAATGATCAACCTCCCTTGGAAGACAGGGAATTGGGTTACATGTTCATGCGAGAACATGTTGAAAATAAACTCATAATAAGAGTGATCTCAACCAATCTGTGGGGGCAGTGCAGATCTCTAATCCAGCACTGGTGCAACAACAACAAGGCAATCAGCGTAAGCAAGATACGCCCAAAAATAATTCACCAAAATCAACATGTCATCGGCTCGGATATTGCAACACATGTTGAGGATGAAGTTGATTACGCTGAAGGATCCTCCTCAGAATCCCAACACCTCCTCTCCTTGGTACAATCATAATAAGAGATGTGCTTATCATTCCAATAGTCCTGGGCATGACACTAATAGTTGTTGAGAATTGAATAATAAGATCCAAGACTTGATCGACAAAGGAGTACTGGATTTCACACAAGACAGTCAGACTGGATTCTTCTGTCATCCCTCAAAGGCACACAATCTGAAGTGACAAGTTCAGACGGAAAGGCTTTTTGTTCATTAGAATTTTAAAATTGTAATTTCTTTTGATTGTTCGAACACTTATGTCAAACATTGTTATTTCATTAATGCATTGCATATGTTTGTATTGATTTAGTCCATTCGTTTTCACTATACTGAAACTATGCTTTTACTTCCTTTTTGTGATATTCAACTCTCGATTAAAAGCTGTAAGCCTTTAGAGGGAGGATGATGAAAAAGATACCATAACCTCTACAATATGCTTTTGAACAGACCTGGTTGACGATGTATAGGTGTTGTTTCAAATCCTAAATAGTGGATTTATAAGGAAGATAATCCCTAGTCAACCCATTTGAACCAAAGAAGTAGGAGTTTTCTTTTTCACACAAATTGAAACCTTCAATCATAACCTGGGGCAGGGTAGTCTCTCAGTTAATTCAATGGTGCATTCAATCACAAGCTTCCCCTTCATACACGAAGAGTATTGTCGGAGGTATCCTTCTAAAACAAAAGATGGTGATGGTTCCACATAATTATTAAAATTGGCATTCATTAGATCTTAAAAGAAAATCCCGCTAAGTCAAAACCTATGAAGGAGACTTAAGGAAAAAATCGGGGTATCCCGCTGACTGTAATCACAAAAGAAACAGTTCAGGCAAAAGGTAGGGATAATAAAATAAAAAAAGAGGTTGCTACAAATCCTCAACAAAAAGAAAAGGTTACAAAAATGATTGCCTTCTCAAATAAACTTTCAGTATCCGAACCATCACCAGAATATCAGGGCAAAGATTCTAGACTCAATTGGGATCTAAACGCATAATTAACTGAGTATAGGACTGAAGAACATCATGAAGAACAGGTTGGGTACAAAAAAGTTTGAACCTTTATCCTTTATTTCTTAAACCATGAACCAGGCCACATTACAACCCTTAAAAGTCCTAACTTAAGCATGGGTTATTTCAAAAGCATACTGTTACAAAAGGTATCCTGACTCCTGTAAGGCTTACTATAAATCCTGAGTTGAATTCATATTCTTAAAAATTTCAATTTGTTTACTAAAAATTCATTTTTAAAACTTTAATACAAACATAAGTTTTGCATTTTAAATGACATTGTTTGCGTATGACTAATTGTTCGACAACAGAGAAATTCGCACGACGAATATTCAATGAACAGAAATCCTCTCAATGAACAAAATCACCTCAGATGGAAAAACATTTCCAATAACAAGCGTTTCATAATCAAGGGGCGTGGCATGGTGTGCAACTGATTTGGGGGCAGTCGATTCAAGATTCAAGGAATCTCTCAAAAGTGCTGAATAGCCAGGGGCAGATCTCCATATGAATCACTTGGAAAATTGGACATGAATTCCAGCAAAGGATCACGTACGATCGAGCAAACATTTTTCTGGAAGTGCTACAACACTTACTGCTATGGATAATGACAATTCTCCGCACCCGGTGAACACAAACATAGTCGGAAAATACTACACATAAAAAGACCCGCTAGGTTGACTGGCGTATGCAAAAATAAGGGCATCTCGGCGAACCAAAAGAGTTTGGGAAAAATTAGGGATATATAAATAAAACTATACACCCGACAAGTCGAAAACCTAAAAAGGCAGCTTGGGCAAAAAAGGGTATCCCAGTGGACTGAAAATGTGAAAAGACAGTCCAGACAAAGTTAGGGATTAAAGAGTACGACTATGTCCCGTCATCTCGTCACTTATCTATTCGTAGAAGACTTATCGCCCTGATCAACATTCACCAAAGGCTCTAGAAGTAAAGGTATGTTCAAGTCTCGAAGGATCCCTACAGATCTACTTCCAAGATATTATCCCCACAGAGTAATCTTCACTAGTTCATATATTCCCCATAATTGCCACGGCAGATTACTCTGGTAGATAAAGGAGTATGATTTTCTCCCCATAAATATCACCAACCTATAGAGTTCCAATCAGTATAGTTCACGAAGTTTCTCTTCCTCAGTTGAGCTTGTTCCTCTAAGGTTGTAAAACCCCCTTTCAGACTTCCATTCTCCAGCAGAGTTCATTTCCTTAACAAGGGTGTTTCCTCAACAAGAGTATTTCCCTAACAAGGTTTATTTCTCAAACAGTTTATTATCTTCTAGATATAATTCAGATACAATCTAGATATAGATTCATTCTGACACTCATTCTAGATTCTCTTCTAGATATAGTTCAGATACAATCTAGATATAAATTCATTCTGACACTCATTCTCGGCTCTATTCTAGATATAATGCAGATATAATTAAGATATAGATTCATTCTGACACTCATTCCAGATCCACTACTAGATACAATTCAGTTACAATCTAAATATAGATTCATTTTGATACTCATTCCAGATCCATTTCTAGATACATTTCAGATACAATCTAAATATAGATTCATTCTGATACTAATTTTAGATACAGTTCAGATACGATCCAAATATGGATGTCATTCTGATACTCATTCAGTACATCTTCCAGATACAGTTCAGAAATGATCCAGATATGAATGTCATTCTGATACTCATTTAGTGCATCTTCTAGATACGGTTCATATACAGTCCAAATATGGATATCATTCTGATACGCATTCAATACATCCTCAGATATAATCAAGGCATATATTTATTCTGACACTCCCCAGCTTAAGTTTGGTTTTACCATAAATCACCACCTAAAATCCTATCCCAGTGAAGTTTCCACTATCCCCAGAGAGTTTCTACTGAATATAAACTTCCCCAGATGAGCGGGAAGGTTATCCATCTCTTCTATCCCCATTCAGGGTATAAATTCCCCAATAAAGCAATGAACGACCAATGTTCTTGAAATTTTCTCCCCAAGAAGGAACTAACATTCTCCAATACATTTTCCTCAAGAAAAAGCAGAAATCAATGTTCCCCAGTGGAGTCTTCTCAAAACAGCAAACAGGAGTCCCTAGCGGAAACAATCCCCAGAAGATCAAAGATATACATACTCTTCATCTCCAGCAACAGTCAGAGATTTATTTTCCCCAGACTAAGATGCTGCTCAAATTTACGAATGCACTTCAATAACATTTCACATTCACCATCATATACCAATACCATAGCATATGCATACGAAACACATATAACACAATATCATTTATTTTGAGAACGTCATTATGCAATGTATTTCATACATCATGACATTTCATACAACTAACCCTTTATCTTTTCAGGTAAAGTCTATAAACAGACGAATATCATCAACTATCTACATGACTAGACAAATTTCTCCAGAAACTAAATTCTGAAAAGTATTTCCCTCAAAGACTTTTCCCAGAAAGTCATTCTGAAAAATATCTCTTCTAGATGAAGTCAGGCGTAAACATCTTCTAGTGCATCATTCAAACGAAATCAAGCGCGGATTCCTTCTGGTACCCTTTGAAGTAGTAGTCACCATAGATTCCTTCTAGTACCCTTTGAAGTAGTAGGTACCATAGATTTCTTCCGGTACCCTTTGAAGTAGTAGTCACCATAGATTCCTTCCAGTATCTTGTTGAAGTAGTAGTCGCCATAGATTCCTTCTGGTACCCTTTAAAGTAGTAGTCGCCATAGATTCCTTCTAGTACCCTTTAAAGTAGTAGTCACCATAGATTCCTTCGTGTACCCTTTGAAGTAGTAGTCGCCATAGATTCCTTCCAGTACCTTGTTGAAGTAGTAGTCGCTATAGATTCCTTCTAGTACCCTTTGAAGTAGTAGTTGCCATATATTCCTTCTGGTTCCCTTCGAAGTAGTAGTCACCATAGATTCCTTCTAGTACCTTGTTGAAGTAATAGTCGCCATAGATTCCTTCTGGTACCCTTTGAAGTAGTAGTCGCCATAGATTCCTTCTGGTACCTTTTGAAGTAGTAGTCGCCATAGATTCCTTCTGGTACCCTTTGAAGTAGTATTCGCTATAGATTCCTTTTCGTACCCTTTGAAGTAGTAGTCCCAGTCGCCATAAATTCCTTCTGGTACCCTTTGAAGTAGTAGTCGCCATAGATTCCTTCTGGTACCCTTTAAAGTAGTAGTCTCCATATATTCCTTCCAGTTCCTTGTATAGTAGTAGTCTCCACAAATTCCTTCTGATACCTATTGAAGTAGTAGTCGGGCATAGAATCCTTCCATTACCTATTGAAGTAGTAGTCGGGCATATACACCTTTCGAATACATCTTCTAAAGACCAAGTCAAGCATAAACTTGTTCTTATATTTCTATCAACAATTAGTTTCGATGGCATCAATAAGACCATCTATAACGACTCTCCATCACCTTTGGATGGCATCTATAAGCCCATCTCCATAGACTCTCTATCACCTCTCTAAATGGTGTCTATAAGCCAATCCCCAATACAATCATCCAACAACTTTACCATCTTGTACATACGAGTGTAAATTTCTGGGCACTTAAGTGTTCAATTATCTTCTACCTTCATGTCACGAAAGGCATACATGCCAATCTAACTCTTCAGGTTTAATAAGATTGAACACGAGCAACTTTTGTACCCCAAAATTTTCCCTCCCATTTTCTTCAAGACATTATTTTAAGGCTTCTCAAAACACTCAAGGGTTGACTAGTCAAGATGCATCTCCTAAACCAAAGGCCTACAACTAGGGTTTGGAGTTTCTCAAATAAATTTTATTTGCAAAGGTCACAAGTGGCTTCCATGGTTCTTCATAGGTCCTTCACAAGGTTCATGTCAAGTTTCAAGCCCTACATCACAAGTTTGCTCAATCAATGACTCAAATAATTGAAAATCAACTGTATTGGTCAAAAAGTCAACCATGGTCAACATATAGTCAAACTTCAAGATTTTTGGTCAACATAAAATTTTTGAAGTTATATTCATCATTTGATCAAGGGTTGATCATGATTCCTCAAGGAAAGTCCTCAGACCATCAAAAGTCAAGAATTGGCAAATTAGGGTTTTCCTTAAGAGAAGTCAATTGATCTTTGACCAGGCATAACTTTCACACGCTTCATCAACTTTTCCCCAACCAAAGATCATTTTGAAGAAAATTTAATTCTCTACAACTTTGTTTTTATGCTCAAGTCCAAAAAATGCTTCTTTTGAAAGATATGAGCTAAAATTATAGGTCATTTTCATAAGTCAACAAATTTTTTTTCAAGGAAACTTACGTCAAGATAAAGTCTTCAAAAGAAAAAATTATCAACATAGATATTGTATAGGACATATTGAGATTTCTAAAAAGTCAAAAATTATCTTCAAAAGATGAAAATTGAGCAAGTTATGAGTTGCACAAGTTGGGAGATTTTGAAGAAATTCATGAAATGCAAATGGAGCAAAATTGCAATTTTGAACTAATGGGCCTAGTTTTTTATATTCAAACATGTTTATAAGATGTGATAGGACTACTAAAAAACATTCACACATGCTCATGATTTTTATTGCTTTTATTTGATTTTTTATTCATTTAAAAATGAATAAAATTGAATAAAAAGATGAAAATAGAGTGTGAAGACCTGTGCCTTTGGATTTAAAACCTTTTGCAAGCCCAGCAAACTTTTGCAAGCCCAACAAATTCGTGAAAGCCATTCCATAATATGTCCAGGTTCATGCAAATTCAAAAGAGGCAAGCAATATCTCAAAGATGGAAAGTTTTCAATGTGTTGGATTTTTGTTTCATGAGCCATGAATGCATTGTTTTCTTCCATATTGGTTCACCCTCACCTTCCTATTTCACTCTATAAATACACAATACATTTAGAAGTAATGGACCACGAAATCCTTGCATACAAGATCCCTCCCGGAATTCTCAAAAATCAAAGAAAAGTTACAAAATCTGTAACTTCACTTCTAGGCGCTATGAATCCAAACCAAGGCCACTAATACATTCCTGCGATCCCCAGGAGTCTTCCAGAGTCCACATTCAACCCCTAAGCATCCCAGATCATCCTCATAAACATTCCACGGTTTTGGTAAAATTTTGAATCTCAAACTCTCTTACCATGTAATTTAAGTCAGTTTTATGCATGCATTCTTATTACTATTGATGTTTTGAGCGAATCTAACGTCTTACATGTAAGCATAGATGCATGAATTCAGATGTATTGGATCAAAAGAAGCTTTGGGGCTCATTTGTCTTAGGCCTAGCCAAACTCGGGACTACATCCCCCCATTTCCCTTTACAAACACTTGGGCCTGAGATATCGGGCCTTGCAAAAATATGATTATTCACCCCCTAACATTTTTTTTGCAGCACCTCATTTACATTTCTTTTTTTAATTTATTATTTCATTTACTATTTTAATCTTTTCTTTAAATTAATTCTTTTTTATTAAAAAATCATAAAAATCCAAAATTACAAAAATATTAGACTTTTTTTAAATTAATTAATTTCTTTTAATCATAAAAATCAAAAATCACAAAAAATATTAGACTTAGGTTTTATTAATTAAAATTTTTTATTTAAATTAATTTAAATCATTTTATTTTCTTAATTAATTAAGAATTAGGTTTCCGTAAATTTAATTTAATTATTTTTCTAAACAAAAAAAATGCAAAAACAACAAAAACATTTTCTTCGACTTAGATTTTTAGGATTCTTTACATCTTTCTTTCTTTCTCCTCCGTGCGTTCATTTAGTTTTATTCGCGTTATTTTTATAAAATAATGTAATTGCACATGGTATGTAATAGTTAAACTAGGACCTTTTACTTTTTATTCCCCATTTTTGGTTTGTAATTGCCCGCATCCCGAAGCGATGTAATGGCGTAGATTCATTTTCCGCATTTTATTTCCCATACATATATACAATTAACTGCTAGATGGATGCTAATAGGCTTGTATGGAAAGACTTAAAAACAAACGATAGAAAACCTAAATGTTTAAAGATAAATAACTGAAACACAACACACTCGCACACGCGCACCTCTAAGGTACCTCCACTTGTTCCCTTCGAAATAAAATAGTCACGTCTCTCGAACATAAGAGATTTTAGCAGTGACCCTTTGGTTATAAGATCATAAGTCCCTCGATGACCCTTTCGATATTGCCTCGGTAAATGATCTTAAAACCTTAGGGTAATTACTAAAGTATCTTATGAGTTGCCTTCATGATTGTACGATGACCCTCGCCTGTCCCTCAAAACATCCAACGATAGGGCTACCTACTAACTAATAGTAGGATAGCAATGTCTAAAGGAAAAGAGGAAAAGAACAAAGACCATTTGAGTAGGTAGACCGCTTATAGTTGCTTTCTCACAAAAACAAACAAAACAATTTTTCACACATACACAAACTCTTTTCTAAATTTTTTTCAAAGACAAGAAACACTTTGTATACGTTCTCAATGTTACGAGAAACATTACAAAGTTCTCTGCACTAAGGCGTCTTTTCAAAAATATTTTCAAATACGCTTACACAAAAAAACATTTTCAAAGTGAGCTAGCAACTAAGAGCTCGTAGTTAACTACAGATGGAAAGGGTGCTAACACCTTCCCTTTCCATAACCTACCCCCCAAAATCAAAATCTTTAAAAAGGTCTTTCCTGTTCTTTTCACCCTTTCCTTTGTTGGATAAAAGAAAAGTCGGTGGTGACTTTTGCTAACTGCAACATTTGCAATAAAATGCAAAAACCAGTAAAGTCAGTTCTCCCGCCGTATGACATTTACCATGCCCTAAGCACGTATAAACCTTTGACAATAACCTTGAAAATCATTCCCGTAATCAAATACAATACCCTAGATAAGAATGTCATGAGGAACATCTCTTAGAGCATAACCAAATTAGCGTAAATCTAGAGAAGGTTTGTAAGTAATACCTCCCCTAATCCCAAGGAGTGGAACATTATGGAATTCCCCGCATCGTTCAATGATAGTAACATCTTCCATAGATCGAAAACACCAATATATATCTGAATGAGAGAGCGAGGAGACCACCTTAAACATTGTTCATTCCTCACTACTGATCGGGGAAGGTGAGAAATAAACCACCTGGATAGAAAAGGCATGCAACACATAAGAGTCCCTTGCTTCCTCATATTGCGAGTTTGAAGAGAATGCAAAATATATCCAAGCAAAGTAGACACATGGTTACGAGTGAGGAAAATGTTGACAGAATTCACATGTATGAGTTGGTCTGGATTAGGGAATATCACCAAACCATAGATCAACAAAGCCAAGATTTCTTCGAAAGC
Organism: Vicia faba; assembly: GCA_948472305.1. Classification (NCBI taxonomy): domain Eukaryota; kingdom Viridiplantae; phylum Streptophyta; class Magnoliopsida; order Fabales; family Fabaceae; genus Vicia; species Vicia faba. The sequence goes on along the minus strand of OX451738.1, from coordinate 399,824,456 downwards.
CTAAAAATTCATAGCATCCAGAAACAACTGAGCCTTCTCTAATAGAAATTTAGTAAGAAAACCCTTGACTCCACTTCTTGTTTCCCAATTAGATACAATATCAGACCGCTTCAGATGTAAGGATGCTGCAATTTCTTCAGGTTATGAATCTTTTTCTAAACCAGTGAGAGGTGTCCGACCGAGAACAAGTATTTCCAATAGCTTAGAGAACTCTTTCATTGTGGGTACCAACTGATATTCCAGAAAGGTGAAACAATGATGGGCGGGATCAAAGAACTGGAATAAAACACTCACCATGTCTTCTTCAAAACCCGAGGTAACCAAACTGAGTAGATGACCATGCCTTTTGGTGAATTGAGAACTTTCAGGAAATTTTGAGACTAACTCCTTAAGTTGAGAAGGTATCCTCACAAAACTGGTCCGAATAGTATTTCTACGAGTGGAGGCCATAACCTACAAAATAGAACTAAGATAAATCTCTTGGTCCTTGAAATGGTTAGTGAAAATGATATGGTATGATGTCATGATGTCATGTTCGAACAATTAATCAAACATAAACAAGATACACCAGGCCTTAGGTCCAGGCTTGCATGGATTTTATAGGTAAGTACCCTCTTGAGTTTATTTGGCTCAACCTGTCCTAAAAGAAGTAACCGAGTTCTAGGGATATCATATCACTGATTTTTATTTCATGCATTATTTCAGCTCAAGCATCTGAATTGCGGCCGAAATATCCCGAGAGTCCAATCTCAATGAGTGTAGCATCGAGTATCGACCAACTTAAGTCTGCACCAAACCCGGTCACCTCACTACTTTCTAATGGCTAAGTTGTGTCAACTAAGGTTATAAGGTTAGTTAGTGCTTATGACACCACGCGACAGCCTAACATTCTCCTTGACTGACTCAAGGGACACCAACACAAACCAATGTGTCGCACTAACATAGCCGTCGTTTCAACCATATCGGTCTATGTTGTACAATTTTTACGATCTATTGCTACTTACCTAAAATTACCCCATATTCGGGAATAGGATCTATACAAGAAATAAACCCAAGCATATCCCTAAATATAAAGCATATGAAGCAAGCAAGTAAATCAATAATGGAGAACTAGCTCTAAAGGTAACCCCACTTTTAGTTTTGTCCCCAGCAGAGTCGCCAGTTTTATAATACTGTGGGAGAGCTGACCTTTGAGTTTTACGTTTTATCACAAATGTTGCGGATAGCAAGAGTCGCCACTGACTTTTCTTTTATCCAATAAAGGAAAGGGTGAAAAGAACAGGAAAGACCTTTTGAGAATTTTATGAGCTCGGGGGGTAGGTTATGAAAAGGGAAGGTGTTAGCACCCTTTTCATCTGTAGTTATCTACGGGCTCTTAATCGCTAGCTCATTTTTTAAAATGCTTTGTGTTTGTGTATGTTTGAAAATATTTTGAAAATGCCTAAGTGTGGAAATTTTGTAATGATTCTCGTAACATTGAGAATGAATACAAAATGTTTTTTTTGAAAATATTTGTGAAATAAAGTGTTCGTTTTAAAAAGTTTGTGAGCAATTAACTACGAGTGTTCTAACTACTCAAAGAAGTCTTTGTTCGTTTACTCCTCCTTTAGATGGTGTTACCCTACCATTAGTTAGTAGGAAACCCTATCATTGGATGTGAGGGACAGACGTGAGTCATCATACAGTCATAAAAGGCAACTTGTAGGATGCTTTAGCAAGTTTCATAAGGGACTAAGATTGTTACCGAAGGCAGCATAGAAGGGTCATCGAGGGACTATGATCTTTTAACCGAGGGTCTTTGCTAAAGCATCCCACGTTCGAGGGACATGATTGTTTTTTATCGGAGGCAATAAGTGAGGGTCACCCTAGAGGTGCGCATGTGCAAAGTGATTGATTTCAAGTATTTTTCTTGAGATTATGTTATCTAACGTTGGTTTTCTACATCTTGCCATGCACGCATAATTAATCTAGCAGTTAAATATGTATAAGTGCAAAAAGTAAAATGCCGGAAATTAAATCTACACTATTAGAATGCTTCGGGGATGAGGAGTACAAACCATAAACTGGGGAAGAAGGAAATAAACCCTAATTATCTATTACAAACTTTTGACAGTTACAATATTGAAAAATAATGCGAAAAAGTAAATGAGCGCGTATAGAATGAAAAGGGAAAAGATGTTTAAAAAAAAACCTAAACATTTCTAAGCATTTAAGAAAATATTTTTGATGTTTTTCTTTTTGGTTTAGAAAAATATTTGAAGTGTGATATAATAATTAAACCTAATTCTAATTAATTAATTAGTTAATTAATAAATAAAAACAAACTTATGATTAAGTTAATTAATTTTAATTATCAAAAATTAAATTAATTAATCAAGAAACCTAAATCTAATTTTTTAAATATTTTTTTATTAAATAAAAATGATTAGAAAAGAAAAAGTTAATTAAAACAAAAAAGAAAGTAAAATGGGCCTGGGTGTAAACAAGTAAAATGGGGGTGAGAAAAAAGCAAAAATATAGCCCTAAACTAGACAAAGCCCAGGTCTGTGTTGGATTCAGTGCAAAGGGTCTTTGATGGTTCATGGTGGAAATACGCGTTTGAGGCATTCAGATCTGGCTTGATGAGAACTGATGGTCAAGGCTGGAGATGTATGGTGCGCGTGTTGGGCTTGTTTGTATGGGATCTGTAAACAGAAAATGTTAGAAAATAAAATGCCAGAGGTAGGGATCGAACCCATTCCCTGGCACACCAAAGCCTTTGCACGCTTCTTTCTACCATTGGGACGGTTGTTTCATCCCGTAGAAACACAACCATCATTAAATATATTACAAACCAAAAATGGAAAATTTGAAATTGCCAGCACAACTCTTTCTTCTTCCTCGCACGCTCACGGACAACAACAACACCATTTTTCATTCTTTGATTTTTCGAAAATGCTCATTTCTCAACCAAATTGAAAGATGTAAACATCAAACTTGTTTAATTTTTTACAAGGAATCCAACCATATAATTTTCAAAAGCTATGGATTAAATATTAAAATGAATTTTGTTTGGTACCAAACTGAAAACCTAATATTTCAGAAAACTCAATTCCAAAATTCTCATCACACAGTCAATTAAAATGAAATCTAAAGGCATGCTTAGCTTCATAGACATGATATCTACATTTTTACTTTAGAATATATATGAAAATGATGCTTAAATAAGGATTTCAAAGTTTGAAAAGTGTACCAAGTTGGAGAAGGTCCAACGCTTCTTCAAGCACTTCCAGAAGTAAGATGGTGATTTCTTTAGCTTACTAGGACCTCCTTGAGTGTATTCCAGCCCCTACTTTGCTTGGAGGATGGCTGGAACGTTCTACCCAAGTCAAGTTGCAAGGTTAGATTTTGAAAATAGAGGATGATGATGGAGTGATTACAAAAGTGAAACAGGTGTTTGGATCACTTCTATATGGTGTATTAATGATGATTAATGGCTGGTTTGCAAGGATATTGTAGGAGTTACGAGTTTCAAAGTTTTGGACTTCAAAGCTCAATAATGGAGGTTTTGTAGCCAATTTGGATTCAGGAGAGTTTGAGAGGATTTGAGGGCTTTTCCATGGGTGTGTTGGCTTGAAAATGACCTCTCTATTTATATGCAAAAGGTTGAGGGCAAGGGCTGATCAGGTTTGAGCCTTAAGGTTTTGAGACTTGGTTGAAATGTAAGTGAGAAAGTTACATGAAGATCATGATTCCAATGCATCAATAATGTGATTGGTAGGATTAGAGATGTTACTTATGAGCATTCATGTTGAGTATGATCAGAAGAAATAAGTTAGAGGCTCAAGGAGTGGACTTTGTGATTAAAGTGGTCTTTATACAAATGGATATGGAGCTTTTTGCAATATCATCCAAAGATGGTATGATCAAGTGGATAAAGCTTCAAATCCTTGTGTAATGCACCATAATTTTGTGTAAATATATGATTATGTGGAGATTCAGAAGCAACATGGCCTGAAAAGTGATATTGAATGATAAGGTTATGAGATTTGCTCTTGAGTTCTTCACAAAATGACTTGAAATTCAAGCATGAAATGCCTAACTTCATCTCTTTGATTCTCCTTTCTCAAGCATGATATTTTTGTGCTCTTGGAAATTTTTAAAAGCTTGAAACATTATCTTCAACATTCATGTTGATCACTTTGGCTAGATCAACAGGGAAATTTGTGAAAATTGGCCCAGAAGTTGAGATAAAAAACTGATCAAAAATATTTCTAAGTGTTAGATAAAAAGTATCAGAACTACATGGGCCCATATCTCTTAATCCAATCACTTTTTAAGGATCACCCCATGTTAACAAAGTTGTAGAATTCAATTATCCCTACAACTTTCATGTTGAAAGTTTTCCTTGAATTAGTTTTTATCTTAGTGAAAAATGGCCATAAAGTAGTGACTTTGTTAAAAACAAAACACTTAGAATTTTTTCTAAGTGTTGGAAACTTTCTAATTTTGACTTTTGTTGACTTTTTCTTGATTTTCTTGACTTTGTTGATTTTTGATGATCAAACTTGATAATTTTTAATGTTTTGATGATTCTTAATTTTCGAATTCCAATGTTGACCAAAAAGTCAAAGTTTGACTTTTGTGTGACTGTTGACTTTTTTATCAATTGATTCAATTCTTCAACTATCAACCACTTGTATCTTTGGAAATGTCTTGAGCCATGTAATTAGGTCAATATATTGTATTTGAGCCCTTGAGATCATGATTTAGTCCATTAGGTCATGCACTAGGCCAAAAGTCAATGATCAATCATTTTCAATCGAAACCCTAATTTAGCTTTTTTTGACCTTTGATGGTTTGAGGGCTTTCCTTGAGGAATCATGATAAAACCTTGATCAAATTATGAATATCACCTTAAAATGTTGATGTTGACAAAAAAATTTGAAGTTTGACTGTATGTTGATCATAGTTGACTTTTTACCCTATACAATTGACTTTCAATCTTCTGAGCCATTGACTGAGCAAACATGTGATGCAATACTTGAAACTTGACATAAGAATTATTGAGGAGCTATGATGAACCATGAAATTAATTTGAGACCCTTGCAACCAATCTTCCTTGAGAATCACAAAACCCTAGTTGAAGACCCTTGCTTAGGAGGAGGTTTGACAAGTCAACTCTTGAGTGGCTTTGAGTATTTTGAGACCTTTATGAGCATGTTTTGAAGAAAATGGGAGGGAAACTTTTTGAGAACAACAGATAAAAAGGCTTTAGGATATAAGAATTCCATCCCTCTTATACCTATCTCAAATGGGTACGAACTCGTGCTCAAAACCTTATGATGCCATATCCTGCTGTCTTACAAGTAATAATGGAACCTGTTGTCATAGGAGATGTTTCTCACACCATCCTTCATCCAGACATGCCTACTGACCTTGAAGAATTACATAAATCTTAGATTCAACTCAAGGAAGAACGAGACACCTTTGAGACTCAATTCTATGCAAGTGAGAAGAAAGTGTTGGAGCTCACGAATCAACTTCACGAGGAGCAGAGTCTTAACACATATATCAACACGAAGAGGAGGCGTCTATGAGAAACTTAAATTTTTAGGAGTTTTTTTTAATTTATTCCTTTGAAATCTTTTGTATTCACATAAACTTATTAATAAAAATCTTTTTTTCTATTTCCTTTTTGGTTAACAAAGTTAAATCTCATAAGGTCATTGAAAACATTGCATATACATATCATGCATATCACTACATGACAGGTATTTCAAGACAACTTTCTTATCTTTTTGCTGTTTATTTCAGCAGAAAGAATGGATCTTGAACAAACAGTTAAAGATCTCCAAGCTCAGAACACCCAGTTCCAGCAAATGTTCCTGAGTCTAGCCAAAGGGCAGGAAGAGCTGAAGGCCCTCATCACTAAAGAGAGGGGAGAGAAAATCAAGAAACTAGCTGGCGTTTGAAGAAGAAAATGATGACCAAGAGGAAAATGATACAAGTATGAAGGCTGACAACCAGGGTTCTGATGAAGAAGAAGTGAACTATACAGATGAACAATATCCTTCGGATCACGACAAGTACAAGAAGCTGGAAGAACGTCTCAATGCTATGGAGATCCAGAGAGTTTTTGGGTTGGATTTTGAAGAGCTGGGTCTTATCTCGGGGGTTGTTATTCCTCACAAATTAAAGGCCCCCGTCTTTGCCAAATATGACGGTTTGTCTTGTCCTAAGCTTCATTCGCGGTCTTATGTCCGAAAAGTCCAACCCCATATTACTTATAGAAGCTTGTCAGGGACGCAATTAGAATGGTTCTATCAGCTAGAAGGAACCAACATTCACACTTGGGAAGACTTGGTTGCTACTTTCTACAAGCAGTACAAATATAATGCTGACCTTGCACCGACTCGGGTGCAATAAAAAACATGTCTATGGGCTCGAACGAGGGTTTCAAAGAATATGCCTAGAAGTAGAGAGACTTAGCTGGAAGGGTGTAACCTCCCTTGTCTGATCGGGAGCTAACTGATATGTTCATGGGCACTTTGACAAGTCCCTTCTTCAATCTGCTAATTCGGAGTTCTTCATCTGGTTTTACTGAGCTAATCCTGACTGGGGAACAAGTTGAAAGGGGTATCAGGAGCAGAAAGATTCAAGTGGTTGTGTCTTCTAGTGTTATTAAGAAGACGTTCAACAATAAGAAAGAAACCAATATTGTCTACGGCCAGAAGGGTCGTGGTAAGAATGATCACCATTAGTATGTGGGGGAGGTGTTTATTTCTAATCCTACACCTGTTCAACAACAACATGGGAATCAACATAGGTCAGACGCTCCGAGGAGGCAGTTCACCAAAATTAATATGCCATTGTCTCAAGCATTTCAACACCTATTGAAATCAGAATTGAGAACACTGCATGATTCTCCTCAGAATCCCATCACCTCATATCCTAAGTACAACCCAAATGCGAAGTGTGCCTATCATTCTAACAGTTCTGAGCATGACACCAACAACTACTGGTCCCTGAAGAACAAAATCCAGGATATGATCAACGCTAAAGAGATTGAATTTGATCCTCCTGAGACCCGTAATATGATCACTGTGCCTATGCCCAATCATGGTAAAGGTGTTAATGCTATTGACGATGTTTCTTATGTTTCCACCATAAAGGACTTGACAACTCCCTTGATAATCATTAAAAATAATCTATTGCAAGTCGGTTTATTTCCAGGTTGCCTTGAAAGTTGTTACCATTGTGCGTCCCAAGATGATGGTTGTATGTGGCTGAAGAAGGGTATTCAACATTTGATTGATATCCGTGAAATTCTGTTTGAGAAGACTCTGTCTGTGAAGAGTTTTCATGAAAGTATGTCTCAAGAGGTGAGACTTGAAGATGTTTCTATAATCACAATTTCCAATACTCCTATAAGGATCAGCTCTAAAGGTCCTATAAGGATTCCTGCCGATCCTAGGGTGGCTCCCCTAATCATTACTGCACCGGGGCCAGTCCCATATTCCTCTGACAAGGTTGTTCCCTATAATTATGGAGCCGAAGTTTATTACCATGGTGTTAAGAAAGAACCATGGATTTCTGAAGATGAAGATATTGAAGTTACCAACCTCAATGTCGAAAATATTGTCAGGAATAGTAAAGTTAACTGAATAGGAAGGGTCTTCTCTCAAGAGATCTCTCCTCCAAAGAATATCATAACACCAGTATGTATCCCTGCTGCTGGGTCAACTGCTGACACCCGAGGAAAAGAGAAGGTGACTGAGCCTGCCCAGGCGGAAGTTCCATCAAAATATGTTACTGTTGAAGATTATTCCAAGCAAGAAATGGATGAAATACTAAAAATCATCTACAAAAGTGACTACAATATCGTTGAACATTTGGGACAGACACCCTCCAAAATATCCATGTTATCCTTGTTATTATGCTCTGAAGCCCAAGCTCAGGCTTTGGTAAAATTCTTGAAGACTGCTCATGTACCTCAAGAGACCTTTGTTGATCAGTTTTAGAATTGTATTGTAAGCCTAACAACTGATAATGGACTAGGCTTTTCTGATGCTGACTTAACACCGACTGGAAAGAATCATAACACGACCCTGCACGTCTTTATTGAGTGTAGGGGCACAAACTTGGTGCATGTGTTAGTGGATTTGGGTTCCTCATTAAATGTATTACCTAAAGGTGCTCTAGATAGACCGGACTGTGAATGGGTTGAGCTAAAACCCAATGATATCATGGTTAGAGCCTTTAATGGGTCAAGGATAATGGTACACAGAGAGGTTGATCATCCAATCAAGGTGGGGTCTCAGGTTTTTGACTCCACCTTCTATGTAATGGATATTCGTCTGCCTATTCCTGTTTGCTTGGACACCCCTGGATTCATGGGGCAGGTGTTGTTACCTTTACCTTGTACCAAAAATTAAAGTATCCTGTGAAAGGGAAAATTGTTACGGTTTATGGAGAAGAAGATTATATGGTGAGCCATTTGAATTCATTAAAATATGTTGAGATGGATGGTGAATTCATTGAGACTCCCTTGCAGACCTTTGAAGCAATTCCTCCGATGATTGTCGTTGCTACAGCTACTCCTAGGGTTACCAAGGATCCCCCAAGAATGGCTTCTTTGAAAGATTCTATAGATGTGGTAGAAGAAAGTGGTTGCACTATTTGGGGCCAGCTTCCTGACATTCCTTACAAGTCCAACAAATTTGGTTTGGGTTTCACCTCAGAGGCTCATAAGGAGATTCGTCGTGCTCGTGCTGGGAGACCACCTTTCTGTATCAATAATAATGGAGTCAATGCTATAAGACACTGATAGTGATTGTGATTTGGACAACTGGATATTCCCTACTACTGGCGGTGGACTCAACAACTGGAAGGCTAAAGACTATATACCAATCTCCTTTATTCAAAAGTAATAGCTATTTCCTATTTTATTGCTTTCAAGTTTTTGGGATATGTAATTTTTAAACAATAACTTTAAGCCATGTGTCTTACCCGGGGCACAACAGTTCACTTGTTAGGGTTGTTATCTTTCATCCATATAGGCTAATCTAATAAAACATTGGACGTTTTTGCATTAAAATTTTGCACTCTCTGTCTTTTCATTACTTTGTTGCCTTCGAATATAGCTATGTGTTTCTTACACACACTCATAAACTACATTGCAGATCCACATCCACTCTAGATCTTGTCAATATTGATTCTACTACTGCCACTCATGACTTTGAAAATATGATCTACCAAGTCGAGGACGAAGGTGAGGAAGATTTTGAAATACCTGGAGAACTTGCCAGAATCTTAATACAAGAAGAAAAGGCTATCCAACCACATGAAGAGCCAATCGAAGTTGTAAACTTAGGTATCGAGACAGACTGGAAAGAAGTTAAGATATGCGCCAATTTAAAGAGCAGTGTCAGGAATATGTTAATTCAGATGTTGCATGACGAGGTTGAGATCTTTGCTTGGTCGCACGAAGACATGCCAGGGCTCGATACTGATATTGTGGTCCATCTTCTGCCAATGAAAGAGGGTTGTTCTCTGGTTAAGCAGAAGGTTCGTTGCATGCATCCCAAGATGTCAGAGAAGATCAAAGTCGAGGTAATGAATAAATTCAACACAGGCTTCTTAGTATTGGTATCATATCCTCAATGGGTTGCTAATATTGTTCCGGTACCAAAGAAAGACAAAAGTGCATATGTGTGTAGACTACAGGGATCTGAACAGGGAAAGCCCCAAAGATGACTTCCCACTTCCATATATTGATGTTTTGGTCGACAACACTGCTCAACACATGGTATTCTCTTTCACGAACGATTTCACGGGTTATAATCAGATCAAGATGGCGCCTGAAGATATGGAAAAAACTACCTTCGTCACACAGTGGGGCACTTTCTGCTATAAGGTCATGCCTTTTGGGTTGAAAAACGCCGGCACTACTTATCAGTGTGCCATGGTAGATTTATTCCATGACATGATTCATCACGAGATAAAGGTTTACGTCGACGACATGATAGCAAGATCACAGACTGAAGAAGAGCATCTTGATCATCTACATAAATTATTTGAAATAATGAGGAAGTATAAGCTAAGGTTAAATGCGAACAAGTGCATCTTTATGGTGAGATTCGGTAAACTCCTAGGTTTCTTCGTCAGTGGTATAGGTATTGAGGTTGATCCTGCCAAGGTCAAATCCATCTAAGAAATGCTGGATCCTCATACTGAGAAGGAAGTCAGAGGTTTCTTAGGACGAATTAATTACATTGCCTGATTCATTTCTCATCTGACTGCTACTTGTGAACCAATCTTCAAGTTGCTAAATAAAGATCAAGTAGTAAAGTGGAACGACGACTGCCAAATAGCCTTTGATAAAATTAAGGAGTACCTATAAGAACCTCCAATTCTGATGTGACCAGTTAAAGGAAGACCTCTAATCATGTACCTAACAGTGCTAGAGAACTCAATGGGATGTGTACTGGGGCAGCATGACGAGTCTGGTCGAAAATAGCATGTAATATACTACCTTAGCAAAAAGTTTACCAACTGTGAAACAAGATATTCACTACTCGAGAAAACTTTCTACACTTTGGCATGGGATGATCACCGACTAAGGCAGTATATGTTTACTCATACTACTCTATTTATTTCTAAAATGGATCCCATCAAGTACACATTTGAGAAGACAACTCTCTCCAGGAGAATAGCCCGATGGAAAATAGTCTTGACAGAATATGACATTCAATACACATTTCAAAAAGCAATCAGGGGAAGTGTATTGGAAGATCATTTGGCACATCAAGCCGTAGACGACTATTAGTCAATGAATTTCGAATTCCCGGACGAGAACATTATGCTAGTTACATATTATGAAGAACTTGGACCGTATAAAGGACCTGAGCCAAGATCCCAATGGACTATGGTTTTCGATGGAGCTTCTAACGCACTTGGCAACAAAATTGGTGCTGTAATTATCTCTCCTCGGGGTTCCCATATACCCTTCACCACCATATTATGCTTTGATTGTACCAACAACATGGCCAAATACGAAGCGTGCATTATGGGTATTAAAGCTGCTATTGACCTAAGAATCAAGTTGTTTGATGTATATTGGGACTCAACCCTGGTGATCAGTCAGATCAAAGTATAATGGGATATGAAGCACCCGAATCTCATTCCTTATAAAGAGCATGTGTCAACATTGATCCCATATTTTAAGAAAATTACCTTTGAGCACATCCCACGAGAAGAGAACCAGTTGGAAGACGCATTGGCTACAATGTTATCTATGTTCAAAGTTATGGGATAACGAAGCTCCTCGAATCACTATCGAAATATTAGACGAACCAACACATTGCTATGAAGTTGACACTGCCAGAGTGGAAGAAAAACCTTGGTTTTATAAAGTGAAGAGGTATCTTGAGACTCAAGAATACCCTGAAGGCGAATCTATCAATGACAAGAAATTTCTATGGAGGTTCTCGACTAAATTCATCTTGAGCAACGGAATCTTGTACACGCACAATCATGATTCTACTCTGCTTCATTGTATGGACAAGAAGGAACCAGAAAATATTATGGAAGATAAGCACGAAGGTATCTTTGGAACTCACTCCAGTGGGCATACTATAGCTAAGAAGATTTTGAGAGCATGTTACTATTAGTCGACTATGGAAATCGACTGTCACCACCATTCAAGAACCTGTCACAAATGCTAGATCTACACCAATAAAGTACATATGCCTCTAGTACCTCTGAATGTCTTGACTTATCCCTGGATATTTGCGATGTGGGGCATTGATATGATTGGAGAGATCAAGCCTACTGCTTCTAATGGACATCGTTTCATTCTCGTCGCCATTGATTACTTCACCAAGTGGGATGAAGAAGCCTCGTTCACCTATATTACCAAGAATTTCGTGGCCCGATTCATCAGGAATAAACTTATCTGTCAGTATGGTATCCCCGAGAGAATCATCACGGACAATGGAACCAATCTCAACAACACTATGATCGCGGAACTCTACACACAGTTCAAGATCAAGCACCATAACTCTTCTACATATCGACCGAAGATGAATGGTGCAGTGGAAGCCGCAAATAAGAATATTAAGAAGATTATGCAAAATATGGTTGTGACCTACAAAGACTGGCACGATATGTTACCATTTGTTCTTTATGGCTATCGCACTTCGGCTAGAACACCAACTAGGGAAACCCCATTTTTTCTGGTCTACGGTATGGAAGTTGTCATACCTATCAAAGTTCAGATTCCTTCTCCGAGAATCATGAAAGATGCAGACTTAGACGAAGCCGAGTGGATTCAAACTAGGTTGGATCAGTTGAATTTGATTAACAAGAAAAGGCTTGCGGATGTCTGTCACGGTCAAAGGTATCAAAAGTGTATGATCAAGGCATTCAACAAGAAAATCAAGCATCGGGTGTATCAGACTGTTGACTTGGTAATAAAGCACATCATCCTATTGCAGGGTGATCTCATGGGCAAATGGACTCCCACCTATGAAGGGCCATTTGTAATCAAGAAGATATTCTCAGGCGGTGCTATGATACTGACCACCATGGACGGTGAAGATTTTCCGCACCCTGTGAATACAGACATAGTTAAAAGATAATACGCATTAAAAACGACCCGCTAGGTTGACTGGTGTTGTACCCTAAAATTTTCCCTCTCATTTCTCAAGACATTTCCCACAAGATCCTCAATAGCTCAAGCTTGCACAAGGATTGACTAGGTCAAGACATCTCCTCAACACTGGTACCTCAAATTAGAGTTTGAGTTTTCACAAGGATAATTGGACTTTTAATGCCTCATTTTACTTTCATGGATCATTATGGACCTTCAAGTTTTCTCATGTCAAGTTTCAAGTCTTGCAGTTCAAGTTTGCTCAGTCAATTGATCAGATGACCTAAAATCAACTGTATTGGGTAAAAAGTCAACTATGGTCAACTTACAATCAAACTTCAAGATTTTTGGCTCATATCAACATTTTGAATTCATATGTATCAATTGATCAAGTTTGGATCACCACTCCCCAAGAAAATTGATTAAATCACCAAAAGGGTAAAATGGTCAAAATTCGGGTTTTGACTCAGAAGGCTTGATTTTTGACTTTTAACCTAATACATAACTTATTGGCTTGAAACATGATATCAAGGATTCAGATGCATCGTCTTGACCTAATTGTATGGTTCAATTCATTTCTCAAGATCAACTGATTGACAATTGAAATTCAGTTAACTAATGAAAAGTCAATTGATACACCAAAAGTCAAACTTTGACTTTTTGATCAAATTTAGTTTCAAAGATTACATTTCATCAAGACATTCAAAAATATGAACTTGATCATCAAGAAATCAAGAAAGTCAAAATTCATTTTGAAAAGTAAAAGTTTCTAAGACTTAGAAATTTTTCAGTGTTTTATACAATGTTTTCTTCATGACTTCATGTCAATTTTTCACCATGATGCAAGATGATTCAAAGAAAACTTTCAACTTAAAGTTGTAGATCTTGATGAGATCTACAAACTTGTATTAGAGGGCTCATATCCAAATAATGCTTATATTTTGAGTTATAAGGCCATAAAGTCATGAACTTTTTCTTAAAACACTTAGTGAAAATTTGACCTAGTTAGGCAGATTTTTGGTACCAACTTCATATCAACTTTTCACATAATTCCAATTGAATTCTTCAAAAACTGAAGCCAGCCACGCAGGAAGCTGGGCCAGCGCATTTGGGCCCAATAACCTTATGCTTTTCACACCCTCTCAATTCCTTTTGTACATCAGGCCCATTTATTTTTATTTTTATTTTTGTTCTTTTAAATTAATTAATTATTTTCTTTTTAACTAATTTTATTTAAAATCAGACAAAAAATCACAAAAAAATTATATTTAAGTTTTTAAATAACTAATTTAATTTTTATAAATAGGAATTAATTAATTTAACCGCACCTTGATTTATTTTAAGTAATTAATTAGTAAATTAATTAGAATTAGGTTTAATTATTATTTCACACTTCAAATATTTTTCTAACAAAAAAACATCAAAAATATTTTCTTAAACGCTTAGGAATATTTTAGGGTTTTTTTACCATCTTTTCCCTTTTCAATCTCTGCGCGCTCAGTTACTTTTTCGCATTATTTTCCAATATTGTAATTGCATGAAAGTTTGTAATTGATAATTAGGGTTTATTGCTTTCCTCCCCAATTTATGGTTTGTACTCCCCATCCCCAAAGCGATGTATTAGCGTAGATTATTTCCCGTATTTTTATTTTTTGCACTTGTATATATTTAATTGCTAGATTAATTAGGCGTACATGGCAAGACATAAAAATAAAACGTTAGAAAACCTAATCTTAAGACAAACACTTGAAATCAAAACACTTCGCTCACGCGCACCTCTAGGGTGACCCTTACTTGTTGCCTCAGATTTAAACAACCATGTCTCTCGAACGTGGGATGCTTTAACAAAGATCCTTTCGTTAAAAGATCATAGTCCCTCAATGACCATTCGATACTTCCTTGATAAACGATCTCAGTACCTTACGATAATTTCTAAAGTGTCATACGAGTTGCTTTTGTGGCTGTACGAATACCAACGCCTGTCCCTCAAAACATCCAATGATAGGGCTACCTACTAACTAATGGTAGGATAGCACTATCTAAAGGAAAGGAGGAAAAGAACAAATAATTTTTGAGTAGGTAGATAGCTCGTAGTCGCTTTCTCACAAACAAAAAAATTTCCCACATATACACTCTCTTTTCTAAAATATTTTCAAATACAAACACTTTGTATGCATTCTCAACGATACGAGAATCATTAAAAAGTTTTCCAAACTTAGGCATCTTTTCAAAATATTCTTTCAAACACACAAACACAAAGCATTTTCAAAAGTGATATAGCGATTGAGAGCCTATAGATAGCTACGGATGAAAAGAGTGCTAACACCTTCTCTTTTCCTAACCTACCCCCCTACTCAGAAAAATTCTCAAAAGGTCTTTCCTGTTCTTTTCACCCTTTCCTTTATTGGATAAAAGAAAAGTCGGTGACGACTCTTCCTATCCGCAACATTTGCAATAAAACGCAAACCAAAAAGTCAGTTCTCCCACCGTATTACACTAACCATACTAACTATGATGCAAGAAGTTGACACCATGGACATAGCTTTGAGAGGAAGAGCCCAAAGGAGGTGTTTTGAGGCACTAGCTGCGATAGAAATGACACTTACCTTCTACCCTGATGGCCCTTCCATGACCACCTTAGGTATTAGAGATAGTGTTATGTTTTTTTCTAAACCAAGTAGGTTGGGACGCTTCTCCTTTGAGAAGAAGATTTAGTTCTTATAGAAAGTTGACCTTAGAATTCCTGAGCTCACTCCTCTTTCTCCTTGACCATGGTTTAGGATTCAATAGAGGCCTAACCACTTTTAGAATGTTTGGTATAGAATACCGTTATAATAACCATGAACTTGCTAACCTATTAGGATTTCCTAGTGGCCCGCATGTTTTTACCTGTACCCAAGAGGACCTTCTTATGGACCATGAACATGGATACTTCTTGGATAGTATAACCGGAGATAGAAACCCTGAGCTTGATAATATGTTTTCTTAAAGTATTCATAACCTTCTATCTGCTACCTCTATAAGTTCATTTCCCACACCCTTTTCGGAAAACCATAAAACATTACTAATGTGTCAAGAGATGAGCTTTTCATTATGTATTGTGCCTCTAGAAACCACCATGTTAATGTCGTTACCTAAATGATAGCCAATTTTGACAGTATTGCTCAAACTGATCATGCACATGTATTGGTGGGAGGTCTAGTGACCATGATAGCAAATGATATCAGAATGAAACAACCACTCCTAGGACTCCATCCTCTAGGTAGATTCCAAACCATGGATATACAGTTCTGTTTCAACACCTGCATAATTAAAATCCTTGGCCCTAGAGAATTTGAACTTTTAACCAATAAACAGGTTATACAACTATTTAACTTACCAAACCTGAGAACATTTATTCATAACTAAAGAAATTGTCTTTTTGATCTGGAAGTACAACCATCTTCACCTCCCATTTCTCCCGAAACACCTCAAATTTATGACCACAATGATGCTTTCCTTTCTGACACCGAAACTGATACCAAAACACCACCTTTTATCATCATTTTACACCCATTGAGCAAACTACACCTTCACGTGCTTTTGTTGCTTCAGTTGCCTTGACACCCCCCTCTGGTGATCATGTTATTGCCTTACTTGCTGTGCAAAATGAGTTAAACTGCTTAAGGGAAAAATTCACCAAACTGCGCGTCGAGTTTCATGGCTTTATGGACCTAGAAATAGAGCAAGTTGACCACATTTTTCATAATATCCACTCATCAGCTCTCAATACTAACAGTAGTGGCTAACACTGCTTGACATTTTGCAAAACTCTAGATTTTATTGTTTTTTCTATTTTACTTTATGTTTAATTGTTGTTTCTTTTTTGTTTCTTAGACTACTATTTGGAAGAATTCTAAATTTCTGGATTATATTAAAATGTTTGACATGATATGTGATATTTACATTTATAATATGATTTAATGTTACACTATTAATCTGCTTCGTACTGATATAAAATATCTCTGTGTGCCTGAACGTATCATTTTGTACGTTCATTATCAATTGTCCTAGAAATTAGGAGTTTCTGTACTATGTCGTTTGCCACACTTTCTGTGACGATCTCCAGACTCTTTTGAAGTGTGCCACTCGGCACACATTCTGTGCCCCTTGGGACAGATTAAAAACCAACACCCATGTATCTGTTTCGAATAGATAATAGATTCATTCTTTTCTTTTCATCTTCTTCCAAACGTTAACCCCCTTTAAAACCCTTTACTCCATATTCCTCACCCCTACCACTCCACATCCTCTATTTCCAAAAATTATCATTAAACACCATTAAACTCCAATCCCTGCATTCTTTACTATTCTGTTATAGCACTTGAGGAACAAATATAAAAACCCACAACCTTCTGTCATCTTCCCGAAACCGAACCATTCCACCTTCTTTGCATCTAATTATGTCTCGAAGAGTTCAACACACAAGAGGAGAGCCTGACCTTTCTGGAATCGAGTTCAGGATTAGTGAAGCTGGTGAAGCTTAATACCAGAAGTTTTATCAATGTTCGTTTACCACAACGAGGTATGTTGATGTTAACTGCCTACGTGAGTTGGGATTGTTAGAGAGTGTGCAATGGCTACTTCTTAATTCTGACCTATCTTATGTGTGCACCCTGAACCATCCAACTTATGAATCTTTGACCTTGGAATTTTTTCTCTCTTTTTCCTACAACACCCCACCTGATGACAGCATGTACCTCATGGGAACTTCTAACTTTCGATTGTTTAACGATGAGTACACTATGAATCAAGAGGTTCTAAGTGTTTTGTTATGTTTTCCTCCTGGAGGAGAAGCGCACTACCGAATCCCTCCAGAAGCCGGTTGGGCATCGACAACATTCGCTCTATGGAAAGTTTTAACCGGTGAGTGATCTTCAAGTTAGGAGGGTCTTTTTATTTAACTATCCATAATCCTTTCATCCGTTACTTTCATCGCATCGTTTCCAATACCAATTTCGGGAGGGCAAACAACAACAAAGTTAATTACCAAGAATTGTTTTTCCTTCACTTCACCTTCATGCCTGGTTGGAAGATTAATTCCAGTGCGTTCCTCTTGGCACACATCCAGTCTCTATGTGCACAAGGTACTACTCTTTTATGTATTGGAGGTTTATTTACCTCTATATCGCTTACTCTGAACTTGGGGGACAAACAAGTGAATCTTCCTTCACTACCAGCTTTATTTATTAATATTGACAACTGCCGTGTTGGACACCTTATTAAGGCTAGAGATGATGGAAGATACAATCCTATGGTGCGGAACAAAGTAGTTCTAAGTCTTATTTTTCCAAATCCCCAGCTTACCAATGTAACAGATATGGATAAATGGTGTTATGATCTAAAAGCTCATACTCTTGGTGAGAATGTTCAAAATAATCCGGGTGGCCCAAGCAATGCTGAGCCAGATGAAATGGAGCAAGTGCTAGAGTAAGACGCTCCCAAGACTGACACTCACCAACATTCTGCACAAGTTCCTATCGAGAATCTTGTAGGTTCATCATCCGGGCACCATCCCCGAAGAAGAAGAAACCAAAGGCATCCAACTACTCTTGATGATATTTATGCTGAAATGTTGCGCCATAACGAAGTTGAAGCTCAACAATATCAGAGGATGATAGCACAACATAACGAGATGATGCAAGAAGTCCAAAAACTTCAGAGAGATCAACACGACTACGCCTAATGGCATGACCCTAGTATGTCAGAACTTACCGAAGAGAGACAAGCATTGACTTATCAGGTTGACAGACTGCATGATTTTGTTACTCATGTTGGACTACAGGGATATGGTGTCGAGACTTTCCAAGGTAGAGATGATGCACGTGGACGAGCACGAGCACGAGCATGTCGTGAAACGCGTGGCCGAGGCAAAGAATAGTCTTTCATCTCATTTCCTTCCATCCTTTATCACTTTAATTTGTTGCATTAGGGACAATGCTTAGTTTTAGTTTGGGGGAGGAAGCTTTACCGCTTTATTTAGCTTTCATTTACCACTTTCTAAGTAGATTTTCATTACCGTAAATTTCCCTTTAATATAACAATTTATGTAATATCAAGTCGTTATATGCAGATTTTAGTTCATTATTCGACTCTCTCACTTTCTTGAGCCATAACAAAAACTTTTACTTGACACATTCACATAATATATAGGTTGCTCACTATTAAAGACATGTTAGAAATTTTGAGTGAGATTTAAAAAAAAAACTGATACCATTTTAACACTTTAAAACCACTGCTTATGCGAGACCGATTTAAGTACCTATTATATTGAAACCTCAAACTTTAAAGTATCCCCAAGTAGTTTGTAAAAGCAGTCAACACCGTCTTAAAACAAACTACGTAGTGGGCTGATGAATATAAGTGAATGGTCTTGAATAATTTTCCTAAACATCTTATAATGATGAATTGAAAACAAGGAATGTGCTAATTAAGTTAGGTGACCCTCACCCGGTTACTTAATCTAATAGTGCAGAACCTACATATTATGTTATAAAAAAACCCGATTTAAGTTGGTTCATAGGATTTTGGTGCTGAACTTGGTAGGGAGGACTACGGTTCAATCCCCGCATCTTGCAATCGGATTAATTAAGGGGGTTACCAAATTTATGTACCAGAGGACCATGGTTAATATGACCATCACTAACCGGCTACTCTATTATGCGCATGAAATAAGATAAAAGGATTAATGTGATTGCGCTCGAACAAAATGGGTGAAATAAAGCAAAAATAATTAGGTTGAGCTATAATAGCATGACTGGAACTGGTCTGCATAAAGAGGGGTTGTCTAATGTTATTATTGCATCTTTGATGTTGACATTGAGCTTACATTATTCTAACGGAAATATGATGCAACCACGTAAGAATTGATTTGTGTCATGTAAATTGCATTTAACCTGTGCTTAAAAGATTACCTTACTGATTATTTGCATGAGGACAAACAAAGGTTCAAGTATAGGAGAGTCTGATAACGCAAAAATACATAGCTTATTCGACCCAATTTGAATAAATAAAGTTACCATTTTATCTCAATTATGTTGTATTATGTTGGCTTTTCAAGTGTGTTTCAGGTAATTATTTCATCCAAGGCCTACATGAGAAAAGGAGAAGAAATGGAAAAGAAACAGACTCAAAATCAGAAAAACAACAGAAATGGCAGAAGATTTCATATCAGAAGGTTGTGCCCCTCGGCACACCTTCCATTCCGCCCAGCACAAGTTAAACTTGTGTGCCCCTCGGCACATAAGCCATTTCGACTGGCACAAAGTGAAATATGTGTGCCCCACAACATACATTGCATGCCACTCGACACAACCTATTTTCTGTTTTGTTTGACGCGCGGAGATTTCTCAATGATTCCATGATTTTCCAGTGCCAATGACCTGCATGATTCCCTCCTGGTCTTTCTCCTGACACAGATATTTTGGAAGCACGAAGTCACATTCCTTTATTTTCTCAAACAATTTTTGTTACAAAAGAGGAATATAAAAAAAGACAGTTATACAAAGGCTCTGGCTCTCTCTCAGTTCCTATGCACTCTATCTCTCGTCCTTGCTATCTCATTTTGTTACATTATTTTGCACTTTGGTTTTTCCTTTCAAGCCATTATTAAGTTTCAACAGTTCAGAGCTTTGTTTAGAACTTTAGCAGATGAAACCTTCACCTAAACATCAATAGTTTTATACACTGGAAAACTATTGCAACATTAGTTTATTTTCATATCCTCCAGAACTTTGTTTTTAGTTTAATATTTTTTTTTGCACTCAATTTAGTTTTCCGCAAGAAAATCCTGCCGGTTTATTATGGAAGATTGCTAGAAGTACTTAAAGAGTTGCATAATTTTGTTTTCATTATTTAATTTCAGGTTTCTTTTAATTTAATTTTATTACCGTTCTTTATTTATCATTCATGTTTGAATCATTATATGTTTGTTATTATTTTGTGTTTGTAACGAATAATATGTCTGGCTAATTTCCCTGATACCGGTATGTAAGGTCACAAATCGAAGGAGTTCGGTAATGACTTGGCATAAACATTTTATAAAAATACTTTTCTGGTTCGGTTTCCAAATTTCAATATAAAACTGTTTTGTTACAAGAGTAAGAAATAGACTAAGGCTAAAACCAATAATCACGAGAGTGTGAGTTTTTAACTGGATAGTGGTCATTAAACATTGGTTTAATACAGCGAGAGCGGTTTACGATAAATTAGAATCTATTTGTTTTCAAAAAGTATTTTTAAATGTTGAATGAAACAGCGAGAGTGATCATTTAAGTTTAATAATATAATCCTAATCAACAATCACAAGAGTGTGAGATAAAGGTTTTTAAACTCTACTGAACAATGTTTTGAATACCCTAAGCTATGCCAATGATTTACTGAATTCCCAAAGTGAGACGTATTACATACCAACGTCCCGTTATTAAATATTTCAATTAAGTCTAGCCTTATTTTTCGTCTACACTAAAACCTAAGATTTATTAGCCTTAGCTTTACACAATAGCTTTAGATAGCATTAATTTGATTACCAGTCCTTGTGGGTTTGATATCTTTTAAAATTATGCGATTAAACTATGCACTTGTAGTTAATACACCCGATAGACTCTTAAAGTCGCGATCAAAGAATAAGATTTGGTTCTACAATATTATATATGAGTTTTGATGATAACAAATGAGTATGTTTGTATGAAAAATTTGATACTCTAATGTTTGTTATTATTGAGTACTTAACAAACAAGTTCTACTTCTGATGAATGGCGTGTCTAAGACATTAGAAGAGAATTAGTTTTATTTATGTGCTACACAAGTTGTAATGAATAGTAGCAAGACACTCCATAAGACTCTGAAGTGTAGGCTCTGATGTTTGTCTAAATAAACAAGTCAGAAGATCTGAAGACAAAAGTTTCTACTTACGTCCAGATGCTAAAGACTGAAGCTTCTAAAGACAATGTGTTCTAAGGAAACAGTCAGAAGATCTAAAGACTCGAGTTTCTACTAAAGTCCAGATGCTAAAGACTCAAGTTTCTAAATATAGTGTGTTCCAAACAAACAAAGTTAGAAGATCTGAAGACAAAGTTTCTATGAAGTCCGTATGCTAAAAACTTCGTTTCTAAAAGACAACTTGTTTTAAGAAGACAAAGTTAAAAGATCTAAATACAAAGTTTCTACTGAAGTCTAGATGCTGAAGACTTGTGTTTTTAACAACAAGGTTCTTAAAAGTATTCTTAAATACCAAGTTCTAAAGATTCTAAAGACGGAAGTTCTGAAGACTTTAAAGACTTGAAGTTCAAAAAATCCAAGATTCTATACAGTGGGTTCTCAAGACCAAGTGTTAAAGACTCTAAAGATGTAGTTCTTAAGACTCTGAAGACTTGAAGCTCTTCAGATCCAAGGTTCTCTATAACGGTATCTCAAGACCAAGTGCTGAAGAATCTTAAGATGTAGTTCTTAAAGACTCTAAAGACTTTAGTTCTGACCTAAGGTGATTACAAGGTTTTCAAATCCAAGTACTAAAGTTCTGAAGATGATGATCTACAGACTCTAAAGACTTGAAGTTTTGAAAAGCCCAAGCATTAGTCTCCTTCTTCTGAATCATGCCTGCTGGCCCCTGAAGTTTTTGAAGAACCAAGAGAATACCGTTAGAGAAGGTACAAAAGTACAACGGATGTTTCTCTCCACTACCTTTAAGGACGTACACGAAACCACAATACTATCTTGTTCCCCACTTAATTTAAGTTGTCAACTATGTGATGATTCCAAGATTACCCTCCAACGGTTATATTTATATTGGGTATATATATAGCTTGAAGACTATAGAGAAGAATAGTGTATTGATGGCGTAAAAACATCAATCACCAAGAAGCAACAACAATGTCAAAAGTCTGCTTGTAATTCTTCATTCTTATGTCATGTACGCTTAAATTTTGATTACATCCAGCTTATGTAGAAGCATTACTATTGTAAAAAAATGTAAATCAAACAGTTGTTTGATGATAACTTGAGAGGCTGAGTGAAGGTCTGTGCTCAAGAAGATAGTGGCTAAAGGTCATTATAAAATCCTGGTAGTGGTTTCTATTGGGTCAATGGTAGTCAAATCTCAAAGGGGACTGAGTGAAGGTTAGCCTTGTAAGATCAATGATTCTATTAGGTCAATGAAAGTTATATCCAACTGGATCACTGAACGTGTCATTGTGTGTTAGTCATTAGCGGTTTCCCGTGCGATTCTAATCAGTTTGGTTATAATGGATTAAGTCCTCGATTGAATGAGGCGAAATCACCTTGGCGGGTGGACTGGATTAGCTTAGGGATTTCTCAAGTGAACCAGGATATATTGTGTGTTATTTACTCTTGATTATGCTTTATAGTTTAGTTTTTCATAACTTAATTAGAAGTATTTGTTAGAATCAATATTCAGAAGCATTGTTCAAATAAGTAATGCTTAGACTTTACTCTTATGTATGCTTTAGAGTTCATGTTTTCTCAACTTAATTAGAATAATTACTTAGAAGTAATATTTAGAAGCATTGTTCAACAAATAATGCTTAAAAGAAAAAGTTTATCAAAGAGTGGAAAACCCAATTCAAACAACCATTTCTTATGTTTTCTTCACACATTCACAAGCACCCACCAATTGGTCCATGAAATCATCAATTCTTGGTAGCAGATACTTATTCTTGATCATTACTTTATTTAACTGTTTGTAATCTACACGCAATCTAATACTTCCATCTTTCTTCTTGACTAACAACATCAGAGCATCCCATGGTGAAATACTCGATCGCAAAAACTTCTTCTTAAGCATCTCTTCTAGTTGCTTCTTAAATTCACTCAGCTCTACATTCGACATTCTATAAGGAGCCATCGACTCCGGACCCATGCCTGGCACCAAATCAATAGAAAATTCTACTTATCACTCAAGAGGTAATTCACTGCCGTCATATGGAAACATCTCTAGAAAATCACAAACAACCGGTAACTCTACATCCTCCTCTTTATCTTCAACTTACAATGATGCAAATATCAAGGCTTCATCTTCCAAAAGTTCATTCACTTGCTTAGAGGTCAACAACATCAATTCTTCATTATCACCACACTTAGGGAACCTCAAAGTCTTATTATAATAATTGATATGAACATAGTTGAATTCTAACCAGTTCATTACAAGAATCACATTGATTTGGTGTAAGGGAAAACACACCAAATCCATCACAAAACTTTTACTGTAAATAGTCAAATGGCACTTCAAATAAATGTAAGTAGTAGTAATAGAACCACTAGTAAGAGTATTTATTAATATACTACAATTCATATCAGATAATTTCAATTCCAACTTAGTAGCACATTCAAGCGAAATAAATGAATGAGTAGCACCAGTATCAATAATAATAACCAATTCAACATCGTTAATAAAGCAAGTACCTTGAATCAAGTTGTCCTTATTAGGTTCCTCAGTTCCTCTCAAAGTGAATACTCTACCATTGGTCTGGGAAATAGAATCTATCTTCGGCTTCTGACATTGGGTACTGATATGACCCTTCTCTCCACAATTTAAACAAGTAGGACCATCATTCGTGCATTTAGAAGCATGATGACCATACTTATCACACTTATAGTACCCCAACACCTTATTCTCATATGCATTAGCTTAGTGACCTTGTTCACCACACCTATAACACCTGATAGAAGCGGGAGCTCCTCCCTCACTTTCCAGTTTATCATCATAAGCCTTTTGTTTCCCTTTGTCAACGTGGGAATCATAAGGCTTCTTACGATCTTAATGTGATTTCCCCTTCTCTCGTTCAGACTCTTGTAGTGAGATGAATAAGCTTTACTGTCCTATTCATAGATTCTACAGTTGTCCACCAAATCAAAACACATGGATCTGCTGATATCCGATTGCCCGTTTGATCTAAGGATGAAAACCAATATCGAACTTGATACACCTCAAGAACTCAACAGTTGCTTCATTGTAACGTGGATAGAAATTTTCTACCTCCACAAATTTGAAGCATACTCAGCCACAATCAAGTTTCCTTGCTTTAACACTAGGAACTCAATCTCCTTCTTTCCGTACACATGCTCTGGAAAATACTTCCTCAGGAATTCCATTCTATTGAACCCCAAAATTTTCCCTCTCACTTATCAAGTATTTGCAGCCATAAGATCTCCTTGGGCCCAAGACTGCACTAGGGTTGATCAGCTCAAGACACCTCCGTAAGCACTGATGACCAAAATTAGGGTTTGAGATTTCAAAAGGATATTTTAACTTTCAATGCCCAATATGATTTTCATGGATCATTATGGACCCCCAAGATTACTCATGTCAAGTTTCCAGCCTTGAATCACACTTTTGCTCAGTCAATTGAGCAGTTGACCTAAAAATCAAATGTATTGGGGAAAAAGTAAACTATGGTCAATTTACAGTCAAAATTAATAATTTTTTATCCACATCAACATTTTAAACTCATATGTATCATTTTATCAAGTTTGGACCATAATTCCTCAAGAAATTTGATCAAATCTCCAAAAGGGCAAAATGGTCAAAATTAGGGTTTTAACTAGGAAAGGGCAATTTCTGATTTTTGACCTAGCAAATGATCATTTGGTTTAAGTCATGATCTCAAGAGTCCAATTGTTTCATTTTGACCTAATGACATCGCTCAAAACATTGCTGAAGTTCAAAGGATTGACAGATGAATTTTCAATCAACTAATAAAAAGTCAACTGTATACTGAAAAGTCAAACTTTGACTTTTTTGTCAAATTCAAATGCGAAAGATCAAAATTCATTAAAACATGTCAAAGTATGAAACTTGTTCATGAAGAAATAAAAAAGTCAAGATTTCATTTTGAAAAGTCAAAATTTCTAAACTTAGAAATTTTTCAAAGTGTTGGAAATTTCTAATTTTTTCATAACTTTGAGCAAAATTTTCACCATGATGCAAGATGATTCAAGAGAAACTTCCAACATGAAAGTTGTATATCTCCATTAAATCAACAAATTTTCTTCACGCAACTTCTTTCAAAAGTGCTTGGATTTCAAGTTATAATTTTATGAACATGTGGTCATGAAACAAAACACTTAGTGAAATTTTGCCCTAATTTGGTCAGGATTTTGACCTAACTTCATGGCACTTTTTCATATAGTTCCAAGGGGAATCTTCAAAAGCAATTCAAATATTGGTTATATAGCACATTTCAAGGTTTCCAAAATATCAAAGAACTCATTGATATCATTCTTGAGTAGGGAGAATCGAAGAGATGAAGTTAGGGTTTTATCACTTTAATTACAAGTCATGTTAGTGATGAACAAAATTCAAATTCAAACTATGCTACATAAACACTACTTTGCAGGTCTCAAACTTGTTAGTAACTCCATAAATAATGGTTTACACAGCTGTTAGAAGCCTCACTTCAAGCATTCAATGCATGAACATGCTTTATATCCATTTTTGGAAGAAAGGTTACATTGCTATTTTGATAAAGTGACTTTTTGTACAAAACTTGTTCTTGAGCCTTGAACTTGTTCTCTTCTGATCAAACAGGTCCTATAACTCATGGGAAATGTTTCAAAAAATTAAAATAACCCATCCCATGCTTGTACCTCTCCTTGAAACTTGTTTCCCTCTTTTCTTCAAAATCAAGTAACCTAGCCAAAAGCTAGAAACTTGTACTTCTGATGGTCCAAAGCTCTAAAAAACTTTTATTTATACATACACAAACCATTTTAACACAAACACACGAATGCTCAAGCCTTGAAAACACATAGAACTCAGAATCACACTTCACACTTCCATTTTCACAAAAACTGACCAAAAACATGAAACTCATAATCTACTCATGCGTTTCTTGGCCTTTTGGTTTCTAAAGTTTCTAAACATCATATAGAGTTCTCCCACTGTATCACAGAATTGGCGACTCTGCTGGGGAAAATTCTCAAAGTGGGGTTACCTTAGGGTTAGATCACATTTACTTACTTGTATTGTTTGACTTGTATGCTTTACATTATGGTTCTTTGTTTGGGTTTGAATCCTCTACCCGGATTTGGGATACATTATAGGTAAGTAGCAATACATTTTGGAAACTGTGTTGGGTATACCGACATGGTCTAAGAAATAGCTACGTTAGTGCGACATATTTTTGGGTACCGGTAGCCTTTGAGTTAATCAAAGAGTATACGGGGCCGCTGAGTGATGTTATGAAGCACTAATGAACTTTTAGAACCTTTACTTGACCAACTTGGCCTTTAGGATGTAGTGAGTTGACCGGCTTTGGTGCAGTCTGAAGTTGGTAGATACTCGATACTACACTCATTGAGGTTTGGTTTCTTGGGATATTTCGGTCACCATTAAAGAGGCTTGTGCTGAAATAATAACCAAGGAAACAAACCGGTGATGTTGAGCTCCTTAGAACCCGGTTACTATTACTAGGACAAGTTGAGCCAACTAAACTTCAAGAGGGTAGTTACCAATAAAATTCCATGCAAGCCTAAACCTAAGGATTTGTTTGCTTTGTTTGTATATACAAACTTGTACATAACATCATGAACATCATAACATCATACTCATCCACTAACCATTTCAAGGATCTTAGGATTTATCTTTGTTCTATTTTGTAGGATATGGATTCTCTTCGCAGGAAAACTATTCAAGTCAATGTTGTAAGAATCCCTTCACAACTTAAGGAACTAGCTACAAGTATTCCAGAAAACTCTCCATTCACCGAGAGACATGGTCGAATACTCAACTTGGTCACCTCTAACACAGATGAGGACATGATGAAAGTGCTCTTTCAGTTCTTTTATCCTTTACACCATTGCTACACATTTCTCGATTATCAACTTGTGCCTACTTGGGAAGAATTCTCCAGACTCTTGGGGATTCCTATTCTCAACCAACTACCTTTAAAAGGTACGAAAAGAGACCCAAAGCCAGAAGAGATTGCTCAAGATATACACTTGTACCCATCTGATGTCATAACTCATTGGGAAATAAGGAGTGGTGTCAAGGGTTTCCTAGCAAAGTTCTAGTTTGAGAAAGCCCAAAATTGTTGGAACTCCTTGGATTTGCAAGCCTTTGAGGAAATTGTGGCTCTCATCGTCTATGGGATGGTTTTGTTTCCAAATCCTGACCAACTCATAGATGTGAACACCGTCAACATATTCATATCCCGCAACCTGATGCCTACATTTCTAGGGGACATCCTAAACTCTTTTCACACTCGCACAATGAGGAAAAGACGTGTCCTTATGTGTTGTACCCCTCTCTTGGCAAGATGGTTTATTTCGCATCTTCCCCAATCTGTATTAAAGAACGAGCAAGGTTCAAGGTGGTCACAAAGGTTGATGACGCTCAAACATTCAGACATTCATTGGTGCTCCCGATCCATAGAGAATGTTACTATTGTCGACCATTGTGGAGAATTCCCTAATGTCCCTTTACTTGGAATTAGGGGAGGTATCACCTACAACCCCTGCTTAGCCTTAAGACATTTTAGTTATGCCCGAAGGGATGGCTCGTACGAGATGCTGATTCAAGGTTTGGTATTTGACTATGACAACGACGATCAAGGTCTTTGCCAGAGATTTATCCAAGCTTGGAGGATGTTGAACAAGGTAGATAGCAAGACTTTGGGGCACAAGAATTTCATCCCTCTTGAGCCTTACTTCAAATGGGTACGAACTCGTGCTCAAATTCTGATAATGGCTTATCCCTTCATTCTCCCGGTAATCATTGAGCCTGTCATGGAAGGAGATGTTCCATATACTATCCTACATCCTGACATGCCCACCTCTCTTGAAGACCTACAAATGGATTGGATACAACTCAAAGAGGATAAAGATACTTTCGAAGCCTAATTCTACGCAAGCGAGAAGAAGGTTTTGGAACTCACTAAGCAACTTCATGAGGAGCAGACTCTGAATGCCTACATCGCACTAAAGAGGATGCGTACTACCTTTTTATCTTAGAGTTTTTGTATTACATAATACGTACTCAAAGCTTTAATTTATTAATATAACGTGTGTTTCCTTTTTGTCTAAAACAATTTTGAATCTTAAGATCCTTGAAATCATTGCATACGCATTTATCATTCATCAAACATAAGCAGGTTTATGGCAACAAGTCTCCTCATATCTCTACTGTTTATTTCAGTAAGATGGATCTCGAGCAAACGGTGAAGGACCTCCAAGCTCAGAATGCATATTTTCAACAGTTAATATTAACTCTATCCAAAGGACAAGCAGAGTTGAAGACCTTTCTGGTTGAGGAGAAGAAAAAGAAGACGAAGAAGATAACCGAAGTTCTAAACATGGGAAGAAGAATCCAAGGGCAAACAAGAAGGGATTTAGACTTTGCAACGACATTCAGTGAGAAAGACAATCAAGATGGGAAAATCAAGGAAACAGTTGTCCAATCAGAGTCAGAAGAGGAAGAAGAAGAAAAAGACTATTCTGAAGAACAATACCCTTAAGTCGACAACAAGTATAAGCATATAGAAGAACAATTGAGTGCAATGGAAATCCAAAAAGTGCCTGGATTGGACTTTGAGGAGTTGGGACTGGTATCGGGAATTATCATTCCTCCAAAATTCAAAGCACCCGTGTTCGCCAAATATGACGGAGTCTCATGCCCCAAAATGCATCTTCGGTCCTATGTGAGGAAAATCCAGCCCCATACCGCTGATAAAGATTTATGGGTACACTTCTTCCAAGACAGTATGTCTGGAACTCAACTTGATTGGTTTTATCAGTTAGAAAGAGCCAATGTTAATAATTGGGAAGATCTTGCTGCAGCTTTTTACAAACAATACCAATACAATGCTGATCTTGCGCCTACCCGTACTCAACTCCAGAATATGGCCATGGTTTCAAGTGAAGGCTTAAAGGACTATGCGTAAAAATGGAGGGACTTGGCCGGAAGAGTTCAACCTCCCCTATCTGAAATAGAGTTGGTAGACATGTTTTTGGGCACTTTGTCTGGTCCCTTCTTCAATCACTTAATTGGGAGTTCATCGGCAGGTTTTACTGAATTAATATTGACCAGAGAAAGGGTAGAAGTCGGGATAAAGAATGGAAAGATTCAAAAAGATGTATCCTCTGCTACTGTAAGGAAGCCATTCATCGGAAAGAACTAAGTGTTTGATGTATATCCTCAGAAAAAATCAAGATAGGCCCGAACACCGTCCAATGGTAGGGGTTGTTATGATTCCTAAACCTGCGCCTGATCAGCAAAGAAACAACCAACCAAGAATGGAAAGACCATTCATACAGTTCACCAGAATTAACATGACACTCTCTCAAGTATTGCCCTATTTGTTAAGATCCAACCTAGTGACTTTGAAAGAAGCTCCAAAGAACCCTAACACAACCTCTCCTCACTATCATCCTAATGCCCGGTGTGCATACCACTCTGAGAGTCCTGGCCATGACACTAACAATTTTTGCACTCTGAAGAGCAAAGTACAAGACCTCCTTGAAGCCAAAGAGATTGAATTCGATGCGCCAGAAAAGCCCAATGTCATTTCTGCCCCTATGCCCAAGCACGACCATAATGCCAACGCCATTGAAGAAGATATGTTTGTTACTTCAGTTGATGAACTTATGACCCCACTCTTAACTATCAAAAGGAACTTATTGAATGCCAGTGTATTCCCAGGTTGTGATGAAAGCTGTCATTTCTGTTTGTCCTCACCAACCAATTGTCCTTTGTGGAAAGCAAGCGTTCAGTGCCTAATAGATAATAAGGAAATTTTGTTCTAAAATACTTCTGTTCCAACTGTTTCTTATAATGATGTTTCCATCGTTACCATTTCCGATAATTCTTCCAGGGTCTCCACCAAAAGACCCGTTAGAATTACATCAGTTCCAAAAGTAGCTCCTTTGATAATTACAATGCCTGGACCAATCTCGTATTCGTCAGACAAAACCGTACCATGGAAATATGGAGGGGATGTATACTATCACGGTATCAAGCAAGATTGGCCAACTACCGAAGATTCAAGTTCTGAGAAGGTTAAATCCAATATCAGTAATATTGCAGGGACTAGCAAGATTACCCGGAGCGGAAGGATATTCTCTCCAGAAATTACTCCCCCAAAAGCAATTTCTGGATCCATAATCATTCTTGTCTTTGTTTCTCCTCCAAAGGTTGTCCCCAGTCCTATAATCATTTTTGCTAATACTCCTATCGACAAAGCTGTTACAACCCTTGTTATCACTCCTATCGGTGTTCCTGCTGCCGAGTCAACGGAGAATCGAGGTAAAAGTATTCTGATTGAGCTTGTCTGGACGAAGGCACAATCACTGGATATCCCTGAGACCACCCTAAATTCTTCTGATCAAACATGTCCTATAACTCATGGGAAATGTTTCAAACACTTACAATCACCCATCACATGCTTGTACCTCTCCTTGAAACTTGTTTCCCTCTTTTCTTCAAAATCAAGTAACCTAGCCAAAAGCTAGAAACTTGTACTTCTGATTGTCCAAAGCTCTAAAACACTTTTGTTTATACATACACAAACCATTTTGACACAAACACACGAAATCTCAAGCCTTGAAAACACCTAGAACTCAGAATCACACTTCACACTTCCATTTTCACACAAACTGACCAAAAACTTGAAACTCGTAATCTACTCGTGTGTTTCTTGGCCATTTGGTTTCTAAAGTTTCTAAACATTATATAGAGTTTTCCAATCGTATCACACCTGCTAAGCATAACCCAAGTTCTCACTTTGACTAGCACAATCAGTCTCCGACAAGTAACGACCCACCAGTCATCAGCTTTCTCGGCCAGTTGATGCGTACCAAACCGCACCTTCTATGCCTCAATGCAATCCATGACCCAAAAGATCCTCTCAATTTCCTTGAGCCATATTTATGCTCCATTAGGGTCGAACCTACCTTTGAAGACAGGTGGATGATTCTTATGGAAAGCCTCCAAAACACGGGGTCCATCATGAGGCTGATGTTTCACAGCTTGAGCAATAGCATGTAAGGCAACAACAAGTGCAACATCGTTCCTTCCAACCATTTCTTTGTTTCTCTCAACAACAAACACTAAGGTTAGAAAAATTCATGAATCATCACAAGCATCATCATAACATCAAAGGAATCAAAACAACATAATAACACCATTGTTGTACCCCAAAATTTGCCCTCCCATTTTCACACAAGACATACTCCTAGAGGTTCTCAATTGCTCAAGGTTGACCAAGAATTGACCAAACAATTCTCCTCATAAGGCAATGAACCCCCAACTAGGGTTTCAATTTTCATCAATATGGTTCAGCTCCAAGGATCCCAAATGTCCTTCATTGTCCTAATATGTCCTCAAGATCATCCATGCCAAATTTCAGGCCTTGCACAATAAGTTTGCTCAGTAAATTGCTCAAGTATTGGAAAATCAATTGTGTTAGGTCAAAAGTCAACAGTGGTCCATGTACAATCAAACTTCAATATTTTTGATCAACATCAATATTTTGAAGTGATATCCATCATTTAATAAAGTCTTGATCATGATTCCTCAAGAAATGCTCCTAACTCATCAAAAGTCAAAAATGGCAAATTAGGGTTTCTATGGGAAAAGTCAACCAAATTTGACCAAGCATAACTTTCTCATACTTTGTCAGAAAGTTTCCAACAAAAGCTCATTTTTAAGAGAATCCAATTACCCATAACTTCTCTTCAGCCCTCAGGTCCAAGAAATGCACCATTTGAAAGATACAAGCTCACACATTATTTTATATAAATAATGTAACTGATTATGGGATGTAATAATCTAGATTTAAAATTCTGCAATTTATTTTTCTTGCATTTTTTTATGTAATTTTCCCAAAGCGTTGTAATAGCCTAGGATTTAAATTTTCGCACTTTAAATTTCTATAAATATTAACTGCTAGTAACTTGGCGTGCATGATAAGACTGAAAATTAAAACGTTAGCAAACTTAATAATGCAAGATAAATAACTGAATCTCAACACACTTGCACATGTGCACCTCTAAGGTATCTCCCCTTTGGTTGCCTTTAAATAAAACAGTCATGATGCATAAACGCTTTAGTAAAGACCCGTAAATCAAAAAAGATCATAGTCCCTCGATGAACCTACAATTGCCTTTCAGTAAATGATCTAGTCCCTAAAAGAAAAATGCTAAACCGTCTCCACAAGATGCCTTCGTGATTGTAAAACGTCCCTTCAATTGTCCCTCAACATCCGACGATAGGGCTACCTACTCACTAATAGTAGGATAACACTATCTAAAGGAAAGGAGGAAAAGAACATCCTTTTTCGAGTAGGTAGATTGTTCTTAAGTACTTGTTCAAATCTGAATTTTTCACACTTATACACTTTTCAAAAACTATTTTCAAAAACTCTTTATCACACTCTTGAGGACTGATACAAGAGTTACCTTAAAGCAAACAAAAATATTTCAAAACAAACAAACATACAAACAGTTTTCAAAATGAACAAGTACCTAAGAGCCCGTGCAAAACCACGGATGGAAAGGGTGCTAATACCTTCACTTCCCAAAATCTACCCCACTTACTCAAAATCTCAAAAAATGTCTTTTTCTGTTCTTTTCACCCTTTCCTTTGTTGGATAAAATAAAAGTCGGTGGCAACTATTGCTTATCATGACATTTGTGAACAAAAAACGCAAAACCAGTTTTAAACAGTCGGTTCTGCCACCGTATCATAACCATCATATAAATCAACATATCATCATATACTCGTCATTATGAACCAAGTAATATCACAAGATTGTCACGTCATCATCATACTTCATCATCACAAGACATCATAGCGATTCAACACGAGGAAACAAATTCCATCCTAACTTTTATATTAGAATTATCCTTCGTATCCTTTATTTTATTCCACATAATTATAGTTCAACGTATTAACTGTCCAATGCTACGAACGATACATAAAACAAAGTTCTAGAACTAAAGCTATGATCATTTTAAGATTTCTAAAATAGCCATCCAGTTCTGCCACTCGTCGCCTGGAGACACGCCCCAGTCGCCTGGCGACACAACCTTCGCGTCCCAACTCACTTGGTGATGCTAGGAGCGATACATTACATAAGCGTCCTCTTTTCTACCCTCTTTCGCCTCCACTTTTTCTCGACAATACAAATTTTTCCCAGCGGCATAACCTCTGTCACCCGATGACACAACGCGAACAGGGTCTTCCTGTTGCAATTCCCACACAAACCAGTCCAAACTTTCTATGATTTTACCATATTATAGGTCCCAAAACAACATCTAATCATAGGGATTCATTGTATATTAACATCCTATGTTACTACATTGATTATACATCATTTAGGCATCATTATTCATCTCTAATTCATTAAATCCTCATCCAACATCACCAAAACCTAAGGAAAATCTACCATAATCCAAACCTTAAAATCAAACATAATAAAGATGATAAAACTCCCCTTACCTTAATTTGTGGTTGAATCTGATTCTTCTTCACTTTCTACCAAAATCTCTTGGTATTCATGTGCCCTAGTCTCTTTTCTCATTTTTTCTCCCAATTCTACACATGAATGGAATAACTAAACTCTCTTCCCTAGTTTAAACCCTGGTCCCCTAATACCAAACTTTCGATCTTGCCCTCACTTACACTTCACTATTTACCACCTTGCCCTCATTTCTTCTAACCAATAATTATTCTATTTTCTGAATTAAAATAATTCTAAATAATTATCCTAATTATTATATATTATTCTAAATTACTCTAAAATCCCTTAATACACCTAAGCATCACACAAATCACCACAACATCACACGAGTCATTCAAAACATCTTATAGGCCATCATCTTCATCGATGCATAACGAATCTGTGTCACCACAATGACTCTCATAAAACACCAAACATCATATAATCACAATGACTCATATAATCACACTAAGTTAATTAATTAAAATAATTAATCAAAAATTTGGGGTGTTACAGTGTGTCCCTTCATACATAAGTAGTGACAACTTATATTTTGAGAGATGTCACTTTTTCTTTTTAGTTTCTTTTCAAAAACCTTTGGTTGTTTAGCTTTAGTAAGTTTGGCCTATAGAGTTTTCACCTCCTTTTTCCAAATTTAACAAGTGTCACAACCAAAGCTAAACGGGTTGTCATCCATCTTGTTTTTAACTTTATGAATACCTACAAGAGAGTTCTTTAGAGCTTCCATCTTATTTTCTTTTTCATAAAATTTTGCTTCTAAATGAGAGAATATTTTTCTGTTTAAAACCAACCTTTTAAAGGCTTAAATAGCTTTTCTATGTAGATTTTCAAAAGCGTCAAGTAAATCAAGATGAGATATTCCATTTACATATTTATTTTAAGAAGAGTTTACCTTTTCATTCTTACTCCTTTGAAGATAATTAGAGAGATGAATCTCATCACCTCTAGATGACTTGAGTTCCTTTTTATCATTTTTATTATAATGACAGGAGATGCACACTTCATCATACTTAGATGGTTTGTGTTCCTTCTTCTTTCTATCATTAGAGTGGGTTGAAAAATAAAAATTTTCCAAACCATTATCGTCATTAGATTCCTCATTGCATAAAGATTCAATGTCGCTTCCCCAAGCCACATAGGCCTTCCTAGGTTTGTCACGACTCTTACATTGATTCCTCTTCTTCTTTTTGTCAAGGATGAGATCTCTCTCTTTGGATTTTTCTTCCCTATAGGATGTATACTTTTTTGTAGGCTCAATGCATCTTTTGTTGAGATTCTTTTCGCTCTTCTTTTTCAAGTACTTGTGATACCTCTTGACAAATAAATTTATATCTTCATCTTCTGTGTCATAGTTATCACTAACATATTTATTATAATGATGCTCGTCTTTTAAAGCCTTTTAAATTGAATCCATAAGATATTTAGACTTCAATACTTCCTCCTTATTGGCGTCTTTATCCTTTTTCTTCTTTTTCATGTTCCTCTAACTTTCCAAACAAAGCGGTGAGAACAAGTGTTGTAAGATTATTGGCTTCCTTGACCGCGACGACCTTTGGTTGCCAATTCCTAGTAATACATCTCAAAACCTTGTTAGTAGCAATAACATTGGAAATATGATTATCTAGCAAATTGAAATGATTAATAAGATGCGACAATGTCTTTTTCATTTGAGAAATGGTTGCACCATGCTTAAAGAAAAATAGTTCAAACTCTTTATGAAGTGTATTAATCCTAGCTTGTTCGACCTTATTAGTTCACTCATAGGTAACTTGTAGAGCATCCCATATAGCTTTAGCGGTCTGGAAATGGGAAATGCGATAAAACTCATCAACATCTATAAAACCCCAAATTTTTCCTACCTCTTTATAATGACCATTTTGCTTATGCATTTCATCCTCACCACTGAACATACCCTTCATTAGGTCATCTTACACAACATGCATCATTGATCAATAATTTGGCATGGGATCAAGGATATTGAAGAATTAGGGTTTATCGCTGCTTTTAGGCTCTAATCTTCACTCAAGTGTGTTTCAACTGGTTTTTCATTAATCAGGGTTTGTAGAACTAAGGTTATGTAGGAAGCTTCCTCTTATCATCAAGTTACTACAAGAACATCTAGAACTAGGGACTACATGTCGTTATATTTGAACTTGCAGGACTCGTCAACTGAGTTTTGTGGGTTTCCGACATGGTTATGGTATTGGTTATCAAGTTAAGGGTTTATGAATTGTAAAGAATGAATCACGACAAGATCTATAGTTAAGGATTATCTGCGTGCAAGGAGTTCTTATTATGGGAGTTATTCGGGTTAAGGTTATTTGTCATTTAATTTTACATCATTGGCAAAACCTTAGGACAATTTTCATTCAAAAGGAATGTCGATTATCCGTTCATCAAGATACATTCAAGAATCGTACAAAGTTCAAAAGGGATCTCTTGTAAAATTTCTTGAATAACGAGGACAAAAAGGGTGAACTTTATAATGTCAATTTCTAACATTTCACAAATCATTATTCATTTTTACAAGATCATTACAAGAAAAGAGATTACAAAGTCAGATTCATTACAAGATTTAAGAGTGTGCTACAAAGAGATTACAAAAATGATAGATTGTGTAGGTTGACCAAGAAGCTAACTTTGAACATTATCCCTATTTCCCTAAGCCCTTTAAAATTACTTCAAAGGGATCTCTTCTTTCAGCTTTATGTTGCACTTGATTCCAAGTTGCCTTCATGCCAAAGTCATGTTTTCCAGCCAAAGTCCTACACCAATCAATAACGTCAATAAAATCATGAACTAATCTTAAGTTAGCAATGACCAACTACAACCCTTCACCATCCTATAATCAATATAAACGAATCGTCAAAGACCCTCAATTTTTCGTACTCCTCCGTTGCTAATTCCTTCATTTAATCACTCACCGACGAGATGAACGACAAACAACAACTGATGGCTTCGTTGCTGGTTGGAGGTTTTCAAATCACAAATTTGTATGATGTTTTGTCTGTTGGTAAGACCCGCTGTCTTCTTCTTCGATGAAAAGAAAGTGCAGCTCTGAAACTTTGGGTTCTGGAAAGTGCGGTAATTCTTCTAGCCACTGTCATTGTTCCAAGAAAAGTGGGAAATTGAGATTAAAGAGAGTTGTTAGGGTTCCTGCAATCAGTTTGAAGATGACTGATATTCCACCAGATAATTATTCTTGGAGAAAATATGGCCAGAAACGTATTAAGGGTTCTCCTCATCCAAGAGGGTACTACAAGTGCAGTAATGTGAGAGCGGTGTCCAGCAAGAACACGAAAATTGCAAGAGCATCAATGCAACAATATGTC
Organism: Vicia faba; assembly: GCA_948472305.1. NCBI lineage: Eukaryota > Viridiplantae > Streptophyta > Magnoliopsida > Fabales > Fabaceae > Vicia > Vicia faba. The sequence continues at coordinate 399,786,978 of OX451738.1, read as the reverse complement.
ACGGTTCAACTACAAAGATAAAACCTGTCAAAAAACCTGCCATGCACTTCATGTATCCATTAACAATAATAGAATTTCAGTTGATAACAGTTTCCAACCTCTAAATCCAAACATAACTTCAGCCTACTAGCAGGACTTCTCAATAAAAACATACCAGAATTTCAGAGTCTCTAACTAACCTTCAAAACCAGCTAACAGAAAAAACCAACAAAATTGCCAGAACCACTCTTAACTGTCATAACATAAAACAAAAAACCGAATTCTAACTTCCAATACCTAACAACCTTCTCTAACAGAATTTCTACCTTCTTTCACAAAACTAACAACTAACAGCCTATAACAAACTTCTAACAGAGCCATAACAGAAAAGGAGAGGGAGGGATTTCACGGTTCATAACAGAAAAGAGAACAAAAATATAAAAAAAAAACTCACCACAGACACAAACCTCTCGAAACTCTCTCTGAAAAATGGCTTCATCATTATTTCACTCTCTTCTTAGGGACTCTTTTAATAACTATAAAGGCCTCACTCTCAGTTCTGAAACCATTAATCAACAAAAATTTCACAACCACAACTTCAGTAATCTTACTTCATTGTCCTCAGTGCAATTGTAACAAAAATGACTTCTCTGCACATGCTTCAAACAACAAACAACTCATCGACGCAAACAACCACAATGCAAAAACCACAGTAAAAGCTATCAAAACTCATATCTCTACTCTCCCTCAATCTTTATTTGTTCAACAACCTTCTGAAGAAATATCATCTTCATCTGCAAGCTTCAAAATCCCCATTTCCTTCTACTTCAGTTATTTCGAATATGTAAAAATAGCATCGATTATGCATCTAATCATCATTAATTCTTCAATCATAAACAAACTTCAGCAACAACAACAATGAATTCCTCGAACCTTCATCTCTGCTTCAAGGATTTACAATAATTTCATACAACAAGAAACGTAGAAACCAATATCCGAAAGAGAAGGATGAATGGGAAAAGAAGACATACATGAGGGGTCCTCATCGTCTTCATTGCATCGAAGAGCCACCAGAGTTCTCCGGTAGGTAAACGATCTTCCTTTCTTCATATCTTTTCTTCACTATGTGAATCGTATACATTTGTTATGTTGAAATAAATTGAATCTGTTAGAAAGCTCTAAACTGAAATTGAGGAGATGAACGTCGGAGTCAAGAATGTTTGAAAATGAATGTGATGCTTCTGAGGTGGAGAGTGAAGAAGTAATATGAATAGAATCGTTGAGGATGAGTGGAGGAGATGATCCTTATAGCAAATCAGAGATGTTGATGTGATGAGCGGCGTACAACAGCCACGGTGGATAAGAAGGCTCTGTGTATCTGTTACTGATTGGAGAGAATCATCATTGAGAGCGAGTCACGATGGAGTTGCGGTGCTGAGAAAGGGAGAGTAGAGAAAGAGAGCATCATTTTTTTCTTTTAAAGAACGAAGTTTGTCTTCAGCTCTAACCAATGCAAACAATTTTGGGTGGACCAAATCACTCTTGAATCTTAGCCCAAAGGATTTTTTGTAGCTTATGACGTATGAACAAAAAAGGTTGATGGACGTCATGCTGAGATGGGCTTGTATTTCGCAGCATGCTAAATTCAATTGGTACCTCTTGATGCATTTTTCATACTTGTTTCAGTTTCATTTTTTATTTAATTTTTAGGGTTAAATTTTTGTGTGTGGTGGTATTGGTAAATAAAAGAGATTTTATTGAGGAGTTTCGAGGACTTACAAATTGAATTAAGAGCTTAATCCTCATCAAGAAAAATCAAGGAAGCTTTATGTAGAGTTTTTGTATCACTCGCATGGTTTTGAAGAGGCAACGAACCTTCTCAATAGGTATCATTGAGACTTCATTTTTATTTCTCATTTCCGTAATTTACCGCTTTTCTAGAGATCATGAGAAGTAGGGCTTTATTAATTTTTGATACCATGAGAAGTAGGGTTGATATATATGAAGGGGATCTCCGTTGCTGATTGTTGTACCCCAAAATTTGCCCTCCCATATTCTTCAAAAATTGCAAAGAGCATGCTTCAAAACTCCCCAAGGGTTGCACAGTTCAAATGCCTCCTAGCAGTCAAAAACTAGGGTTTTGGGTCAAAGAAATTAAAGTTTTCAAGGGTCCAATCAAGTCCCACATGCCTACAAACATTGTCAAGCATCCTCATGCCAAGTTTCAAGACTTACAACACAAAATTGCACAGTCAAATGCCCTAATTGCTCAACAGTCAACTACAGGGGCAAAATGGTCATTTGACAGTCAAAAGTTCAAATTTTTGGTCAACATCTTATTTTGAAGCCACAAACATCATTTGATCAATTCTTGGTCATGATTCTCAAAGCTTGGCTCAAAAAGTCTCAAGATGCAAAAGTTTCCATATTTGGACAGTTGAAAAAGTCAACTGTAACTTGACCAAGGCATAACTTCCACATGGATTATCATAAAAATTCCATCCAAAGCTCATTTTGAAGAGAAAGACATTTCCTACAACTCCTCTTCACACTTCAAGTCAAAGAAATGCTCTCACAAAAAGTTATCAATTTCAACATTATAGGTCATTTTCAAAAGTCAACAAAAAGGGACTTTAAGTCAAAGACCATAACTTGAGATTGGTAAATCAAAATGACATGGGACCAAAGGCATTGGTTAGAGGACTTCAAGACCTTTCCAAAATGTCCAAGAACATGATCAAATCTTAAACATTGAGCAAGATATGCCTTGTGGAAGTTGGGAAATTTTTGGGTATTTTGAAAAGTCAACTTTGCTTCAAATGTCTTAAAATTGCTAATGGGCCACATTTTCTTCCAAAATTCATCATCCAAAGCATGTGCACGACCATTTGGCCCAAAGGGAATTTATTCATCATTTTTATTTATTTATTTGAATTTTTAATTGCTATTAATTCATTTAATAAAATAAATTATGTGAAAAAAATACCAAAGCAAGCTTTTCAAATCTTTTTATGCATGGAATAACTTCAGATTTTCGTGCATTATCAGATATGGAAAGAATCAAGTTGATTTGGACATAATTGGTATCAAATATGCATGGAAAAGATTGAAAGAATTATGCATGAAAATCAAATATTGTTCTCATCAATGCAAAGATCTTTTGATTAAAAACTCAACCCTAATCCATCCTCATATAAGACTGATCAAAACCCTAGTGCAAGAGGGCTCTAAGCTGCGCCCAAAGCTGAAGAAGAACATTGCATTTTTTGTGAAAAATTCCAAAACTGAAAACTACATTCCAGTGCGATTCAAAGGAAAATAATTATTCTATTGCCTTCCTGAGACATCAAGGAAGCTTCCTGGATCAAAATCACTGCTTCTAACGCAAAGAAACGGTAGAACACAGTTACCCTGTACCTGATTTTTTTTCTTTAATCGTATTCAAATCTACACGCCATATCCATGCATTTTTATTGTTGATTTATACTAATGAGTTGATTCTGAAGCTAGTAGTATGATTTAATTGAAGAATTATTGCATATATGAAGAGTTGCCATGAACGACGCCTAGGGTTTCAAAAACCTTGAATTGGGGTTTCTCAGTTATGGAAAAATTGGGACGTGAGACTTAGATCATTAAACTCAGGAAGCTTGGACGATCTTAACACACTACTCGCGCTCAATTTATGAGCCACCATATTCTAATCGATGTTTTTGTACTTGCCATTTAGTGGGGGTTTAAAACCCCCGCTATTCAATTTGTTTTTTGTTTCAGGTACAACAAGCAAGTGGGGAAGATGATGATGTGTAGGCTAACGAGTGGCTCGTTTGAATTTCGCGCGGAATTAACCACTTACCATTTGTTTTGCAATATTTTGTTCATGTTCTATATTATATACAAAGTGCGTTGGTAGCTCAGTTGGCAGGCATGTAATTTGGTAAGCAGCAGGACCTGGGTTCGATCCCAGGTCCCCCTCCCTTTCCCTATATTATTTTTCTAACCATGTTCCTGTGTAACTCGCTTCCCAAGGTTCATCATGCGTTCACAATCCAGCCATGCCACGCGCCCCATGATCTCAATCCAAGGGCCTAGACCTGATGAACATCATACTCACCAGTCAACGCATACACACGCTTCCAGGAAAAGTCAAAAAGGCCTTGAAACAAATGGGCCCAATTGCTAGACAATTCCTCCAGTTTGGGGACAGCACCCCCCTTGGTTTGCTCCCTTCTATTCTCTTTTTCTATTTTTTATTTGTTTTGTTTAATTCTTATTTAATTCTTTAAATTAATATTTTCTTAATATAAAAAATAATAAAAATCAGAAAGTCATAAAAATTAAAATATATTTTATTTAAATGTTATTTTTGTAAATAAATCTCATTAATTAATTTAGCTTTTTAAATTTAGGTTTAATTCAAATATTTTTCTTAATAAATTAAAAAGTGTAGAATTAGGGTTTTAAGTATTTTTTTTATTCTTTTTCTTCTTTGTCTCACCATAATTAATCATTAAATATTATTTTTGTAAATAAAACTTGCCATTAATTAATTAGGTTAATTTTAGGTTTAACTTTAACATGTTTTTTTAATAAATTAAAAATAGCTAGAACTAGGTTTTAATTCCAATTTAATTTTTCTTATTAAAAATCCATAAATACAAAAAACTAAAAATAATTTCTTCTTTTAATTTAATTAATTTATTAATCATAATTTAATTTCATTAAAAAGGGTCCAACGCCCTCGCTTTCGATTATTAATTTGTTTCGCACATTTTATTTCCTTTCTTATAATATTTATGTAATTCTCCCAAAGCCGTGTAAATTAAACATTTATCTTTCTCGCATCTTTATTTTATGTCAAATTGGGTCCTGGATTTAATTTGGTGATGTGGACCCGCGCCTTTGTAATAGTTTAGGAACTTTATATTTCTCGCAACTTTTTAACTGCTAATAAATTGCATGCAAGAATGAATGTTAAAATAAAAACAAAAGCGTAGATCACCCATGACATGACAAGACAAAATATCTGAAAACGACACACAAATCACACACCACCCCTAGGGTACGTCTCACTGTTGCCTTGCCCCTCGAAAGGTGATCGTCGAGTAGAGGATGTCTTAGTAAGTCCTCATGATCCGGGAACCTAGCATGAGGGTAGCTTCTAAGGTATCTTCCTATTGCTCCGGTGATCACCATGTCCCGAACCTTCGAATTGACCCGAACACCTCCAACGGTGGTGCTACCTACCTCTCAATGGTGGGATGGCACTGCTTTAAGGACATTTACACAGACGAATTCCTTAGGGTAGGTAGACGAATCTAGATACTTGCTCTAATTTCAAAACAAGTCAAAAATACTTTTCACACCGACACCTTTTCAAAAAGCTTTCGAAAGCAATTTTTCAAACACTCTTGAGGACCGATACAAGAGTCGAACTGGAATTTTCAAAGAAACTTTTTAAAACCCACAGTTGAAAAGCAAACAAACCATTTTTGAAAACACAAATGAGCAAGTATCTAAGAGCCCATGGATAACCATGGATAGAAAGGGTGCTAACACCTTCCCTTTCTATAATCTACCTCCCGAACCGAGAGCAATCTCTATAAGGAATTTTTCTGTGCTTTTTGTGATACGGTGGGAGAACTGACTAGAGGTTTTGCGTTTTGTATTCGCAAATGTTGCGGTTAGCAAGAGTCGCCACCGACTTTTTATTTTATCCTAAGGAAAGGTTTAAAAAGCACAGCAAAAACCTTTTGAGATGTTTTCTTGGGTTCGGGGAGTAGATTATAGAAAGGGAAGGTATTAGCACCCTTTCTATCCATGGTTATCCATGGGCTCTTAGTTACTTGCTTAGATCACTTGCCTTTTGTTTTCAATTGTTTTAAATGGTGCTTGAGTGTGTGGGTTTTGAAAATGCTTTGAAAAGATGCCAATGTGGTGGCAACCTTTGTAATGATCCATGTGGGGATGTATACAAAGATGTATGTCTTTTGAAAAGGGTTTCATTTGTTTTTGAAAATAGTTTTGAAAGTGTAGTGAGATGTGGTTTTGAAATTAGGCAAGTGTTTTGTTTTGCAAGTTGATTCAAGTAACTAAGAGGTTATCTACTCCTAAATTTCTCAAAAGATCATTGCTATACTTTAACCCTTTTAACAAGTTTGCTCCATCATTGTATTTGGTGGGCAACCTTGTGTTAGGATGTGAAAGGGACAGGCGCGGGTCATCGTCTAGACCATAATTGCAACGGCGTTAAAGGTCTTTGGGCAATTTCTTTAAGGGACTTGATCATTTTGTTTTTGTTTGTTTTGAAAAGTTTTTATCGAGGGACTATGATCATTCAAATTGTTTGCTTTGCCCAAAGAAGTTCAACATGCAATATGGCCCATTTATTTGAAAGGCAACAAGTGGAATACCCTAGGGGGTGCAAGTGTGATTTGTGTCCATTTTCATGCTTGTTTATCTTGTATTAGGTCAAACTATTTTTTTATCGTTTTTCGCATACAAACCCTAATTCTAACATGTTATCATTAGAAAGCAATAAAGTGCGAAATTAAAGTTACTAAGCTATTACAAAACCAAATATGGGAAGGGGGGTACAAATGTTCAAATGGGGATATTGACAAGAATTTAAATCTAAATTATTACATCATTTTGAATATTTGCAATTTAAATAATGTACAAAAAATAAAATAAAAATGCAAGATGCAAAAGAAATGTTTTGTATATGTATGAAAAAATATTATTTATGTAAAAGAGAAAAGAAAATAAAAATGTATTATTTTTTGAAGTATTTTGAATTTAGGGCAAAGACCCTAATTTTTAAAGAAAATGCATTATTATCTAATTTAACACAACCATTTATTTATTATTTGTAAAAATAAAATAAAATGAAGTATATTGTGAAAAATGGTATTTTTGTATCAAATATTAATAAAATGAAAAATTCAAGTATTTCTATATTTTAGCTTAAATATGTTAATAAACATATATGTATATATATATTAAACCTTAAATGTGTATTATATACAAAATAAATATTTATTTAATATTTTAATAAAATAAATAAGAAGAGTATTTTTTATGTGGAATATTTTCAGAATGTAAACAAAAATAAAAATTGTATTTACATTATTTTTATATTTATTCTAATAATAATATATATATATTTATGTACAAACAAAGAAAATAAACAAATAAATATGCAATAAATGCAAAAAATAATGAAAAAAATATTTTTAATTTTCTAATGTCATGAGAAAAAAATAAACAAGTCAAACATGAAAGGAAAAAGTCAAAAATGTTAAAAAATGAACAAATGGGCTCAGGGGGTGTGAATCAAAAAAGATGGTGTGAAGAGCAAAATAACACAGGCCCAGCCCACTCCACTCCTTCTTCAACCTTCAGCACAAATATTTGAAAAAACGCGCGCCCCTGTTCTTCAATGTCTAACTCCTGATTCCTGGCTTTTCAGCAAAAACTCATAACACAAGAAATGTTCAGCATGAAGAGACGGTTCTAGCCATATAAAGAACTTGACCTATCTCTCTAAGATGAGGGAGAATTTCTCCTCCCCCAAATCCTAACCTAGTTTTTCATCAATGTTCAGAACCAAAATTCTCTCTACTCAGGCAAAAGAAATGAAATGTAAAGATATGTACATGTTCAGGGCTATGAGTAGGACCTTGTTTCTTCACAAACTTAAGACTAAAGATGCATGATAAGAGAGATACGAGTTCAAAGTTTTACCTGTGCAGTTGAACTTCAATCTGGAGAATGAGGAACTTCTAGTGCAATGTAATGATTGGAAAAGCTTCCTTGAGGTCCAGGGATGCTTCTTCAATGCTTACTTTGTCTTGAACCTTCTTGTATCAAGCTGTAGAACTTCAACTGCAAAAGGAGAAATTAAAAATGGTGGAAACTGTTAGAGTGATTACAGGTCAGATTTTAGGCCATGGTTAGCTTGCATATGTTGTAAGGAAGGTGTATGAATTGTTTTTGGTGAGAATGCTCGAGGGAAGTGGGAGTTTGCACTCAATCTGCAGGGGTTCCCCTGTTTGTGCAGTTTCAAGGTGATTTTGAGATGGAGGATGCTTGAGAGGTTCAGGACTCGTGCAAAAACTTGGATGTGGTCTATGGAATGTGTTTGATAACTTCTCTCTTGTGTTTCTAAGCTGAGATGAGATATGGCACAAGTTATGCAATGTTACTTGAAAATGAAGCAAGCAATGGTCACTTTTGTTTTTAGGTCAGTAGGGGCCTCTAATCCTGCTGCATAATCTTCTCTTGATCAGAGCAACTTGTCCATAATCTTGTGCCAAGAGGATTTTGCTTGTACTTGCTTGGATTTCAAATTGACATAAAGCTAGCTTTTTACAAAAATGGATAAAGCACTTTATCTAGTTTAGGATTAATCCACTATGTAATGTTAGAACACAAAGAACATGGCCTCAACACATTGAATATGCATTAAATTATTGAGTATGGAATGGTTCAAGGACCTGTAATTAAGCATAAAGCAAGCTGAATTCAAATTTGCAAGTTTATGAACATGCTTTGATGAAGAACAAAAGTGGATTTTTGCCAACTTGTGAAATTCGAATCTCTCAAGTTATGAGGTTGTTTGGTAAGTTCTTGGACATTTTGGAAAGCTTGGAATGTGTACTACAATCCATCTTTGAAATGCAAATCAAAATTCCAAGTGGAAGGGCATGAAAAGTGGCCTTGAAGTGGGGTAGAAAACCTTGTCAAAATAGGTTAAATTTCACTAAGTTAAAAAATGGTTTAGTGCCTTTATTCAAAAAATTGTAACTTGAGATACAAGCTTCAAATGAGAAAACTTTGTGAATCAAAGTTGTAGATTATGCAACAAAATACAACTTTCATATTTTGACTTTTGTTTGAATCCAAATGGATCATGGTGAAAAGATGGGGCAAAGTTGGGAAAAAATTAGGTTTTTTCATAACTTAGAAAAATTCTAAGTTATGAAAAATTCCATTTTCAAACCCTAATTTGCATTTTGTGATTTCTTGGTGAACAAGTTTCATGATTTGGCATGTTTTGATGAAAAATGAATCTTGACTCTTGATTTTGACCAAAAAGTCAAAGTTTGACTTTTCAGTGTACAGTCAAAATTGATCAATTGACTGGGAAATTCAACTGTCAATCTTGTGTACTTGGGATCTTTTGAGCTTGATGAACATGTCAAGATAGTTCCATGGGGTCCTTGAGTCCATATGTGAGTTTGGTTTGCCATTGGTTAGGTCAAACAGTCAAAAATTGCCTTTGTGCAGTCAAAACCCTAAAAATGACCATTTTGCCCTTTTGGTGATCTGATCAAATTTCTTGGAGAATTGTGATCCAAACTTGATCAAATGGTCCATATGAGTTCATAATGTTGATGTGGATCAAATTTCATGAGGTTTGACTGTCAATTGGCCACAGTTGACTTTTTTCCCAATATAGCTGATTTCTAGGTCAACTGTCCAATTGGCTGGGCAAAACTTGGAATCAAGATTTAAAACTTGGTGAGGATAAACTTGGGAGTCCAACATGAAGCATGAAAGTCATTTTAAACATTTTAGGTCAAAACATCCTTGAGCAAACACAAACCCTAATTTGAGTCTACAGTGCAAGGAGAAGTCCTGAGCAGAGAAAACCCTAATTGGATCTTGATCTTCAAAGGTCTTGTGATGAGAAAATGTTGAGGAAATGGGAGGGCAAATTTTGGGGTAAAACAGTTTCCCCTGTTCAATCTTCTTGGACCTGAAGAGTTAGATTGGCAAGTTTGCCTTTCGTGACTCGAGGGTAAAAGGAGATTGGACACTAGAGTGCCCGGAAATTTGCACTCGCATGTTGGAGTCTCAACAATGTGATGTAAGGAATGGACTTATAGATGCCATTTGGAGAGGTGGTAGATAGGGAGATGGGCTTATAGATGCCATCTGGAGACGTGACAGAACCTTGTCGGGAATGGGCTTATAGATGCCACTTGGAAGTGTCGGTCGCATAAGAGATTCCTTAGCGAGAACTTGTGTATTTGAGAAAGACAGATGTTTTCCTGGCTTGTTACAGGTGTTTGATCTTCAGTCTCCTTACGCAGACATGCCCTGGCTAGATACAGGTATCGAATCTACAATTGGTTGCTCACAGATGTGCCCTGGATGGATACAGGAATCGAATCTTCGAACTCTTCAGACGTGCCCTGGCTAGATACAGGAGTCGAGTCTGGAAACGTGGTCAACAGATATGCCCTGGCTGGATATAGGAATCGAATCTGGAGATGTTGTAGTTGATAGATGTGCCCTGGCTGGATACAGGAATCGAATCTTTGAACTCTTCAGACGTGCCCTGGCTAGATACAGGAATCGAATCTGGAAATAGTCGTCAATAGATATGCCCTGGCTGGATACAGGAGTCGAATCTTCGAACTCTTCAGACGTGCCCTGGCTAGATACAGGAATCGAGCCTGGAAACTGATCACTCTCAGATGTGCCCTGGCTAGATACAGGTATCGAATCTGGAACTGTGACAGTTGAAGGTAGTTGTTTTTGGGATTGTCTTTTTCCTGAAAAGGCAAAAACGTAAGTTGTATGCAATGTCATGATGTATGATATGCATGGTGTTATGATGTTCAATCATGAGATAGTGTTGTGTGCACTTTATCATGTAGGTAAGCAAGACGTATGAAGACGTGAAATGTTTATGAATGCAATTTTGTCTTAGGAAAATAAATCCTTGACGAACGGCCGGGGAGTTGCTCCGCAGTAGAGATACTTGGCCGAGGTTTTGTTGCGATGCCTGTTGAGGACTCTAATGATGGATTCCGCTGGGGATAATGATGATAAACTCCGCTGGGGATAATGATGATAAACTCCGCTGGGGATAATGATGATAAACTCCGCTGGGGATTGAAGGGATTTTGCCGAGGGCGATCTCCCGTGGTTTTTAGCTGAGGATAACCCAGTTATAAGTCCTTGCGAGGAAATAACTCTAAATAAAACTCGGGAGAGACGTCCGCGCTCCGCAGGGGATAAGCTTCCAGAATCTACTGGGGATGAGCCTCAAGACCTGCCGGGGAATGTTGTGTCCTTTCAGGATCGACGGGGAATCAACTCCGCTTGGGGAAAGTATTGCTGAATCTTGTTTTACTCTGCGGGGAGTTGAGATGATTTGGCCACATTCTTCAGTTGAACCTACCTTGGTGCCTTGGCGGACAAAACAACCAGACTGCATTAGACAACTTTAATTGCCCCTGTCTCTGATGTTACCTGTAATCGATCTCTCGTTTCATATGTAAATATTTATGAATTAGCAATTTAATGTCAAATGCATATATCAAAAAAATGAACATTGGACGTTCTTCGCAAGACAAAAACAGAAAAAGGAAAACACTAGTAATTTGTATGGACAAGTGAATTTGTATTGATTTAAATTTTGCCTGTGAATAGGCGTTTTTGTACAAGAGGTTGTCATCCTAGTAAGAGGACATCGCCAAATAGTATAGAGTTTACAATTTTGAAAAAGGAAACAAAACAGCTTATGTGAACAATCCTACTGGGTTCCAACTCTGCTATTGCCTTTATATCTTCGAACATCTCATCGCTTTGCTGCCTAGTTGAAGATGAAGCTGATTGGTCGATGCCGAAACCTGGAGCCAGATAATTGAGGCCGAATTCCAGATGCGAAGTGATCCGATGAGACATAGTGTTACGCTTTCATCCCTAACTTTTGCCTGGACCGCCCTTTCGGGTTTTCAGTCCACCGGGATACCCATTTTTGCCCAAGCCGCCCTTTCAGGTTTTCGACTTGCCGGGTGTACAGATTTTTATTCATTTCATCCCTTATTTTTGCCCGAACCCTTTTGGTTCGCCGGGAAGCCCTTATTTTTGCCCAGGTATGTCAACCTAGCGGGTCTTTTATTTATGCGTAGTATTTTTTCACTATGTCTGCATTGGCGGGGTGAGGAAGGTCGTCACCATCCATGGTGGTTAGGATCATGGCTCCTCCTGAGAACACACGTTTAACCACAAATGGCCCTTCGTAAGTAGGGGTCCATTTGCCCCGGGGATCACTCTGAGGAAGGATGACTCGTTTGATTACCAGGTCCCCAACTTGATACTCTTGTGGTCTGACTTTCTTGTTAAATGCCCTGATCATCCGTTTTTGATACGTTTGACCATGACAGATAGCACTGAGCCTTTTTTCGTCAATCAGATTTAATTGATCAAGTCGAGTCTGGATCCAATCATCTTCATTCAAGTCTGCATCCTTCATTATTCGGAGAGAGGGTATCTGGACTTCAATTGGCAAGACTGCCTCCATGCCATAGACCAAGGAAAAGGGGGTTGCCCCGGTTGACGTCCTTGCTGAGGTGCGGTACCCATGAAGAGCGAACGGTAACATCTCGTGCCAATATTTATAGGTCACTGTCATCTTCTGCACAATTTTCTTGATATTTTTATTGGCTGCCTCTACAGCCCCATTCATCTTCGGCCGGTAGGGAGAAGAATTGTGGTGCTGTATCTTGAATTGTTCACAGAGTTCAGTGATCATTTTGTTATTGAGATTGGTACCATTGTCCGTAATGATTCTCTCCGGGACTCCGTACCGACATATCAGATTATGCCGGATGAAACGTGCCACGACGCTCTTGGTTACTGTGGCATAGGAAGCTGCCTCAACCCACTTCGTGAAGTAATCGATCGCCACCAAGATGAAGCGATGCCCATTGGATGCCGTCGGTCGGATCTCACCGATCATATCGATGCCCCACATTGCAAAAGGCCAAGGTGCCGTCAGGACATTCAGAGGAACCGGAGGGATATGCACCTTGTCAGCATAGATCTGGCATTTATGACAAGTTCGGGAATGTTGGTAACAATCGGCTTCCATTGTGGACCAGAAATATCCTGCCCGAAGAATTTTCTTAGCCATGGTGTGTCCACTGGAATGTGTTCCAAATGTACCTTCATGCAGTTCCATCATGATTTTCTCTGCTTCTGCCTTATCCACACAACGTAGCAGAGTTGAATCATGATTCCGTTTGTAGAGAATGTCGTTGCTGAGGAAGAATTTTGCAGCAAACCTCCTCATGAACTTCTTATCATTGACAGACGCACCTTCAGGGTATTCCTGAGCTTCCAAGTACCTCTTCACCTCATGATACCATGGTTTTTCAATAACCTTCTCAGCCTCGAGCTCGCAGCAGTACGCCGGTTCATCCAACTTCCAGATAATGATTCGGGGAGCCTCATTGTCCCATTTAACTTTGAACATTGAAGACATCGTAGCTAGGGCGTCCGCTAGCTGATTCTCCTCTCTAGGGAAGTGCTCAAAAGTTATCTCTTCAAAGTGGGGAAGCAAGGTCAACACATACTCTTTGTAAGGAATAAGATTCGGGTGTTTCGTATCCCACTCGCCTTTGATCTGATTGATCACGAGAGCGGAATCTCCGAAAACACTTAGAAATTTTATCCTTAAGTCGATTGCAGCTTGTAAACCCATGATACATGCCTCGTATTCTGCCATGTTGTTGGTGCAGCTGAAACATAATCGGGCGGTGAGGGGAGTATGAGTTCCTTTTGGAGATATGATTACAGCGCCGACGCCGTTACCCAAAGCATTGGAGGCTCCATCAAAATGCATAGACCATCGGGATCCTTCCTCAGGTCCTTCATCCGGTCCAGGTACTTCACAGTCAGTTACCACCATGATGTCTTCGTCCGGAAAATCAAAGTTCAATGATTGGTAATCGTCCACAGGTTGGTGTGCCAAATGATCCGCCAGTACACTTCCCTTAATTGCTTTCTGAGTTGTATACTGGATGTCATATTCTGTTAAGATCATTTGCCATCTCGCTATTCTTCCAGACAGAGCGGGCTTTTCAAATATGTACTTGATGGGATCCATCTTTGAAATCAATAAGGTAGTATGAGTCAGCATATACTGTCTCAGCCGGCGAGCAGCCCATACAAGAGCGCAACAAGTTTTCTCAAGCAGTGAGTAACGAGACTCACAGTCGGTAAACTTTTTGCTCAAGTAATAAATAGCGTGCTCTTTTCGGCCAGACTCGTCATGCTGCCCCAGCACACACCCCATTGAATTGTCAAGTACTGTCAAGTATAGTATCAGAGGCCTTCCTTCCACCGGTGGCATAAGAATAGGTGGCTCTTGGAGATATTCCTTTATCCTTTCAAAGGCGGCCTGGCATTCATCATTCCAGCGTACCACTTGATCTTTCTTCAGTAATTTGAAGATTGGCTCACAAGTAGCAGTCAGATGTGAGATGAATCGGGCAATGTAATTCAGTCGTCCTAGGAAACCTCTGACTTCTTTCTCTGTTTTTGGAGTCGGCATCTCTTGTATGGCTTTTACCTTGGCAGGGTCCACCTGAATACCCTTATCACTTACAATGAAACCTAGCAATTTTCCGGATCTTACCCCAAAGGTGCATTTGTTGGGATTCAACCTCAGCTTGTATAACTTGAGTCGGTCAAACAACTTCCTCAGATGGTCAAGGTGCTCCTCCTCAGTTTGAGACCTTGCAATCATGTCATCAACATATACTTCAATCTCATGATGGATCATATCATGAAATAAAGCAACCATGGCACGTTGATAGGTTGCCCCAGCATTTTTCAATCCGAATGGCATGACCTTATAACAGAAGGTGCCCCACTGAGTCACAAAGGTAGTCTTCTCCATATCCTCTGGAGCCATCTTGATCTGATTATACCCTGAAAAACCATCCATGAAGGAGAACACCTTGTGCTGAGCTGTATTGTCAACAAGGACATCAATGTGAGGTAGGGGGAAGTCATCCTTGGGGCTGGCCCTGTTCAAATCCCTGTAGTCGACACACATTCTGACTTTACCGTCCTTCTTCGGTACCGGCACCACATTGGCAACCCACTGAGGGTAGGAAGTCACTGCAAGGAACCCGGCATCAAACTGTTTCATAACCTCGGCCTTGATCTTTTCAGACATCTCTGGACGCATCCGTCGGACTTTTTGCTTTACCGGAGGGCAATCTTCCTTGGTTGGCAGGTGGTGAACTACGATGTCGGCATCCAAACCAGGCATATCTTCATAGGACCAAGCAAAAATCTCCATGTAATCCTGTAGCATCTGGATCAATCGTTGCTTCACGCTGAGCTCTAGATTGGCACCAATCTTGACCTCTTTCCTATCTGTCTCAGTACCCAGGTTAATTGTTTCCACAGGCTCTTCATGTGGCTGAATAGCTCTCTCTTCCTGGAGTAGCAGTCTTGCGAGTTCACCAGGCACTTCGCAATCATCTTCACCTTCGTCTTCGGCCAAGTTGATCGGATTTTCGAAGTCATAACTGGCGGTAGCAGAGCTGTTACCAGTGAGATCCAGAGTGGATTGAAACCTGTATAAGTGAGTGTGTGTAAATATAGCTGTTTTGCAATATATATATAACACAGAAAGGAAAAGAGCACAAGATTTGAAATGCAACAAACGTCCAATGTTTTGATTGATGATATATGAAAATGTCATACAAAAAAGCCCTCACAAATGGAGCTACGATGCCCCGGGTAGGACACCGAGCCAACAAAGTTTTAACATATTGTTTGTTACAAATTGGAAATCAAAAGAAATCAATTACTGCGTGACAAATGTGATAGGGGTAAAATCCTTTGCTGTCCAGTTGCTTGGTCCGCTGCTGGTAGTCGGGTAGATCCAACTGTCAAATTCTGCTTCCTCCACATCCTCCTCGATAGCATTCACCCTCGAGCTGGAAATAAACACCGGAGCCTTTCTGATCTTCTCTTTGCGCACAGCCCTCTGAGCCTCCGCAGTAAAGCCTAGCCCAAACTTGTCGTTCTTCTGAGTGAAGTCAGGAAGCTGACCCCAGTTTGCATAATTGCCTTTCTGAACCACCGCCCGGGCATCCCTTAGGGAAGCCATCCTCAAGGAAACATTCTCTTCAACCGCTGTCTCTGCTGCTGCTGAAATTGGATGCACCTCCTCGAAATGCTGAAAGGGGGTTTCAATAAACTCCCCATCCATCTCAATGTATCTGAAGGAATTCAAATGGCTCACCATATACTCCTCTTCCCCTTGCACAGTGACGATCTTCCCCCTGACGGGATACTTCAGTTTCTGGTGCAAGGTAGAGGTCACTGCCCCAGCTTTATGGATCCAAGGTCGACCCAGTAGACAAGAGTACGATGGACGTATATCCATCACATAAAAGGTAGAGTCAAACACTTGAGAGCCCACACGAATAGGGATGTTAACCTCTCCATGAACCATCCTTTTGGAACCGTCAAAGGCCCTGACGATGATATTGCTGGGCTTCAGTTCCAAGCCTTCATAATCCAGGCGGTCCAAAGCCTTTTTCGGTAGAACATTCAAAGAAGAACCAGTATCCACTAATACATGCGCCAGAGTAGTGCCCCTGCATTCGATAGAGACATGCAGAGCATCATTGTGGTCTCTTCCCTTCGCGGTCAGGTCAGCATCTGAAAAACCCAAGCCATTGTCTGCTGTCAGATTCGCTATGCAATCAGTGAACTGGACTGCGGACGTCTCCTGCGGCACATGGGCCGTCTTGAGAAATGAGATAAAGGCCTTAGCATGGGCCTCAGAGCATAGCAATAAGGAGAGCAGGGAGATCTTGGAGGGTGTATGCCCCAACTGCTCGACAACATTGAAATCACTTTTCTTTATTATTTTCAGGATCTCCTCCATTTCTTGTTGGGAGGCCTCAGCATTTATGGGTATTGGTGCCTCCATCCGGGCAGGCTCTTCTTCAATCCCTTTGCCCCGAGCATTTGATGACTCGGCAGCAGGGGAAACAACTTGATCAGCAGCAGGAACAGGTAAACTTGTAGGCTTTATAAGGAGGGGTCTTCGAATAGCGGGCGGTGCAATGTCAGGCGAGAAGAGCCTGCCACTGCGGGTAACCTTGGCTGGACCAGTGATATCGCAGATACTGCCGCCAGTGTCAAATTATTGTTTGATTCCATTCACATACACGTCTGCCCCATAATGCCAGGGGACAGCTTTATCAGATACGTAGGGGAGAGGCCCCGGAACAGTAATAATCACAGGTGCAACAGTCATGATTTGAACAGGCTTCTTCGGGGGAGCCTTGATGGGATTTTTGAAGATGGTAATCACAGAAACTTCTTTTATTGGGACCAACTGAACAACAGACTTTTTGAATAGAATTTCCTTGCTATCCATTAGGCCTTGGATGCCTAACCTTAGCAAGGGACAATCAGACAGGGAAATAGCACAGAACAGGCAACCTTCACTGCAACCTGGAAATAAACCGGCCTGCAGTAGGTTCTTCTTAACGGTCTTCAGAGGGGTGACAACTTCATCTACCGAAACAGCGTACATTTCTTCCTCAATGGCATTTACTCTATGCTGGGGCATAGGAGCAGTTACAACATTTGGTCTCTCCGGCGCTTCAAACTGAATTTCCTTTGCATCGATCAGATCTTGCACTTTGTTTCTCAAGGCCCAGCAATCATCAGTAGTGTGCTCGGGACTATCAGAATGATAAGCACACCGGGCATTTGGGTTATACTTAGGAGACGCAGTGTTGACAACCTTAGGAGCTTCTTTGAGGGTCACCAGGTTGGTGGATAACAGTTGGGGTAAAATCTGAGATAAGGTCATACTCAGTCGAGTATACTACCTCTTGGGCCTTTCGCTTCTTTGTTGATTGTACTGCTGAGGAGCAGCAACAGGTTTCGAGATGACCAAAGCATTGACGGCTTGGCGACTTTCGGGCTTGACTTGTCTTCTAGGACCATAGACGGCACTTGCTTCTTTCTTAAACGGCCTCTTCTCAGCACTTGTGGAGGCAGCCTTTTGTATTTTGCCTGACCTGATGCCAGCTTCAATTCTTTCTCCCGTCAATATCAAATCTGTAAACCCAGCGGAGGAGTTACCAACCAAATGATTGAAAAACGGACCAGACAATGTCCCAAGGAACATATCAACCAGCTCACGATCAGTCAACGGAGGCTGCACCCTGCCAGCCAAATCTCTCCATTTTTGAGCGTACTCTTTGAACCCTTCACCCGTTCCTAGAGACATACCCTGAAGTTGGGTACGCGTGGGAGCGAGATCAGAATTGTATTGGTATTGTCTGTAGAACGCGGTTGCCAAATCTTCCCAGTGTCGGATGTTAGCTCCATCCAATTGGTAGAACCATTCAAGCTGTGACCCCGAGAGGCTATCTTGGAAGAAGTGAATCCAAAGGTTCTTATCTGCCGTGTAAGGTTGGATTTTCCTTACGTACGACCTCAGATGCAGCTTTGGGCAGGAGACCCCATCATACTTGGCGAAGGCAGGCGCCTTAAACTTGTGTGGAATTACTACCCCAGAAGATAACCCCAAATCTCCGAAATCCAGTCCCGGCACATTCTGAATTTCCATGGCGCTTGAGCGGTCCTCCAATTGCTTGTATCTGTCAGCAGCAGGTGGGTATTGTTCGTCGTTATAGTCCGTCTCGTTGTCGGAGACTGCAGGACTAGGAGCTCCTCCCCCTTGGGGACTGTTCTTCTCAGCAGAAGAAGTGGTTGGATCAGCTTCATTATGGAGTGTGTTCCCAAATCTGCGTCCGGTGTTGAACAATGCAGTCCTCTTTTTCTTCTTCTTCTTCATGAGTAGAGTCTTCAACTCTTGCTGACCTTGGGCTAGGCTTAGGACCATCTCTTGAAATTATGCACTTTGGGCCTGAAGGGCCTTGATTGCCTGCTCACTGGATGAGTCTGGATTCATGATGACTGTGCACACAAATAGCGAAGAAAATTAAGCAACCTGTGAAATAGGGTACCTGCTATGCATATGGTGCAATGGAATGTGTATGCTTTATGTTTTCAAAGACAAACAAGATTCAACTTTGTAGACAAAAAAGGGAAACACATTTCATTAGATTAAAATTTCCAATTGTTCAACAATTTGCCCTTAGGCATTACAGGAATGAAAAATACTGGAAAGGAAATAAACTACAAAAGGAAACAATCAAAGCTCATCAATGCTCCCATGGCCTCCTATTTTCAGTGCTGATGTAGTTGTTCAGGACCCGTTCTTCTTCCAATTGCTTAGTCAGCCTCTGAATCTTCCGTTCCTGCTCGTTGAACTTCTCTCGATAGAAATCCCGTTCTTCCTTTAGCTGCGCCCAAGATCTCTTCATGGTGTCAAAATCAGTAGGTATCTGAGGAGGGAGGACAGTTGGAGGGACCCCATCCTCATCAGGAGATTCAAGAGTGAGAGGTCTAACAGCTTCGTAGGGCATGCCTAACTTCTGAGCACGGATGCGGACCCATTTGCAATAGGGTTTCAAAGGCAGGGAAGTCTTTGGTCCCAATTCATGTGGGTCAGCTTTGTGAATTCTGTCCCAAGCTTTAATGAATCCCTGGCGTAGTTTGTCACTGTCTGCCTGAAACTCAAAATGGAAGTGAGGAACCAGCATTTCATGAGGCCCATCTCCTCGGGCTCTTCCAAACTGACGGAGAGCTAAGCATGGATTGTAAGAGATTCCTCCTTGGATACCAATCAACGGAACATTAGGGTATTCTCCGCAACGGTCAATAACAGCTACCTCATCCAAACCTCTGAGAGTCCAGGTGATGTCATTATCAGTGAGAGCCATTAACCTCCGAGCCCAACCTTTTCCTTCTTCATTCTTCAGCACGAACTTAGGAAGGTGCGAAATAAACCACCTTACTAGCAAAGGAGTACAACACCACGGAGTTCCCCGTTTTCGAGCAGTACGAGCATAAAGTTGTTGTAGAATATCACCCAAAAGAGTGGGTACCGGATTCCGAGACATGAAGATCCTTATGACATGGATACTGATAAAAGTGTCAGGGTTGGGAAACAATACCAGACCATAGATCAAAAGAGCCAGAATATCCTCGTATGCCTTGAAGTCCAAGTCATTCCAGAAATCATTAGCCTTGCCAACCAGAAATTTGACCAAAAAGCCCTTGATCCCATTCCTAGTTTCCCAGTTGGACAATACCTCTTCTTTGGTCAAGGGGAGAATTGCAGCAATCTCTTCAGGCCTAGGAGTCTTTTCCAAACCAGTGAATGGAGTTTGTTCCAAGACAGGGATCCCAAGCAAATAAGAGAACTCTTCCAGGGTAGGAACCAGCTGGAAGTCTTGAAAGGTGAAACAATGGTACAGAGGGTCATAAAACTGGGTCAGAACACTTATCAGTTGTTGGTCCCATTTTGCAGTGACCAAGCCAAGGAGAGAACCATGTCTGTTGATGAAGGAAGAAGTGTTTGGAATCCTACCAACCAAATCCTTGAGTAACACTGGTGGTTGAACAAAGTTGAGCCGAACAGTATTTCTGCGCACGGGTGTCATGATGTCCTACAAAACAGAGCAAAGATGAAACCTTTTTTGTCTTTGAAATGGGTTAGTCCTTTATACAGGATGCATGCAATGGTATGATGGCATGATGCTATGATGAAACACACCACAAGTATTCACATAGGCAAATAAGGCACACAAGTCACACAAGACACCCTTAGGTTTCAGGCCAGCATGAGTTTCAGGTATTACCCTCTTTTGGTTTTGTTGGTTAAAGCCTGTCCTATCAAAAGTAACCGGGTTCTAGAGGAACTCAAATCATTGGCTACCCTCAATCGGTCATAACTCCAGCATCGCAATCTTTTCTCGCGGCCAGAACCATCTCGAGAGTTTAGCCTCAATGAGTGTAGCATACTGCTACTGTCCTAATAGCCAAGTTGGTCAATTTAGGGTTCTAAGGTTGGTTGGTGTTTAATGACCCCTTAGAAGACCTATATTCTCCCCGTTACAACACAAGGGATATAGGTACAGACTAAGATGCCACACCAACGTAGCCACTGCTTCACCCATGTCGGTCTACGCCGGACAGGTCCCTCACAGATTATGCTACCTAAAAAGGGTATATCCCAGATCCGGGTTAGGATCCATGAACTCCGATGCAAAGCCCACAAATATAAAAGCAAACAAAGCAAACAATTGAAAACAAAGGTGATCTAAGCCCTAAGGTTACTCCACTTTTAAAAACATTCCCCAGCAGAGTCGCCAGTTCTGTGATACGGTGGGAGAACTGACTAGAGGTTTTGCGTTTTGTATTCGCAAATGTTGCGGTTAGCAAGAGTCGCCATCGACTTTTTATTTTATCCTAAGGAAAGGTTTAAAAAGCAAAGCAAAAACCTTTTGAGATGTTTTCTTGGGTTCGGGGAGTAGATTATAGAAAGGGAAGGTATTAGCACCCTTTCTATCCATGTTTATCCATGGGCTCTTAGTTACTTGCTTAGATCACTTGCCTTTTGTTTTCAATTGTTTTAAATGGTGCTTGAGTGTGTGGGTTTTGAAAATGCTTTGAAAAGATGCCAATGTGGTGGCAACCTTTGTAATGATCCATGTGGGGATGTATACAAAGATGTATGTCTTTTGAAAAGGGTTTCATTTGTTTTTGAAAATAGTTTTGAAAGTGTAGTGAGATGTGGTTTTGAAATTAGTCAAGTGTTTTGTTTTGCAAGTTGATTCAAGTAACTAAGAGGTTATCTACTCCTAAATTTCTCAAAAGATCATTGCTATACTTTAACCCTTTTAACAAGTTTGCTCCATCATTGTATTTGGTGGGCAACCTTGTGTTAGGATGTGAAAGGGACAGGCGTGGGTCATCGTCTAGACCATAATTGCAACAGCGTTAAAGGTCTTTGGGCAATTTCTTTAAGGGACTTGATCATTTTGTTTTTGTTTGTTTTGAAAAGTTTTTATCGAGGGACTATGATCATTCAAATTGTTTGCTTTGCCCAAATAAGTTCAACATGCAATATGGCCCATTTATTTGAAAGGCAACAAGTGGAATACCCTAGGGGGTGCAAGTGTGATTTGTGTCCATTTTCATGCTTGTTTATCTTGTATTAGGTCAAACTATTTTTTTATCGTTTTTCGCATACAAACCCTAATTCTAACATGTTATCATTAGAAAGCAATAAAGTGCGAAATTAAAGTTACTAAGCTATTACAAAACCAAATATGGGAAGGGGGTACAAATGTTCAAATGGGGATATTGACAAGAATTTAAATATAAATTATTACATCATTTTGAATATTTGCAATTTAAATAATGTACAAAAAATAAAATAAGAATGCAAGATGCAAAATAAATGTTTTGTATATGTATGAAAAAATATTATTTATGTAAAAGAGAAAAGAAAATAAAAATGTATTATTTTTTGAAGTATTTTGAATTTAGGGCAAAGACCCTAATTTTTAAAGAAAATGCATTATTATCTAATTTAACACAACCATTTATTTATTATTTGTAAAAATAAAATAAAATGAAGTATATTGTGAAAAATGGTATTTTTGTATCAAATATTAATAAAATGAAAAATTCAAGTATTTCTATATTTTAGCTTAAATATGTTAATAAACATATATGTATATATATATTAAACCTTAAATGTGTATTATATACAAAATAAATATTTATTTAATATTTTAATAAAATAAATAAGAAGAGTATTTTTTATGTGGAATATTTTCAGAATGTAAACAAAAATAAAAATTGTATTTACATTATTTTTATATTTATTCTAATAATAATATATATATATTTATGTACAAACAAAGAAAATAAACAAATAAATATGCAATAAATGCAAAAAATAATGAAAAAAATATTTTTAATTTTCTAATGTCATGAGAAAAAAATAAACAAGTCAAACATGAAAGGAAAAAGTCAAAAATGTTAAAAAATGAACAAATGGGCTCAGGGGGTGTGAATCAAAAAAGATGGTGTGAAGAGCAAAATAACACAGGCCCAGCCCACTCCACTCCTTCTTCAACCTTCAGCACAAATATTTGAAAAAACGCGCGCCCCTGTTCTTCAATGTCTAACTCCTGATTCCTGGCTTTTCAGCAAAAACTCATAACACAAGAAATGTTCAGCATGAAGAGACGGTTCTAGCCATATAAAGAACTTGACCTATCTCTCTAAGATGAGGGAGAATTTCTCCTCCCCCAAATCCTAACCTAGTTTTTCATCAATGTTCAGAACCAAAATTCTCTCTACTCAGGCAAAAGAAATGAAATGTAAAGATATGTACATGTTCAGGGCTATGAGTAGGACCTTGTTTCTTCACAAACTTAAGACTAAAGATGCATGATAAGAGAGATACGAGTTCAAAGTTTTACCTGTGCAGTTGAACTTCAATCTGGAGAATGAGGAACTTCTAGTGCAATGTAATGATTGGAAAAGCTTCCTTGAGGTCCAGGGATGCTTCTTCAATGCTTACTTTGTCTTGAACCTTCTTGTATCAAGCTGTAGAACTTCAACTGCAAAAGGAGAAATTAAAAATGGTGGAAACTGTTAGAGTGATTACAGGTCAGATTTTAGGCCATGGTTAGCTTGCATATGTTGTAAGGAAGGTGTATGAATTGTTTTTGGTGAGAATGCTCGAGGGAAGTGGGAGTTTGCACTCAATCTGCAGGGGTTCCCCTGTTTGTGCAGTTTCAAGGTGATTTTGAGATGGAGGATGCTTGAGAGGTTCAGGACTCGTGCAAAAACTTGGATGTGGTCTATGGAATGTGTTTGATAACTTCTCTCTTGTGTTTCTAAGCTGAGATGAGATATGGCACAAGTTATGCAATGTTACTTGAAAATGAAGCAAGCAATGGTCACTTTTGTTTTTAGGTCAGTAGGGGCCTCTAATCCTGCTGCATAATCTTCTCTTGATCAGAGCAACTTGTCCATAATCTTGTGCCAAGAGGATTTTGCTTGTACTTGCTTGGATTTCAAATTGACATAAAGCTAGCTTTTTACAAAAATGGATAAAGCACTTTATCTAGTTTAGGATTAATCCACTATGCAATGTTAGAACACAAAGAACATGGCCTCAACACATTGAATATGCATTAAATTATTGAGTATGGAATGGTTCAAGGACCTGTAATTAAGCATAAAGCAAGCTGAATTCAAATTTGCAAGTTTATGAACATGCTTTGATGAAGAACAAAAGTGGATTTTTGCCAACTTGTGAAATTCGAATCTCTCAAGTTATGAGGTTGTTTGGTAAGTTCTTAGACATTTTGGAAAGCTTGGAATGTGTACTACAATCCATCTTTGAAATGCAAATCAAAATTCCAAGTGGAAGGGCATGAAAAGTGGCCTTGAAGTGGGGTAGAAAACCTTGTCAAAATAGGTTAAATTTCACTAAGTTAAAAAATGGTTTAGTGCCTTTATTCAAAAAATTGTAACTTGAGATACAAGCTTCAAATGAGAAAACTTTGTGCATCAAAGTTGTAGATTATGCAACAAACTACAACTTTCATGTTTTGACTTTTGTTTGAATCCAAATGGATCATGGTGAAAAGATGGGGAAAAGTTGGGAAAAAATTAGGTTTTTTCATAACTTAGAAAAATTCTAAGTTATGAAAAATTCCATTTTCAAACCCTAATTTGCATTTTGTGATTTCTTGGTGAACAAGTTTCATGATTTGGCATGTTTTGATGAAAAATGAATCTTGACTCTTGATTTTGACCATAAAGTCAAAGTTTGACTTTTCAGTGTACAGTCAAAATTGATCAATTGACTGGGAAATTCAACTGTCAATCTTGTGTACTTGGGATCTTTTGAGCTTGATGAACATGTCAAGATAGTTCCATGGGGTCCTTGAGTCCATATGTGAGTTTGGTTTGCCATTGGTTAGGTCAAACAGTCAAAAATTGCCTTTGTGCAGTCAAAACCCTAAAAATGACCATTTTGCCCTTTTGGTGATCTGATCAAATTTCTTGGAGAATTATGATCCAAACTTGATCAAATGGTCCATATGAGTTCATAATGTTGATGTGGATCAAATTTCATGAGGTTTGACTGTCAATTGGCCACAGTTGACTTTTTTCCCAATACAGCTGATTTCTAGGTCAACTGTCCAATTGGCTGGGCAAAACTTGGAATCAAGATTTAAAACTTGGTGAGGATAAACTTGGGAGTCCAATATGAAGCATGAAAGTCATTTTAAACATTTTAGGTCAAAACATCCTTGAGCAAACACAAACCCTAATTTGAGTCTACAGTGCAAGGAGAAGTCCTGAGCAGAGAAAACCCTAATTGGATCTTGATCTTCAAAGGTCTTGTGATGAGAAAATGTTGAGGAAATGGGAGGGAAAATTTTGGGGTACAACACTTTTGTCCTTTCCATTTGGAGAAAATAAAAGACGGTGGCGACTCTTGCTTCCGCGACATTTCGCGAACCAGCGTTAAACAGTCAGTTCCAGATCCACCGATCACAGAACTGGCGACTCTGCTGAGGATACTTTAAAGTGAGGTGTACCTTAGGACTAAGATCACTGTGTTTTCAATTGTATTGATTTGGTTGCTTTAAATTGTGGGTTGCATGGGAGTTACATAGATCCTAACCCGGATCTGGGGATACCCTGTTAGGTAGCATAAGCTGTGAGGGACCTGTCCGGCGTAGACCGACACGGGTGAAGCAGTGGCTACGTTGGTGTGGCACCTTGGTCTGTACCGATATCCCTTGTGTTGCAACGAGGAGAATATGGGTCTTCTGAGGAGTCATTAAGCACCAACAGACCTTAGAACCTTAAATGACACAACTTGGCCATTAGAACAGTAGCAGTATGCTACGTCCATTGAGGCTAAACTCTCGTGATGGTTCTGGCCACAAGAAAAGATTGCGATGCTGGAGTTATGACCGATTGAGGGTAGTCAATGATATTGGGATCCTCTAAGAACCCGGTTACTTTGATAGGACAGGTATGAACCAACAAACTGAAAGAAGGTAATACCTAGACCTCATGTTGGCCTAAACTTTAAGGGTCTGTCTTGTGTGACTTGTGTGCCTTACCATGTTTGCCTTTGTATCTATTTGTGGTGTGCTTTATCATAACATCATAACATCATGAGCATTGCATGCATCCTGCATAAGGACTGACCATTTCAAAGACAAGAGGGTTTCACCTTTGCTCTGTTTTATAGGACACCATGATGCCTGTGCGAATGAATACTATCCGGTTCAACTTTGTTCACTCACCTGAGTTGCTTGAAGAGTTGGTTAGCAGAATTCCAAATACCACTTCCTTCATTCAGAGGCATGGTTCTCTTCTCAGTTTAGTCACTGCAAAGCGGGATCAACAGTTGATGAGTGTGCTGACCTAGTTCTATGACCCTCTGTACCAGTGCTTCACCTTTCAAGACTTCCAGCTGGTCCCTACCCTGGAAGAGTTCTCTGATTTGCTTGGTATCCCTATCTTGGACCAGACTCCCTTTACTGGTTGGGAAAAGACCCTCAGGCTTGAGGAGGTTGCTGCAGCTCTTCCCTTGACGCATCAAGAGGTAATGGACAACTGGGTAACTAGAAGCGGAGTTAAGGGTTTCTTGGCCAAGTTTCTGATTGGTAAAGCTAGCAGCTTCTGGAATGACCTGGACTTTAGGGCATATGAAGACATCTTGGCTCTCTTAATCTATGGGTTAGTCTTGTTTCCTAATCCTGACAACTTCATCAATGTCACTGCCATAAGGATCTTTATGTCTCAGAACCTTGTGCCCACTCTTTTGGGTGATATCCTGCAACAACTTCATGCTCGAAGACGAGGAACTCTATGGTGTTGTATCCCTTTGTTGGTGAGGTGGTTTATTTCGCACCTCCCTAAGTTCGTGCTGAAGAACCAAGAAGGAAAAGGTTGGGCTCATAGGTTAATGTCTCTCACTGATAAGGACATCATTTGGACTCTCAGAGGTTTGGATGAGGTAGCTGTTATTGATCGTTGCGGAGAATACCCTAATGTTCCTTTGATTGGTACCCAAGGAGGGATCTCTTACAATCCATGTCTAGCTCTCCGTCAGTTTGGAAGAGCCAGAAGAGCAGTGCCTCATGAAATGTTGGTGCCTCACATCAGTTTTGAGTTTCAAGTGGATAGTGACGAGCTGCGTCGTAGGTTCATCAAGGCTTGGGACAAAGTTCATAAAGCTGACCCA
Source organism: Vicia faba (assembly GCA_948472305.1). Taxonomy (NCBI): domain Eukaryota; kingdom Viridiplantae; phylum Streptophyta; class Magnoliopsida; order Fabales; family Fabaceae; genus Vicia; species Vicia faba. Next base: position 399,759,998 of record OX451738.1, on the reverse strand, counting down.
CAAGAGTTGGGGCCAAAGACTTCTTTACCTATGGAAGCCTACTACAAATGGGTTCGCATCCGTGCTCAGAAGTTAGGTATGCCATACGAAGCCGTCAGACCTATCATTCTTGAGTATCCTGACAAAGATGGTGTTCCTCCGACTGTCCTTCCTCCTCAGATACCTACTGATTATGAGACATTAAAGAGGTCTTGGTCGCAACTGCGAGAAGAGCGGGATTCTTATCGAGAAAAGTTCAACGAGCAGGAATTGAAGATCCAGAAGCTGACAAAGCAGTTGGAGAATGAGCGAGCTCTGAATGACTACATCCGTACTGAGAAGGGGAGACCATGGGATCAACGAAGAGCTCTGGATGTTCTTTTACAGTTTTATTTCCCTTTTCAGTATTTCCTTTCTATGTAACGCCTAAGGGCAACCTGTGGAACTATTTAAATTTCAAAGTTGAATCTAATGAAGTGTGTTCCTTTTTGTTTACAAAGTTGATTCCCGATTGTCTTTGAAAACATAAATCATACGCATTCCATTCATCATGTGCATAGCAGGTTTTCTTCTTTTCAGGTTGCTTACTGTTCTTCGTTGTTTATTTCAGCATCATGAATCCTGACTCATCATCAACTGAGATGTCTATCAAGGCTCTTCAGGCACAGAATGTGCAATTTCAGGAACTAATCATGGGTTTGGCTCAGGGCCAAGAAGAGCTGAAGGCTCTGCTCCTGAAGAAGGAGAAGAAGAAGAAGAGGAGAACTGTTCTTTTTAACTCGGGCCGAAGGTTTGGCAACACTCTGCAGAATGAAGAGGCTGGTTCTTCTATAGGCAATAGTAGTCCCCAAGAGGGAAAAGGTCCTAGTCCGGTAGTCTCCAACAACGAGACTGATTTTGATGAGGAACAATATCCTCCGGCAGAAGACAGATACAAGCAGTTGGAGGACAGACATAATGCTATGGAGATCCAACAAGTGCCTGGGCTGGATTTTTTGAGATTTGGGCTTATCTACTGGTGTGATCATTCCTCATAAATTCAAAGCACCATCTTTCACCAAATATGACGGGGCATCTTGTCCCAAGCTACATCTCAGATCCTACGTGCGGAAGATTCAGCCGTACTCAGTGGACAAGAATTTGTGGATCCACTTCTTCCAGGAGAGTCTTTCAGGGACTCATCTCCAATGGTTCTATCAGATGGATGAGACCAAGGTTCGTAACTGGGAGGAGTTGGCTACTGCTTTTTACAAGCAGTATCAATATAATGCCGACCTTGCCCCTACACGTACCCAACTCCAGGGTATGTCGCTAGGGTCAAGCGAAGGTTTTAAAGAGTACGCACAGAAGTGGAGGGATCTGGATGGCAGGGTGCAGCCTCCGTTGACTGACCGGGAGTTGGTAGACATGTTCTTGGGGACCCTATCTGGGCCATGTTTCAACCATCTCAGCGGTAACTCATCTGCAGGGTTTACTGATCTTATTCTGACTAGAGAGAGAATTGAGGCTGGGATGAAGTCTGGTAAAATTCAGAAGGGTGCATCGTCAAGTTCTGAGAAGAAACCCTTCAAGAAGGAGGCCAGTGCTGTATATGGCTCTAGAAGACAAGAGAAACCTGAGCCCTGCCAATCTGTCAACGCTGTGATGATTGCCAAGCCTGCTGCCGCTCCTCGGCAAACCAATCCTCAAAGGGCTGAAAGACCCCGGAGAGAGTTTACCCGTTTGAGTATGACCCTATCGCAGATCTTGCCGCAGTTGCTGTCCACCAATCTAGTGACTGTCAGGGAGGCCCCGAAAGTTGTGAACACGGCCTGCCCCAAATACAATCCAAATGCCCGCTGTGCTTATCACTCCGATAGCCCGGGGCATTCTACTGATGATTGCTGGGCCTTAAGGAATAAGCTGCAAGATCTTATTGACGCCAAGGAGGTACAGTTTGAGGCATCTGAGAAGCCTAATGTAGTGACAGCTCCCCTGCCTGCTCATGGAGTGAATGCTATTGGGGACGAAGATGAAGTGGATGAAGCTGAGTTTGATAGCTGGATCTACCCGGCAACCGACAGTGGACCTAGCAATTGGAGTGCAAAGGACAATCTACCTGTTTCTCTTGTTACTGAGTAATGAATCCCTATATTTTTGGTATTTGTAATAAACAAATTGAACTCTATGGCCCGGTGTCTTACCCGGGGCACCGTGGCTTCATTTGTGAGGGCATATAAATTGTCATTTCATATATCATGAATAAAGATCTTGGACGTTTTCTCGCATTTCAAATCTTATGCTCCTTTTCTTTCTTTCCTTTCTTTATATATTACAAAAAACAGCTGTATTTACACACACTCACTCATACAGGTTTCAATCCACTCTGGATCTCACTGGTAACGACTCTGCTACTGCCAGTTATGACTTCGAAAATCCGATCAACTTAGCCGAAGACGAAGGTGAAGATGATTGCGAAGTTCCTGGCGAGCTTGCAAGACTGTTACTTCAGGAAGAGAGGGCAATTCAACCACATGAAGAGCCAGTGGAAACAATAAATCTGGGTACTGAGGCATATAGAAAGGAGGTAAAGATTGGTGCCAACCTAGAGCTCAGCGTGAAGCAACGGTTGACTCAGATGCTACATGATTATACGGAGATCTTTTCCTGGTCCTACGAAGACATGCCCGGGTTGGATACCGACATTGTGGTCCATCACTTGCCTACTAAGGAAGACTGCCCTCCGGTTAAGCAAAAGGTCCTCCGTATGCGTCCAGAGATGTCTGAGAAGATCAAAGCCGATGTTATGAAACAGTTTGATGCCGGGTTCCTTGCAGTGACTTCTTACCCTCAGTGGGTTGCTAATGTGGTGCCGGTACCAAAGAAAGACGGAAAGGTCAGAATGTGTGTTGACTACAGGGATCTGAACAGGGCCAGCCCCAAGGATGACTTCCCTTGACCTCACATTGATGTCCTTGTTGACAATACAGCTCAGCATAAGGTGTTCTCTTTCATGGATGGTTTTTCAGGTTACAATCAGATCAAGATGGCACCTGAAGACATGGAAAAAACTACCTTTGTTACTCAGTGGGGCACCTTCTGCTACAAGGTCATGCCTTTTAGACTGAAGAACGCTGGGGCAACCTACCAACGTGCCATGGTTGCTTTATTTCATGACATGATCCATCATGAGATAGAAGTGTATGTTGACGACATGATCGCAAGGTCCCAGACTGAGGAAGAACACCTTGATAATCTGCAGAAGTTGTTTGACCGGTTGAAATTGTACAAGCTAAGGTTGAACCCGAACAAGTGCACCTTCGGGGTAAGATCTGGAAAGTTTCTAGGCTTCGTTGTAAGTGATAAGGGTATTCAAGTGGACCCTGCCAAGGTTAAAGCTATTCAAGAGATGCCAGTTCCTAAGACAGAGAAAGAGGTCAGAGGCTTTTTAGGACGCCTGAATTACATTGCTCGGTTCATCTCGCACCTAACTGCCACCTGTGAGCCAATCTTCAAGCTGCTGAAGAAAGATCAGGTAGTACGTTAGAATGATGAATGTCAGGCTGCTTTTGACAGAATCAAGGAGTATCTCCAAGAACCACCCATTCTTATGCCACCGGTTGAAGGGAGACCTCTGATACTATACTTGACAGTACTTGACAACTCAATGGGGTGTGTGCTGGGGCAGCATGACGAGTCTGGCCGAAAAGAGCACGCCATTTATTACCTTAGCAAAAAGTTTACCGACTGTGAGACCCGATACTCATTGCTCGAGAAAACTTGCTGCGCTTTGGTATGGGCTGCTCGCCGGCTGAGACAGTATATGCTGACTCATACCACCTTGTTGATCTCAAAGATGGATCCTATAAAGTACATATTCGAAAAGCCTGCTCTGTCTGGGAGAATAGCAAGATGGCAAATGATCTTGACGCAATACGACATTCAGTACACAACTCAGAAAGCCATCAAGGGAAGTGTATTGGCAGACCACTTGGCACATCAGGCAGTAGACGACTATCAGTCAATGAACTTCGAGTTTCCGAACGAGAGCATCATGATTGTAACTGATTGTGAAGTACCTGGACCGGATGAAGGACCTGAGGAAGGATCCCGATGGTCTATGCACTTTGACGGAGCCTCCAACGCTTTGGGTAACGGCATTGGCGCTGTAATCATATCCCCCCAAGGCACTCATACTCCACTCACTGCCCGACTATGTTTCAACTGTACCAACAACATGGCAGAGTATGAGGCGTGCATCATGGGTCTTCAAGCTGCGATCAACCTAAGGATCAAGTTTCTGAGTGTCTTCGGAGATTCCGCTCTCGTGATCAATCAGATCAAAGGAGAGTGGGATACGAAACATCCGAATCTTATTCCTTGCAGAGAATGTGTGTTGACCTTGATCCCCCACTTCACAGAGATAACCTTTGAACACTTCCCGAGAGAAGAGAATCAGCTGGCGGACGCGTTAGCTACAATGTCTTCTATGTTCAAGGTCAAATGGGACAATGAGGCTCCCCGGATCATCATCTGGAAACTGGACGAACCGGCATACTGTTGTGATCTCGAGACTGAATTGGTGACTGAGAAGCCTTGGTACCATGAGGTGAAGAGATATTTGGAAGCTCAGGAGTATCCTGAAGGTGCTTCTGTCAATGATAAGAAGTTCCTGAGAAGGTTCGCAGCAAAGTTCTTCCTTAGCAACGGCATCTTGTACAAGCGAAACCATGATTCGACCTTACTGCGTTGTGTGGATAAGACTGAAGCAGAAAGGATTATGGAAGAGCTACATGAAGGGACCTTCGGAACACATTCCAATGGACACACTATGGCAAAGAAAATCCTTCGGGTAGGGTATTTCTGGTCCACAATGGAAGCTGACTGCTATCAACATTCTCGGACATGCCATAAATGCCAGATATATGCAAACAAGGTGCATGTTCCCCCAGTTCCTCTAAATGTTCTGACTGCGCCTTGGCCGTTTGCAATGTGGGGCATAGATATGATCGATGAGATTAAAGCAACGGCATCTAACGGGCATCGCTTCATCCTGGTAGCGATTGATTATTTCACGAAGTGGGTCGAAGCAGCTTCCTACGCTACGGTAACCAAGACGGTTGTGGCACGGTTCATTCGGCATAATCTGATCTGTCCATACGGCGTCCCAGAAAGGATTATTACAGACAACGGTACCAATCTCAATAACAAGATGATCACTGAGCTCTGCGAGTAGTTTAAGATACAACACCACAACTCTTCTCCTTACAGACCGAAGATGAATGGGGCTGTAGAAGCAGCAAATAAGAATATCAAGAAAATCGTGCAGAAGATGACAGTGACTTATAAAGATTGGCACGAGATGTTACCGTTCGCTCTACATGGGTACCGTACCTCAGCCAGGACGTCAACCGGGGAAACTCCTTTCTCCTTGGTTTATGGTATGGAGGCAGTCTTACCGATCGAAGTGCAAATACCCTCTCTCCGGATAATGAAGGATGCAAATCTGAACGAAGATGATTGGATCCAAACACGACTTGATCAATTAAACCTTATTGATGAAAAGAGGCTTGCTGCTATCTGTCATGGTCAGAAGTATCAGAAACGGATGATCAGGGCATTTAACAAAAAGGTCAGACCACAAGAATATCGAGTTGGGGATCTGGTAATCAAGCGAATCATCCTTCCTCAGAGTGATCCAAGGGGAAAATGGACCCCTACGTACGAAGGGCCATTTGTGGTTAAACATGTGTTCTCAGGAGGAGCCATGATTCTAACCAACATGGATGGTGACGACCTTCCTCACCCCGCCAATGCAGACATAGTAAAAAGATACTACGCATGAATAAAGACCCGCTAGGTTGACATGCCTAGGAAAAAATTAGGGCTTCCCGGCGAACCAAAAGGGTTCGGGCAAAATGAAGGGATGAAATGAAAAATCTGTACACCCGGCAAGTCGAAAACCTGAAAAGGCGGCTTGGGCAAAAATGGGTATCCCGGTGGGCTGAAAACCCGAAAGGGCGGTCCAGGCAAAAGTTAGGGATAAAGCGTAATACTATGTCTCATTGGATCACTTTGCATCCAGAATCCGGTATCTACATCAAGTTCAGACGGCATCGATCGACCAACTTCATCTTCAACTAAGGTCATCAAGTGATGAGACGCTCGGAGATATAAGGGCGATAGCAGAGTTGAAACCCAGTGGGATCATTCATTTCACACAACTGTTTTAGTTTCTCTTGTACAAATTTGTATAAACTCTTTTGTTCGGCGGCGTTCTCTTACTAGGACGTCAGCCTCTTCTACATAAACGCCTATTTTACAGGCAAATTCAAAAAATCAATACAAATATACTTTTCAGTTAAAATTGCCAATTGTTTTCCTTTTCTGTTTTGTTTTGCGAAGAACGTCCAAGGTTCAATTTGTGATATATGCATTGACAATAATTTGCTAACTCATGAATATTTGCATACGAAACAAAGGATTAATTACAGATAACATTAGAAACAGGGGCAATAAAGAGTTGTCTAAGCAATCTAATTGTTTTATCCTCCAAGGTACCAAGGTAGGTTCAGCTGAAGAACATAACCAGTACATCCCAATTCCCCAGAGAGTGAGCCAGCAAGTCAGTACACTCTCCTCAAGCGAAGCTATTATCAACCTTAAGGAAGTTGGGTATCCTCCAGCAGATCTCAACATTCCCCAGCAATGTACGGACATTTTTAACAAGCATCCCCGGCAGTCTTGACCTAAAGATTGTTCCTCGGCGGTATACCAGACATTCATTGGAGTCATTTCCCCGGTACAATTCAAAACTTCCCCAAGAGAGTCCAATCTAGTTCCCAAGGAAAGTTGGAATCCATCTCCCCAAGCAGTAAGCTTATCCCCAGTAGATTCTGGAAGCTTATCCCTGCAGAGCACGAACGCGTCTCCCGGCTTTATTCAAAGAGTTATTTCCCTACCAGGATATAACTGGGTTATCCTCAGCCAAAAGCCACGGAAAGAGCGTCCTCGACGAAGTCTTCCTATCCCCAGCAGAGTTCATCTTCCAACACAACAATGGTATCCCCAGCGGAGTTATCATCAAATATCAGCGAAGTATCTCTTCCCACAGAGCATCTCCCCGTAGAGTAATCCATTCGCCAAGTTTATTCCCCAACGAAGTTATCTTCTCCTACCGGTATTCTTTCAACTATCATCCCCAGTGGAAGCAAAGATCTATTCCTCAACATCAGCCCAGGAGTGACTTCCCGGCACCCGTCAAGGATTTATTTTCCTAAGACGAAAGCATACATTCATAAACGTCGCATCTACATACATTATAGCATGCATATACGCATCACATCTTACAAATCTCATTTATGTTGAGAACATCAGTGCTTGATCCATATAATGCATTGCATATGACTGACCTTTACCTTTCAGGAAAGATCCAGTTAAATTCTTAGCTATATTTCAAGACCTAGACCGGTTCAGTTAAATCGACCCTAAGATTTTTCTGTTTCTTATCCAGTCAAAGGCCTTCTCTGGTTCAGTCAGATCGACCCTAAGATCTCCCTGTTTCTTATCCAGTTGAAGACATTTCAAGACCTTGACCGGTTTAGTTAAATCGACCCTAAGATTTCTCTGTTTCTTATCCAGTCAAAGGCCTTCTCTGGTTCAGTCAGATCGACCCTAAGATCTCCCTGTTTCTTATCCTGTTGAAGAAATTTCAAGACCTAGACCGGTTCAGTTAAATCGACCCTAAGATTTTTCTGTTTCTTATCCAGTCAAAGGCCTTCTCTGGTTCAGTCAGATCGACCCTAAGATCTCCCTGTTTCTTATCCAGTTGAAGACATTTCAAGACCTAGACCGGTTCAGTTAAATCGACCCTAAGATTTTTCTGTTTCTTATCCAGTCAAAGGCCTTCTCTGGTTCAGTCAGATCGACCCTAAGATCTCCCTGTTTCTTATCCAGTTGAAGATTTCAAGACCTAGACCGGTTCAGTTAAATCGACCCTAAGATTTTTCTGTTTCTTATCCAGTCAAAGGCCTTCTCTGGTTCAGTCAGATCGACCCTAAGATCTCCCTGTTTCTTATCCAGTTGAAGATTTCAAGACCTAGACCGGTTCAGTTAAATCGACCCTAAGATTTTCCTGTTTCTTATCCAGTCAAAGGCCTTCTCTAGTCCAGCTAAATCAACCCCTAACAGATTTTTCTGATAAAGACTCAGTAGAAGATATCCAAGATTCTCTCAGCGTTACTGTTGAGGTTGAAGTCGCCCAAGATTCTCTCAGCGTTACTGTTGAGGTGTAAGACGCCCAAGATTCTCTCAGCGATACTGTTGAGGTTGAAGTCGCCCAAGATTCTCTCAGCGTTCCTGTTGAGGTAGTAATCGTCCAAGGTTCTCTCACCATTCCTGTTGAGGTAGTAACCATCCCTGGTTCATTCATCACCTTTTGAAGATCCAGACCCAGCTCCTGTAACCAGTCAAGACACATCTATACAAAGAATCTGAAGACCAGCTCCTATAACGGGTCAGGCAATCCTTTTCTTTTGTAGGTACGCAAGTTCTCGGTAAGGAATCTCTTACGCGATTGACACCCAGATGGCATCTATAAGCCCATCCACCTTCCATCGTCTCTTAGCATGGCATCTATAAGCCCATCATCCTATTCATCAACCTCCAAATGGCATCTGTAGGCCCATTCCCCATATCACACTACTATGTGAGCGCAAATTTCTGGGCACTCTAGTGTTCAATCATCTTCCACCTTCGGATTACGAAAGGCACGTCAGCCAATCTGCATCCTCAGGTCTAAGAAGATTGAACAGGGGCAACTGTTGTACCCCAAAATTTGCCCTCCCATATTCTTCAAAAATTGCAAAGAGCATGCTTCAAAACTTCCCAAGGGTTGCACAGTTCAAATGCCTCCTAGCAGTCAAAAACTAGGGTTTTGGGTCTGGCAAAGAAATTAAAGTTTTCAAGGGTCCAATCAAGTCCCACATGCCTACAAACATTGTCAAGCATCCTCATGCCAAATTTCAAGACTTACAACACAAAATTGCACAGTCAAATGCCCTAATTGCTCAGCAGTCAACTGCAGGGGCAAAATGGTCATTTGACAGTCAAAAGTTCAAATTTTTGGTCAACATCTTATTTTGAAGCCACAAACATCATTTGATCAATTCTTGATCATGATTCTCAAAGCTTGGCTCAAAAAGTCTCAAGATGCAAAAGTTTCCATATTTGGACAGTTGAAAAAGTCAACTGTAACTTGACCAAGGCATAACTTCCACATGGATTATCAGAAAAATTCCATCCAAAGCTCATTTTGAAGAGAAAGACATTTCCTACAACTCCTCTTCACACTTCAAGTCCAAGAAATGCTCTCACAAAAAGTTATCAATTTCAATATTATAGGTCATTTTCAAAAGTCAACAAAAAGGGACTTTAAGTCAAAGACCATAACTTGAGATTGGTAAATCAAAATAACATGAGACCAAAGGCATTGGTTAGAGGACTTCAAGACCTTTCCAAAATGTCCAAGAACATGATCAAAGCTTAAAAATTGAGCAAGATATTCCTTGTGGAAGTTGGGAAATTTTTGGGTATTTTGAAAAGTCAACTTTGCTTCAAATGTCTTAAAATTGCTAATGGGCCACATTTTCTTCCAAAATTCATCATCCAAAGCATGTGCACGACCATTTGGCCCAAAGGGAATTTATTCATCATTTTTATTTATTTATTTGAATTTTTAATTGCTATTAATTCATTTAATAAAATAAAATATGTGAAAAAATACCAAAGCAAGCTTTTCAAATCTTTTTATGCATGGAATAACTTCAGATTTTCGTGCATTATCAGATATGGAAAGAATCAAGTTGATTTGGACATAATTGGTATCAAATATGCATGGAAAAGATTGAAAGAATTATGCATGAAAATCAAATATTGTTCTCATCAATGCAAAGATCTTTTGATTAAAAACTCAACCCTAATCCATCCTCATATAAGACTGATCAAAACCCTAGTGCAAGAGGGCTCTAAGCTGCGCCCAAAGCTGAAGAAGAACATTGCATTTTTTGTGAAAAATTCCAAAACTGAAAACTACATTCCAGTGCGATTCAAAGGAAAATAATTATTCCATTGCCTTCCTGAGACATCAAGGAAGCTTCCTGGATCAAAATCACTGCTTCTAACGCAAAGAAACGGTAGAACGCAGTTACCCTGTACCTGATTTTTTTTCTTTAATCGTATTCAAATCTACACGCCATATCCATGCATTTTTATTGTTGATTTATACTAATGAGTTGATTCTGAAGCTAGTAGTATGATTTAATTGAAGAATTATTGCATATATGAAGAGTTGCCATGAACGACGCCTAGGGTTTCAAAAACCTTGAATTGGGGTTTCTCAGTTATGGAAAAATTGGGACGTGAGACTTAGATCATTAAACTCAGGAAGCTTGGACGATCTTAACACACTACTCGCGCTCAATTTATGAGCCACCATATTCTAATCGCTGTTTTTGTACTTGCCATTTAGTGGGGGTTTAAAACCCCCTCTATTCAATTTGTTTTTTGTTTCAGGTACAACAAGCAAGTGGGGAAGATGATGATGTGTAGGCTAACGAGTGGCTCGTTTGAATTTCGCGCGGAATTAACCACTTACCATTTGTTTTGCAATATTTTGTTCATGTTCTATATTATATACAAAGTGCGTTGGTAGCTCAGTTGGCAGGCATGTAATTTGGTAAGCAGCAGGACCTGGGTTCGATCCCAGGTCCCCCTCCCTTTCCCTATATTATTTTTCTAACCATGTTCTTGTGTAACTCGCTTCCCAAGGTTCATCATGCGTTCACAATCCAGCCATGCCACGCGCCTCATGATCTCAATCCAAGGGCCTAGACCTGATGAACATCATACTCACCAGTCAACGCGTACACACGCTTCCAGGAAAAGTCAAAAAGGCCTTGAAACAAATGGGCCCAATTGCTAGACAATTCCTCTAGTTTGGGGACAGCACCCCCCTTGGTTTGCTCCCTTATATTCTCTTTTTCTATTTTTTATTTGTTTTGTTTAATTCTTATTTAATTCTTTAAATTAATATTTTCTTAATATAAAAAATAATAAAAATCAGAAAGTCATAAAAATTAAAATATATTTTATTTAAATGTTATTTTTGTAAATAAATCTCATTAATTAATTTAGCTTTTTAAATTTAGGTTTAATTCAAATATTTTTCTTAATAAATTAAAAAGTGTAGAATTAGGGTTTTAAGTATTTTTTTTATTCTTTTTCTTCTTTCTCTCACCATAATTAATCATTAAATATTATTTTTGTAAATAAAACTTGCCATTAATTAATTAGGTTAATTTTAGGTTTAACTTTAACATGTTTTTTTAATAAATTAAAAATAGCTAGAACTAGGTTTTAATTCCAATTTAATTTTTCTTATTAAAAATCCATAAATACAAAAAACTAAAAATAATTTCTTCTTTTAATTTAATTAATTAATTAATCATAATTTAATTTCATTAAAAAGGGTCCAACGCCCTCGCTTTCGATTATTAATTTGTTTCGCACATTTTATTTCCTTTCTTATAATATTTATGTAATTCTCCCAAAGCCGTGTAAATTAAACATTTATCTTTCTCGCATCTTTATTTTATGTCAAATCGGGTCCTGGATTTAATTTGGCGATGTGGACCCGCGCCTTTGTAATAGTTTAGGAACTTTATATTTCTCGCAACTTTTTAACTGCTAATAAATTGCATGCAAGAATGAATGTTAAAATAAAAACAAAAGCGTAGATCACCCATGACATGACAAGACAAAATATCTGAAAACGACACACAAATCACACACCACCCCTAGGGTACGTCTCACTGTTGCCTTGCCCCTCGAAAGGTGATCGTCGAGTAGAGGATGTCTTAGTAAGTCCTCATGATCCGGGAACCTGGCATGAGGGTAGCTTCTAAGGTATCTTCCTATTGCTCCGGTGATCACCATGTCCCGAACCTTCGAATTGACCCGAACACCTCCAATGGTGGTGCTAGCTACCTCTCAATGGTGGGATGGCACTGCTTTAAGGACATTTACATAGACGAATTCCTTAGGGTAGGTAGACGACTCTAGATACTTGCTCTAATTTCAAAACAAGTCAAAAATACTTTTCACACTGACACCTTTTCAAAAAGCTTTCGAAAGCAATTTTTCAAACACTCTTGAGGACCGATACAAGAGTCGAACTGGAATTTTCAAAGAAACATTTTAAAACCCACAGTTGAAAAGCAAACAAACCATTTTTGAAAACACAAATGAGCAAGTATCTAAGAGCCCATGGATAACCATGGATAGAAAGGGTGCTAACACCTTCCCTTTCTATAATCTACCTCCCGAACCGAGAGCAATCTCTATAAGGAATTTTTCTGTGCTTTTGTCCTTTCCATTTGGAGAAAATAAAAGACGGTGGCGACTCTTGCTTCCGCGACATTTCGCAAACCAGCGTTAAACAGTCAGTTCCAGATCCACCGATCACACTGATCATGTCAGGAATCCCTCTGGTTTATTTATAGACCCGTTTAGGGCAATTCTGCATTGTGTGCTTTCTGTATGCTTTCCGCGTGTTTATATTTGTGCCTGCATGTACAGGTGATAAGTCCTCAAAAAGAGGCGAGCGGGGAAGGTTAGTAATTAACCCCTGCAATTTCATTTGTGTCATCCTTAGCTCGTGATACACCATGATGCTTCGGAGTTCTGCCTGCTCTTGTGTAATGAGTCGTCAAGTGGGGAAGGGTTCCGCAATCGAACCCCTACACTTTGTCTTCTGTCGCCTACCTCGATCTCCTATATATTAGTTAGGTGTTCAGTCACTTTGGACATCACATTTTTGTTTTACATCCTACTCCCGCTTGTTTGTCTCGGGTGATACGCTCCCCTTGGCTAAAGCTTTTCGCTTCTTTTCCTTACTATTTTATGTGTGTGCTCTTTTGAGCTTGCTTGTTTTATCCTTGTAAATACCATGTTCCCTTAGGATGTACTTGTTCCTTTCGGATGCAAGTTAGACCTTAGGTTTCAACCCATGTATGCTAACATTAGGTAGAGATTTCCCTTTCATCTTTGACGTAGGGCTACCATTGTATGATAACATTAGGTTAGAAATAGGCTAGTCTCTTTAGACTGTTCTCTTCCTTTTTTGTATATGCATTTAAAACTAAAACCTTTTCCTTAACAAATCATAAAATATGCTAACAACTTAAACCCTTTTTCAAGGTAATAAAGCACAAACCAACTCAAACCTTTTTGTGCGTCCAAGCACCTTTTCTCTAAAAACCCTTTTCAGGTAAGGACATGTTAATTTACTTATGTGTCAACGCGTGAGTATCCAAAGGTCGAGCTGCAGTAGAATGCAGAATTAACATTGTTCATAAAAAACACAAACAAACAAAACATGTGAGCCGAGTTACGGTAACTCTGATTCCTCGAAAAGGATACCTAGGCATTAGGATAGGGCCCAAGCGAGTACAACTCTATTTTCTGTACATTCTTTTCTCATTTCTTTTGCATGCATTCTTCATCAATAGTAAACAGTAAGCATATATTAAACACACCCATAAGATAGATAACAAGAGTGGATACTGTAGAGTACCACGGGCGTGTGGGGTGCTAATACCTTCCCCTTGCATAACAGATTCCCTTACCCGATCTCTCGGTTGCAAGACCGTGACTTCTCCCTTCTCGGGTTTTCTCGATGTTTACCTTTCCCTGTATGTGGGGTAAAATGCGTTTAATGGAGACTTCATTATTTGATGAGTTCCATCCGGTTGTTTCAGCTTGCGACTTTACTGGGGATAGGTTGACCAATTGCTTGTCCATCCCAAAGTCGCTCCTAGATATTGTTTTCTTCTCTTTGGGTGTTTATTTATATGCTTTATGGCTTATTCATTTTGTATATACCTGAGCATATGTATGCATTGAATTTTACTATTTTCCATATACTATTGTTGTACTGGATCAGCTTCTTAATTGGGTGGGTCTTACATGAGGTAAAAGGCCCAATACCCAGGACAAGTGACAACCATAGGGACACTAGGAATAAAGTGGAACACGACGGATAGGGGATGTATATTACCCTAGAAGGTTGTGTCGTCCATGCTCAGATGAGGTTTTAATGAGATGTTATCATTATCACGTAGGTGTACAATGATAATACTCTCATGCAAACCCGTGATTTTGAGTTACCGTGACCTTACCTTGACCTAGTTTACCCGTGAGTGGGGAGGGGATAATCTTTATAGGTACCATTGGTGACTATGATCATATGGTGACCGTATGTTCTATTGGTGAATATGGGGTTCTTAGATTTATTTTCTGAGTTCCTGACTTGTTTATTTGGAGGTTCATTCGGGCCTTTGATCGTGGTATTCCCAACATGTTTAGAAAATGCTCAACAATATCCGGTTCCAAAAGCCTTGATCCCGTACAATGGAAGATCCACATGGTACTTGGTTCTTATATGTGTGGAAGCTATGTCATACCTTTGATCAGGTGATATTCATATGGTTCAGAAATAGTGTAGCAATCATATTCAAAAGTGATAGAACTTTGATCTCATGTCTTTGCATACATAATATGGTTACCACATGCTTAACATACATGTTCTGTTATTTCTAGGGAATCATATTTGTAAGTTTTGTGTTTAACTTTTCCATCCCTTACTTGTGTAAAATCAAAATCAAAGCATGTAGATTCCTTGGAAATAATAGAACATGGCACGACATCCATTCATGCACCCCATGCATATGCATGCATTCATAACAGGAACTCGGGTTGGGGATTCTTATTCATAGCTGGTGCTCTCTTTAGAGATTAAACTTGATTTATTTCTTCACATGTTCAAAGACCAGTATGGGATGACTCCTTGGAGGATTGACCGATACGAAAATCCCGATGGGGTTAGTTTTGGTATACATGCAAGCTTTGGCCCCTGGTCGGGAATTCTCCGAGAAGGAAGATAATTGATTGAAGACTCAGGTGAGCCAGGTCATGAAATCTCTGATAATGATGTCAACAATCTTGCACCTACTTTCGCAACAGAAGTTCTCTCTTTTCCTCATCTTTTGGGGAATAATTTCAACCAAGGAATGCTACACAATCTTGTTCTACCAGTGAGATTAGAATACGCCTGAAGAAGAGTTGATCTTATATCATTGCTTCATTCTCATTGGTTTCCACACTTGTTTATGCTTCATTAGGTTAGACCCCGTACTTTGTTACCGTCTATAAATTCACTTCTAAATCAGGATGCCAATGTCAGATGTGGTTACCATGCTAGGGCATCCGACTATTCAATCAGGGGCACTCTCCACCGCTTTGTGTTCCCTGATCTGTTTGACAAAAACCAGTCTCTATTCCCCAAGTGAATTCACGGGGAAAAGCTTCTAACCAAAGGAAGAAGAAGCCTGCTAGTGGTAGAAATATTGATACTAATCCATTGGGTTGACTTGACTCGCACAAATCAAATAAAAATCGCCACCGCACTTTATTTTTTCCACGTGAATAGGAAAAGAGAGAATAACCAAAAAAGAAGGGGGAGAGAATCTAAGTTCGGAGGTTGGTTATGCAAAGGGAAGGTATTAGCACCCTAAACATCTACGATACTTCGCAGGAACTTGTTTGAAAATTTATGTATTTTGGCTATAAATGTTGTGTACAAAAAATAGATTGTGAGGATGAGAAAAGGAATATATTTTTTACAATTTTGGCACCCGCCGTGGTTGTGAACCTTTAATGCCTACGTACCACCTTTTGTGCAATAGGGGATCAGGGTACTCGTAGTTCACCTTTAAAATTTTTAAAACACAATTGTGTTGGCTAATTTTAAGAGACTAGACATCATCGTCTTATCCGAGCGAAAAACATACTTACTACCCACAATTATGAGAAAGGAGAATTTGCGTATCTCAAAGTGGAGGATATAGCTTGGATTTTAAAATCAACAAAGCTTCACTCAACACCCAAGTGGAAAATATCTCACTTCACTATATATTGTAGAAGTATAGTAGGTCGCATCACTACAGGGCTCGACAAGAGTCTAATCTTTTGGGAAAATTTTAAAGCAAATGGCCAAAGTGGAAACATAGTTTGAATGAGATTGATTGACTTTTAGTCTTCTCAAAAAAATGTCAAGATATTGTTAAGTTGATTAAAGTTTGATTAGGAAAATGTTTTGAAAATGCATGGACCTAAGTCCAAGTTTATTGTGAAAGTCGTTCAAGTTTAGAAGCAAGAAGAGTTTTCAAAAGGAGGGAGAAATTTTTTTGGAAATTAAAGAAGACGGGAGGAGATGAAGGGACTATATTAAAGCATAAGGTAAAAGCTAGGGAAAAGAACCGTCTAACTAACAAGAAGCCAATACTTGACATAATGAGTCAATGTAGAATTCCCATCCTTTGGATTGAAACCAAACAAGCAAAGATGATAAACTTCTTAAGAAAACTAATGTTAAATTAAATTAAGTCTTCACAAAAATTGGGTAGAGTAATGGTTGTATACAGAAGAATTATCGATCACAAACAAAGCATGTAATCAAAATAACATGCGCACAAAGAAAACAAACAACCCAATGTCTTGGGGTGAACCCCAAGAACTCCAGACAAAATAACAGTTGAGGTCACAAGGTCTCAAAGTAGGTTAAGGTCTCTAATCCTAAGTCCAAGAAGTCCACAATCTCCATAATGCCAAGGATAGTAACCAAGTAGTCCAAGTAACATTAAAGATTTTTTATTGTTCAAGTTGGTTATTAAGTATCATCAAAAATAAATGAAAAGCTCAAGTGAGCAAAAATAAAATGACATAAAGATAAATTCCCAAGTGAGAAAAGATGACAATAGCATGAAATGTAAATGCTAAGATAAGTGTACTTAAAGTAAAGATCATGATGTAAAGGTACAAAATAAAGTCAATTGTTAGAAATTAGAGGTTAGCTAAATGACCATCTTGAAAATTTCATTTGAAACTCATTATAAGATTGATAAAATCAAAGCCTCTTAACAACAAGTTTCATTTGCTTTTTTCCAAGTATATCATTTAATTAAAATTCTCAAGGAAACAATAAATGATCAACGATGTTTAAGTAATTCATTTTGACCAAATTTTATGAAGATTCATTAGAGGATTGATAAGACCAAAGCCTCCTAACAATGAATCTCAAGGTTATTGGATCAAAGGATTCGAATTAACATACTAGGGCTTTCAAACATAGGTTTGGGATACGAATGATCATTTATCGAATCAGGACAAAATTTATGTTAAGTGTGATCGGTGGATTTAGAACTGACTGTTTAACGCTGGTTCGCGAAATGTCGCGGAAGCAAGAGTCGCCACCGTCTTTTATTTTCTCCAACATGGACAGGACAAAAGCACAGCAAAATTCCTTATGAGATAGTTTCTCGGTTCGGGAGGTAGATTTATAGAAAGGGAAGTTGTTAGCACCCTTTCTATCCGTGGTTATCCACGGGCTCTTAGGTACTTGCTCTTATGTTTTCAAAAATGGTTTGCTTTTCAAGTGTGTGTGGGTTTTGAAAAAGTTTCGTTTGAAAAATTTCTAAGTAACTCTTGTATCTGTCCTCAACAGTGTGTGAAAAATTTGTTTGAAAACTTTTTGAAAGTGTCAGTGTGAAAAAAAGTTTTTGTTTTTTGAGAGATCAAGTACCTATGAGAAATCTACCTACTCTAAGGAATTAGGCTGTGTAAGAGTCCTTTAGATAATGCTATCCCACCATTGAGAGGTAGGTAGCACCGTCGTTGGAGGTGTTCGGGTCAATTCGAGTTTAGGGACAGTGTGGTCACTGAAGAAACAGTTAGGACACCTTAGAAGCTACCCTTATGCCCTTGATCCTTTTTTAATCCGAGGCATCCGTTTCGAGGTAACTATTCCGAGGCAACTGTTTCGAGGCAACCGTTTCGAGGCAACTGGATCATGGACATAAGGACTTACTAAAACGTCCTATACTTGACGACCACGTTTCGAAGGCAACAGGTGAGGCGTACCCTAGAAGTGGTGTGTGTATTTGTGTGTTGTTTTCAGTTTAACAGTTATCTTTGATCAGGGCATTGTGAGCTACGCTTGTTTTTAATTAGCATACATTCTTTCATGCAATTTAGAATTTAAGAGTGCGGGAAATTAAGAGCGGAAAGATAAAAGCTACGCTATTACAAGGCGCGGGTCTATACATCGCCAAAATACAAAGACCCGTTTGATAAAAATGCGGAAAGTAAAAAGACCTAATTACTATTACAACCAGAAAGCAGTTACATAATATTCGAAAAGAAAATAATGCGCGAAAAGAAATTAAAATTGGGACGTCCGAGGGTTTTGACCCTTTGCTTGAAATTAAATTAAATTAAAGCTAATTAATATTTAATTAAAGAAAGGAAAGTCTTTTTTATGTTTTTGGTATTTATGAAATAAATAAAATTAAAATTAAAAGGAAACCCTAATTCTAAGTCTATTTTAATTATTAAGAAAAATACTCAAGTTAACCTAATTTACTAGTTAATTAATGTACATGTTTATTTACAAATATAAATAGTAATTATAATAATGAAAAAAAATGAGGAAAAATTAATTAAGAAAAAGATGAAATGTCAAAAACCTAATTCTAGATATTTTTTATTTATTAAGAAAAGGATTAAAGTTAAAACCTAAATTAACTAAGTTTATTGAAATTTATTTACAAAAATATTTTAGTGATGAATTAATAATAATTAAATATATTTTAAATTTTTTTGATTTTCTGTTTTTATTATGGAAAATTAATTTATGGTAAAAAATAATTAAAAAATACAATAAAAGGAATTAAAAAGGAAAAGAAAATAGAATCAAAAAATGCAAACCAAGGGGGTATCAGGCCCAGAATGGAGGTGTTTGAGAGTAATTCAGGCCCATCAGCCAAAGGCCTTGTTGACTTCCCACGCTTGTGTGTATGTCCATTGACTGAGCCCTACCATGGAATTCATTCAGTGGCCCTTGGATTGAACCTTGAGGCCACTTGGCAAGCACAAGAATGAGCGTGTATGGTGGGACGTTGAGACTACGCTGCATTGGAATACATTGAAATAAAAATTATGCAATATGTGGGGGACCTGGGAATCGAACCCAGGTCCCTGTACCTGCAAGACACGTCCTCCAACCAACTGAGCTATTGCGCGCGTTTGTTAACATAATGGATAGTAATTATTATATAAAAAAACAAAAGTTAGTGGTATGAACAAAAAAATTAAGCGCCAGATTCGAACTGCCCAACCATGTGATGACACGCCAGGCTTCTTCTTCGTTTATCTGCAAATAGAAAACAAGTAGCGGGGGTTTTAAACCCCCACTAAACATATCCACGAAAAATAGCGAATAAAAGATGCGTTAACATAAATTGAGCGTGAGGTCATCATTCAATTCGTATGGAGCTCCTGAATTCAACTATATAGGTCTCAAGGTCCAATTTTCCATACAAGGAAAGCCCTATTTTGAAGCTTCTGAAACCCTAGGTTTCATCAATGGCAGATTTCGTTCCAAAAAGTTTTAATACAATTAAACCATACCAAAAGTTTCAGGGAGATGTTAGTAATACAAATCAATGATCAAAACACATGAATGATGCATAGAAATTGAAATTCGATTATGGACATATTCATGAGAAAGGTGATTCTGTTCTACCGATTCTTGGAGTATGGGGACTTGTTCTTGATGCCAAAAGATTCCTGGAAGGTCCAGCAACGTGTTGGAATACTTTTTATGCTTTGAAACGTCCTGCAACTAAGATTTCAGTTTTCCAAATTTCTTGAGTTTTTTGCAACTTGGTTATGGCTCTTTAGCAGCTTTTTCGTGTCTCTCTTTGTAGGGTTAGGTTATGCATAAGTATATGAAGCAAATTAGGTCAAGAAAGAGCCCATGGATCCATGAATTTATGATTCATATATTTGATTTCCAATCATGTAAATTTCAATGTTTTGCCATGAAAACCTTGCCAATTATGGGAGATTTTGTCCCCTTGAGTGATGCACGAAATCCTTAGCATGTGTGGAAGATATTTGCTGCATAAAAAGATTTGAAAAAGCATTATTTGATATTTTCTCATAATTAAATCTAATTAAATGAATTAATAAGAATAAAAATTCAATTAATTAATTAAAAATAATAAAATAAATCCCTTTGAGCTCAATGGGTCGTGCATAGGCTTTGGGTAATGATTCAAGGAAGAATTTGAGGGCCATTAGCAATTTTGAAGTGTTTTAGGCAAAGTTGACTTTTCAAAATTCCCAAAAAATTCCCAACTTCTCCAATGCATATCTTGCTCAAATTTGAAGCTATGAACATGTTATTGGGCATTTTGGAAAGGTCTTGAAGTCCTCTAACCAATGCCTTTGGTCCCATGTCATTTTGATTTACCAATCTCAAGTTATGGTCTTTGACTTAAAGTGCCTTTCTGTTGACTTTTGAAAATGACCTATAATGTTGAAATTGATAACTTTTTGTGAGAGCATTTCTTGGACTTGAAGTGTGAAGATGAGTTGTAGGAAATGTCATTCTCTTCAAAATGAGATTTGGATGGGATTTTTCTGATGAACCATGAAGAAGTTATGCCTTGGTCAATTTGCAGTTGACTTTTCAACTGTCCAAAAATAGAAACTTTTGCATCTTGAGACTTTTTGAGCCATGCTTTGAGAATCATGATCAAGAATTGATCAAATGATGTTTGTGGCTTCAAAATAAGATGTTGACCAAAAATTTTGACTGTCAAATGACCATTTTGCCCCTACAGTTGACTGTGGAGCAATTAGGGTTTTTGACTGTGCAACTTGATGCTGTGAGTCTTGAAACTTGACATATGAATGCTTGACAATGTATATGGGCATGTGGGACTTGATTGGACCCTTGAAAACCTAATTTTCTTTGCAGGAACCAAAAAACCCTAATTTTGACTGTGTTAGGAGGCAATTGGACTGTGCAATCCTTGAGAGATTTTGAACCATGATCTTGGCAAATCTTGAAGAATATGGGAGGGTAAATTTTTTGGTACAACAGTTGCCCCTGTTCAATCTTCTTAGACCTGAGGATGTAGATTGGCTGGCGTGCCTTTCGTAATCTGAAGGTGGAAGATGATTGAACACTAGAGTGCCCAGAAATTTGCACTCGCATAATAGAGTATCAGTAGTGTGATAACGGGAATGGGCTTACGGATGCCATTTGGAGACTGATGGATAGGAGGATGGGCTTATAGATGCCATCTGGAAATGTGACAGAACCTTGTCGGGAATGGGCTTATAGACGCCATTTGGAACTGTAATGGTAGTTGTGGAGATGGGCTTATAGATGCCATCGGGAGGTTGTCGATCGCGTAAGAGATTCCTTAGCGAGAACTTGCGTACCTGAGAAAGAAAGATAATTACCTGGATTGTTACAGGGGTTGATCTTCAAACTCTTTATGTAGATATGTCCTGGCTGGATACAGGTATCGAATCCGGAAAATAGTCGTCAATAGATACACCATGGCTGGATACAGGAATCGGATCTTCAAACTCTTCAGACGTGCCCTGACAGGATACAGGAATCAAATCTGGAATTAGTCGTCAACAGATACACCCTGGCGAGATACAGGAATAAGATCTTCAAACTCTTCAGACGTGCCCTGGCAATATACAGGAATCAAGTCTGGAATTAGTCGTCAACAGATACACCCCGGCAAGATACAGGAATCGGATCTTCAAACTCTTCAGACGTGCCCTGGCAAGACACATCAATCGAGTCTGGAATTAGTCGTCAACAGATACACCCTGGCGAGATACAGGAATCGGATCTTCAAACTCTTCAGACGTGCCCTGGCAGGATACAGGAATCGAGTCTAGAATATAGTCATCAACAGATACACCCTGGCGAGATACAGGAATCAGATCTTCAAACTCTTCAGACGTGCCCTGGCAAGATACAGGAATCGAGTCTAGAATTAGTCATCAACAGATACACCCTGGCGAGATACAGGAATCGGATCTTCAAACTCTTCAGACGTGCCCTGGAAGGATACAGGAATCGAGTCTGGAAAATAGTCGCTCACAGACATGCACTGGCTAGATACAAGTATCAAATCTGGAATTGCGACAGTTGATAGTAATTATCATTGTATTGACTTTTGTCCTGAAAAGACAAAACGTTAGTTGTATGCAATGTCATGATGTATGACATGCGTGATGTCATGATGTTTAGAGAATAAATGGGATTGTATGTTCCTGATGCGTATGTGTATGCTATAATGTATGAAGATGTGATGTTTATGACTGTATTTTTGTCTAGGAAAATAAATCCTTGACGAATGCCGAGAAATTAAATCCTGGGCTGATGTTGAAGAGTAGAGCTTTTTGTTTATGCTGGGGATGACGGTTGCAAGTATAACGGTAGGAGAAGATGACTCCGTTGGGGAATAAACTTGGCGAGTAGATTACTCTGCGGGGAATGCTCTGTGGGGAAGAGATGTACTTTGCTGAGATGTTGATGATAACTCCGCTGAGGATGCCGTTGAGCTATGTTGGGAGATTTGGTGAACTCCGCTGGGGATAGGAAGACTTCGCCGGGGACGATCTTTCCGTTGTAATGGCTGAGGATAACCCAGTTATATCCTGGTGGGGAAATAACCTTTGAATAAAGTCCGGGGAGACGCGTTCGTGTTATGCGGGTGACAAGCTTCCAGAATCTACTGGGGATAAGCTTCCAGACCTGCTGGGGATAAGGATTCCACTTTCCATAAGGCTGACTGTAGGCTAACTCTGATTGGGGAGAGTGTCGCTGACTTGCTGGAGATACTGTGCCCTTTTAGAGCTGATTGTAGACCAACTGCTTGGGAGAGAATTGTTGAATTTTGGCTCACTCTCTGGGGAATTAAGATATCTTGGCTACATTCTTCAGCCGATCTTACCTTGGTACCTTGGTGGACAGAGCAATTAGATCGCTTTAGACAACTCATTATTGCCCATGTTTCTGATGTTACCCGTAATTAATCCTTTGTTTCGCATGCAAATATTTATGAGTTAGCAATTAGTGTCAAATGCATATATCACAATTGAACATTGGACGTTCTTCGCAAAACAAAACAGAAAAAGTAAAAACAATTGGCAATTTGTTTGGAAAAGTGAATTTATATTAATTTTGAATTTGCCTGAAAATAGGCTTTTATGTACAAGAGGCTAATGTCCTAGTAAGAGAACGCCGCCGAACAACAGAGTTTATACAATTTTGTGAAAAGGGAAAACAAAACAGCTGTGTGAAAAGAGTAATCCCACTGGGTTCCAACTCTTCTATCGCCTTTATATCTTCGAGCGTCTCATCACTTGGCTGCTCGGTTGAAGATGAAGCTGACTGATCGATGTCGTCTGAACTTGATGGTTGATACCGGATTCTGGATGCAAGGTGATCCAATGAGACATAGTATTAAGCTTTATCCCTAAATTTTTCCAGGACCGCCCTTTCGGGTTTTCAGTCCACCGGGATACCCATTTTTGCCCAAGCCGCCTTTTCAGGTTTTCGACTTGCCGGGTGTACAAATTTTTTTTATTTCATCCCTCATTTTGCCCGAACCCTTTTGGTTCGTCGGGAAGCCCTAATTTTTGCCTAGGTATGTCAACCTAGCGGGTCTTTTATCATGCATAGTATCTTTTTACTATGTCTGCATTGGCGGGGTGAGGAAGGTCGTCACCATCCATGGTGGTCAGAATCATGGCTCCTCCTGAGAACACATGTTTAACCACAAATGGCACTTCATACGTAGGGGTCCATTTGCCCCTGGGATCACCTTGAGGAAGAATGATGCGCTTGATTACCAGGTCCCCAACTTGATACTCTTGTGGTCTGACCTTCTTGTTAAATGCCCTGATCATGCGTTTTTGATACGTTTGACCATGACAAATAGCAGTGAGTCTTTTTTCGTCAATTAGGTTCAATTGATCAAGTCGAGTCTGGATCCAGTCATCTTCGCTCAAATCTGCATCCTTCATTATCCGGAGAGAGGGTATCTGGACTTCAATCGGCAAGACTGCCTCCATGCCATAGACCAAGGAAAAGGGAGTTGCCCCGGTTGACGTTCTTGCTGAGGTACGGTACCCATGGAGAGCAAATGGTAACATCTCGTGCCAATCTTTATAGGTCACTGTCATCTTCTGCACAATATTTTTGATATTCTTATTCGCTGCTTCTACAGCCCCATTCATCTTCGACCGGTAAGGAGAAGAGTTGTGGTGTTGTATCTTGAATTGCTCGCAGAGCTCAGTGATCATCTTGTTGTTAAGATTGGTACCATTGTCCGTAATGATCCTTTCTGGGACGCCCTATCGACAGATCAGGTTATGACGAATGAACCGTGCCACGACGTTCTTGGTTACCGTAGCGTAGGAAGCTGCTTCAACCCACTTCGTAAAGTAATCAATCGCTACCAGGATGAAGCGATGCCCGTTGGATGCCGTAGGTTTAATCTCGCCGATCATATCAATTCCCCATATTGCAAAAGGCCAAGGTGCAGTCAAGACATTCAGAGGAACTGGAGGAACGTGCACCTTATCTGCATAGATTTGGCACTTGTGACATGTTCGAGAATGTTGGTAACAGTCGGCTTCCATTGTGGACCAGAAATATCCTGCCCGAAGGATTTTCTTTGCCATAGTGTGTCCACTGGAATGTGTTCCAAAGGTACCTTCATGTAACTCTACCATGATCCTTTCTGCTTCAGTCTTATCCACACAGCGCAGTAAGGTCGAATCATGGTTTCGCTTGTACAGAATGTCGTTGCTGAGGAAGAACTTCGCTGCGAACCTTCTCAGAAACTTCTTGTCATTGACAAATGCGCCTTTAGGGTATTCTTGAGCTTCCAGATACCTCTTCACCTCGTGATACCAGGGTTTCTCAGTTACTACCTCAGTCTCAAGATCATAACAATATGCAGGTTCGTCCAGTTTCCAGATAATGATCCGGGGAGCCTCATTGTCCCACTTGACTCTGAACATAGAAGACATCGTAGCTAACGCGTTCGCCAACTGATTCTCCTCTCTTGGGAAGTGTTCAAAAGTTATCTCTGTGAAGTGGGGGATCAATGATAATACACATTCTTTGTAAGGAGTAAGGTTCGGATGCTTCGTATCCCACTCGCCTTTGATCTGATTGATCACGAGAGCGGAATCTCCGAAAACACTCAGAAACTTGATCCTTAAGTCAATCGCAGCTTGAAGA
The DNA here is from genome assembly GCA_948472305.1 of Vicia faba. Classification (NCBI taxonomy): domain Eukaryota; kingdom Viridiplantae; phylum Streptophyta; class Magnoliopsida; order Fabales; family Fabaceae; genus Vicia; species Vicia faba. The sequence goes on along the minus strand of OX451738.1, from coordinate 399,734,791 downwards.
CCCATAATGCACGCCTCATACTCCGCCATGTTGTTGGTGCAGTTGAAACATAGCCGGGCAGTAAGTGGAGTATGAGTGCCTTGAGGGGATATGATCACGGCGCCGATACCGTTACCCAAAGCGTTGGAGGCTCCGTCAAAGTGCATAGACCATCGGGATCCTTCTTCAGGTCCTTCATCCGGTCCAGGTACTTCACAATCAGTCACTACCATGATGTTCTCGTCAGGAAATTCAAAGTTCATTGATTGGTAGTCGTCCACTGCCTGGTGTGCCAAATGGTCTGCCAATACACTTCCCTTGATAGCTTTCTGAGTCGTGTACTGGATGTCGTATTCTGTCAAGATCATCTGCCATCTTGCTATTCTTCCAGATAGGGCAGGCTTTTCGAATATGTACTTTATTGGATCCATCTTTGATATCAACAGAGTAGTGTGAGTCAGCATATACTGTCTCAGTCGGCGAGTAGCCCATACCAAAGCACAGCAAGTTTTCTCGAGTAGTGAGTATCGGGTCTCACAGTCGGTAAACTTTTTGCTAAGGTAATAAATGGCGTGCTCTTTTCGGCCAGACTCGTCATGCTGCCCCAGCACACACCCCATTGAGCTGTCAAGTACTATCAGGTATAGTATTAGAGGTCTCCCTTCAACCGGTGGCATAAGAATGGGTGGTTCTTTGAGATACTCTTTGATTCTGTCAAAAGCGGCCTGACATTCATAATTCCAACGTACTACCTGATCTTTCTTCAGCAGCTTGAAGATTGGTTCACAGGTAGCAGTTAGGTGCGAGATGAATCGGGCAATGTAATTCAGACGTCCTAGAAAGCCTCTGACTTCTTTCTCTGTCTTGGGAACTGGCATCTCTTGTATGGCTTTAAGCTTGGCAGGGTCCACTTGAATACCTTTGTCGCTCACGACGAAGCCTAGCAACTTTCCAGATCTTACCCCAAATGTGCACTTGTTTGGATTCAACCTCAGCTTGTACAATTTCAGACGATCAAACAGCTTCTGTAGATGGTCAAGGTGCTCTTCCTGAGTTTGGGACCTTGCAATCATAGCATCGACATACACTTCAATCTCATGGTGGATCATGTCATGAAATAGAGCAACCATGGAACGTTGGTAGGTTGCCCCAACATTTTTTAACCCGAAAGGCATGACCTTGTAGCAGAAGGTGCCCCAATGAGTAACAAAGGTAGTCCTTTCCATATCTTCAGGAGCCATTTTGATCTGATTATAACCTGAAAAACCATCCATGAAGGAGAACACCTTATGCTGAGCAGTATTGTCAACCAGAACATCAGTGTGAGGCAAGGGGAAGTCATCCTTGGGGCTCGCCCTGTTCAGATCCCTGTAATCAACACACATTCTGACTTTACCATCTTTCTTCGGCACCGGAACCACGTTGGCAACCCACTGAGGGTAAGAAGTCACTGCTAGAAACCCGGCATCGAATTGTTTCATAACCTCAGCTTTGATCTTCTCAGACATCTCTGGACGCATACGGCGGACCGTTAGCTTTACCGGAGGGCAGTCTTCCTTGGTAGGCAAGTGATGGACCACAATGTCGGTATCCAAACCAGGCATGTCTTCGTAGGACCAGGCGAAGATTTCCACGTAATCATGCAACATCTGGATCAACCGTTGTTTTACGCTGAGCTCTAGATTGGCGCCAATCTTAACTTCCTTTCTATCTGTCTCAGTACCCAGATTTACCGTTTCCACTGGCTCTTCATGTGGCTGAATGGCCCTCTCTTCCTGGAGTAACAGTCTTGCAAGCTCACCAGGCACTTCGCAATCATCTTCACCTTCGTCTTCGGCTAAGTTGATCGGATTTTCGAAGTCATAACTGGCAGTAGCAGAGTCGTTACCAGTGAGATCCAGAGTGGATTGGAACCTGTATAAGTGAGTGTGTGTAAATATAGCTGTTTTGCAATATATAAAGAAAGAAATAAAGGGAGCACAAGATTTGAAATGCGAAAAACGTCCAATGTCTTTATTCATGATATATGGAAATGACAAGTAATAAGCCCTCACAAATGAAGCCACGGTGCCCCGGGTAAGACACCGGGCCATAAAGTTTCAATTTATTGTTCATTACAAAATTAAAACAAAGGAATTCATTACTGCGTAACAAAAGTAACAGGTATGTAGTCTTTTGCAGTCCAATTGTTCAATCCACCGTCAGTCGTCGGGTAGATCCAGCTATCAAATTCTGATTCCTCCACCTCGCCTTCAATAGCATTTACTCCCGGGTTGATGATGAACACGGGAGGTCTTCCGATCCTTGCTTTACGTACAACCCTCTGAGCCTCTACAGTGAAACCCAGCCCAAACTTGTCAGTCTTAGGAGTAAAATCAGGGAGCCTGTCCCAGTTAGCACATTCACCTTTCTCAATCACAGTCCGGGCATCCTTCAAGGAAGCCATCTTCAAAGGAAAGTCTTCTTCAATCACTGTTTCTGCTGACGCCAATGTTGGAGGTACCTCTTCAAAATGTTGAAAGGGGGTTTCAATAAACTCCCCGTCCATCTCTATATACCGGAACGAGTTCAGATGACTAACCATGTATTCTTCCTCCCCCTGTACTGTGGCAATCTTCCCTCTGATAGGGTATTTGAGCTTCTGGTGTAGGGTAGATGTCACAGCCCCAGCTTTGTGAATCCAAGGACGACCCATCAAACAGGAATAAGATGGACAAATGTCCATCACATAGAACGTTGAATCGAAGACTTGTGAACCAACACGAATTGGAATGTCCACTTCACCATGTACCATCCTCTTTGACTCGTCAAAGGCTCGGACAATGATGCTACTAGGCTTCAACTCCAGGCCCTCACAATCCAACCTGTCTAAGGCCTTCTTGGGCAATACATTCAGTGACGAACCGGTGTTAACCAACACGTGTGCAAGAGTAGTGCCCCTACATTCAATGGAGACATGCAGGGCATCATTGTGGTTTTTTCCTTTAGCGGTCAGATCAGTATCCGAGAAACCCAAACCATTGTCAGCGGTCAAGTTGGCCACACAGTCAGTGAATTGATCAGCGGACGTCTCTTGTGGCACATGAGCCGTCTTCAAAAATGAAATCAGGGCCTTGGCATGGGCCTCTGAGCACAACAATAATGATAGCATGGAGATCTTAGAGGGGGTATGCCCCAGCTGTTCAACGACGTTGAAATCGCTCTTCTTAATGATCTTAAGGATTTCTTCCATTTCTTGCTGTGACGCTTCAACATTAACGGTCTTTGGTGCCTCCATCCGGGCAGGCACATCAGCAATCCCTTTGCCCCGAGTGTCAGATGACTCGGCAGCAGGGGTAGAAACTTGATCATTAGGGGAAACAGGTGCACTTGTAGGCGTGATGATAAGAGGTCTTCGGATAACTGGTGGCGCAATGTCAGGCGAGAAGAGGCTGCCACTGTGAGTAACTTTAGCGGGATCGGTGATGTTACTGATACCGGTACTGGTATTGAACTCCTGCTTTACTCCAAGTACATACACATCTGCCCCATAGTGCCATGGGACAGCCTTGTCAGATTTATAGGGGAGAGGCCCCGGAACAGTAATAATAATAGGTGCAACAGACGTGATTTTGACTGGCTTCCTCGGGGGATCCTTGGTAGGATTGTTGAAGATGGTGACAACGGATACTTCTGCAGTAGGAACAATAGGAACGGCGGTCTTCTTGAACAAGATTTCTTTGCTATCCATCAGGTTTTGGATGCCTTATTTCAGCAACGGACAACCAGCAGGGGAAACGGCACACAGAAGGCAACCCTTGCTACAACCCGGAAATAAACCGGCCAGCAACAGGTTCCTCTTGACAGTCAATAGAGGGGTAGCAACATCATCCACAGAAACTGCATACAGGTCTTCCTCAATAGCATTTACTCCATGTTGGGGCATAGGAGCAGTCACAACGTTGGGCCTTTCGGGCGCCTCAAATTGTATTTCCTTCGCATCGATAAGGTCCTGAACCTTATTTCTTAGGTCCCAACAATCATCAGTAGAATGCCCCGGGCTATCAGAGTGATAAGCACATCGGGCATTTGGATTATACTTCGGAGAGGTTGTTTTTACCACCTTCGGAGCTTCTCTGACAGTTACCAAATTGGTCGATAGCAGTTGTGGAAAGATCTGCGACAAGGTCATACTAAGCCGAGTAAATTCTCTTCTGGGCCTCTCACCCCTTGGTTGGTTAGGTTGCCGAGGAGCGGCAGCAGGCTTTGCAATCACCACCGCGTTGACAACTTGGCGGCGTTCTGGTTTATTTTGCCTTCTAGGCCCATACACAACACCGGCTTCCTTCTTGAAATGCTTTTTCTCAGAACTTGAGGACGCACCCTTCTGTATCTTCCCTGATTTCATACCAGCCTCTATCCTTTCCCCAGTCAGAATGAGATCTGTAAACCCTGCAGACGAATTGCCAATGAGATAATTGAAGAATGGCCCGGATAGGGTCCCCAAGAACATGTCCACTAGCTCACGGTCGGTTAACAGTGGCTGCACCCTGCCAGCCAGGTCCCTCCACTTCTGCGCATACTCTTTAAAACCTTCTCCCGATCCTAGCGACATACCCTGGAGTTGGGTACGTGTAGGAGCGAGGTCGGCATTATACTGATACTGCTTGTAAAAAGCAGTAGCCAAATCCTCCCAGTTATGAACCTTGGTTCCATCCAGTTGATAGAACCATTCGAGATGAGTCCCTGAAAGACTCTCCTAGAAGAAATGGATCCATAAGTTCTTGTCCACAGTATACGGCTGGATCTTCCGCACATAAGATCTGAGATGTAGCTTAGGGCAGGACGCCCCGTCATACTTTGTGAAAGATGGTGCTTTGAATTTGTGTGGGATCACCACACCAGAGGATAGACCCAAGTCTCCGAAATCCAAACCAGGCACTTGTTGAATTTCCATGGCATTCAGGCGATCCTCTAACTGCTTATACTTGTCTTTAGCTGGAGGATACTGCTCCTCATTGAAATCAGTCTCGTTGTCAGAGACCACCGGACTAGGAACCCTTCCCCCCTAGGGACTGCCTTTCCCCACAGAAGAACCAGCTTGATCAACCACATTCTGCAGTGTGTTACCAAACCTCCGGCCCGTGTTGAATAGCACAGTTCTTTTCTTCTTCTTCTTGACCAGCAGAGCTTTCAATTCCTCTTGACCTTGGGCCAAACTCATGATCAGCTCTTGGAACTGGGCGTTTTGAGCCTGGAGGGCCTTGATGGATTGCTCAGTAGGTGATTCAGGATTCATGATGGCGAGCTGAAATAAACAGCGAAGAAGATTAAACCACCTGTAAAAAAAAGAGTACCTGCTATGCACATGATGCATGATATGTTGTTTATGCAATGCATTCAAGGGTTCGAAAGTTCAAATTTGTTGTAGACAAAAAGGAACACACGTTATCATTAAGAAATAATCGTTCAGTACATCAAAGCCTCATGGGCAAACATTACAAAGTAAATCAATCCCAAAAGACACTATGCATCCTCTTTGGAGTTATGTAAGTGTTGAGAGTCTTTTCCTCGTGCAGTAGGCGGGTGGGCTCCAAGACCTTCTTCTCACTAGCATGTAGACTGGACTCAAGAGAATTCCGTTCTTCCTTAAGCTGGATCCAGCTCTTCTGCATTTCTTCCTAGGACGTGGGCGTGTCAGGATGCTGAATGGTGTATGAGACCTCTCCTTCCAACACTGGCTCTTTGATCACAGGGAGAACATGAGGATATGGCATCACTAACTTCTGGGAGCGGGCTCGTACCCACTTGAGATAAGGTTCCAACGGGATGGAGTTCCTGTGCCCCCAGTGTCTTGTTGTCTACCTTGTTGGGCATCCTCCAAGCTCTGATAAATCTCTGGCGAAGTCCTTGTGCATCGTTGTCGAAGTCAAAAACTATGTCAGGAATTAACATGTCATGAGGGCCGTCCCTCCGAACATAACCAAACTGTCTCCAAGCCAGACACGGGTTGTAAGTAATACCTCCTCTGATTCCAAGTAAAGGAACATTAGGAAACTCCCCGCAACGGTCAATGATATTGACATCCTCTCTGGACCGAGAACACCAATGTATATCAGCATGCATAAGAGTCATCAATCGTTGTGCCCATCTCAAACCCCGCTCATTCTTCAAAACTGATTGTGGAAGGTGCGAAATAAACCACCTTCCCAGGAGAGGAGTGCAGCACATAAGAACACCTCTTTTTCTCATGGTTCGAGTGTAACATGAGTGAAGGATGTCCCTAAGCAACGTAGGTATAGGATTCCTGGACATGAAGATCTTGACAACACTGATATCTATAAGCTGATCGGGATTCGGGAACAGCACCAACCCATAAACAAGGAGAGCCACAACTTCTTCAAAGGCTTGTAGGTCAAGGGAATTCCAACAATTTTGGGCCTTCTCAAACAGAAACCTGGCCAAGAACCCTTTGATACCACTTCTAACTTCCCAATGTCCCTTGATGTCAGATGGTTTTAGGCGTAATGCTTTAGCAATCTCTTCAAGTTTGGGTTCCTTTTCCGTACCTTTGTAGGGTAGTTGACTAAGGATAGGGATCTTCAGAAGCCGGGAGAACTCTTCCAATGTAGGCACCAATTGATAATCCAGGAAAGTAAAACAATGGTGCAGAGGGTCAAAGAACTGGAAAAGGACCTTTATCATATCTTCCTCAATGTTGGTGTTGACCAAACTGATGAGTCTTCCATGCCTCTCACTGAAAGAAGAGCTCTCGGGAATCCTGGATATAAGTTCCTTAAGCTGAAGAGGGATCCTTACAAGGCTGATCTAAATTGTCTTTTTGCGGATAGTTTCCATGTCCTACAAAACAAGAACAAAGATGAAGATTCGAACCCCTGAAATGGTTAGTCAATGCATATGATGCTGTATGATGTTATGATGTTATGATTAAACACACCACAAGTATTCACAAAAAGCAAACATGGTAAGGCACACAAGTCACACCACAACCCTTAGAGTTTAGACCAGCATGGGGTCTGGGTATTACCCTCTTGAAGTTGGTGGGCTCAAAACCTGTCCTATCAGAAGTAACCGGGTTCTAAGGGTCCCAATATCATTGGATTGCTTTCTGTGTTCATCATTTCGATTTAGCCACTGAACTGGCGACCAAAATATTCCAAGAAAACAACCCTCAATTGAGTGTAGTATCGAGTATCAACCAACCTCGGACTGCACCAAAGTCAGTTATCTCACTACCCTAAAGAGGCCAAGATGGTTCAATTAAGGTTCCTAAGGTCAGTTGATGCTTCACGACACCACGCGGCGGCCCCGTACTCTCCTTGACTGGACTCAAGGGTTACAAGTACTCACCAAAGTGCCACATCAACATAGCAGACTGCTTCAACCATGTAGGTATACCCCGCACAGTTCCCTCACAGTCTTGTTGCTAATTTCTAAGAAGGTATCCCACAGATCCGGGTTAGGATCTATAGAACTCCCAAGACAGTACCCACAATAATAAAGCAAACAATTCAGACAACTGAAAACACAAGTGATCTTAGTCCTAAGGTACACCTCACTTTTATAAGTGTCCCCAGCAGAGTCGCCAGTTCTGTGATCGGTGGATTTAGAACTGTCTGTTTAATGCTGGTTCGCGAAATGTCGCGGAAGCAAGAGTCGCCACCATCTTTTATTTTCTCCAACATGGACAGGACAAAAGCACAGCAAAATTCCTTATGAGATAGTTTCTCGGTTCGGGAGGTAGATTTATAGAAAGGGAAGGTGTTAGCACCCTTTCTATCAGTGGTTATCCACAGGCTCTTAGGTACTTGCTCTTATGTTTTCAAAAATGGTTTGCTTTTCAAGTGTGTGTGGGTTTTGAAAAAGTTTCGTTTGAAAAATTTCTAAGTAACTCTTGTATCTATCCTCAAGAGTGTGTGAAAAATTTGTTTGAAAACTTTTTGAAAGTGTCAGTGTGAAAATATGTTTTTGTTTTTTGAGAGAGCAAGTACCTATGAGAAATCTACCTACTCTAAGGAATTAGGATGTGTAAGAGTCCTTTAGATAATGCTATCCCACCATTGAGAGGTAGGTAGCACCGTCGTTGGAGGTGTTCGGGTCAATTCGAGTTTAGGGACAGTGTGGTCACCGAAGCAACAGTTAGGACACCTTAGAAGCTACCCTTATGCCCTTGATCCTTTTTTAATCCGAGGCAACCGTTTCGAGGCAACTATTCTGAGGCAACTGTTTCGAGGCAACTGTTTCGAGGCAACTGGATCTTGGACATAAGGACTTACTAAAACGTCCTATACTTGACGACCACGTTTCGAAGGCAACAGGTGAGGCATACCCTAGAAGTGGTGTGTGTATTTGTGTGTTGTTTTCAGTTTAGCAGTTATCTTTGATCAGGACATTGTGAGCTACGCTTGTTTTTAATTAGCATACATTCTTTCATGCAATTTAGAATTTAAGAGTGCGGGAAATTAAGAGCGGAAAAATAAAAGCTACGCTATTACAAGGCGCGGGTCTATACATCGCCAAAATACAAAGACCCGTTTGATAAAAATGCGGAAAGTAAAAAGACCTAATTATTATTACAACCAGAAAGCAGTTACATAATATTCGAAAAGAAAATAATGCGCAAAAAGAAATTAAAATTGGGACGTCCGAGGGTTTTGACCCTTTGCTTGAAATTAAATTAAATTAAAGCTAATTAATATTTAATTAAAGAAAGGAAAGTCTTTTTTATGTTTTTGGTATTTATGAAATAAAGAAAATTAAAATTAAAAGGAAACCCTAATTCTAAGTCTATTTTAATTATTAAGAAAAATACTCAAGTTAACCTAATTTACTAGTTAATTAATGTACATGTTTATTTACAAATATAAATAGTAATTATAATAATGAAAAAAAATGAGGAAAAATTAATTAAGAAAAAGATGAAATGTCAAAAACCTAATTCTAGATATTTTCTATTTATTAAGAAAAGGATTAAAGTTAAAACCTAAATTAACTAAGTTTATTGAAATTTATTTACAAAAATATTTTAGTGATGAATTAATAATAATTAAATATATTTTACATTTTTTTGATTTTCTGTTTTTATTATGGAAAATTAATTTATGGTAAAAAATAATTAAAAAAACATTAAAAGGAATTAAAAAGGAAAAGAAAATAGAATTAAAAAATGCAAACCAAGGGGGTATCAGGCCCAGAATGGAGGTGTTTGAGAGTAATTCAGGCCCATCAGCCAAAGGCCTTGTTGACTTCCCACGCTTGTGTGTATGTCCATTGACTGAGCCCTACCATGGAATTCATTCAGTGGCCCTTGGATTGAACCTTGAGGCCAATTGGCAAGCACAGGCATGAGCGTGTATGGTGGGACGTTTAGACTACGCTGCATTGGAATACATTGAAACAAAAATTATGCAATATGTGGGGGACCTGGGAATTGAACCCAGGTCCCTGTACCTGCAAGACACGTCCTCCAACCAACTGAGCTATTGCGCGCGTTTGTTAACATAATGGAGAGTAATTATTATATAAAAAAACAAACGTTAGTGGTATGAACAAAAAAATTACGCGCCAGATTTGAACTGCCCAACCATGTGATGACACGCCAGGCTTCTTCTTCGTTTATCTGCAAATAGAAAACAAGTAGCGGGGGTTTTAAACCCCCACTAAACATATCCACGAAAAATAGCGAATAGAAGATACGTTAAAATAAATTGAGCGCGAGGTCATCATTCAATTCGTATGGAGCTCCTGAATTCAACTGCATAGGTCTCAAGGTCCAATTTTTCCATACAAGGAAAGCCCTATTTTGAAGCTTCTGAAACCCTAGGTTTCATCAATGGCAGATTTCGTTCCAAACAGTTTTAATACAATTAAACCATACCAAAAGTTTCAGGGAGATGTTAGTAATACAAATCAATGATCAAAACACATGAATGATGCATAGAAATTGAAATTCGATTATGGACATATTCATGAGAAAGGTGATTCTGTTCTACCGATTCTTGGAGTATGGGGACTTGTTCTTGATGCCAAAAGATTCCTGGAAGGTCCATCAACGTGTTGGAATACTTTTTATGCTTTGAAACGTCCTGCAAATAAGATTTCAGTTTTCCAAATTTCTTGAGTTTTTTGCAACTTGGTTATGGCTCTTTAGCAGCTTTTTCGTGTCTCTCTTTGTAGGGTTAGGTTATGCATAAGTATATGAAGCAAATTAGGTCAAGAAAGAGCCCATGGATCCATGAATTTATGATTCATATATTTGATTTCCAATCAGGTAAATTTCAATCTTTTGCCATGAAAACCTTGCCAATTATGGGAGATTTTGTCCCCTTGAGTGATGCGCGAAATCCTTAGCATGTGTGGAAGATATTTGTTGCATAAAAAGATTTGAAAAAGCATTATTTAATATTTTCTCATAATTAAATCTAATTAAATGAATTAATAAGAATAAAAATTCAATTAACTAATTAAAAATAATAAAATAAATCCCTTTGAGCTCAATGGGTCGTGCATAGGATTTGGGTAATGATTCAAGGAAGAATTTGAGGCCCATTAGCAATTTTGAAGTGTTTTAGGCAAAGTTGACTTTTCAAAATTCCCAAATATTTCCCAACTTCTCCAATGCATATCTTGCTCAATTTTGAAGCTATGAACATGTTCTTGGACATTTTGGAAAGGTCTTGAAGTCCCCTAACCAATGCCTTTGGTCCCATGTCGTTTTGATTTACCAATCTCAAGTTATGGTCTTTGACTTAAAGTGCCTTTTTGTTGACTTTTGAAAATGACCTATAATGTTGAAATTGATAACTTTTTGTGAGAGCATTTCTTGGAATTGAAGTGTGAAGATGAGTTGTAGGAAATGTCATTCTCTTCAAAATGAGCTTTGGATGGGATTTTTCTGATGAACCATGAAGAAGTTATGCCTTGGTCAATTTGCAGTTGACTTTTCAACTGTCCAAAAATAGAAACTTTTGCATCTTGAGACTTTTTGAGCCATGCTTTGAGAATCATGATCAAGAATTGATCAAATGATGTTTGTGGCTTCAAAATAAGATGTTGACCAAACATTTTGACTTTTGACTGTCAAATGACCATTTTGCCCCTGTAGTTGACTGTGGAGCAATTAGGGTTTTTGACTGTGCAACTTGATGCTGTGAGTCTTGAAACTTGACATATGAATGCTTGACAATGTATATGGGCATGTGGGACTTGATTGGACCCTTGAAAACCTCATTTTCTTTGTAGGAACCAAAAAACCCTAATTTTGACTGTGTTAGGAGGCAATTGGACTGTGCAATCCTTGAGAGATTTTGAACCATGATCTTGGCAAATCTTGAAGAATATGGGAGGGCAAATTTTGGGGTACAACATTAAGCAATCGTAAGTGAGCTTATGTAGAATTCCCACCTATTTTGAGGCTGGTCAATAGTAATCTATGTACCATATGTTTTGATAAATTATATCTAAATCATTTTCCAATAACATTTAGCACAAGTTAGAATTAGACAAGATGAAGAGAAAGGGAATGTATTAAATGAAAATGGTTTCAAATATCATTAACATCATTCATCCTTCTTGATGGATTTGGTTTTTCAACCTATCAACACCCAAGATCAAATGATGCTGAAGAATTTGTCCAAAAATTACTTCCAAGTTAGTATCAAATGCCAAATCAAAAATTAAACAAGAATTATGTACAAAAGTTTCCAATTACAAGCTTTGGTCAAAAGTAAAACCCTAAGTACAAACCTAAGTCAAAAATTAGATTTGAAATAGGATAATAACTTGTAAAATTATGAAATTAAAACCCTAACTTCCTAAAATTCTATAAAAGTCAGAAATAGATCTTATAGTTCTTGTATTGAGGTGGAAATTTTATTTAAAAATGCAAACTTTGAAGCTAACTAGAAAAATGCTTAAACTAGAGATGTTTTGGAAAAGAATTTGTGAAAAATATGAAATCACATTTTAAAAATCCAAAAAAATAATCTATAGGACCTTAACTTGTTCAAGCACTCTAAAAAACTTCATCTATAATTTTATAGGCATAAGAAGTTAGAAATTTTAATCAATTAGTGCGAATGATCAAACAAAACCCTAAAAAAGGAAATTAAGTTCAAAAGTAGTCAAATTGGTCTAAAGTTAAAATAAATATGGTGTAAGATTACCTAAATGTCAAGAAAACTCTAAGGATCAGTAAGTATATTTTTCTTGAATTTTATCTCAAAACAAATGATTAAATGAAAATTATTTACACAATTCATCAAAAAAGATAAAGAAAAGATGATATGTCCAACAAATAATTTAATTTGTAAACCAAGAATTTTATAAAAATAGGAAAAAAAATATTTTTGATAAGTAAGCTTAGAGAGAAGCTAGAAAATATTTTTTTATAATTTTTTATTTAGTAGAAATAGGGAAATAAAATTTCTAAACTTAAAATAATATTAAAACCCTAATTAACTACATGAATTTATTTAATCAAGAAAATTGATTAAAAAAATCAAAATATAGAAATACATTAAAAAAGAAGTTTAAAATATGTTTCTAAAAAATTTTGAAGTGAGGAAAATATTAAAAGAAAATATGAGAAAACAATGAAAATTATAAAAATACAAAGGGCCATTACACTTGTTTTCTCAAAACACACTGTAAAATGAAACAAGAACAAGTTCAATAGAAAACAATAACGTAATCATCCCTGCCAAAATACCAAACTCTTTCTATTTTTCAATTTTTAAACCAAACTTTCAGATCCAAATATCTCACGCGTTTCTTGATGAAAATCCAAAATGCAAACATCAAAGTTCAAGATGGAAATGTGCTGAACACGATGGTATAAAATATTTAATGAAATGATGCATTGATGATAGAGAAAAATGCGCGCACATATTGATGCATGAACACGATTTTGATTTGGATAATTCATCAAATAGATTTCCAACTCAAGTTTCTCTTATAATTCTCCACCAAATTAAACGATCCCAAAACCAAAATTCATCACAAAAATGCAAGGAACATGAATATGCTAATGGATTTTTCAAAAGGCTTATGGATTAAAAAAAAGAATGCAAGTTGCAGTCGAGAGAGAGAGAAAGATAGATAGATAGATAGATAGAGAGAGAGAGAGAGAGAGAGAGAGAGAGAGAGAGAGAGAGAGAGAGAGAGAGAGAGAGAGAGAGAGAGAGAGAGAGAGAGAGAGAGAGAAATTATGGAGAATCTACCTTAAAGCAAATTTGTTGATGCTTGAGCTCAAATAAAGAGCAAGCAGTTCAGAGAAGCTTGCCTTGAAGATTCATGGACGATGAGTGGAGAGAGATGCGAAGGAAGCTTTGACAAAATAATGGATGAAGCTTGCTTGCTTGAGATTCAAAGAAAGAGAGAAGCAATTCTGAACTTGCAAAGATGGAGAAGCTTCGTGTAAGAGAGAGAGATAGCTTATGTAATTTCTTCTGTCCAACCCCTTTCAATTGAAATCAAACTTGATTTTATAGAGTGGGAATGGATGTAAGGGTAGAAAAGAGAAAATAAAAATGAGAGTGAGGTGGTGAGGTGTCTTGTGCATTTTATGTTCAAATAATGGTACAATGCGTGCGTTTTGGGGTAAATGCATAAAGCATGTGCATGCTGAGCTGGAAATTTGATGTTGTTTGAAGCAAGCATCTTTCCATTCCATGCATTTTTATGCAGGCTTGCCAAAAATCATGGTCACATCTTTAACTCCTTATATCTCTCTCCATAATGCATGAATCATGACAAATTTTGAATAAAAAATGGAGAGGGCATTACATACTCCAACGTTCATGTTCAAATTTTTTTTAAAACGAAGCTTGAATCAATTGAGATAAATAGCCATGAGTCTATGCTCGTGAACTGTTTGATGAAATGCCGGTCTTCGCGTGCACGTGACATGCCTTGTGATGGGAAAAATTTGGTACCTTCTTCCCATGATTATATCTCAAAATGTAAGGATTATTTTGAGAATGTTTCTAAAGCAAAGTTGTTCCTCACATTTAGGGCTTGATCTTTGATGTTGGACATTTTTCAAAATAATGAAAATTCCAAGGAAATAAATAATGGTGAAAGCATGCTGTGATACGGTGGGAAGAACTGGCTGTTTTTTGGAATGCTGATTTGTGTTTTGCGTTTGTTTTCGCAAAATATCGCGGTAAGTAAGAGTCGCCACCGACTTTTATTTTATCCAACAAGGAAAGGAAAAAGCATAGAAAAATTCCTTTTTCGAGATATTTCTCGGGTTCGGGGGGTAGATTATAGAAAGGGAAGGTGTTAGCACCCTTTCTATCCGTGGTTATCCACGGGCTCTTAGGTACTTGCTCAATTGTTTTCAAAAATTGCTTTCTTGGTGCTTGTGGGTTTGAAAAAGTTTTTGTTTTGAAACTTCGATTTAACTCTTGCTTCTGTCCTCAAGAGCGTAATGAAGTGTTTTGAAAACTTTGTTCGAAAAGTGTAAGTGTGAAAAAGAATTTGTTTTTTGAAAGAGCAAGTACTTAAGAACCATCTACCTACTCGAAAAAGGAATCGTTTTATGCTAATGTGCTTTAGACAATGTTATCCCACTATTAATGAGTAGGTAGCACTGTCATTGGAGTTTGAGGGTCAATTCGAATGAAGGACTTACGGTCACCAAAGCAATGGTAGGACGCCTTAGTGGTAACCCTAATGTCTTAGATCATTTGTTTGAGGCAACAATATTCGAGGTAACCATTTCGAGGCGACTATGATCTTTGGACAAGAGGGCGACCTCTAAAGTGACCTATACTCAATGACTGCGTACGAAGGCAACCAAGTGGGGTGTAACCTAAGAGTGTGCATGTGCGAGTGTGTCGTTTTCAGTTATTTTATCTTTGTACATGTTAAGGGTGATCTAAGTTGATTTTAGGTTAAAACATTTAGTCTTGTCATGCCATCTTATTATCAAACATCTAACAGTTATAATTTGTGGGAACTAAAGTGCGGAATTTAAATTACAAGGCGTCGGGTATTTACATCGCCAAAGACAAACCCTTAAAAAATAAATAAAGCGATAAAAAATAAATAAAGGTCCTATTAACTATTACAAACCGGGAGAAAGTACATTATTGGATAAAATAAATAAATCGCGTGCGTAAAATTAGGGTTTTAACCCTTTAAAGAAAACATCTTTTTTGGTTTTTTATTTTAAGAAAGAGATAAATCTAAATTAATTACTAAATTAAATAAATTAATTAATTAATAAAAATAAATTATTTTTGGGTTTTTGTTATTTTAAGAAAGAAAAAATGAAATTAATTGAATTAGTAAAAACCTAATTAAATCTAATTTAATTTTAATTATTTACAAAAATATGTTAAAGTTATTCTAATTAAAACCTAAGTTAATTTAATTAGTGTTTATTAATAAAATTAAAATTAAAATTTAATTTGATAAAGAAAATATTTTTGTGGTTTTTAATTTTATAAAGAAAATAATTTTTAATTGGTTAGTAAATTAAATAAAACAATAAAAACAATTAATAAAACTAAATAAATAAAATAGAAAAAGAAAGGGGTTGGGCCTGAACTAGGGTGTTTGAACAACAATTCTGTGGCCCAAAAATGCTGGCCCTGTTGACTTTTCCTGATTCAGTGGGCACGCGTTGACCAATGCTCATGGTGGTCCCTCAACTTGGACCTTCAGATTTGGCCTTTGGCCATCTGGCCATTGGATGCTTGATGGACTATGGTGGGCTGCATTCTTGGATATGTACATGATCACCTGAAGGGCAAAATCAAACAGAAATTGGGGGACCTGGGATTCGAACCCAGGTCCTGTAGGATATTGGATGTGCACGCTTACCACAAGGCTGCTTGGCTTTGTTTGTTAGTAATATACGCAATAATAATAATAAAATGAAACAAGTTAATATGCCAGCAAAAGAAAAATGCGCGAAAATTATTTGAATTGGCCAATGGGTGACTGCCAACTCTTCGTCCCTGTCCTTCCACTACTGTAATTTTACCTGTGAATTTGAATCTACAGCTAAAAACACAGCTCGATCCAAAAATCACTTCCAGGCAATAAGAATTACTTTCAAGGGCATGGTTGGGTTCCTCTCCTTCTCCTGAGTGCAACCATGCCCATTATATGGACCAATTTCACCTGAAATAAGAATCCCTAAAAACAAAAACGCAACCCTAGCTATGGTGTTTTGGGGTTACAGCGCCTATAAACCAAATTGATTAATGCCAAAGGTTCACAAATGACATGAGGGTTATGAATATGCAATTATCTCATTCAAATGATTCCAGAATAGGCCAAGTTGAATCCAAGAACATAGCTAGGTAACGAGGGACTTAAAGCGCGTTTGGGAGTATGAGCAAGCTTGCTTTTGATCCAGGAAGATTCAGTGTACGTCCAAGAAACGATTGGGATAGGTCTAAGCTTCTGAAAACACCTCTAGCTATCAATTCGATTCCAAGCTTTTTTGTATATATTTCAAGTTTTGTCTTGCCTCTTCCTGCAGCCTCTAACCCTTATTTCGATTCCTTTTGCTTCCTTATGTATCATGCTTTGCATTAGCATAGAAATTATAGACCGAATCTCACTAAATCAATGCATACATATTCGATTTGATCTCCATTATTAACCTTTCCAAATTTGCCAATTTTCAATCTTTTTGCACATGGTTTGGTGTGATAAGAATTTGATGATGTTAATGATGATGATCCAATCCTGAAATAGCCAAAAGATCTCATGTAATCAGAGTTTGGGATTTTATATGATTTTATTTGATTAAAAATGAATAAATTCAATAAAAAATCAAATAAAATAATAAAAATAAAATATGAGCTCATGGCTGAAGCTAGGACACGTGTGAAATGATGAAAGCTCAAATCAAGTGGAAAAGAATGGGCCCATTTGACAAAATTTGAAGTTTTGGGGATGGTTGGCTTTTAGCAATTTTGCAAAAATGCCCAACTTCAACAATGCATAACTTCTTCAATTTTGACCTTTTAGAAGTGTTATTTGACTTTTTAGAAATCTTGAGATGTCCTATAACCAACCCTTTTGGTCTCAGATTATTTTGATGTTCCATTCTCAAGTTATAAGCTTTGGCAAAAAAGGTGTTTTTGTTGACTTTCAAAAATGACCTATAATGTCCAAATTTATAACTTCTTGTGAGTGCATTTTTTGATCTTGGGGTATGAATATGGATTGTAGGGAATTGCATCCTATTCAAAATGAGCTTTGGATGAGTCATTTCTCATAAATTATGAGAAAGTTATGCTTGGTCAAAGTTGAGTTGACTTTTCCTACAAAACCCTAATTTACCAACTTTTGAGTCTTGATGAATTTTGAGCAATCCTTGATGAATCATGATCAACGCTTGATCAAATGATGAAATATCCTTCAAAATAGGAATGTTGACAAAAAATATTGAAGTTTGACTGTATTTGGATCACAGTTGACTTTTGCCCTAGCACATTCGACTTTTGGACCCTTGAGCAATTGATTAAGCAAACTTCCTCTGCAAGGCTTGAAACTTGACATGGATGATCTTGAGAATATATTAGGACATTGGGGAGCACTTGAGGTCATTTGGACTCAAGGATCTTGGTGCAACACAAAACCCTAATTATTTGGGGTTGACTGCCTTAGGAGATGACTTGTCTGACCAACTCTTGAGCAATCTTGAGCCACTTGGAGATTTTTCTTGTAATGTCTTGAGAAATATGAGAGGGAAAATTTTGGGGTACAACACATGCCCACAAACTATTTGATAAAATTCTTGGCTTAGCGTGCGCGTGGCTGGGCAAAATGCCAACTCCAGCCCCAAATCCTAAGAAATATATCTCTCTCCACACTTGACCATTTGAGATGTTTCTTGAACCAAAAGTGAATAGAACACTTCATACTTCAACTTTAATGTTTCCAATTTTTTGATTTGAGCTCAAATGGACTTTAAAAAATAATCATGAAGAAATCAAATTTTTGTGCATATTTGAGAAATTTCACTAAGTGTCCAAAAACTTCCAAGCTTCATAACGTTTTCTCCTTTCATTTTTTGGACTTGAGGCCTCTAATATAAAGTTGAAGTATTTTGTTTCCTCTTTCTAGGCATGTACAGTTTATACATTTTCAATAAAAATTGATAAAGTTATAACCAATCAAAATTTAGTATAATGAACACTTAGAAAAAAATCCAAAAATCCAAATGACTTCATTGACAAGTTATCTTCAATTCACACTCCCTATTGATTTTATTCCACCATTGACCATGAAACATGAAAATATGGACATTGAATTGATAGTTGACCAAAAGTCCCCTTGGTCAACAGATGACCTTGGTTGACTTTTGACAAAATGACCATTTTACCCCCCCCCCCCCCCCCCTCTTTTGCCAGTTGAGCCATTTCAAACCCAAATTGATGATCAAATTCAAATCATAGATACTAATGAACATGTAGAGAAACATGGAATCAAGTATTTCCCAAAAAGTCAAAAATTTCTTGATTAAATTCCAAACCCTAGTTTTGGTCCTCTATGCTAGAAGATGGTAAGATACATGCAATTGTGCCATTACCTATAAGATGACATTCAAAGAGACATATATACATATTTTGATGTTATTCAAAAGGATATATGTAGGTGCTTGGTGATCCCTCACGGACAAACCTAAATATAGGATGAAGTAGGAGAAGTACCCAAAACTCTAATGTGTGATCTTGTTATATTGTGATGGTATGAGATAATAGGGGAATCTTAGGGGGGGAAATTGGGGTACAACACTAAGAAAAGACAGAAGAAGCCTGATAAGCATGTTGATGCAATCCCAATGCATCACATCCAGTTATTTCCTCATCCGGTGGAAGTTCAAGTGATAATGCTCTAATCTTTGGAGTCCTCCTCCCACAAACATCTCTTTTGATTGCGATACACATGCTAGATGTATCCCCTATTCCGGGGCACCCGGTTTTGATATTGAAAACTGTAAATGGGTTGAAGTATAAAGTCCAACACCTGTTTTGCGTCTCTTCCAAAAGTATAATTCTTATTTGGCCAACTGCTAGACTCTTTGTCCTGAGTCAGATGTCTCTTCTGTTGTAATAGAAGATGAATTGCATTATTTCTTTGTGGCGCAATATGCTTGGTGATGCAGTTTATACCGATTCGCTTGGTAAAGCATTAAGTCTCTCTCCTGAAAGAATCTTCTATGCATATTATACTATGGCACATGGCCATTCAATTGAAGATGGTATGTCATCAAAAGGCAAGGTCCAAGACTAGATCAATTCAGAGACTTTTATGTTCGCATCAGGTCAGAAGGAGAATTCTCCCGCCAATTTAAGCATCATGACTGCAGAAATTCATCAGAATTAAAAAGCCCATACATAGTCAAGTCTCCTTAACAATGGCAATCATCAGTTTCTTTACTGCATTTTCATTTGCATTCTTGCTTGTTTGTTTAAACATTGCTTGCATGTAGAAAATTGTATATTTTTGAATGAAAATCTTAACGCAATAAGTATGCTTGTCTTGAAGTGTTCCTTTCATTTTTATTCATCCATTCATTATCACTCTTTAAATGTTTTACTTGCATATTGATGCCAAGTTTCCAAGTCTTATGCTTAGGAAGAGATTGGAGGGAGGATAACGATAACCTAAAAATGCAAAAATCTATGGTTTGTATGCTTTTGAGTTAGACACTAATGACGATGTACATGCCTTGTTTCAATTCCTAAACACCGGAGATATAAGGGAGATAGACCCTCTCTAACCCCTCTGAGCCTTCGAAGTAGGAGTTTCTTTTATGTTCAGAAAAAACGCTCATTTTAACCCTGGGGCGGGTAGTGTTCACTTAATCTGATCAAGCGTTCAAAACTCATCAAGAGTATGAATTTAAGGATACAACAATGGTTATCTTTCAAAATAGTTGAGGAAATTCGAAACCACAATGGCTAACTTTCACTCATCAGAAGTGTGCATCAATTCCCAATGGGTATCTCTCGCACATCAAGAAGTCGAGATCAGATGAAGATACAACAATGGCTATCTGTCATCTACTAAAGACTTAGGCAATCACGATCACTCCCAACAAATCAAAATGGCATAAAGATCAACGACTTGTTCATAATGGAAATTATGAATAAGAAAGGAACAAAAAACCCTGCTAAGTCCAACTTGAAAACAAGTCTCTTAGGAAAAAGTTGGGGTATCCCGCTGGACTTCCAAATCGAAATTCAAAAGAATTTGTCCAGACAAAAGTTAGGGAAAGCAAGAAAGAAATTGAAAAGCCTAAAAGGCGAGAAAAGGATTACCTGTAAAAATCCTTATGGAAAGGACAAGGTCGTGTGATCAAACACTAAAATCAACAGTTAGTGTCTGTCGTGTCCAAGAAACCTAAGTGGTTCCTCAACCATCGCAAATTCCTCTTTTGAGAGATGAATGCTTATATCGGATTAACTGAACTTAGGACTGGAGAACATCATGGAGAATGGGTGGGCACCAAAAATTTTGAGCCTTAAATACTTTTTAAAAAAACCGTGAACTAGGCCACGGTACAACCCTTTCAAAGTCCTAACTGGAGCATGGGTCAATTTGAAAGCGCGCTACAATGAGATAGCGTTTAACTGACTCCTAAGAGGTATGTTTAAATGTATGTGTTGGCATCATATGCTTGCATTATCTTTCATTAAAAATGATTTGAAACTATTACTTTCTAGCTAGTGATTCATTCACAACAGAGTTATGACATCATTTCATTCAAAGTTTTTTCAAACTTCAAGAGTTACATACGTGTTGAATTAGAATTATCATTCTCATAATAAACATTCTTCTGCATACAAAACAAATGATTGAAATCAAGTAATTTTACACAATGAACATCAGTCAAGAGCCCAATCTTGTCAAAGAAGAGAGGCTTGAATACTCTGTTGAAGCAAGAGTCAACTGTCATAAGAGAAATGACTTACCCAGGGGCATGTTAACCAGAGATTTTGTCTAGATAAATCATCTTGGTGCTTTACAATTTGAGTACCCTTTAGGGATGAAGTTAGCAGGTTCCCCTAATCTGAGGCAATCAAGTCGAGATTCGATGTCTCCAAGTTCATCCAAGTCTGGGGCATTCCCTCAAAGTTGTCAAACCAGAAGCTATCACGTTGATAAATCTCTTCAAGCTAATATCAATCAGAGGATATCACGTCGATAAATCTCTTCAAGTTGTCGTCAATCAGGGGCTATCACATCGATAAATCTATTCGGAATTATTTCAACCTGGGGAAGTTACATAGAGATTCGAAAAATCTCTCCAAGAAAGTTGTAATCAAGAACAATTTATTTCGTGACTCAAGAGATTGGAGCAGGCCACCTCATACATATTTTGGCATGAATATTTCGGTATTCTATTCAACACAGATTCTTTCGTAGACCCTCCAGGCAGGGGCATTCCTCATTTGTACTCGCAAAGTTGTTCAAGACAATTATGTTGCATGAGACGTATTAATTTAAAAGCGTCATAACCGTCACCCTGACCTAGCCAGCGCATGAAGCCTCATTCATCTGCTACAGACAATTTCAAACCTGATTCCTCAAGTGAATTCAAAAAGTTCAGAGTCGCCGTTTGACTGGAACACGCAAATGCACATTATACGAGAGCTAAACCGGGGCATTCACAAGTGTTTATGTCAATTTTTATTCCCAAATGAATCAAGAGGTGATTCCCCAGTGTGGCGTAAACTTGAGGCATGTATTCAAGAGATCTCTATGGTGTTTAGTATCTGTTCCTCAGTGTATTCAGCTCTACCATCCTCCAAGCGGTTCAGGATATAGGGAACTCAGGCCAGATTATCTATTCCCCAACAACACAAGTCAGAGTTCAATGGTGTACCTGAAAACCCGCTTCATCAGCAATTCAATCTTCAGTGGAGTCATCAATAACCTCTAATATCATGAACTCCCAGTGCAACTTCTTATCACTATCCCCAGGGATCCTTGGTACTGCAGGTTTCCAACGCCGATATGTATTGGAATCCCTAGTGATGAGCAACAGTTCCCAACGAGCCTTCGCTTATCCCCATGAAGTCTACTTCTTTGCATTGCATATAGTTATCACTGCATAACATTTCATCCTTAAAAGCACGTATTCAATCCATCATAATGGATATTTGCGGCAAAAGAAATTCAAACATGCATATAGCGCATGAGCCAAATCGGGTACCTTACATGAAATATCTGAATCCTTCAAAGCCAGCAATACATCCCCTTAAGAGGATATCGCTCCTGAACCCCCAGCTGATGAACTTCACTTCCCCAACTCCCAATTAATGGTGCAAGTACCTTGTACCCTTGAATTCCCAACAAAATTAATACATCAATTCTAAACCCAGTTCCCGTCTGGTAGTTAGTTCTCGTCTGACAATTAATTCAAACTCTAGTTCTCATCTGGTAGTCGGTTCTCGTCTAACAAATAATTCAAATTCCAACAATCGTTTGTGTCAATCTTCTAAACACTTATCTGTGTTAGTTCTTCAAACACTCGTCTGTGTTTAACCCCTTCTTCATACTCATCTGTATCTTCTCCCGATACTCGTCCGTATTGATTCAAATGCTCTTCTGTGTTTAACCTTTCTTTGATACTCGTTTGTATCTTCTTTTGATACTCGTCCGTATTGACTCAAAGACTCGTCTGTGTTAAACCTTTCTTTGATACTCATCTGTATCTTCTTTCAATACTCATCCATATTGATTCAAACACTCATCTGTGTTTAACCTTTCTTGATACTTGTTTGTATCTTCTTTCGATACTCGCCCGTATTGATTCAAACAATCATTCATGTTTAACCTTTCTTGATACTCGTTTGTGTCTTCTTTCGATACTCGGCCATATTAATTCAAATACTCTTATGTGTAATCATTTTCCTGATACTCGTCCATATCTTCTTTCGATACCCATCCTTATTGATTCAAACACTTGTCTGTGTAATTATTTTCTTGATACTCGTCCGTATCTTCTTCTGATACTCATCCTTATTGATTCAAACACTCGTCCGTGTAAAACCTTTCTTAAATACTCGTATTTATCTTCTTTTGATTCTCATTTGTATTTATTCAAGTACTTGTCTGTGTTAAACCTTTCTTTGATACTCGTGTGTATCTTCTTTTGATACTCGTTCGTATTGATTCAAAAAATTGTCTGTGTTTAACCTTTCTTTGATACCCCTCTGTATCTTCTTTCGATACTCGTCTGTATTGATTCAAACACTCGTCCATGTTTAACTTTCTTTCGATACTCGTCCATATTGATTCAAATAATCGTTTGTGTTAAACATTTTCTTAATACCTGTCCTTATCTTCTTTTGATACTCGTCTGTATTGTTTCAATACTCATCCATGTAATCTTTTTCTTGATTCTCGTCCGTATCTTCTTTCGATACTCGTCCGTATTGATTCAAAACTCGTCTGTGTTAAACCTTTCTTGATACTCGTATGTATCTTATTTTGATACTCGTCCGTATTGATTAAAACACCTGTCCGTGTAATCATTTCTTTGATTCCCGTCCGTATTTTCTCTCGATACTCGTCAATATTGATTCAAACACTCGTCTGTGTAATCATTTTATTGATACTCGTCTGTATCTTCTTCCGATACTCAACCGTATTGATTCAAACACTCGTCCGTGTTAAGCCTTTCTTTGATACTTGTCTGTATCTTCTTTCAATACTCGTCTGTATTGATTCAAACACTCGTTCGTGTTAAAACTTTCTTTTATACTCGTGTGTATGTTCTTTCGATACTCGTCTGTATTGATTCAAACACCCGTCCGTGTTTAACCTTTCCTGATACTCGTTCATATCTTCTTTCGATACTCGTCTGTATTGATTCAAACACTCATCCGTGTAATCATTTTCTTGATACTCATCCATATATACTTTTGATACTCGTATGTGTTGATTCAAACACTCATCTGTGTAATCATTTTCTTGATACTCGTATGTATCTTCTTTTGATACTCGTCTGTATTGATTTAAACACTCGTCCGTGTTAAACATTTTCTTGATACCCGTCTATATCTTCTTTTGATACTCGTCCGTATTGATTCAAATACTCGTTCGTGTAATATTTTCCTTGATACTCGTCTGTATCTTCTTTTGATACTCGTCCATATTAATTCAAACACACATTCGTGTTAAACCTTTCTTGATACTCGTCTGTGTCTTCTTTTGATACTCATCCGTATTGATTAAAACACTTGTACGTGTAATCATTTCTTTGATACCTGTCTGTATTTTCTCTCGATATTCGTCAATATTGATTCAAACACTCTTCCATGTAATCATTTTCTTGATACTCGTCCGTATCTTCTTCTAATACTCGTCCGTATTGATTCAAACACTCGTCCATGTTAAACCTTTCTTTGATACTCGTCTCTATCTTCTTTCGATACTCGACCGTATTGATTCAAACACTTGTCCATGTTAAACCTTTATTTGATACACGTTTGTATCTTATTTTGATACTCATTTGTATTGATTCAAACACTCGTCCATATTTAACCTTTCTTGATACTCGTCTATATCTTCTTTTAATACTCGTCCGTATTGATTCTAACACTCATTCGTGTAATCATTTTCTTGACACTCGTCCGTATATTCTTTCAATACTCGTCCATATTGATTCAATCACTCGTTTGTGTAATCATTTTCTTGATACTCGTCTGTATCTTCTTTCGATACTCATCCGTATTGATTCAAACACTCGTCCGTGTTTAACATTTCCTTAATACTCATCTATATCTTCCTTCGATGCACGTCCATATTTATTCAAACACTCATCTATGTTAAACCTTTCTTTGATACTCATATGTATTGATTCAAACACTCATCCGTGTTAAACCTTTCTTTGATACTTGTCTATGTCTTCTTTCGATACTCGTCTGTATGGATTCAAACACTCGTCTGTGTTTAACCTTTCTTTGATACTCGTCTACATCTTCATTCAATACTCATCTGTATTGATTCAAACACTCGTCTGTGTTTAACTTTATTTCGATACTTTTCCATATTGATTCAAACACTCGTATGTGTTAAACATTTTCTTGATACTCGTCTGTATCTTCTTTCGATACTCGTCTGTATTGATTCAAACACTTGTCTATGTTATCCTTTCCTCGTACTCGTCTATATCTCCTTTGATGCTCGTTTGTGTCCTCTTCGGATACTCTTAAGTATGTGTGATCGGTGGGAATAGAACTGACTGTTTTTGGAATGCTGGTTCGCATTTTGCGTTTGTTTTTGCAAAATGTCACGGTAAGCAAGAGTCGCCACTGTCTTTTATTTTATCAAACAAGGAAAGGACAAAAGCACAGAAAAATTCCTTTTTGAGATATTTCTCAGGTTCGGGAGGTAGATTATAGAAAGGGAAGGTGTTAGCACCCTTTCTATCTGTGGTTATCCTTAGGCTCTTAGGTACTTGCTCATTATGTTTTCAAAAGTTTGCTTTTTCTTTGTGATAATGGGTTTGAAAAGAGTTTTTGTTTGAAAGGGGTGTAAGTGCGAAAAGTTTTTGATTTATTTTAAAAGGAGAAAGTACTTAAGAACCATCTACCTACTCAAAAAGGAATTAAAATGTACAAGTGTCCTTTAGACAATGCTAGCCCACTAATGATGAGTAGGTAGCATCGTCGTTGGAGTTTTCGGGTCAATTCGATTAAGGGACGTGTGGTCACTAAAGCAATGTTAGGACGCCTTAGCGGTAACCCTAATGTCTTAGATCATTTTATCCGAGGCAACCGTTTCGAGGCAACTTATGATCTTTGGACAAGAGGGCGACCTCTAAAACTTCCTATACTCAATGACCACGTTCGAGGCAACCAAGTGAGGTGTACCCTAAGAGTGCGCATGTGCGAGTGTGTTATTTTTCAGTTATTTATCTTTGTACATGTTATGGTGAGCTACTGTTGATTTTAGGTTAAAGATTTATCTTGTCATGCTTTGCCTATTTATCAAACATCTAACAGTTAATAGTTGCGGAATGTAAATTGTGGAACATAAATCTAAGCTATTACAAGGCGTCGGGTATTTACATCGCCAAAGACAAACCCTTTAAAATAAAATTGCGAAAAGTAAATAAAAGCGATAAATGAATAAATAAAATCCTAAGTTAAAAACTATTACATCCTCGAAGCAGTTACAATATTGAAATATGGATAAAAAATAATACGCGCGCGAGAAAATTAAATCGGAGTGTCTTAGGGTTTTGACCCTTTTATTAAATAAAGCATATTTTTGTTATTTTTTGAATTAAAAATTAGTCTAAGTTAATAATTGAATTAATTAATTTAATGAAAATATTTTTGGTTTTTTTTTATTTTAATTAAGGAAATAAAATAAGAGTGATTAAAAAATATTAAAAACCCTAATTCTATATTAATTTTAATTTAATGCAAAAGATATTAAAATTGTACCTAATTAAAAAAAACTAAATTAATTGATTGTTTATTTACAAAAATAAATAATAAAATTAATGGAATTAATAAAAATATTATTTTTGTTGTTTCTGAATTTTTATGAAAAGGTTAATTGGTTAATTAATTAATTTTTAATAATAATAATAATAAAATAAATAAATAAGAAAAAAAAGAAATAAAATAAAATGTAAAGGAATACTCAGGGGGTGTGGGCCTGAAGAGAGGGTTTGAGTTGCAATTTTTGAGGCCCAATTACGCCAGCCTGTTTGACCCTTGTAATTCCCTACGTGCTTGTTGACCAGGGAGTATGGTGGATGCTCAAATTTGGCTTTTGGATTTTGGCTTGAAGCCACTTGACACATTGAGATCTGAGGGCATTTGATGATCCACCTGGGAGTGCTGCATGTGAATATCTGGAGAAAAAGTTTAACAAAGTTTTTGGGGGACCTGGGATTCGAAACCAGGTCCTAAGGGGTTTTGCAATAGCCCGCTCACCAATCCAACCATCTTGTTTAGTTGTTATAAGAATAAGAAGTAAATATTATATAAAAACAAAATGCTAAGCCTGAAAATAAATAAGAAAACGCGCTAATGATTCAAACAAGCCAATGGAAGCAAGACACGTGATCGTCTTCCTCAAATACCCTGGTTATTTACCTGCGGATTTTTATCCGCAGGAAGATTCGTAGCTCGCTTCCAAAACTCACTCCAGGCCATGAAAATGCCATCCAAGAACATAGACGTGTTCGTCTCTGCCTCCAGATCATTCCTATACCCATCATTGGCCTCAATTTATCCTGCATCAAAAATGCCTAAAAATCAAGAACAAGAACCCTAATTCTGAATACGGGGTTATAAGCCATAAAAATAAAATTGAATGATGTAGAAAGCTTCGAAATCAAGCATGGATCCAGAATATGTTAATATTTGGTCAAAAAGATGCAAGAATGAGGAGTTAAATTTTCATGTGCAGAGGCATATTCAGGAACACTTACAGCGCGTTACAGGTGGTCTTAAGGTCCGGTTTTGGTTGCTATAGCTTCAGGAGGTTGCTGGTAAGAGAGCTACGTGAAGCTTTTGCCTTGGAAACGCCTCCAAACAAGAATTCGATCTCCCACTTTTCACACTTTTTCCAAACCTTGTATGGCCGTTTCAGTAGTGCTTTGTGCATCCTTTTGGCCTGCCTCTCTTGTGTGCATATAATAGAATGTCTTTAGGTCAAAACTTGGGCATAAAACCATATGCATTGAAGAATCAAGATTTGCTTTTGATCACCATAATCAAGTTGCCATATTTGCATCCAATCTGAGATTTTGTGCTTGTTTTGACTTGGGACGAGTTTGATTGAGTATCACATGATATTTGCAAGCTGTAATGATCACAAGAATCCCCTTACATCAATTTTTAGATTTTATTTGATTTAATATTGATTTAAAATGAATTAAATCAATAAAAATTAAATTAAATAGAAAAATAAATGAATGGCCATAAAATCAAATATGGGACACGTGTGTGGCATGAAAAGACTATATCAAGTGGAAAAAAGTGGTCCCTTTTGTCAAAAATTGGAGTTTTGAGGATAGTTGACTTTTGGCAAATTTGGAAAAATGCTCAACTTCAACAATGCATAACTTCTTCAATTTTGAACTTTTGGAGGTGTTCTTGGACTTTTAAGAAACCTTGATATGTCTTCTAATCAACCCTTTTGGTTTCATCTCAGTTTTATGTTCCATGCTCAAGTTATAAGCTTTGGAAAAAAAGGTGTTTTTGTTGACTTTCAAAAATGACCTATAATGTCCAAATTTGTAACATTTTGTGAGAGCATTTCTTGATCTTGGGGTGTGAAGATGGATTGTAGGAAATTGCATCCTCTTCAAAATGAGCTTTGGATGAGTCATTTGTCATAAAGTATGAGAAAGTTATGCTTGGTCAAAGTTGAGTTGACTTTTCCTATAAAACCCTAATTTAGCAACTTTTGAATCTTGATGAATCTTGAGCAATCCTTGATGAATCATGATCAGCCCTTGATCAAATTATGAATTATCCTTCAAAATGAGAATTTTGACAAAAAATCTTGAGGTTTGACTGTATTTGGGACACAGTTGACTTTTGCCCTAGCATATTCGATTTTTGGGCCTCTTGAGCAATTGACTGACCAAACTTCCTCTGCAAGGCTTGAAATTTGACATGGATGAACTTGAGAGCATATTAGGACATTGGGTAGCACTTGAGGTCATTTAGATGCAAGGACCTTGATGCAACACAAAACCCTAATTTTCACTTGACTGCCTTAGGAGGTGATTTGACTGTCCAACCCTTGAGCCAACTTGAGCAACTTGAAGATCATTCTTGACAAATCTTGAGGAATATGGGAGGGTAAATTTTGGGGTACAACAGTTGCCCCTGTTCAATTTTCTTAAACCTGAGGATATAGATTAGCTTTCGAGCCTTTCGTGATCCGAAGGTGGAAGATAATTGAACACTAGAGTGCCCAGAAATTTGCACTCGCATGGTTAGTATCAGGATTGTGATGTCGGGAATGGGCTTACAGATGCCATTTGGAGATTGTTGGTAGGAGGATGGGCTTACAGATGCCATATGCAGGAGTGTCGATCGCATAAGATATTTCTTAGCGAGAACTTGCATACCTGTTGTTGTGAAAGATTCTGCTGGGGAAGTATAACCTTTGTTGAGATTTAGGAACTTACTTGTACTTCAACTGAGAGAATGCTTCAGCTGAGTTTTAAGAACCTGTCCATAATTCAACTGGGGGGAAACAACTTCATCAATATCTAGGAACTGTCTCGTGCTCAACGTAGTATACCGCTGAGGTTATTGAACTTGTCCACACTATGACGGAGGAAAACATCAAGATCTAGGAACCGACTCGTGCTCAACGTAGTATACTGTTGAAGTTATAGAACTTGTCCACACTATGACGGAGGAAAACATCAAGATCTAGGAACTGACTCGTGCTCCACGGAGTATACCGTCGAGGTTATAGTACTCGTCCACACTATGATGTAGGGAAACATCTTCATCAAGATCTAAGAACTGTCTCGTGCTCAATGGAGTATACCGTTGAGGTTATAGAACTTGTCCATGCTATGACGGAGGAAAACATCAAGATCTAGGAACTGACTCGTGCTCCACAGAGTATACCGTCGAGGTTATAGTACTCATCCACACTATGACGTAGGGAAACATCTTCATCAAGATCTAGGAATTGTCTCGTGCTCAACATAGTATACAGTTGAGGTTATAGAACTTGTCCACACTATGACGGAGGAAAACATCAAGATCTAGGAACTGACTCGTGCTCCACGGAGTATACCGTCAAGGTTATAGTACTCGTCCATACTATGACGTAGGGAAACATCTTCATCAAGATCTAGGAACTGTCTCGTGCTCAACGTAGTATACCGTTGAGGTTATAGAACTTGTCCACACTATGACGGAGGAAAACATCAAGATCTAGGAACTGACTCGTGCTCCACAGAGTATACCATCGTGGTTATAGTACTCGTCCACACTATAACGTAGGGAAACTGTCGCGATTGAGAACCTTATCTTAAATTCAACCGAGGATAATTCAATTGAGATTTAAGAACCGGTCAGGTCTTCGACGTAATTGAGAACTTTAACTGTATCTTTCCTGAAAGGTAAAGGTTAGTCATATGTGATGCATGATATGGATCAGGAAATGATGTTCTCAAAATAAATGAGGTTGTATTCGTATGATGCATATATGCATGTATCATGATGTATGGAAGTGTGATGTTTTAGCTGGGGGAAATAAATCCCGGAGCTGCTGGAGAATATAGTTAAGTTCTTCGTTTCCGCTGGGGATGATGAACGAAGATGATAAACCTGTAGTAGAGAAGAACTCTGTTGGGGGAATAAACTGATGAAGAGATTACTCCGAGGGGAATTACTCTGTGGGGAAGAGACGTTCTGCTGAAGATTTTAACGATAACTCCGCTGGGGATTCTGTTGATAAGCTCTGTTGGGGGTTTTAATGATGGACTCCGCTGGGGATAGAAAGAACTTCGCTGGGGATGATCTTTCAGTTGCAACTTGCTGAGGATAACCCAGTTAGACTCTTGTGAGGATAACCTTCTGAATTTGGCTGGGGAGATTTATTTGCACTCTGCAGGGGATAAGCTTCTAAAATCTACTAGGGAATATGATTCAACTCTGGCGGGGAAGCCTTTTTTAAACTATGCTGGGGAAATGGCTCCACCAGGGGTATCTTGTATTCCTCCGGAGAACATTCTTATACTTCTTTGAGGAATGTTAAGACTGCCGGGGGTATTCTTATACTTGTTGGGGAATGTCTTTATACTCCGCTAAGGAATATTAAGATCTTCTGGGGATACCAAGCCTTTTTAGGGCTGATGGTAGATTAACTCTGCTTGGGGAGAGCATTGTTGATTCGTTCATAGTTGCAAGTCTCAGTGGGGAGAGCTACCATTACTGTTTTACTCCGTGGGGAGTGACGGTATCTTGGTCATATTCTTCAGCTAAACCTCCCTTGGTACCTTGGTGGATAGAGCAACTAGACAGCTCAGACAATTCTTATTGCCCCTGCTTCTGATATTACCAATAATTTGCCTTCTGTTTCGCGTGTAAATATTTATGAGCAGCAATCAATGTCAAATGCATATATCAAAAATGAACATTGGACGTTTTTTGCAAAAAAAAACAAATAAAGGAAAAACAATTTGAAATTTGTCTGAAAATGAATTTGTATTGATTTTGAAGTTTGGCCTGTAAATAGGCATTTTTGTACAAGAGGCTGACGTCCTAGTAAGAGGACGCCTCCGAACAAATAGAATTTATACAATTTGTGAAAAGAAAACAAAACAGCTATGTGAATAATCCCATTGGGTTCCAACTCTGCTATTGCCTTTATATCTTCAAGCGTCTCATCACTTTGCTGCTTAGTAGATGAATCTGATTGATTAGTGTCGTCCGATCTTGATAGTTGATACCGAAGTCTGGATGCGAGGTGATCCAATAAGACATAGTATTACGCTTTGATCCCTAACTTTTGCCTGGACCGCCCTTTCGAGTTTTTAGTCCACCGGGATAACCTTTTTTGCCCAAGCCGCCTTTTCAGGTTTTCGACTTGCCGGGTGTACAAATTTTTTCATTTTCATCCCTTATTTTTTCCCGAACCCTTTTGGTTCTCCGGGAAGCCCTTATTTTTGCCTAGGCCAGTCAACCAAGCGGGTCTTTGATTATGCGTAGTATCTTTTTACTATATCCGCAATGACGGGGTGAGCAAGGTCGTCACCATCCATGGTGGTTAGAATCATTGCTCCTCCTGAGAAAATGTTCTTAACTACAAATGGCCCTTCGTAAGTAGGGGTCCATTTGCCCCTGGGATCACCTTGAAGTAGAATAATGCGCTTGATTACCAGGTCCCCAACTTGATACTCTTGTCGTCTAACATTCTTTTTAAATGCCTTGATCATCCGTTTTTGGTACGTCTGACCATGACAAACGGCAGTAAGTCTTTTCTCGTCAATTAGGTTTAGATGATCAAGTCGGGTCTGAATCCAGTCATCTTCACTCAAACCTAAATCCTTCATGATCCGAAGAGAGGGTATCTGAACTTCAATCGGCAAGACTGCCTCCATGCCATATACCAAGGAATAAGGTGTTGCCCCTGTTGACGTCCGTGTTGAGGTACGATATCCATGAAGAGCAAATGGCAACATCTCGTGCCAGTCTTTGTATGTCACTGTCATCTTCTGCACAATCTTCTTAATGTTCTTATTTGCCGTTTCAACAACCCCATTCATCTTCGGCCGGTAAGGAGATGAGTTATGATGTTGTATCTTGAATTTCTCGCAGAGCTCAGTGATCATTTTATTGTTGAGATTGGTACCATTGTCCATAATGATCCTCTCTGGTACACCGTATCGACAGATTAGATGATTCCGAATGAACCGTGCCACGACGTTCTTGGTTACAGTAGCAAAGGAAGCTGCCTCAACCCACTTTGTAAAGTAATCAATCGCTACTAGGATGAAACGATGCCCGTTGGATGTCGTAGGTCTGATCTCGCCGATCATATCAATGCCCCACATTGCAAAAGGCCAAGGTGTTGTCAAAACATTCAGAGGAACAGGAGGTATGTGCACCTTATCAGCATAGACTTGGCATTTGTGACATGTCCGAGAATGCTGATAACAGTCGGCTTCCATTGTGGACCAATAATATCCTGCCCGAAGGATTTTCTTTGCCATGGTATGTCCACTGGAATGAGTTCCTAAATTACCTTCATGCAGCTCTGTCATGATTCTTTCTGCTTCAATCTTATCCACACAACGTAGTAAGGTCGAATCATGGTTACGTTTGTAAAGAATTCCATTGCTGATGAAGAACTTGGCTGCCAACCTCCTCAGAAACTTCTTGTCATTAACAGATGCACCCTCGGGATACTCTTGAACTTCAAGGTACATTTTCACTTCATGATACCAGGGCTTTTCTGTTACCTCTTCAGTCTCAAGATCACAACAATGTGTAGGTTCGTCCAATCTTTCAATAATGATCCGGGGAGCCTCGTTGTCCCAATTGACTTTGAACATAGAAGACATCGTAGCCAGCGCGTCCGCCAACTGATTCTCCTCTCTAGGAAAGTGTTCAAAGGTTATCTCCTCGAAATGGGGAAGCAACGTCAATACATACTCCTTGTAAGGAATAAGATTTGGATGTTTCGTATCCCACTCTCCTTTGATCTGACTGATCGTGAGAGCGGAATCTCCGAAGACACTTAGAAAATTAATCCTTAGGTCAATTGCAGCTCGAAGACCCATGATGCACGCTTCATACTCCGCCATGTTGTTGGTGCAGTTGAAACATAGTCGAGCGGTAAACGGAGTATGAGAGCCTTTAGGAGATATGAACACAACGCCAATGCCATTACCCAAAGCGTTCGAAGCTCCATCAAAGTACATAGACCATCGGGATCCTTCCTCAGGTCCTTCATCCGGTCCAGGTGTCTCACAATCAGTTATCAACATGATATTCTCGTCCGAGAATTCAAAGTTCATAGACTGGTAATCATCTACCACCTGGTGCGCCAAATGGTCTGCCAATACACTTCCCTTGATTGCTTTTTGAGTCGTGTACTGGATGTCATACTCAGTCAGGATCATCTTCCATCTTGCTATTCTTCCGGACAAGGAAGGCTTTTCGAAGATATACTTGATTGGATCCATCTTTGAAATCAACAGAGTAGTGTGAGTCAGCATATACTGTCTTAGTCGGCGAGCAGCCCATGCCAAAGCGCAACAAGTTTTCTCAAGCAGTGAGTATCGAGTCTCACAGTCGGTAAACTTTTTGCTAAGGTAATAAATAGCATGCTCTTTTCGGCCAGACTCGTCATGCTGCCCCAGCACACACCCCATTGAGTTGTCAAGTACTGTCAAATATAAGATCATAGGTCTCCCTTCAACTGGTGGCATCAGAATGGATGGCTCTTGGAGATACACTTTGATTCTTTCGAAAGCGTCGTGAGATTCATCATTCCAACGTACCACTTGATCTTTCTTCAGTAGCTTGAAGATTGGCTCACAAGTAGCAGTTAGGTGCGAGATGAATCGGGCAATGTAGTTCAGTCGTCCTAGAAAGCCTCTGACCTCCTTCTCTGTCTTGGGAGCTGGCATCTCTTGTATGGCTTTCACCTTGGCAGGGTCCACTTGAATACCTTTGTCGCTCACAATGAAACCCAGTAGCTTACCAGACCTTACCCCGAAGGTGCACTTGTTCGGGTTCAATCTCAGCTTGTACAACTTCAACCTGTCAAACAGCTTCTGTAGATGGTCAAGGTGTTCCTCCTTAGTCTGGGACCTCGCAATCATGTCGTCGACGTAAACTTCAATCTCATGGTGGATCATGTCATGAAACAAAGCAACCATGGCACGCTGATATGTTTCCCCAACATTTTTCAACCCAAAAGGCATGACCTTGTAATAAAAGGTACCCCACTGAGTGACAAAAGTGGTCTTCTCCATATCCTCGGGAGCCATCTTAATTTGATTATAACTGGAGAAACCGTCCATGAAGGAGAATACCTTGTGATGAGCAGTATTGTCAACTAGAACGTCGAGGTGAGGTAGAGGGAAGTCATCCTTAGGGCTCGCCCTATTCAAATCCTTGTAGTCAACACAAATTCGAACCTTACCATCCTTCTTCGGTACCGGAACCACATTGGCAACCCACTGAGGGTAAGAAGTCACTGCTAGAAAACCGACGTCAAACTTTTTCATAACCTCAGCCTTAATTTTCTCAGACATCTCTGGGCGCATACAGCGAACCTTTTGTTTTACCGGAGGGAAGTCTTCCTTGGTAGGCAGGCGATGAACCACAATGTCAGTATCCAACCCAGGCATATCTTCGTAAGACCAGGCAAAGATCTCAACATAGTCATGCAGCATCTGAATCAACCGCTGCTTCACACTAAGCTCTAGATTTGCACCGATCTTGACTTCCTTTTTGTCTTTCTCCGTACCCAGATTCACTGTTTCCACTGGCTCTTCATGTGGCTGAATGGCCCTCTCTTCCTGGAGTAGCAGTATTTGCAAGTTCAACAGGCACTTCGCAATCATCTTCACCTTCGTTTTCGGCTAAGTTGATCGGATTTTTGAAGTCATAACTAGCAGTAGCAGAGTCGTTACCAGTGAGATCCAGAGTGGATGTGGACATGTATATGTGAGTGTGTGTAAAATAGCTGTTTTGCAACATATAATAAAGAAAAACAAGGAGCGCAAAATTTGAAATGCAAAAGACGTCCAAATATTTTATTAATGATATATGAAAATGGCACACAAAAGCCCTCACAAATGAAGCCCCGGTGCCCCGGGTAAGAGACCGGGCCATAAAGTTTCAAAACATTGTCTGTTACAAGCTCAAAACAAGAGTTCATTACTGGGTAACAAAAGTAATAGGGATGAAGTCCTTTGCTGTCCAGTTGCTTGGTCCACCGTTGGTCGCAGGATAGATCCAACTGTCGAATTCAGACTCCTCCACATCATCTTCAATGGCATTTACTCCCGAGTTGCTGATGAACACAGGAGATCTTCCAATCCTCGCATTACGAACAGCCCTTTGAGCTTCTACAGTGAAACCCAAACCAAACTTGTTAGTCTTCTGAGTAAAATCAGGAAGTCGGCCCCAATTTGCACACTCAACCTTCTCAATAACAGCCCAACCATCTTTTAAAGAAGCCATCTTCGTAGGAGAATCTTCAACCACAGTCTCAACTGATGCCAGTGTCTGAGGAACCTCTTCAAAGTGATGAAATGGGGTCTCAATGAACTCCCCATCCATCTCTAAGTACCGGAACGAGTTGAGGTGGCTGACCATATACTCTTCCTCCCCTTATACTGTCACAATCTTCCCTCTGACCGGGTATTTCAGCTTCTGGTGAAGCGTTGAGGTTACGGCCCCGGCTTTATGGATCCATGGACGACCCAACAAACAAGAATAGGATGGCCGAATGTCCATTACGTAAAATGTAGAATTGAATACCTGAGAACCAACTTTAATTGGAATACCAACCTCACCATGCACCATCCTTTTAGACCCGTCAAAGGCCCTGACAATGATGTTACTTGGCTTTAGCTCCAACCCTTCGCAATCCAACCGGTCTAGAGCTTTCTTGGGCAAGACGTTCAATGAGGAACCAGTGTCAACTAATACATGTGCAAGAGTAGTGCCCATGCATTCAATGGAGACATGCAGGGCGGCGTTGTGGTTCTTCCCTTTAACAGTCAAATCGGCGTCGGAGAAACTCAAACCATTATCAGCAGTTAAATTGGTCACACAATGAGTAAACTGATCAGCTGATGTCTCTTGTGGCACGTGGGCAGTCTTCAGGAAGGTAATCAGAGCTTTGGCATGGGCCTCTGAACACAACAACAACGACAACATAGAAATCTTGGATGGGGTTTGCCCCAGCTGCTCAACTACGTTATAATCACTCTTCTTAATAATCTTCAGAATCTCTTCCATCTCCTGTTTGGAAGCTTCAACAGTAATAGTCTTCGCTGCCTCCGTCTGGGAAGGCATATCAGTGGTGATCCCTTTGCCCTGAGCATTAGATGACTCGGCGACAGGGGTAAGGATAGGAACTTGATCAGGAATCGTGATAGGTACACTTGTAGGGGTAATGACAACAGGTCTTTGGACAGTTGGTGGAGTAATATCAGGTGAGAAAAGTCTACCGTTGCGGGTGAATTTAGCAGGCCCAGTAATGTTGCTAACGCCGGTACCATCATCCAACTCTTGCTTAACTCCTAGAACATAAACATCTGCCCTATAGTGCCAAGGGACAACTTTGTCAGAGGTGTAGGGGATGGGCCCCGGAACAGTGATAATCACAAGTGCGATCTTCGGAGTAGATGTAATTCTAACAGGCTTCCTCGAGGGAGCCTTGGAAGAATTGTTGAAAATGGTAATGATGGCAACTTCTTCAGTAGGAATGGAAGGAACAACAATCTTCTCAAACAGGATCTCCTTATTATCCATCAGGTTTTGGATACCTGATTTCAAAAATGGGCAACCAGTAGGTAAAACAGAACACATATGGCAACCTTCTCCAAAACCCGGAAATAAACCGGCTAGCAACAGGTTCTTCTTGACGGTCATCAGAGGGGTAACAATATCATCCACGGAAACTACAAACAAGTCTTCCTCTACAGAATTTACTCCATGTTTGGGCATGGGAGCAGTCACAACATTAGGCCTCTCGGGCGCCTCAAACTCAATCTCCTTTGCATCAATTAGGTCTTGCACCTGATCCTTAAAACCCAACAATCATCTGTATTATGCCCCGGGCTATCAGAGTGAAAAGTGCAGCGGGAATTAGGGTTGTACTGTGGTGACGTGGTACTTGGATTCTTCGGAGCTTCTTTTAGAGTCACCAGATTGGTCTTCAGCAACTGTGGCAGAATATGAGACAAAGTCATGTTGAGACGAGTGAATTGCCTTCGAGGTCTCTCGTCCTTTTGTTGATTGTGATGCTGAGGAGCACCAGCAGGTTTTGAAATAACAACTGCATTGATAGCTTGGCGGTGTTCAGGTCTATTATGTCTTCTCGAATTGTAGACAACACTGGACTTTTTCTTAAACGGCTTCTTCTCAGTGCTCGATGAGGCACCCTTCTGTATCTTTCCAGCCTTAATACCAGCTTCAATCCTCTCACTAATCAAAATAATATTTGTAAACCCAGCTGAAGAGCTTCCAATCAGGTGGTTAAAGAATGGATCTGACAGGGTCCCCAAAAACATGTCAACAAGTTCACGACCAGCCAAAGGTGGTTGCACCCTTCCGGCAAGGTCTCTCCACTTCTGCGCATACTCTTTAAATCCCTCACCCGTTCCTATTGACATACCCTAGAGTTGGGTACGCGTAGGAGCAAGGTCGGAGTTGTACTGATACTGCCTATAGAATGCAATAGCCAAATCCTCCCAGCTGCGGATATTGGCTCCGTCCAACTGATAGAACCACTCAAGCTGAGTCCCTGAGAGACTGTCTTGAAAGAAATGGATCCACAAGTTCTTATCAGCAGTGTAAGGCTGGATCTTCTTCACATATGACCGGAGGTGCAGCTTCGGATAGGAAACTCCGTCATACTTGGCAAAGGCAGGTGCCTTGAATTTATGGGGAATCACCACCCCAGAGGATAAACCTAGATCTCCGAAGTCCAGGTCGGGCACCTTCTGTATTTCCATAGCGCTCAAACGGTCTTCCAGCTGTTTGTACTTATCCTTAGCAGGAGGATACTGTTCTTCATCATAGTCTGTCTCGTTATCGGAGACCATAGGGCTAGGAGCCCTCCTTTCTTGTGGACTATCCTTCCCCCCAAATGAGGTGGTCAGATCAACTTCATTTTGCAGCCCGTTTCCAAACCTGCGTCCAGTGTTGAACAAGATGGTCCTCTTCTTCTTCTTCTTTTTCTCCTTCAGAATCAAGGTCTTCAGGTCTTGCTGACCCTTAGCTAGATTCATGAACAACTCTTGAAATTGGGCATTCTGGGCCTGGAGGTCCTTGATAGCTTGCTCAGTTGAAGGTTCAGTAGACATGATGATCACTGAAATAAACAACGAAGAAGATGAGTGACCTGTAAAGGGTACCTGTTTATGAAGTGCATGGGATGAAATGCGTATGATTTATGATTTCAAAGACAACCGAGATTCAAATTTGTAAACAAGAAAGGAAACACACTTTATTAGATTTAAACTTCGAAATTTAAATGGTTCAACAAATTTCCCTTAGGCGTTATGTGATACGGTGGGAGAACTGACTTGAGGTTTTGCGTTTGTATTCGCACTTGTTCGGTTGAGCAAGAGTCGCCACCGACTTTTTATTTTATCCTAAGGAAAGGTTAAAAAAGAACAGCAAAAACCTTTTGAGATATTTCGTGGGTTCGGGGGATAGATTATGAAAAGGAAAGGTATTAGCACCCTTTTCATCCATGGTTATCCATGGGCTCTTAGTTACTTGGTTTTTTAGATCACTTGCCTTGATTTTCGATTGCTTGAAAATGGTGTGTGTGTGTGTGTGTTTTGAAAATGTTTTTGAAGAGATGCCTTGTCTTAGGCAACCAATGTAATTGACTCGTGTTTGAGTGTTTTACAAAAGTGTGTATCTTTTTGAAAAGATGTTTCAAAATGTTTTTGAGAGTTGTTTGAAAGTGTGTATGAAGTGTGGTTTTTGAAAAGAAGGCAAGTGTTTTTGCAAGTTAATCTCAAGTAACTAAGAGTTTTGTCTACCCCTATTGTACTCAAAGGTTTTCTCTATGTTTTCAACCCCTTTTAACAATTTTGTTCCACCATTGAATTTGGTGGACAATCTTGCGTTTAGGAAGCTTAATGGGACGGGCGCGGGTCATCGTATGGACCATGAATACAATGGTGCCAATTGTCTTTGGCAATTTGCTTGAAGGGACTATGATCATTCCATTTAGGCAACTTTTGAAAGCGTCATCGAGGGACTTATGATCATTTGAATTTTTTTTGCCAAAGAAACTCGACGTGCAAGCATGGCCCATTTTGGAAGGCAACATGTGGGATTACCCTAGAGGATGCAAGTGTGATTGTGTATTGATTTCATGTATTTGTCTTGTATTAGGTTATCTAGCGTTTGGTTTTATGTACATGCAAACCCTAGGTCTAACCATGGTATAATTCGAAAGCGGTAAATTGCAAGAATTTAAAGTCTACGCTATTACAAATAGTATCCGGGAGTGGGGGTACAAATTCACAAATGGGGATGAGACTTTAGGAATGTAGTGTCCAATAAGTTACAACCAAATCGAATTGCGATAAAAATGTAAACAATGTATAGTAACGTATAAGAATAGCAATTGTACATGTATCAAATGTAAAGTGTATTGTGTAAGTGTAAGTGTAAGTATATGAGTATGAGATTTATTTACAAGTTAAGAAAATGTGAATTTAAATGTATAATTAAGTATTGTTTAACTTAATAAAAAGAATTAAATGTTTATTTATTTAATCTTTATAATCTTGTATTTTTCTTTAATATGTACAAAAAGAATATTTTAATTAAATGTTTTAAATTTTAATTAAATTATGTATATTAACAAAATGTATTTTAATTGATTATGTACAAGTTAAGTATTAATTTTAAGAAAAATTGTATATTTATGTACAAATAAGAAAATTTTAATAAAAGAAAGGAAAAGGTTTTAAGTTCCATTTTTCATGTATTAATGTATTTTAATAAATATTTTTATGTATAAAAGGGAAAAGAAAAATGTTTCAAATTTAGGAAAGAATTAATGTTTGTATATTTTCTATAAAAAAAAAGGGTATTATTTTATTTATCAAAAAAAGATATTAGTTATTAATTTAAACCAAATTAATAAAATATAAGTAAAAGAAAAGTTAATTAAATGATAAAAAGGTTAGTTGTGTTAAAAACAAAAGAACATGGGCTAAGGGAGGTTATGCTGGCCCAAAACAAAAGAGCAACGTATGGGGGGTGTGATTTGGAACGTGTTGGGCTTTAGGCGCTGAGAATGGGGCGAGGCCCAATTATTTCACACAACAATCATTTTTAGGGTTTGTGACAGTTTGTTCATTTGAAACATGTTAGGGTTTGTGAGAGCAGCAGCGGCGGCGTTCGTTCATCTTCGTCTTCGTTCATCTCTCTTTGCCATATGCCTCCACCTCCGTGTTTCTCTTGCCCATGGCCACCGGCGTCCTCAACCTTCCTCTTCCCTTCACTGAATCGCTAGGGCGACAGACTTCAAGGTAATAATCTTCGTCTTAATCTTATTAGGGTTTTGTTATTTGCATGCTATGATTTCCCCCTTTTATTGATTCTAATTTCATACTGTTATTGTTATTTGAGGTGTGTGAAAGAAAGAGAGGGAGGGATACTACCTTTGGAGACGGAGGATGAAAGGGTTGAGAGGAGCTGTGGCGGCCAAGGCGATGAGGGACGGTGCTGAGCTAGCTTTGCTTGGAGACCCTGGTACTTGTGTCTTACTTTCGGTTTGATGATGATATTGAAAACCTGGCTTTAGCGTCTTTTTCCTCTTCTTGCTTGCTTGCTGTATGCTTATGTATGCTTCTTTTGTTTGATTATCTTGACGCCTTGAAATGCTTCTTTATCTTCTTCTCTGACTCTTTGGCTTACTTTCTGTATGCTTGTGTTTGGTTGCCTTGATGCCTCTTTTCTGACTTTGAGTTGCCTGGATGCCTTGGTGCCTTATATGTTTGCCCTATGATGAGGCAACTCTGAGGGCTCGTGGTCTTACCCTGTATTGCCTTATTGAGTTGCCTTGTATGCTAACCCAGTGATGAGCTCCATGTGTTCTGAGGGGCCTGAATGTTGATATGTTTGGTTGCCTTCTATGTTTAGTGAGTTGATGATGGTTGATACCTTGAAGTGCTTCTTTTCCTCGTTCCTGACTGTGAGTTGAATGCTATTGTGTTGTTGTTGCTAGTTAGCCCAGTGATGATATTTTCTGAGGGCCTTTTGTGGGTTGCCTCAGTTTGGGGCTTGACAGCTTGTATGGTTTGTGGTATTTTGGTTCTTGGCCTTTGGATATCAGTTTTAGCTTTGGCTTTAAGCTTTGACAATTGATATTATTTACTGGTTGTTCTACCGTTTAGTGAGGCTTGGACAGGGTTGGTGTTTTGTTTGATGGCCTTACTGGTTTTCTGGTTTGGATGTTATGTTGTTTCTGGTTTTTACAGGTTTTAGGCTTAATGCAGGCTTAGAGCTTTGATTGAGGCTAGCTTCAGTTTTTGTTTGTTTGAGGCTTCAGCAGGTTTAATGCAGGTTTTTTGGCTTTGATGACTGGTGCAGTTTATACTGGTTTTGGCGTTTGATGTAGGTTTACTTCAGGCTATGTGTTTGGGCTTGAGTTTGGGCAGTGGTCTTGGCTTGATGCTTTCAACAGGTTGTTGGTTTTGAGCTGGAGGCTTTTGGTTTGAAACCTGATGCTTCTTTTGCTTGGTCAGACTTAAAGGCTTTTTGATGGTTCAGGTTCTTTTAGTTTGGTGTTATGTGCACTGGTTTATCAGGTTGCTCTTAGTTATCCTTTGATTTCTTTTTTGATATCTCCTTTTATCTCTGCCCCTTTATTATTTTATATTTTTTCTCTTCAAGCTTAAGCCTGCAAACCTGTACTTTCTTTACTCTTTCCTCTCTCTCTCTAGTACAGTCAAAATATTAAAATATGTTTGCATTTGTACTTCTAACTGAAAAATCAATGGCCTAGGGAAATGATGCTTTGATGCTTGCTTGCAATACATGTTTCCTCTGCACTTTATGTCTTCTCTGCATATTTGCATATCTCTTTTGACAGCTTCCCTGCATTTTGATGGCCCTTTGTACTTGACATCCTTTGGACAGCTTTTGTTTAGTTTGACATTAGAACTCAGTTTGGACTTTGTAGTTCTAGTTCAATTTTCCTTTGGATTTTTCACTTGCTCATGCTGTTTGAGATTTTGGAAATTATGCAGCTTTGACAAATTTTGAAATTGTGCAATTTAACTTTTGTGCATTTATTTAATTTGCAAACATTTTCACCCTTCTTTGTGAACCGGGAGAAATCCCGTGATTTGCAGAGAGGGCTAACTGATCCCGGCCATTTGCTTTTAATGATGAGTCTAAATTAAACTGTCTGTTTAATTGTTTATCCACTTCAACTGACTTTTTCCTTCTTTTCTTTGCAGATAAATAATTAAATGGAGAGGAATAGCAAAAGATGAAGAATTGAAGATTTAGAAAAAATTAGGATAGTTTTTTTTAGGTTTAAATTACTGTAAAATCATTGTTGTAAACAATTTGTAAACAAAACAATTGTACAAATAATTTAAAAATAAATAAAAAGTTTTTTATCCAATTAATTCTTTTCCTCTTTTTACTTGTTTACTTTACTATCTATAATTCTTTAAATTAAATAATTGAAAATAAATTCCAACTATTTAATCTTAGAATATAAATAATTAAATAAACAATGCTTCAGCATTTGATCAATTAAACTTGGCGTATCCAACGTCCAAAGCAAAACCATAATCAATTACAACAAATGTCCAAACGTATTTTCTTTTTATTGACTTTAATCAAACACTGCAAATTCAAACCCAATGCATCCTTTCACTGATTTAGTCACACAATGCGAATTCAATCCAAATCTCAGAATATCTTGCAAAGCACCGTAGAA
This sequence comes from Vicia faba, assembly GCA_948472305.1. Lineage (NCBI taxonomy): Eukaryota > Viridiplantae > Streptophyta > Magnoliopsida > Fabales > Fabaceae > Vicia > Vicia faba. The sequence continues at coordinate 399,691,651 of OX451738.1, read as the reverse complement.
TTAAATCTTTTTGAGGAACCGCGCATGAAAACCCTAATTCCTGATTAAATGCCAAAGAAGCGTTCGCCTGATCGAAGTTGAGTCAAAATCAACCAAAACCCTAAGCAAACTGTGTGAACTGTTCTAGAGCCATGAAAATCAATAAAACCCTAATTTTTGTCTGACTGACGAGAAAAGTCTGTTTGACCGATTCTTGAGCCAGTTTGAAAAATCAGGAAATGCCTGAGGCTGTGATTTCTTGTGGAAAAATACGAGGGCAAATTTTGGGGTACAACAGTTGCCCCTGTTCAATCTTCTTGAACCTGAAGAGTTAGATTGGCATGTTTGCCTTTCGCGACTCGAAGGTAAAAGAAGATTGGACACTAGAGTGCCCTAAAATTTGCACTCGGTGATGTGATGGTAGAGGGAATGGGCTTAAAGATGCCATTTTGTGATGGGCTTAAAGATGCCAGCTGATGCGATAGAATCTTGTCGGGGGATGGGCTTAGAGATGCCATCTGAGAATGGGCTTAAAGATGCCATTTGGTGACTACTGGTAGGAGGACGGGCTTATAGATGCCATCTGAGAATGGGCTTAAAGATGCCATCTGGAATGAGTATCAGAAAGGTGTCCATGTTTTGGACCATCTCTGAACTGGGGGTCTGAATAAGCAATAGATTGACATCCGTATCTGGAGGCATCCGTAAACTGTTTTCAAAAGTTGAGAAGAGTCTGAACAAGCGATAGATTAATATCCGTTGTTGGGAGGAATCCGTAAACTGTTTTCAGAAGTCTTGAAGTTGAATAAGCAATAGAGCAGCATCCGTTGTTGGGAAGCGTCCGTAAACTGTTTTCAAAAGTTGCATCTGAACAAGCGATAGATTAACATCCGTTGTTGGGAAGAATCCGTAAACTGTTTTCAGAAGTCTTGAAGTTGAATAAGCAATAGAGCAGTATCCGTTGTTGGGAAGCGTCCGTAAATTGTTTTCAAAAGTTGCATCTGAACAAGTGATAGATTAACATCCGTTGTTGGGAAGAATCCGTAAACTGTTTTCAGAAGTCTTGAAGTTGAATAAGCAATAGAGCAACATCCGTTGTTGGGAAGCGTCCGTAAACTGTTTTCAAAAGTTGCATCTGAACAAGCGATAGATTAACATCCGTTGTTGGGAAGAATCCATAAACTGTTTTCAGAAGTTGCATCTGAACAAGCGATAGATTAACATCCGTTGTTGGGAAGAATCCGTAAACTGTTTTCAGAAGTCTTGAAGTAGAAGAGGAACCGGTGTAGGGTTTCCTGATGATGAGTCCGTGTAAAACTGCATCTGAGTGAATCTGGAATAAGTATCAGAATGACGTCGTATCCGGGTCACATCTGAACTATTTCTGGATGAATCTCAGAAGATGATCTTTGTCTGTCGACTGATCTTACCTGAAAAGGTAAAGGGTTAGTTGTTATGCAATGTTATGATGCATGATGCAATGTATGTGACATCAATGTTTATGACATGAATGTGATGAATGCGCATGTAAGCTGATGAGCTATCTTGCTGAGGATAAATGAATCCTGGATGGCTGAAGATAAAAGAATCTTGACTGCTGCCGGGGAAAATAATTCTTTGGCTGCTGCTGTGGAGGGCAAGAATCTCTTGATTGTTGAAAAATGAGAAGTATTGGGACCACTGTTGGGGGAATCAGAAGCTTGGGTTGTATGCCAAACTACTGGGGACTTCTTGTTTTGAGGAGATTTGTGTAGGATTTCTTGATGATGAGTCCGTGTAAAACTGCATCGGGTTTTTGAACACTTTTGACATTCGAATGCCCCGAGTGGTGATGTAGATAATTTCCTGTCTTGTTACAGGTGTTGATCCACAATCAGTCGTCCACAGATGTTTTCCTGGCTTGTTATGTGTGTTGATCTGGAACTTAAGAAAAGTTGGTCAAGGAGATATTGTCCTGGCTTGTTACAGGAATCGAATCTTCAAACTCTTCAGACGTGCCCTGGCTAGATACAGGAATCGAGTCTGGAAACAGTCGTCAGCAGATATGCCCTGGTTGGATACAGGAATCGAATCTTCAAACTCTTCAGACGTGCCCTGGCTAGATACAGGAATCGAGTCTGGAAATAGTCGTCAACAGATATGCCCTGGCTGGATACAGGAATCGAATCTTCAAACTCTTCAAACGTGCCCTGGCTAGATACAGGAATCGAGTCTGGAAATAGTCGTCAACATATATGCCCTGGCTGATACAAGAATCGAATCTTCAAACTTTTCAGACGTGCCCTGGCTAGATACAAGAATCGAGTCTGGAAATAGTCGTCAACAGATATGCCCTGGCTGGATACAGGAATCGAATCTTCAAACTCTTCAGACGTGCCCTAGCTAGATACAGGAATCGAGTCTGGAAATAGTCGTCAACAGATATGCCCTGGCTAGATACAGGAATCGAGTCTGGAAATGTGATAGTTGATTTGTTGGTGGTTGTAATTTCCAGCAGGTGGTGAAGGAATGATTGAACACTTTTGACATTCGAATTCTCCAAGTGGTGATGAAGGAGTCTTGAATCAAACTACTCTGCGGATTGAGAGATTTCTTGAAATCTTGACTGGACTTCCCCTGGTTAATTGAATTTTGAAAGATCTGTTGAAACCTTGACTGGACTGCCCCAGGTTAACTGAATTTTGAAAGATCTGTTGAAACCTTGACTGGACTGCCCCAGGTTAACTGGATGGTGCCATGTCATGCCCCTTGTTGATAGGAGATTTGTAATGGAAGTGTCGTCCTTTTGAAGTGATTTTTCTCACTGAGAGAGTTTTCGTTCCTCCGAACATTCGCTGTATGAAATTCTTCGCTGTCAAACAAAAAGCCAAATGCAGACAGTGATATTTAAGCAATGCAAAGTTTATGTTTGTCTCGAAGTTTTGAAAAATGCGTTTTTTAGCAGAAAACTTTTCATAAGACAAGTCAACACAAGATTTAGAGCAAAGCCTTACAGGAGTCAGGATACCTTTTGTAACAGTATGCTTTCGAACTAACCCATGCTTCAATTAGGACTTTTGAAGGGTTGTAACGTGGCTTGGTTCACGGTTTAAGAAACAAAGGATAAAGGCTCAAAGTACATTTGTAACCACCCGCTCTTCGTGATGTTCTTCAACCTAAGCTCAGTCAATTGTGCGTCGTACTCTGTTTTGAGTTTGGAATGACCTTTTGGGTGATGGTTCACCAATTGACTTTGGGAGACAGTCATCATCTCCTTTTTCTTTTTCAACATTTTTCATGTTGTTGAGGGTTTGTAAGGACCTCACTATTTTGATTTTGATTTGTTATCCCTAACTTTTGCCTGACTGCTCCCATTTTCGAGATTACAGTCAGCGGAATGCCCCAGCTTTCTTAAGCCTCCTTTATAGGTTTTGGCTTGGTGGGCTTTTCTCTTTTGAGAGATTGACTGCCTATGTGATAGGGAACCACCCTGTCTTTTGATTCCAAAGGAATGCTTTTTTTTTTTTGACGTCGTTCGTTGTGTTACGAACTGAGAGTTTGCGACTTCAATGCACATTTTCTTTTGAATTAACTGAGATACTACCCTGCCCCAGGCTTATATCAAAGGTTTTGATCGTTTAGAACAGAAAACTCCTACTTCTTTGGCTCGAAGGGGTTGACTAGGGATTATCTTCCTTATAACTCCAGTGTTTGGGAATTGAAAGAAATGCCTGTACATCATCAGCAAGGTCTGTTCAAAAGCATACCGTATGAGATTATGGTATTGTTTCGTCATCCTCCCTCTAAAGGCTTGCAGCTTTTTATCAAGAGTCAAATATCATAAAGAAAAGCATAAGAGTAGTGAAACGAATGGATGAATTCAAGACAAACATATGCAATGCATTTAATGAAAACAGAGTTTTGACATCAACAGTTAATTGTTTGAATAACAAAAGAAAATTACAACTTTGAAAATTCAAATGAAGCAAAAGTCTCTCAGTTTGAGCTTATCACTTCAGGTGGAGAACCCCTTAACGGAAGATTTTCATCTCGCCGTCTGGCATGAATTCCAGCACTCCAATGTCGATCAGATCTTGAATCTTGTTCTTCAAGGCCCAACAGTTGTTGGTGTCGTGTCCCGGGCTGTAGGAGTGGTAAACACAAAATGCGTCGGGACGATAGTTAGGAGAGGAGGTATTGAGCTTCTGAGGAGGATCCCTTAGGGTAAGCAGGTTGACCTCCAATAGGCGCTTCAGTATGAAGAATGATGGTATCTCAGTCTCCGTGAACTGTCTTCCCGACGTTTCTTGCTTACGCCGATTACCTCGTTGACGCTGGCGAGGTTGTTGATGGGCTTGTGACCCTGAAGCAAGCGAAGGAGCCTTCCCCTTGTCTTCTTGAGTGGATGGAGGCTGAGCGGTGACTTGCTCTTCAACCTCAGATGTTTTCCCCAATTGGTTGTTTGGAAGCAGTTGGCGGACAAGAACCCTGAGTTCCTCTTGTCTTTGAGATAGGTCTTGGATGAGAGCCATTTGGCCCACCAACTGTCCCATCACTTGGGTCCTCAATGTTGTCAAATCAAACTGCAGCTCCGCAAGCTGATCACTCCTGGCATTGTTTGAATTCTCCAAGCCCTTTGTGAGGAGAGCTTTCATTTCTTCTTGCCCCAGAGACAAGTTCAGGAACATTTCCTGCAGCTGAGTAGTCTGGTCTTGGATGTCTTTGACATACCTTTCTAGAGCCATCTCTTACTGAAATAAACAGCAGGAGAGTAAGGAAACCTGAAAAAGGAAAGATCGTCAAGATGCAATGCATGATATGTGGATGCATGCTTTCAAGGATCTCTTGGGGTAAACACAAGAAAATGTTAGAGGTTGAACTTTGCTCTTGGATTGGAGAACTTTTCACCGGTGGATGCCTTTCCACAAGAATCAAGCTCACCATGTCGAGTGGGTCATAGCCACTGATTCAAGTTGTTGCACTTGATCTTTGATTTGGAGAACTGTGCACTGGTGGATGTCTTTCCATGAGAATCGAGCTCACCATGTCAAGTGGGTCATAGCCATTGATTCAAGTTGTTGTACTTGATCTTTGACTGGAGAACTTTGTATTGGTGGATGTCTTTCCACGAGAATCAAGCTCACCATGTCGAGTGGGTCATAGCCACTGATTCAAGTTGTTGTACTTGAACTTTGATGGCATTTGTTTAGAGGAGAAACCTCTTGCCCCTTGGTAGATGTCTGGTTCAACATAACCCTGCATTAAAAGAACCTTCGAGATCCTTGAAATGGTTATTGAAAATGCTATGGTATGATGTTATGATGTTATGTATATGTATGCAAAAGCAAGTGAGTGTATATACAGGTAATCATATTCACACAAAGAAAACAAGTCCTTAGGTTTAGGCTTGCATGGGGTTGTAGGTAAGTACTCTCTTGAAGTTAGTTGGCTCATCCTGTCCTAAAATAGAAACCGGTTCTAAGGAGCTCAAAATCATTGGACTGTTTTCTGTGTTCATCGTTTCGGTTTAGCCACTTACTGGCGAGCAAAATATTCCAAGAAAACAACCCTCAAATGAGTGTAGTATCGAGTATCTACCAACTTCGGACTGCACCAAAGTCGGTCATCTCACTACCCCTAAAAAGGCTAAGATGGTCAATTAAGGTTCTAAGAGTTCGTTAGTGCTTCACGACATCACTCAACGGCCCCGTACTCTCCTTGATTGAACTCAAGGGTTACCGGTACTCACAAATATGTCACACTAACATAGCTTACTGCTTCAACCATGTCGGTATACCCCGCACAGTTCCCTCACAGTTTTTTTGCTATTTACCTAAAAAGGTGCCCCAAATCCGGGTGTAGGATTTACAACAAACCCAAACAAGAACCCAAAAGATAAAGCAATCAAGTCAATCAAAGCAAGAAAGTAAAGGTGATCTAAACCCTTAGGTAACCCCACTTTTAAGTTTATCCCCAGCAGAGTCGCCAGTTTTGTGATACGGCGGGAGAACTGACTTGAGGTTTTGCGTTTGTATTCGCACTTGTTCGGTTGAGCAAGAGTCGCCACCGACTTTTTATTTTATCCTAAGGAAAGGTTAAAAAAGCACAGCAAAAACCTTTTGAGATATTTCGTGGGTTCGGGGGGTAGATTATGAAAAGGGAAGGTATTAGCACCCTTTTCATCCATGGTTATCCATGGGCTCTTAGTTACTTGGTTTTTTAGATCACTTGCCTTGATTTTAGATTGCTTGAAAATGGTGTGTGTGTGTGTTTTGAAAATGTTTTTGAAGAGATGCCTTGTCTTAGGCAACCAATGTAATTGACTCGTGTTTGAGTGTTTTACAAAAGTGTGTATCTTTTCGAAAAGATGTTTCAAAATGTTTTTGAGATTTGTTTGAAAGTGTGTATGAAGTGTGGTTTTTGAAAAGAAGGCAAGTGTTTTTGCAAGTTGATCTCAAGTAACTAAGAGTTTTGTCTACCCCTATTGTACTCAAAGGTTTTCTCTATGTTTTCAACCCCTTTTAACAATTTTGTTCCACCATTGAATTTGGTGGACAATCTTGCGTTTAGGAAGCTTAACGGGACGGGCGCGGGTCATCGTATGGACCATGAATGCAATGGTGCCAAGTGTCTTTGGCAATTTGCTTGAAGGGACTATGATCATTCCATTTAGGCAACTTTCGAAAGCATCATCGAGGGACTTATGATCATTTGAATTTGTTTTGCCAAAGAAACTCGACGTGCAAGCATGGCCCATTTTGGAAGGCAACATGTGGGATTACCCTAGAGGATGCAAGTCTGATTGTGTATTGATTTCATGTATTTGTCTTGTATTAGGTTATCTAGCGTTTGGTTTTATGTACATGCAAACCCTAGGTCTAACCATGGTATAATTCGAAAGCGGTAAATTGCAAGAATTTAAAGTCTACGCTATTACAAATAATATCCGGGAGTGGGGGTACAAATTCACAAATGGGGATGAGACTTTAGGAATGTAGTGTCCAATAAGTTACAACCAAATCGAATTGCGATAAAAATGTAAACAATGTATAGTAACGTATAAAAATAGCAATTGTACATGTATCAAATGTAAAGTGTATTGTGTAAGTGTAAGTGTAAGTATATGAGTATGAGATTTATTTACAAGTTAAGAAAATGTGAATTTAAATGTATAATTAAGTATTGTTTAACTTAAATGAAAAGAATTAGATGCTTATTTATTTAATCTTTGTAATCTTGTATTTTTCTTTAATATGTACAAAAAGAATATTTTAATTAAATGTTTTAAATTTTAATTAAATTATGTATATTAACAAAATGTATTTTAATTGATTATGTACAAGTTAAGTATTAATCTTAAGAAAAATTGTATATTTATGTACAAATAAGAAAATTTTAATAAAAGAAAGGAAAAGGTTTTAAGTTCCATTTTTCATGTATTAATGTATTTTAATAAATATTTTTATGTATAAAAGGGAAAAGAAAAATGTTTCAAATTTAGGAAAGAATTAATGTTTGTATATTTTCTAAAAAAAAAGGGGGTATTATTTTATTTATAAAAAAAAGATATTAGTTATTAATTTAAACCAAATTAATAAAAGATAAGTAAAAGAAAAGTTAATTAAATGATAAAAAGGTTAGTTGTGTTAAAAACAAAAGAACATGGGCTAAGGGAGGTTATGCTGGCCCAAAACAAAAGAGCAACGTATGGGAGGTGTGATTTGGAACGTGTTGGGCTTTAGGCGCTGAGAATGGGGCGAGGCCAAATTATTTCACACAACAACCGTTTTTAGGGTTTGTGACAGTTTGTTTATTTGAAACACGTTAGGGTTTGTGAGAGCAGCGACGGCGTCGTTCGTTCATCTTCGTCTTTGTTCATCTCTCTTCGCCATATGCCTCCACCTCCGTGTTTCTCTTGCCCATGGCCACCGGCGTCCTCAACCTTCCTCTTCCCTTCACTGAATCGCTAGGGCGACAGACTTCAAGGTAATAATCTTCGTCTTAATCTTATTAGGGTTTTGTTATTTGCATGCTATGATTTCCCCCTTTTATTGATTCTAATTTCATACTGTTATGGTTTTTTGAGGTGTGTGAAAGAAAGAGAGGGAGGGATACTACCTTTGGAGACGGAGGAGGAAAGGGTTGAGAGGAGCTGTGGTGGCCAAGGCGGTGAGGGACGGTGCTGAGCTAGATTTGCTTGGAGACCCTGGTACTTGTGTCTTACTTTCGGTTTGATGATGATATTGAAAACCTGGCTTTAGCGTCTTTTTCCTCTTCTTGCTTGCTTGCTGTATGCTTATGTATGCTTCTTTTGTTTGATTATCTTGACGCCTTGAAACGCTTCTTTATCTTCTTCTCTGACTCTTTGGCTTACTTTCTGTATGCTTGTGTTTGGTTGCCTTGATGCCTCTTTTCTGACTTTGAGTTGCCTGGATGTCTTGGTGCCTTATATGTTTGCCCTATGATGAGGCAACTCTGAGGGCTTGTGGTCTTACCCTGTATTGCCTTATTGAGTTGCCTTGTATGCTAACCCAGTGATGAGCTCCCTGAGTTCTGAGGGGCCTGAATGTTGATATGTTTGGTTGCCTTCTATGCTTAGTGAGTTGATGATGGTTGATACCTTGAAGTGCTTCTTTTCCTCGTTCCTGACTGTGAGTTGAATGCTATTGTGTTGTTGTTGCTAGTTAGCCCAGTGATGATATTTTCTGAGGGCCTTTTGTGGGTTGCCTCAGTTTGGGGCTTGACAGCTTGTATGGTTTGTGGTATTTTGGTTCTTGGCCTTTGGATATCAGTTTTAGCTTTGGCTTTAAGCTTTGACAATTGATATTATTTACTGGTTGTTCTACCGTTTAGTGAGGCTTGGACAGGGTTGGTGTTTTGTTTGATGGCCTTTCTGGTTTTCTGGTTTGGATGTTATGTTGTTTCTGGTTTTTACAGGTTTTAGGCTTAATGCAGGCTTAGAGCTTTGATTGAGGCTAGCTTCAGTTTTTGTTTGTTGGAGGCTTCAGTAGGTTTAATGCAGGTTTTTTGGCTTTGATGACTGGTGCACTTTATACTGGTTTTGGCGTTTGATGTAGGTTTACTTCAGGCTATGTGTTTGGGCTTGAGTTTGGGCAGTGGTCTTGGCTTGATGCTTTCAAAAGGTTGTTGGTTTTGAGCTGGAGGCTTTTGGTTTGAAACCTGATGCTTCTTTTGCTTGGTCAGGCTTAAAGGCTTTTTGATGGTTCAGGTTCTTTTAGTTTGGTGTTATGTGCACTGGTTTATCAAGTTGCTCTTAGTTATCTTTTGATTTCTTTTTTGATATCTCCTTTTATCTCTGCCCCTTTATTGTTTTATATTTTTTCTCTTCAAGCCTAAGCCTGCAAACCTGTACTTTCTTTACTCTCTCCTCTCTCTCTCTAGTACAGTCAAAATATTAAAATATGTTTGCATTTGTACTTCTAACTGAAAAAGCAATGGCCTAGGGAAATGATGCTTTGATGCTTGCTTGCAATACATGTTTCCTCTGCACTTTACGTCTTCCCTGCATATTTGCATATCTCTTTTGACAGCTTCCCTGCATTTTGATGGCCCTTTGTACTTGACATCCTTTGGACATCTTTTGTTTAGTTTGACATTAGAACTCAGTTTGGACTTTGTAGTTCTAGTTCAATTTTCCTTTGGATTTTGCACTTGCTCATGCTGTTTGAGATTTTGGAAATTATGCAGCTTTGACAAATTTTGAAATTGTGCAATTTAACTTTTGTGCATTTATTTAATTTGCAAACATTTTCACCCTTCTTTGTGAACCGGGAGAAATCCCGTGATTTGCAGAGAGGGCTAACTGATCCCGGCCATTTGCTTTTAATGATGAGTCTAAATTAAACTGTCTGTTTAATTGTTTATCCACTTCAACTGACTTTTTCCTTCTTTTCTTTGCAGATAAATAATTAAATGGAGAGGAATAGCAAAAGATGAAGAATTGAAGATTTAGAAAAAATTAGGATAGTTTTTTTTTAGGTTTAAATTACTGTAAAATCATTATTGTAAACAATTTGTAAACAAAACAATTGTACAAATAATTTAAAAATAAATAAAAAGTTTTTTATCCAATTAATTCTTTTCCTCTTTTTACTTGTTTACTTTACTATCTATAATTCTTTAAATTAAATAATTGAAAATAAATTCCAACTATTTAATCTTAGAATATAAATAATTAAATAAACAATGCTTCAGCATTTGATCAATTAAACTTGGCGTATCCAACGTCCAAAGCAAAACCACAATCAATCACAACAATTATCCAGACGTATTTTCTTTTTATTGACTTTAATCAAACACTGCAAATTCAAACCCAATGCATCCTTTCACTGATTTAGTCACACAATGCGAATTCAATCCAAATCTCGGAATATCTTGCAAAGCACCGTAGAATTAAATCTTTCTGAGGAACCGCGCATGAAAACCCTAATTCCTGATTAAATGCCAAAGAAGCGTTCGCCTGATCGAAGTTGAGTCAAAATCAACCAAAACCCTAAGCAAATTGTGTGAACTGTTCTAGAGCCATGAAAATCAATAAAACCCTAATTTTTGTCTGACTGGCGAGAAAAATCTGTTTGACCGATTCTTGAGCCAGTTTGGAAAATCAGGAAACGCCTGAAGCTGTGATTTCTTGTGGAAAAATACAATGGCAAATTTTGGGGTACAACACGTTACAAGAATGGAAATACTAAAAAGTAAACAAAAACTGTAAAAGAAATCATCAAAGGTCCATCAATGCTCCCATGGTCTCTTCTTCTCAGTGCGGACATAATCTTTCAGGATTCGCTCGTTCTCCAACTGTCGAGTCAGTTTCTGGATCTTCTGCTCTTGTTCATTAAACCTCTCCCGATAAGAATCCCGTTCTTCCCGCAGTTGCATCCAAGACCTCTTTAGTGTCCCACTGTCAGTGGGCATATAAGGGTGGAGAATAGTTGGAAGAACCCCCTCTTCATTAGCAACTTCAAGAGTAACAGGCCTGACAGCTTCATATGGCATACCTAGCTTCTGGGCACGGATGCGGACCCATCTGAGATATGGTTCCATTGGCAGAGAAGTCTTTGGTCCCAACTCATGTGGGTCAGATTGGTGAACTCTGTCCCAAGCCCTTATGAATCTACGACGCAGCTCGTCGCTATCTCCCTGAAAATCAAAGATGATATGAGGCATTAACATCTCATGAGGCCCTTCTCTTCTGGCTCTTCCAAACGGACGGAGAGATAAACATGGGTTGTAAGAAATCCCTCCATGGGTTCCGATCAATGGAACATTAGGATACTCTCCATAGCGATCAATGACAGTCACCTCATCCATACCTTTGAGAGTCCAAATAATGTCATTATTAGAAAGAGACATCACCATATAAGCCTAGCCCGTTCCTTCTTTGTTCTTCAGTACGGACTTAGGGAGGTGAGAAATAAACCACCTCGATAATAAAGGAGCACATCACATCAAAGTTCCCCGCTTTCGGGCAGTACGAGCATAGAGCTGATGAAGGATATCACCCAAGAGAGTGGGTACCGGATTCTGAGAGATGAAGATCTTTATGGCATTAATATCAACAAAAGTGTCAGGATTCGGAAACAATACCAGACCATAAATCAAGAGAGCCAAAATGTCCTCGTATGCCTTGGAGTCTAAGTTGTCCCAGAAGTAATTAGCTTTGTCAACCAAGAACTTAGTCAGAAAACCCTTAGCTCCAATTCTAGTCTCCCAATTAGCCATTACCTCCTCTTTGGTCAAGTGAAGGGTTGCAGTAATATCTTCAGGCCTAAGAGTCTTTTCCCAACCAGTAAATGGAGTCTGCTCCAAAACAGAGATACCAAGCAGCTCAAAGAACTCTTCTAGGGTGGGAACTAGCTGGAAGTCCTGGAAAGTAAAACAATGGTACAGCGGATCATATAATTGGACCAGGACACTCATCATTTGTTCCTCCAATTTGGAGGTGACCAAACTGAGAAGAGAACCATGTCTCCTGATGAAGTAAGTAGTGTCTGGTATCCTGACAACCAACTCTTTAAGCAGGGTAGGTACTTGGACAAAGTTGATCCAGATAGTATTCCTACGCATGGGCATCATGATGACCTACAAAACAGAGCAAAGATGAAACCCTCTTGTCTTAGGAATAGGTTAGTCCTTATGCAAAATGTATGCAATGTTATGATTTCATGATGTCATGGTAAAGGCACACCACAAGTATCCACAAAAGGCAAACATGGTAAAGGCACACAAGTCACACAAAAGAGCCCTTAGATTTTAGGCTGGCATGGAGCTTAGGTACTACCCTCTTTCAGTTCAGTTGGTTTAAACCTGTCCTAAAAATAGTAATCGGGTTCTAGAGGATCTCAATATCACTGACTACCCTTAACCGGTCATAATTCCAGTTTAGGAACCTTTTCTTGCAGCCGGAATCATCGCGAGAGCTTAGTCTCAATGAGTGTAGCATAATGCTACTGTTCTATGGCCAAGTTGGCCAATTTAAGGTTCTAAGGTCAGTTGGTGCTTAATGACTCCTTAGAAGACCCATATTCTCCTCGTTCCAACACAAGGGATATCGGTACAGACCAAGGTGCCACACCAACGTAGCTACTGCTTTATTCGTATTGGTCTATGCCGTACAGATCCCTCACAGATTATTGCTACTTACCTAAAGGGTATCCCCAGATCCGAGTTAGGATTTATAGAACTCTGATACAAGCCCACAAAATTAAAGCATACAAAGCATATAATTGAAAACATAGTGATCTAATCATAAGGTACACCTCACTTATAATAGTCCCCAGCAGAGTCGCCAGTTCTGTGATCGGTGGGAATAGAACTGACTGTTTTTGGAATGCTGGTTCGTGTTTTGCGTTTGTTTTTGCAAAATGTCGCGGTAAGCAAGAGTCGCCACCGTCTTTTATTTTATCCAACAAGGAAAGGACAAAAGCACAGAAAAATTCCTTTTTGAGATATTTCTCGGGTTCGGGAGGTAGATTATAGAAAGGGAAGGTGTTAGCACCCTTTCTATCCGTGGTTATCCACAGGCTCTTAGGTACTTGCTCATTATGTTTTAAAAAGTTTGCTTTTTCTTTGTGATTGTGGGTTTGAAAAGAGTTTTTGTTTGAAAGGGGTGTAAGTGCAAAAAGTTTTTGATTTATTTTAAAAGGAGCAAGTACTTAAGAACCATCTACCTACTCAAAAAGGAATTAAACTGTACAAGTGTCCTTTAGACAATGCTATCCCACTAATGATGAGTAGGTAGCATCGTCGTTGGAGTTTTCGGGTCAATTCGATTAAGGGACGTGTGGTCACTAAAGCAATGTTAGGACGCCTTAGCGGTAACCCTAATGTCTTAGATCATTTTATCTGAGGCAACCGTTTCGAGGCAACTTATGATCTTTGGACAAGAGGGCGACCTCTAAAACTTCCTATACTCAATGACCACGTTCGAGGCAACCAAGTGAGGTGTACCCTAAGAGTGCGCATGTGCGAGTGTGTTGTTTTTCAGTTATTTATCTTTGTACATGTTATGGTGAGCTACTGTTGATTTTAGGTTAAAGATTTATCTTGTCATGCTTTGCCTATTTATCAAACATCTAACAGTTAATAGTTGCGGAATGTAAATTGCGGAAAATAAATCTAAGCTATTACAAGGCGTCGGGTATTTACATCGCCAAAGACAAACCCTTTAAAATAAAATTGCGAAAAGTAAATAAAAGCGATAAATAAATAAATAAAATCCTAAGTTAAAAACTATTACATCCTCGAAGCAGTTACAATATTGAAATGTGGATAAAAAATAATACGCGCGCGAGAAAATTAAATCGGAGTGTCTTAGGGTTTTGACCCTTTTATTAAATAAAGCATATTTTTGTTATTTTTTGAATTAAAAATTAGTCTAAGTTAATAATTGAATTAATTAATTTAATGAAAATATTTTTGGTTTTTTTATTTTAATTAAGGAAATAAAATAAGAATGATTAAAAGATATTAAAAACCCTAATTCTATATTAATTTTAATTTAATGCAAAAGATATTAAAATTGTACCTAATTAAAAAAACTAAATTAATTGATTGTTTATTTACAAAAATAAATAATAAAATTAATGGAATTAATAAAAATATTATTTTTGTTGTTTCTGAATTTTTATGAAAAAGTTAATTAGTTAATTAATTAATTTTTAATAATAATAATAATAAAATAAATAAATAAGAAAAAAAAGAAATAAAATGTAAAGGAATACTCAGGGGAGTGTGGGCCTGAAGAGAGGGTTTGAGTTGCAATTTTTGAGGCCCAATTACGCCAGCCTGTTTGACCCTTGTAATTCCCTGCATGCTTGTTGACCAGGGAGTATGGTGGATGCTCAAATTTGGCTTTTGGATCTTGGCCTGAAGCCACTTGGCACATTGAGATCTGAGGGCATTTGATGATCCACGCTGGGAGTGCTGCATGTGAATATCTAGAGAAAAAGTTTAACAAAGTTTTTGGGGGACCTGGGATTCGAACCCAGGTCCTAAGGGGTTTTGCAATAGCACGCTCACCAATCCAACCAGCTTGTTTAGTTGTTATTAGAATAAGAAGTAAATATTATATAAAAACAAAATGCTAAGCTTGAAAATAAATAAGAAAACGCGCTAATGATTCAAACAAGCCAATGGAAGCAAGACACGTGATCGTCTTCCTCAAATACCCTGGTTATTTACCTGCAGATTTTTATCTGCAGGAAGATTCGTAGCTCGCTTCCAACACTCACTCCAGGCCATGAAAATTCCATCCAAGAACATAGACGTGTTCGTCTCTGCTTCCTGATCATTCCTATACCCATCATTGGCCTCAATTTATCTTGCATCAAAAATGCCTAAAAAGCAAGAACAAGAACCCTAATTCTGGATACGGGGTTATAAGCCATAAAAATAAAATTGAATGATGTAGAAAGCTTCGAAATCAAGCACGGATCAAGAATATGTTAATATTTGGTCAAAAAGATGCAAGAATGAGGAGTTAAATTTTCATGTGCAGAGGCATATTCAGGAACACTTATAGCGCGTTACAGGTGGTCTTAAGGTCCGGTTTTGGTTGCTATAGCTTCAGGAGGTTGCTGGTAAGAGAGCTACGTGAAGCTTTTGCCTTGGAAACGCCTCCAAACAAGAATTCAATCTCCCACTTTTCACACTTTTTTCCAAACCTTTTATGGCCATTTTAGTAGTGCTTTGTGCGTCCCTTTGGTCTGCCTCTCTTGTGTGCATATAATAGAATGTCTTTAGGTCAAAACTTGGGCATAAAACCATATGCATTGAAGAATCAAGATTTGCTTTTGATCACCATAATCAAGTTGCCATATTTGCATCCAATCTGATATTTTGTGCTTGTTTTGACTTGGCACGAATTTGATTGAGTATCACATGATATTTGCAAGTTGTAATGATCACAAGAATCCCCTTACATCAATTTTTAGATTTTATTTGATTTAATATTGATTTAAAATGAATTAAATAAAGAAAAATTAAATAAAATAGAAAAATAAATGACTGGCCATGAAATCAAATATGGGACACGTGTGTGGCATGAAAAGACTATATCAAGTGGAAAAAAGTTGACCCTTTTGTCAAAAATTGGAGTTTTGTGGATAGTTGATTTTTGGCAAATTTGAAAAAATGATCAACTTCAACAATGCATAAATTCTTCAATTTTGAACTTTTAGAGGTTTTATTGGACTTTTAAGAAACCTTGAGATGTCCTCTAATCAAACCTTTTTGTCTCATCGCATTTTGATGTTCCATGCTCAAGTTATAAGCTTTGGAAAAAGAGGTGTTTTTGTTGACTTTCAAAAATGACCTATAATGTCCAAATTTGTAACTTTTTGTGAGTGAATTTCTTGATCTTTGGGTGTGAAGATGGATTGTAGGAAATTGAATCCTCTTCAAAATGAGATTTGAATGGGTCATTTCTCATAAATTATGAGAAAGTTATGCTTGGTCAAAGTTGAGTTGACTTTTCCTACAAAACCCTACTTTAGTAGCTTTTGAATCTTGATGAATCTTGAGCAATCCTTGATGAATCATGATCAACCCTTGATAAAATGATGAATTATCCTTCAAAATGAGAATGTTGACAAAAAATCTTGAGGTTTGACTGTATTTGGGACACAGTTGACTTTTGCCCTAGCACTGTCGATTTTTGGGCCTCTTGAGCAATTAACTGACCAAACTTCCTCTGCAAGGCTTGAAATTTGACATGGATGAACTTGAGAGAATATTAGGACATTGGGGAGCACTTGAGGTCATTTGTATGCAAGGACCTTGATGCAACACAAAACCCTAATTTTGACTTGACTGCCTTAGGAGGTGATTTGACTGTCCAACCCTTGAGTCAACTTGAGCAACTTGAAGATAATTCTTGACAAATCTTGAGGAATATGGGAGGGCAAATTTTGGGGTACAACAGTATGGTTTAAAAAACCTGTTTGTGTTAATCTGTCATGGGTCCCTGGTAAAGTCTTTCAAAACACTCGTCGTGTTATCTTCAGACGCTCATCGTGTCGATTTCTAAACACTCGTCGTGTCTTCTTCTAAACACTTGTCGTGTCAATTTCTAAACACTTGTCGTGTTATCTTCAGACGCTCGTCGTGTCATTTACCTTTGCTTGTCGTGTCAGTTTCTAAACACTCGTCGTGTCTTCTTTTAAACACTCGTCGTGTCAATTTCTAAAAACTCGTTGTGCTATCTTCAGACGCTCGTCGTGTCATTTACCTTTGCTCGTCGTGTCAGTTTCTAAACACTCGTTGTCATCAACTTCTAAAAACTCGTTGTTTCGGTTTTCAAGCACCCTTTGTGTCAATTTCTAAACCATATTTCTGCACCGTTGTCGTGTTACGAGCAATCACCTTCCAGGTTCATCCATAAACCCTTTTGACCAGGAAAACCAAACTTCTTCCCCAACAGATATTACAAAAGTAGGATAAAAATACATAACACTCACACTTTCTATTAGAACAAATTTTTGGCATTGGTATTTAATCATCTTCTACCTCGAACATCCGAAAGGCACGCGCCAATCATACTTCCAAGTTTGAGACGATAAAATATAGGTAGCTGTAATACCCCAAATTTGTCCTACCTCTTTATAAGGACCATTTGGCTTATGCATTTCATCCTTACCACTGAACATGCCCTTCATTAGGTCATCTTACACAACATGCATCATTGATCAACAATTTGTCATAGGATCGAGGATGTTGAGGAATTAGGGTTTATCGCTGCTTTTAGGCTCTAATCTTCACTCAAGTGTGTTTCAACTGGTTTTTCATCAATCAGGGTTTGTAAAACTAAGGTTATGTGGGAAGCTTCCTCTTATCGTCGAGTTACTACAAGAACATCTAGAACTAGGGACTGCATGTCTTTATATTTGAACTTGCAGTAGTTGTCAATTGAGTTTCGCGGGTTTCTGACATGGTTATGGTATTGGTTATCAAGTTACGGGTTTGTGAATTGTATGGTAAAGAATGAATCAAGACAAGATCTATAATTAAGGGTTCTCTGCAAGCAAGGAGTTCTTCTTATGGGAGTTATTCGGGATAAGGTCATTTGTCATTTATTTTACATCATTGCAAAAAGCTTAGGACAATTTTCATTTACAAGGCATGTCAATGCTTCGTTCATCAAGATACATTAAAGAATCGTACAAAGTTCAAAAGGGATCTCTTGCCAAAGTTCATGAATAATAAGGACAAAAAGGGTGAACTTTATAATGTCAATTTCTAACATTTCACTAAATCACATTCATAATCAAGAAGTGAGATTTTATTCAAAAGGTCACGAAAACTCATTCAATTTCTATTCAACTTCACACAATCATTATTCATTTTTAGAATATCATTACAAGAAAAGATATTACAAAGTCAGATTCATTACAATATTTAAGAGTGTGCTACAAAGAGATTACAAAAATGATAGCTTGCATAAGTTGACCAAAAAGCTAACTTTGACCATGATCCCTATTTCCCTAAGCCCTTTCAAATTACTTCAAGGGGATCTCTTCTTTTAGCTTCATGTTGCACTTGATTCCAAGTTGCCTCCATGCCAAAGTCTTGTCTTCATGCCAAAGTCCTGCACCAATCAATAACGTCAAGAAAATCATGAATTAATCTTGAGTTAGCAATGACCATGTTTCGTCGGAGGTTTTTAGATCACAAATTTGTCTTATGTTTCGTCTGTTGGTAAGCCCCAATGTCTTCTTCTTTGATGAAAAGAAAGTGAAGCTCTGAAACTTTGGGTTCTAGAAAGTGCGGTAACTCTTCTAGCCACTGTCATTGTTCTAAGAAAAGTAGGAAATTGAGATTGAAGAGAGTTGTTAGGGTACCTGCAATCAGTTTGAAGATGACTGATATTCCACCAGATGATTATTCTTGGCGAAAATATGGCCAGAAACCTATTAATGGTTCTCCTCATCCAAGAGGGTACTACAAGTGCAGTAATGTGAGTGGGTGTCTAGAAAGAAAACGAAAATCGGAAGAGCATCAATGCAACAATATATCACAGTTCAACCACAAAGTTAAAATCTATCAAAAAACCTGCCATGACTTCATGTATCCATTAACAATAACAGAATGTCAGTTGATAACAGTTTCCAACCTCTAACTCCTGACAGAACTTCAGCCTACTAGCAGGACTTCTCAACAAAAACATAACAGAATTTCAGAGTCTCTAACTAACCTTCAAAACTATCTAATAGAAAAAACCAACAGAATGGCTAGAACCACTCTTAACTGTCATAACTGAAAACAAAAAAACTGAATTCTAACTTCCAATCCCTGACTACCTTCTCTCACATTCTATATTCTTTCACAAAACTAACAACTAAAAGCCTATAACAAACTTCTAACAAAGGCATAACAGAAAAAACAGAAAAAGAGAGGGAGGGAATTCACGGTTCATAATAGAGAAGAGAACAAAAATACAAAAAAACTCACCACAGACACAAACCTCTTAAAACTCTCTCTGAAAAAGGGCTTCATCACTATTTCACTCTCTTCTTGGGGACTCTTTCAACAACTTCAAAGGCCTCACTCTCAGTTCTGAAACCTTCAATCAACAGAAACTTCACAACCACAGCTTCAATAATCTTAATTCATCATCCTCGGTGCAATCGTAGCAACAACGACATCTCTGCACACGCTTCAAACAACAAACAAAACATCGACACAAACAACCGCAACACAAAAACTGCTAAAAAAGCTATTGAAACTCATCTCTCTACTCTCCCCCAATCTTCATTTGTTTAACAACCTTCTGAAGAATTCTCATTTTCATCTCCAAGCTTCAACACTTCTGAATCCTCAATTCGGTCTGCTTCAGTTATTTCGAATCCGTAAAACCAACATTGATTATGCATCCAATCATCATCAATTCTTCAATCATCAACAAACTTCAGCAACAACAACAATGAATTCCTCGAACCTTCATCTCTGCATCAAGGATTTACGATAATTTTGTACAACAAGAAATGCAGAAACCAAAATCTGAAAGAGAAAGATGAATGGGAAAAGAAGACATACCTGAGGGGTCCTCATCATCTTCATTACATGGAAGAGCCACCAGAGTTCTCTGGTAGGTAAATAATATTCCTTTCTTCATAGCTTTGCTTCACTATGTGAATCGTACATATTTATTTATGTTGAAATGAATTAAATCTGTTAGAAATCTCTTAACCAGAACTGAGGAGATGAACGTCAGAGTCAAGAATGTTTGAAAATGAATGTGATGCTTCTGAGGTGGAGAGTGAAGAAGTGAGACGAAGGGAATTGTTGAAGATGAGCGGAGGCAATGATCCTTATAGAAAATCAGAGGTGTTGAGGTGATAAGCAGCGTACAACAGTCACGACGGATACGAAGGCTCTGTGTATCCATTACTGATTAGAGAAAATTATCGTCAACAACGAGTCATGATGGAGTTGTGGTGCTGAGAAAGAGAGAGTAGAGAAAGAGAGCATCGTTTATTTTTCTTTTGTAGAATGAAGTTTGTCTTCAGCCCTAACCAATGCAAACCATTTTTTGTGGAACAAATCACGCTTGAATATTAGTCCAAAGGATTTTTTGTAGCTTCAGACGTATGAACAAAAAAGGTTAATGGACCTCATGCTGAGATGGGCTTGTATTTCGCAGCACCCTAAATTCAGTTGGTACCTTCTGATGCATTTTTCATACTTGTTTCAATCTCATTTTTTATTTAATTTTGAGGATTGAATTTTTGTGTGTGGTGGTATTGATAAATAAGTGATATTTTGTTGAGGAGTTTTAGGGAGTTATAAAGTGAATTAAGAGCTTAATCCTCATCAAGAAAATTCAAGAAAGCTTTATGTAGAGTTTCTTATCACTTGCACGGCTTTGAAGAGGCCACATACCTTGTCCATTAGGTATCATCGAGACTTCATTTTTATTCTTCATTTATGCACTTTACTTCTTTTCTAGAGATCGTGAGAAGTAGGGCTTTATTTATTTCTGATGACATGAGAAGTATTGTATAGATGTATGACGAGGATCTCCATTGCTGATCATGTCAGGAATCCCTCTGGTTTATTTAAAGACTCGTGTGGGGAAATTCCACATTGTTTGCTTTCTGTGTGCTATTTTTGTTTGTTTAAAACCCTACCTTTGAAGTAGGTATTCTGCACATGTGTTTATATTTGTGCCTACATGTACAGGTGATAAGTCCTCAAAAATAGGAGAACGGGGAGGGTTAATAATCAACCCCCACAATTTCATTTGTGTCATCCTTAGCTCGTGACACACTATGATGCTTCAGAGTTGTGCCTGCTCTTGTGTATAGAGTCGTCAAGTGGGGAAGGGTTTCGCAATCAAACCCCCATGCTTTGTCAGGAGTTCTCACCGGCCGATGATGACACTCCGTGATCGTTCTTATTGTCTTCTCGCCTACCTCGATCTCCTGAATCTTGGTTAGGTGTTCAGTCGCTTTGGACATCACATTTTTGTTTTACATCCTACTCTCACTTGTTTGTCTCAAGTGATACGCTCCCCTTGGCTAAAGAATTTCTCTTTTTTTCCTTACTATTTTATGTGTCTTCTCTTTCGAGCTTGCTTGTTTTATCCTTGGACATACCATTTTCCCTTAGGATGTACTTGTTCCTTTCTAATGCAAGTTAGACCTTAGGTTGCAACCTATGCATGCTATGTTAGGTAGAGATTTCTCTTTCATCTTTGACATAGGGCTACCATTGTATGATAATATTAGGTTAGAAATAGGCTAGTCTCCCTTAGACTCTTCTCTTCCTTTTTTTCATATGCATTTAAAACTAAAACCTTTTCCTTAGCAAATCATAAAACATGCTAACAACTTAAACCCTTTTTCAAGGTAATAAAGTCCAAACCAACTCAAACCTTTTTGTACGCCCACACACATTTTCTCTAAAAACCCTTTTCAGGTAAGGACATGTTAATTTACTTCTTTGCCAACTGTAATACAGTGAGAGAACTGACTTGGGATGTTTTGTGTTTGATCGCAATTGTTGCGGTTTAGCAAGAGTCACCACCAGCTTTTCTTTTATCCAAAAGGAAAGGTGGAAAAGAACAGGAAAGACCTTTGAGATTATTTCTTGAGTTCGGGGGGTAGATTATGAAAATGGAAGGTGTTAAAACCCTTTTCATCCACAGTTATCTATGGGCTCTTAGTTTCTTGCTAGATCACTTGCTTTAATTGAAAATGTGCTTTGTGGTGGTTTTGAAAGTATTTTTGAAAAGGCGCATTCGTTTAGGCAAACTTTGTAATAGTTCTCGTTCGTAAGAACGTATACAAAGTGTTGGACTTTTGAAAATATTTCATGGAAAAGTGTTTGGTGTTTGTTTTGAAAATGAGCAAGGATATTTGTTTTGAAAGTGAGCAGGAAACTAAGAACGTTTCTACCTACTCAAAAGTATTTTGTTCATTTCTTCCTTTCCTTTGATATTGCTATCTTACCATTGATTGATAAGAATCCTTATCTTTGGGTGTAAAGGGACGTACATGAGTCATTGTATAGTCATGATAGAAATATTGTGAGACATCTTAGCATTTCTCTTTAAGGGACTAAGATCATTTGAAAGGCAACATTTGAAGCATCATCGAGGGACTATGATCTTGTATTTTTGATTGTTATGCTAAGAAATCTCACATGCATAACGTGACCATTTTTATAAGGCAATAAGTGGAATTATCCTAGGGGTGCATGTGTGACTAATGTGTTTGATTAGGATGCATTTAGTCTTTCATTAAGGTTGTCTACTTGTTTATTTTATTTTCCCATACAAATCCTAATTACTAGCATTTATATGAAAACGATAAATTGCGGAAAGTAAATATTCTACGCTATTACAATCATTAGGGGGATGGGGTGTATAAATTTACAAATGGGGATTGAAAGAAATTTAAAGTCCTAATTATCTATTACAACCATATTGAAATAATGTACAATAAATGAAATGGACTTGTTTTGTTTTTGTTAAGAGAAGAAAATAAGTTTGCTTAAGAAAATATTTTTAGTCTTTTGATTTTAAAAGAAATAAAATAAAGTATGTGAATATAATAATTTTTTTTTGGTGTTTTTTATCATTGAAAATAGAGGTGATATTAAAAATAATAAAAGAGAAAAGAACCACAATCAGCGCATTGGTGAAATAGGAGAGAACAAAAGTTCTAACTCTGGTGCGCTACAAGTCAAAAAGAAAATCTTAGCAGAAAAAGGGGACAATCAGAAGTTCTGGGTCCGGGTACATTAAAGTTCTGGGGTTGCTGGGAGCAAGGGAAATCCAAGAAGTTCTGATGCAACTGGCAGTCTAGAAGATCTAGTGTTACTGGAAGGTCAGAAATTCTAGTTGCTGAGGGAGTTTGGAAGTTCTGATGTAGTTGGAAACCTATAAGTTCTGATAATGAGTATGTGAGGTGTCCATGCTATTGGATGGGTATGTCTAGAAGTTCTGGTCTAGGATCACTGTTTTGACAAACAACTGAAGGGAATTAATCTAGAAGTTATGATCCATCTAATGGGATAAAAATCTTAATAAATAAACACAAAAGGGTGTTTCTGGGGCTACAACTCAAGAACCTTGGCACTAATGATTTATGCATGCGCTCTCTATCACTAGGGTGGCTATACATCCGGTGTTAGAAGCAAAAACATAAACATATAACACAAAGTAAGTTCTAATGATGAACTTCATCTCCTTCTCCACGCTGATCAGAGCATCTGCAGCTTAGTCATTTCTCAAAACAGAAAATGCACACGTAGTAGTTATGGAAGGTTTCATCATGGTTTCAGAAACATAAAAACATCATAATTGTAAATCAGAAGCAAGCATGTATTTTTCTGATCCTAATTCTAAATCCTAATTTCCTCAAGAAGTTCTAAATTTAAATTCTCTCTACTTAGGCAAAAGATACATGAAATCTATGAATATGTACAGAATCAGAGTCAGGATGTCTAGATTGTATTTTTGAACATGCAAACCTATCAATGCCTAATTAATATGATGAGAGTCAGCGAAAGCTTACCTTGCTTCTAGAGATTGTTCTGAATTAGAGTTTGGTTCAGGCGGCTGTGATGTTCTGGTCAGCTTTCTCACGTGCTCAGAAGGTTGGAACAATCCTTAACTTGAGGTAATGAATGGCTGGAAAATCATGGAACAACCAAGAATCAAAGTTCTAATTTTTTTAAAATGGAAGTTGGTGGAGATGGAATTGCAGTATGTAAATAGAAGTTTGAATTTATTTTAATTTATGTATCAGAAACTATATGGATGATTTGGTTTAGGAAATGCACAAGGGAGATTAGAGCTTGGATGCAAAAAACAGAAACTGGAAGGTTTTTGTGTTTATGCTTGCAGTTTCAAGTTCTTGGAAATTTCAGCAAAGTTTCAAGGCTTTTTCTCAATATATCGACCTATTTACAGTTACAAATGAAGTTCAATTTATAGGAAAGGATTTTGTAGCTTGGAGAGGTCAAGGGTACAACCATCATATGCTAGGGTGCTGACTTGTTCTTGAAGCAAGTTTAAACAAGTATGGTGCTTAGCAGCTTTAGCCGTGCTTAAGATGGATTTGTAAGCATGAATTAAGGAAAAGTACCCTCAGAATCAAGAGCAAAGCATGGGCCCAACGTAAACTTGTATAAAAGTTTTCTTTTCAAGGACAACAATGGTACTTCTATGTCACACGTGGGGAAATCCTTTGGATAAAGTCACAAAAGTGGGTATGCGCATTAAATGATGATAAGATTTATCAAAACAGAAAATTAGGCAATATGAGATTATGTATCATAGCTTAATTCTGGGTTAGAAGTTCAGCATCAGCGTAACTTAGAATAAACATCCAACTTTTGATCTTTGAATCTTCCTGCTCCAGCATGTTCTGAAGGAGTTCTCAGACTTTTCAGAAAGCTTGTAACACGCTTTGTAGACCCTCTTTGAATTAATCTTGCAAATTCTGATTGAACCTTCACGAAAACTGGTCCAGAAGTTCTAACCAAATTCTGTCTTGGAAAGGTCCAGAATTTACTGAATGTTTCAGTTTCAATGACGTGTCTTTGAAGATGTATAACTTGAAATCCCAGCATTTCTAGGAGAAGTTTTGTTCTACAATGTTTTAGATCTCATTAATATCTAAAACTCTTGTGTTAGAAGTTCTTCCAGAATCAACTTGCATCCTGGTGAAAATCTGGCCAGAAGTTCTGAATTTATCATATTTCCTAAACACTTAGAAAATGTTCTAAGTATTTAGAATTTTGACTTTTTCAACATAATTTTGACTTTTGATTTTCTTGATGAAACAAACTTCATATTCCAATATGTCTTGATGAAATATGATTGTTGAAACTTGATTTTGATCCAAAAGTCAAAGTTTGACTTTTTAGTGTGCAATTGACCATTTTACCCTTGTGCCAATTCCAAACCTAAATTGATGTATTAGTGCTGCAAACTTGATGTCATGGGAGATCTTATGATAATCCTTGAGAAATGAGAGGGCAAATTTTAGGGTACAACAGCTTCCCCTGTTCAATCTTCTTAAACCTGAAGAGTTAGATTGTCGAGTCCGCCATTCGTGACTTAAAGGTGGAAGATGATTGAACACTAGATACCTAGAAATTTGCAATTGATGATATGTCAGTTGATTGTGTAAGGAATGGGCTTAGAGATGCCATTCAGAGTGAGTGGGGAAAGGTATAAGGATAAACCTTTTGGGTTGATTTTAACTAGAGTGGTAGATGTCTTTGTCTGTTGACTTTTCCTGCAAGGCAAAAGATTAGTTACATGCAGATGTATGCATGGTATAATGATGTTCTCAAAATAAATGAGATTATGCTATATGAATTTGTCATGTATGTGTTATGGTTTATGAATGTGAAATTCCTTGAGGCGTGTCTTTGTCTAGGATAATAAATCCTTGACCACATGCTAATGAGCCTTGGGATATGAACTCCTAGACTGCTAATGGGGGTGAAGAGTATACTCTTCCTGTTTTAAGATGTTTTCGCTGGGAATTCCTGTTTCGTTATTTGAGGAGAAACTCCATTAGTGAATACTGGCTTGTTTAAGAAGACTTTGTGGAGAGTGTTGGACTCTCCTTGGGAAAAAGAGTTCAATGCTCTACTGGGGAATTATTCCTGACCGTAGAGCATCGAAAACTGGCTGTTATCTGGTCGAAATCAAGGCTTGGCAGAAATTTGTTGGGGGATAATGAAGTTGACTACTATCTGGTAGTTTTCCAGTCTTTGCAGTAACTTGCAAGGGAAGATTTGAATTAAATGTTATCTGGTTGGGTCCAGGCTTCATAGAAAATTGCTTGAAGTAGAACTGTTATCTGTTCGGATTCCATGCTTCACAGTAACTTAAAGTGGTAACTACTATCTGGTCGGGTCCAGGCTTCATAGTTTTTTTTTATAAAAAATTTACACTATTATCTGGTCGGGTCCAGGCTTCATAGTGACTCGCGGGGATTGCAGCTAGTTGTTATCTGGTTGGACTCTAGGCTTCACAATATCTTACTCGAATAGATGAAGTCGAACTGATATCTGGTCGGATCCAGGATTCACAATAACTTGCTTGAAATTGGTTGTTATCTGGTCGGATCCATTCTTCACAAAAAATATCTGGAGGAATAAAGTTAATTGCTATCTGGTCGGATCCAGGCTTCACAATAACTTGCTGGGATATCGGCAAACTCTACTAGGGAAAAGAAGTTAAACCCTTATCTGGTTGAGTCCAGTTTTTTTAACATCTTGAAGTGTTAAACTATTATCTGGTAGGGTCCAGGCTTAATAATGTCTTGAGAAGTTAACTATTATCTGGTCGGGTCTAGGCTTCATAGTAACTTGTTTGAAAGAATGAAGTTGATTGTTATCTTGTCGGATCCAGGCTTTACAATAACTTCTGGAGATAGTAATGTCTTTGTTGGCGACTTCACTGGGGATCAGGGGATGTGGTCCTCTGATTTGTGATAGTCCGAGGGGCAAACTCAAGCTTGAGATGATAGACTTGGCTGAAGATGATAGACTCAGCTAGGGAAATAAACTCGGTCGGGGAATTAAACTCATCTGGGGAAATAAACCCTACTGAGAAATAAACCCTATTGGGGAAATAAACCCTATTGGGGAAATAAACCCTGTTGAGTAATACTTGACGACCTATTGATGAGGTGAGTTTTTTAGGAAGAGATCCACGAGGTTTCTTCTTTTAGGACCAACTTAGCTAGGGA
The DNA here is from genome assembly GCA_948472305.1 of Vicia faba. NCBI lineage: Eukaryota > Viridiplantae > Streptophyta > Magnoliopsida > Fabales > Fabaceae > Vicia > Vicia faba. The sequence continues at coordinate 399,664,955 of OX451738.1, read as the reverse complement.
GAGAGCTGTCAACAGATTGAGACTCTTGGCTGGAGATGATAAACTCGGCTAGAGATGATAGACTCAGCTGGAGAAATAAACTCGGCTGGGGAATTAAACTCAGTCGGGGAAATAAACCCTGCAGAGAAATAAACCCTGTTAGGTAAATAAACCCTATTGGGGAAATAAACCCTGTTGAGGAATACTTGATGACCTTCTGATGAGGTACGTTTTTTAGGAAGAGATCCACAAGGTTTCTTTTTTTAGGGCCAACTTAGCTGGGGAGAGAGCTGTCAAGAGATTGAGACTCTTGGCTGGGGACCAACCTATGAAAAGGATTTTGTGGGAAACTCTGTTGGGGAAAGGTTTATTGTAGCCGACCCTGCAGGGATGATGCTAATGAGATAACTCTGTGGGGATATCTCAATTGCATTAAAAGATGCTTTTTACTGCTTGGCAAGACACATGTACCAAATAATTTTAATTATGTTCATATGCATATGTTCGTACAATTTTAGTCAATGGACATCTTTGCATTTAAGACAAAAACAGAAAGTTTGCACTTTAAAGTATATTTGTATTGATATTTTTCCCATGAATAGGCGTTTGTATACAAAGAGACGAAGATCCTAGTAAGAGGAAATCATCGAAAGGAAAACAAAAATTGAAAACAAATATAATAGCCATGTGGAAGTGATCTCATTGCGTTCCAACTCTACTATTGCCCCAATGTCTTCGAATGCCCCTTGTCATTGACAGAAGTTGATTGGATTGATCGTGACCTTGGTAATAAAGTCAACCGTGGTGATTCCAGGGAAATAATCATACACTTTTAATCCTTAAATTTTTCCTGGACCTCCCTTTCGGGTTTTCAGCTCACCAGGATACAAATTTTTTGCCCAAGTCGCCCTTTCGGGTTTTCAACTTACGGGTGTATAATCTTTTGCATATATCCCTAATTTTTGCCCAAACCTTTTGGTTTGCCGGGATGTCCTTATCTTGCCTAGGTGTGTCAACCTAGCGGGTCTCTTATGCGTAGTATTTTTTGATTATGTCCGCGTTCACGGGATGTGGGAAGTCTTCACCGTCCATAGTAGTCAACATCATGGCACCACCAGAGAAAACTCTCTTGACAACAAATGGCCCTTCGTAGGTGGGAGTCCATTTTCCCCTGGGGTCGCCTTATGGAAGAATGATGTGTTTTATCACAAAGTCACCAGCTTGATATACTCGAGGCTTGATCTTTTTTTGAAAGCCTTGATCATGCATTTTTGATACATCTGACCATAACAAATAGCAGCCAGTTTCTTTTCATCGATTAAGTTCAATTGATCCAACCTTGTCTGAATCCACGCGTCTTCACCTAGGCATGCTTCATTCATAATCCTTAGTGAGGCAATCTGAACTTCCACCGGCAGAAAAGCTTCCATGCCATAGACTAAAGAAAAAGGAGTTTCCCCAGTTGATGTCCAAGTTGAAGTATGGTAGCCATGAAGAGAAAACGGTAACATCTCATGCTAGTCTTTGTAGGTCACTACCATCTTCTGCATAATCTTCTTAATGTTTTTGTTGGCCGCTTCCACTGCGCCATTCATTTTATGTCTATAAGGAGAAGAATTATGATGCTTAATTTTGAACTAAGTGCAAAGTTATGTAATCATAGCATTGTTGAGATTAGTCCCATTGTTGGTGATGATCCCTTCGGGGATACCATAGCGGAAGATGAGGTTATGTTTGATGAACCTGGCAACCACGCTCTTGGTGAATGAGGAAAATGAGGCGGCTTCGACCCATTTGGTGAAATAATCAATAGTGACCAGAATGAAGCAATGTCCATTGGAAGCAGTAGGTTTAATTTCTCCAATCATGTCAATGCCCCACATTGCAAATGGCCACGGAGTGGTCATTACGTTGAGAGGAATAGGAGACACATGGACCTTGTCAGTATAGATTTGGCATTTGTGGCAAGTTCTTGAGTGTTGATGGCAATCAGTCTCCATTGTTGACCAATAGTAACCAGCTCTCAGGATTTTTTTGGCCATGGTATATCCTCTAGAGTGAGTCCCAAAGAGACCATCATGCATGTCTTCCATAACTTCCTCTGCCTCCTTCTTGTCCATACATCAGAGTAGAGTAGAATCATGGTTTCGTTTGTACAAGATTCCATTACTTAGGAAGAATTTGGTTGAGAACCTTCGTAAGAATTTTCTGTCATTGATGGAAACTCCTTCGGGATACTCTTGTGCTTCGAGGTATCTCTTCACCTCATGGTACCACGACTTTTCCTTGTCAGTGTCAAGCTCATAGCAGTGCGCAAGTTCGTTGAATCTCTTAATTGTAATCATAGGAGCTTCGTTGTCTCATTTGACCTTGAACATAGACGATATTATGGCCAAAGCATCGACTAACTGATTTTCTTCCTTAGGGAAGTACTCAAAGGTGATTTCTTCGAAGTAAGGAATCAGATATAGCACAAGCTCCTTGTAAGGGATGATATTAGGGCGTTTAGTGTCCCAATATCCTTTTACTTGACTAATTACTAGAGAGGAATCCCCGAACACATTAAAATGCTTGATCCTCAAATCAATGGCGGCCTTCAGACCCAAAATGCGTGATTCGTACTCAGCCATGTTGTTTGTACAATCGAAGCATAGTCTGGCAGTGAAAGGAGTGTGGAAACCTTCAAGGGATATGATCACAACACCAATTATTTTACACAAAGCGTTGAAGCCCCATCGAAGACCATAGTCCATCGGGATCCTTGTTCAGGTCCGTCATACAGTCCAAGTTTCGCGCAATTGGTCACCAGCATGATATTCTTATCCGGGAAGTCAAAGTTCATAGATTGATAATCATCAACAGCTTGATGGGCCAAATGATCTTCTAGTACGTTTCCTTTGATGGCCTTTTGCATTGTGTATTGAATATCGTACTCAGTCAAGATCATTTGCCATCTAGGTATCCGTCCGGAAAGAGAAGGTTTCTCGAAGATGTACTTGATAGGGTCTATCTTAGAAATCACTAGAGTGGTATGAGTCAACATACACTATCTTAGCGGGGAGTAGCCCATGCCAGAGCGCAACAAGTTTTCTCGAGCAGTGAATATCTGGTTTCACAGTCGGTAAACTTTTTGCTCAGTTAGTAAATAGCATGCTCTCTTCGGCCAAACTCGTCATGTTGGCCCAAAACACACCCATAGAATTCTCTAGCACTGTCAAGTACATGATCAAGGGTCTTCCTTCAAATGGATGCATGAGGATATGAGGTTCTTGTAGATATTATTTGATTTTGTCGAAGGCATCTTGGCATTCATCACTCCATCTGACTACTTGATCTTTCTTCAAGAGTTTGAAGATTGGCTCACAAGTATCAGTTAAGTGAGATATGAAGCGGGCGATATAGTTAAGACGACCCAAGAATCCTCTAAATTCCTTTTTAGAGTGGGGAACTGGCATTTCTTGGATGGCCTTCACCTTGGCAGGACCAACTTCAATGCCTTTACAGCTGACAACAAAACCTAGAAGCTTTATAGATCGCACTCCAAATGTGCACTTATTAGGGTTCAACCTCAACTTGTACTTTTTCAACCTTTCGAATAGCTTGTACAGGTGATCGAGATGTTCCTCTTTAGTTTGTGATCTTGCAATCATATCATCCACATATACCTCTATTTCATGATGGATCATATCATGAAACAAAGATACCATAGCTCTTTGATATGTTGCCCCTTCATTTTTCAATCCGAATGGCATAACCTTGTAACAAAATGTGCCCCATTGAGTAACGAAAGTGATCTTCTCCATGTCTTCGGGAGCTATCTTAATTTGATTATAGCCAGAGAAACCATCCATGAAAGAGAAGACTTTATGCTGAGCAGTTTTATCGACCAAGACATCAATATGAGGTAGAGGGAAGTCATCCTTGGGACTTTCCCTATTCAGATCCCTATAATCTACACACATACAAACTTTTTCGTCTTTCTTCGGTACTGGCACCACATTTGCAACCCATTGGGGATAAGATGTCACAGCTAGGAATCCCGCATCAAATTGTTTCATCACCTCAGCTTTTATCTTTTCAGACATGTCAGGCCTCATGCAATGAACTTTTTGTTTGACAGGAGGACAATCTTCTTTTGTCAGCAAACGATGAACTACAATGTAGGTATCCAACCTTGTCATATCTTCATACGATCAAGAAAACACTTCCACATAGTCATGCAACATCTGAACCAACCTGCTCTTGACACTGCTTTCTAAGTTAACGTTGATCTTGACTTCTTTCTTGTCTGTATCGGCACCTATATTGATGACTTCAACTGACTCTTCGCGCGGCTGAATAGATTTTTCCTCTTGTAATAGAAGTCTGGCTAGTTCTCCCAGTATTTCACAATCTTCTTCGCCTTCGTCTTCGGCTTGGTTAATTGGATGTTCGAAATCATAGTTGGCGACCTGCAAGAGTGTATGTGTGTGTGCATGTAAGACACATGGTTATTTTGAAAAATGTATTGAAGAAAAAGAAAGACAATGAGCACAAAAGTTTGAATGTAAAAAGTCAAATGGTTTATATTGAATGATCATATGGTAACATGAACATAAATAAAAACCCTTGACAAATGGACCATAGTTCCTTGGGCCAGGCACATGGCTTAAAAGTCATTATGTAATATTATAGACAAAATATTCTTGAATTAATAGAAAGCAATAAACAAGTAATTACTCCTCAATGAAGGAGATGGGAACGAAGTCCTTTGCGTGCCAATTGTTGAGCTTTGTTGTAGTAGGATACATCCAATCTTCAAATGCAATCTCATTATCGGAATCACCCACATCATTAACTTCGTGACTTCCAATACGGAGAGGGGGCTCCCCTGCACGAACGCGCCTTACTTCCTTCTGAGCCTTGATAGTGAAACCCAAACCACATTTGTCTGCTTTAAATGTGATCTCGGGGAGTTGCCCCTAAGTATCACAGCTTCCTTCTTCGACTGCGGCACGAGCATCTTTGAATGAAACCATATTTGGCACGACCTTAACAACTTTGGACACATCATAGGAAAATTTGGCAGTAGAAACCATTGGTGGCACAATTCAAAAGCCTGACACGGGGTTTATATAAATTAACCATCCATCTCTACATATTTGAAAGAGTTGAGGTGGCTTACCATGAACTCCTCCTCACCACAGACAGTGACAATCCTTCCTTTGAACGGATACCTGAGCTTTTGATGAAGAGTTGACGTTACTTCCCCTGCTCCATGGATCCAAGGGTGACCCAACAAACAGGAGTAGGCAGGACGAATGTCCATGATGTAGAAAGTAGATTTGAAAATATGTGAGCCCACCTTGATCGGGAGATCCACCTCTCTATGAACTATCCTTTTGGACCCATCGAAAGCCCTCACAATAATATCACTTGGTTTCAAAAATAGTTCTTCACAGCCTAAGCGGTCCAAAGCCCCCTTGGGTAGAACGTTTAAAGAAGAGTCAGTGTCAACCAAAACATGTGCTAAGGTAGTCCCATTACCCTCAACAGAAACATGCAGAGCTATGTTATGGTTCTTCCCAAGTGGTGTCAGATCAGCATCCGAGAACCCCAAACCATTATCGACTGTCAAGCTTGCCACACAATTTTCAAACTGGTCAATCGTGGTCTCATGAGGGACATGAGCTTTCTTCAAGAATTTGATTAACGATCGAACATGAGCATCTGAATAGAGTAACAAAGATAACATGGAAATCTTGGAAGGGTTTTCCCCAACTGCTCCACAATCTTGAAATCACTCCTTTTTATGATTTTCAAGATCTCATCCATTTCACGAGTGGAAGGTTCCTCAGCAGAAATGTCTTTTGCGGGTATTTCTATCTCAGCAGGCTCAACTACTTTCTCTTTTCCCCTTGTATCAGTACTAGGCTTAGCAACGGTGATGCAGAAAGGTGCCTTTGTAACAGTTGGTGGTGAAATGTTAGGTGAAAAGATTATTCCATTTATGGTCACCTTACTAGATCCAGTAGTGTTATCAATGTCATTATCTTTGTTTCTTAAATCCAAGCGTCTTGCTTTATTCCATGGTAAAACACCTCAGCACCATAGTTACATGGAACTGCTTTGTTGGAAGAGTATGTAATTGGCCTGGGGGCAGTAATTATCAGAGGAGCAACAATTGGTTCATTTGAAATCCGGATAGGACCCTTGGAGGAAATTCTAAAAGGCTTGTTTGAGATGGGTATGATGGAGAGGGCTTCACACTTATTGGTCAAACTTTTGGTGGACGAAGTCTTCTCAAATAAGATCTCATGGCTATTCATTTGACGTTGAATTCCTTCCTTATAATTCTGGAATGTTAGGATCTAGTCAAGCCGATTAAGCAGAACAGTACCTGTTGTCTGTTCTGTTTTTAGTAGAATTTCTGATGCCGCTAAGCGGTCTGTGTAACGCCCGTAATTTAATTAATTATTTAATTAAATTATTTTTTTGGAATATTGTGAACATGTGTTATAATTAAATTGGATTTATTTTATTAAGTGGAGAAATAATATTAAAGATATAATATTATGTGGTGAAATAATACTAAAAGTGTAATATTATTTAATGTGGGCTTATTTTGAGAGAGTAGAAGTAATAAGAGGTGTGTTTGTTTTAAGCCCAATAAGGAATAATAGAATAATAGGGTTATTTTATTATTTGTTAGAAGGAATAGAAGGAAAGAAGAAGTAGAAAGAATGAGGATTTGGAAGAGAACGTGCAAGCTGCTAGAGAAAGTGGAAAACAACAAGAACGTGAATCCAACCGGAAATTGTAGAGCGACCTTCAATCCAAGTTAAGGGTGGGGTTCTAACTCTATAATTGGGTTTATGATGATTGGTATGTGGGATTAGTGATGATTGTTGTCTTGTTATTGAATTGGATGTATATGATGATGTATGATGATGTATGATGATGTATGATGAAGATTTGATGAATTTTAGATGGATATTGATGTCATGATGTTGTTTAATTGATGTAGAATTATAAGATGATTATAGGTGATTAATTTTCATGAATATGTTAAGTTTTAGGGCTTTAAGCGTGAATCCCATAGTGAGATGCAGGGAAGAAACATAGAATATTGCAGTAATGGAAAACGTTGAATATAGCAGTAATGAAAATGCAGAATTATGCTAGAATGATATCAGGCGCTACTGTATTAGAACTAATGAATTATTTTGGAGAATAGAATTTGTTAATACTGTTCTTAGTTAGATTTATATCGGGTGAAGAATTAGAATAATAGGATGAATAAAAAATAGCAGTTTTGATGCTAAACGTAGGTGTTAGAAGTTGCGTGACCTAGTGAAAGGTAGAAATTATGATGTTATAAGTTGCGTTGAATTATTAGAAAATAGAAGTTCTGACGTTAGGAGTTGTATGAGTTAGAAGCTATGCTGTCAGAGGACTGTGTCGTTAGAAGTTGCAGTAGTCAGATTTTGCACCAGTCAGAAGATGTGGTTAGTCAGAGGACGGTGATGATCAGAAGTTGTATCTAGTCAGAGGTTGGGTGGTCAGAAGTTGTGATGATCAGAAGTTGCATCTGATCAGAGGTTGCACTAGTCAGAAGTTATAGTAGTCAGAAGATTGTGTCGCCCAGAGGTTGCGTCATTAGAAACTGTGTATTTATAAATAACGTTGGTTAGAGGGTGCGTGGTCAGATGTTGGATGTCCTTTGCGTTGTTTTGTGTAGAACAATGAATGTTATATGCTTAGAAGTTGTTGTTTGAGCTATAACAGTAGGAAAGTGACAGTCTTAATGTTAGAATTATAGAATGACAGTGTTAACTTATTGTTGAAATTAAAATGCCGCTGAGTTATTAATGAGAAGTTATTAATAAATAATGATGTCTGATGAATTATTTTGATTATTTGAGATGTTATTCTGAGATGTTAAGTTGAGATGTCTTTGAGAGGTTATTTTGAGATGTATTTTGAGATGTTTTGAGATGATAATTTGAGATGTTTTGAGATGATAATTTGAGATGTTTTGAGATGATAATTTGAGATGTTTTGAGATGATAATTTGAGATGTTGTTAACTTGGGTGTTATCATTACATTCATGGTTGTGTCGCATACATTGCATTTTTTTGAGATGGAGCTTATGCTCGGTGAGATGGCCTGGATTGGCAAATTTTGAGATGAAGGCTATGCCTTGTTGATGTCTCTATTAATTGGCAAATTTTTGAGATGGGATTTCTGCTCCAATGGTACCACATGCATTTTCATAGTATTGAGTCGCATTATATGATTTCATAAAGAAGTGTATTTTGATGTGGATGAATGTATATTATTGCTGAGATTGTTGTTGATTATGAGATGAGAAGTGGTGACGTTGTTGATCTAATTTAATATATTAATTATCATTCACTTTATTATATTGTTAGATATCTCACCCCTTCTGTTTGAATGTTGCCCCTATGTTGGTAACGTGCAGGTAATCAAGAGTGAAGGCTGTATACCTTCGGTAGTTCGAGTCGGTGTTATTGCTCTGATATGTAACACTCAGGGGGTGAATGCTTGCTATTTTTGTTTGATGATTTTCAGTTGTTGAACTTGAAATTGACTATTATTAGATATGTGATGTTTCGAAGTTGCTGTTTTGTTAGAGATGTTATTAAGAATTCCGTTGTGTAGATGTTGATTTATTTTATTAAAGATGTGATGTTGATGGTTCATCCAATGTTTGAAAAAGTGTTATATATCCACGATGAATGCAATGAATTTGTTAGAAGAATTTGTGACATCCCAATTCATTTGTATGATTGAAATTTTATAACTCTGATTTATTTTGCATAATTACTTGGCGTAGAATTGGGGTGTTACAGTCTGGGTCCCTCTTAGCGCGGTTGTTTTTGTTCAAAAAAAATAGCATGGGCCAGTGGGGTCTGACCCGGTCCCAAGGCCCGGTTAGCACCCTCATAGTGTAGCTAGAGCAGAAAGTATCATTTTCATCATATTTTCAACTCTTTGTTTCTCTCTCTCTCTCAAGCTTTTTCACCATAGTTCAAGATTTCAAGCTTCATTTCTTTTCCTTTTATGAAATTTCTTCTCTTATCTCTTTCCAACCTGTGATATGGTGGGAGAACTGACTTGAGATTTTGCGTTTGTGTTCGCAAATGTTTCGGTTTAGCAAGAGTCGCCACCAACTTTTTATTTTATCCTAAGGAAAGGTCAAAAAGCACAGGAAAGACCTTTGAGATGTTTTCTTGGGTTCGGGGAGTAGATTATAGAAAGGGAAGGTATTAGCACCCTTTCTATCCATGGTTATCCATAGGCTCTTAGTTACTTACTTAGATCACTTGCTTTGCATTTCTATTGTTTGAAATGGTGCTTTTCAATTGTTTGAAATGGTGCTTTGTGCGCGATTTTGGAAAATGTTTTGAAAAGAGACCATCGTCGTGGCAACCTTTGTAATGATTCTTGTTTGAATGTATACAAAGGTGTTTTTGTCTTTTAAAAGGTTTTCAATGTTTGAAAGTACGGTTTTGAAATTGTGTTGTGGAGTGTGTTTTGAAAAGTAGCAAGGATGTTTTTGCAAGCTTGATCAAGTAACTAAGAGCTATCTATCCTATTTACTCAAAGATCTTTCTTATGTTTTTAACCCTTTTAACAGTATTGTTTAACCATTGCATTTGGTGAACAACCTTGTGTTAGGATGTTAACGGGACAGGCGCAGGTCATCGTATAGACCATGATAGCAATTGTGTCAAGTATCTTTGGCAATTTTCTTGAGGGACTTGATCATTTTGTTTAGGCAACTCAAATAGCGTCATCGAGGGACTATGATCTTTTTGTTTGTTTTTGTTTTGCCAAAGTACTCAACATGCAACCATGGCCCATTTTTGAAGGCAACAAGTGGACGAAACCCTAGGGGTGCGAGTGTGCATTGTGTTTGTTTTTCATGCATATTTATCTTGGATTAGGTCAAACTAATTGTTGATTTTATTTGCATACAAACCCTAGGTCTAAGCATGACATAATTGAAAGCTTTTAAATGTACGGGAATTTAAATGCTACACTATTACAACATGATATAGGGAGGGGGTACAAATTTGAATTGGGAGTATTTGACAAGAAAATAAATTCTAAGTTATTACAACCATATCGAATGTACAAGATACAATATTTAAATGTACAATAATTGAAATAAAAACAATAAATAAATGTAAATAAAATGTATTATGCCAAAATGTTTTTAGTATGTAAAAAGTAATTTTTCAATGTGAAAAGTAAAATAAAGAAGATCAATTTTAATTATTTTCCCTATTTAGGGCAAGAAACCCTAATTCTTAATAAGTAAAAAATCATTTATTAATTATGTGCAATAATATACTAATTTATAAAAAAAATAAAAGTATATTGTAAAAATGACATTTTTGGTCCAAAATAATAATAAAAATGAAAATGTAACATTTTTTGTATTTTTGACCTAATTATCTAATTAGATAAAATATATAAGTATATTTATACATTAAATATATTAAATGTGAAAAAAAAATTGAAATAAATTATTTACAAAAATGTATATATTTCAAGAAAATATTTTCAAATGTGTATAAAAATAAAAATGAAAATAAATATATTTTTTACATTATTTTTAGATTTAAACAAAACAACATAAAGTATTTAAAAAATTTTATAGTGGAAATAAATAAAATAAATACCAAATAAATGCAAAAAATTATAAAAATATTTTTGGATCATTTTTTATATTTGAAAATAAAATATCAAAGTCAGAAAAGAAAATAAAAATGCAAAAATATTAAAATATAAGAAAATGGGCCAGGGGGTGTGAAACTGAAAATGGGGGGTGCCAAAAGTAGGAAGTAGCTAGCTCCAACCCAGCTACTTCATCTTCTTCCTCTGTCCAACAGAATTTGAAAAAACGCGCTAGCTACCCAAACCTGTATCTCCTGATTCTTTGATCTTTTGACAAAACTCAAAACATAAAACTTGTAGAGCATCAAATAACGAATCTAACCATATAAAAAACTTGGATTAACTCTCAAAGACCAGAGAGAATTTCTCTGGCCCTAATTTTTAATCTAGTTTTTTCAGAAAGTTCATGAGTGAAATTCTCTCAGCACGATTAATGTAAATGAAAACTAAGCATATGTATGGCTTCAGGGCTATGAGTACAACATATCTCATTCACAAACCTAAGCCTAACCATTCCTAGATAGGGGGATATAAGTCCATGAAATACCTGTTTCAGTTGACTTCGAGCTGGACAATGTAGCAACCTTCAATAGGGTTTGAGCTTCTGTTGAGCTTGCCTGAGGTCCAAGGAAGCTTCTCCAATGTTTGGCTTGCTTTGAAACAACTTGAATTGTGCTGTAGAACTCAACCTGTAGAGCTTTGAAATGAAAATGGAAAAGTGAATTAGAGGTGTTACAACTTGCAATGGGGGCCTGGGATAGTTCAGGTGAGTTGATTGGAAGGTGTTGGGACTTTCTTGGGACAAAACGTACGATGGAATTTTGTTGTGACTTGCAAAATGCAGAACCTGCCCTGTTTTGCAGAAAAACAGTGGTTCTGAGTATGAGGAGGTTTTTGGGGTAAAAGGGTCGTGCCTTAGGCTTGTTGGGAGGTATGGAATTTGTTCACAAAGTTCTTGTAAGCTTGTGTTAACTGATATGAGAGCTTGCTTATGTTTTGCAACTTTTCTTCTACTTGAAGCAAGAGAATGGAAATGATGTTATAGCCCTGTATCAGCCCTCCTATCATGCTGCAACTTTTGTTCTTGGTTACTGGAATTAGTGAACTTCATCTTGCCTCAAAGATCTGGCCCCATGCTTCAAGGATTTGGTTTTGACATAAAGTGAAATTAGGCAAAAATGGCAATTTGCCTTTTTCTACTTTGGGCTTAATCTTGTGTATAATGTCCAAGTGAACAAAACAAAGGCTTATACTGATGTATTGGCATTAAATTATGGAGTGCAAATTGGTTTTGAGACCTGTAATGTTGAACCAAGCTAGCTAGATCAGAATTGCAAGTTGTTATGAACATGTATTGGCCATGGACAAAAGTGAGTTTTTGCCAACTTCAAGCATTCGATTCTCTCTAACCACAAGGGTGTTTGAGGAGTTCTTGGACAATTTGGAAAGCTTGGAACATGTAATACAATCCCTCTTTGTAATGCAACTTGAAACTCCAAGTGGAACTATGTGAAAAATGGCCAAGAAGATGAGTCAAAATCCTGCCTAAATTAGGGCAAATTTTCTCTAAGTTAAAAGTTTTAGGTACCCTTGTTCCAAAAATCATAACTTGAGATACAAGTTTCTTTTGAGAAAACTTTGTGAATCAAAGTTGTAGACTTTGTGATGGAATACAACTTTCATGTTGCAAGTTTTGTTTGAATCCAATTGCATCTTGGTGAAAAAGTGGGACAAAGTTAGGAAATTTTTTTTCATAACTTGAAATTTTCTAAGTTATAAAATTTTTTCCATTTTAAACCCTAATTTGCATTTTTGGGTTTCTTGATGAACAAGTTTCATGATTTGACATGTCTTGATGAAAAATAACTCTTGGCACTTGATTTTGACCAAAAAGTCAAAGTTTGACTTTTCAGTATACAATCAAATTTTGATCAGTTGACTGAAAAATTCATCTGTCAATCCTATGCATTTGAGATCTTTTGAACTTGTTGAATGGGTCAAGACAATTTAATTGAGTCCTTGAGTCCATATGTGGGCTTTATTTGCCATTGGTTAGGTCAAACAGTCAAAAATTGCCTTTGTGCAGTCAAAACCCTAAAAATGACCATTTTGCCCTTTTGGTGATCTGATCAAATTTCTTGTGGAATTGTGATCCAAACTTGATCAAATGGTTCATATGAGTTCATAATGTTGATGTGGGTCAAATTTCATGAGGTTTGACTGTCAATTGGCCACACTTGACTTTTTCCCCAATATAGTTGATTTCTATGTCAACTGTCCAATTGACTGGGTAAAGATTTGAATCAAGGCTTGAAACTTGGTATGGGCAAACTTGTGAACCCAACATGAAGCACGAAAGTCAATTTGGGTATTATAGGTCAAAATATCCTTGTGCAAACTCAAACCCTAATTTGGGTTAACAGTGCAAGGAGGGGTCTTGAGCAGAGCAAACCCTAGCTTGATCCTGAATTCCAGGAGTCTTGTGATGAGAAAGTGTTGATGAAATGAGAGGGAAAATTTTAGGGTACAACAGTTGTCCATGTTCAATCTTCTTGAACCTGAAGAGTTAGATTGGCAAGTTTGCCTTTCGCGACTCGAAGGTAAAAGAGGATTGGACACTAGAGTGCCCGTAAATTTGCACTCGTCAAAACATAGGTGCGGGAATGGGCTTAAAGACGCCATTTGGAGATGGCAGAATCTTGCTGGAGATGGGCTTAAAGACGCCATTTGGAGATGGCAGAATCTTGCTGGAGATGGGCTTAAAGATGCCATCCAAGAACCTTTGTTGAATTGCAATGCTGTAGGCCAAAAGAATGAGTATCAAAATGGTATCCGTGTCTGGAATGCACTTGAGCTGTATCTAGAGACTGAGTTTGTATGAGAAAAAGAATGGCGTCCGCGTCTGGGGCGTATATAAGCTGTAACTGTGTTTGAATGTTGAATGAATATTAGAATGACTGCCGTGTCTAGAGTGTATCTGTATTGTATCCGGGTAATAGAGAAATATCTGTGTATGGAGCAACTGTGTGCTGGGGATAAACTCTGAATGAGTGATAGAATGGCAACCGCATCTGGAGCATATCTGGAATGTATCTGAAGTTGAGATTTGTATGAGTAGTAGAATAACTTCCGTGGCGACTACACTGAGGGAATCAAACCGCTGGTGTAAGGGTCAGAATGGCATCCGTGTCTGGAGCATATCTGAACTTGAGGTTGATAATTGAATCTGAATGAGAGATAGAATGGCCGCCGTGTCTGGAGCGTATCTAGTCTGTATCGGATTGCTGAAGTCTGAATGAGTAGTAGAATGACCTCCGTGTCTGGGGTGTATCTGTATTGTATTTGACTTGAAACTCCGAATGAGTAATAGAATGACCGTCGTATCTGGGGTATATCTGTACTCTATTTGACTTGAAAATCCGAATGAGTAATAGAATGACCGCCGTATCTGGGGTGTATCTATATTGTATCTGAATAATTGTTAATGATAGTCTTTTAATCTTATCCTGAAAAGGATAAAATGTTAGCTAAAACACAAAGTTATGTTGCATGATATGTATGATGCAATGAACTGTATTTCATCAATGTTTATGATATATGAATGTAATGGTTATGCATGTAAGCTGAGTAGTCGTCTTGTTGAGGAAGATAAAATCCGGATAGCTGGAGATAAAGAAATCTTTGACCGCTGCCGGGGAAAATAAATCCTTGACCGATGCTGAGGATTTGAAGATGAGAAAAACCTTGCTGACTGCTTGGGGAATAAGGGAAACTCTGAAATATCTCTACTGGGGAGTTAAAACCTAGGAGACCTCTGTTGGAGAAATGAGACTGAGAATCTTTAATCTGCTGGGAAATAAATCTGTGGGGAAATGCTCACTATTCTGGCTCCGCCGGGGATAGGATTTTCAGGGTTTTTGGACTCCACTGGGAATCTTGAAACTTGACTCTGATGGGAATTTTGAAATTCAGCTTAGCTGGGGAATCAAGCTTTAGAAAGCAGTAACTCTGTCGAGGATCTTGAAGCTTAACCCCGCTGGGGAAATATATTCCAAATTTAGATTTGTTGAGGATCCGAATGATGTATCGTAGGGGATTTCTTCTGAAATGGCATAAAGATATCTTCATACACCTTCAACCTATCAGTAACTATCTTTTTTCAATTTCGTTTTATTTGTAAGCAATGATCATGTTCAAATGCATATGCCTATTTAACAAAACATTGGACGTTTTCAAATATAACATAAGTGTAAAAAAGAAAAGAAAGGCAAGCAAATTTCTGCACTTGGAAGTGTATTTGTATTAACTTTTGTGAGTATCTTTGTACAAAGGAGACATACACCCTAGTAAGAGAATGTTGTCGTAAAAATTGGAAAATTTTATACAAAATAAAGATGGCTATGTGTAACAATTCCATGGGATTCCCATTCTGCTATAGCCTTCACGACTCTGAATATCTTGTCCATTCACTGCTTCATCCGCCAATGACTAGGTCGATCAGAAGCTCGGAGCTTATTGATGAAGAGATTGTTCTTTAAAGTGAGCTGACGAGACACAATCATACTCTTTAATTCCCTAACTTTTGCCAGAATCTCCCTTTCGGGTTTTCGATCCACCGGGAAACCCTTTTTTGCCCAAGTCGCCCTTTCGGGTTTTCAACTTGTCGGGTGTACAAATTTTTTTGTTTTATCCCTAATTTTTGCCTGAACCGCCCTTTCGGGTTTTCGGTTCACCGGGATGCCCATTTTTGCCCAAGTTGCCCTTTCTGGTTTTCAACTTGTCGGATTGTTTCATGCGTAGTATCTTTTGACTATGTCTGCGTTCGCAGGGTGTGGCAAATCGTCGCTGTCCATGGTGGTCAAAATCATTGCCCCACCAGAAAAGATGCTCTTGATCACAAATGGTCCTTCGTAAGTAGGAGTCCATTTGCCCCTGGGATCACTTTGCGGTAAGATGATATGCTTGATTACAAGATCTCCGACTTGATATATCTGACGCCTGACTTTCTTGTTGAAAGCCTTGATCATTCGTTTTTGATACGTCTAACCATGGAAAGCAGCAGTAAGTCGCATCTCGTTGATCAAATTGAGTTGATCAAGCCAGGTCTGAATCCAATCGTCTTCACTTAAACCAGCGTCCTTCATAATCCTTAAGGAAGGAATCTGAACTTCCATGGGTAGGACAACCTCCATGCCATACACCAAAGAAATGGCTTTTCCCCTGTTGAAGTACGTGTTGTGGTACGATATCCATGTAGAGCAAACGGTAACATCTCATGCCAGTCTTTGTAGGTAACTGTCATTTTTTGAATGATCTTCTTGATATTTTTGTTCGCGGCTTCAACAACACCGTTCATATTCGGCCGATAGGGAGATGAATTGTGATGATAAATCTTGAACTATTCGCATAGAGCGGTGATCATAGTATTGTTCAGATTTGTACCGTTGTCTGTGATGATCCTGTCGGGGACACCATACCGGCATATGAGGTTCTTCTTGATGAAGTGGGCAACCACATTCTTTGTAACAGAGGCAAAGGAAGCTGCTTCGACCCACTTGGTAAAATAATCAATAGCGACCAAGATGAAGCGATGTCCATTGGATGCCGTGGGCTTGATCTCTCCAATCATGTCAATGCCCCACATTGCAAATGGCCAAGGAGCTGTCAGAACATTGAGAGGAATAGGAGGAATATGTACCTTGTCGGCGTAGACTTGGCACTTGTGGCAAGTACGGGAATGTTTGTGACAATCAGCTTCCATCGTAGATCAGTAGTAGTCAGCCCTTAGAATCTTCTTAGCCATCGTATGTCCGCTCAAATGGGTGCCAAATGTACCACTGTGTACTTCAGTCATGATCAACTCTGCTTCAGCTTTGTCCACACAACGAAGTAGAACACAATCATGGTTGCGCTTATAAAGGATGCTATTGCTTAGGAAGAACTTGGCAGCAAATCTCCTTAAGAACTTTTGTCATTGACGGAAGCTCCTTCAGGGTATTCTCTAGTCTGGAGATACCTTTTGATTTCATGAAACCAGGGTTGTTCCACTACTTCTTCGGTATTAATCTCATGATAGTGCGCAGGTTCGTCCATTTGCTCGATGGTAATTTGGGGAGCCTCGTTATCCCAGTTGAGTTTAAACATGGAAGACATTGTAGCCAGAGCATCTGCTAGCTGATTTTCTTCTCGCGGGAAGTGCTCGAAAGTAATCTGCTCGAACTGAGGCAACAATGTAAGGACATGTTCTTTGTATGGGATAAGATTAGGATGTTTGGTGTCCCACTCTCCATTGACTTGACTGATAACCAAAGCAGAGTCCCCAAATACGACCAAAGATTTGATCCCCAGGTCTATAGCAGCCTTGAGACCAAAGATGCAAGCTTCATATTTGGCCATGTTGTTGGTACAGCTGAAACAAAGTCGGGCAATGAAGGGTGTATGGCAACCCTCTGGAGAAATGAGTACCGCATCGATACCGTTTCCAAGTGCATTTGAAGCACCATCAAAGTACAGGATCCATCGAGATCCTTAATCAGGTACGTCATACGGTCCATTACCTTCGATTTTGTCCAAAGTCATGATGTCCTTGTCAGGGAAGTCGAATCTCATAGACTGATAATCTTCGATGGCTTGATGAGCTAGATGGTCAGCTAGTAAACTCACCTTTATAGCTTTTTGGGTAGTATACTGGATGTCATATTCTGTCAGGATCATTTTCCATCTAGCAATTCTTCCAGATAAAGCAGGCTTCTCGAAGATATACTTGATCAGATCCATCTTGGAAATCAGCAAAGTGGTATGAGTCAACATATACTGCCTTAGCCGGCGAGCATCCCATACCAAAGCGCAACAAGTTTTCTCGAGCAATGAGTAGCGAGTCTCACAGTCGGTAAACTTTTTGCTAAGGTAATAAATGGCATGCTCTTTTAAGCCAGACTCGTCATGTTGGCCCAGTACGCACCCCATTGACTTATCCAAAACAGTCAGATACATGATCAACGGTCTTCCTTCGACGGGTGGCATTAGAATAGGAGGTTCTAGTAATTACTCCTTAATATTATCAAAATCAACTCGACAATCATCGTTCCATTAAACTACCTGATCTTTCTTCAACAGTTTGAAAATTGGCTCACAGGTAGACGTCAGGTGAGAGATGAACCTGGCGATATAGTTCAAGCATCCCAAGAATCCTCTAACCTCCTTTTCAGTGCGGGGGGCAGGCATTTCTTGTATAGCTTTTACTTTAGCTGGATCAACCTCAATTCCCTTGTTGCTGACAATAAATCCCAGGAGTTTACCAGACCTAACTCCAAAAGTGCACTTGCTTGGATTCAATCGGAGTTTATACTCTTTCAACCTGGAAAACAGCTTTTGCAAATGATTAAGGTGTTCTTCTTCTGTTTGTGATCGAGCTATCATGTCATCTACGTAAACTTCGATCTCATGATGTATCATATCATGAAACAAAGCTACCATGGCGCATTGATAGGTTGCCCCTGCGTTCTTCAGTCCGAACGACATCACTTTGTAGTAAAAGGTACCCCATTGTGTAACAAAGGTTGTTTTCTCCATGTCCTCAGGGGCCATTTTGATTTGGTTATATCCCGAGAATCCTTCCATGAAAGAAAAAACCTTGTGTTGAGCTGTGTTGTCAACCAAGACGTCGATATGCGGTAGTGGAAAATCATCTTTAGGGCTAGCCCTGTTCAAATCCCGATAGTCTACACACATTCTGACTTTTCCGTCCTTCTTAGGTACGGGCACGATGTTAGCAACCCATTGTGGATAGGAGCTAACAGCCAGAAAGCCAGCGTTGAATTGCTTCATTACTTCGGCCTTGATTTTCTCAGACATGTCAGGCCTCATCCGGCGGACCTTTTTTTTGATCGGTGGACAGTCTTCTCTTCTGGGGAGTCGGTGAACCACGATATCAATGTCTAGCCCTGGAATGTCTTCATAAGACCAAGCGAAGATTTCAACATATTCGTTCAACAATTGCACTAAGCTCTCTTTGACACTTGGTTCCAGTTTGGCACCCACTTTTACTTCCTTCCTGTCTTCCTCTGTCCCTAAGTTGATGGTTTCTAACAGCTCTTCATGAGGCAGAATGACCCTCTCTTCTTGTTGTAGAAGTCTGGCTAACTCTCCCGGCACTTCACAATCTTCGTCAACTTCGTACTCAACATGATTGACCAAATCTTCAGAGTTATCGAAGGCTAAAGCAGAATAGTCACCCATGGAATCCGGAGTGGATGGGTACCTGCATTTGTGAGTGTGGGTGTGTGTAAGGGATAGCCATCTTTAAACAAACAAAAATGAAAAAGGAAAGAAAATGAACACAGCAATTTTATAGATTAAAAACGTCCAATGATTCATTAAAACATGGCATATGATTATGAAGAAAATCAAGCCCTTACAAATGGACCTACATGCCCCGGGCAAGGCATGAGGTGAAAATAGTGTACAAATTGTTTTAGTTATTACAGACTATAAAAATGGGAAATTGTTCAAAGATAAAATTACTGGTTGATAAAGGTGATAGGAACAAAATCCTTTGCTTCCCAGTTGCTCAAACCCCCTTCGACATTCGGAAAGATCCAATCTTCAAAATGGCTCTCCTCATCTTCATCTTCTACAGCATTGATTCTGTGGTGTGAGATCTTGACGGGTGGTCCTCCGACCTTAGAGCGACGCATAGACTTTTGTCCTACAGCAGTAAACCCTAAACCAAACTTGTCCGTCTCATGGGGAAAGTCAGGCAATTGTCCCCATACTGTGCTCTTCCCCTCCTTAATCACAGCCTCTGCGTCTTTGAGAGATGCCATCCTAGATGCATGCTTTGGAACGATAGGCGCCTCGACCATTGTCTTCGCAACTGCTACCTCGGGAGAAACTTCCTCAAAATGTTGAAAAGGCGTTTCGATGAACTCGTCATCTAACTCCACATATCGAAAGGAATTGAGATGACTAACCATGTACTCTTCCTCTCCGTGCACATTTATGATTTTACCCTTAACAGGATATTTCAGCATTTGATGTAAAAAGGAGGTAACTGCCCCGGCATAATGGATCCACGGTCTTCCCCACAAACATGAGTATGATGAACGGATGTCCATTACGTAGAAGGTGGAGTTGAACACTTCGGTTCCTACCTTGATAGAAATATCAACCTCTCCATGAACCATTCTTTTGGAACCATCGAAAGCTCTGACGACGATGTTACTAGGTTTAAGGGTCAAACCTTCGCAATCCAAACAGTCTAAGGCCTTCTTTGGCAGCACATTCAGGGAAGAACCAGTATCAACCAAGACATGGGTGAGAGTGGTTCCTCGGCATTCAACTGAAACATGTAACGCATCATTGTGCTTCCTTCCTTTGGGAGTTAAGTCAGTGTCGGAAAAGCCCAGGCCATTGTCATCAGTAAGACTGGCCACACAATCCTGAAATTGGTCAGCCGAGGTCTCTTGGGGTACATGTTCCGTCTTCAAGAATTTAATCAGGGCCTTAGCATGGGCCTCCGAACAGAGCAGGAGGGATAACATTGAAATTTTAGAAGGGGTCTTCCCCAGTTGTTCTACAATGTCGTAGTCACTTTTTCTGATTATTTTTAGGATTTCATCCATTTCCTTCTGAGTGGTTTCAGGGATAACCACAGCATGAGCCTTCATACTGACAGGAATTTCCGGTATCCCCTTACCCTTGTCGGTATTATCAGCAGATGGTCTTTCTTCAGGAGTGTTTAACTCTTCAATCACTGGGCCTTGCACAGAGGGCCCAACATGTGCAGAAGCTTTTAAGGGTCCGAAAACTGCTCGGGGGGGAGCAATCTCCGGAGAAAATATTCGGCCACTACGGGTTATCTTGCTTGTACCCGCGATGTTCCCTATATCAGGGTCTTCTTCAGAAATCTCTTGGACTGTTTCGATTTGTTTGATGCCGTGGTAGAAGCTTTCTCCCCCATAGTTCCACGGTATCATTTTGCTTAAATGGTACGGGACAGGTCCCGGCATGGTGATCTTTAAAGGTACACATTCAAAGTCGGGTGTAATCCTGACAGGCCTTTTGCAAGCATTGGGAGGATTGTCGGAAATGGTTATGATGGCAATATCGTTGGTTGAAGTATCACAAGTATCAGGAGTAATCAGATTGAAAGTGTAACAGGGGTTTTCTGGAAAAGTATTTCTTGAGTATCCATCAGGCGTTGGACACCTGACTTCAACATTGGACAGTCACCTTGAATATTCAAACAAAAATAACAGTTTTTACCACAACCAGGAAAGATACCGGCTCTCAACAAATTTTCTTTAATCACAATCAAAGGAGTCAACAGATTGGCAACATCAGTAACATGGAGGTTTTCCAAAATGGCATGCACATTGTGGTCGTGCTTGGGCATCGGA
Source organism: Vicia faba (assembly GCA_948472305.1). NCBI lineage: Eukaryota > Viridiplantae > Streptophyta > Magnoliopsida > Fabales > Fabaceae > Vicia > Vicia faba. The sequence continues at coordinate 399,643,886 of OX451738.1, read as the reverse complement.
GCAGATATAACATTGGGATTCTCAGGAGCGTCAAATTCAACCTCTTTGGCGTCAATTAAATCCTGAATTTTGTTCTTAAGTGCCCAACAATTATTGGTATCGTGCCCAGCACTGCCGGAATGGTAAGCACACTTGGCGTTGGAGTGATATTATGGAGAGGAGGTGTTAGGGTTTTTTGGCGCCTCCTTCAAACTAGTCAAATTCAGCTTCAACAAATGGGGAAGAACCAACACGGGTGTCATGTTGATGCGGGTGAACTGCCGTTGTGGCCGTTCTACCCGTTCTACCCGTTGTTGATTAGGTCTCGACTGATTGTTACGTGGTTGATCATTTGATGAATTTTGAATCATCACGGCCCCTACAGTCGGCCGGCGCTCAGTTCTTCCCAATCCCTTATGAGAATACACAGCAGATGCTTCTTTCTTGGATGGAAAAGGTTTTTTAACAGCTGTGGATGCGGAAGCATCCTTTTGAATCTTTCCACTTTTAATACCGGCCTCCACCCTTTCGCCGGTCAAAATCAGTTTAGTAAATCCCGCAGAAGAGCTCCCGATTAGATGGTTGAAGAAGGGGCCAGACAGGGTCCCCAGAAACATGTCAACTAATTCCTTATCTGATAGCGGTGGTTGCACCCTTCCATCCAGGTCACGCCACTTCAGGGCGTACTCCTTAAACCCTTCATTTGAAGTCATCCCCATACTTTGTAACTGGATACGAGTGGGCGCCAAATCAGCATTGTACTGATACTGACGATAGAAAGCAGCTGTCAAGTCTTCCCAATTGTGGACCTCTGATCTCTCGAGCTGATAAAACCAATCTAATTGAGTGCCAGACAAGTTGTCTTGGAAAAAGTGCACCCAGAGGTCTTTATCGGATGAATGGGGTTGGATCTTTCTAACATACGACCTCAAGTTCATTTTAGGGCAAGACAGACCGTCGTACTTGGCAAATTTTGGCACCTTGAACTTGGGAGGGATAACAATCCAGCTACCAACCCCAGTTCCTCAAAATCCAATCCGGGCACCCTCTGCAGCTCCATAGCTGCTAATCTGTTTTCAAGGTTCTTATACTTGTCATCCGCTGGTGGATACTGTTGTTCTGAATAGTCTTCGTCTTCTTCCTCTTCCTCCTCTTCTACCTCAGACTTAGAAGGTACAGTAACTCCTTTTCCCTTTCCAATCCCTTCGTCAGACGTTGAAGGAAACTCAAGAGTATTTCTAGCATCGCCCTCAAACCTTCTTTCGAAAGTGGCTACCCCTGGTCTCTTTTTCTTTTTCTTATCTTTATTCTTCTCTAGCAGAACTTTGAGATCCTCTTGACCCTTTGCCAAGGTCATGAGGAGTTTCTGAAATTGCGAATTTTGTGCCTGTAGATCTTTTATTGTTTGCTCCAAATCTATCTTGCTGAAATAAACAGCAGAAAGATAAGGAAACCTGGCTTGAAGACCTGTTTATGCATATGATGAATGGTATGTTATTCATGTAATGCATTCAAGGGTTCAAAAATTCAAATTTATTGCAAACAAAAAGGAACGCACGTCATATTAAAAGAAATTGTTATTACATAAGTGCCCCATGGGAAAAATATTACAAAATTCTTAATGTAAAAAGACATTGCGCATCCTCTTTGGTGCGATGTAGGTGTTGAGAGTTTCCTCATCGTGAAGTCGGCGGGTGAGCTTTAAAACCTTCTTCTCACTGGCATAGAAGCTGGCTTCGAAAGTATCCCGTTCTTCTTTGAGTTGGATCCAACTCTTTTGCATTTCTTCCCATGATGTTGGCATGTCAGGATGTAGGATGGTGTATGGAACCTCTCCTTCCTTAACATGCTCTTTGATCAAGGGGAGAATGTGAGGATATGGCATCATAAGATTCTGGGAGCGGGTTCTTACTCACTTGAGGTAAGGCTCAAGGGGGATGGAATTTTTGTGCCTCGGTGTCTTACTATCCACCTTGTTAGGCATCCTCCAAGCTCTGATGAACCTTTGTCGAAGTCCTTGTGCATCGTTGTCAAAGTCAAAAACTAGGTCAGGAATCAGAATGTCATGAGGGCCATCCCTCAGGGCATATCCAAATTGCCTCAAAGTTAGACAGGGGTTGTAGGTAATGCCTCCCCTAATGCCAAGTAATGGGACATTAGGGAATTCACCACAACGATCAATGATGATGACATTTTCTCTGGACCAAGAACACCAATGTACATCAGAATGTGTGAGGGTCATCAACCGTTGTGACCACCTTAAACCCTGCTCATTCTTCAAAACTGATTGTGGGAGGTGAGAAATAAACCACCTTGCTAGGAGAGGAGTACAGCACATGAGAACACCTCTTTTCCTCATTGTTCGTGTGTAAAATGAGTGTAGGATGTCCCCAAGCAATGTAGGTATGGGATTCCTGGATATGAAAATCTTGACGGAATTCACATCTATAAGTTGATCAGGATTTGGGAACAAAACCAACTCATAGATAAGGAGTGCCACAATCTCTTCAAAGGCTTGCAGATCAAGAGAATTCCAGCAGTCTTGTGCCTTCTCAAATAGAAACTTTGCCAAGAAACCCTTAACACCACTTCTGGTTTCCTAATGCCCCTTGATGTCAGATGGTTGCAAGTGTAATGCTTGAGCAACATCTTCAGATTTCAGTTCTTTTTCTGTATCGTTGTAGGGTAGTTGATTAAGAATAGGAATTCTCAGGAGTTGAGAAAATTCCTCCAAAGTAGGCACCAATTGGTAATCAGGGAATGTGAAACAGTGGTGTAGGGGGTCAAAGAACTGGAAGAGAACTTTCACCATTTCTTCTTCAATGCTGGTGTTGACTAAGTTGAGGAGTCTACCATGTCTTTCACTGAAGAGAGAATTCTCTGGAATCCTGGAAGTAAGCTCCTTGAGTTGAGGATGGATCCTCACAAGGTTGACTTAAATTGTTTTCCTGCGAAGAGATTCCATGACCTACAAAACAAGAACAAAGATGAAGATCCAAACCCTTGAAATGGTTAGTGGATGCATATGATGCTTTATGATGTTCATGATGTATGCACAAGCATATGTACAAGCAAGTCACACAAATCCCTAGTTTCAGGCTTGCATGAGGTTTCATAGGTAAGTACCCTCTTGAGTTTAGTTGGTTCAAAACCTGTCCTATGAATAGTAACCGGGTTCTAAGGAGCTCAATATCATTGGATTGTTTTCTATGTTCATTGTTTTGGTTTAGCCACTTAACTAGCGACCAAAATATTCCAAGAAAACAACCCTCAATGAGTGTAGTATCGAGTATCTACCAACTCTGGACTGCACCAAAGCCGGTCATCTCACTACCCCTAATAAAAGGCCAAGATGGTCAAGTAAGGTTCTAGTTCACTAGTGCTTGATGACATTACTCAGCGGCCCCGTATTCTATTTGATTGACTCAAAGGCTACCGGTACTCACAAATATGTTGCACTAATATAGCTATTGCTTCAACCGTGTCGGTATACCCCGCACAGTTTCCACAATGTATTGCTATCTATGAATGTTTCCCAAATCCGGGTGGAGGATTTCAAGCCCAAACAAAAGAACCAAAATGTAAAGCAATCAAAGCAAACAATAATCATGCAAAGGGTGATCTAAGCCCTAAGGTTACTCCACTTAAAAATATTTCCCCAGCAGAGTCGCCAGTTCTGTGATACGGTGGGAGAACTGACTTGAGATTTTGCGTTTGTGTTCGCAAATATTTTGGTTTAGCAAGAGTCGCCACCGACTTTTTATTTTATCCTAAGGAAAGGTCAAAAAGCACAGGAAAGACCTTTGAGATGTTTTATTGGGTTCGGGGAGTAGATTATAGAAAGGGAAGGTATTAGCACCCTTTCTATCCATGGTTATCCATAGGCTCTTAGTTACTTACTTAGATCACTTGCTTTGCATTTCTATTGTTTGAAATGGTGCTTTTCAATTGTTTGAAATGGTGCTTTGTGCGCGATTTTGGAAAATATTTTGAAAAGAGGCCATCGTCGTGGCAACCTTTGTAATGATTCTTGTTTGAATGTATACAAAGGTGTTTTTGTCTTTTAAAAGGTTTTCAATGTTTGAAGGTAGGGTTTTGAAATTGTGTTGTGGAGTGTGTTTTGAAAAGTAGCAAGGATGTTTTTGCAAGCTTGATCAAGTAACTAATAGCTATCTACCCTATTTACTCAAAGATCTTTCTTATGTTTTTAACCCTTTTAACAGTGTTGTTTCACCATTGCATTTGGTGAACAACCTTGTGTTAGGATGTTAACGGGACAGGCGCGAGTCATCGTATAGACCATGATAGCAATTGTGTCAAGTATCTTTGGCAATTTTCTTGAGGGACATGATCATTTTGTTTAGGCAACTCAAATAGCGTCATCGAGGGACTATGATCTTTTTGTTTGTTTTTGTTTTGCCAAAGTACTCAACATGCAACCATGGCCCATTTTTGAAGGCAACAAGTGGACGAAACCCTAGGGGTGCGAGTGTGCATTGTGTTTGTTTTTCATGCATATTTATCTTGGATTAGGTCAAACTAATTATTGATTTTATTTGCATACAAACCCTAGGTCTAAGCATGGCATAATTGAAAGCTTTTAAATGTACGAGAATTTAAATGCTACACTATTACAACATGATATAGGGAGGGGGTACAAATTTGAATTGGGAGTATTTGACAAGAAAATAAATTCTAAGTTATTACAACCATATCGAATGTACAAGATACAATATTTAAATATACAATAATTGAAATAAATACAATAAATAAATGTAAATAAAATGTATTATGCCAAAATGTTTTTAGTATGTAAAAAGTAATTTTTCAATGTGAAAAGTAAAATAAAGAAGATCAATTTTAATTATTTTTCCTATTTAGGGCAAGAAACCCTAATTCTTAATAAGTAAAAAATTATTTATTAATTATGTGCAATAATATACTAATTTATAAAAAAAATAAAAGTATATTGTAAAAATGACATTTTTGGTCCAAAATAATAATAAAAATGAAAATGTAACATTTTTTGTATTTTTGACCTAATTATCTAATAAGATAAAATATATAAGTATATTTATACATTAAATATATTAAATGTGAAAAAAAAATTGAAATAAATTATTTACAAAAATGTATATATTTCAAGAAAATATTTTCAAATGTGTATAAAAATAAAAATGAAAATAAACATATTTTTTACATTATTTTTAGATTTAAACAAAACAACATAAAGTATTTAAACATTTTTATGGTGGAAATAAATAAAATAAATACCAAATAAATGCAAAAATTTATAAAAGTATTTTTGGATCATTTTTTATATTTGAAAATAAAATATCAAAGTCAGAAAAGAAAATAAAAATGCAAAAATATTAAAATATAAGAAAATGGGCCAGGGGGTGTGAAACTTAAAATGGGGGAGCCAAAAGTAGGAAGTAGCGAGGCCCAGCCCAACTACTTCATCTTCTTCCTCTGTCCAACAGAATTTGAAAAAATGCGCGCTAGCTACCCCAACCTGTATCTCCTGATTCTTTGATCCTTTGACAAAACTCAAAACATAAAACTTGTAGAGCATCAAATAACGAATCTAACCATATAAAAAACTTGGATTAACCATCAAAGACCAGAGAGAATTTCTATGGCCCTAATTTTTAACCTAGTTTTTTCAGCAAGTTCATGAGTGAAATTCTCTCAGCACGATTAATGTAAATGAAAACTAAGCATATGTATGGCTTCAGGGCTATGAGTACAACATATCTCATTCACAAACCTAAGCCTAACCATTCCTAGATAGGGAGATAGAAGTCCATGAAATACCTGTTTCAGTTGACTTCGAGCTGGACAATGTAGCAACCTTCAATGGGGTTTGAGCTTCTGTTGAGCTTGCCTGAGGTCCAAGGAAGCTTCTCCAATGTTTGGCTTGCTTTGAAACAACTTGAATCGTGCTGTAGAACTCAACCTGCAGAGCTTTGAAATGAAAATGGAAAAGTGAGTTAGAGGTGTTACAGCTTGCAATGGGGGCCTGGGATAGTTCAGGTGAGTTGATTGTAAGGTGTTGGGACTATCTTAGGACAAAACGCACGATGGAATTGTGTTGTGACTTGCAAAATGCAGAACCTGCTCTATTTTGCAGAAAAACAGTGGTTTTGAGTATGAGGAGGTTTTTGGGGTAAAAGGGTCGTGCCTTAGGCTTGTTGGGAGGTATGGAATTTGTTCACAAAGTTCTTGTAAGCTTGTGTTAACTGATATGAGAGCTTGCTTATGTTTTTCCACTTTTCTTCTACTTGAAGCAAGAGAATAGAAATGATGTTATAGCCCTGTATCAGCCCTCCTATCATGCTGCAACTTTTGTTCTTGGTTACTGGAATTAGTGGACTTGATCTTGCCTCAAATATCTGGCCCCATGCTTCAAGGATTTGGTTTTGACATAAAGTGAAATTAGGCAAAAATGGCAATTTGCCTTTTTCTACTTAGGGCTTAATCTTGTGTATAATGTCCAAGTGAACAAAACAAAGGCTTATACTGATGTATTGGAATTAAATTATGGAGTGCAAATTGGTTTTGAGACCTGTAATGTTGAACCAAGCTAGCTAGATCAGAATTGCAAGTTGTTATGAACATGTATTGGCCATGGACAAAAGTGAGTTTTTGCCAACTTCAAGCATTCGATTCTCTCTAACCACAAGGGTGTTTAAGGAGTTCTTGGACAATTTGGAAAGCTTGGAACATGTAATACAATCCCTATTTGTAATGCAACTTGAAACTCCAAGTGGAACTATGTGAAAAATGGCCAAGAAGATGAGTCAAAATCCTGTCTAAATTAGGGCAAATTTTCTCTAAGTTAAAAGTTTTAGGTACCCTTGTTCCAAAAATCATAACTTGAGATACAAGTTTCTTTTGAGAAAACTTTGTGAATCAAAGTTGTAGACTTTGTGATGGAATACAACTTTCATGTTGCAAGTTTTGTTTGAATCCAATTGCATCTTGGTGAAAAAGTGGGACAAAGTTAGGAAACAAATTTTCATAACTTAGAAATTTTCTAATTTATAAAAAATTTTCCATTTTAAACCCTAATTTGAATTTTTGGGTTTCTTGATGAACAAGTTTCATGATTTGACATGTCTTGATGAAAAATAACTCTTGGCACTTGATTTTGACCAAAAAGTCAAAGTTTGACTTTTCAGTATACAGTCAAATTTTGATCAGTTGACTGAAAAATTCATCTGTCAATCCTATGCATTTGAGATCTTTTGAACTTGTTGAATGGGTCAAGACAATGTAATTGAGTCCTTGAGTCCATATGTGGGCTTGATTTTCCATTGGTTAGGTCAAACAGTCAAAAAATGTCTTTGTGCAGTCAAAACCCTAAAAATGACCATTTTTCCCTTTTGGTGATCTGATCAAATTTCTTGTGGAATTGTGATCCAAACTTGATCAAATGGTTCATATGAGTTCATAATGTTGATGTGGGTCAAATTTCATGAGGTTTGATTGTCAATTGGCCACACTTGACTTTTTCCCCAATATAGCTGATTTCTAGGTCAACTGTCTAATTGACTGGGTAAAGATTTGAATCAAGGCTTGAAACTTGGTATGGGCAAACTTGTGAACCCAACATTAAGCATGAAAGTCAATTTTGGTATTATAGGTCAAAATATCCTTGTGCAAACTCAAACCCTAATTTGGGTTAACAGTGCAAGGAGGGGTCTTGAGCAGAGCAAACCCTAGCTTAATCCTGAATTTCGAGAGTCTTGTGATGAGAAAGTGTTGATGAGATGAGAGGGAAAATTTTGGGGTACAACACAACCCATCAAGGTAAGTTCTAAACTTAGTTAATTTATTGTTTTGTCAAAGCTTTAGGGGTTGCATGTGAATGGTTTTATGTTGTTCAAACTTAGGGTGAAAATAGATGAATTGTTCTTGTTGAAATTGTACATGGTTAGGTTAGAATTTTGAATTGTTAGGTTTAGGTAGTTGTTGTTATTGCATAATAGGTAGTTTTTATTTGATTAATTAAAACCCACTGTGTTAGGAAGATGATTATGGGTGTGGGAATGTATTTTTGTGGAACTGCTTCCATGATAGAAATAAAGTTGAGATTCGTACGTTTAGCAGGCACACTAAGCGGGCTCAATCCGGCTTAGCGTGACCTGCTGGTAATTGAATTTTTTTCTTTTTCATTTATGTTCTGGCTGTGATGTTATGATGATTTATCAGGGTTTTTGGGAATTTTTGAGAGATTAGAATATTTTTGATGGGTTTTTCCTTGTTTTTCTTTGTGTTATTTTCAGATGAATTCAAGGGCAAGCCAAGGTAAACTTTCTCGCTTCACTGTTGGATCCTCATCTCATTCTCGACAAAGTGTAGAAGCAGGGCATGTTGGGTTTGACAACCCCCATTTCACCAGACCTCTTTAACAAGCTCGGTTCTATAACTTGGATGAGCGATAATTCTGGGCTGAAAAGATTTTCACATTGAATCCTCAAGGGGCTTATAGGTACTTTGTGGAAGATATGGAGAAATGAGAGTGGGGTGTCTTGTTATCTCTCTCCACCTAGCTGAATTTTGACATCGTCCGAGAGTTCTATGCTAACGCGATGCCAATGGAAGGTGTCTGTTACACATATTATTCCTTTGTGCGGGGCAGAGTCGTGCATTTTGATAATAATGCAAATAGTCAATACTTGGGAAATCCTCTCACTCTTCCAAGGGGTGAATTTTGTGCTTATTAGAAAAGAGTGGCAAGTAAGAAATAGATATTGGATTTAGTTGGTGAAACTTTATCTCTTACTCCTAATCATGGTTTTATTTTCAATGCTTCCAACCATCCCGTGAACTTCAAAAGAGGATACATGAATACAAAGGCACAATTGTATGCAACTCTTTTGCTTTACAATATTAATCCTAGGAGTCACACTTTTACTATTCCTGTTGACACGGGTTGCCTTTTGTACTACATGACTAAGGGTCTGAAAATTGATGTGGCTCAGCTTATATCTAATGAGATTCGAAAAATAGCAATGAGTGGCCTTAATCATGGTAATAATACCGCGATGACACTTGGATTTCTGGGTCTTATTACGGAGCTTTGTAGGAAAGTGTGGGTTGACATTCTCGATGTGTCCACCAAGGTGATTAGTAGTGTTGTCCATGAGGACTATGTTGTTCGACATTGTGTGCGGAAGTTGACCGGTGAGGTAGCCCCTCAACCTCATGCACATGCTTCTACGGCGGGTCCGGTTCGGTATTATGAGCAACAAGAATGCGTTTACAACTGGAAGATGATGAACGCTCAGATGAGAGATTCTTTCTTCATTCATGAGTCTATACAGATGTTGTATCGTTATCAGATTGCACTGGAGGAGGTTCTGACTTTTCCGACTCAGGAGGAATTTTCAGCTTAATCAAATTATCCTGAGGACATGTCGTTCTTCCGTGAAGGGGAAGCAGCTGGTGATGCGGGTAGTGATGAGAATCAAGAAGATAAAGAGCCTGAGGTGAGCAGTGACGAGTTGAGCAGTTGACTTGGCATTGGGATTTGTTTGCTTTGATAATATTATTTTTATATTTTTATGTTTTTATTAAGTATTATGTTTTTAATTTTCAGACAATTATGTTGATGTTGTTCCATCCTTTTAAGGATGATATTTTTTGTTGTGTATTATGGTAGTACTTTGGTTCCATCCTTTAAAGGATGTGTGTTGATACTTTTAGAGGCATTTTATGCCATGAATGCTTTTGGTACACCACTTTGGGTTGTTTTTGAATTTTAACTTTAATACATTATATTAGTAAGTTTCAATTGTGTATAGAGTTGGTTAATTTGTTTTAGAAAGAAGAAAAGGCTTGAAGTTTTGTTCCTAAGTTTGAAAATTTTGAAGGAACTAAGAGAACTTGTCAAAATGTGGTTCAACTTGCAATTGAGTGGTGATGATATGAATTGAAATATAGAAACAACTTCAAGATACATGTTTATTGCTTTATAAGTTAAGCATAAATATGAAACTTGTGGTTTGTGCATAATATCATACCTTTAATTGTCTACAATAATTGTCAATTATGAATTAATTTAGAACTTATCCTTGTGTGAGGTGGCTTTCCATTATGCACTAAAATGTGGGAAACCAACATTCTTGTTAACTCAATCTTATTATGTTTAATCATACATGTGTGTTGATGTGTGAAAGTTAGAAAATGATCAAAGGAATTTCTTGTTTTATTTTAAGAAAAACCACTTGAACCAAATGAATAATCAATCTACCTTGAGAGTGAGTGATCACTTATTAACCTCAATTGAGTCTTTCTATCAAGATCCTTGTGATAATTGAATTGTGTAAATATTGTAATTGAATAACAAATTCATCATTATGTTTTGAGTAAGGATCTTGATTTTTGTTCGAGAAATTTTTGAATCCTCAACCTCAATGTGGTTGCTTTTATTTTTCCTTTGCCTTAGTTGTATGGGAACATTCTTGCTACTATGTTGGGTTCTGTTCAAAGTTGGGGAGAAAGATGTAGGTTGTTTTTTGAGAAAGAAAAAGTGGTTAAAAGAAAAAGAAAAGAGAAAGTGAACAAAAATGATTGAGATAAAGAATCAATGAATTTGAGGTCTTAAATTGTGCCAGCAAAAGAGCTCAAGGTTGTATGTTTTAGCAAAGAAAAGAATACAAGAGGGGTAAAACATTTTGAATTGTCAAATGGTGTGAAAATTGAATATTCTCATGCATTAGGCAATTCAGTTTCAATTACCTTTAGAAAAATCCATTTCTTGTAACTAAGAAAAATTACAACCCTTTCAATGCCTTGTGATTCTTGCTTGACGCATTTGATGCTTTGTGTGTGATGAATGCATGATTTGATCCGGATGTTTGCATGATTTTTGGATGAGTGAAAAAACCCTTTTGTTGTTTCTCATCCATTGATGAGATTGTGTTTATGTGTGATTTATTTTTGAGTTGTATTGTTTTGGAAATTTTGATATGTATTTTGCACTTAACCATTGTTTCATGCTTATGGTTTGACTTAGTTAGTGGTAAGTATTATCTTGTTTGTTCTTGTTAATTTGAACCATAAAATTGTCTTGTACTAACCTTGTTGTTTTGTAATTTTGTAGTTTATCTTGGTTTCCTTTTGGTTGGAGAATGTTTTTTAGGGACAAACAAAATGCTAATTTGGGGAGAGTTATGAGGGACCAAAGTATTGATATATTTGTAGATGATTTTGTGGTCCTTTGCCTTCTATTTAGATAATTAGTAGTATTAAAATTTTTAAATTGTTGTAAATAAGAAATTATACAGTTTATGCGGTAAATTACTTTGTTTGCATAGTTTTATGCTCACTTTGTAGGTTTTGATGTTGGTCATTGGAGCTTTGGGAAAGCTAGATCCAAGATTAGGTGCAACAAGCCAAAAATTGGAGTTTGGTTCAGACTTGTGCGCTAAGCGCGCTTTGAGACTTTTTATGTTTGGCAGAATGGTATTTCTTGAAAATTCACTTACAACTGACTATCCTAGATCCTCCACGTTTCTCGATCAAATCCCAAGTATGGTTATCATGAAGAGATTTCATCTCATCATTCATGGCTTTTAGTCATTCAATGTTTTTTTGACTCCTCATAACTTCCTTGTAATCTCTAGGTTATTCATCAAGTATCTCACTTGTAGAGATTAAATCAAACTATATGAGATATGCATAACCAAGTCTCTAAGGTGGCTTAATGACTCTTCTCGATCTGTCTCTTGCCAGCAAGTAGTCATCAACAGTTTCCTCAACTTCTTCAGCATCATGTGCTTCTTCCTTGACCTCATCTATATTATGCAATTCAACATCAATATGTTCCACCTCAACAGGAATATCTTCTCATTCCAGCTTTTCTTAAGAGATTTCTGCATTTTGACCAGCGTCATTAGTTTTCTTGAATGAAATTTCAGCTTCATTGAAAATTACATATCTACTATTATACACCTCTAGTGACTTGACTATAGGAAACACAACCTATAAGCTTTGACTCCTTTAGGGTATCCAAGAAACGTACATCTCAGAGCTCTAGGTTCGACCTTGTCTTGCTTAATGTAAGCATGGGAACACAACTAAACACTCTAAGTTTGTCGAGATCTGGTGGATGACCCGACCACACTTCTCCAAGTGTATTCATCCCCATGGTAATCAAGGGAAACCTATTTATAAGGTATTCTGCAGTCACAACAGCCTAAACCCAAAATGTAACACCCCAAATTTATAATTATTTATTTAATTTATTAATTGTAAATTATTGATGATTATGTGTATGATGTATGTGCGGTTTGTTGTTGTGTAGTTGTGGATTAAGGTGATAATTATAAGTATTTAGATTTAAATAATTGATTTTATATTAATTAGATCTATAATAGTAATGATTAAATAGGATAATTAGTTGCGTAGAGGTGTTAAAAGCATGATGGTAATATATGATGATAAGTGAAGGCATAAAGGGAAAAGCATAAAAAGGATCCAAGGGGTAAAAATAGAAAATAAAGGAATTGATATTATTCCATATGAACGTGTAATTTGGGGAAAACGCAAAGAGAGGCTAGGGCTTACAGAGAACCAAGAAGAGGATTATGTAGAATGCGAAGAAAAGGATCAATTGTTAAGAATTCGAGGCAAGGGGTGTAATCTAATATATTATGATTGATATGGAGTTAAGATGGATGTAGGGTTTTGTTTGTTTGATGACTTGATATAAATCATGATGAAATTGTTGATTGATGATGTATTTTTGAGGTTAATATGTCATGATTTGATGCTTATGATGTATACTATGATGTGCTTTCATGTTAGTGTGTGATATATGAAGATTATTACGCATTGGATGGAATTTAGTACTGAAATCATAACTAGTATGAGGTTGAGACAAAGCAGAATGGCAACTGAGATACTGCTATTTCGAAAGCGTCACCAAGCGAGCCAGTGGTGATCAAGGGACGAGTTGGTTGCCTAAGTGTCTCCGGGCGAGCCAGTTGGCAAGCAGGAAGGTGGAAAAGCAAGCTCTTGGAAAATGTATGGGGTGGAACTCGTCGGTGGAGCTTTGTCGAGGGAGTGAAGCAGTAAGGACCCTATCATCGGGAAAGAATCAGGCGAGGAGGTGGCGAGCAGAGCGTTACCAGGGCGTCAGGCAAGGAAGTGGTGAGCAGTATAGAAGTATTGTTCAACATACCATAACTTGAGTTTCACGAATCCATTTGATGCACCATTTAAAGTATCGAGAAGCTGGTGTGCTGAACTTTAATATGATGAAATAATATAAGTTAATTGATGCATTATTCTTGTGCCTATGTGTTAATGAGATTGAATTATTATATGTTTTCTATGTTGTGATGTTCTATTTTAATGATGAGTATGGTGTTGCTATGAAGTGTTATGAAGTTTCTATGACATTCTTGTGATGTATTTGATGTTACCTATGATGTTGTTTTGATGATGTGCATGTTTAATATGTTTACATGCTATGTGAAGATGATTATGTGAATGATGAAGCACTTGACTAGCTGTGGTAGAATTTTATATGATGTTGTTGTACATCATGCATTTATAGCATTTTTATACGGTGATCCGCTTGTTACGAGCCTCAATCCCATTGTGTGGATTGAGTGTGTTTGTGATGTGCTCCAGTTCCAAGATGGAATTAATCCTGTGGTGGGGATCGTTAGAGGGTGATGAACCAGGTGTTCATAAATTTTGGTACCACATGCATTGAGTCAGTATTGTGCATTAACATTATGAGACATTGCATGATTTTATTGATGAGTTGATATGATGATAATTGTGAACTATGTAAGTAAATGATAATTTTTATGATGAAAGATGTCTAAGTTCTATTGTAATGTATCTATGAGTAAGACATGTTGATGAATAATATGTGTTATTATATGATAATATGTTTATAACTACTAATCTTTTCCTTATATATTTTATAATGAATTGTGATTACCGTTAAGAACCAAAATGCTGATATATTTGTAGATAATTTTGTGGTCCTTTGCACTCTATTTTGATAATTAGTAGTATTTAAGTTTGTAAATTTTTGTAAATAATCAATTATATAGTTTATGTGTAAATTAATTTATTTAGTTAGTTTTATGCTCATATTGTAGGTTTTGATGTTGGTCATTGGAGCAAATGAGCCTTGGGCAAGCTAGAGCCAAGATTGAGGTGCAACAAGTCAAAAATTGGAGTTTGGTTCAGGCTTGCTCCCTAAGCACATTTTGAAGCATGCTTTGAGACTTTTTACATTTGGCAGAATGGTATCTTTTGGCTCTCTAAACAGCGTCATCCTGCTTAGTGCGGTCCACTAAATCCGAAACAAATATTTTTGCTGAGCCTGCTTAGCGCGCTCATGCCGCTTAACGGGACTCACTTTTTGGGCACTTGTATAAATAGCATTTTTGTGATATTTTAAGGAACCAAATATCATCATTTGCATAAATCTTTGATACTTTCTACTTTATGTTCATCACACTTTCTAATTTACTTGTTGATCAAGATACCATGGTGTTGGGTTGGTAAATCCCTCTTTATGTCAAGATTAGAGGTAGATAATCTTGATCTTTGTATGTATTTATCTTGATATTTTATATGTGAACATGTTGATGATAAATATATGGTGAAAACTCTTGTTTTATGGTTTATCTTTGAGTTGATCATTATTGAGAAGTCTGTTCACCTCTTGACCTAGGTTTTCACCTATCAATAAACAATTTCTAGACATAGTTTTGTAAGTTGATATTCACTAATATTAAGCTTTTAAAGTTATCAAATTGATAGTTAGGTAGAGCGATCATCTAAGGATCAATTTAATAAAACTCATAATTTTTTTTATAGATGAAACATATTGAGAGGATATGTGATTATATTTCTTGTTAATAAGTTCACATACTTTATTGAGAAAATATGCCTGAAGTAGATTATCGAGTCCTAATTTTCACACGTTTTTTACCAATTGTTTAAAACCAAAACTCTATCTTACCAATACTTGATACTTTGCATGAAATCGAAACATTCAGTTACTAAAATCAAAACCAAACCCTTTTAAGAGACTTAAGCTTAAAGAAATTATAATTGTAGAATGGTGGTGATATCACACCAATCTCTGTGGAAAATGATAATTTAAATACTTTCCATGTAAAGTGTTTTCAACAATTACTCGCCCTTTCTATTTAAATGTTGCCTTCACGTGGGTAATACACAGGTGATCAGGAGTAGTTCGTAGAAGCTTTGAGGATAGATTTAGAGTATTTTATTAGTTTGCGTCATTATAAGGTGTCTTTCTCTGAAATGTATAATCGGGTTGGGAATGCTATGTTTTGCGAATGACGTTGCTTTGTTAATATGTTTTTATGAGAATTTTTAGATGTTAAATTGGTTTTAATTATACCTTTGATGAGATGATAATACAAAACTTTTGGAAGATGAATTAATTTCACTATATGACTATGATATCCATTGCGAAGTTTTCATTGATTTGTTGATGTTATAAGAAATAAATTGATGTTATAAGATATTGTAACCCGTGTTACAAAGAAAGATTATTATCATGATATTTTCTATGAAGTGTGACACCCTTGAATGGTGATGATAACTGAAGTATTATTAATTTATTTGTTATTTAATTATGTGTTTTAGACGGGTGTTACATTAGTGGTATTAGAGCAGGTTGGTCTGTCCGACCAAGATTTTATACGATGTTTGTGTCCTAGTGATCGATTTGTGTGTAAACACAATCGATGTTTCATTCCTATAATGATGTTTTCCTATATGTAGAGAGAAATGGCTAGAGGAAGAAATGATGGTACAATTGCTGAGGCTTTGGAGTCATTGGATCAGGAAATGACCCAAAATTAACATAATCCCCATAATGCTGGAGGGAATGATGAGTTACGTGTTTTGGAAAGGTTTCAGGGAAACAATTCACCATTATTTAAGGGAACACATGTTCATGATGGTGTACAGGTATGGCTTAGGAAGATCGAGATGATCTTCAGAGTGATGGCTTGCTCTGAGGAGCCGAAGGTGTAATTTTGTACCCACATGTTGGAAGTGGAGGCTGAAGACTGGTGGGATAACGCACACCATAGGATGGAGATTTTGGGTTCTGAGGTCACTTGGGCTGTTTTTAGAGCTTCATTTTTGGAAAAATACTTTCCTGGAGATGTGTGTGGAAAGAAAGAGATTGAATTCCTTGAGCCGAAGTAGGGGAATTTAACTGTTGTCGAGTATGCTACCAGGCGTGAAAAGTTGGTGAAAGTTTCATCGGCATTATAATAATATGGTAGCTGAGGCATCTAAGTGTATCAAATTTGAGAGTGGGTTGCGTCTTGAGATTAAGCAGGGAATTGGATATCAGGAGATTCATCCGTTAAGGCAACCCGAGAAAATAAATCTCTCAAACAAACAAATGAAGTCGCCATCAGACATTTATTTATCCCATATGAAGGGAAAGGAAAATATCAAAGAAAACCTGGAGAGGATGAAATCAAGGTCTTGCGACCAAAAGATCAGGTAAGGGAGTCGATTATGAAAGTGGAAGGTATTAGCACCCCTCACGTTTGTGGTACTCCATGGGATCCACTCTTGTTGTTCTAATAAAAGGGTGTGTTTAAATCTAAATGCTAATTAAGCTAACGGGGAAAATGCATGTATGCAAAGTTTATAGACAAAGAAAAAAGGTTTTATTACACCGTCCATGCAATGGGGATCAAGGAACTCGTAGTTCACCTCAAAAGTTTTGGTTTGTTGCATGTTTTTTTATAGATAATGCCGCATTCGCATCCTTACTGTTATGATTACCATTCATGCTTGGTGTTGTAGTTCGTAAAGAGACTCATGCTCGGCCCCTCGCACACTTTGCATTTCCTAGTTGTTCGAATTTGAAACAACCGATCCTTATTGAAAAGGTTTTAAAAGAAAAAGGTCCAAAGACAAAAAGAGTTTGCATTGTTTGGTATTTTTTACCTTGAAAAAGGGTTTAATAATGTTAGCATATTTTGAAGTTTGAACAAAGAAAAAGAGAGTTTTAGTCTTAAGAATTCCAAAGGGGAATGAAAAGTCTAAGGGAGACTAATAATCCTAAAATTTTCATGCAATAATGGTCCTAAAGTTTGGATAACAAAGGGAAATCTCTACCTAAGTTAGCATGCATAGGTTACAACCTAATATCCAACTTGAACCGAAAACGAAACAAGCAATCCTAAGGGAACATGCATAGATCACGACCTAATGTCCAACTTGAATTAAAAACGAAACAAGAAATCCTAAGGGAACATGCAAATGTCTAAAGAAAAGCACAAACACAAGTGCAATCAAACCAAGTCGAACCAACACCAAAACAAAGATCAAGTGCAAGCTAGCAACAAACAAAGAATCCAATGGATTTCAAAGTGCGAGTAAGGAACTATTTCCACTTGAAATGCTTAAGCACCAATATCGAGTAATAACTTGGAGCATCAACATTTAAAGAAACGTGAGCTAACATCGTCGAAACGAATAACAAAGTGTGGGGGTTTGCTATGAAACCCTTTCCACTTTATTTGACTTAATGGACAAGAATAAGCATGGTACAAAACATCAAAGTATGACGCGAGCTAAGAACGACACTGACTAGAAAGTGTGGGGGTTGATTGCGAGCCCTTTGTTCCACTTATTGACTCGATAGCAAGCACAAAGTAAAATGGGAGGGTAATTGCCTTCTTTGAGGACTTTTGCACACAAACAAACACAAACATTACCTATTTTGAGGACTTTAAACACACACAAACATGGCCTTATTTGAGGACTTTAAACAAAATTTCCCACCTAAAGTAGGAACTCCAAATCATGTATCTTTATTCCTTATTCTCATGGAAAGGAAAAGAAAATATAATGCAGAATCAAAATAGAATCAGAAACAATACAAAAAGAACCATAAGTCCATGGCAAAGCAATATGAAAGCAAAATAAACCCGACGGCCTTCGTGCAAGCTAGCATCAACAAACAAAATAGTTAGAGTCGGGTGCTCGGAATAGGCACCAAAGCATCGATAATATGAAAATAAATCATATGTGAAGTGTGTATCAGACACATCCTCACAACATTAATAAACCTGCACGAAAATACACATCCAGACATAAACATAAACAATGTATATATCTCATAGAATGAGAATCAAGCGCGTCAGAAGCAAACTCGAATCCATAAAGAAAGTGAAATAAAATGCTTTTTCAATCGAATAACCAAGAATTAATTAGACGATTGAAATCTCTCTTGAAATGCCTTGCACAAGTCTACAAAAGAGTTAGAAATAACAAGGAGGCATAAACGGAATCAAGTATTCATATCACAAATTAAATCAAGATCGAATCATGAAGGAATAAGATGCAAACATGCATTGGAACATTAAAATGAATTTGGGAAGCAACACATTAACACATAAAAGTGCACAAAAATTCAGAATAAACAACCGAATTTGGTACCGGTATCAACAAAATATGCTAACAAGCTCAAACATGCATTAATTTGGAATTAAATCCACAACTAAGCACCACTTACAATCTCTGGGGAGAAACACTGCACCTTACGAAGTGCTTAAAATGTCGGCTTAAAAATAACCAAATTTGATACCAGTATCAACCAAATATGCTAACAAGCTCAAGTATGCATTAATTATGAATTAAATCACAATGTAGATACAAAACCATTTTCTGGACAACATGTAATTACCAAATGAACTGCATAAAAAGTTGAATTAAAATCGAACAAAATTGATACGGTATCAAACAATTATCAACACAAAGCCACTTATGCATCGAACAACCATTAAAACTCAATTTGAAACACATTTGTGAGCTCCAGGCAGCCATGACATATGTATCGATGCTTGCTAAAAATCAGTTTGAAAATAATGTTTCAAGGAACAAAAGGTAAGCGTCAATACATGAGAAATCAATTGGAATTTACAAATAATTTGTATCAAAGAAATCGATACCGGTAGCAACTATTCCAAGTATCAAAACTGAAATTATCTATGTGTCAAAGAAAAGTAAACACTTCAAAATTTGATTCTGATTCATGATTTTAAACAAATTTCAACAAGTATCAAATCAGAAACAAATTATGATGCGTAAATCACATCACAATTGAAGAATTAATTTCGACGCGTAATTCTCAACAATTAACAACGATTAAATCAACTGATTCCACATTTATTCATCATCAAGCTTCAATAATCAATTAGATCTAAAACAATTCAAATTAAGCTCAATTCACATAATCACTTATTTCAAAACTCACAAACATCATCAACATAAATAAATCAAGATCCAAAATTAATTCAAGAATTCAATTCATGCAAAGATTCAAAAATTCAATTAATTCCACCGATTAAATCGTATAAAAAAATTAGATTGAGCAAGGAATAGTTATCGAAATTGAATCAGAAGCTTGGATCAGAAGAAGAACAGAGGGAGTATCATGGCCGACTTGTTGGCGCGCGAAGGAGAGATCGATGGTGGGAGCTCTGGGCAGAAGAGAGGGACAAGAGCGGAGGGAGAAGTCGAGATGAAGGTCGGCCGATTGGTGTTCTGGACGGTGGGAGGAGGTGAAGTCGATCGGTGTTACTCAGTGAGGAGGGAGAGAGATTGACGAGAGTGAGGAGGAGAAGAGAGATCTTGAGAGTTTTGGCTTCTTGTTCTTGAGAGAGAAGAGAGAATACATAGCTTTTTGAGAGAGTTTTGTGTAGAATGGCAAAAAGTGATTATGAAATTGAATGGAAATAATTTATAGAAGTGAGCTAAGACCATGACAAATGGTAAAAAAAAATGAAAATTCCCTTATTTTTTGTGCATAATGCAAAATTTTCAGCTTTTATCGGTGTACGGTGCAAGAACATACCACAAGCTCATCACTTTCGGTGCATAATCCTGACGTGTAACCTGAAACAAAAACATCGATGATAAAACTTGTGACACAGTGCTAAAAAAATCGCCCAATACGATATAAATCGAGAATGTTATGATTTTCGTAATAGAGAGAAACTTGGGATAGAAAACTGTCTGTCCAGATTTTTCAGCTTATTTCGGTGTTAAACTCTGGAAACAAGCCAAAAACCGAAGTCTTTTAAGCTAAATCCGAACTCGGGCCCTGAAGCAAAATTGTAGTTAACAAAATTTTTGACACCTCTCTGAAAGAACCGTCTCGATATAATGAAAATCGAGAAATTTATAATTTTTGCAATATTGCACGATAGTTGACCAGAAATCCGCTTCAGCATGGGATTTTCACCATATTTTTGCAATTTCAGGGATCTTGTTCATAAAATTGGCTCCTGACCTAAACATGTGAAATGAAGAGGATGTCAAGATGAATCCAACTCCCAAAGACCCACTGAAAAATAATTTTCCAGTTAGAAGTTATGAATTTTTGAACATCCGATAAACAGTGGATCAACGCACTGTTTCAGTGTACCAGTCTAAGATAATTTGAATTTTTGGAAGTCTTCCTCACCGAATCAGCTTTTGACACAAACATAAAAAATTGAGAAAATAACAAGCTGGTTTAAATGCTCTATTAAACACTCAAAAGTGATTTACTTGTCAAAATTTACGAATTTTTGAATGTCCAAACAAAAAATTTACCAACAAATCCACTGTATAACATGATTTCAAGTATTTGCGCTTTTAAAGATCTTCCTTACAAAATTAGCCTTTGAATTGAACAAATGATTTGGAGAAGATAACAAGACGGTTCTAATGCCTGAAGAACAATTCATAAAACATTTTCCAGTCAGAAGTTACAAATTTTAACCTCAAACCGCAAAATGCTGATTTTCGACTTGAATTATCTCGAATCAACTGAAACACATGACTTTCTCTGCAATTCAAAGCGTGATGGAACACATAAGAGCATATCATGATGATGACTTCATGTCTCACTAATTTAGAAGTTCAGAAAAATATGCGGAGCACACGTTAATCTTGAAAACCCTGAGTTTCTGCTTTGTATCACTTGACGAATAATTGTCTTCTGTTAGCTTGGTGAAAATAAATGCTTTGATCCCGTGAAAATGGAAGCGATAATATGTGTGCATGAATATGTAAAAGAAAAAAAAGCCAATTAGGGTTAAAACGAAGAGGACAAATTTTGGGGTACAACAACTGTAAGTGTTTGTTGGCAGCAATTTTGGTAAAACAATGACTTGATAATATTTTGCTAAATGTCTTGACATTTGAAGCAAAATGTTTTGAATGATATCAATAAAGATGTCTTGACATCTTCTTCCTGAGCTGAATGCAACTACATATCTGTCTAAGTTTTCTGTTTCTTGTTTTTATGCACGCCATTTTTCAGGATTTGTGACTCATAGCTTGTGAAAAATATGGAGGAATATTTTTAAATTTTAATTATCCTTATGGATTATATCTTGGATTATTTTCATGGAAATATTCAAAAGATCGGAATATTTATTTTTCAGCCCAAGCCCATTGCTCGCCTTTATAAGGACTTGCTTCCTTATTCAAAAAACTGTAACTTTTGAAGAAGAATATGTTCTTTCTGTTTTAGAAGTTTAAGCCGTTTTAATTATAATACACTCTAAGTATTGGTTTAATACTTGAGTTGTTATTTGAGTTGTTAATTATGGACCATTCATAAGCTTTTAAGTATTAAATGATTGAAGTCTTTAAAACTTAGTATTTCTGTTGTTCTTCACTGTTAGTGATTGAAGGGATTTAAGGAGGGCCTCATACCTAGGTGTGTCTTAGGTAGAAGTATAGCACAGGTAGTGATTAAGTGATTAGATGGTAAACTGGTTATTTACTGAGGGTCTATGAATTGATACTATTTAGTGGACATGTCCCTGACTTAGTAGCCCCCGGTGTAGGTGTTTTTATACACTGAACTGGGTGAACAATCCTTTGTGTTTTTACTGCTTTTATTATTGTTGCACTTTACATTATCCTCAGATATTTGTGTCATGACATATCCTTCGACATCACATATCGGATACAAGATTTTCAATTGGTATTAGAGAAGGCATCCTGCTCTATATCTGGGTTAGGTCTAGGGAAGATACATTCTGGTACTATGGACAAGGAAGGGGGATTTGTGAACAGACCACCCATTCTGGATGGAAGTAATTATGACTATTGTAAACCACGCATGGTGGCCTTTTTAAAGTCTCTGGACAACAGAGCTTGGAAAGCTGTCTTAAAAGGATGGAAACATCCTGCCAAATTGGGAGAAAATGGAGAACCTAATTTTGAGTTAAAACCAGAAGAAGATTGGTCTAAAGAAGAAGATGAAATTGCTCTTGGAAATTCTAAATCCTTGAATGCTTTATTCAATGGAATTGACAAGAACATTTTCAGATTAGTGAACACATGCGAAGTAGCTAAAGATGCAGGGGAATTCTCCAATCTACTCATGAAGGCACATCAAAAGTTAAGATGCCAAGACTTCAGTTGCTCACCACAAAATTTGAGAATTTGATAATGAAAGATGATGAAAGTATTAATGACTTCCATATGAACATTCTTGGGATTGCTAATGCATCCAGTGCTTTAGGAGAGAAAATACCTGAAGACAAATTGGTGAGAAAGATGCTCAGGTCTCTTCCCAGGAGATTTGATATGAAAGTGACTGCTATAGAAGAAGCTCAATACATTGACAAAATGAAAGTGGGTGAACTTGTTGGATCCCTTTTGACATTTGAATTAAGCATCAATGAAAGATCTGAAAAGAAGAACAAAAGCATAACCTTTTTATCAAATGCTGAAGATGAAAAGGAGGACTGTGATCTGGATGGAGGAATATCAAATGCCTTAGTTATGCTTGGAAGAAAGTTTAACAAAGTGATAAAAAGAATGGATAGGAACCCAAGATCAAATGTCAAGGACATATCATCTGACATCCATAAGTCAAATGAGTTTGGAATAAAAAGGGATGAAGAAAAATACACTCAAGGGAAGGGAATACAATGTCATGAATGTGAAGGCTTTGGTCACA
Organism: Vicia faba; assembly: GCA_948472305.1. NCBI lineage: Eukaryota > Viridiplantae > Streptophyta > Magnoliopsida > Fabales > Fabaceae > Vicia > Vicia faba. The sequence goes on along the minus strand of OX451738.1, from coordinate 399,620,893 downwards.
TTAGAGATGAATGTCCCACATGTCTTAAGAAACAGAAGAAGAATCTATCTGTTACTTGGTCTGAAGAGGACTCAGAGAGTGATCTTGAAGAATCTTCCAAGCATGTTAAAGCATTGACAGATAAATATGTCTCTGATGAACAGTCTAGTGATGGGGAACTAACCTTTGATGAGTTAGATGCTTCATACAAAGAATTATACCTTAGAAGTGTAAAAGTGTGCAAGAAGGGGAGAAACAAAAAGTCCTCATAACTCAGCTGAAGGCAGAAAGGGAAGAGCATATGAAAACTATTTCTAATCTGGAAAGTGAAGTGACTTCTATGAATTCAAATCTTGATAAAATCGTCAAATCTCTCAAGATGTTAAATAATGGGCCTGACACATTAGATGAAATTCTTTAAGTAGGAAGAGTGACAAGAGACAAGAGTGGCCTAGGGTCTAATGAGAAAAAGGAACATAATTTAGAAGAACCTTCCTTAGATTCCACTCATGCCAAGTCTAAACCTAAGATGTCTAATCAAATGTCTAGACATAATGGCAAACGTCATGTTAAGAAAAATGTTAACCACATCAAAGAGGAATCTCAGCCCTGGAGATGTCATCACTGTGGAAGGCTTGGTCATATAAGACCTTTCTGTTTCAAGTTGTATGGGTATCCTAAAACCACTCCTCTTTCCAAAACTGATCAGATCCACCAAAATAACAAAAAGAAGAAACAATGGGTTCCCAAGTCTAATGTTGCTAGTTCCATAGCTCATACCTCTCTCAGGGTATCAACCAAAAATGATTGGTACTTTGATAGTGGTTGTTCTAGACACGTGACATGTGTCAAGAATCTGTTGGTAGATATCAAATCTCATTCCACCAGTTATGTGACTTTTGGGGATGGAGACAAAGGTGAAATCAAAGGAGTTGGAAAGTTGGAATGTTCAGGAGTCCCTAAGCTTGATAATGTGTTACTTGTTAAAGGGTTAACAACTAACCTGATAAGTATGAGCCAATTTTGTGATCAAGGATTCAAAGTTAACTTCACCAAGAAAGAATGTCTTGTTTGCAATGAAAATAATGAAGTTATTATGAAAGGAATCAGATTTAAAGAGAACTGTTATTTATGGATTCCCCAAGAATTGAAATTCTCCTCAACATGTGTTTTAGCCAAAGAAAATAAAGTTAAACCATGGCATCAAAAATTGGGACACTTGCATCTGAAAGGAATGAAAAGAATTATATTTGAAGAAGCTGTGAGAGGGATTCCTAAGCTCAAGATAGAAGAAGGAAGAGTATATGGTGACTACCAGATTGGAAAGCAAACTAAGATGTCACATCAGAAGATCCAACATCTTACTACATAAAAAGTTTTGGAACTTCTTCACATGGACTTGATGGGACCTATGCATGTTGAAAGTCTTGGTTGAAATAAGTATGCCTATGTTGTTGTAGATGATTTCTCTAGGTACACATGGATAAGTTTTATCAGAGAAAAATTAGAAAATTTTGAAGTATTTAAAGATCTCTGTCAAAAACTTCAAAGGGAAAAAGATAGTCATGTCATCAGAATCAGAAGTGATAATGGAAAGGAATTTGAGAAAAATAAATTTGTTGACTTTTTCTCTTCTGAAGGAATCAATCATGAATTCTCTTCTCCCATTACTCCTCAACAAAATGGGATTGTGGAACTTAAAAATAGAACCCTTCAAAAATCTGCCAGAGCAATGATTCATGCTAAAAGGTTACCTTACAACTTTTTGGCTGAAGCTATGAATATTGTGTGCTATATCCATAACAAAACCACTCTAAGGAAAGGAACTTCAGCCACCTTGTATGAAATATGGAGGGGAAGAAAACCATTTGTCAAATACTTTCATGTTTTTAGAAGTAAATGTTACATCTTAGCTAATCGTGAACAAAGGAGGATGATGGATCCCAAGAGTGATGAAGGAATATTCCTAGGCTACTCTACAAATAACATAGCTTACACAGTCTTTAACTCCAGAACTAAGGTTATGATGGAATCCATAAATGTTATTATTGGTGATAAAGGACAAAATGATGAAGAAGATGTCTTAGAAGATGTTGGAACATCTTTATCTGATATTCCAACAAAATCCAATGACAAAATTATTGATTCTAATCTCCCTCAAGAAGACCCTAAGCCTAGTCATCTCAATAAAGGGCCTTCAATTAGAACTCAAAAAGATCATGCTAAGGAGCTTATCATAGAGATCTAAATAAAGGAGTTACTACCAGATCAAGAGAAGGGATATCAAACTCTTGCTTTATGTCGAAAATTGAGCCTAAAAGTGTTAAAGAGGCCCTAACTGATGAGTCCTGGATTAATGTTATGCAGGAAGAGCTAGAATAATTCAGCAGAAATGAATTTTGGGATTTAGTTCCAAGACCTGAAGGGACAAATGTGATTCGCACTAAATGGGTGTACAAGAATAAATCTGATGAAAAAGGGGTGGTCACTAGAAATAAGGCAAGGTTATTTGCACAAGGATACACTCAAATTAAAAGAGTTTATGTTGATGAAACCTTTGCTCCTATGGGAGTTACATGCATACTGAAATTTAAATTGTTTCAAATGGATGTAAAGAGTACCTTCTTAAATGGATATCTGAATGAAGAACTTTATTTGGAACAACCTAATGGATTTGTTGATCCAAGTTTTCCTAAACATGTGTACAAACTAAAGGAATCTCTGTATGGATTATAGCAGGCTCCAAGAGCTTGGTATGAGAGATTGACAGAATTTCTTGGTGATAATGGATATAGGAAAGGTGGCATAGACAAAACTCTTTTTGTCAAGGAAGAAGAAGGGAAGATAATGATTGCATAGAACTATGTTGATGAAATTGTATTTGGTGGGATGTCAAATGATATGGTTCAACATTTTGTCAAAAAAATGCAGTCAGAATTTGAGATGAGCCTTGTTGGTGAATTAACGTACTTTCTTGGTTTGCAACTTAAACAAATGGAAGAATCCATATTTTCATCTCAGAGCAAGTATGCTAAGAATATAGTTAAGAAATTTGGGATGGAAAATTCAAGTCACGAAATAACTCCTGCTCCCACACATTTAAAGTTGTCTAAACATGAAAAAGGAGTAAGTGTGGATCAAAGTCTTTACAAAAGTATGATATGCAGTCTTCTATATATCACAGCTAGCAGACCTGACATTGCATTTGTTGTAAGGGTGTGTGCTAGATATCAAGATGATCCTAAAGTTAACCATGCCAACCATGTGAAGAGAATTATTAAATATATGAATGGGACAAGTGACTATGGTATGCTATACTCTCATGGATCCAATTCTTCCTTAATTAGTTATTGTGATGCTGATTGGGCAAGAAGTGTTGATGATAGAAAAATTACATAAGGAGGATGCTTATTTATGGGAAATAATCTCATATCTTGGTTCAGTAAGAATAAAAATTATGTGTCTATGTTCACTACTGAGGCTGAGTATATTGCCGCAGGAAGTAGTTGTTCTCAATTAGTTTGGATGAAACAAATCTTAACAGAATATAATGTCAAACAAGATGTCATGACATTATTGTGTGACAATCTAAGTTCCATAAACATATCAAAAAATACTATTCAACACAGCAGGACCAAACACATTGATATCCATCATCACTTTATAAGAGAGCTTGTTGAAGAAAAGATTGTTGCCTTAGAACATGTAGCCACTAAATTCCAACTGGATGACATTTTCAATAAGGCTTTGGATGCAAATCACTTTGAGAACTTAAGAGGAAAATTAGGGATTTTCTTATATGAGGGTTTGTAGCAATTAAGGGCGTGTGGGAATATCATTATAGTGATATTATATTACTCATGTTTCCAACAAATCAAATTTCAAAAGCAATCATTACAATACTGTCTCAATGTTTTTCCCATACACTATGAAAGAATATCTTTCTACATTCACAAACTCTTCATTCTCCTTTATAGAAAAAGAACCATTGTCATTCTTCATCTCTTTTCTCAAAAATCTTCAAAGATGTCTCAACATCATACGTCGTCTCCCTCAAAATCTGTCAACCATCCTGAGAAACTCTCCCTTGACAGAGTACTTGACGTTACTCCTCTAACAACTATACCACCTCTTGAGAAGAAGGTCAAGAAACCCAGAACGTCACCTGCAAAGTAATCCAAAGATGATAAATGTAATGCTTCTACTGCTACTGATGATAGGACAAAATAAGAGATTGTTAATGTTGATAGAATCATTAGAATGCTAGTAGATAGAGTGTTAAATGAAGGTTTTGTTGTGCATGAGATTTATACCACTATTGCTCGTATGTCTGCTCCCGCTGACAAAGTAAATGACCCTAAAAGTTCTTATGAGTCATCCATCTTCAAGAAAGATGTTGCTAAAAGCAACCTTGACAAGCTTGCTACTTCTGCTCTAAAAGAAGTTGAAGCTGGTGTTGAACAAGATGTTGAGAAGAACTCTCCTGCTATGGAAGATGTTGTTGGCTCCAAAGCTGCAGAAAATCAAAATACTGAGAATATGGTCAATGTTGATGAGCTCTTTGACAATGAGCTCATTTCCAATGTGGGGCCTGGAATTGCTAAAAGGCTCAAATCTAGGAAAGTGAAGAATGTGAATATCACACCCCCTACCTAGACCTTTAAGAAGAAAACTATGTATGGTCCCCCAAAGCCCGAAAGTAAAGTGGTTCCTCCATCTAACAAAAGAAAAGCTAGACCTGATAGCTCCACAAATGATGATGGTGATGCTGTAAAGAGATCCAAAGGTAAGAAGAAAGATGAATTGGTAGAAGAGGATAACTCTGATTATGATGTCGAGGAAGATGTCCAGGACATCTCTCTTGTGAAAAAGTATGCAAGCAAGAAGCTCTCTGTTAGGGTTCCTGATGCTCCTCTTGACAACATTTCCTTCCATTCTGTTAGGAATGCTGAAAAGTGGAATTATGTGTTTCAAAGAAGAATTGCCCTTGAAAGAGAATTGGGAGTTGGTGCTCTGGAATGAAAATAAATTATGGAGCTGATATCTTCTTCTGGATTGATGAAAACTATTACCAGGTTTGCAAAATGCTATAAGACTCTTGTTAAAGAATTTATTGTTAATATTCCTATTGATTTTGCTGATCATAAAAGTAAGGAGCATAGAAAGGTGTTTGTTAGAGGTAGGTGTGTAGAATTTCCCCTGCTATCATCACTTGATTTCTGGATAGGTCTGAAGATGATTATTGTGAGCTGGAAGTAACTGATAATCAAGTGTGCAAAGCCATCACTACTAACCAAGTGGGTGAGTGGTCCATGAAGAATAAGCTTCCTATTAGCAAGCTAAGTGTGAAATATGCTATCTTGCATAGAATTGGAGCTGTTAACTGGGTTCCTACCAATCATACCTCAACCATCACTATTGGCTTAAGAAAGTTTATTTATGTTGTTGGAGACAAGAAACTGTTTAATTATGGTACTTACATTTTTTATCAGACTATTAAGCATGCAAGAACATGTGCCATCAAGATGCCTATTGCCTTTCCATCCCTTATTTGTGGAATTATTCTTAATCAACATCCTGGAATTCTGAGTGGTAATGATGTAGCTTGCAAGAGGGAGTCTGCTCTGACCCTTCACTTCAAACTATTTTCAGGAAAAAAAATCCCATACATTGTTTTGACATTTGCACCTGTTGAAAACAAGACCTCAACTAAGGATGCCATGATTACTGAGTTAAGGGAAGCCTGTAAAGAACTTGATGATGTGATCAGAGTTAGCTCAGCAAGAAAGCTAACTTTTAAAAAGATGATCAAGGAGCTGCAGAAGGACAACAATTTTGATGATAGAGTAAGCTCTGAAAGAGGAGATTCTAGTGAGGAAGGAAGTTCTGGCTCTGTCAAGACTACTGGTCCTGAAGACAGTTAGACTATTTGTTCTTTACTTGCTTGACCCCTTTGTTTTTATTTGGAACTTGTATGTGCTTGATATTTAGATTCTATGGTCTATACATATATTACTGATACTCTCTTGAATGCATCCTTTTATTTGACATATTATGACTAAAAATGGGAGAGAAACTGACTGACCTCTGACTGACTGACTGACCACTGACTAAGGGGGAGCTTAATACTTGAGGGGAGCCTCATGTCTTAGAAGATGTTCTGAAATATTCATTTGATAATAGCTAACTGCTAACTGAGTGTTTGTTTTTCTTGCTTTGCTAATGCTGGTGCTATGATAATGTTTTGATAATGTGCTCAAATAATGTTTTAGCCAAAATTTGCCAAAGTGGTAGTTTGTAAGTGTTTGTTGGCAGCAATTTTGGTAAAACAATGACTTGATAATTAGTAATATTCTCAAGAAAAACTCGTCCGAGCGTAGTATCGCGTGACAACTACTTATGGATTACTCCGTCATAGCTTCCGCACTACACCTAAAAGGCCAAGATGGGTTAGGTAATCTACGGTCCTCAGCTTCAGCAGACTCCCGGGTCGAAAGCAGTACGTCTTCCCGATTACTCGGTAAACGAAACTACAGTCAAAGGGGCCTTCACTGAGTGGGGGATCTCATGCCTCCTTTTTTGGGATTACTCCCTCAAAGTTAACATGACTATACCGCCCATCCTATCTTAATGTTTTCCCAAGTCTGGGTATAGAACTTATGAGTAATCACCAAACACCCGGAAAACCAGGAAAATCCAAACAAACATATACACAAAATATAACACATAAACAACAATAGCACATATACAGATATAAACAAAGATAAGTTTAACCCACTTAGGGATGGACCAGTAAGAGGTCAATCTTTCCCCAGTGTATTCGCCATTTTTCTATAGCGGTAGAAATGTTCAAGACTAAGCCATTGGATTGACTAGACTTTATACAAATCAAAAAAAAGTTGCCACCGCGCTTTATTGTTTCCAAAGGAATGGGAAAAGAGCGAATAACCCAAAAAGAGGGGGAAAGATTCAAGCTAAGGGGGTTGGTTATGCAAAGGGAAGGTATTAGCACCCTAAATATCTATGGTACTCCGCAGGAACATCTTTGAAAAATCTGTATATTTTTGTTATAAAAATGTGTTGTATATAAAATGGATGGTGGAGGTGAGAAAAGAAATATTTTTATGATTTTTTTGCACCAGTCGCGGTTGTGAACCTTTAGTGCCTACGTACCACCTTTCGTGCAATAGGGGATCAGGGTACACGTAGTTCCTCTTTTAAAAAAAAAATTTAAACACAAGTGTGTGTTAATTTTATGAGATAAGACATCATCGTCATTGTCCGTGTGGAAAACATACATACTACCCACAATCATGAGAAAGGAGAATTTGCATCATCTCAAAATGGAGGATATGGCTTGGATTTTAAAATCAACAATGCCTCACTCAACACCCAAGTGGAAAATATCTCTCTTTACTACATATTGTAGAAGTATAGTTGTTTGCATCACTACAAGGTTTGACAAGAGTCTAATCTTTTGAGAAATATTTTAAAATAAAAAAAGACAGAGTGGCAAGAATGGTTTGAAATAAGATTGATTGACTTTTAGTCTTCTCACAAAAATGCCAAGGTATTATTAAATTGATTGAAATTTATTCATGAGAATATTTTGAAAATGCATGGACATAAGTCCAAGTTTATTATGAAAGTGTTTCAAGTTTCAAAACAAGAAGAGTTTTCAAAAGGAGGGAGAAGATTTTTGAAATTAAAGAAAATAGGAGGAGGAGAAGAGACTACCCTAAAGCATAAGGTAAAATCTAGGCATAAGAACCATCTAACCAACAAGAAGCCAAAGTTTGACATTATGAGCCAATATAGAATTCCCATTCTTCGGATTGGAAACAACCAAGCAAAGATACTAGACCTCTTTAGAGAACCAAACTTCAAGTGTATTAAGTCTTCGCAAAAATTAGGCAGAGTAACGGTTGTATACGGGTGAATTCCGGATTACAAACAATGTATGTAATCATAATAACCTGTACACAAAACAAACAAATAACCCAATGTCTTGAGGTAAACCTCAAGAACTCCAGACAAAATAATGAACTAAGGTCACAAGGTCTCCAAGATAGGCCAAGGTCTCTAATCCTAAGTCCAAGAAGTAGTCCCATGCTCCATAATGCCAAGGATAGTAACCAAATAGTCCAAGTATCATTAAAGTTTTTTTATGTTTCATGTTGATTTTTAGGTGTCTTTAAAAGGAAAAGAAAGGCTCAAGTGAGCAAAATAAAAATGACATAAAAGTAAATGCTCAAGTGAGCAAAATAAAAATGGCATAAGAATAAATGATCAAGTGAGCAAAATAAAAATGACATGAAATGTAAATGCTTAAATTAAATGGTACATAAAGCATAAAAAAATAAAAGCATAAAGTAAAGTCAATTGTTAGAAATTAGTAGTTAGTTGGATGACCATCTTGAAACTTGCATTTGGAACTCATTAGAGGATTGGTAGAACCAAAGCCTCCATACAACAAGTTGCATTTGCTTTTTGTCAAGTATATCATCCATTTCGGAATCCTCAAAAGTAACATTTAATGATCAATGATGTTTAAGTGATCCGCGTTGACTAAAGGTGTTGTAGATCCATTAGAGGATTGGTAGAACCAAAGCCTCCACACAATGAATCTCAAGGTTATTGGATCAAAGAGATCAAATTAACATACTTGGGCTTGCAATAATAAGTTTGGGCCACGAATGATCATTTATTTGAATCAGGACAAAATTTAGCGCTATGTTAAGCAAGTGTAAGTGGACTTGTGTAGAAGTCACACCTATTTTGAGGCCGGTCAATAGTAATCTATGTAATTCATGTTTGGATAAATGATATAGATATCATTATCCCTTAACATGTAGAACAATTAAAAAAGAAAGGGATAAGATGAAGAGGGAGGGGAATGATAAGCTAATTTGGATCACCATTTCAAAATTTTTTCATCTTTAAATTCAACCACTCCTCTAGATGGATTAAAGCACTAAACGTATCATTAATCGAAAGCACCAAAAATGAATTAAATAATTCATTCTTAGGTAGATTTGAATTGATGAAGATTTATAGAACTTCATATACATCACAAAGTCCATTGAGTTTAAAGACAAATTGGACATTTAAAATTGCAATCCAAACCAACAATCAAAAGGAGTGAGTATAAAGAGCATTTTGGATCAAAGCTACCCCAAAAAAGGTAAAAAAATACATTTTGTCCCTGTGTAAATCGATTGCACTACTGTGTAAATCGATTTACATAGTACAGTTTTAAAAAAATTGTGCAGAATTGCTTATGTGCAATCGATTGCACACTGTTACAAGCAGCAAAAACAGCATTTTAAAAGGCCAATTTCTTATTCAAACTTTCCATCAAACACCTTATGATCATGGATCCAATTGAGCACAAAAATTCCATCAAATTATGAGAAAATAACACCATTGGAATCACAAAATAATGCTTAATGAATCAATCCCAAAGATCACCAAGAGATCACATTGTGAAAGATGAGTTATCCAACTTACCAAAGGTAGATCTAGAGAATTATCAACACAACTTCAAGAATTTACTTCAATTCAACCACAAGAATCAATTGCCAAGCTTGGATGTAGAGAATTGATGAAGAAAAAGTGTTTGGATGAAGGTTTAGCTCAAAAATTAGTAAGCTTCAATGCAAAGCTTACTAACTTTTTGAAAATGGAGCTTTGAGTGAATTTGGTAGATGGAGAGAATTGAGAGATTTTTTAGCAAGGTGGATTTGGCTATCAAAAGCTTGAAATTTGAATGAAATTAGGGCTCTATTTATAGAGTTTTAGGATTGGGATTAGTGGTAATTTGGTAATTGATTCTTGGAGCCAAAATTTGAATTAATGATAATTCTTTCAAATATTAGAGCCAAAATTTGAATTAATTATAGTTCTTCTTAAAAATTAAAGATTGGCACTAAAATTTGAATTAATGGTATATCTTTCAAAAATGAAGAAAAATTGGAGCCAAAATTTGACAAGTTTAAAATTGCTGATTTTTTTCAAATTTTCACGTTGTGCAATCGATTGCACTACAGTGCAAATTGATTTGCATAGTGTATTTTTTTAAAAATGGCACAAAATACACTATGTGCAATAGATTGCACTCTAAGAGAAATCGATTGCATCAGTGAAAAAATGAATTTTTGTTAATTTTTCCTTTGCAAATAGAGATTTTAGGAAAATAATATCAGAAATCTTTATTTGTCAAATGCTTCGACTTGGTACCTACAAAAGAAAAATATACAGAGACAAAGACAAATATTTTTTGTATTTTGATTAGAAGTTAGTAAACAACACATATACAAAATACAAAACCAAGGTGCTTGGAAATTCCTCAAGAGAAAACTTAAAGATAGGAGATAGAAAAAGAGGAAGAACCAACCCTCATGTGATCTTGTTATGATCAAGTTGATATGATATGATAGAGGAATCTTAGGGGCAAAAATAGGGGTACAACAATATGAGTCACGTGAGAGCGTTGTGCTCGAACCAGAGATTGTGTAGGAGATGGTTGAGAAGATCAAGATGATGCAAGAAAGAATAACAAATTCCCAGAGTCGTCATAAGAGTTATCATGATAAGAGAAGGAAAGCACTTGAGTTCCAATAGGGAAATCACAAGTTCATGAGAGTTACTCCGGTAACTGGTGTTGATAGAGCTCTGAAGTCGTGAAAGCTTACACCATGTTTTTTTAGTCCATATCAGATTGCTGAGAGGATATGTGAGGTGGCCTATTGGATTACTTTACCGATGTGGCTTAATCTTTATGATGTGTTTCATGTATCTCAGTTGAGGAGGTAGATTTCAGATCCTTTACATGTGATCCAAATGGATGATGTACATGTGAGAGATAACCTGAAAGTTGTAGCATCACCCGTGCAGATAGAAGGTCAGAAAGTGAAGTACTTGCTAGGTAAAGAGATTTCCTTGGTGAAGGTACTTTGGGGTGGACCAGCTGGTAAAATTTTGACTTGGGAGCATGAGGATTAAATGAGAGAGTCATACCCGACTCTGTTTTGCTCAAGTAATTTTTGAGGACGAAAATTCTTTAAGTGGGGGAGAGTTGTAACACCCCATATTTAGAATTATTTATATAATTAATTAATTGTGAATTATAAATAATTATCTATATGATGTATGTGTGGTTTATTGTGGGGTAGTGTTGGACTAATATGATAATTAGAAGTATTTAGATTTAAATAATTGAGTTTATATTAATTAGATTTATAATAATAATGAAATAGGATAATTAGTTGTGTCGAGGTGTTAAGGGCATGATGGTAATATATGATGATAAGTAAGGGCATAAAGGGAATAACATAGAAAGGGTTCAAGGGGGTAAAAGGAGAAAATATAGGAATTTAGATCATTCTGTGCGAACGTATAATTTTGGGAAAACACGAAGAAAGGCTAGGGCTTACAGGGAACCAAGAGGAAGATCCTGTAGAACATGAAGAAAAAGGATTAATCTCTAAGAATTTGAGGTAAGGGTGTAATCTAATTTATTCTGATTGACAGGGGGTTAAGATGGATGTAGGGTTTTCTTTATTTGATGACTTGATGAAAAGCATGATGAAATTGTTGATTGATGATGTATTTTTGAGGTTAATATGCCATGATTTGATTCAAATGATGTATACTATGACGTGCTTTGATGTTAGTGTGTGATATATGATGTTTATTATGAGTTTTAGACTGAGTTTGGTACTGAAATCCAAACTCGTATAAGGCTGGGGTAAAGCAGAATCACAACTAAGAAGTTGCTATTTCGCAAGCATCGTCGGGCGAGCCAGTGGAGAGCAAGGGGTGAGTTGGTCACCCAAGCATCGTCGAGCGATCTAGTTAGTGGGGGACTGAATTATCAAGGACCCCATTGTTGGGCGTGCATCAGGTGAAGAGATGGCGAGCAGAGTTCTACCAGGGTGTTGGGGGAGGAATTGACGAGCAGTCTGGCAATATTGTTCAACAGGACGTAACTTGAGTTTCAAGAATCCGTTTGATGTGTCGTTTGAAGAATTGAGAAGCTGACGTGCTAAAATATAATATGATGAAAAATTATGAGTTAACTAATGCATTATTTCTATGCCTATATGTCTATGAGATTGAATTATTATATGTTTCTATGTTATGATGTTCTATTTTATTAATGAGTATGATGTTGCTATGAAGTGTTATGAAGTTGCTATGACATTGTTGTGATGTATTTGATGTTATCTGTGATAATTTTTCCATGATGTGCATGTTTAATATATTTACATGCTATGTGAAGATGATTATGTGAATGATGACGAAATTGACTAGTCGTGGTCGAATTTTATATGACGTTGTTGTGCATCATGCATTAATAGAATTTTTGGATGGTGCTCCGCTTGTGATGAACCTCAATCCCATTGTGTGGATTGGGTGCATTTGTGATATGCTCCGGTTCTAAGAGGGAACCAATAATATGGTACGGATCTTTGGAGGGTGATGACCAGGTGTTCATAAATTTTGGTATCACATGCATTGAGTCAGTATTGTGCATTAACAACCTATGTGACATTGGATGATTTTGTTGATGAGTTTGATGTTATGATGACTGTGAACTATGTGAGTAAATGATAATTTTGATGATGAAAGATGTCTAAGTGCTACTGTGATATATTATGAGTAAGACGTGTTGATGAATAATATGTGTTAATATATGATGATGTGTTTGTAACTACTAATCTTTTCCTTATATCTTTTATAATGAATTGTGATTACTCACCCTTTCTATTTGAATGTTGCCTCCACGTGGGTAACGCGCACATGATCAAGAGTAGTTTGTAGAAGCTTTGAGGATAGCTTCAGAGTACGTCATTAGAAGGTGTCTTGCTCTAATATGTAACACTGGGTTGTGAACACTATGTTTTGCAAATGACGTTGCTTTGTTAACATGTTTTTATGAGAATATTTAGATGTTAAAGTGGTTTTAAATTTACCTTTGATGATACGATAATACAAAACTTTTGGAAGATGAATGAAGTTCACTTTATGACTATTATATCAGTTGTAAAGGTTTCATTGATGTGTTGATGTTATAAGAAAGAAATTGATGTTATAAGATGTTGTAACCCGTGTTACGGAGCATGATTGTTATTATGATGTTTTCTATGAAGTGTGGCACCCTTGCGCGGTGATGTTAGCTGAAGTATTCTTAATTTCTTCGTGATGTTGGCTGATGTTTTCTAATCCCAATTTGACCATGCCCATTTCACTGACATGTCCAAGTCTCATGTGCCATAACTCAGTCTTTGGCATAATTTTTATGGATGCTATATCTTCTGAACCACTTAAAACCTCAGCCTCAAGGGTATATAGGCCTTACTTCTTGATGCTTCTCAAGACTTCCTTCTACCCTTTCATTACCCTTAGGATACTTTGTTCTCCTTTGAAAAGATATCCTTTCTTGTCGAATTCACCAAGAGAAATAAAATTTCTCTTAAGGCCAGGTACATACGTGACATCAGTCAAGAACTTTATTGACTCATCATGAAGCTTAAATCTAACAGATCAAATTCCTTCAACTTTGCAAGATTTGTTACTTCTGAGCAGCACTGATCCATCATCTTGATCAAATAATTCGTCAAACACATCTTTGTTTGGAGTCATGTGTCAAGTGAAACTAAATCCGTAATCCATTCCTTGCTATAATTTCTGCTAGAAACCACTAGAACATCAGATGATTCATAATCATCTTGGACAGTGGCTACAATGCCATTGTCCTTGCCATCACCATAATTCTTCAACCTATCTGGACACATTTTCTGGTATGATCTTCCTTCATACGGTGCTAACACCTAATTACAGAAGCATCACCACCATAATACTTTTGTGGACCTTTACCCCTCTTTTTCTCAAACTTACCATCTTTTTCGAGAATTTTCCTTTTATGGACACTCCTTCACCAACAGATGATGTCTTGTCCTCCTTTCATTTTTTTTCAAATCCTTTGAGTACAAGGTTGATTAAACTTCTTCAAGGGTCATGGAATTTCTTCCATACAAGAGGGTTTCTATGAAGTGAGCATGAGATCTTGGTAAAGCACACAACAACTACAATAATGCTTGATCTTCTTCATTGACAGTAACCTCAATATTCTCTAGATCAAGAATCAACTTAGTGAACATATCTAGTTTTTCATTCAAGACTTTGTCTTCACTCATCTTGAATAAGTACATAACATGCATCAGGTAGAGGCAATTGACCAACTATTTGGTCATATACAAACCTTCGAGTTTCGTCCATCACCAGCTGCAGTTTTCTCCTTTGAAACCTGTCGGAGAATCTTATCACTAAGGCTAAATACGATGGCATTGCGAGATTTCTCTATCATCATCGTCTTCTCCTTTGTTGTTAGGGGAACATCCATGTTTTTTTATCCTTTCAGCGCTTCTAACAAACCTAGTTGAACAAGAAGGGCTTGCATCTTCAAGCGCCATAAACTGAAATCATTCACTCCGGTGAATTTCTCAATATCATACTTTGGTGACAACATCTTCTCTTCCACGCTCATTACACCAATTTGTTTGGAAAATAATGCCCATAAAATAAATATATGATTGGTTTCTTGATCAACTAGAAAACCACAAAGTGAGAAAATGAAGAGACAAACAATTCAAAGTGGTATAAAACCATATATTCTTGATTCAATTATACATTAGGGAATAATGTTTATAATTGAATCTCAACCAACCACTTTCTCCTTCTAATCAGTATTATTGAGATTTGAGGACTAGTATGCAATTTATAAGAAAACTAAACCCTATATTTCAACTAACATACTAAACAATTGGGCTAACAGACTGACCCAATTTAACATGCTAACAACCTAGCATATTTCGACAACTACACTAGCTCTTCTACTTTGACAGAGTTTTCTAGAACTCTAACTTATAACCTATAAGTTACACAAGTGTTAATCTAAGCCCTAAATACCAATCTTTTTATTAGAACTTGGTACTTGTTAAGTTGCATATCCCTAAGGGGAGACTAAAGTTGCTCCCTAACACATTTAATGGGAGAACCCCCAATACAGTTATTTTATTGCTTCTCTTTTTGCTTTTGTTTATTATCATTTATTGAGTCTCCTTCATGATTACACATCTCTGAATCAAGTTCGAATTGATTCATTTTAGCAAGCATAAATCAATAGTCATATTTAAGCTGATGCTTTTATTCAATTCCATGAGTCAGTGGAATAAAATCCCTGTGACTTATTGATTCAAGTTAGGTGGAAAGAAAAATCTCAAATTATTTTAAAAATTATGAAAAATTGAGATTGAGTGTGTTTAATTCGAATCAAGCACATATCCTGACTCAAATCAAGTTTAACATAGGAAAACCAAAGTTTTTTAAACACCTTGATTCAAATTAGAATTTACACTTGATCCGACTCAGGAATTTCTGCGTCAGCTCTGCTTGATTTGATTTGAATCAATCTTTACACCTAATTCGAATTAGACAGTTTTTCCACATTCTTCTTTTGGCTCTGTTTCAATTTATTCAAATTAGGATTTACACTTAATTTGAAATCATAGAGCCTCTTATTTGAATTAAACTTTACAATTGATTCAAATTAGATGATAAATGGGTCAAAAATATTTTTCCTACTTATTCCACTTCACTTGCTCATTTGATTCAAATCATGAAATGTTCGTGATTCAAATCTAACTAACTTTTTCCATCCATTTTTGTGCATAATCTCAAGCATATATAAAAGAATTTTGTTATCATTTTTCATCTATTTATTTCATAATAAACATTGTGATTTTATGTGAAACTAACACCTTCACTCTCTTTGAAAAAGTTCAAAACCCTTGCAATGAATTTCTTTCATGTTCAACCTCTAGTTTGATTTCAAATCTTGACAATGAGAGATTTGTAATTAATTGAGGAAGATATCATCTTAAAACTAATCATTATTTAAGATTTCTTGAGATTTTCATATAGCTTACAAGATTGAGGTTGTTGTCATTGGTGTTGACAAATTCTAGTGAAAACAAGGAGGTTATTCTCTCCAGATTACCTAGGTAGTGACTGTATGGATGGCTATGAACAAGGTGAAGTTCTTTTTAAATCTTCAGAAAGTTCATTGCTCAAGAAATCAGTAGGATCAAGGGGTGATTACTACACACAAAGACTTGGAAAATATTGGTGAAGCTGCAAGACTCAAGAAGTGTGAATCAGGTAAATATTACACAAAAGAGTTTTGTATCACGTTGTATACAAGTCAAGATACAGATAGGAGATTTATTTTTCTCAACATTATTATGGATAAGTGATTATATGAAATATTGCAATATTTGTCAAAATAAAAAAAGGAACAAAACAGGTTCCAATGGGAAACCATTGAAGAGTGCAATAGGAAAAGCTAGGACGAGCGCTGAAGCACTATAAAACTCAGTGTCCTCTCTCTCTCTCTCTCTCTCTCTCTCTCTCTCTCTCTCTCTCTCTCTCTCTTAATATTGCATTTAATTTCCGTAGGATATTTCCTACTTTGGTTTTCAATTCTATTGCTTATTTAATTGGTTGAGATTTATTACGTAAGGTCAAGTTTTCTTAGAATTGGTGCCTAATCGAGCTTTAGTGTTGTTAGAATCCGATCATAATTGAAATATTGTATAGAAAACATGTCATGTAATATACAATCATTTAACTATTCCTTGTTTAAAAATCTATTAGTTTTGTGAATTGTGCACTTGTCGAAGTAATCAAAACCCAATAAAAGTATAATTCTCATATTTTCACTCTAAACCTTTTACCCACATTTTTGAAGAACTCGTGATATTCTATTTTTGGAAAGTCAGTTGGAATTTTATAAAAGAATTTTTTAGTCTATTCACCCTCCCCTCTAGATTGTTTTCCTACTCCATATTCTCACCCAACAATTGGAATAAAAAGCTAGCCTTTTGATTTGACTCCAAAAGTTTTTAGAATATGGTAGACAGTGACGATTCAAAGGGAGCTTATAATAGAGTGTCAGTTTCAATGGTGAAAATTGTACCTATTGGAAAATGAACATGTATGTACACTTGCTATCAGTTTACAAAAATATGTGGTGTGTCGTCATCGGGGAACCATTGATCCCTATGGGCGATAATGACATTGTTAAACATCCAAAAGATTGGGCATATGATGAAACCACAAAGGCTTCATATGATTTAAAAGAAAGAGACATACTTATCTCCTCTTTAAGTGCGAAAGTATTCTACTCTATTTTACATCATACGAGTTCTAAAGGTATGTAGGATGGTCTCCAAACTCTCTATGAGGGAAAGGATAACATCAAGGATTCTAAGATCAATATATTTACAGAGGAGTTTAAACTATTTTGAATGAAACCTAGATAATATGTGAATTCCATGCAAACTGTATTCCTCCACTTACTCAATAATAAGGAACTTGGATAAAACATTTTCTAACAAATATTTTACCAATAAAATATTGAGATCTATGTGCAGGGAGTGGCAACCAAAAGTTACCACTATAAAATAATCTAATGATCATGATACTTTGGATATTACAAATTTGTTTGGGAAGTTAGCCGAAAATGAAAATGAATTGAAATGACTCACAGGTAGAGAAGTAAAGTCGTAAAAGAAACTGAAAGGTAAAGAAGATAAAATAAATCTTTCGTTGAAGGTTTTGTCATCCCAATGGAAGAAGTCAAAGGAGGAAAGTGATCACTTTGACGAAGAATCTCCTAAACAATAGGAGATGAATTTATTCGACAAATGCTACAATAGATACTTAAAAAGAAACAAGCTCAAGCACTCCTAAAAAGATTGATAAATTTCAGAAAAACTCACCGGCGTAAAAAGAACATAAGAAAAGGATGATGACATTATGTTATAAGAGTGAGGTAAACTGGGACACTTTAGAACCACTTTTTCAAATCTCACAAAACATCATAAAAAGAAAGATAAGGAATTCTACAAGATGAAATGAAAAATCTCCAAAGGTCGTTCAACCTATATCGTGTTGGAAGAAGAGGATGAGAGCTCCTCCTTAGATTCTAGATCAAGTTAAGATGATGAGTGTGTGCTAACCTATGTTTGATGGCACGATTGGAATTCAAAACTTCAAAGGTATATACTTCTGAACCCGATGAAGAATATCCATATAATGAATTGTCAAAAGCATTTAATAATATGTATGAGTATTCCATAAATGGTTTTTAAGAAAATTTCTCTCAAAAGAGAAATGATTTTTAAAATAGAAGAGGAGATAAATAATATTAACTGTGCTTTAGAATCTCTTAAAGAAGCACATACATCTCTAGTTGATGGACGTTATAATGTTTCCGACACTTTAGTTGAAAGGATAGAAAAAGTAGAATGTGTTACTTGTCCAACTTTAAAACATGAAATTGAAACTCTCAAAGAACAACTAGCTCGTGCTACTTTACTATCTTGCACTTGTTCTATATCTTCAAGTGATAGAGGGATTGTTTTCAAGAAAAACCCTTGTGTTGTAAGTACATAGTGCACCTAAGAGAGGGGGTGAAATATGTGCTTTAAACGATTTTCGGTTCTAGAGAAGTGTTACTTTAATTTTCAAGTTTGATGATGCTTATGAAAAGTAAAGAACACAGAGTGATTATAATAGTTTCTCTCACAGTTCGAGAGTACGTCTAGTCCCTTCACAAGTATGTTACACAAATGCTCATAATTGAATTAGTGAAACTTTTTAATGATGCACTAAAATTAAATACATAAAGTTTCACATAATTTATGAGTCAAGGAACTTGGTTGAATTTGAAAGTTTAAGTTTGAATTGTAATGAAATAGGTGAATTTTCAAATATTAAACCTTAGGTATTTATTTCAGCATAATACCTTTTTGAAGAAGCATGATATCATGAGACAATCCCATGATTGATAGATGCATTTTAAAATTAGTTGGAATCAGGTTTTATGTCAAAAAGTGCCACTACTTTCGTGGTAACCAGTTAACACATAATCATAACTGGCTACAGCTGAAGCGAGTTATGAAAATTCAAATTTTTCAAAGGTGTGACTGGTTATAGGTATTCACTAACCAGTTACACTAGACGTGATTTTGAAAAATAGCTAAAATTTCATTTGTGTAATCAGTTAACAATATAGTGCAACCGGTTACACCAGATGCAAATATGAAAAATACCTTAAAAATGGTCGAGATGTAAAACCATTTGATATTAAAAGTTATGTTATGCATCAAGATGAATTGTTTAAGATGTTTTTAGCACTATGGTAAAATACAAGATCAAATTGTAACTTGTACCTCAATGAAGTGATCAATCTTCCAAGTTCCAAGGTTATCTTGACATTGATGCTTGTGACACAATTATTGTTACCATAGAGTTTTGAACATGGAGCTTTTTATCATCATTTGATAATGCACATGAACTTGAGATATTAAACTTGTCTTCATCAAAACACAATGTTGGATAAGCTTGTCTTTACAACCCCCTTTTGATGATGACTACCTTTGAAAATTTGAGAATCTTGAATCTCTTAGAACATTGTAGCTTTTTAAAAAGATTTTAAGTGAGTGCTCCCCCTAACTATGATAAATCCTCCTTGATCAAATTTCTCCCATGATCAATAGAGAAATTGAATACTTTGTTGCTACTGCAAAAGTTAGAGACAAGCACAAATATATACATATATCTTCTCCCCTTTGTCATTAACAAAAAGGATGGGAAAAAGAGATAAAAATTGAGGCATAAGGTAACCAAAAGCAGAAAATTGAAACAAACAACATAACCCAAATAGAAACTTCATAACATATGTAACGCGGTGGGAGAACTGACTTGGGATGTTTTGCATTTGATCGCAATTTTTGCGGATAGCAAGAGACACCACCGAATTTTCTTTTATCCAATGAGGAAAGGTTGAAAACAACAGGAAAGACCTTTGAGATTATTTTATTGAGTTCGGGGGGTAGATTATGAAAAAGGAAGGGATTAGCACCCTTTTCATCCATATTTATCTATGGGCTCTTAGTTGCTTGCTAGATCACTTGCTTTTGTTTGAAAGTGTGCTTTGTGGTGTGGTTTTGAAAGTATTTTGAAACGTGCCTTTGTAATGATTCTCGTCTCTATAAGAAAGCATACAAAGTGTTTTCTTTTAAAAATGTTTCAAAATGAAAGTGTTGGTGTATAAAATGTTTTTGTTGTGAGCAAGCGAGCAACTAGGAGCAACCTACCTACTCAAAGGTCTTTAGTGTCATTTTCCTCCTCCTTTAGATATTTCTATATTACCATTGATTTGGTAAGAAGCCCCATCATTGGATGTGAAGGGACGGGCGTGAGTCATCGTATAATCATGATAGCAATATTGTGAGATATCTTAGCATTTCTCTTGAGGGACTAAGATCATTTGTAAGGCAACATTCGAAGCGTCATCGAGGGACTATGATCTTGTATTTTTTATTGTTTTTTTCAAAGATTTCTCACATGCATAACATGACTATTTTCCATAAGGCAACAAGTGGAGTTAACAGTAGAGGTGCATGTGTGCAAAGCGTGTTTGATTGCATGCATTTTTATCTTTTGATCAGGGTGGTCTACTTGTTGATTTTATCTTAACATACACCCTAATTACTAACATTTTGCATAAAATAAAAAGTGCAGATAGATAAAATCCTACACTATTACAACCATATTGAATTGTATGAAAATATAAAGGAAAAAATAAGATAAAAACAAGAAAAATGGATCTTTCGATTTAGGGCAGCAATCCCTTTGATTATGCACTTTATGGCTCTCTTCGGTCTGGTATGAAAAGAGATAAAGGCATGACTTTTGATTGAGGCCTGGAGGCCAGCATGTTGTGTCTTTCGATTGGGGCCTGGAGGCCAGCATGTTGTGTCTTTCGATTGGGGGCCTGGAGCCCAACATGTTGTGCCTTTCGTTTGGGGCCTGGAGGCCAGCATGTTGTGTCTTTCGATTGGGGGCCTTGTGGCCAGCATGTTGTGCCTTTCGTTTGGGCTGAAGGTTAGTGTGGACGCCATAGGCTTAGTTTCTAACTTTCCGTCTCCTATTTCTTTCGTTTGAGTTTGAATAACAACATGGCCCAAAGCCATGCCAACACTACCTTAGGGTCAGGTTAGTCTTTAAAGCCTGTTTAAATATACAAAGAGCAAAAACCAAGAAGGTTGTTAACCATGAAACATATTAACAGGATTGAAACGAAAAGAAGAACAATAGTATGTACATGTTTGAAACGAAAAGGAATTGTATTTACATGTTATGCAAAAAACGAAGAGTTCAAAGTTTAGAATAACTTACCTTGCTGGAGGCTGGAGCGTGTGATGGACCTTTAAGTGGTTGAACTGGATGCTCCTGGATTCAAAGGAAAGAAATAGGTGTGGTTTTCTTTGGACTGAATTCGAAGGTCAGAAGGTTTAAGGGTGGTGTTTGTTTTTTCTGGATTCGAAGGAGAATAACAGGAGTAGTGTTCTTTCTACTGGATTCGAAAGAGGAAAGAAACAGGTGTTGTGTTTCTTTAGATTATGGGTTTGAGAGTGTATTTAGTTTTTGGGAATCTTGAGAGTTTGAGAGTTTTTTGAAGGTTCTTCCCATACAACCAAAATCTTCCAGCGTTTTCTCTTGTTTCCTCCCAGCCTTTCAGCGTCTCCAGCCCCTTTTGATGTGCAAATGAACTCTCTATTTATAGAGAGAAAATTTGAATAGGCAGTCTTGAGAAAGAATAAAATATAGTTTCTTTGAAAGGACAAAATCCACTTGTATCACTCTTTTTATGATCCCAATATAAAAGTAAAAAAATCATTGGTTTAGATGGGTGGCTCCTATTTTATAGGGGGAAAGTGTGCAGAAGAGACAGGCACAAGGCTCAAAAACTTTCTAAAAAGGTAGTGATGTCATCAAGAGCAAGTTGGCTTGAAGAATAATTTAATATAGAGTGAGGCACAAGTTGGAGGCCTATGTAGCCTGACCTATGGACAACTTGACTCTTTGAATCGAATCCTTTATCTTTCCATAACTTTCGACCAGACTCAATAAAGCAGCATTCGTTTCAACCAGTTGTATGTCCTTTGAATGGAACAACTGTGTGTTCTTCGAATGGGTCAGTAAAAACATGTCATTCGATTGGGACATTCAGACATGTCTGGAAAGTCCTTCGAATGTGCCACCATGGTACTTCTTCCGCATGAGCCAAAGGCATAGTGTAGAGTTTGTGTGTTGAAGCAAAGGGGGCATGTGGCCAAGCGAAATGTGTATGCAGGAGGTCCCTGCCTTGTGACCTTATGCAAATATGCTCAAATGAAAGTTTGTAAAGAGGGATCCACATGCCCAAACGAACGGCATGACTAAGAGTTTGTGTTGAAGATTCATGTGCCCAAATGAAGGGTGTGACCAGTAGCTTGTACTGAAGGAACCACATGCCCAGACGAAAGGTGTATGTGGGAGGCCAAAATGTCCAGATTCGAAAGAGGCACAAAGGATGCTACTGTCTTATGAATCAAAGGAAGCATGGATGAAGTCCTAGTCCAAATGAAACAAGGGAAATCGAAGAAGGCCTGAAGGAGACCAAAGTCCAATCGAAGCCTTGTGAATAGAAGTAGATTTACAGGGAATCAAAAATCCAATCGAAGCAAGGGAAATCAAAGAAAACTTATTTTTCTCCAATTTTGCAGAAAAGATTATTTTTATCTGTTTTCCCCTTTTTTAACAGTTACCTCGAATTTTACTTGTGCAAGCTTGAAATTTTAAAATCCTTGTGAGAAATACCTTGAGAAATGAGAGGAAATTTTTTGGGGTACAACAACATAAAACTTAGTCTTAGAGTTACATACTAAAACATAATATGAAACATAATAAAAGGATAAATAAACATAAAGTTAAAATAATGATACTAGCATAGTAGTAAGACATAACAAGCAAAACATAAAGGATATAAGAAAACACATAAGAAGCTTTTAGTCACTTTCATCTTCTGATTTGTTTCCACTTTCTTCTTGGTTTTGGCTTATAAGTTCGACTATCTCTAGGCGGATGTAACGAAAACTGGTTGTGAAAAAGTTTTAAATGGATCACATCTTATTGTAGATTATTTCATTGGTGAAGCAACCTTCTGGAATAGGTGCATCAGATGTAGCGGAAGGAGAAGTTTCTCTATGTTTATAAATACCATCCTTGTCCTTGTAAATATCCATATTCTTGTTGGCTTCCCCAACAAATATCTTATGATATTTTGATGTCATTTTCTTCTTTACCTCGCTTCTTAAATCCATACCACAAAACTCAGGAATCTTGGTAATCAATCTTGCATAAGGGAGGCTGCAAGTAATACCCATTTGCTAGTGCATATGGTGTATAATCACATAAGCCCAATTAACTTGCAACCTATTCTTCACAGCATAGATCAAGTGCATCCCTGTATCATTAATCTGGGAGTGAATTGTAATCAGGATGTAAAAAAGAAGTAGTGTAGCATATGATCACTTACCAATAAATTGGAGGAATACAAGATAAATCAGATTGGAGAAATTCAAGAGTTGATTTCCCTTTTGGTGGAAATCTCATGTTCAGACAATCGGCTTATGCTGAAGTAGTACTTGTATTTCTCATAATAATCCCAAGCACAAGTGAATCCTTAGATAATTCAATCACCCTCATATGGAATACTTAACCACTTACGAAAGTCCTTTATACTTAACAAAATTGTTGTTCCCTTGACATATGAGGATACCACCCAACCAGTTTCAATTGAAAGGTTACAATAAAAGGTTTTGACCAAATCATGGTATTTAGGACCACTGTTAGCAATAACAACACCTAAACCTTGATGGTCCAGCAGGGAAGGAAAATCGAAACAAGAAGCAGGAAAAATATATGTTACCATACTTAGGAGTGGTGAGAGGTTTGTTTCTAATCCCAAGCATCAATCTTTTTTCTTTTGGAGTATCAACCAACCTTCCAAGGTTCAAGGGATCGGGTGCATGGACAAATGAATCCTTAAAAAAATTTCCCTTGCATTTGTCTCTTCATGAAGGTTCCATGGAGTTTGGCTTGAAAAGGGGCAGATTTTAGGGTTTGGCAGAGTTTAAGTGATTCGGAAAAATGTCTGGGTAATGAAGATAATGATAATGGCTAAAGTAAGATAAGTGGGTAATTTATATAAGTGAAAGTATGAGTGAGGAGTAAATATTTTCGTTGGGAGTTATTGGGAGATGAATGAGTGATTTATGATAGGGTTTTTCCAAGATAAAGTGAGTGGAAGAAGGTTTACCAAGCAATAAAAGCCATAAAAACAAATTCTGAAACATGCGTATTTTACAGGTCTAACCGATTAACAAAACCATGTAATTGGTTACTACGACATGCCACATTTAAAATTTTAAAAATAAAACCAAAATTTCGAACTGGTAATTGGTTATCACAATTATGTAACCGGTTACATGCAGAAAATTTGTGAAAATATTTTAAACCCATGACGCATAAAAAACAGTTTATCAAAACATTAATCACATAAATGACATTTAAACAAACATAGTATATGTTATAACACATACCACATGATTAGCTATAAAGAATAAAAAAAGGATATACCAATTCACTTATGAAGTTGTTAATTTATTCAAAAATTGTATTAAATAGCATGTACCTAGATAATTTGTAAATGAAGGTTGATGATATCATGTTATTGAATGTAGAGTTGTGTTTTTGTGATGATTACACATCATGCTCATCCAAAATTCCCAATTCTCTTAGAATCTTAAAGAATGGTTCTTTTGCTAGGGATTTTGTGAAAATATCCACCAATTGGTTATAAGTATTCTCAAATATCACTTCAACATCACCCGTAAGTACATGATCTTGCAAAAAATGATGTCGAATGTCTATATGTTTGGTTCTTGAGTGCATGACTGGATTTTTGGTTATGTTTATTGCACTAGTATTATCACGTTTTAATGGAATGCATCCAAGGTTTACGTTGCAGTCACAAAGTTGTTGCTTTAACCAAAGGATTTGTACATAAAAACTTCCTACTGCAATATATTATGCTTCAACCATACTAAGAGCCACACATGGTTACTTTTTATAGGACCATGACACAAGAGCATTTCCTAGGATATGACATGTACCACTTGAGCTTTTCTGGTCTGTTATATAGCCTGCATAATCTGAGTCAAAATAACCAATTAAGTCACATACACTACCTTTAGGATACCATAGACCGGCGTTTGTTGTTCCTTTGAGGTTCTTCATTATTCTCTTGCGGTGTCCAAATGTGATTCCTTTAGATTTTCTTGAAACCGAACACAAAGAAAAACACTAAACATAATGTAAGGACGATTTTCCGTGAAATATAATAAGGAACCAATCATACCTTAATATTTTGTGATATCAATGGAAACAATGTATTAATCTTGATCTGCATATGTTGTACCCCAAAATTTGCCCTCCCATATTCTTCAAGATTTGTCAGGAATCATCTTCAAATGGTTCAAGACTACTCAAGGGTGGCACAGTCCAAACATCTCCTAAGCCAGCCAAAATTAGGGTTTTGGTTCTTGCAAAGAATTTGAGGTTGTCAGTGGTCCAATCAAGTCCCATAGGCCTACATACATTGTCAAGCATCTACATGCCAAGTTTCAAGACTCATAGTGGCAAATTGCACAGTCAAAAGCTTTATTTGCTCTATAGTCAACTGTAGGGGCAAAATGGTCATTTTGCAGTCAAAAGTCAGAATTTTTGGTTAACATCTTATTTTGAGCTCACAAACATCATTTGATCAAGTCTTGATCATGATTCCTCAAGCATGGCTCAAAAATCATCAAGATGCAAAAGTTACTATTTTTGGACAGTAGAAAAGTCAACTGTATCTTGACCAAGGCATAACGTATTCATGGTTCATCATAAAAATCCCATCAAATGCTCATTTTGAAGGGGATTAAATTTCCTACAACTCATCTTCACATTCCAAGTCCAAGAAATTCTCTCACAAAAAGTTATCAATTTCTACATTATAGGTCAATTTCAAAAGTCAACAAAAATGCACTTTAAGTCAAAGACCATAACTTGAGATTGATAAATCCAAATGACATGGGACTAAAGGCATTGGTTAGAGGGCTTCAAGAACTTTCCAAAATGTCCAAGAACATGTTCATATGATCAAAATTGAGCAAGATATGCATTGGAGAATTTGGGAAATTTTTGTGAATTTGCAAAAGTCAACTTTGCTCAAAACACATCATTTTTGCTAATGGGCCTCAAATTTCTTCTTGAAACTTTATCCAAGGCCTATGCACGACCCATCAAGCCTATTTGAGTTTATTTTCTTATTTTTATTAATTAATTGGATTTTTTATTAATTCATTTAATTGATTTAAAATATAGGAAATTCAAAGATATGGTTTTCAAATCTTTTTGTGAAGCAAACAAGCTCAAGACAAGCTGGAGATTTCGTGTGCCAATCAAAGAGACAAGAATATCCAAAATTGGCAAGTTTTCTCAATCAAAAAGATGCAAATAGATGTGATTGGAAATCAAATATTGAAACATCAATGCAATGGATCTTTGGGCCAAGACTTAACCTAATTCCATTCTATTACATATGCACAAGTGAACCCTAATGCCAGACACTTGAAAACTCTGCAAGAAGGCCATAAGCATATTGAGAAAAATCAAGAAAAAAGTCAAAACTGTTTTCCAGGTTCTAGCACGATTCCAAGGCATTTGTTGATTCCAATACATTGCTGGAGGAGTAAGGAATCTTTTGCAATCAAATTCGCATGCCAGAACTCAAGAAATTGTTGCATACAGATCCACGGTTTGCATTTTTTCTTGAAATCATATTGATGAATTCACGCATAATTAACATGTTTTATTGATTGTGTTGCATTTCCAGAGATCATACCAAGCTCATGATATCATTCAATTGGATTAAAACACCCTGAAACAGAAATTGCCATTGATGAATGTTAGGGTTTCCAAGTTCTTAAATTAGGGCTTTGTTGCACAAGAAAAATCAGACCTTGAGAGACCCATGGTTGGATTCGTTAGGATGAGACGAACTCAAATCACATGTCGCGAACAATTTATATTCATCATGGACCTATTCGCTATTTTTCCTTTTTTCAGTTTGTGGGGGTTAAAAACCCCCGCTATCTGTTTGTTTTATACAGGTTTCAGCGAAGGAGATGAAGACGTGGAAGCATGGGGTTGGGTAATTCAAACTTACGCGCGTGATTTTGTTTTATGCAGCATATTGATTTGTTTATTAATAATATATTTGTTGTTTATAATATTAACAAAGCGTGCAAAGTGGTTGAGTGGTTGGCCAGGTGTTCAGCAAGCGTTGGGACCTGGGTTCGATTCCCAGGTCCACCCAATATTTGTTTGCATTTTTCTTCAGATGATCATGTGCAGGTCTCACAAGAAGGCTCATCATACGCCTTACTCATCCAAACGCCATGTGTCCACTATCACAAATCCAAAGGCCATAAGGTGCTGACCACCATGTTCCAAGTCAAAGCCGCGTGCAGACAATTCCAGAAGTCAACGCAGGCTTGAGTTTAGTGGGCCTCAGATTTCCAGAATTCACCTCCTATGGGCCCAGCACCCCCTGGTTTTCTTTATTCTTTTTTCTTTTCTATTTCAATTTCTATTATAGTTAGTATTATTATTATTATTTAATTAACTCACGAGTTATTTTTATAATAAATTCTGAAAACTAATATTATTATTATTATTTATTAAATTGTTATTTTGTAAATAAATGTAAATTAATTAATTTAGCCTTTTAAAATTAGGTCAACTTTAAATTTTTCTCAATAACTTAAAATAAATTAGAATTAGGTCTTGACAAGTTTTAATTCCTTTTATTTTTATTTTTTTCATCAAAAACATTAAAAACACAAAAATACCTTTTTCTCTTAATTAATTAATTAATTAATTAATTAGGGTTAATACTTAATTAATTGCAAAAAAAGGACCAAATTACTTTCTTTTCTCAAAAAGGGTCAAAACCCTAAGGACGTCCCGATTCAATTCTTCCGCGCGCATATTTCTTTTTTAATTTATTTATTTGATTATATTTATGTAATTGTTTCCAAGGATGTAATAGTTAATTAGGGCTTTTATCGCTTTATTTATTTTCTCGCATTTATTTTCCAAAGGGTTATGTTTTTGGCGATGTAAATACCCGACGCCTTGTAATAGCGTAGATTCACTTTCCGCACTTTACTTTCCGCAAATTATTAAACTGTTAATTATGCATGCAAGACTTGCTTGAAAAATAAAATCAATCAGTAGCTCACAATGATGCATGTTCAAAGATAACATAAACTGAACCTGACACACATGCACATGCCACTCCTAGGGTACGCCTCATTTGGTTGCCTCGACGTGGTCATCAAGTATAGGGTGTTTTAGAGGTCGCCCTCCTGTCTAAAGATCCAGTTGCCTCGAAACGGTTGCCTCGGATAAAAAGGATCTAGGATATTAGGGTTACCACTAAGGCGTCCTACTATTGCTTTGGTGACCACACATGTCCCTATAATCGAATTGACCCGAACAACTCCAACGACGGTGCTACCTACTCCTCAATAGTGGGACAGTACTGTCTAAAGGACTCTTACACAGCCTAATTCCTTAGAGTAGGTAGATTTCTCCTGGGTACTTGCTCTTTCAAACAAAAAAACAACTTTTCGCACCTACACTTTCAAAAGTTTTTTCAAACAAATACTTCATACACTCTTGAGGACTGATACAAGAGTTACCTAGAAGTTTTCAAAACGAAACTTTTTTAAAACCCACATACACAAGAAAAGCAAACATTTTTTGAAAACATAGTGTGCAAGTACCTAAGAGCCCGTGGATAACCACAGATAAAAAGGGTGATAATACCTTCCCTTTCTATAAATCTACCTCCCGAACCGAGAGACATCTCGAAAAGGAATTTTGCTGTGCTTTTGTCCTTTCCTTGTTGGAGAATATAAAAGACGGTGGCGACTCTTGCTTACCGCGACATTTCGCGAACCAGCTTTAAAACAGTCAGTTCTATTTCCACCGATCACAGCATACATTTTGGAACACATTGAAGTAGCCATTGCTTTGAAATTATCCATATCAGATCTTTTCAATAATTCTTTGCAATACTTGGATTGATTGATGAAGATGCCATCCTTTAATTGCTTAATTTGTAGTACAAGAAAGTAATTCATCTTACTCATCATAGACGTCTCGAGTTACCTTTCATCATCAATGAAAATTCTTCATATAGATCTTTGTTTGTTAATCCAAATATGATGTCTTCAATGTAGACTTGAACCAATAAAGTGTGATTTTTTATTTTCTTAATAAACAAATTTTTATCAGCTTTACCTTTTTTAAATCCTCTTTCACATAGAAAGTTGCTAAGTCTGTCATACCATGCTCTTGGTGCTTTCTTCAAGCCATAAATAGCTTTTCCCAACTTGAAGACATTTGAAGGATTCTTGATGTATTCAAAATAGAGAGGTTGTTTGACATAAACTTTCTCATTGATGTATCCATTCAAGAAAGTGCTATTAACGTCCATTTGGAAGAGCTGAAAATTTAATGAACAAGCATAAGAAAGTAAAAATTGAATAGCTTATAACCTTGCAACAGGAGCGGATGTTTATTCAAAGTCGATTCCTTCTTGTTTATTGTAACCTTGAGCCACCAATATTTCTTTGTTTTGATCAATTATACCATTCTCGTCAAGCTGGTTCTTAAACATCCATTTGGTACCTATGATATGTTTATCCACTAATCGTCTTCTAAGGCTTCATTAATCTTGGAAGGTTCTATTTGAGAAATAAACGCCATATTCAAGCAAGCATCCTTGAGATTTAGCCTTATTGAAACTCCTTTACTAATGTCACCAATTACTTTGTCAATTGGGTGATCACAATGGGTTTTCGATTCTTGAGAAAGCGCATTATGATTTTGCTCTTGTTGAAATGTTTCCTCTATGTGTTCTGATTGATCAACTTTGTCACTTTTGGCAACATCTTCCAAAGAATTTTTAAAATATCATCATCATCATTGCAAACAACTATGTCTTCCTTAGAGGTGTTATATTCATCAAAAGAAACATGCTTAGATTCTTCAATAGTTAAAGTTCTTTTATTATAAATTCTATACGCCTTACTAGTGAGTGAGTAACTTAGAAATATACCTTCTTCGTATCTATCGTCAAACTTACCGAGATTATATTTGTCATTATTGAGAATAAAGCACATGTATCCAAAGATATGAAAATGAGCAATTCTTGGAATTCTTCCTTTGAAGAGTTCATATGAAGTTTTTTCAATATTAGTCTTATTATAACCTGATTACTTACATAACATGTTGTGCTTA
Organism: Vicia faba; assembly: GCA_948472305.1. Classification (NCBI taxonomy): domain Eukaryota; kingdom Viridiplantae; phylum Streptophyta; class Magnoliopsida; order Fabales; family Fabaceae; genus Vicia; species Vicia faba. Next base: position 399,590,536 of record OX451738.1, on the reverse strand, counting down.
CCACATCCGCTCAAAAATACTTTGGTAGACTTGAGTCACTAAGAATTGTTCTTGTAAGTTCATCCAGAGACAAGTTCTTTCTTTCTACCACTCCATTTTGTTGAGGAGTCCTTGATGCTGAAAAATTGTGGAAGATTCCATGTTTTTGATAAAACTCTTCAAGAAATGCATGAATTCTCCATCATGGTAACTTCTAATTAATGCAATCTTTAATGATTTTTCATTTTGTACTTGCTTTGCATACTTTATAAATGCCTTGAAAGCATCGCTTTTCTGCACAAGAAACAAAGTCCATGAATATCTAGAAAAATCATCAACAATAACTAGGGCATATACATTTCCTCTGAAGCTTCTTATTCTTAATGTACCAAACAAGTCCCTGTGCAACAATTAAAGTGGTCTTGTAGTTGACACCATATTTTTCGGCTTGAAAGTTGATTTGATTTGCTTTCCCTTTTGAAAAGAATCACATGATTTATCTTTGACAAACATTATTTTTGGAAAACCAATTACTATATCATGTTTGGCTAGTTTGTTTAAATGTTTCATATGAATATGGGCTACTCTTTTATGCCAAAGCCATGAGTCATTGTTGCTTACCAAGAGACATTTTACTTTAAAAGATGAATCATCTAAAAATATCATAAAAATATTATTAATTCTATTACCTTTGAGTTTTACATCATAATTGGCTTCATATTTAATCAAGCATTTATCTTTGGTGAACTTGATTTTGAAGCCTTTGTCACAAACTTGGCTTTTGCTTAGAAAATTGTGCTTTAGTTCTTCAACATTAAGTACATCTTCAATAGTTGTGAAAGGTGGAGCACGAACTTTTCCTATGCCAAGAATTTTTCCTTTATTATTATCCCTATATGTGACATAACCCTTGTACTTTAGAACTAGAGATGAAAATTTGTTTATATCTCCTGTCACATGTTTAGAACAACCACTATCAAGATACCATAAGTTTGTAGTGGTCTTCAAGTAAGCCTACAAAAAAGTTAGGTTTTGTTAGGTACCCAATGTGCCTTAGTTCCTTCATAATTAGTTCCTTTCTTGACCCACACATAATGTCCACTTGTGTCGTAACCGGTAAAAAATATGAGAGCCGCCATCACTACTTTTTGTCCTAAGGACGAGAAAAGAACGGAAAACCCTAACTTCTTTAGAGATTATTGGATTAGTGAGTTAATTAGATAAAGAAAAGGTGTTAGGCACCATTTACCTCCCTTGTACTCAAGAGGAACCTATTTAATTTTAGAATTTTAACGGGAATATTTTCTATTTAATTACTTTACTAAATAATATAAACAAGGTAAAAAGATTTAGTTTTTTAAATAGTGGACTCGCCTTGGTTTTTGAACTGTGTGCCTATGTATTCTCTTACAAAGAAATCAGAGTCGTTCATAGTTAGGAGTATGTGGATAGTATTTTTTATAGAATTGTGTATAATTGCTTTCAAATGATTTTTGAACTTTGTCTGGGTTTAAAAATTGAGTGATGGTAGACGCAGTCTAAATTTGATTTGAAAGCAATTTTAACAATCCTTTATTAAAAAAAATCTTGAGTTTTATTACGTTAGTAAAAAAAAGGTTTGAATTGGTTAGCTGTTTTAAATTTGATTCGAGTTTGAAAATTAGGAGTAAAATAGATAATTAGTAATTGAAATAGATATTAAGGTTAGTAAAAATGTTTTTATTAAAATAAACACAAGTAATTAGTGTTTGGGAAAATTATGGTTAGTAATTTAGAAGAAATTTGGAAAATGACATAAATTAAATAAATGGTATTTTAGTTAATAATTATTATTATTAATGATTAAAGAAAAGAAAAATAGGATTTATTATTTTTCTAAAAAGATATATAATCTAAATATAAAAACATTACACTTAATAAAACACTTGGTTAAAAAAGGTATTTTGTTATTTAATAAAAATTAATTATGAAACAATTTAATGAAAATAAAAAAATAAATAATAAACAAGAAAAATAAATAAAATTTTAGAAATAAACAAGGGGATGAATTTTAGTTTAATTAAGTAAATTAGGGGGGTATTACTAGGAAATGGGCTAAGCCCATAATAAAAGTTGAGCTCGTTGAACATATTATGGGTGAGACATGAGTGTTACATTGTTGTAGTGTAATCAACAACATTTGATTTGGATCAAAAGGTCATCAGAAGTCAATTCAGAGACGTTGATCCAAAATAATACAAATGAGCGCAAGGGATTAAATATTGACTGGGGAATATAGTGTGCTAGCGTGTAGGAAGACTGGTCAACAGTCACCTCATCGTGTGGCTAATGGATGGCCATACGTCTCTAATATGAAGCATGCCAGAGGGAGTATTTAACAAAAATTACTTCATAAAATCTCCTTTTTTCTGTTTTCTTCCTCTATCCAACTTATTCAAACGCTCCCCTCTCTCTAAATTCTCTCTCTTCCTTCGGAAAAAAACACTGGCCACCATCGGCCAGAAATCGCTTCCGTCGGTGGCTCACCCTTAGCCACCCCGAAAACCACCATACAATCCAGATTCTCGATTGAAGTTTAACTGGAATCTTCAAACATCTAAACATTAAAACCCAGAATCCTCCAAACTCTTAGAACCCTAGGATGAAACCTAAGAACCCTAACCCTTTGTATGAACCCCACGAGCCCTAACCCAGAACCCTAAGAGCAACCACCGTAAGCGATCGTTAAGGCCTCCGTTGATGATGAAGGTTCGTCTGGAACCTCATCATTTTCTCCAAAACACCCAAGAACTTTAACCACAACCATTAGAACCCTAAAAACCCTAAACCTAACCCTTAATCATAAGAACCCTAAACCTAATTTTCCAGAATTTTGACATGCAACCAAAATTAACACTCAACAACATGCGATAATCAGATTAAACAAAAAGCTATGTGGTGTACCAACCTTATCCAAAATGAAACTTCTCACAATTTCCCTTTGATTCCCTTTTGATCTCTGACTTCTAATCCTTTTCTTTGTTATGTTTTGCAGGTAATGAAGATAAGAACTTTGCAGCAAGGACACCAAGATTACTTAGGATTTCTGCTCTCTAATTTCTTCTTCAATTTTGCTGACCTTTCTTAGGTTTTAGGTTTAGGAATTTATATTAGGAAATAGTTTCAATTTTTTTTTGCTGTTACAAATCAATTAGGAATTAGAAATAGTTTCTTTTGACATTTTTCTAACAAAAATGCTTTTTGATGTTCATTAATTCTTTCTATTTTGTCATGTCCCGAAAGCAGTTTCAATGCAGTGTTTACAAAAATAATCGTCGTATTTTGCAAATAAGTTGGAAAAAAGAAAAACACAATTGTAAAGATTTTTAAAAATAAAATATTTTATTAATGAAAATGCCTTTGAATAGGCTTGAATACAAGATGCAATTCCTAAAAAGAGGTAATTACAAAAAAGATTAAGAAAAATTAGAAAATGACAATGATAAATGATATCTGATATTGCTATTTTTCCAATTTCCTTGATAACTCCAATCAGTTCGCTTCCAAGAAATATGATTAGATTAATTCCTCCCCTTCGTAGTTGCTGATATAATGAGTCCTTGAGTAGTAGCAATTTTGTTCTTTTTGTCATTTGAATAAAAGTTCCTAACGTTTTCCTGGATCGCCCTTTCGGGTTTTCGATCCACCGAGGTGATGATTTTGTTTATATGTCCCTATTTTTTTCCTGGATCTCCCTTTAATATTTTCAATCCACCGGGACACCCCTTTTTGCCTAAATCATCTTTTCGGGTTAACTTAACGAGCCTTTTTCTTTTATACATAGTATTTTTTGACTGTATCAGAATTTAGAGGGTGTGGTAGTACTCCCCCTTCCATTGTTGTGAGGATAAGATCTCCTATTAAGAAAGTCGTTTTTACCACATATGGACCTTTGTAGTTAAGTGTTCATTTCCCACTTGAATCTAAACGAGGTAGCATAATATTTTTGAGGACTAGATCTCCTTCTTGGAATACTAGAGGACAATCCTTCTTATCAAATGATTTCTTCATCCACTTTTGATATAATTGGACGTGGCACATATCTGTTAAGCATTTTTCTTCAATGAGGTTGAACTAATCAAGTTGTGTTTGGACCCATTATAATTCTTCAAGCTTAGTTTCCATGAGGACTCAGTTATGGAATTTCTACTTCAACAAGGAGCACAACCTCCATGCCATAAACATGAGAGAAATGGGTTGCACCGGTCAAAGTACGTACTGAGGCACGATAGCCAAGTAGTGCAAATAGAAACATCTTGTATCAATCCTTATATGTTTTCACCATCTTCTGGATTATATTCTTGATGTTTTTATTGTCATCTTCAACAACCCCGTTCATTTTAGGCCAGTAAGATGATGAATTATGATGCTCGATCTTCAAATCATCGCATAATTCCTTCATCATTTTGTTGTTCAAGTTAGGTCTATTGTCTGTGATGATTTTTCTAGGAACCCTATATCGGCATATGAAATTTTTCTTGATAAACCAGTTGATGAATTTTTTTGTCACATTTGTTTAAGAAGCGACTTCTACCCACTTAGTGAAATGATTAATGGTGACCAGTATGAATCAGTGTCCGTTGGAAGCCTTTGGTTCAATCATTCTTATCATATCAATTCCCCACATCGAGAATGGCCATGGTGAACTTAGGACATTCAGAGGAGTTGGTTGCACATGTACCTTGTCAGTATAAATTTGGCACTTGTGGCATGTCTTTGTATAATGGTAACAATCAGTCTCCATTTCTAACCAATAATAACCCACTCTTAATATTTTTCTAGCCATGCAGTAACCATTTGCATGGGTCCCAAAGGTTCCTTCATGGACCTCTTTCATGAGTGTGTCTTCTTCGTGTCTATCTACGCATCTGAGTAGAACCATGTCATAGTTTCTTTTGTACAATACATCCATATTTAGGAAAAACTTTTCTTCTAGCGTTCTTAGAGTTTGCTTATCTATTATTGAGCCATTTTCTGGATATTCTTGTTTCTCTAGATATCTCTTTATGTAATAAACCAAAGGCTTGTTATCTAGCCCTTCTTCAACTGTGAGATAGTGTGCGGGTTCTTTGAAGTGCCTAATTGTTATTCGTGGTTCATGATTAGGCAAAGTTACTTTGAACATGGCTGACAAAGTTGCTAAGGCCTCTTCCAATTGATTTTCTTCTCTAAGAATATGAGGGAAAGTAATCTCTGTAAGTTCTGTAGTTAGCTCCAAAACATGATCTTAATATGGAATTAATTTGGGATGTCGGGTATCCCATTCACCATTGACTTTGTGTATAACTAACATTGAATCCCCATATGCTTTGAGGAATTTGATTCTTAGATCACTAGCAGCTTCTAAACCCAATATACAAGATTCGTATTCAGAGAAATTGTTGGGTAAATCAAAACATAACCTTGAAGTGTAAGGTTTATGAAAATTCTTCGGAGATGTCAATATTTCCCCAATTACATACCCTAGTGCGTTTGAAGCCCCATCAAACATGAGTGTCCATCGTGCCCCTGGTTCAGGTCCTTCATCGGGTCCTGGTATTTCGTAGTCTCCTATAACCATGATGTCTTTGTCTGGGAAATCAAACTCCATTGGTTGATATTCCATCATTGGTTGATGAGCTAGGTGATTAGCTAGTATGCTTCCTTTGATGGCCTTTTATGTAACATATTGGATTTTCGTGTTCAAATAACAACATCTGCCATCGAGCAATTCTTCCTGTGAGAGCTTGCTTTTCGAACACATATTTCAAAGGATCCATTCTTGCTATTAACCACATGGTGTGATTTAACATATACTGTCTTGTTAGTTTAGTGGCCCAAGCCAGAGCACAAAAAGTCTTCTCGAGGAATGAGTGTCAGTTTTTGTAGTCAGTAAATTTTTTGCTTAGGTAGTAGATGACACACTATTTTCTACCTGTTTCATCGTGTTGACCCAATACACATCCCATAGATCCTTCAAGAACTGTCAAGTACATAATAATTGGTCTTCCAGGAACAGGTTTTATCAAAATTGGTGGCTCTTGCAGATATTTCTTTATTGTTTCAAAGGTTGATTGACAGTCTTTGTTCCATTCCATTGATTGATCATTTATAAGTAGTTTGAATATAGGTTCACAAGTGGCAGTTAGGTGCAATGTGAACCTTTAGATATAATTTAATCACCCTAAGAAACTACAAACCTCTTTTTTTATTCTCGGAGCTGGCATCTCTTGTATGGATATTACTTTGGAAGGAACCACCTCAATACCTCATTGGCTTACAATAAAAACCAATAGTTTGCTCGACCTGACACCAAATGTACATTTGCCGGATTCAACCTTAGCTTGAATTTTCTTAGAGGTTCGAATAATTTATACAAGTGAATGATGTGATCCTCTTCTGTCTGGGATTAGAAAATCATACCACATATACTTCGACCTCCTTATGGATCATGTCGTTAAATGGCATGACCATTGCTCGTTGATAGGTTTCCCCAGCATTCTTTAGACCGAAGGGAATTACTTTGTAGTAGAAGGTGCCCCAAGGAGTCATGAAAGTAGTCTTTTCCATGTCTTCGGGAACCATCTTGATGTGATTGTATCCTGAGAAACCATCCATGAAAGAAAATACTGAAGATTGAGTTGTATTATCTACCAAAACATCTATGTGAGTGATCAATGGTTTTTACATAGGAATTATGCATTTATTTTGGTCATCATTTCTTTTAATTGAATGGTGTTTTATTCAATTTTACTGCATTTTATGTCTTGGTTTTGTATTTTAGTATTTTTCATGTTCAAACGAATAAAATAGGACAAATCGGGGAAGAAAAGTGCAGGATTCAGAGATTTGGAAAATGTTCAGATTCAAGCAAGGAAGAAGGCGACACGGGCGCCCGTGTCACACGACACGGTCCGTGTCAAGTTAGCTGATGCATGAATTGTTGGAGGAAGGACCAAAGGCGACACGGGTGCCCGTGTCACACAACACAATATGTGTCAATTTATCTAGAACAAAAACGTGTGACTAGGACGAATCTCAGATGCTGACACGGGTTCTCGTGTCTGGTGACACGACCCGTGTCAACTTAGGCGTGTAGAATTCCAATTTTGAGATTTTCCTGTATTCTTGAATCATTAAGGGTACTTTGGAAATTTTGTATCACTGAAGGATGACCTAGCGCTATACAAACCTGTTTGGAAGAAGAAGAAAGGGAACTTTTGGAACGAAGAATAATTTGACGATAGAAGATTGAAGTCTATGTAAGTTTTGGGAGAACGAAGACCTTTCATGAGCGAAATCAATTGAAGATCAGAGTTCACCATTAATTTGTGTAATGTCTATCTTTATTGTTATTGAAATCTCTTTTAATATTATGTGCGGCTAAACCCCCCAATGCTAGGGGGTGTCCCTGATTTGCAAATGTATTAACTATGAATTATTGATTTTTAATACAATAGTTTCCTTTCAAATTTAATTGTTCAAGATTTCTATTGCTTTCCTGATCGGACCAATTAGGATTGAGTTACGATTAGCAACCAGTTGGACCGCTGTTGTTATGGTTTTTGTACGATTAGGCTATAGTAAATATCACCTAGGACTAGGGATACCCTATAGTCACCGGATTTAACCCTTGATAAGATAAAGGCTTGACTCCATCAGATATTTCTAAAGACTTAGGATTTAGGATGGAAGGTTAAAGGTTTTATCACTAAGGACTTAGGGGGAAATAATCTAAAGGGCCGGTAGTTGAAGGTAATGAACTTGTAGAAGAGATCAATAGTGAAGGTCATTACAGGGAAAACCACACACTCACCCCTAGCATAGTATTCACACTAGTAAAAAAGTCATAATTTACCTTCACATATTTTTAAATATTGTTAAATACAATTACCAAACCAAAACCCCACATTTAGTTTTGTTTAATTGAACCTCGCATTAAACTCGGTAATTATGTGCCATCTTTGAGATCGACATTCAGGGAATTTTCCCTGTTATTACAAGAGGAAAAATAGTACACTTTCTACTTTTCCGATCAGTGAGGTAACTGGAAATCTTCTTTAGGACTTGCTTTATTTAGATCCTGATAGTCCATACACATGCGTACTTTTATGTCTTTCTTGGGTACTAGCACGATGTTAGCAATCCAAGGTGGATAGTCTAGCACGTCTAGGAACCCTGCATCAAATTTCTTGAGGACTTATTTTTGAATTTTTCTAGCCATGTCTGGACGAGTTCTTTTGAGCTTTTGTCTAAAAAGAGAACAACCTTCCTTGAGAGGTAGTTTATGTATGACAATGTATGTATCCAAACCCACACTACTATAAAAACACGAAAACAAAAACACCATGTTTACAATGTATTCATATACACCGTAATAATAGGTTAAATTTTTCGTGCCCAATGAGTTACTGTATTTATAAATAGTAATTTAATGATAGTTGATTTTAAACACCGTAGTAAACAATGATGTGTAGCACGCATCGATTCCCAGCAACTACATTTTTTTCCATTTTTAGAGTAAATTAAGTGTGTGTCACCTATCTCCATTATTTGAAAAAAATAATTGAAAATGATTTAACAACGATGAATACACCAACCGTTGTTAGAGGACTTAAGTTTCCACTAAGGTTACTTTGTCCAACCGTAATTAAAGGGTTTAATGATAAATTAAAACAAAACTTATTTCGTGTTTCTTTCATAAGACGTCCTAGGTGAACAAGTGAGCTAGAGACGATAGACGTGGTGTGATATTTACCCTCTTCGTATCCATTCATTTGGAGCTCAAATCTTCAATCTATTTGTTCATTTGATTATTCAGCTTCGCAGAATGGTACTCTTCAATATATTAATTTGTTTTTTCTTGGTTTATGTTGTATATGCTCAACTATTCACCCTCTTCATTCATTTGATTATTCAGCTTCACGGTATGGTACTCTTTAACATCTTCGTTCATTTTTTCTTGGTTTATGTTGTATATGCTCAAATATTAACCTTTTTCATTCCTTTGATTCTTCAACTTCGAAGTACGATACTCTTTAATAGCTTCATTCCTTACGTGCATAAGATTCTCCAGCTTCAAAGTATGGTACTCTTCAAAATCTTCATTACTTTTTTCTTTGTTTATGTTGTATATATGCTAAAGTCAGTATGAGAGTACATTTTTCATATGCTTTAGGTTTAGATTTGCATATGCTCTAGTTTTTGGATTATATTTTGGTGTGTCATTACATTATTATACGTGTATAAATTTCCGAAGTTGTTATGGATCGTAGTTGAATGAAAGCCGATAGATTAGGTCCAATTTATGAGAAAGGAGTTCTTGAATTCCTTAAATTCGCTGATAAAAATCTTCCCGACAATAATGGCATCTTGTATTATCCTTGTATTGTTTGCACGAATATCAATAAGGATACAAAGGAAGAAATATTCCAGCACCTTTATTATGATGGTATATGTCAAAACTATATAATATGGACGTGGTGTAGTGAGGTGGACAAAGAGGAAAGTTTGGTGTCACAAAGTCAAAGAGTGGATGAAGATGAATATATGGAAGATCAACTAGAGGATATGTTCCATGATATTGGGGAATCTTCTTTTAAGAATGCTCATATTTATGATACTTTATGTAGTATTAAAGACACCCTTTTATATAAGGGATGCACAAATTTTACACATTTTTCGGTGGTGTTAAAGTTGTTTACTCTGAAGATAAAAAATGGATGGTCATATAAAAGTTTCACGAAATTACATGAATTACTAAAGCAAATGTTACCAGAAGATAACAAATTGTCAGATTGTTGCTATGAGGCCGAGAAGATATTATGTCCAATGGGTCTGGAGTATATCAAAATACATGATTTCCCTAATGATGGCCTATTATACAGGAAAGAGTATGAAGACTTATATCAATGTCTAAAATGTGGTGTGTCGCATTACAAGCTGAAGGCCAACAATGATGATGATAATGACTATGATAATGTTAGTAGGAAGCATCCTCCTTCTAAAGTATTATGGTACTTGCCAATAATTTCATGATTTAAGAGAACTTTTTCTAATTTCAATGACACAAAGAATCTTAGATGGCATACAGATGAAAGGACTCGTGATGGAATCATTTTCCATTTAGCTGAGTCGTTGTAATGGAAGAAAATTGATTCATTGTTTCGGAATTTTTAAGTTGAGCCAAGAAACCTTAGGCTTGGGCTTGCCATCGATGGAATGAACCCCTTTGGTAATATTAGCACTAATCATTCTTCGTGGCCAGTTCTTATCACTATTTATAACCTATCTCTTTGGTTGTCATGAAGCGCAAGTATATACTGTTAATTATAATGATTTATGGACCACGACAACCTGGTACCGACATAAATGTTTGTCTAAGTCCATTAATCAATGATTTATGACTCTTGTGGGATGAAGGCGTTGTAGTTCATGATGCATATTATGGGGAAAAGTTTAAGATGTGTGCAATGTTAATTTACACAATCAATGACTTTCCTGCTTACAGTAACTTGGCTGGATATAGTGACAAATGACATAAAGCGTGTTCTATTTGTGAAGATAATACTTTTTATAACCAACTTGAGTTTGGAAAAAAAATACTGTTTACCATGGGCATTAAAAATTTCTAAAACTCGATCATCCTTATCGTAGATCGCGGAAGGCTTTTAATGGAGAGCAAGAGTTTGATGAGGCTCATGAACCTTTAACTAGGGATGAAGTTTATCAGTGGCATGAACACATTAATGTTTTCTTTAAGAAGAGAGAAAAATAAAAAGGGGTAGTTTCACAAAATATATGGAAAAAGAGGTCCATCCTCTTTGATCTTCCCTATTGGTTAAGTCTTGATGTTAGACATTGTCTTGATGTGATGCATGTGGAGAAATATGTGTGTGATAGTTTGATTGGCACACTTCTAAATATTATAGGAAATACTAAAAATAGTAAGACTTCTTGTCTTGATATGGAGGTAATGGGTATACGAAAACAGTTGGCTCCAATAGAGAAATAAAAAAGAACTTATCTGCCTCCAGCATGTCACACTCTATCTAAAAAGGAAAATAAAATTTTCTACGAGTGTTTGCAAGGTATTAAATTTCCGCAAGGTAGTCATCAAACATCAAGAAACTTATATCAATGAAAGATCTCAAGTTAATTGGTTTAAAATCTCATGATTGTCATGTATTGATGCAACAACTTCTACCAGTGGCTTTCATGGGATCCTACTAAAGAATATGAGAGAAACTATAACGAAATTGTGCTTATTCTTCAATGCCATATGTAATGAAGTTCTTGACTTAAAAAAATTAGATTAATTAGAAGATAAGGCTGCCATAATTTTGTGTCAATTGGAGATGTATTTTCCTCCATCATTTTTTGACATTATGATTCACTTACTTTTCATCTAGTCAGAGAATTAGAATTTGTGGTCCAGTTTATTTAAGGAGGATGTATCCAATAAAGCGGTATATGAATATCTTTAAAGGATATACAAAGAACCATCACCAACCGGAAGCTTCAATTGTTGAAAGGTACATTACTAAAGAAGCTGCTGAGTTTTGTACAAACTATTTGTCGGATGTAAATTCTATAAGAATTCCAAAGTCTCGTCATGATGACATAGATGAAAGACGTATTCAAGGTCTAAATTTTAATTCAATGTCTCAGGATGTAGTTATTCAAACACATTTCTATATATTGAATAATATAAATGAAGTTTAACCTTTCATAGATACTCAGAAAAGACTTTTGAGGACAAAATATCTCAGAATGAGTGACAAGTTGTTGTTGATAGATCATAACAAGAGATTCATAGATTGGTTTAATAAAAGTGTATCTAATGATCATAGTGCATCCGAGATACTTAAATGGTTGTTGTACGAGCCAAAATTTTGTGTCATTACTTGGACTGCATACGACATTGGTCATTATCCCTTTTATACATAATCAAAAGATGGTCATAGTAAAATGAAAAATAGTGGGGTTATGGTTAAAGTCAAATCGATGTATTTATCTAGTTCGAAAGATAAGAATTATGTATTGGCAACTACCACATTTTGTGGTGTCATTGATGCGATTTGGGAGATTGATTATGTTATTTTCAAAGTGGATTTATTTAAATTCAAGTGGGTTCTCAATAATAGTAATGGTGTACACACTGATAACTTAGGATTTACCCAGGTCGACCTTGGCAATGCATATATTATGACCAAACTATTCATCATGGCTTCTAAAGCCAAACAAGTTTTCTATGTTACAGACCCATCATACATATAAGAGAAATAGTCAATTGTTCTCCAAGGAAAACACATTCCTCTTAGTGATAAAAGTCTTGATATTTATTTTACACCTTCTTACACAACACAAGTTCCTACCTTATATGATGAATTAGATGGAGATGTTATCCATGCTATTCGAATTGATCATGAAGAAGGAATTTTGGAAAATGAACAAGTACATAATTTGTTCTTTATTCATAATATATTCCTATATGTTATAGCTTCCAAGTATTTTTACTAACAAGTATAATTATTTGAAATTATAGGTCTTTAGAGTCAAGACATCGAGAGACAAGACACCAAGAGACAAGAAACCAAAACACCAAGTTACAATTATGTGATGTTATCTAATGTGTAAACTGTAGGTTGTTTGTTCTGATAAATTTTAGGATGTTTGTTATGGTACAACTGAATATGATACAATTATGTGATATTATGAATATGATACAATTAATATTATTTAGATAACTTTATCACAAATGTGAGTTGTATTTTCTGCTGCGATATGGTGAACAATAATACATGTTAGAAAAATGGGATTAACTATAAAAGCAGGATAATATTTGTTAATTATGCAGAAAATTTAACAACGGTTATAGTCATAACCGTTATAATATCTAATGCGCTGTCCAGGAAAAAATAAATATCAAAACGGCATAGCTGGGAATCAAACCTATGACCATTAATTTTATCACAACAGTTTTTTAGAAAACCGTTGTGATAGGGAGTATGCTTTCCAATTTATTACAATGGTTACTGGGCCGTGATTGTAAGTATCATATATTCAATGATAATCTACATAACAACGCATGTGCCAACATTGTTATATATCTTTCTCAACCATTGTTAATTGGGTTTTCCGTAGTAGTGCCGACATATCTCGGTAAATAAGGCGAATATATCCATGTACTCATGTAGCAGTTTGATCATCCTTTCTTTCACACTTTCTTCCAAGGTTACACCTATCTTGATCTCTTTCTGGTCTTTTTTGGTTCCAAGATTGACGATCTCTACAGGTTCCTGGTGGGGTTGTATGTCATTTGATTCTTGCTCTAATAACCTTACCAATTCTTCAGAGAGTTTATAATCTGCGCCACCTTCCTCTTCATCTTGGTCAATTGGTGCATAAAAATCACATCGGATTGTAGCAATATCGTTATTAGTGAGTTTAGGTATGGATCTGCACATTTTATCATGTTTTGGTTCTTTTTAGAATGTGAAATTGAAAAGTGCGTATGAAGAAAAGTATTGCCATTTTGAAGAAAATAGTAAATAAAAGAGAAATAAATGGATCTCAATTGAATTCAAAACATAACTTTTATTAATGAAAAATACTGTTTGAAAATATATGGGGGTCCTTACAAGCTACCCCTATGCCTCAGGTGGGACATATCTTCTTTTAAAACAGAAATAATTACTTTGGAAAGAAAAATATCTCTTGAATATCCACATCTTTCCAATTCTTGAGCTCTTCACCAGAAGCACATTCGTGGATGGAGTTGGATGATCCTTTGTTATTTCTATTGTTGGATATTTCTAACACATGCCCACCATGCTCTACTAATTTATTGACGAAGGTCTCTTGATTGGAGGAATTCACCCTTTATCTTTCTTAGCAGCTCCCGACGGTTGATAGCCCAAACCAAAATGGTCTTTCTTTTCAGGTATCTCCACGAGCTTTCCCCAACCTTGAGATGTTCGATATTCCACAATTATTTGCAAGTCTCGCCATGATGTCATGGAGGTCGCAGGTCTTTTAACCTTTTCTACTGGGTGGGTAACCACTAAAGCCACTTCCAAGACTTGGAATGGTGTCTCCACACAGTCTTCTTCCACACTGATGTACATGTAGGACTACAAGTGACTTATGAAGATCTCATTTAATCTCTTGAGCTTGAATTGTTTTTCTTCTTTAGATCCTATAGTCAAAAGCTCCTCACAGTTAGCTTCATTGAACTTCATTGAAGCTAACCTGATCATTAGCAAGAAGAATTTTGCCTCAAATCAAGCTCACCAAGTAAGAGTTTAGCACAAACTTCCTCTGCTTCGTTCAGGTAGGATTCTCCACCAAGTTAACACAAACTTGTTGTCATGATATAGCTCTTGGTTTTATAAGGCTCATAGGATCATTCTTTTTCTTTAATTTATCCATTTGATAGACTTGTTTTTGAATTCTTTAGTTAAAAATTTGTCTGGTTTTCTTCAAATCGATTGAGTTGTGCTTTATATAAATTTTTCAAGAGGATATGGTTTAGATCATCTTAAAGAGACTTATCCAATTATACCACTATAAGCGTCTAAATTTACAGTTTGAAGGATTTCATTTTTCCCTAGTTTCACGCGTTTGGAGGTTGAAGATGACCTACATGTCATCTTCAACCAATGAAACACCGCTAATTGTTTTATTTTTAGTGGCTTGACTTTTCTGGGTAAAGTGTGCGTGCTTTGACTATTGTCTACCATACATTCATGTCTATGAGTCGTCCAGATGGCCATATCAATTAATGAAAGGAGATCCAACGCCTCCTATATTTTTTTACTTTTATTCTTTTTTTCTATTTTAGTTTTTTAATTCATTTAACTTCAAAAATTCATGACTCCTTTGTTTTTGATCCAAAAATTATGAAAAATTTCACATATATACTTTTAATTATTTCTGATCTCATGGATATTTTTCAGATTTCTATTTTGATGTTTATTATTTTTCATAATTTTTGGATTGTTTGCTTTATTTTAATTTTCTAAAAAATGTTTTTGTTACTTTTCAAATTCTGGAAAAATTATGGAATGATCCAATGAAAGTTTGACAACTTATGGTGACCTTGCTTGATTTTTATTTCTGAATTTGCTATTTTTTGAGATTTTTTGTTTATTTCACTTGGTTTTGCATTTTTAAAAATTAGTTTATGACTTCTAAAAATTGTGAAATTTTTTGTCAACACTTGTTGACTTGTGTTTAATCTCTGGTAATTTTTTGGTTTTTTATTTGGTGTTTTGATACACTTTGTGTATTTCATCAATTAATTCCAATTAATTAACAATTTAAAAATTGTTTTAATTTGTTTTAATTATTTTTAGTTACATTTTATTTTCCTTTTTGTGATTGGTTCTGACTTTATGATAATTGCTTATACCTTGGGTCAATTTGCTCAACTTCATTGGATCTTGGGTGTTGATTGGTTGAAAAACCAAATCCAACAAAAAGGATGAATAACATTGATGATACTTTAATCATTTCTTGATTTTCTTTGTGTTTTTGGTTCATTTGACATTCCCATCCCTCTCTACCTCACCCCCTTCTTTTTTTTCCTTTTGATCATTTTGGATAAGGCATTTGAACTTTAAGTTCATCTAAGCTTATAAATAGTTGAAAAACTATTCTTCATGACTTAGGTCTTGATCACCTTTTTGTTTTTACTTGTGATACATGTTTTAGGAGTACGGTTTTTACTATATCTCTAACAAATATTGTACATTATTATTGATCGGCCTTCGATAGGTGTGACTTCTATATAAGTCCACTTATGATTGCTTAACATAACGCTAAATTTGTCACGAATCGATAATGATCATTCGTGGCTCAAACTTTATTTCTAAAAGTCCAAGTATGGTTGATTTATTATCTTTGGATCCATACCTATGAAGCTTGTTGTTAGGAGGTTTTGATTCTATCAATCCTCTAATGATTTTTCATTATTCTTTGGTCAAAGGTTATCATTCAATCATCATTGATCATACTTTGTGACTATTAATAATTAACTTACTAACCATTAACAATTAACATTACTTTATGCCATTAATTTTGTGCTTTTACTTTATTTTTATTTAATTGTAGAATTTACACTTAATGCAACTTGTTTATGATTCCTCACTTTTCCCTTTACCCTCTTGGGTAATTTTTTATGTTCTTACCTTTTTCCTTTGTCCACTTGGACTTGTTACTTTGTTCTTAAAACATTAATAATCTAACTTGAACATTAAAAGATTTAAGGTTCTTTATGGACTTATGGTTACTATCCTTGGCATATTGGAGTTATGAACTTCTTAGACTTAGGATTAGAAGCTTTGATACTTTGAGACCTTGAGACATTTGGACCTTGTGTTACCTTATTGTTATTTTGCATGTATTGGAAAATCTTCTATGGCATATGTTGTTATGTTGGCCTTAAGTGATTTATATGATACATGGCTTAATATTGAAGACCTTGCTTTGGGTTTTAGTATCTTGAATTTCTTTGATACTTCTTTACTTTTGATTTATTTTCACATTGATGATATGTATGCTCTTGGTCTATTCTATGTTGTAGATTTAATCCAAAGGATGGGAATTCTATGTTGACTTCATTATGTCAAGTATGGGCTTCTTTTTTGGTTATACCATTCCTTACCTTAGATTTTACTTTATGCTATACAATAGTCTCTTCATCTCCTCACATTCTTCTTTAATTTTTAAAATCTTCTCCCTTTTTCAAAACTCTTCTTGTTTTTAAACTTGAACCACTTTCATAATAAACTTGGACTTAGGTCAATGCTTTTTCAAAACTCTTTTCTTAATCAAGTTATCAATCAATCTTAATCAAGATATAACTTTTTTTCTTCAATACTAAAAAATACAAAACAAATTAAAACCATTTTTCCACTTTGGCTTTTTACTTTAAAACGTTTTCTTAAAATTAACCAACACACAAACATTAAAGTTTTTTTACCCGAACTACATGGGTTTTAATTTCAACATTGAACATTGTTGGTATGTAGGTCCAAAGCTCATTGGAAGCTTTGTCAAATAAAAAATTGTAAAAAATACTTCTTTGCTCATCTCCATAATCTATTTTGTACATATTTCTTTTTAGCCAAATACACAAATTTTCAAAGAGGTTCCTGCGGAGTAACGTAGATGTTTAGGGTGCTAATAACTTCCGTTTCCATAACCAACCCCCTTACCTTGATCTCTTATTTTTAGATTTTATTCGCTTTTTTCCCATTCCTTTGGAATAATAAAGTGTGGTGGCGATTTTCACTTTGTGGGTTAAGTTAATTAATGGTTTAGTCTCAACTTTTTACCGCTACAGAAAAATTGGAAACTATGTTTGGGATTCATATGTAAGTGGGTTGTGCCTATCTTTGTTTATATATGTATATTCTATCATTCATTGTTATATATATGCATGTTTGTCTGGATTTTTCTTGTTTTTAGGGTGCTTGGTGATCTCTTGGAAGTCCTATATCCGGTCTTGGGAAAACTTAAGTTTAAGATGGGTGGTATAGTCATGTTGACTTTGAAGGATTAGTCCTAAATAAATTGGTCTTAGAATCCCCCGCTTAGTGGAGGCCCTCTTGACTGTAGTATTTGTTTACCGAGTAATCAGGAAGACATTGCTGCTTTCGTCCTGGAGCCTGAGAAGTCGAGGGCCGTACAACCCTTAACCCATGTTGGCCTTTTAGGATGTAGTGCAGAGACTATAAATGAGTAATCCTGATATAGTTGTCATGCGATATTGCACTCATACGAGTTTCTTTTGAGAATATTACCGATTATTGAGTAAATTGGGACGTTGGTAATATCCAAAAGAGGATCGTATACTCTGGGAACTTTTATAACCTTGTTCTACAGGTTGTTTAAACCTTTAGTCCATACCTTATTGGTAGTACCTTTGACTTCATGCTCGTGACGTCGAACATATGAACCCCTATGTTTATTATCTTGTGTGTGATTGTTGCATCATCATGCATTCATGCCCCCATGAACATTCTTTTAAACAAAATTTTCAAGAAACTTAAAGACTTCTCTTTGCAAATATCACATGTATTCTTATGACCATGGATTTTTGAAGAAGAAAAACTTAGAATTATAATTTCAAGATTCCTAAGATACAAGAGTTAAAGGAGTTCAGATCTTTGGTTGAAAATCCTAAGGCTTTTAGAAAGAAATATTGAGCGTTTTTTTATCTCCTTTGGGTGTCAACATGAAGGATGGTATTCTCACTATGTTGGTCCAATTTTATGATCCATAGTATTCGTGCTTCACCTTTCCGGATTATCAGCTTATGCCTACATTAGAGGAGTATTCTTATCTACTTGATCGACCTATTAATGATAATGTTTATTTATCTGGTTTGGAAGAAGAGCATTAGTCCCATGATGTTGCAGTAGTTACTCACTTGAAATTTTTTGAGATTGAGGCTCTTATGACTACTAAAGGAGGTGTTAGGGGGTTGTGTACTAAGTTATTGTTGGAAAAAGCTCGTCACTTTTCTAGGATGAAGAGTATGGACACTTTTGAGTCTATCTTTGCTTTACTCACCTAATGTTGACAATTTTATTGATTTTAATGCTATTAGGATCTTCTTGATTGGGAATCCAGTCTGTAGCGGTAGAAATGTTTAAGACTAAGCCATGGGATTGACTAGACTCTGTACAAATAAAAATAAAATCGCCACCGCACTTTATTATTTCCAAAAGAATGGGAAAATAACGAATAACCCAAAAAAGGGGAAGATTCAAGGTAAGGGGGTTGGTTATGCAAAGGGAAGGTATTAGCACCCTAAACATCTACGGTACTCTGCAAGAACCTCTTTGTAAAAATATGTATATTTTGGCTATAAAATGTTGTATAGAAAAAGGATGGCGGAGGTGAGAAAAGAAATGTATTTTTATGGTTTTTGCACCCGCCGCAGTTGCGAACCTTTAGTGCCTACGTACCACCTTTTGTGCAATAGGGGATCAGGGTACACGTAGTTCCTCTTTTATAAAATTTAAAACAAGTTTGTTGGTTAATTTTATGAGATAAAACATCATCTTCATTGTCCATGTGGAAAATATTCCTACTACCCACAATCATGAGAAAGGAGAATTTGCATCATCTCAAGTGGAGGATATGGCTTGGATTTTAAAATCAACAATGCCTGACTCAACACACAAGTGGAAAATATCTCTCTTCACTACATATTATAGAAGTATATTTGTTTGCATCACTACAAGGATTTACAAGAGTCCAATCTTTTGAGAAAAGTTTTAAAATAAGAAAGCCAAAGTGGAAAAATGATTTGAAATGAGATTGATTGATTTTTACTTTTCTCACAAAAAATGTCAAAGCATTATTAAGTTTATTGAAGTTTATTTATGAAAATATTTTGAAAATGCATGGACCTAAGTCAAGGTTTATTATGAAAGTGGTTCAACTTTAAAAAAAAAAGAGTTTTCAAACGGAGGGAGAATATTTTTGAAATTAAAGAAGATGAGGAGAAGATGAGGAGAAGAAGATACTATCCTAAAGCATAAGGTAAATTCTAGAGATAGGAACCATCTAACCAACAAGAAGCCAATACTTGACACTATGAACCAAGATAGAATTCCCATTATTTGGATTGAAACCAATCAAGCAATGATACTAGACCTCTTGAAATAACCAAACTTCAAGTGTATTAAGTCTTCACAAAAATTTGGCAGAGTAACAGATGTATACAGGTGAATTCCAAATTACAAATAAATAGTGTAATCACAATAACCTGCACACAAAACAAACAAACAACCCAATGCCTTGAGGTAAACCTCAAGAGCTCCAGACCAAAATAATCAGATAAGGTCACAAGGTCTCCAATCATAGGCCAAGGTTCCTAATCCTAAGTCCAAAAAGTCCAATGCTCCATAATTTCAAGGATAGTAACCAAATAGTCCAAGTATCATTTAAGATTTTTAGGGTTTATGTTGATTATTAGGTGTTTTAAAAAAGAAAAGTAAATCTCAAGTGAGCAAAATTAAAATGACAAGAAAGTAAATACTCAAATGGGAAAAGATGAAAATGGCATGAAATGTAAATGCTAAAAGTAAATAGTGCATAAAAATAAAAGGGGCATATAATAAAAATAAAGGATAAAGTCTATTATTAGTGATTATTGGTTAGTTGGATGATCATCTTGAAACTTACATTTGGAACTCATTAGAGGATTGGTAGAACCAAAGCCTCCACACAACAAGTTACATTTGTTTTTTGTCAATTATATCATCTATTTGGAATCCTCATAAGTACCATTTAATGATCAACAACGTTTAAGTGATCCGCGTTGACCAAAGGTGTTGTAGATCTATTAGAGGATTGGTAGAACCAAAGCCTCTACACAATGAATCTCAAGGTTATTGGATCAAAGAGATCAAATTAACATACTTGAGCTTTCAAACATAAGTTTGGGTCACGAATGATCATTTATTCGAATCAGGACAAATTTTAGCGCTATGTTAAGCAATCGTAAGTGGACTTATATAGAAGTCGCACCTATTTTGAGGCCGGTCAATAGCAATCTATTCACCATTTGTTTTGAGACATGATATAGAGATCATGCTCCAATAACACTCAATGCATGAAGAAAGAGATGAGATGAAGAGGGCTGAGAGAGAATATACAAACCACTTTTGAATTAAATTTAATCAAACTATTATTAAAATCATTCATCCATTTTTATGGAATTAGACTCAATACCATGGATCCAATGATGTTAATAAAGTTCATGATAAAAAATTTAACCCAAGATCAGCCAGAAAATAGTCACAAAATAATATTACATTTAATATATACAAAAAAGATTTAAAAAATGTTTTAAAATAGAAATAAAAGAGAAAAATATCAACTATGTTCAAACTAATCAAAAAATGAAAAGTAACACCATAGAAAAATCAAAAAATGACTCAAACGATTTTATAAATTTTTTTGGTAATTTTTTAAAGTCACAAACTATTTTTAAAATTATAAGAAAAGAGTAAAATAAACAAAAAATAATAAAAAATACCAAAGTTAGAAATAAAAAATAAGTGAGGTCACCAATATTTGTCACGATATCATTCGATCATTCCATAATTTTTTCACAATTTAAAACTGCATAAAACTATTTTTAAACATTTAAAACAATTAAAATAAAGTGAAAATTTATAAAAAATACCAAAACACAAAATTAAATTGTGAAAAAATAAAAATCAGAAAGAGAATAATAATCAAAAATTATATTTCACAATTTTTTCAGATTTTTGGACTAAAAATGAATTTTCTATGATTTTTGAAGTTTAAAACTATTAAATATAAAAATCAGAAAAGAAAATAAAAACCAAAAAAAATATGGGGTTATCTGATCAATGTCAAAACGCGTTAGTAAACAGATCAAGTGGATTTGGCGCGCTGTGCATGTTATGGAATTTAGTGGATAATACATTGAATCATTAATTAAATAAGATTTCAAGAAATACAAGTGGTGTGCCATCATTGGTTAGAAGATGACACGTTGGTCATCTTCAACCTCCAGGCAACGTGAATTGCAGGTCTCTTAAACTGTAAAATCATAAGCTCAGACCTATGCCATTCGCTTCGTCTCTTCAAGATGAAGACAACCACACCTTCGCGAAAAATTTATATAAACTGTAGCTCAATCAATTTGGAAGGAAAGTTTTGAAAAGGGATTTGAAATTTCATGGTCAAAATGTGTTTCCAGTAAAAAGCAAGTGTTGCGACTAGAACCAGGGAAATGAGAGCATCACAATGATATCAAAGTTTTGAAGAATTGATGAAGGAATCTACCTATTGAAGTTAGGTTGCAGAGCTCTGAAACTGGACTTCTATGGAGCAATATAGAGCACGATTCTTGAATGTAATTATATGGTTAGCTTCAGGGAAGATCAAGGAAGGTGAATTGATGGAAAAATTGGATTGAAAAAAGCTTGAGAATGGATTTCGAAGTTGCTAAATTTTGAGTTATGGAACAAGTTTAACAGGGTGATTCTGGCTATCCAAGCTTGAGGAATTGAATGGGGTATGACCCTCTATTTATAGGGAATCAAATGGAATGTTTAAGCGTGTGAAATGATGAAGTTTGGCGTGAAGTCGTGTGAAGTTGCAAACAAGAAAAGTGTGACTTCTATATTGATCAAAACTCATCCAAAACGCCTGTTTTGCTATGCTAATCACTTCTGGAAGTTCACTAGACATGTTCAGAAGCAAAAACGCGTGGAAACAAAGTGTTTAGAAGTCAAATCATGGATTCCAAACTTCTGACTTGGTGAAAAATTCAGTTTCAAATTGCCAATTTCTGACCAATGGCATTCTCAGCTCAAGGGGTCTTAGGGCATGATTCTTGATGCTTTATAAAGACGAGGCTACAAGATTTGCAATGGGAAAATAATGGAGACAAATGGATGCTTGAGCCGAAAGTTGTAACGAGTCAAAGTTGGAAAAATGTTAACTTTCCATACTTAGAGGTATTTCAAGTTTTTCTTCAAAAATGACTTTTAATGTTTTGCATCCAAACATGGCCTTACACTTGGAATTTTATCTTTACCAAAAAATATGGCATTAAGTAGATCTCTTAAATGACATTTTGGGACTTGAACCATTCAAAATCTCCAAACATTGAGAGAGTTATAAATTGTTGAAGTTGGCAACAAATCATGAAATCACCAATAATCTTTTGTATCCTTAAGGAAACTACCATCCATTTTCTAACTTTTCACATAAAAGAAGTCATAAAGTTAACCTAATAAAGATCATTGTGGAAAAAGAATGGGTTCCAGTTGATAAAAATTGGCCAAGTTATGATCATTTGAAGTCACATATGAGAAATTGGGGGTTCATCTGGAGGACTTGTAATCTTTCTTCATCATTAAGTTTCTTCCACATGAAAACTCCTTAAAAATTTTGAAGTGATTTGTTGATAAACCTTTCAAGAGAAGGATGTATTTGGAATCACTCAAAAATACCAAAAGATGAGCAAGATATACTTCTTTGAATATAGAATTTGTTGAGGATGATAATGAGAACTCACAGCAACCAAAACTACTTCCATATCTTGATAATTGAGAGAAATGTGCACTTGTGACCAATGGGAACAAAGCCTTGTCAAAACATGACAACTTCTTCTATCAACCCCTTGTACTTTTGAATCAATATTGATAACTTTGAAATGTAGTGACCCAAAATAACCTTGCCATGCCATTCCTTCCAAAACAAATCCAATGGTGCAGTTTTAACTTCTCAAGCTTTATTGACTAGGGCATGGAAATAAACTCATGAACCCATGGAGCAACTTGTTAAATCTCATTTCCTTTACCTATATTAGTAACAAGGAAGACAAACCAACATTGCATTTTATTAATTAAGAGGAGAAATCAAGGCAAAAATATTCATGATCACAAAAGAACACAAGTCAAGGTGCTTGGTGATTTCTCAAAGAGCAAAGTTAAATATAGGGAGGGGAACCAAGAATTCTAATGTGATCTTATTGTGATTGAATCAACATGGTATGATAAAGGGTTCTTAGGGGAAAAATTGCGTACAACAGCTGCCCTTATTTAAGTTTCTTCTATCCGGAGATACGAAGGTTAAAAATCTTGTGTCGACGCGATCGAAGATACTTAAATATAAAACAAACCCTCTTTTTACCCCTAATATGCCATGCAATGCTTATGAGCATGAATTCATATGAACAAGACCAAGGAGACGTAAAACACCATTGGGGATGTAACAAAAAAATAAAGAAACAAGAGAGTAACCCAAACAAGAAAATAAATTACTGGTGGATCAAAAAGACCTGAATCAGAGAGGATGGTAAAATGGTCAAAGGATACACAACCTTCCACTGAAGGCGAAGCTACCAATGTTTACTGAAGGTAAAGAGAAAGAATCATCGACGTTCACTGTTGATGACCTACCAACTTTTATTGAAGGTGGAGAGAAAATATATCAGAGCACCACCGTTCACTAATGATGAACTAGCAATATTCATTGAAGGTAGAAAAAAGATAAAAATCACCAACTTTTACTGATGGTAATCTACCAACTTTCACTGAAGGTAGAGAGAAAATATATCATAGCACCGCCATTTACTGACGATGAACTACCAACATTCACTGAGGGTAGCAAAAATATAACAAGCACCAACTTTCACTAATGGTGATCTACCAACTTTCACTGAAGGTAGAGAGAAAATATATCATAGCATCGCCGTTCACTGACGATGAACTACCAACGTTTACTGAAGGTAGAAAAAAGATAACAAACACCAACTTCTTCTTTAACCGGGGCACTTTTCCTGGAAAGGGTAAGCTGTCTCAAATAAAGAGACTTCCACTTGTGAACTGTCTCTGCAAATTTGAAAAGTCTTGCTATCCACTGGCGTAAACTGACGATGGGCTGCAAACTATCCACTCATAGAGGAGATGGCAAAAAAAGTTATGTCGACTTTTACAGGGAAGCACAAGTTGCTCAAATAAAGAGACCTGCTACTTGTTGTCATGGAGGATTGTAAAAAGAAACAACTTTCTGGGGAGAACAATATGGCTTCTTCGGGAATGAAATATGACTTCCTGGGGAAATGCCAAGATATTCTTGCTGAGGAGATAAAGTATTCTTGTGCAAAATAAATGCACAAACCAAAACTCGAAGCTTTTAGAAATCCAGAGTAAATAATATTGCTGGGAAACCAAAGATTCAAATCAGAAATAAACTGGAATGAAATAGTCAACCAAAATACATCATTTGAGAAATAAAATCAAGAGGGAAAACCGAATCCATCCAAACAAGGAGCTGTACAGGAAGGCTAAAGAAAAAATCTTCCACGAGGGATAACCTAGTGAGGAAATTGAAAGAATATACACTTTCTGCTTAAGGCCAACACTCTATTGAAGAGAGGACAATGTAACTCTGCAAAACAGAGTGATATGTCAACAAAAATATTAACAAATGTTAATGAGCAATGATTTTCCAATTTTAGCTGTGCATGATGTATGTATGAGTGTATGAGTGTATGAGTGTTATCGTGCGTATGCTGACAAAACAAATATACAACACTGGGAGTAACCAGGAAAAACCATCTTGGGCACAAACAAAACTCGGCTAAATCACATCCAATATGATCATTCCAAGAAAAAGTAAGCGCCCACTGAGAAAACATAACCTACTGCATGCTTCAGCTTTACTGAGGAGAAACATAATCCAGAAGTAAACCGAACAAAGTGACAGAATAGTACAGATACAGGGATAAAACATCCTTCTCCAAGCTTCACCGACGAAACAAATGTTTTCAAAAGTAACGCTCTTAATGGGGATTGCAAAACCAATCTCAAGTAAAGTAGATGGACACCAAATCATCAAAACATTCACTGGGGAATTCAGGCCCACTTCATTGGAGAGTTTAATCACCACATCCTTAAAGGGAAAACTACAATACGTTCTTCACTAGAGAAATCGGGGACCTGCATTCTTCAAGAGTGATTATGGTACCGACATCTCTGGAAAATGAACTTCCATTAGACCAAACGAAAACTTCACTGGAGAAATCTCGAATTGAAACTTTACATCATGAAAAATCAGAAAAGAGGAGAAATGAATCCAAACTTGACCGAGGATACCGGAGTCACGAAACCAATACGACGAATCATCCTAAGTAAACTTTCCCGAGGGGAATAAAAACTTCTTAAAACAACTGGAGTTTGTCCATTCATGGGGTCACCATTTTTGTTTTTCTCTTGCGTCACAAGTTTTGAACTAAAAGCAAATTGTAAGTTATTTTTGAAAATCAATTTTGTTATTTAATCTTTTCTCTTTGAAAATTATTCTCAATAATAAATGGAGTCTTTGCAAGCTAAATAAAATAAGAAATACAAGATATTGGGTAAAAGCTCAAATTTCATTAATAGAATGGTAGTCAGCGAATGGCGAGACTCCATGGATAATTACAAAGTTCGTAAAATGGTAATATATAATGTAAAAGATACATTGAGATACAATGACCACTATCCCCTCTAACAACTTTTGAAATCCTGAGCAGCAGCTTCCATTGAAGTATGATGAGGATTCGAGAAGATTGTTGCTTCAATGATCGGATCTTGCATGATGCAGTTACTTGCCAAGAAAGTCCCTAACTTTTGCCTAAGCTGCCCTTGTGGGTTTTAAACTTAGCGGGAAATTTATTCTGTTTATGTCTCTAATTTTTGCTTAGACCGCCCTTTTGGGTTTTCGGCCTACCGAGACACTCTTTTTTGCCTAAGACGCCCTTTCGAGTTTTCAACTTAGCAAGCTGTTCTTTTACATCTTTAGGCGAAGTATTTCTTGACTGCATCAACATTCATAGGATGTGGGAACTCCTCGCCATCCATAGTTTCAAGAATTAATGCACCTCCAAAGAAGGCTTTCTTGACAACATATGGGCCTTCAAAATTGGGAGTCCCCTACCCCTAGAATAAGTGTTGAAAGACATGATCTTCCTGAGCACGAGTTCATCTTCTCTGAATTCACGAGGTTTGACCTTTTTATCAAAAGCTTTCTTCATTCTTTTCTGATATAACTGTCCATGACACAAAGCTGTCATCATCTTCTCTTCGATCAAATTCAATTGGTCAACCCGGTTTTAGACCCATTCAGCCTCAGTCAACTTTGTTTCCATTATCACATGCAAAGAGGGAATCTAAACCTCGACTGGGAGTACCGCTTCCATTCCATACACTAGGGAGAACGGGGTCGCTCTTGTTTAAGTGCGGACAAATGTTCGATATCCATGCAAACCAAAAGGGAGCATTTCATGCCAATCCTTATAAGTAACAACCATTTTCTGGATAATCTTCTTGATATTCTTATTAGAAACTTCAACAACCCCATTCATCTTTGGCCTGTACGGAGAGGAATTATGATGGACAATCTTGAATTCTTCGCACAGTTCTGTCATCATTTTATTGTTCAAATTCGAGCCATAGTCGGTATTAATTCTGATCGGCACACTATACCGACATATAAGATTATTCTTGATGAAGCACACCACCACCTGCTTAGTAACATTAGTATACGGAGCAGCCTCCACCCACTTGGTGAAGTAATCAATTGCTACCAAGATGAAACGGTGTCCATTCGAAGCTTTGGGTTCTATCATCCCGATCATGTCAATACCCCACATGGAGAAAGGCCACGGGGAGGAAATCGCATTGAAAAGTGTTAGAGGCACATGGACTTTATCTGCATAAATCTGGCATTTATGACACTTCTTTGCAAATTTATAACAATCAGATTCTATTGTCAGCCAATAGTAACTTTCCCTTAGCATCCTTTTAGCCATCGAATGCCCATTGGCATGAGTGCCAAATGAACCTTCATGAACCTCATGCATCAACATGCCTGCTTCGTGTCTATCCACACATCTGAGCAAGACCATGTCATAATTTCTATTATACAACACATTTTCACTGAGGAAGAAACTGCCTGCCAATCTTCTCAATGTCTTTCTATCTTTATTCGATGCACCAATATGGTATTCCTGAGTCTGGAGAAAATGCTTGATATCATAATACCAAGGCTTATCATCTGCTATCTCCTCTGTTGTAAACACATGAGTGGGTCTATCCAGTCGTCGAACCATAATTTGAAGTATATCATTCCAAGTATTTATTTGATACATAGAAGCCAGAGTAGCCAGAGCATCCGCCATTTGATTTTCATCTCTTGGAATATGATGGAATTCAACTTTATTTAAAAAGGGTAATAACCTTCTAGCATAATCTTTGTAAGGGATCAAGCCGGGGTAACGAGTATCCCATTCTCCTTTATTCTGGTTTATTGCCAAAGTGAATCACCATACACATCTAAAATTTTAATTCTGAGATCAATAGCTTCTTCGAGACCCATGATACAAGCCTCATATTCTTCCATATTATTAGTACAATCAAATGTCAACCTTGCAGTAAAAGGAATGTGCGACCCATGTGGAGTGACAATCAACGCACCAATTCCTTTACCATAAGCATTCACAGCTCCATCAAATATCATACCCCAATGAGATTCAGGGTCAGGACCTTCTTCAGGCAATGGTTCATCACAATCTTTCACTTTCAGGAACATTAAATCCTCATCGGGGAATTCATATTCTACAGACTGATGATCCTCTACTTGTTGGTGAGCAAGATAATCTGCTAACACACTACTTTTAATAGCTTTTTGAGTGCGGTATTCGATATCATATTCAGATAGCAACATCTGCCAGCATGTAATTCTCCCAGTAAGAGCAGACTTTTCAAAAATGTACTTGATTGATCCATTTTGGAGATCAACCAAGTAGTGTGATTCAACATATACTACCGCAAACGCTTTGCCGCCCAGGATAAAGCACAACATGTCTTTTCCAGCATGGAATACCGTGACTCACAATCAGTGAACTTTTTACTGAGATAATAAATGGCGAACTCTTTCTTCCATGTTTCATCCATTTGTCCCAGAATACAACCCATGGAATTATCTAACACTGTAAGATACATAATCAACGGTCTTCCTTCGACAGGAGGGATCAAGATAGGAGGTTCAAGAAGATATTCTTTAATACTTTCAAATGCCCTTTGGCAGTCATCCGTCCATACACAACCTTGATCTTTCTTTAAAAACTTAAAGATTGATTCACATGTTGCAGTCATGTGGGAAATGAATCTGGAAATATAACTCAAATGCCCGAGGAAACCTCTGGCTTGCTTTTCAGTTCTTGGCGCTGACATATCTTGAATTTCTTTGACTTTATCAGGGTCAACTTTAATTCCTTTCTGGCTAACAATGAAACCCAACAATATTCCTGATCGAACACCGAAGGTGCATTTATTTGGATTCAAGCGGAGACGATACTTCCTCAAACGCTGAAACAACTTCAACAAATCTTCTACATGCCCTTCTTCCATCTGGTATTTAGAAATCATATCATCAAAATATACTTCGAATTCCTTGTGCATCAAATCATGGAATAAGGTTGTCATAGCCCTCTGGTACGTTCCACCAGCGTTCTTCAACCCGAAGGGCATCACTCTGTAATTGAATGTTCCCCAGGGTGTGATAAACTTTGTTTTTTCCATGTCCTCCGGAGCCATTCTTATTTGATTATACCCGGAAAATGCGTCCATGAACGAGAATACTTTGAATTTTGTTGTGCTATCCACTAACATATCAATGTGTGGCAATGGAAAATCATCTTTTGGACTAGCTTTATTTAGATCTCTGTAATCTACGCACATTCAAACTTTTCCGTCTTTTTTCGATACTGGGAAAATATTGGAAATCCATTGAAGATACACTGACGTTACAAGAAAACCAGCATTAATCTGATTTAGAACCTCCTCTTTGATCTTCACTACCATATCTGGGTGAGTTCTTCTCAACTTCTGTTTGATTGGCAGACACTCTAGCTTCAACGGCAAACGGTGCTCTACAATATTTATATCTAGACCAGGCATATCTTGATAAGACCAAGCAAAAATATCCACATACTCTTTCAATAGCTCAATCAACCTGCTCTTCACATCAGGAGACAACAATGCTCCAATCTTGACTTCCTTCAGATCTTCTTCTGAACCCAAATTGATCACTTCCAATGGCTCTTTATATGGCTGAATGGTATTTTCCACGCGCTCAAGCAATCGTGACACCTCTTCTGGAATCTCATCATAATCTTCTTCTTCGGCCCCATACACAGGACATTCAAATTTGGGAGAGGGTGCAGGGTCATTGTATTCCACAGGTTTTTTAATTAATCTACACATATGATTTATGATTGATTTTAGAAACTGACACACATAACAAGTGATTATGCAGATTGAATTTCAGTTATTATTTATTTTGAAGGTTTTTTTTCTGATTACCATTTTCCAAGAAAAAAAAGAAAATAAAGAAACATTTGGGAAACAAAGACAACTTTTATTATTGATTTTAAAAGTCACAGCAAACAGATAAGCCCTACAACATTAATACTTCCGTCTTGGGCAGAGTGAAAGCTTTTCAAAAAGTTTAACAAAATAAATTACTTTGAAACATGTATGCAAGAGGGAACATCAACGGTGATCCAGTTCTAAACCCTAGCTCTGTGCGTGATATAATTCGGCATTTCTCTCTCATTTTTGCAACAACCTCATAACAGTAACACTGCCTCTCTCTTCTTTTCTGTGACACTAACCACCATAGCATAAAGAAAACTCATGCTCTCTGTCTCTCTCTCATTCATTCTCTTTTACAACACAGAATCACTCTCTCTTTCTCAATGGTAACATAATGGTTCTCTCACTCTCTTCTCCATAACCAAAAATTTTCATTCACCCTCTACCTCTATACATAACAGAATTCTCTTTCTTTGGGAGAAAATCCTCTCAGCACTCTCATGCTCTCACCGCATAACTGAACCTTTCCTTTCTCTCTATTGAAGAAGAACCTCGTAAGGTCACTGTAACAAAATAACGAACACTCTCTTTCTCTCATTGATACGAGGAATCAGTGACGCTTTTTCTATTTCATGGCGGAGCCACCATAACGAAATTTCAAATGCTATTCCATCCTCTTCCATCGTGGAACTATCGTAAGAGATGACGGCATCAAGCGTTTTTTTCTCCGGAAAACATATCGTGGTAGCTTCGATGCTTTTTCTTCTTCCTTGATTATGGCAAGTAAGCAAAAGTTATAGCAAAGGTTGGAGCCGTTAATCACCATCAACAACAGATTCCATTGAAGTATTCAAAAACTTCTTTCTTGTTCTTTGATTGGGATTCAAAAAGGAACAAACTCGTTTTTTTATCGGGTAAACTACTATCAATCTCCTTACAAATCTTTGATGTATTATGTTAGAATCGTGTTATGATAAAATCGTGTGGAAGCGTTGCCCGCTGGCTGTGCATGAATAACTTATATCCGTAAATCTAGTTTTTTTGAACCACTGAAACTTGTTTCACATCTTGCTTGCGAATACTCGATTTGCAATTTGAGCATCGGATTCATGATCCTCTTGAAAATTCGAGCAAACTAGTGGCGGTATTGTTTTGGTTCGGGAAGGTGTAGCTACCATCGATGGCGCCGAGAGGAGGAAGATGACCAGATTTTCATTAAGGCATACTATTCATCCATGAGCACATGAGGTGGCGTTCGGCCATTAGCTTATGTGTTTGGTTCTTATGTTTATTCTTTTTTGTTGTTACAGTAATATATAAAAAATCAGATTATAATGGACATAATAACTAGTAGCCAAATTGAGTTTTTTTGTTTGGATTCATAGGAAACTTGGAATAGGCCTAAGGAAATTACTACCTTACACCCCCGTAAACCGGGCATGAAGGCCATCAAACTGTAATTAGTTCGATTGCTCAAATTCAGTAGTATACCCCCCATCCTCTATGTTTCATAATTTTGACCCTTAATCAATTTTTCTTGTGATTTCGATTCTTTTTACTTGTAAAAAATCTTAAAAAATATACGTCTGACTCTTTGGTATCTTAGGAATTTTTAGATATCTTTTGTATATTTTTTTAATTCATTCTCCTTTTTTTAAAATTCTTTTTTCTAATAGGCTCAAAAGAGAGACCGATACATTCACTTACGCGACTCGATCCAAATTCTGATCATTTCTTAACGAATAGAATTCACAAAAATGCTTTTATGATTTTATGCCAGCTTAGGGATTTTTAGGATATTTTTCCTTATTTTTTCAAATTGATTTGCATTTTATTTTGAGTCGTTTTTGTAAAGTTGTTCTAATTGGCCACCGCTCGATTGAAGCTTACGTTTAATAATCATCTAACATTATTTTGATCCGATTTTTGGATCATGATCAGAGGCTGACTTGAACATAATGTGTGTTTTGATTTTATAATTTTTGGATTGAGAATTGAAGCATATTCCCAATTATTTTGATAGCGTCGATTCTTATGCGCTTATTATGGACTATTGTTGACAAGTTTGGTAGTTGTTAACGTGACTTTTGCTCACTTTCATGTGATGATAACATTTTTGCCTGAGTTTTAAAGTTGTTGTTCCGATTTATTTCCTTCATGATCCTACTTTGATTAGAGTTGTGATTTTATTGTGTAACTTCGGTCACATTTTCCTTGTCATTACTAACTTGTCTGTTGAGTTGTGCAAGGTGCTTTTACAAAACTTCCAGTCGTGATTTAATTGTTTTATGTTCCACTTTATTTGTGGGACACAAATTCTCTTCCTATGCGACTTTTCTTATATCTTGATTGTTTTGTATTTCACTTTATTTGTGGGATACGAACTCGCTTCTGATGCGATTTATCTGGACTCGCATTCTAAGATATGAATATGTGCATTATTGTGTGTTTTGTATGGCTCGTATTTTCATGCAGGGTGCTTGTGTGGTTGTGTATGATACACATCACTTGTGATTTATTTTCACGCCAATGCTTTGAGGTTTATGCTGGTTGTTCGATTATTGACTTGCTTTGTTTGTTGGTACTAGATTGCTTGGAGTTTTTCAGGATTTCTCTACTTTGCTTGTTGTGCTACGAACCTTTGTTCATTTGGTATACTACTATTCCATTTCCTCTCAGCATCTAGTGCTTTCTATAGATCATGTATAGTCGGGGAATTTACCGCTTTCTAGAGATCATGTGAAGTAGGAAGCAGGAAATAAAGAGTGTGCGCTCGAAGTCATTGTTTAAAGACCTGTAGCAGGCATTCCGCACTTCATTTGCTATATGTGTTGTGCTTGTGTTTGTTTACTTTCTTGTTGATCAATGAGTCACTCAATTTATAGATTGAGATCATGACTTTGCTCTCAGTGCATGCTCCCTATAGGATTTCATTGCTTTCCTTTATTTCTTGTTGATCGATGAGTCACTTAATTTAGAAATTGAGATCGCGACTTCTCTCTCATTGCATGTTCCCCATAGGATAGTTTTGTTATAGTTTCTTAGGTAATTCTAGCCTAGATAGGATCTCTCTAGATGTGCTCTCTTGAGGTAGCTCTCTTTATCTTATTGGCTTGTCTGTTTGATTTCATCTTTGTGTGCATTTTTTGAGATGACATCCCCTCGCCATGTTCCCTTATGAGCTCTTGATTCAACTATAGATGATGATTCAAGATAGACATAGTTTTAGGTGATAGACCCTTGCTATGCTCCTTTAGGACTTCTTGATTCATCTATAGATGATGAGTCGAGATAGACGTTAGGATTGTTATCCAAGCATGTCAACTTAGGATAGAGATTTCCCTTCAAAACTCAACCTTAGGATTATCATTGTACGATAATATTAGGGATAGATCTAGGTTAGTCTCCCTTAGATGATTTTTCTTTATTTTACATCCATGCATTAAAACTAAAACTTCCTTTTTCTTGAGAAAAATGCTTAAAACATCTAACAATTTCCGAATCCTTCTTCAAGGTAAAAAATATCAACCAATACAAACTTTTTTTTGCACCTTCGGGTTTTACTTTCAAACTCTTTTCAGAAAGAACATGTTAATTCATTTCTGTGATGACGTGTAAATCTCCAAGGGTCGAGTTGCGGCAAAAGGCGAAATTAATATTGTTCATTAAAAAGTACAAACCAACAAAAACTTTTGAGCCAAACTACGTTTTCTCTGATTCCTTAAAAGGGATACGTAGGAATTGGGGTAGGGCTAGAGCGAGCACAACTTTTATTTTCCCTACATTCTTTTCTCCTTTATTTTGCATGCATTCTCCATACAGTTTAGATATAGATTCTTACACACCCATAAGGTAGACAACAAGAGTGGATATCATAGAGTACTACGGGCGTGTGGGATGCTAATACCTTCCCCTCGCGTAAAAGACTCCCTTACCCGATCTCTCAGTCGTTTGATCGTGATTTCACCATTCTCAGGTTTACATGATGTTTACCTTTCCCTTCCCGTGGGATAAAAAATGTTCGATGACGACTTCATTGATTTCATTGTCAGTTGATTGTTCAGCTGGTTGTTTCAGCTGGCGACATCACTGGGGATAATAGATAGACCTATTGCTGGTCCATCCCATAGTCAATCCTAGCTCTTTTTTGTTTAATTCTTTGGGTGTTTATTTTTATGCTTTCAGTTTATTCATTTTGTATATGATTATCTGAGCATATATTTGCATTGCATTTTATCGCTTTCCATATATTGGTGATACTATCGTACTGGATCTTTTTCCATGATTGGGTGGGTGTTAGAAGAGGTAAAAGGCCCAATACCCAAGCCATGTGATAACCATAGGAACCCTAGGAATAATGTGGAACATGAACAGCTTGTTGACTTAGGTTTCACTATTGCTTCCATGTCATCCACACTCAAATGAGGTACAAATAAGGGACTATCGTTTTCACGTAGGTGATATGGCGATAGTTTTTCAGGAGTACCCTCGATTCAGGGTTACCTGACCTTACCCTGGCCTAGTTTTCACCCGTGAGTGGGGAGGTACATGATTATCACAAGTACAGTTGGTGACTATGTTCAGATAGTGACTATGTTCTACAAGCAATGGTGTTGTTCTATTGGTTCTCAGAGTTATTTTCTGAGTTTCTGATCCGTCGACCAAGAGGTTTATTCAGGTTCACGATTCCAATTTTTTTATCCCAATACACCCAACATAATCAGAAAAGGCATAGCAGTTAATCAGCATTGTGGAAACTTTGATCTTATGTTTATTGCACTTGCATCATGGCATATTTATTTTAGAAAAGAAACACAAAAGAAAAATTAATATATATATGCCTAACCTGCATTTGCATTTCATTTCCAGGATTATTCTAAGGTTTGTCATTAGCATCAAATATGGATAACAACATGGATACAAGCTCAGAACCTCTTAGAAACACTGCTGCTTATCAGTTTCCATGCTTTGGTGGTCGATTGCGAGAGGTGGGAGCTTTTGTGAAGGAACCAAATGAAATTTTTTTCAGAAGACAATATGGAAACTTATTGCCATTGGTGAACGATGATCCTGGGGAGTGGTCTGTGAGAACACTTCTTCAGTTCTATGATCCGTAGTTGCGCTGTTTTACTTTCTGGAACTATCAATTGGAACCAACTCTTGAAGAATATGCACACATTATGGATGTCAAGGTAACCAACGATATTCCTTTTGCTCAAGTACCAGAGACTCCGGACTATATGGAAATAGCCAAATCTCTTTATTTGACTCATGGTGAAGTTAAAAGTAAATGGATTAACAAAAGCAGCACGAGCGGTCTCCCTCTGAATTATTTGATATCAAAGGCCAAGTGTTTTGCAAAGGATATGAATTGGACCGTATTTAATGCACTTCTGGCAGCTATGATTTATGGTTTGGTCCTCTTTCCGGTTTTCGAAAAGTTGGTACATGTATCCGCATTATGTGTCTTCATGAATGGTAACCCGGTACCAACTCTACTTACCACACTTCTTACACCATCCATTCCCGACATAGGAAGAAAGGGGAAGTCATGTGTTTCACGATCGCGCTTTACAAATGGTTGATGATGCATATGCCTACAAAAGGTCCTTTTGTTCATACTTATGATTCGTCTTTATGGTCTCAACGTATCATGGGACTCACCTCGTATGATATTGTTTGGAAAAGTGTGATAGGCTTGAAAGAGATCATTATAGGGTGTGGAGAATTCCCTAATGTCCCGCTTATGGGGACAAGAGGTTGCATTAATTATAACCCTATCCTGGCACGCCGTCAATTAGGATTCGTGATGTTAGATAGACCCTCTAAGCGGGAGGTGATGGATACTGTTTATTTCGGTAAAGGGGAGGATGCAGTGTTGCTTGAAAAGGTGAAGATAACATGGGAACATATTCTCTGTAAAGGGAAACTTTCTTTTAGACAGAATGGAAGTATAGGTTACGATACTTATACGAGCTGGATTCAGGATCGTGTGAGATAGATATGGTTACCTTACAAAAATGGGAGGTTGCTATATCCTTAACCTGATTTTGACCCATTAATGGATGCTCGGGTGGACAGTTATTTATCCCGTATTGATTCATCTTCTGTGCATCCTATCCCAGGAGGATTAGGGTTCGTGCCTATGACGTGTTTTAAGAATGTCAAGGCCGAAAACCTCAAACTCCAAGCTAGGCAGGAAGAAATGAATGTGGATATTTCGTTTGCTTTGTAAGACAGGAAGAAGCTCATGAAGGAGGTTAAGCTGAAGAACCAGTTGCTAGAAAAATATGGTTTGCTTAAGCGGTCGAAGAGGCTTAGGGTCGAGGGTTCTGATACAGCCATTCGATAAGTTGACGAGCTACAACCTAGTCATCGGGAGATAGAAAAACTTCAATTGGATAAAAAGGAATTACAAGCTAAGCACTGCGAGGAGGTTAATATTTTAAAGAAAAACTTGCGAGAGAAAGATGTTCGCTTGACTCAAGTTGTTAAAAAGTTGACAACAATCAAAGCCCAGGTAGCAAATAAAGACAAGGTTCCAACAGAAGAGGTCGGGGTGGGAAATATAGGTTCTGAGGATTGGGAACTCAAATATCGTTGTTTGTTGGTGCTGGTGAAGAAGAGGGGCTTTTTGACTGGAGACCCTTTCTCCAAAGATTATTAGTCGGATAGTTGAGCTTAAGGAGAATTTTTCGCCCAACTTACCTTTTATGCTTGTTTCGATTGACAAGGTCATCGCCAGTCTTGTTGGACGGGGCCTCTTTAATAATTTACTCTATTTGTAATAAATCACTACTGTATGGATGTTTATTCGACTCTATGATATGAGCAGTTTCTACTCAGATACTTTGTCTTTGTTTCATTTTATCTTGTTTTATATCCTATTATTTATTGATGCTTGATGAAAAACCACAAGATTCTCCTGGAAATGAGAAAACACTTTATGCATAACCATTCATCTATGCATACCATATCATGATAGGTGGTCACGACAAGTTTTCTTATCTTTGATTCGGGTTTCTTTACAGAGATTGCTACCATAAATTTTTATCGTTATAATACTCGAAGTACTTCGAAGAGGAAGATGGAATAAATTCAAGAAGATGTTGTGGCTAAGGGTACTAGGATGGATACACGGGTTGACAAGTTGATGGAGATCATTCAGAATATGGCTCGTCAACAAAAGGCAATGAGATCCATGATTATGAGGCTTGCTGAAGCTTTGAATAATGGTGGTGAAAATTTGAATGCAAATTCTCCGGGAGGCGTAATCAACAATCCTAATGGAACTCTGGGTGCTCAGAATATGGTGGAGAGTCTGGGAAGTACTCAAAATGTGAGTCTGGATTCGAATGTCGGTCTGAATATTCAGAATGGTCAGCCTGCAAATCTCAGAAATCTTATAAGTAACCAAGGTATCCCTGGGATTCAAGTTGATGGGAATCCTCCTCCACCTACTCTTGTTCATCAGAATATTGAATAACCCATTGTACTACTGAGGCCTATTCGCATTCCTGTTAGGCCAATGGAAGAAGATAATTGGGAAGACTGGATGACTCACATGGATGAACCAACATAATATAGGAAGAATTTACATATGCTTGAAGAGTGGATGTGCAGGTTCGAAAGTCAAGGTACAATAGGATTTGACATGTCTGATTTAGGCTTAGTGCCTGGGTTGAGGATTCCCCCTGAAATTCAAGGTGCCTGATTTCGTAAAATACAAAGGCACTTCCTGTCCAAAGACCCATGTTAACTCTTTCTACCGGAAGATGTTTGTGTATTCTAATGATGAGAAGCTATTGATGCACTTCTTTCAAGACAGTTTGACAGGTGGCCCACTCGAGTGGTACATGCATTGGAGAGTAGTCGCATCCGTACATGGAGAGAATTGGTTGAGGCTTTTGTTATGCATTATCAATATAACACTGATATGGCTCCCACAAGAACCCAACTATAAAATTTATCCCAGAAGCGGGATGAATATTTTAAAGAGTATGCCCAGAGGTAGCGAGAGATGGCTGCAAAGGTTCAATCGCTCATGTTGGAGCGGGAGATGGTGGAAATGTTTAGTAGTACATTGCAAGGCCAGTACTACATAATTTCTAGTATATCAGGTACTTTTGTTGAGATGGTGACACATGGAGAACGAATTGAAATCGGGATTAAGTTGGGAAAAATCAAGGATACGGTTGCTGGAAATAATGCTGGTAACACTAAGAAGTCTTTTGGTGGTCACCAAAATAAAAAAGAAGGAGAAACCAGTACGATCTATTCTCGTAAAGGGAAAAATAGATACCAAGATACAGATCACCAGATTGTTTTCGTTACAATACCAGTTGATGCACCCCAACATTAGACATATGCACCCAGTAAGGGCTACCAACAGAGGCCAAAACAACCTCCTGGAAATTTCGACACAATTCACATGCCCTGTGACGAATTGCTACCTCAGTTACAGTAGTTGAATTTGGTTGAGAAACGTACGATGCAGATTAACCCAGAAAAACTAACGCCAAATTTCAATTCTAATGCTACATGTGAGTTTCATTTTGGAGTACATGGGCATAACATTGAGTGTTGCATAGAACTCAAACACAAGGTGCAAGACTTATTGGACTCTCAGGCTATTAATTTTGGGCCAGCGCCTAACATTACTAGTCAACCTTTGCTTCCTCACGGAGGTGCCACTGTCAGTGCCATCATTAAAGACAAAAGTTTGGATCTGGTTATGGATGTTGACCAGTTGACGACACCTCTCTTATTTGTAAAAGAATAGTTGTCGAGCAAAGGTGTATTTTTGGGCTGTGGGGTGGACTGTGTCACTTGTTTGAAACAGCCAGAGGGTTGTGAATTATCGAAAGATGTAGTTCAGGGCATGATTACAGAGGGGTTTCTTCAGTTTAATCGCAAAATCGTTAAACCTGAGGCCGATAATGATAAAGTCGATGTAATAACCATTCATGTCAAGAAAAGGATTATTCTGATACCTGTTACGATTCTGGTGCCCGTTAGAAAACCACCCATAACCATCACCATGCCCGAGTCAATTCTATATGATAGCAGTAAAACTATTCCTTGGTATTACAATAGTGAATGTTATCAAGAAGGACAGAAACTTGTTACCTAGAAGTCTGAAGAGGGTAAGATCGAAGAAGAGGGGTCTGAGATTCATGAAATTGTTAGTGAAAGTAGAATTACTCGCAACCGTTGAATTTTCTCCCCACCAGAATGACTTGAAAGTATTACAGATGCTGCAGCTAAGACTAAAGGCAAGAAAATTTTGGTCAATAGTGATAAGCCGGGGAAAAATATCCCACTTCCTGCTTTAGATGCTGAAATGGCCAAAGATGTAGTCAAATTGATGAGGTATATCAAGAAGGGTGAATACAAACTCATTGACCAGTTAAGTCAGACACCCTCAAAGATATTAATCCTTGCTTTTCTTAGAGACTCGGAATCCCATAGAAATGCACTGATGAAGCTGTTGGGGACCTCTTTTGTTCCTCAAGAGATATATGTGAATCAATTTGAGGGAATTGTGAATAGAATTTCTGCGGGTAATGGGATGTGTTTTCCAGACTTTGATTTACCCCCCGAGGGGAGGAAGCACATTAAAGAACTACACATCTCTATGGAGATTTCAAAAACTACCTTATCTTGTGTGTAGTTGATACGGGTTCATCTCTCAATGTATTACCTAAGTCCTCTCTCTTGAGGATGGATTACGATGGGATTTTGTTAAGGCCAAGTGATCTGATTGTTAAGGCTTTCAATGGGTCCAAGAGGATGGTGTTCGGGGAATTCGACTTGCCAATAAAAATAGGGCCCCAAGTGTTTAAAGCCACCTTATTTATCATTGACATTAACCCTTCCTATTGATGTTTGTTAGGCCACCCGTGGATCCATGGGGCTGGTGCTGTCACATCCATTTTGCACCAAAAGCTGAAGTTCATGTTGAATGGGAAGGTGGTTACCGTTTTTGGAGAAGAAGATTATATTGTTAGTCATCTAAGTTCCTTCCTCTATATTGAGGTGGAAGGAGAAATCCATGAGACTCCGTGTCAAGCTTTTGAGACTGTGCAAGTTGTCAGGATTCCTTGCCAAGAGGATAGGAAACCAGAGGTCTCTATGTCATCTTATCGTTAGGCACAAATGATTGTTCAATCCGTCCATCCAGAAGGTTAGGGAAGAGTGCTGGATCTCCCTACTCAAATAGATAAGAAAGTTTTAGGCTTCGTGACTGGTCGAAACAAGTCAATTGCTATTCCTCTCAAGACTCAAGGTATTCTCCCACCAATTCAATTTTTCAGCGGTGGGGTTATCCACGAAGAGGCTCATGCTGTGAGTGAGGATGGTGACAGTGATTGTGAGATAGATAAGTTGGTCCATCCTACCGTGCAGGTTGAAAAGCTTGTTAACTGGTTTGCTGAGGATGTCATTGAAGTCACCCGTTATGAAGAGTAATTTTCCTGTTTTACTTGTTATCATACATTAATCCATACGTCCCGCCTAAGACGTAGTGGACACACTTTAAGGCCACAATATTTTTCTTTGAAATTTATCATCAATAAAGGAGGTCTTTGTATTCAAATATTTTGATCCTTGTCTTTCTTTTAAAATCATTTTTTTCTCGGCAAATGTGAGTTTTTATCTTCCTTTTTCTCTAAGAGTAAAATTAAAAAAAAATCATGCATATCATGTCCCCCGCTAATCTCGATAAATGTCGAGAATGATTCTATTACGACTCTTCATGACTTCGAAAACCCAATTTATCAAGCTGAAGAAGAAGCTGAGGAGGATGGTGACCTCCCAGAAGAGTTGGCTAAATTGTTGGGGCAGGAAGAAAAGGTCATTCAGCCGCACTAAGAGACTATTGAATTAATCAATTTGGGTACCGAAGAGGTCTGAAGGGAAGTCAAGATTGGGGCCATTCTAGAAGACGACATCAAACAAAGACTGGTCAAAATGCTCCGTGAGTATACATATATATTTGCTTGGTCTTATGAAGACATGCTCAGGTTAGATACAAACATTGTGGTGCACAAGCTACCTCTTAGAGAAGAGTGTCCTCCTGTTCAACAAAAGCTTCGAAGAACTCATTCTGAGATGTCTAAGAAGATCAAAGAGGAGGTTCAGAAACAATTTGATGTTGTTTTTTTAAAGTAACTTCTTACCCGCTGTGGATCGCGAATATTGTACCAGTACCTAAGAAGGATGGAAAGGTCAGAATGTGTGTGGACTATAGGGACTTGAACAGAGCAAGCCCTAAAGATGATTTCCCGTTGCAACACATTGATGTTCTAGTTGACAATACTGATCAAGCCAAGGTGTTTTCCTTCATGGATGGTTTTTTTGGCTATAATCAGATCAGGATGGCACCAGAAGACATGGAGAAGACTACTTTTATTACTCCTTGGGAAACATTTTGCTACAAAGTGATGCCCTTTGTTTTTAAAAATGTAGAGCCAACTTATCAACATGCAATGGTCACTCTCTTTCATGACATGATGCATAAAGAGATTGAATTATATGTTGATGATATGATTTCCAAGTCCCAGACAAGAGAGGAACATCTCGTTCATTTGTTGAAACTGTTTGAAATATTAAGGAAGTTCAGACTGAAGTTGAATCCAAATAAGTGCACTTTTAGGGTGAGATCATGGAAACTGTTAGGGTTCATCGTAAGAGAAAAGGGAATTGAAGTTGACCCCAGCAAGATAAAAGCTATCCAAGAAATGTCGGTGCCAGAAACAGAAAAATAGGTTCGTGGTTTTCTCGGGAGATTGAACTACATTTCTAGATTCATCTCTCACCTTACAGCCACTTGTGAACCAATCTTTAAATTGTTAAAGAAAAGTCAAACGGACAGATGGAAAAACGATTTCCAAGCGGCGTTTGATAAGATTAAAGAATATTTGTTGGAAACTCTAATTCTTTCGCCTCCGGTAGAAGGTAGACCCTTGATAATGTATCTAACGGTGTTAGAGAACTCAATGGGGTGTGTATTGGGGCAGCATGAC
Organism: Vicia faba; assembly: GCA_948472305.1. Taxonomy (NCBI): domain Eukaryota; kingdom Viridiplantae; phylum Streptophyta; class Magnoliopsida; order Fabales; family Fabaceae; genus Vicia; species Vicia faba. The sequence continues at coordinate 399,548,586 of OX451738.1, read as the reverse complement.
GTGTCTGGTTGAAAAGATCATACAATATATTACCTTAGAAAAACGTTTACCGACTGTGAAATAAGATACTCACTGCTCGAGAAAACTTGTTGCGCTTTGGTATGACCTGCTCGCCGACTAAGACAATACATGTTGACTCATACCACCTTCTTGATCTCTAAGATGGACCTAATAAAATACATCTTTGAAAATCTTGCCCTCACGAAGAATATCCCGTTGGCAAATGATTTTGACTAAGTATGACATCCAGTATACTACCCAAAAGGCTATCAAAGGTAGTGTATTGGCTGGCCATCTTGCTCATCAGCCCATGGAAGATGACTATCAGCCAATGAAGATTGAATTTCCTGATGAAGACATTATGTACATATGGGATTGTAACATCCCAGGCCCAGAAGAAGGACCCGAACCATGATCGCGATGGACGATGGTGTTCGATGGTGCCTCCAATGTGTTGGGTAATGGTGTCGGTGCCGTGATTACTTCTCCTGGAGATTTTCATACTCCTCTTACCGCCAGGATTTGCTTTGATTGTACGAACAATATGGCTGAGTATGAAGCTTGTATTTTTGGGTTAGAAGCTGCCATTGATTTGTGAATCAAGATCTTGGAAGTATATGGGGATTCTGCTCTGGTGATTAGCCAAATCAACAGAGATTGGGAGACTCGTCACCCGAATTTGATTTCGTATCGTGAGCATGTGTTGAAGCTGACCCCTTATTTTGATGATATTACTTTCAAACATATTTCGAGGGAAGAGAACAACTTGGTAGACGCCTTGGCTACTCTTTCATCCATGTTTAAAGTTAGATGGGAAAATGAAGCCCCCTTTATCACTATTCTGAGGTTAGATGATCTAGCATTTTGTTATGAAATAGAAGAAGATGTCACTGATGAGAAACCGTGGTTTTACGACATCAAGAGGAATCTCCAGACAAAAGAATATCCAGAGGATGCTTCTGTCATAGATAAGAAGACTCTGCAGAAATATGCATCCAAGTTTTTCCTCGACGGGAATGTTTTGTACAAAAGAAACTAAGATTATGTTTTGCTCAGATGCGTGGATAGACACGGAGCAAATAAGATGATAGAAGAAATTAACGAAGGTTCCTTTGGAACACATGCCAGTGGGCATACCATGGCCAAGAAAATCTTAAGAGAAGGTTATTATTGGTCAACAATGGAAAATGATTTCTACAATCTGTGATACGGTGGGAGAACTGACTTGAGGTTTTGCGTTTGTGTTTGCAAATGTTTCGGTTTAGCAAGAGTCGCCACCAAATTTTTATTTTATCCAAAGGAAAGGTCAAAAAGAACAGGAATGACCTTTGAGATGTTTTCTTGGGTTCGGGGGGTAGATTATGAAAAGGGAAGGTGCTAGCACCCTTTTCATCCATGGTTTTCCATGGGCTCTTAGTTACTTGTTTAGATCACTTGCTTTGCTTTTCCAATTGTTTGAAATGGTGCTTTGTGTGTGGTTTTGAAAGTATTTTGAAAAGAGGCCTTTGTTTAGGCAACCTTTGTAACGATTCTTGTTTGAATATATACAAAGGTGTATGTCTTTTGAAAAATGTTTCAATGTTTGAAAGTTTGTTTTGGGAAATTGTTTTGAAATTGTGTATGTGTTTTTGAAAATAGCAAGGATGATTTGCAAGTTTGATCAAGTAACTAGGAGTTGTCTACCCTACTCAAAGATCTTTCCTACACATTTTTAACCCTTTTACATTGTTGTTTTAACATTGTATTTGGTAAACAACCTTGTATTTGGATGTTTAAATGGGACGGGCGTGGGTCATCGTATGACCATGATAACAATATTGTCAAGTATCTTAGCAAGTTTTTTGAGGGACTATATCATCTTTGTATAGGCAACCAAGATAGTGTCATCGAGGGACTATGATCTTTTTGTTTTGTTTGATTTTGCCAAGATACCTAGCATGCATACCATGGCCATTTTAAGGCAACAAAGTGGATGAAACCCTATGGGTTCTTGTGTACATTGTGTTGACATTTTTCATGCATTTTTGTCTTGTGTTTAGTCATGCTATTTGTTTGATTTTTGGTTATCATACAAACCCTACTTTTTACTATCATGGTATATGAAAGCGATAAATGCGTAAAATAAATCTAAGCTATTACAACATTATTATGGGGAGGGGGATACAAGTTTGAATAGGGGATATTGCTCAAAAATAAAGCCCTAAAACTATTACAACCATATTGAATTTATTTGCATAAATAAATAAATGGACAATTACTTAAATATGCAATTAAATATAAATATGCAAAAATATTTTTGTATTTATTTTAGGTATGTAAAAATAAGTTATTTAATGTCCTAAAAATATGGGAAAATAAAAATAATTATTTTTGAAAGGGTAGAAACCCTAGTTTTTGTTTTAAGAAAATATATATATTATATTATTTATTTATGTACAAGAAAATAAATAAAAATATATACAAAAGTGTTAAAAAATTAAAATGTGTGAGAAAATATTATTTAACTGTATAAATAATAAAAAATAAAAATATATGATATTTTTGTATTATTTACAAATTTTATTTAAGAAAATAAGTTATAGTATTATTAATAAACTATTTTTATGTCAAAAAAATAATAAAAATAATAAAATAAAATTCGAAAAATTAAGAGAATATTTTTTGGGATTTTAAATATTTAGAAAAATAAATAAAAAGTCAGAAATGTAAAGGAAATAAAAAAAATTTCAAAAAATAAATCAAATGGGCCAAGGGGGTGTGAAAAGCAAGCTAGGGGGTGCCAATAGTCAAAGCAAACAAGCCCAGCCGAAAGTCCCTTCATCCCTGTCCTTGAGACAGAAGGAAAACGCGCGCCATAGTTCAAATCATGTTCTCCTGCATACGTGCTTAAAAACAAAAACTTGCAACATGAAAGTTATAGCTCATCATCACACGATTCTAACCATATAAAAAACTTAATCTAACTTTAAGAAACCAGGGAGAATTTCAGTGCCCCTAATTTATAACCTAAGTTTTTCAGTAAGTTCAACTATCAAATACTCCTAGCTCAGTTAACGTAAATGAATTCTATGCATACGTAATGATGCCTAAATAAGGAGATAGAAAGTTGGAAAATACTTGTTTCAGTCAAACTCGAGTATGGCAATGTAGCAACTTTTTGTGAGGCCTGAAGGATTTTTGAGCTTGCTTGATGTTCCCTTAACCTTCCCCAATGCTTGGTTTGCTTTGAAATGGCTTGAATCTCTCTATAGAACTCAACCTCCAAACTCAGAATTTGAAAATGGTGAAGCTTGAAAATGCAGCTACAGTTGCTTGAGAATGGTCTGGACAGCTTAGGTGTATTGTTTAGAATGTATTTGAAGTAGTTTGGGACAAAACACACGAGTGGAATTGGTTTTGGCTTGTGATTTGCAAAACTTGCCCTGTTTTGGGAAGAAATGGAGTGTTTAGTGTATTGGGGTGTTTGAGAGGCTTGTAACTCGTGTTTCTTGCTTGGTATAATGTGTTTAACTTGTTTGAAATGTGCACAAGTCTTGCTCTTATCAAATTACCAAGTTGTCTCACTTTTGCAAGCTTTCTTGTTTTTGAAGCAAAAGGTGAAGTTGACAATGCCAAGGGTTGTACTTGCTAGCTTAAGGCTTGCTGATAGTTGGTACACCTTTCCTGATATTAGTGAACTTTGTTTGCATAAATAAATCAGGTCCATGGCTCAAGATAAACAATTTGACATAAAGCAAGCTTTATCAAAGTGGCAATGCTACCTTTATGCCATTTGTGGAATAGTTCTTTGTGCAATGCTCTAAAGCTCAGAACAAAGCCTTAATCCAATGTGTTTGCATTTAATTTTTGAGTGTAGAAGAGATTAAGACCTGTAAACCAAGTACAAGCAAGGTTTGGACAAATTTGCAACTTGTAGCAATGTGCAAAATTCCTTGGCCAAAAGTGATAATTTGCCATTTTCAATCCTTTCATTCTCTCTAACCATGAATGATCTTGGAGAGTTCTTGGACATTTTGGAAATCTTGTAACATGCTTTACAATACATCTTTGAAATGAATTTTTAGATTCCACTTGTAACTAGGTGAAAAGTTGCCATGAAGATATGTCAAAATCCTGCCTAAACTAGGGCAAAATTTCACTAAGTTAAAAGTTTCATGAACCCTTATTCACAAAATCATAACTTGAGATACAAGCATCGTTTGGGAAAACTTTGTGAATAGAAGTCGTAGAATTTGTGGAGGACTACAACTTTCATGTTGGTAGTTTTCTTTGAATCCAATTTAATCATGGTGAAAAAGTTGGGAAAAGTTGGGAAAAAATAAGAAATTTTCATAACATAGAAAATTTCTAAGTTATGAAAATTTTCCATTTTAAACCCTAATTTCCAAAATTAGGTTTCTTGGTGAACAAGTTTCATGTTTTGACACATCTTGATGAAAAATGACCCTTGGCACTTGATTTTGACCAAAAAGTCAAAGTTTGACTTTTCAGTGTACAGTTGATTTTTGATCAGTTGACTGGAAAATTCATTTGTCAATCCAATGCATTTGAGATCTTTTGAACCTTGTGATTAGGTCAAGATGATGCCATTGAGTCCTTGAAACCATGCTTGAACCCAATTTTTCATTGGCTAGGTGAAAAATCAGAAATTGCCCTTCTGCAGTCAAAACCCTAAAAATGACCATTTTGCCCTTTTGATGATCTGATCAAATTTCTTGAGGAGTTGGGGTCTAAACTTGATCAAATTGTTCATATGAGTCAATAATGTTGATGTGGATAAAAAATTATGAGGTTTGACTGTAAATTGGCCACAGTTGACTTTTTCCTAATACAGCTGATTTTTAGGTCAATTGTCCAATTGACTTGGCAAAAATGTGATCCAAGGCTTGAAACTTGGTATGGAAAATCTTATAGGTCCAACATAAAGTATTAAAGTCACATTGAGCACTGGAACTCCAAAAATCCATGTGCAAACTCAAACCCTAATTTCAGGTCATCAGTGCAGGGAGATGGTCTTGAGCTGAGCAAACCCTAATCCTGTCTGGAGTCCAAAGAGTCTTGTGAGGGGAAATCTTGATAAAATGAGAGGAAAAATTTTGGGGTACAACAGATGCCCCTGTTCAATCTTCTTGAACCTGAAGAGTTAGATTGGAGAGTTTGTCGTTCGTGACTCGAAGGTAAAAGATGATTGGACACTAGAGTGCCCGTAAATTTGCACTCGTCAAACTATAGTTGAGGGAATGGGCTTAAAGATGCCATTTAGAAAGGTGACCGAATAGTGTCGGAGATGGGCTTAAAGATGCCATCAGGATTGTTTGTTGAACTGCATGTTGTAGGTCAGAAGAATGAGTATCAGAATGGTATCCGCGTCTGATACGTATCTGAACTGTATCTGGAGACTGAGTCTGTATGAGAAAGGGAATGGCGTCCATGTCTGGAGCGTATCCGAGCTGGGGGAAAAGTTGAATGAGTGACAGAATGGCAACCGTTTCTGGAGCGTATCTGGACTGTATCTGAAGTTGAGATCCGTATGAGTAGCAGAATAACTTCTGTGTCTCGAGTGTATCTGAAACTGTAACTGGGATCTGAATAAGTGACAGAATGACTTCCGTGGCGACTGCACTGGGGAGAATCAAACTTCTGGTGTAAGGGCCAGAATGGCATCAGCGTTTGGAGGGTATCTGAAATAGAATCAGAATGAATAGTAAAATGACTTCCGTGCATGGAGTGTATCTGTATTGTATCTGAAATCTTTGAATATTTGTTAAAGATAGCTTTTAATCTTATCCTGAAAAGGGTAAAATGTTAGTTGAAACACTAAATTATGTTGCATGACATGTATGATGCAATAAAATGTGTTTTATCAATGTTTATGATATATGAATGTAATGTATGCGCATGTAAGCTGATTGGCTGTCTTGCTGAGGAAAATAAATCCTTGATAGCTGGAGATAATAAAATCCTTGATCGCTGCTGGGGAAGACAAATCCTTGATCGCTGTTGGAGATTCAAAATCTTGATTGCTGAAGATAAGAAATCCTTGTTGACTGCTTGGGGATAGAGAATCCTTGGCAACTCGCGGGGATTATCAAAAACTTTGACAAATTCTGTGGGGATGTGAGAATCTTTCATGACTTTCCTGGGGATTACACAATGAGAATCCTTACTCGGCTGGGGAATAAGGAAAATTCTGGAGATCTCTACCGGGGATCAAACAAAGGAAAAACCTTGATCTGTTGGAGAATAAGGAAGGCTCTGATGGCTTCTGTGGGGAACTGAGAATGAGAATCTTCATTCTGCTAGGGGAATTCGAATCTTTTGAGACTTCGTGTTGAGGAGTCAAGAATGAGAATCTTCGATCTGCAGGGAATTAAAAATTCTGACAAATTCATGCTGGGGAGTAATGAAGGCTCTGGAAACTTTACTGGGAATCGAGAATGAGAATCTTCACTCTGTTCGGGGATGAAAAACTCTGTGGGGGAGTAGCTATACTGCTGGAGAGTAGCTATCCTGCTGGAGAGTAAGCTCAAGACTTTGGGGAAAAGCTTATTCCTATTTGGAAAAAGTTCAGGAGTTTAGGTTATATGCCACTTTAAGAATGAGAATCTTCATTCTGTTGGAGATATCCGGAGCTTGGGTTGTATGCCAATCTACCGGAGGGTCAAGAATGAGAATCTTCATTATGTTGGGGCTTCAGGAGTTTGGGTTGTATGCCAATCTAATGGGGATTCAAGAATGAGAATCTTCATTCTGTTGGGGATAAAGAAAAAGTTAACTGTTATCTGGTTGATTCTCGGATTTTAAGACAACTTGCTGGGGAATTTGGGGAAAACTGGATGGTTTCCGCTGTTGGTTGAAAGTTTCAGCTTCGCTGGGGATCTTAATGACATGCTGGTTTGATTGATAGTTGAAAATTTGACTCTGTTGGGGAAGAAGGTTTCATCTTTGATGAGGGTCTGTAGTCCAAAGTTTTTGGCTCCGCTGAGGATTAGGAGTTTGAAGTTTTAACTCTGATGGGTATTTTGAAATTTAACTCCGCTGGGGATATGTATTTCAAGGTTTTAGCTCCGTTGGGGGATCTAGATGATATACTGCAGGGGATTTCTCTTGGAATAGCCTAAAGAAGTCTTCTTATACTTTCAACCTGTCAGTAATTATTCTTTCCCATTTCTTTTATTTGTAAACAATGATTATATTCAAATGCATATGCTCATTTAATAAATCATTGGATGTTTTCAAATAAAACACAAGTGTAAAAAAGAAGAAAAGGCAAATACTTTTCTGCACTTTGAAGTATCTTTGTATTAACTTTATGTAAGTATTTTGTACAAAGGAGACAGACATCCTAGTAAGAGAATGTTGTCGTAAAAATGAGAAAATTTTATACAAAGAAAGATGGTTATGTGTAAAAATTCCTTGGGGTTCCCATTCTGCTATAGCCTTCGTAACTCTGAATATCTTGTCCATTCGTTGCTTCGTCCGAAGATGATTGAGTTGATAAAAAACCCGGAGCTTGTTTGTGAAGAGATTGTCCTTAAAGTGATCCGACGAAACATAGTCATATGCTTTAATTCCCTAACTTTTTCCTGGACCGCCCTTTCGGGATTTCGATCCACCGGGAAACCCTTTTTTGCCCAAGTCGCCTCTGCGGGTTTTCAACTTGTCGTGTGTATAGATTTTTTTTATTTATCCCTAATTTTTTCTTGAACCTCCCTTTCGGGTTTTCGATTCACCGGGATGCCCATTTTTCCCCAAGTCGCCCTTTCGGGTTTTCAACTTGCTAGGTCATTTATGCGTAGTATCTTTTGACTATGTCTGCGTTCGCAGGGTGCAGCGGGTCATCGTCGTCCATGGTGATTAAGATCATTGCCCCACCAGAAAAGATGTTCTTGATCACAAATGATCCTTCGTAAGTAGGAGTCCATTTTCCCCTGGGATCACTTTGCGGCAAGATGATCCGCTTGATTACAAGATCCCCGACTTGATATACCCGGCGTCTAACTTTCTTATTGAATTCCTTGATCATCCGATTTTGATACGTCTGACCATGGCAAACAGCAGTAAGTCGCTTTTCGTCAATCAAGTTAAGTTGATCAAGCCGGGTCTAAATCCAATTGTCTTCACTCAAACCAGCATCCTTCATGATTCTCAAGGAGGGAATCTGAACCTCGATAGGCAAAACAGCTTCCATGGCGTATACCAAAGAATAGGGTGTTGCCCCAGTTGATGTACGTGTCGTGGTACGGTACCCTTATAGAGCAAACGGTAACATCTCATGCCAGTCCTTGTAGGTGACTGTCATCTTTTGTATGATCTTCTTGATATTTTTGTTCACAGCTTCGACAGCACCGTTCATCTTCGGCCGATTGGGAGATGAATTGTGATGTTGAATCTGGAACTGCTTGCACAAGGCGGTGATCATAGTATTGTTCAGGTTTGTACCGTTGTCAGTGATGATCCTGTCGGGGAAACTGTACCGACAAATGAGGTTCTGCTTGATGAAGCGGGCGACAACATTCTTTGTGACGTATGCGAAGGAAGCTGCTTCGACCCATTTGGTGAAGTAGTCAATGGCCACCAGAATGAAGCGGTGTCCATTGGATGTTGTAGGCTTGATCTCTCCAATCATGTCGATTCCCCACATAGCGAATGGCCAAGGAGCTGTTAGGACATTGAGAGGAACTGGAGGAATATGTACCTTGTCCGCATAGATTTGACATTTGTGACAAGTTCTGGAATATTGATGACAGTCAGCTTCCATGGTAGACCAGTAATAGCCTGCCCTTAGAATCTTCTTAGCCATCATATGTCCGCTAGAGTGAGTGCCAAAGGTACCATTGTGCAGTTCATCCATGATCTGTTCAGCTTCAATCTTGTCCACACAATGGAACAGAATGCAATCATGATTGCACTTGTATAGGATACCATTACTCCGGAAGAACTTGGCAGAGAACTTCCTCAAGAACTTTTTGTCGTTGACTGAAGCTCCTTCAGGGTATTCTTGTGCCTCAAGATACCTTTTGACTTCGTGAAACCAAGGTCGGTCCACTACTTCTTCAGTATTAATCTCGTGACAATGTGCAAGTTCGTCCATCCGCTCAATGGTGATTTGGGGAGCCTCATTATCCCAGTTAAGTTTAAACATGGAAGACATTGTAGCTAGAGCATCTGCTAGCTGATTTTCTTCTCGCGGGAAGTGCTCGAAGGTAATCTGCTCGAAATGATGGAGCAATGTCAGGACATGTTCTTTGTAAGGGATGAGGTTGGGATGTTTAGTGTCCCAATCTCCTTTGATCTGACTGATGACCAAAGCTGAGTCCCCAAACATAATCAATGATTTGATTCCCAGGTCTATTGCAGCCTTGAGTCCAAAGATACAAGCTTCATAGTCGGCCATGTTGTTGGTGCAGTGAAAGCAAAGTCTGGCGGTGAAAGGTGTATGGCAACCTTCTGGAGAGATGAGCACAACACTGATACCATTGCCAAGTGGATTAGAAGCACCATCAAAGTACAAGGTCCATCGGGATCCTTGTTCAGGTCCGTCATATGGTCTGAAATCTTCAATGTTGTCCAAAGTCATAATTTCCTCGTCGGGGAAATCGAACTTCATGGATTGGTAATCTTCGACAGCTTGATGAGCCATATGGTCAGCTAGCACACTCCCCTTTATAGCTTTTTGGGTCATGTACTGGATATCATACTCAGTCAGGATCATTTGCCATCTATCTATCCTTCCAGATAAAGCAGGATTCTCGAAGATGTACTTGATCGGATCCATCTTAGATATCAGCAAAGTGGTATGAGTCAACATATACTGCCTTAGCCGGCGAGAAGCCCATACCAAAGCGCAACAAGTTTTCTCAAGCAGTGAATAGCAGGTCTCGCAGTCGGTAAACGTTTTGCTAAGGTAATAAATGGCATGCTCTTTTCGGCCAAACTCGTCATGTTGGCCCAACACGCACCCTATTGAATTCTCTAGGACGGTCAGATACATGATTAGCGGTCTTCCTTTGATAGGAGGCATCAAGATAGGAGGTTCTAGCAAATACTCCTTGATTTTATAGAAAGAAACTTGACAGTCATCATTCCATTTAACCACCTGATCTTTCTTCAACAACTTGAAGATTGGCTCACAGGTAGACGTTAGGTGAGAGATGAACCTAGTAATGTAGTTTAGGTGTCCCAAGAAACCTCTAACCTCCTTCTCAGTGCGAGGGGCAAGCATTTTATGTATAGCCTTGACTTTGGCAGGATCAACATCGATGCCTTTGTTGCTGACTATGAAACCCAAGAGTTTATCGGATCTGACTCCGAAAGTGCACTTGTTAGGGTTTAATCTGAGCTTGTACTCCTTCAACCTGACAAACAACTTTTGCAAATGGTCGAGGTGTTCTTCTTCTGTTTGTGAACGGGCTATCATGTCGTCTATGTAGACTTCAATCTCATGATGTATCATGTCATGAAACAAAGCTACCATGGCGTGCTGATAGGTTTCCCCGACATTCTTCAGTCCGAATGGCATCACTTTATAGAAGAACGTACTCCACTGTGTAACAAAAGTAGTTTTCTCCATGTCTTCGGTAACATTTTAATCTGGTTGTAACCTGAAAATCCATCCATGAAAGAAAATACCTTGTGCTGAGCTGTATTGTCAACCAAGATGTCAATGTGCGAAAGTGGAAAGTCATATTTAGGGCTAGCCCTGTTTAAGTCTCTGTAATCCATGCACATTCTCACTTTGCCGTCCTTCTTAGGCACGAGCACAATGTTAGCAACCCATTGTGGATAGGAAGTAACAGCAAGAAACCCAACATTGAATTGCTTAATCACTTCAGCTTTGATCTTTTCAGACATGCTGGGCCTCATTCGGCGGACTTTCTGTTTAATTGGTGGACAGTCTTCTCTTGTAGGGAGACGGTGAACCACAATATCTGTATCGAGTCCCGGCATTTCTTCGTAGGACCAGGCGAAGATCTCAACATATTCATTCAACAACTGAATCAGGCGCTCCTTGACACTTGGATCTAGGTTGGCACCCACTCTGACCTCTTTTTTGTCTTCATTAGTACCCAAGTTGATTGTCTCTAATAGCTCTTCATGAGGTAGAATTGTTCTTTCTTCCTGTTGTAGCAGCCTAGCCAATTCTCCTGGCACTTCACAGTCTTCATCACCTTCGTATTCGGCATGGTAGACCCGATCTTTAGAGTCACTGAAGGCCATAGCAGAATTGTTACCCATGGAATCCGGAATGGAAGGGTACCTGCATTTGTGAGTGTGGGTGTGTGTAAGGGATAGCCACCTTTAAACAAATAAAATACAAAAAGAAAGACAATGAACACAAAATTTTATATGTGAAAACGTCCATGATTCATTAAAATGGAATATGAAGATGAAAAATCAAACCCTTACAAATGGACCTATGTGCCTCGGGTAAGGCACAAGGTAAAAAGTGTACGAATTGTCTGAGAATTATTATAAACCAACAGAAATGTTTGAAAGATAAATTACTGATTTATGAAAGTAAATGGGAACAAAGTCTTTTGCCTCCCAGTTGCATAATCCTCCTTCAACAGTAGGGAAAATCCAGTCTTCCAGGTTGCTCTCCTCTTCACTATCCTCCAAAGCATTGACTCCATGATGGGTGATCTTCACTGCTGGCCCTCCGGCACGGGAGGACGCACAACCTTCTGACTAGCCAAAGTGAAACCCAAGCCGAATTTATCAGATTTGAAAGGGAAATCGGGAAGTTGCTCCCATATTGTGCTTCCTCCTTCTTCGATCACAGCCTTTGCATCTTTGAGGGATGACATCTGAGGCACAGGTTTGGTAATTGCAGGTACAGGGGACACTGTCTTGGTTGCTGCAATTTGAGGAGAAACCTCTTCAAAGTGTTGGAAAGGGGTCTCTATGAATTCACCATCTAATTCTACATAACGGAAATAATTTAGATGGCTTATCATGTATTCCTCTTCACCATGAACAGTTATAATTTTCCCCTGGATAGGGTACTTGAGCATTTGATGCAGAGAAGAAGTAACCGCTCCAGAATTGTGAATCCAGGGTCTTCCTAACAAGCAAGAATAGGAAGGACGGATGTCCATCACATAGAATGTGGAGTTGAAGGTTTCAGTTCCCATTTTAATCGGGATATCCACCTCCCCGTGGACCATCCTTTTAGAACCATCAAGGGCTCTGACAATGATTTTGCTGGGCTTCAGGGTTAGGCCTTCATAGTCCAATCTGTCCAATGCTTTCTTCGGCAAGACATTTAAAGACGACCTAGTATCAACCAAGACGTGGGCAAGAGTAGTCCCTCTGCATTCCACCGAGACATGCAAAGTGTCATTATGCTTTCTCCCTTTAGATGTTAAATCGGCATCGGAGAATCCTAGACCATTGTCAGCTGTTAGGCTAGCTACACAGTTCTGGAACTGATCTACGGAGGTTTCCTGTGGCACATGGGCCATCTTCAAGAATCTGATCAAAGCTTTAGCGTGAGCTTCGGAATAAAGCAGCAGGGCCAACATTAAGATCTTTGAGGGGGTTTGCCCCAGTTGTTCCATAACATCATAATCGCTTTTCTTTATTATTTTCAAAATCTCTTCCATTTCGTTTTGAGAGGTCTCAGGGATGACTAATGGCTGAGCCCTCGTCCTGACGGGCGCTTCTTGGATCCCTTCCCCTCGATCATCAGCAACAGGAGAGGGGACAACCACAGGAGTAACAACTTCTTCAATAATGACTGGAGTTCTCGCAAATATGTTGACCGGTACAGGAGTAACATTATGAGCAATTGAGGGTCCAAAGATTGCCCTTGGAGGAGCAATCTCCGGAGAGAAAATTCTTCCGCTGCGGGTGATTTTACTCGTTCCAGCAATATTTCCAATGTCGGACTTCTCTTCATCAGAACTCTCTTCAGCTGATTCAATTTGTTTAATACCGTGGTAGAAGATCTCTCCCCCATAGTTCCACGGTATTGATTTGTTGGACTTGTACGGGATGGGCCCCGACATAATTATCTTCAAAGGTACAATCTTTGGATCAGATGTAACCTTAACAGGTCTTTTGGAGACCTTGGAAAGATTGGCGGATATGGTAATTATTGAAATATCATTGACAGGAGTTGGTGTAACAGGAGTCTTTTCAAAAAGGATTTCTTGATTATCCATTAGGCGTTGGATGCCTAACTTCAACAACGGACAATCGGTTGGTAAGGATGAACAAAGGTAGCAATCTTCTTCACAACCTGGGAAAATCCCAACCTTCAACAAATTCAGCTTGATTATCAGTAACGGAGTTATCAAATCATCAACAGTAGCAACAAAAAGATCCTCTTCAATAGCATGGGCATTGTGGCCATGCCTTGGCATTAGAGCAGAGATCACATTCGGCTTTTCAGGGGCATCGATTTCCACTTCTTTAGCATCTATCAAATCCTGAATCTTATTCTTAAGGGCCCAATAATTGTTGGTGTCGTGCCCTATACTCCCTGAATGATAAGCATACTTGGCATTTGAATGGTAGTACAGAGAAGTTGTATTCGGATTCTTCGGTGCCTCTTTCAAGGTTGTAAGGTTTAACTTCAAGAGATGGGGAAGAACCTGAGCAGGAGTCATGTTTATCTGGGTGAATTTTTGTACAGGCCTTTCCGCCCTTGCTTGGTTGGTTCTGGATTTATTGTTTCTGAGCTAATCAGTTGCAGACTTTTGAATCATTACGGCCCCCACCGCTGGCCGGCGCTCAACTCTTCCTTGACCCCTTTGGGAGTAGACAACTGAGACTTCTTTCTTTGCTGGAAAAGGCTTTTTGATGGCAGCAGAAGCAGATGCATCCTTCTGAATTTTACCACTCCTGATTCCGGCTTCAACTCTTTCACCAGTTAGAATCAACTCGGTGAACCCCGCAGACGAACTTCCAATTAGGTGATTGAAAAAGGGGCCTGACAGTGTACCCAAGAACATATCTACAAGCTCTCTCTCAGATAATGGTGGCTTCACCCTTCCCTCCAAGTCTCTCCATTTCTGGGCATACTCCTTAAAGCCTTCATTAGAGACCATGCCCATACTCTGTAATTGAGTAAGGGTTGGTGCTAAGTCCGCATTGTACTGATACTGCTTGTAGAAGGTAGTAGCCAAATCCTCCCAATTATGCACATCAGACCTCTCTAGTTGGTAGAACCAATCTAATTGCGTCCATGACAAACTGTCCTGGAAGAAATGTACCCACGGGTCTTTGTCAGAAGAATGTGGTTGAATTTTTCTGACGTAGGACCGTAGGTGCATCTTTGGGCAAGAAACCCCATCGTATTTAGAAAAAAAGAGGTACTTTAAACTTCGGAGGAATAAGTATTCCAGAAACCAAACCCAGCTCTTCAAAGTCCAGCCTAGGAACTCTTTGAATCTCCATGGCTGCCAGACGTTCTTCCAGATTTTTATACTTTTCTTCTGCAGGAGGATACTGCTGTTCAGAATAGTCTTCATCCTCCTCCTCTTCTTCTTCCTCAGACTCAGATGGTACTGCAGCTCCCTTTCCTTTTCTGACCCCTTCATCAGATGTTGAGGGGAAATCCAGGACCCTTCTAGCTTGACCTTCAAATCTTCTACCCAAAGTTGCCACACCAATTCTCTTATTTTTCTTTTTCTCTTTTTCCTTTTCCAGTAGGGCTTTAAGATCCTCCTGACCCTTTGCCTAGGTCATGAGTAGCTGTTGGAACTGTGAATTCTGTGCTTGCAAATCTTTGACCGTCTCCTCTATATCCATCTTGCTGAAATAAACAGGAGAGAGATAAGGAAACCTGGTGTGAAGACCTGTTTATGCATATGATGAATGATATGTATTCATGTAATGCATTCAAGGATTCATAAATTCAAATTTGTTTAAACCAAAAGGAACAAACGTCATATTAATACGATAGAATTTGTTAGTACATAAATGCCCCATGGGAAAAATAATACAAAATTCTAATGTAAAAAGACATTGCGCATCCTTTTTGGTGCAATGTAGGTGTTGAGAGTCTGCTCTTTGTGAAGTTGACGAGTAATTTCTAAAACCTTCTTCTCGCTGGCATAGAATTGGGCTTCAAACGTATTGCGTTCTCCCTTGAGTTGTATCCAACTCCTTTGTTAATCTTCTAGTGATGTTGGCATGTCAGGATGTAGGAGGGTGTATGGAACCTCTCCTTCCATAAAAAGCTCTTTGATCACAGGGAGAATGTAGGGGTAAGGCATCATAAGACTTTGGGCACGGGTTCATACCCACTTGAGGTAAGGCTCAAGGGGGATGGAATTCTTGTGTCCCAGAGTCTTACTATCCACCTTGTTGGCCATCCTCCAAGCTCGGATGAACCTTTGTCGAAGTCCTTGAGCGTCTACGTCGAAGTCAAAAACCAAGTCTGGAATCAGCATGTCATGTGGGCCATCCCTTCGGGCATACCCAAACTATCTCAGAGCCAGGAAGGGATTGTAGGTAATGCCTCCCCTAATGCCATGTAGAGGGACATTAGGGAATTCCCCACAACGGTCAATGATAATAACATTTTTCTCGGGATCGAGAATACAAATGGACATATGAATGTGTAAGAGTCATCAATCGTTGTGACCACCTCAAACCTTGCTCATTCTTCAAGACTGATTGGGGAAGGTGAGAAATAAACCACCTTGCTAGAAGAGGAGTACAACACATGAGAACACCTCTTTTCCTCATTGTTCGAGTGTGAAATGAGTGGAGGATATCCCCAAGCAATGTAGGTACCGGATTCCGAGATATGAAAATCTTGACAGCATTCACATCTATAAGTTGATCAGGGTTTGGGAACAAGACCAACCCATAGATGAGAAGAGCTATAATCTCCTCAAAAGCTTGTAAGTCCAAAGAATTCCAGCATTCTTGAGCTTTCTCAAACAGGAACTTTTCCAAGAAACCCTTGACACCACTTCTAGTTTCCCAATGGCCTATGACATCAAATGGTTGCAAGAGTAGGGCTTGAGCAACATCCTCAGGCTTTGGATCTCTTTCCGTACCATTGTAGGGTAGTTGATGGAGAATAGGAATCCTCAGGAGTTGAGAAAATTCCTCCAAAGTAGGCACTAACTGGTAGTCAGGAAATGTGAAGCAGTGGTGTAGGGGGTCAAAGAATTGGAATAGAACTTTCACCATGTCTTCCTCAGTGTTGGAGTTGACCAAGTTGAGAAGTCGACCATGTCTTTCAGTGAATGGAGAATACTCTGGAATCTTGGAAGCAAGCTCCTTAAGTTGAGGAGGAATTCTCACAAGGTTGACCTGGATTGTTTTCCTGCAAAGTGAATCCATTACCTACAAAACAGGAACAAAGATGAAGATCCAAAATCCTTGAAATGGTTAGTGGATGCATATGATGCTTCATGATGTTCATGATGTTATGCACAAGTATATATGTACAAGCAAGTCACACAAGTTCCTAATTTCAGGCTTGCATGGGGTTTCATAGGTAAGTACCCTCTTGAAGTTTAGTTGGCTCAACCTATCCTATAAATAGTAACCGGGTTCTAAGGAGCTCAATATCACTGGATTATTTTCTATGTTCATTGTTTACGTTTAGCCACTTTACTGGCGACCGAAATATTCCAAGAAAACAACCCTCAATGAGTGTAGCATCGAGTATCGACCAACTTCGGACTGTACCAAAGCCGGTCATCTCACTACCCCTAAAAAGGCCAAGATGGTCAAGTAAAGGTTCTAAAAGTCCATTAGTGCTTCATGACATTGCTCAGCAGCCCCGTATTCTCTTTGATTAACTCAAAGGCTACTGGTACCCACAAATATGTCGCACTAATATAGCTATTGCTTAGACCGTGTCGGTATACCCCGCACAATTTCCACAACGTATTGCTATTTACCTATGAATGTTTCCCAAATCCGGGTAGAGGATTTGAAACCCAAACAATAGAACCAAATGTAAAGCAATCAAAGCAAACAAGATAAGCATGTAAAGGTGATCTAAACCCTAAGGTATCCCCACTTTTCTTCATCTCCCCAACAGAGTCGCCAGTTCTGTGATACGGTGGGAGAACTGACTTGAGGTTTTGTGTTTGTGTTCGCAAATGTTTCGGTTTAGCAAGAGTCGCCACCGACTTTTTATTTTATCCAAAGGAAAGGTCAAAAAGCACAGGAAAGACCTTTGAGATGTTTTCTTGGGTTCGGGGGGTAGATTATGAAAAGGGAAGGTGCTAGCACTCTTTTTCATCCATGGTTTTCCATGGGCTCTTAGTTAATTGTTTAGATCACTTGCTTTGCTTTTCTAATTGTTTGAAATGGTGCTTTGTGTGTGGTTTTGAAAGTATTTTTAAAAGAGGCCTTTGTTTAGGCAACCTTTGTAATGATTCTTGTTTGAATATATACAAAGGTGTATGTCTTTTGAAAAATGTTTCAATGTTTGAAAGTTTGTTTTGGGAAATTGTTTTGAAATTGTTTATGTGTTTTTAAAAATAGCAAGGATGAATTTCAAGTTTGATCAAGTAACTAGGAGTTGTCTACCCTACTCAAAGATCTTTCCTACACATTTTTAACCCTTTTACATTGTTGTTTTACCATTGTATTTGGTAAACAACCTTGTATTTGGATGTTTAAACGGGACGGACGTGGGTCATCATATGACCATGATAACAATATTGCCAAGTATCTTAGCAAGTTTTTTGAGGGACTAGATTATCTTTGTATAGGCAACCAAGATAGCGTCATCGAGGGACTATGATCTTTTTGTTTTGTTTGATTTTGCCAAGATACCTAGCATGCATACCATTGCCATTTTAAGGCAACAAAGTGGATGAAACCCTAGGGGTGCTTGTGTACGTTGTGTTGACATTTTTCATGCATTTTCGTCTTGTGTTTAGTCATGCTATTTGTTTGATTTTTGGTTATCATACAAACCCTAGTTTTTACTATCATGGTATATGAAAGCGATAAATGCGTAAAATAAATCTAAGCTATTACAAAATTATTATGGGGAGGGGGATACAAGTTTGAATAGGGGATATTGCTCAAAAATAAAGCCCTAAAACTATTACAACCATATTGAATTTATTTGCATAAATAAATAAATTGACAGTTACTTAAATATGCAATTAAATATAAATATCGAAAAATGTTTTTGTATTTATTTTAGGTATGTAAAAATAAGTTATTTAATGTCCTAAAAATAAGGGAAAATAAAAATAATTATTTTTGAAAGGGTAGAAACCCTAGTTTTTGTTTTAAGAAAATATATATATTATATTATTTATTTATGTACAAGAAAATAAATAAAAATATACACAAAAGTGTTAAAAAATTAAAATGTGTGAGAAAATATTATTTAAGTGTATAAATAATAAAAAATAAAAATGTATGATATTTTTGTATTATTTACAAATTTTATTTAATAAAATAAGTTATATTATTATTAAGAAACTATTTTTATGTCAAAAAAAATAATAAAAAAAATAAAATAAAATGTGAAAAATTAAGAGAATAGTTTTTGTGATTTTAAATATTTAGAAAAATAAATAAAAAGTCAGAAATGTAAAGGAAATAAAAAAAAATATACAAAAATAAATCCAATGGACCAAGGGGGTGTGAAAAGCAAGCTAGGGGGTGCCAATAGTCAGAGAAAACAAGCCCAGCCCAAAGTACCTTCATCCCTGTCCTTGAGACAGAAGGAAAATGTGCGCCATAGTTCAAATCCTGTTCTCCTGCATACGTGCTTAAAAACAAAAACTTGCAACATGAAAGGTATAGCTCATCATCACACGATTCTAACCATATAAAAACCTTAATCTAACTCTAAGAAACCAGGGAGAATTTCAGTTCCCCTAATTTATAACCTAATTCTTTCAGTAAGTTCAACTATCAAATACTCCTAGCTCAGTTAACATAAATGAATTTTATGCATATGTATAGATCAAGGACAATGAGGACTACATTTTTTCTTCACAAACCTAAGCTTAATGATCCCTAAATAAGGAGATAGAAAGTTGGAAAATACCAGTTTCAGTCAAACTCGAGTATAGCAATGTAGCAACTTTTGGTGAGGCCTGAAGGACTTTTGAGCTTGCTTGATGTTCCCTTAACCTTCCCCAATGTTTGGTTTGCTTTGAAATGGCTTGAATCTCTCCAAAGAACTCAACATGCAAACTCATAATTTGAAAATGGTGAAGCTTGAAAATGCAGTTACAGTTGCTTGAGAATGGTCTGGAAAGCTTAGGTGTATTGTTTAAAATGTGTTTGAAGTAGTTTGGAACAAAACGGACGAGTGGAATTGGTTTTGGCTTGTGATTTGCAGAACTTGCCCTGTTTTGGGAAGAAATGGAGTGTTTAGTGTATTTGGGTGTTTGAGAGGCTTGTAACTCGTGTTTCTGGCTTGGTATAATGTGCTTAACTTGTTTGAAATGTGCACAAGTCTTTCTCTTATCAGATTACCAAGTTGTCTCACATTTGCAAGCTTTCTTGTTTTTGAAGCAAAAGGTGAAGTTGATAATGCCAAGGGCTGTACTTGCTAGCTTGAGGCTTGTTGATAGTTGGTACACCTTTCCTGATATTAGTGAACTTTGTTTTCATAAATAAATCAGGTCCATGGCTCAAGATAAACAATTTGACATAAAACAAGCTTTATCAAAGTGGCAATGCTACCTTTATGCCATTTTTGGAATAGTTCTTTGTGCAATGCTCTAAAGCTCAGAACAAAGCCTTAATCCAATGTGTTTGCATTTAATTTTTGAGTGTAGAATATATTAAGAACTGTAAACCAATTACAAGCAAGGTTTGGACAGATTTGCAACTTGTAGCAATGTGCAAAATGCCTTGGCCAAAAGTGATAATTTTCCATTTTCAATCCTCCGATTCTCCCTAATCGTGAATGATCTTGGAGAGTTCTTGGACATTTTGGAAAGCCTGTAACATGATCTACAATCCGTCTTTGAAATTCATTTTTAGATTCCACTTGGAACTAGGTGAAAAGTTGCCATGAAGATAGGTCAAAATCCTGCCTAAACTAGGGCAAAATTTCACTAAGTTAAAAGTTTCATGAACCCTTATTCACAAAATCATAACTTCAGATCCAAGAATCTTTTAGGAAAACTTTGTGAATAAAAGTTGTAGATGTTGTGGAGGAATAAAAGTTTCATGTTAGAAGTTTTCTTTGAATCCAATTGCATCATGGTGAAAAAGTTGGGCAAAGTTGGGAAAAATAAGAAATTTTCATAACTTAGAAAATTTCTATGTTATGAAAATTTTCCATTTTAAACCCTAATTTCCAAAATAAGGTTTCTTGGTGAAAAAGTTTCATTTTTTGACACATGTTGATGAAAAAAGACCCTTGCCACTTGATTTTGACCAAAAAGTCAAAGTTTGACTTTTCAGTGTATAGTTGATTTTGGATCAGTTGACTGGAAAATTCATTTGTCAATCCAATGCATTTGAAATATTTTGAACCTTGTGATTAGGTCAAGATGATTCAATTGAGTCCTTGAAACCATGCTTGAACCCAATTTTCCATTGGCTAAGTGAAAAATCAGAAATTGCCCTTTTGCAGTAAAAACCCTAAAAATGACCATTTTGCCCTTTTGATGATCTGATCAAATTTCTTGAGGAGTTGTTGTCCAAACATGATCAAATGGTTCATATGAGTATATAATGTTTATGTGGATCAAAAATTCTGAGGTTTGAATGTAAATTGGCCACAGTTGACTTTTTCCCAATATAGTTGATTTTTAGGTCAACTGTCCAATTGACTGGGCAAAAATGTAATCCAAGGCTTGAAACTTGGTATGGACAATCTTATAGGTCCAACATGAAGTATGAAAGTCACATTGAGCACTGGAAGTCCAAAAATCCATGTGCAAACTCAAACCCTAATTTCAGGTCATCAGTGCAGGGAGATGGTTTTGAGCTGAGCAAACCCTAATCCTGTTTGGAGTCCAAAGAGTCTTGTGAGGGGAAATCTTGATAAAATGAGAGGGAAAATTTTGGGGTACAACACAATCATTCCAGGATCTTCTACAAGTGTCAGATCTATGCTGACAAGATGCATTTGTCACCCAATCCTCTGAATGTCTTGACTTCACCTTGGCCCTTTTCAATATGGGGTATAGATATGATTGGTCGGATTGAGCCGACTGCTTCCAACGGACACCGTTTCATTCTGGTAGCCATTGACTACTTCACTAAGTGGGTCAAAGCAGCATCTTTTGCCAATGTCATTAAACATGTGGTAGCTCAATTTATAAAGCATAATATCATTTGTCGATACGGGATCCCTGAGAAGATTATTACCGACAATGGGTCGAACCTCAATAATAAGATGACGAAAGAGTTATGCAGAAATTTTAAGATAAAGCATCACAATTCTTCTCCTTACCGTCCTAAGATGAATGGCGCGGTTGAGGCAGCTAACAAGAACATTAAAAAGATTTTGCAGAAAATTGTTATCTCCTATATAGATTGGAATGAGATGTTGCCATTTGCTTTACATGGTTATCGCACTACTATGCCTACTTCGACTGGGGAAACCCCCTTCTCGCTTGTTTATGGCATGGTGTTGTACCAAAAATTTTCCCCTAATATCCCTTCATCATACCATGTTGATTCAATAACAACAAGATCACACCAGGGCTTTTGGTTCTTCTCCCTATCTTTAGTTTTGCTCTTTGAGGAATCACCAAGCACCTTGACTTGTTTTCTTTTGTGATCGTGCATATTTTGTCTTATTTTTTCCTTTTAATTAATAAAATAAAATGTTGGTTTGTCTTGCTTGTTACTAATGTAGGTAAAGGCAATGAGGCCTAGCAAGTTGATCCATGGGTTCATGAGTTTATTTCCATGCCCTAGTCAATAAAGCTTGAGAAGTTTAAACCTCACCATTAAAGTTGTTTTGGAATAAATGGCATGGAAAGGTTTTTTTGGTTCAGCATATTTTAAGGTTATCAAATTTGATTCAAAAGTACAAGGGGTTGATTGAAGAAGTTGTCATGACTTGGACAAGGCTTTGTTCTCATTGGTCACAAGTGCATATTTCTCTCAATTCTCAAGATATGGAAGTGGTTTTGGTGGCTATGAGTTCTCATTTTCATCCTCAACAACTTCTATTTATAAAACATTTGTGTTGGCACAAGAAGGTGGTTCAAAATTGTCAAGTTTCTTCCAAGCAATTTCTTGATCTAGGAGCTATGGTTTTAAACTTCAAAGAAGCATATCTTGCTCATCTTTTGGTAATTTTTAGTGATTCCCAAAACATCCTTCTCTTCAAATGGTTATCAAAAAATCAATTCAAAAGTTTCAAGGAGTTTTCATGTGGAAGAAACTTGATGATGAAGAAAGATAACAAGTCCTCCAGATGAATCCCCAATTTCTCATATGTAACTTTAAATGATCATAACTTGGTCAATTTTTATCATCTTGAGCCCATTCGTTTTCCACAATAATCTTAAGGATGTGAGATTTATGCCTTCTTTGATATGCAAAGTGAGAAAATGGATGAAAGATGCCCTAAGGATACAAAAGAGTATAGGTCATTTCATGATTTTTTTGCCAACTTCAACAACTCATAACTCTCTCAATTTTTTGAGATTTTGAATGGTTTAAGTTTCAAAATGTCATTCAAGTGGTATATTTCGTGCCATAATTTTTGGTCAAGAGCAAATTCCAAGTGGAAGGTCATGTTTGGATGTAAAACATTATAGGTCACTTTTGAAGGAAAAGTTGAAATATTTTTAAGGCAAAATACCCTTTTTAGTCCTTTAAGTTTATCCCAAGGTCCGTTTTGGTCCTTTATCTAAAAAAAGTGTCAAACTGGTCCTATAATTCTTTCAAAAGGACCATAGGAGTCCTTTCCGTCCATTTTGGTCCTTTTTGGTTCATTGGAGAAGCTGCAAAATGAGCTTGATGGAGCAAAGATGGAGATACATCATCTAAAGGAAAGGAAGGATGGGCTGAAACATAAGATAATGGAGTTACAAATTGAAATAAAGAAGGATGGGCTGAACCAAAAAGGACCAAAATGGACGGAAAGGACTCCTATGGTCCTTTTGAAAGAATTATAGGACCAGTTTGACACTTTTTTTAGATAAAGGACCAAAATGGACCTTGGGGTAAACTTAAAGGACTAAAAAAGGTATTTTGCCTATTTTTAAGTATGGAAAGTCAACTTCTTTTTTCCAAACTTTGACTCCATGCAACTTTCAGCTCAAGCATCCATTTGATTCCATTCTTTTTCCATTGCAAATCTTGTAACCTCGTCTTTATAAAGCATCAAGAATCGTTCCTTAAGACCCCTTGAGTTGAGAATGCCATTTGATTGAACTTGGTAACTTGGAACTGAAGTTTCTCCATAAGTCAGAATTTGAAATCTTTGTTTTTGCTTCTAATCATAAGTTTTCCACGCGTTTTTTCCTCTAAACATGTTTAGTGAAGTTCTAAAATTGATTATCATAACAAAACGCGCGTTTTGGATGAGTTTTGATCAAATTAGAAGTCACACTTTTCTTGTTTGCAACTTCACAGGATTTCCCTCCAAACTTCATCATTTCACACGCTTGGACATTCCATTTGATTCCATTCTTTTTCCATTGCAAAGCTTGTAACTTCATCTTTCTAAAGCATCAAGAACCATACCTTAAGACCCCTTGAGCTGAGAATGCCATTGGATTGAACTTGGTAACTTGGAACTGAAGTTTCTCCATAAGTCAGAATTTGAAATCTTTGTTTTGGCTTCCAATCACAAGTTTTCCACGCATTTTTGCCTCTAAACATGTTTAGTGAAGTTCCAGAATTGATTAGCACAACAAAAAACGCATTTTGGGTGAGTTTTGATCAAATTAGAAGTAACATTTTTCTTGTTTGAAACTTCACACGATTTCCCTTCAAACTTCATCATTTCACACGCTTGGACATTCCATTTGATTCCCTATAAATAGATGGTCATCCCCCATTCATTTTCTCAAGCTTGGATAACCAAAATCACCCTGCCAAACTTGTTCCATAACTCAGAATTCTGCAACTTCAAAATATATTTTCAAGCCTTTTTCAATCTAATTTTTCCATCAATTTACCTTTCTAGATCTTCCCTGAAACTAACCATATAATTACATTCAAGAATCGTGCCCTATATCGCCCCATAGAAGTCCAGTTTTAGAGCTCTGCAACTCAACTTCAATAGGTAGATTCATTCATCAATTCTTCAAATCTTTGAAATCATTGTGATGCTCTCATTTTCCTGGTTCTAGTTGCAACACTAACTTTTATCTGGAAACATATTTTGACCATGAATTTTCAAATCCCTTTTCAAAACTTTCCTTCCAAATTGCTTGAGCTATAGTTTATATAAACTTGTCGCGAAGGTGTGGTTGTCTACGTCTTGAAGAGACAAAGCGAATTACATAGGTCTGAGCTTCTTATTTTACAGTTTGAGAGACCTGCAATTCACGTTGGCTGGAGGTTGAAGATGACCAACGTGTCATCTTCCAACCAATGGAGGCGCGCCATCTCTTTTTTTGAAAAACGTATTTAATTAAAGATCATATCCTTTATTCACTAATGACCATGATATGCACAGCGCGTCAGATCCCTTGGATTTGATTACTAACGCGTTTTGACTCTCATCCAATGGTCCATATATTTTTTGCTTTATTTTTCTTTTCTGATTTTTATATTTAATTGTTTTAAATTTCAAAAACTCATAGAAAATTCATTTTTAGTCTAAAAAATCTGAAAAAATCATGAAAAATATTTTTGATTATTCTCTTTCTGATTTTTTATTTTTTCAACAATTTAATTTTGTGTTTTGGTATTTTTTTTACAAATTTTCACTTTGTTTGAATTGTTTTAAATGTTTAAAAATACTTTTATACATTTTTAATTTCTGAAAAAATTATGGAATGATCCAATGATATTGAGACAAATATTGGTGACCTCATTTTATTTTTGTTTCTGATTTTGTTATTTTTTATCATTTTTGGTTTATTTTACTTATTTATTTTAATTTTAAAAATAGTTTTTGACTTTTAAAAATTACCAAAAACTTTATAAAATCATTTTAATTCATTTCTGATTTTTCTATGGTCTTACTTCTCATTTCTTGATTAATTTGAATATAGTTGATATTTTTCTCTTTTATTTCTATTTTAAAACATTTTTTATGTATATATTAAATCCAATATTATTTTGTGATTATTTTCTGGATGATCTTGGATTAAATTTTTGGTCATGAACTTTGTTAACATCATTGGATCCATGGTGTTGAGTCTAACTCCACAAAAATGGATGAATGATTTTAATAATAGTTTGATTTAAATTTAATTCAAATGTGGTTTTTATATTCTCTCTCATCCCTCTTCATCTCATCTCTTTCTTATTGCACTAAGTATTATTGGAGCATGATCTTTATATCATGTGTCAAAATAAATGTTGCATAGATTGCTATTGACCGGCCTTAAAATAGGTGCGACTTTTACATAAGTCCACTTACGATTGCTTAACATAGTGCTAAATTTTGTCCTGATTCGAATAAATGATCATTCTTGGCCCAAACCTATGTTTGCAAGCCCAAATATGTTAATTTGATCTCTTTGATCCTATAACCTTGAGATTCATTGTGTGGAGGCTTTGGTTCTACCAATCCTCTAATGGATCTATAACACTTTTGGTCAATGCGAATCACTTAAACATCGTTGATCATTAATGGTACTTTTGAGGATTTAAAATCGATGATATACTTGACAAAAAGCAAATGCAACTTGTTGTGTTGAGGCTTTGGTTCTACCAATCCTATAATGAGTTTCAAATGCAAGTTTCAAGATGGTCATCCAACTAACCACTAATTATTAATTTGTTTTTACTTTATGCCCTTTTATTTTTTATGCTTTATACACCATTTACTTTTAGCATTACATTTTATGTCATTTTTACTTTGCTCACTTGAGCTTTTCTTTTCTCTTCTAAGACACCTAATATTCAACATGAACTATAAAAAGCCTTAAAGATACTTGGACTATTTGGTTACTATCCTTGGCATTATGGAGTATTGAAATTTTTGGACTTAGGATTAGAGACCTTGGCCTATGTTGGACACCTTATGACCTTAATTGATATTTTGTCTGGAGTTCTTGAGGTTTACCTCAAGATATTGGGTTGTTTGTTTGTTTTGTGTGCAGGTTATTGTGGTTATATTCTTTGTTTGTAATATGGAATTCACCCGTATACAGCCGTTACTCTGCCCAATTTTTGTGAAGACTTAATACATTTAAAGTTTGGTTCCCTCAAGAGGTCTAGTATCTTTATTTGCTTGGTTTCAATCCAAAGAATGGGAACTTCATCTTGACTCATAATATCAAGTTTTGGCTTCTTATTGGTTAGATGGTTCTTATCCCTAGCTTTTACCTTATGCTTTAGGATACTCCCTTCTTCTCCTCCCATCTTCTTTAATTTCAAAAATCTTCTCCCTCCTTTTGAAAACTCTTCTTACTTTTTTAAACTCGAACCACTTTCATAATAGACTTGGACTTCTGTGCATGCAATTTCAAAACATTTTCATAAATAAACTCCAATCAACTTAATAATACTTTGTCATTTTTTGTGAGAATACTAAAAGTCAATCAATCTCATTTCATGCCATTTTTTTGCCACTTTGGCTTTTTACTTTAAAAACATTTCTCAAAAAGATTGGTCTCTTGTTAATCCTTGTAGTGATGCAAACAACTAAATTTCTACAATACATAGTGAAGTGAGATATTTTCCACTTGGGTGTTGAGTGAGACATTGTTGATTTTAAAATCCAAGCCATATCCTCCACTTTGAGATGATGCAAATTCTCCTTTCTCATGATTGTGGGTAGTAAGTATGTTTTCCATATGGATAATGACGGTGATGTCTTATCTCATAAAATTAACCAACACACTTGTGTTTAAAAATATTTAAAAGAGGAACTATGTGTACCCTGATCCCCTATTGCACGAAAGGTGGTACGTTGGCACTAAGGGTTCACAACTGCGGCGGGTGCAAAAACCATACAAATATATTTCTTTTCTCACCTCCACCATCCATTTTTATACAATATTTTATAGCCAAAATATACAGATTTTACAAAGAGGTTCTTGCAGAGTACCATAGATGTTTAGGGTTCTAATACCTTCCCTTTGCATAACAAACCCCCTTACCTTGAATCTTTCCCCCTCTTTTTTGGGTTACTCTCTCTTTTCCCATTCCTTTGGAAACAATAAAGCGCGGTGGTGATTTTTATTTTGATCTGTATAAGTCTATTTAATCTAATGGCTTAGACTTAAACATCTCTACTGCTACAGAAAAAAATGGCGACTTCACTGGGGAAAGTTTGACCTCTTGCTGGTCCATCCCTAAGTGGGTTGAACCTATCTTTGTTTATATCTGTATATGTGCTATTGTTGTTTATGTGTTATATGTTGTATATATGTTTGTCTGGATTTTCCTGGTTTTCAGGGTACATGGTGATTACTTATAAGTCCTATACCTAGACTTGGGAAAACTTTAAGATAGGACGGGCGGTATAGTCATGTTAAATTTGAGGGAGTAATCTCAAAAAAGGAGGCATGAGATCCCCTGCTTAATGGAGGCCCCTTTGATTGTAGTGTCGTTTACCGAGTAATCGGGAAGACGTACTGCTTTCGACCTGGAAGCCTACTGAAACTGAGGACCGTAGAATACCAAACCCGTCTTGGATTTTTAGGTGTAATGTGGAAGATACGACGGAGTAATCCAGAAATAGTTATCACGTGATACTACACTCCGACGAGTTTTTCTTGAGAATATTACTAATTACCAAGTTAATCAAGAAGTTGGTAATATCCGAAGGAATGATGTAGACTCTGGAAACCTCTATAACCTTGTTCGGCAGGTGTTAACTTTTAGACCAACACCTTATGGGTAGTACCTTCGACCTTATGCTCGTGATGGTGAACCTATGAACCCTATATGTGTGATCTTGTGTGTGATTATTGTATCATGCATCCATGCACTCATAAGCATCTTTCGAAGAAATCTTATTTCAAGGGACTTAAAAAGTTGACCATTTGTAAATATCTCAGGTACTTTTTGACCATGGATTCTGGAAAAATAAAGACCGGAAAATACAGTTTCAAGGATCCCAAGATAGATGAGTTGATCAGTCTAATTCCCGAGATCGAGTGTTCTGCAGATTTTTAGAAGAATTATGGATCCATCATTCCTCTTATGAAGCTGAAGATAAAGGAGGGAATTCTCTCGACCTTGATCCAATTCTATGATTAGGTGTATCATTGCTTTACGTTTCCCGAATATCAGTTGATGCCTACACTGGAGGAGTATTCTTATATGTTGGATTTACCTATTACCAATCGTGTTCCTTTTACTGGTTTGGAGGGTGAACCAAAATCACATGAGATTGCTGCTTTGATTCATCTAGGGAAGTCTTAGGTGAAAGCCCATATGACTACTAAAGGAGGGATTAGTGGATTACCAGCTCAGTTCTTATTGGAGAAAGCTCGTTACTTCGCCAGGATGAAGAGTACAGTCACTTTTAAGGCCATCTTTGCTCTACTTGCTTACGAGTTGTTCGTATTTCCTAATGTGGACAAGTTTGTTGACGTTAATGCTATCAGGATCTTCATGATTGGAAACGAGTTCCTACATTGTTGGGTGATTCTTACTACTCTATTCATCTTCGGAGTTCTTATCATGGAGGGATGATTATCTGTTGCACGCCTTTGTTGTACCGGTGGTTTATCTCTCATATGCCTCAGTCTGATGCTTTCTTGGATGTCAGGAAGGAACCCCGTTGGGCTCCTAAGATCATGGCACTTACTCACTCAGATATTAATTGGAATCATCGAGCTTACCAGGAAGTAGAGATTGTTGATAGTTGTGATAGTTTCCCCAATGTACCTCTTCTTGGTACAAAGGGATGAATTAACTATAACCCTGTTCTTGCACGATGACAACTTGGTTATCCGATGAGGGATAAACCAAATAGTATTCATTTGAGTAGTTTCTTTCTAAAGGAGGGAGAAGACCATAGGGAAGCTAGGGAGCAGATTGCGAAGGCCTGGCGTCACATTCATAAGAAGATTAGAAAGACTTTGGACCTGGGGGAGTTGTTTCTTTGGATCCATATATTCAGTGGGTCCAAATGAGAGCTATTCAGTTGAAGATGTCGTATTCCTGGGAGACACATATGTCTGATTTATTTGTGAAAACCACTCATCCCTTATTGGATGACATAGAAGAGCTACAACTTTCTTTGGTCAGGATGCTTGGAAGAACAAGTGCCAAACTTTTGAGATTTCCTTTAGAGAAGACTTGAAGGAGAAGGATGACTTGATTGAGATTCTTGAGAGTCGGGATGTAGAGACCATGGAGAGGCAAGGGGATTTATTTTCCCCTAAGCCTCAGTCAGATGTTGATTACTCACTTCATGATTGAAGTCATTGGAAGGAGGTTGCCACCAGGTATGCGAAAGAAAATCAGAGGTTGAAGGCTCAGATTTCCATGCTTACAGAGAAGCGTCAGCGTATAGAGTGATCTCCGACCGCTTTACTTCTCAGGGTTTCAGACTTTATTTTCATCTTGTACTTGGGATCATTAAGACTTATAACCTATTTTGAAGTTGTTATAATAAAAAAAAAATCAGTATTTTCAAATGCATTATTACTTTGATATTTGCAATATGTCTATAAACTTTAAATCCCTTGAAATACTAAATAACAAAATAAAATCATGTACATTGCATATCATGCATCATATTATACATATTTCTTGCATTTGTTATGCATATCCAGGTATCTTACCAAGCTTATTTACTTCGTTCAGCAAACTAACTCACCACTACAACACTCGAGCTAATTTCAGAAGGAAGATGGACAACCTAGAACAAGAGAATCGCGAGCTGCGTGAGGAAGTTTCTGTTTTAAAGGTCGGCATGACCAATCTTACTGCTCTGATGGAGTCTCTGGAGGCTGCTCAGAATCAGCCACCAAGTGTTCAACCTCAACCAACAAGGGCTACTGCTGAAGCTCCGACTGTTCATGTGTCTGCTACCCCAACTGTTGTTCAGAATCGCATGCCTCAAGGTTATCCATGGGGAATGCCAGAGAGCTTTGCGCCTGAAGGTTTCAATATTGGTCCTCAAGATACTCCAGTTGTTCAGACTACTGTTACTCTTGCACCTCCTGTGGTGCATGTTGCTCCTGTTGTACCTCCTTCGGTGAATATGGTTACGTTTGTTAATGATGATGTGTGTCGTCCTTTTCCTCCACCAAGTGAAGACTTGGGTCTCTATGATAGAATGGATGATTTTCAAGAGAAATTTCACAAGATGCAAAGGGAGATGAAGGCCCTCAGGGGAAAAGAGTTATTCAGACAAAATGTGAATGAATTATGCTTGGTCCCGAATGTTAAGGTACCTGCAAAGTATAAGGTCCCAGAATTTGAGAAGTACAAGGGCAACAGTTGCCCTCGTGCTCATCTGGTAATGTATGTAAGGAGAATGTCTACCCATACTGATGATCAGTGTCTTCTAATTCACTTTTTTCAGGATAGTTTGACCGACGTTGCGTTGAAGTGGTATATGAGTTTGGACAACGACAATATCTATACTTTTAATGACCCGGGAGAAGCATTTATCAGACAATACAAGTACAACATGGACATGGCGCCTGACCGTGATCAACTCAGGGCCATGGTTCAGAAAGTCAGGGAATTATTCAAAGAATATGCACAGAGATTGCGTGAGGTATTCACCCAAGTGATTCCTCCCATGGAAGAGAAGGAGATGAATAAGATTCTCTTTAACACTTTGGGTTCTTTCTACTATGAAAGGATGGTAGCAAGTGCGCCAAGTGACTTTACTAAAATGGTAGGCATGGTTATCCGTTTAGAAGAGGCTGTAAGAGAGAGTCGTTTAACAAAGAGTGGAGGATCTGAAGGTGTGAAGAAGCCATCTTATGGGTTTACCAAGAAGAAGGAAGGGGGTGCTAATGCTGTTATGCAAGAGAGGAGGGTTAATCCTCCTAGAAGAAATTATCAGCGTCATCAGCGAGTCGCTTCAGTTACTCCAGTTATTGGTGTAGCTCTAACCACCATTACTTATTAGAGACCATCTGTAACACGGTGGAAGAACTGACTTGGTTATTTTTCGTTTGATCGCAAATGTTGCGGTTAGCAAGAGTTTCCACCGACTTTGATTTTATCCAAAAGGAAAGGTTTAAAAGAACAAGAAAGACCTTTAGAGATGTTTTCTTGAGTTCGGGTGGTAGATTATGAAAAGGGAAGTTGTTAGCACCCTTTTCATCCATAGTTATCTATGGGCTCTTAGTTGCTTGCTAGATCACTTGCTTTTGTTTGAAAATGTGCTTTTTGTGATTTTTGAAAGTATTTTGAAAAGGCTCCTTCGTTTAGGAAAACTTTGTAATAGTTCTCGTTCGTAAGAACGTATACAAAGTGTTAAGCTTTTGAAAATATTTCATGTTTGGAAAATGTTTTTGAAAGTGTTTGTGTTTGTTTTGAAAATAAGCAAGGATGTTTTATTTGAAGATGAGCAAGCAACAAGGAATAATCTAACTACTCAAAGGTATTTGTTCATTTCTTCATTTCCTTTGATATTGCTATCTTACCATTGATTTGGTAAGAAGCCTTATCTTTGGATGTAACGGGACGGGCGTGGGTCATTGTATAGTCATGATAGCAATGTTGTAAGATGTCTTAGCATTTCTCTTTGAGGGGCTAAGATCATTTTGAAAGGCAACATTTATAGCATCATCGAGGGACTATGATCTTGTATTTTTTATTTCTTTTTTCTAAGACATCTCACATGCATAACATGGCCATTTTTGTAGGGCAACAAAGTGGAATTACCCTAAGGGTGCAAGTGTGCAAATATGTTTAATTTACATGCATTATTTATCTTGAATTAGAGTTTGCTACTTGTTGATTTCATCTTCCCATACAAACCCTATTTACTAGCATTTATATGAAAGCGATAAATTGCGGAAAGTAAATATTGTACGCTATTACAATCATTAGGGGGATAGGGTATAAAAATTTACAAATGGAGATTTGCAAGAAAATTAAACTTAATTATCTATTACAACCATATTTAATAATGTACAAGAATTGAAAATAATGCACAAATGTAAAATGGAAAAAGAAATGATTTATGTTTGTTTTTTTGAGGAAAGGGTCTTCGTTTTAACATAATTAACTAAACAAACTAATTAATTAAATTAAGAAAATTAAACCTAAATTAACTAAGAAAAGAAATTAAGTTAGAAAGCATTTTTTAGGGTTTTTTAGAAAAGGTTTTAAGTTTAATAAAAATAGTATGGAAATTAATTAATTAAAAGAAAACCTAAACTATAAGTTAATTTTAATTAAAAAGATAATAACTAAACCTAAATCTAATTATTAATTTAATAAGAAAAAGAAATTAAGTTTTTTATAAGAATAATGTTTTTTGTCTTTTGTTTTTAAAGGAATAAAATATATAGAATGCAAATAATAAAAAATATTTTTTTGGAATTTTTTATATGAAAATAATAATAATAAAAATATAAAGAAAAAATAAAAATAAAATTTAAAAAAAAAGATTAAAATTTTTTTTATGAGCTGACACATTAGCTTATGTATTGGCTCATGCAGGTTTCGTATTGGCTCATGTGTCGGCTCATGTATTGGCTCATGTATATTATATGCTCCTGGAAGTCAAAACAACTTAGTATGAGTTGACACATACTGGTTTTGTGTCGACTCATAACCATTTCATATCGATGCATACGTGTTTCGTGTCGACTCATAACCTGTTTTGAACATAATATGTGTCGACTCATAGCATTTTGTGTCGACGCATAACTGTTGTTTTTTGCTTTTATCACTGTTTTGCTACATGTAAAATTTAATTCTCAATACATGGTTAGTGAAAATTAAAAGAATGCATATGGTTAGCTTCAAAGCAATGATATCTACATTTTATCTTCACAAATGAACCATTAATGATGCTTGTATGAAGAGTTCAAAGTCAAGAAAACTTACCTTGAAACTGAAATTTGTGCTTTGAGTTTGAGCTACTGTATGGGTTGTTGTTGAGCTTGGGAAGTGATGATAGTTATGTTACAAAAGTTGTTTTTATGTTTGAACAACTTCTATATGATGTATGTGGAGTGTTTGGATGGTTTGTTTGGAGAAAACTTGCAAGGTATGAGATCAAAGATTTGGACTTCAAAGCTCAAAAATGGAGGTTTTGTGGGCAATTCTGGTTTTTGACAGCAAAAATGATTTTGAGTGTTAGTTTCCCCTTCTTTTTTCTGACCTTTTTCTCTTGCAATTGGCCTCTCTATTTATAGAGAAGGTTTGAGACTTCAAACAACTCAGATTTTGAATCACATGTTATGGCTATCTTGCTTGGTTTTGAAGCAAGCATGAAGAACATGTTTCCAATGCTTGTACCAAGCTATCTAAAGTGGTTGATCACTTTAAACATGTTTGTTCTGACTTGTAGAAGTTGAGTGTGATTATAAAACAAGTTAGAGGCTCAAGAAATTGACTTTATGATTAAAGTGATCTTTGCAAGAATGGCAATGGTGCCTTTCTGTCAAAAATGGAAAGATGCAATGGACAATACTTGAACCACTTGGATAATGGTTCAATAAATTGTGTAAACATCTTATTATGGATAGATTTGCAAGTCAAGAGGCCTGCAAAGTGAAGATTATGCAGCATGGCTAAGATTTTGGTTCCTTGTTCATCACAAATCTGCCTTGTAAATCAAGAATGAATGTCCAACTTCATATCCTTGAATATCCTAGCTCAAATATGATAAATTCATGCTCTTGAATGTTTTGGAAAACTTGAAACACCCTCTATAACTTTCATGTTGGACATTTTGAAAAAATCATCGTGTAACTATGTGAAAAAATTCCAAAAAGTTGGGATACAATCCTGACCAAAACTGCTTAAAATTTGTCTAAGTGTTTATTCAAAAATGCCATGACTTCATGAATTTATAACTCAAAATCCAAGAATTTCTAGAAAAAGTAATTCCCTACAAATTTTAGATCTCATTTAGATCTACAACTTTCATGTTTGAAGTTTTCCTTGAATCATCTTACATCATGGTGAAAAGTTGGCATGAAGAAATGAAATTATCATGTATAAAAAACACTTAGAAAAATTTCTAAGTCTTGAAGAGTTTGAATTTTCACATTGAATTTTGAATTTCTTGATTTCGTGATGATCAAGTTTCATATTTTTTAATGTCTTGATGAATTTTGATCTTTGAGACTTAATGTTGACCAAAAAGTCAAAGTTTGACTTTTGGTGCTACAATTGACTTTTTCATCAGTACAACTGATTTTTGGTCTCTTGGTCAATTGACTGAGAAGACTTGAAACTTGACATGAGCATTCTTGAAGGTCCATAATGATCCAAGAAAGTCACTTGAAGTAATAGAAGTCCAATTGTCCTTATGCAAATTCAAACCCTAATCTTGAGGTATCAGTGTTGAGGAGATGGCTTGACCTAGTCAATACTGGTGCAAGCTTGAGCTTTCACAGATCTTTGTGAGAAATGTCTTGAGAAATGAGAGGGAAAATTTTGGGGTACAACAGTTGCCCCTGTTCAATCTTCTTAAACCTAAAGAGTTATATTGGTAAATATGTCATTCGTGACTTGAGGGTAGAAGATGATTGAACAATAGAGTACCCAGATTTTTGCACTCGATGATGTGGTGGTTGATTGTATAGGGAATGGGCTTAAAGATGACATTTGGAGAAATGATGGATAGTCGGCGAAGATGGGCTTACATATGACATCCGGAAGTGACCGTTCACAGAAATTAGGCTAAGTTTAAACCTGACTTTAACTGGGGAAAGAATCAGCATGAACCTTTGGTTAATTTAAAACTAAACCTAGCAAAAGTCTTAAATAATCTTTAACTGGAAAGAATCAGGATAAATCTTGGAGCGACTTTTCTAAACCAGAAGAAATGTCTACCAGAAAGAATCAGGATAAATCATTGAGAGATTTAAATTGAACCAGTAGTGGTCTGGAGAAGAATCAGAATAAATCTTGGAATGACTTATCTGAACCATATAAGATATCTGCGGGAAAGAATCAGGATAAATTGTTGGGATATTTAAACTAAACCAGCAGAGGTATTGAATTTTCTTTAATTTATGATGGGCCTGTGTAGGACTGCTTCATGATGAGTCAGTGTAAAACTGCATCTGGAGTTGTCTGAGAAGGAACCTGGGTGGGTTGCTTCGAAATAAAAGCCTGGATAGTAGGGCTATGATAAGTGTTGTACCCCAAAATTTTCTCTCCCATTTTACTCAACATATGCTCATTAAGACCCTCAACTTGCTCAAGGATACCCAAGAGTTGACTAGACAAACTCTCTCCTAGAGCAATGAACCTCCTATTAGGGTTTCCATTTTCATCAATATGGGTGAGCTCCAAAGGCCTCATATGCTCTCCATAGTCCTAATATGTTCTCAAGGTCATCCATGTCAAGTTTCATGCCTTACACAAGAAGTTTGCTCAATCAACTGCTCAGATGCTTGAAAATCAATTGTATTAGGTCAAAAGTCAATTGTGACCCACATACAGTCAAACTTCAATATTTTTGGTCAACATCAACCTTTTGTAGTGATATCCATCATTTGATCAAGGGTTGATCATGATTCCTCAAGGAATGCTCCTAATCCATCCAAACTCAAAAGTTGCTAAATTAGGGTTTCTTAGGAAAAGTCAACCAAACATTGACCAAGCATAACTTTATCATACTTTATCAGAAATTTCTCATCCAAGGATCATTTTGAAAAGAATCAAATTTCCTACGACTCATCTTCAGCCATCAAGTTCAAAAAATTCACTCATAAAAAGATATAAATTTCTACATTATAGGTCCTTTTGAAAAGTCAACAAAAACACCTTTTGGGTCAAAGCTTCTTGCATGAACATGGAAGATCCAATTGAGATGAAACCAAAAGGGTTATTTAGATGACATCCTAAGCTTTCTAAAAAGTCCAAGAACACTTCTCTAGGGTTAAAATTGGAATATATATGCATTGTCAAAGTTGACCATTTTTGGAAAATTGCCAAAAGTCAAATATGCTCAAAAATGCATTTTTTTGTCAAATGGGCCTAGGTTTTCATGATTGTATCTTGTTGAATACATGGTGCACGATCCAAATCAGCATCCATATATTAGTTGCTCTATTTATTTATTTCATTTTGATTTTTATTTATTAAAAGTTAAATTAAATTAAATAAGTGGCAAAAAATATACAAGATTGATTTTTTGATCTAATTTTTGTTAGAATCAAATCTAATCAAGTTGGCCTAATCAGATCAAATCAAGGAAAATTGAGGCAAAAATAGCATGATTAGGATGGATTTGGAAAGATATCATATAGAAAACAAATCACATTCAATGTCCATGATTGGAAAAGATTCAATATATTTTTGTTTCCATAATACATCACACTGCATATATAGAACATACACAAGCCAAAAGAACAAGGGTTGCAGTCGTGAGAGCTGAAGAAGAAAACTAAAAAATTGGATAAAAAGTGTGGAACTGATTTCTAACCTAAGGGACGATTCAAGGCCATTCAAGGCTTCTAATCGCTTCCTGGATATCTCCTGAAGCTAACACGATCAATTGCAAGCATTCTCAAGTCTAGAATCGCCCCATAGCCTTCACACGGTTTGCCCTTTGTTTCAAAATTGATTACAACAATTCTTGCATCATAAACATATTCTAATGATGTATTTGTGATTATTGACATATTTGTAACATGCTCGAATGGTTTAATTGACGTTTTGATGCATATATTGATGACTGACATGGCTAGGGTTTAAGAAGCCGTTTTAGGGATTCTCTGTACAAGTTAAATTGGACCAAGAAAATAGTTCCATGATGCTCGTGAGATCAAGACGAGTTGATTGGTATAGCTGGAATTAATTTATCATGCGTCTTATGAATTTTTGAAGCTTGCAGGTTTATAGCTATGGAAAATGTCTGTAGGTATAAGTCTGGTACCTAAAACGACGCTTCTGGGAAGAAGATGAAGGCGTGGCAATCAACCACTGGTCCATTTGAAATTTGCGCATTTTTGGAGGAAACTATGTGGCTTGTCATTATAATATTGTTTTCTTATTATATTAACAATTAAACAACGCAACGCAGATGGCAAGGGGTATGGGCATGTGAAGCAAAAGACATGGGTTCGATCCCAGGTCCAAATATTTACTTATTTTCTAAACATTTAACTGCAGCTCCAGCGTAACTTATAGCTTAGCATCCACCGTGCGCCCCAGATCTCATCCCTGAGATCCATCACCATACAAATCTCACGCTCCAACATTGAGGGATTACCATGTACCATCACAGGAGAGAAGCACTGGACCAAACGCCAGACCCTGGGCAATCTTTGGGCCTAAACAGAATTTGGCAGCGCACCCCCCCTGATTGCTTAAACAGGCCCATTTCTCTTCTTTTTCTATTTTAATTCCTTTAATTATTTATTAAATTTTTTTTTCAAATAACACCAAAAATCATGTTTTTTATTTAATAAAAAAATCATTAAAACATCAAAAATCATTTTTAAAAAAAATATATTTTGTTAATTAATTAGTTTATTTAAATTAGGCTGATTTAATTCTTTTTTATTATAATTTAAAATAATTAAGATTAGGGTTTAATGTTGTACATAACCTAATTTTTTTTCAAAAAAATAACCTAAATATTTTCTCGATTAGATTTTTAGGTTTTCCAATTACTTCTCGCATTTAATTCGCCGCATACGCCTTTAATTTTCCTTTTTCTATTATTGTAATTGCTCTGAGTTTGTAATAGTAATTAGGGTTTTAAATTTCCGCATCTTTATTTACAGTCAAAATAATTATGTATTTGTGAAAGCCTTGTAATAGCTAGGACTTTAATTTCTCGTATTTTAATTTCCGCAACTATAAACTGCTTAGATGTATGTATAAGATTATATGGAAAGACAAAATGAAATTAAAACAGTAGAAAACCCTAATTATGCAAAAATAATTAACTGAAAAAATACACTTGCACATGCTCACTCCTAGGTTTTACTCCACTCTGATTGCCTTCAGTAAATGGTCATGAAGTATAGGGAATGTTAGTGGTCATCCTCTAGTCCCAAAAGATCTAAAATGACCCATTCGGATGTTGCCTCGGAAAAAGATCTTTAAGGCTTTAGGATGATTACTAAAATTTCCTAACATTGCTTTTGTGATCGTACTTGTCCCTTTGAACGTCCCTTAAAACTCCAACGACGGTGCTACCTATTCCTTAATAATAGGATAGCATTGTCTAAAGAAAAATGAACAGACTTTTTTCGAGTAGGTAGATAGTTCCTAGGTACTTGCTCAAACAAACAAATTTTACACAAACACTTTTAAAAAACAGTTT
Source organism: Vicia faba (assembly GCA_948472305.1). Classification (NCBI taxonomy): domain Eukaryota; kingdom Viridiplantae; phylum Streptophyta; class Magnoliopsida; order Fabales; family Fabaceae; genus Vicia; species Vicia faba. The sequence goes on along the minus strand of OX451738.1, from coordinate 399,510,140 downwards.
TCGAAACAACTTCGTCACACTCTTGAGGACCGATACAAGGGTTATCACAAAGTAAAACTTTTTTCAAAACAAGCACACACAAGCAATTTTGAAAATGAGCAAGTACCTAAGAGCCCGTGGAAAACCACGAATAAAAAGGGTGTTAACACCTTCCCTTTCTATAATCTATCCCCCGTACTCAGAAACATCTCGAGAAAGGTTTTTTCTGTTCTTTTTCCTTTTCCTTTGTTGGATAAAATAAAAGTCGTGGCGACTCTTGCTTACCGCAACATTTGCTAATACAAAATGCAAACCAATATAAACAGTTGGTTCTGCCTTCGTATCACAGAACTGGAGACTCTGCTGAGGAATATAAAATAAGTGGGGTACACCTTAGGATCCTGGTCATTTTAAAATTGATTTCTTGTTTGTTTTTCCTGCTTTGTATTCAAGGGTTTTTGTTTGGGTATTATTAAAGATCCTACACCCGGATCTGGGAGCACTTTTTAGGTAAACAGAAATAGATCGTGGAGAATGTACAGTGTAGACAAATATGGTTTAAGCAATGGCTGTGTTGGTGTGAAACTTTGGTTGGTACCGCTATCCTTCGTGTGGAAACGAGGAGAATACGGGGCCGCCGTGTGGTGTCGTGAAACACTAACGGAACTTAGAACCTTAGTTGAACAAACTTGGCCATTAGAAAGTAGTGAGATAGTCGACCTCAGTATAAAGCACACGATTGATTGATACTCAATTCTACATTCATTGAGATCAGACTTTCAGGATATTTCGGCCACAAGAAAAGATTGCATGAGCTGAAACAATGCCCGATAAAGGATGATCAATGATATTGAGAATCTTTAGAACGCAGTTACTTTTCTAAGACAGGTTTGAAACCAACTAAACTTCAAGAGGGTACATATCTTTAACCTCATGCAAGCCTTTGAACCTAAGGTCTATTGTGTGTTTTACTTTTGTGTGATTTATTCTGTTTGAACATAACATCGTGCATCATAACATATCATCCATTCTCATTGCACTAACCATTTCAAAGACCAAGGGAATTTATCTTTGTTCTGTTTTGCAGATCATGGCTTCCGCTCGTAGAAACACTATCTGAATCAGCTTTGTGAGAATACCTCTTCAACTCAAGGAGCTAGTATCAAGGGTTCTTGATACTTTTGCGTTCACTAAGAGACATGGTTAACTTCTCAACCTGGTCACTTCAAACTTTGATGAGAAGATGATGAGTGTACTCTTTCAGTTATTTGATCCCAAGCACCACTGCTTCACCTTCCCAGACTATCAGTTGGTGCCTACCATGAAAGAGTTCTCTCAGTTATTGGATGTACCCATTATTGAGCAATTGCCTTTTTACCAGTTTGGAAGAAGTTCCTAAGCCAGAAGTCATTGCCTCAGCCTTGCATCTGAAACGGGCCGATGTGGTATCCAATTGGGAAATAAGAAGCGGAGTCAAGGGTTTTTTAACCAAGTTCCTAATAGACAAGGCCCGGCTGTTTTGGGTTGATATGGACTTTCAGGCTTTTGAGGAGGTCTTGGCCCTTATAATCTATGGGTTAGTACTATTCCCTAATCTAGACTCACTCATAGATGTGAATGCTATCAAGATTTTCCTCTCATGTAACCTTGTGCCTACCTTGCTCGGAGATATCTTGCATGCTCTCCATACTCGTACCATGAAGAGAAGAGGGGTTCTTATGTGCTGCATGCCATTGCTGTCGAGGTGGTTTATTTCACACCTCTCTAAATTTGTATTGAAGAATGAAGAAGGTTTGGGTTAGTCACAAAGGATAATGTCACTCGCTCACACAGATATTCTCTGGCATTCCCGAGCTATGGGAGATACTGCTATTATTGACCGCTGCGAGGAGTACCCTAATGTCCCATTACTTGGCATTAGAGGAGGCATAACTTACAATCCTTGTTTAGCTCTGCGACAATTTGGTTACGCTCGAAGGGATGGTCCCCATGAATTACTTATTGAGGGCATTATGTTCAACTATGAGGACGATGTTCAAGGATATCGCCAAAGGTTCATACGAGCTTGGAGCATGTAAACAGATCTGGCGCCAAGGCTTTGGGGCCAAAGGCTTCCATTACTATGGAACCTTATCTCCAATGGGTACGAGCTCGCACCCAGAAACTTATGATGCCCTACATGGCCGTTTAACCAGTGTTTGTGGAACCCACTACTGAAGGGGATATTCCCTAAACGATTCTCCATCCTGATATACCCACTGATCTTGGAGGACTATAGAGGTCTTGGATTCAGTTGAAGAAAGAGCGGGATACTTACAAGGATCAATTTTATGCCCAGGAGAGGAAGGTTTTAGAGCTCACAAGGCAGCTTCATGAGGAAAGAAGCCTTAATGTCTATCTCGGCACAAAGAGGAAGCATCCATGGGAAATTTGATTTTTCTAGTTTTTTAGAATTGTTTTAATTATAACGCCTGAAAGGCAATTGAACTTTGAATTCTACTTATAAAATCTTTGTTTCATTTTGGTTCTCAAATTTAAATTTCCCAAAGTCTTTGAAATTATTACATTCGCATCCCATCCATAAACACTGCATATACAGATACCATTACAGGCTTCTCATCTTCTTCGCTGTTTATTTCAGCAGAAATGTCTTCTGAACAAAGCATCAAAGACCTTCAGGCACAAAATGTCCAATTCCAACAGATGTTCATAAATCTGGTGAAAGGGTATAGGATCTGAAAGCCCGCATCCTGAAGGAGAAAGATAAAAAGAAGAGGGTCTCTGGTATTCTGAATATGGGCAGAAGGTTCTGAGGACTGTTAAAGCAACCATTCGATCTGACCTCTTCGTCCAAGGAAGGGGAGAATCAAGAAAGAGAGGCAAGGGAAAAGGACCCCAGTCATGATGTTTCTGACAACGATACAAACTACAATGATGAGTAGTATCCTCCTACTGAGGATAGATACAAGTAGTTGGAAGATCGTCTGAGTGCTATGGAAGTCTAGAGGATACCTGGGTTGGATTTTGAAGAACTGGGATTGGTGTCGGGAATGGTCATCCCGCAGAAGTTCAAGGCTCTAATTTTTTCAAAGTACGATGGGGTGTCTTGGCCAAAGCTCCATCTTCGTTCCTACGTTAGAAAGCTCCAGCCCCACACCGCTGATAGAAGTTTATAGGTTCACTTCTTTCAAGACAGTCTATCAGGGACTCAGCTTGAATGGTCCTACCAACTGGAGGGAGCCAATGTCTGAAATTGGGAAGATTTGGCTGCTGCTTTTTATAAGAAGTATCTATATAACGCTGACCTTGCTCCTACTCGTACTCAACTCCAGAGTATGTCCATGGGTAAGGTGAAGGCTTTAAGGACTATGCACAGAAGTGGAGATACTTGGCTGGAAGAGTCCAACCCCCTTTGTCTGATAGGGAGTTGGTCGATATGTTTCTTAGGATGCTAGGTCCATTCTTTAATCATTTAATCGGCAGCTCGTCAGCTGGTGTGATACGGTGGGAGAACTGACTTGAAGGTTTTGTGTTTTATCGCAAATGTTGCGGTTAGCAAGAGTCGCCACTGACTTTTCTTTTATCCAAAAGGAAAGGTGAAAAAGCACAGGAAAGACCTTTGAGATTTTTTCTTGAGTTCGGGGGGTAGATTATGAAAAGTGAAGGTATTAGCACCCTTTTCATCCATTGTTTTCCATGGGCTCTTATTTACTTGCTAGATCACTTGCTTTTGTTTGAAATTGTGCTTGGTGTTGTTTTTGAAAGTATTTTGTAAAGAGGACATTATTTAGGAAATCTTTGTAATGATTCTTGTTTCTAAGAATGTATACAAAGATGTTTGATCTTTTTGAAAATGTTTTCAAGTTTTGTAAGATGTTTTGAAAGTGTAGGTGTTTGTTTTGAAAATAGCAAGGATGTTTGTTTGAAATTGAGCAAGTAATTAGGAGCATTCTACCTACTCAAAAGTATTTCTTCTTCATTTCCTTTTTCCTTTGACATTGTTACCTTACCATTGATTTGGTAAGTAACCCTATCTTTGGATGTAAACGGGACGGGCGTGGGTCATCGTATAACCATGATTAGAAATGTTGCAAGGTATCTTAGCATTCTTTTTTAGGGACTAAGATCATTTGAAAGGAAACTTAGATAGGGTCATCGAGGGACTATGATCTTGTATTTGCTTGTTTTTGCTAAGATACCTTACATGCGTATTATGGCCATTTTCTATAAGGAAACCAAGTGGAATAACCCTAGGGGTGCTTGTGTGAAAGTGTATTGTTTTCATGCTTGTTTTTGTCTTGAATTAGAGTTTTCTAAGTATTTGTTTTAGTTTTTCCATACAAACCCTAATTACTAACATGTTATATATAAAAGCGATAAATTGCGAAATTTAGAGTTACTACGATATTAAACCTAGTTAGTCTATTACAACCATGTTGAATGGGTATCAATGTACAAGGAATTTAAATGGATACAATGTACAAAATGAATAAATATACAAAAATGCAAAATATGAAGTAAATGGATAATTGTTTGATTTTGTTGAGGAAAAAGGGATTTTGTCTTAATATAATTAACTTAAAGAAAAATAATTAATAAAAAGAATTTGTTTAAGAAAAGATTTTAAATAAAACCCTAGTTCTATTAATGAAAATAAAAGAAATTGAGTTTTATAAGAAAAGTATTTTTGGTATTTTTGTCTTGAAAATATTTATAACATTATAAAATATTTTTAGCCTTTAATATTGAAATAATATATTTTAAATGGTGTGAAATAAAAAAAATAGTATTAATTAAACTTACAAGACAAATTAGTAAAAATAAATAAAGTATAGTTAATAAAAATATTTTTTGTGAGGAAAAATAAAAATAAACTAAGTTAAAATGAAAATCTATTTTTTTTTTACATTTTCATGTTTTTTTTAATATTTAGAAAATATATGAAGAAAATAAAAATGAAATAAAAATAAGTAAATAAACTTCGGCCAGGGGTGCCAGTAGTTTACTGGGGGGTAAGCAAGAAGAAAAAAAAACAACACAAGCCCAATAAGGCCCAAGCGCAAAAAAAATTCAAAATGGAAAACATGTAAAAAAAATGCAAAAGGGTATCACTGGGGCTCGATCCCAGGTCCCAAAGGTTACAGGCGCGCGCTTCTACCACTGGGGTGGATATACATCTGTTAACATAAGAAAAACAATAAATATACAAAGCAAAATGCGCCCTGATGGCTTCATCTTCAACCTCCAGCCTGACCAACTATAACTTGCTCATTTCTCATCAAAAATGAAAACTGTAAACATGAAACTTGTAGAAATTTTTCTCACGGTTTCAGAAATGTAAAGCATTAAAACTATAGATCAAAGATAAGCATGAATTTTAATGGCCCTAATCTGAACCCTAAAAATCTCATAAATTTCAGTTTCAAAATTCTCTAAGCTCAAGCAAAATTAATGGAAACTATGGACATGGTTAGCTTCAGGTCAATGATATCTACATGTTTTTTTCACAAATAAATCATTGATGATGCCTGTATGAAGAGTTCCAAGTTGAGAAAACTTACCTCAAAACTGGAAATCGTGTTTTGAGTTTGAGCTTGTTTCAAGTGATGGTGATAATCAGGTTAGCTTCCTTGAGGTCCTAGGAAGCTAATGCAATGACTAGCTTGAACAATGGATGGCTGAAATGGTCTGGAGAAGTCAATGTGTAGAGCTGAGTTTTTGAAAATGGAGGATGGTGTTATTGGTTTTACAGTTCTAAAATAGGGTGTGGGATTGATTCTATGTGAGTTTTAGAAACTTTAGAAACCAAAAGGCTAAGAAACGCACGAGTAGATTATGAGTTTCAAGTTTTTGGTCAGTTTGTATGAAAATGGAAGTGTAAAGTGTGATTCTGAGTTCTAGATATTGTCAATGCTTTAGTATCCGTGTATTTGTGACAAATAGTTTGTCTATGTATAAAACAAAAGTGTTTGAGTGCATTGGCATGTCAGAAGTACAACTTACAAGCTTTTGGCTAGGTTACTTGATTTTGAAGAAAAGAGGGTAACCAAGTTTCAATGTGTAGTGCAAGCATGGGCTGGGTGATTGTAAGTGCTTGAAACATTTCTCATGAGTTATAGGACCTGTTTGATCATAAGAGAACAAGTCCAAGGCTCAAGAACAAGTTTTGTACAAAAAGTCACTTTATCAAAATGACAATGTAACCTTTCTTCCAAAAATGGATATAAAGCATATCCATGCATTAAATGCTTGAAGTGAGGCCTCTAACAGCTGTGTAAACCATTAATTATGGAATGCCTAACAATTTTGAGACCTTCAAAGTAGAGTTAATGAAGCACAACTTTGAATTTGAATTTTGTTCATCACTAAAATGACTTGTAATTAAAGTGAGAAAACCCTAACTTCATCTCTTCGATTCTCCTTACTTAAAAATGATCTCAAGGAGTTATTGGAAATTTTGAAAAGCTTGAAATGTTCTCTACAACCCATATTTGAATTGCTTTTGAATATTCCCTTTGGAACTATATGAAAAAGTGCCATGAAGTTGGGTCAAAATCCTGACCAAATTAGGGCAAAATTTCATTAAGTGTTTTGTTTCATGACCACATGTTCTTAAAATTATAACTTGAGATCCAAGCACTTTTGGGAGAAGTTTCATGAAGAAAAGTTGTAGATTTCATGTTGGAAGTTTCTCTTGAATCATCTTGTATCATGGTGAAAATTTTGCTCAAAGTTATAAAAAAATAAGAAATTTCCAACACTTAGAAAAAATTTCTAAGTTTAGAAATTTTGACTTTTCAAAATGAAATCTTGACTTTTTTGATTTCTTGATGAATAAGTTACATATTTTGACATGTTTGTATGAATTTTGATCTATGGCACTTGAATTAGACCAAAAAGTCAAAGTTTGACTTTTCAGTATACAGTTGACTGAAAAATTCATCTGTCAATCCAATGGACTTGCAATGTTTTGAACCATGTCATTAGGTTAAAATGATGAAATTGGACTCTTGAGATCATGTCTTAATCCAATTAACCATTTGCTAGGTCAAAAATCAGAAATTTCCCTTTCCCAGTCAAAACCTTAATTTTGACCATTTTGCCCTTTTGGAGATTTGATCAAATTTCTCGAGGAACTGTGGTCCAAACTTGATAAAATGATACATATGAGTTTAAAATGTTGATTTGGTTCAAAAATTATGAAGTTTGACTGTAAATTGGCCATATTTGACTTTCTTCCTAATACAGTTGATTTTTAGGTCAACTACTCAATTGACTGATCAAAAATGTGATCCAAGGCTTGAAGCATGACATGAGTAATCTTGGGGGTCCATAATGATCCATGAAAATCATATGGGGCATAGAAAGTTCAAAAATCCTTTTTCAAACTCAAACCCTAATTTTGGTCATCAGTGCATAAGGAGGTGTCTTGAGCTGATCAAACCTTAGTGCAGTCTTGAGCCCAAGGAGATCTTGTGAGCAAATTCTTGATAAGTGAGAGGGAAAATTTTGGGGTACAAAAGTTGCCCCTGTTCAATCTTCTTAATCCTGAAGAGTTAGATTGGCTAGTTTTTCCATTCGTGACTCGAAGGTGGAAGATGATTGGACACTAGAGTGCCCAGAAATTTGCACTGTGTGATATGATGGTTGACAGTAAAGGAAATAGGCTTAAAGAAGCCATTTGGAGGGATGATGGAAAGTTGATGGAGATGGGCTTGTAGATGCCATCCAAAAGTGATTGTTGAATCTGAAAGAGAATCTGAACGAGTATCAGAATGGCATCCGTGTTTGGAGCGTATCTGAACTGTATCTGAAGACTGAATCTGAATGAGTATTAGGATGGCATCCATTTCTGGAGAGTATCTGAATTGTATCTGAAGATTGAATCTGAATGAGTATCAGGATGGCATCCGTGTCTGGAGCGTATCTTAATTGTATCTGAAATCTGAATCTGAATGAGTATCAAGATGGCATTCATGTCAGGAGCGTATCTGAACTGTATCAGAAGATTGATTCTGAATGAGTATCAGGATGGCATCTGTGTCTTAAGCATATCTGAAATGTATCTGAAGATTGAATCTGAATGAGTATCAGGATGGCAGTCGTGTCTGGAGCGTATCTGAACTGTATCTGAAGATTGAATCTGAATGAGTATCAGGATGGCATCTGTGTCTGGAGCGTATCTGAACTATATCTGAAGATTTAATTCTGAATGAGTATCAGAATGGCATCCATGTCTGGAGTGTATCTGAACTGTATCTGAAGATTGAATTCTTAATGAGTATCAGAATGGCATCCATGTCTGGAGCGTATCTGAACTGTATTTGAAGATTGAATTTGAATGAGTATCAGGATGGCATCCGTGTCTGGAGCGTATTTGAACTGTATCTGAAGATTGAATTTGAATGAGTATTAGGATGGCATCCGTGTTTGTAGTGTATCTGAACTGTATTTGAAGATTGAATTCTGAATGAGTATCTGAATGGCATCCGCGTCTGGAGCGTATCTAAATTGTATCTGAAGATTGAATTCTGAATGAGTATCAGAATGGAATCTGTGTCTGGAGCATATCTGAATTGTATCTGAAAACTTTGAACATTGTTAATGGTAGTTGTTAACCTTATCCTAAAAAAGGGTAAAATGTTAGCTAAAATGCAAAGTCATGTTGTATGAAATGCATGGTATGATGCATTCGTGTTATCAATGTTTATGATATATGGATGTGATATATGCGTATGTGAGATAATCTGATGCACTGATGTTGTATTGGGGAAAATAAATCTCTGGCCACTGCTGAGGATATGTAAGTCTTCATGTTGTGAAGTTGAAGTGTTGATGAATTTCCACTTAGATAAATAAACTTTGTTGTAAGGGAAATTCTGTGTACTGCTTATAAAATCATGTTGGGAAACCCTGAGAAACTTGGTGACTTCTACTGGGGATTGATAACTGGAAGCTTTGTTTCGCTGGGGACTAAACTGCACACTGCGGGGGATTTATGGAAATAGAATAGAGATATTTTCCCACATCTTAAAGCCATCAGTGATTGTCTTTCTATTTTGTTTATTCTTGAATAGTAATGATATTCAAATGCATATGTTCAAAAATAAATCATTGGACGTTTTTGTAAACAAAACAAGAGTAAAAAAAACAAATAGTTTTTCACTTTTAAAGAGATGTCTTTGTATTGACTTTGAGTAAGTATTTTTTTACAATGAGACAAACATTCTAGTAAGATAATTTCGTCGTAAAAAATTAAAATTTTGATACAAAGAAAAGATATCTATGTGCAATAATCCCATGGGGTTCCCATTCTGCTATAGCCTTTGTATCTCTGAGCATCTTGTCTATTCGTTGCCTCGTCCGAAGATGATTGAATTGATCATAACCTCTGAGTTTGTCAGTTGAAGCCAAAGGTTTTTCGTAAAGTGATCCAACGGGACATAGTCATACGCTTTAATTCCCTAACTTTTTCCTGGACCGCCCTTTCGGGTTTTCAGTCCACCGGGAAACCCTTTTTTGCCCAAGTCGCCCATTCGGATTTTCAACTTGCCGGGTGTACAGATTTTTTTGTTTTATCCCTAATTTTTTCCCGAACATTTTTGATTCGCCGTGATACCCTTGTTTTGCCTTTGTGTGTCAACCTAGCGGGTCGCTTATGCGTAGTATCTTTTGACTATGTCTGTGTTCGCAGGGTGCGGTAAGTCGTCGCCATCCATGGTGGTCAAGATCATTGCTCCACCAGAGAATATGTTTTTGATTACAAATGGTCCTTCATAGGTAGGAGTCCATTTTACCCTGGGGTCACCTTGCGGCAGTATGATACGTTTGATCACTAAATCCCCGACTTGATACACTTGGCGTCTGACTTTTTTGTTGAAAGCCTTGATCATCCTTTTTTTGTACATCTGACCATGATAGACAGCAGTAAGTATTTTCTTATCAATCAAGTTCAGTTGATCAAGTCGATTCTGGATCCAATCGTCTTTGTTCAATCATGCATCCTTCATAATTCTTAGAGAGGGGATCTAGACCTCAATAGGAAAAACAACCTCCATGTCGTATACCATAGAATAGGGTGTTTCCCCGGTTGATATGCGAGTTGTGGTACGATACCTGTGGAGAGTGAATGGTAGCATCACATGCCAGTCTTTGTATGTGACTTTCATTTTATGTATGATCTTTTTAATGTTCTTATTCGCGACTTTGACAACACCATTCATCTTCGGTCGATAAGGGGAAGAATTATGATGTTGGATCTTGAATTGCTCGCACAAGGCGGTGATCATAGTATTGTTCAAGTTTATACCATTGTCTGTAATGATCCTCTCCGGGATACCGTAACGACAGATGAGATTCTGCTTGATAAACAGGGCGAAAACATTCTTGGTAACGGAAGCCAAAGAGGTTGCCTCCACCCACTTTATAAAATAGTCAATGGCCATTAAGATGAAGCGGTGATCATTGGAGGTTGTTGGCTTGATTTCCCCAATCATATTAATCCCCCACATAGAAAAGGGCCAAGGAGCCGTCAAGATATTTAGAGGACCCGGAGGTACGTGCACCTTGTCAGCATAAATCTGACACTTGTGGCGGGTTCGAGAGTGTTGATAGCAATCTGCTTCCATGGTAGACCAGTAATAGCCCGCCCGTAGGATTTTCTTTTCTATTGTATGCCCACTAGAGTGGGTGCCAAAAGTTCCTTCATGTAATTCAGCCATGATCCTTTCAGCTTCGACCTTGTCTACAAACCGAAGTAACACAGTCATGGTTGCGTTTGTAAAGAATGTCATTACTAAGGAAGAATTTAGCAGAGAATCTCCTTAAGAACTTCTTATCATTGACTAAAGCTCCTTCTGGATATTCTTGAGCCTCGAGATACCTCTTGGCTTCATGAAACCAAGGCTGGTCCACTACTTCTTCAGTATTAATCTCGTGACAGTGTGCTGGTTCATCCATTCATTCCATGGTGATCTGGGGATCCTCGTTATCCCATTTAAGTTTAAACATGGATGACATTGTGGCTAGTGCATCTGCTAGCTAATTTTCTTGCGGGAAATGCTCGAAGGTAATCTTCTCAAAATGTGGGAGTAATGTCAACACATGTTCTTTGTAAGGGAGAAGGTTAGGGTGTTTGGTGTCCCATTCCCCTTTGATCTCTAATAACCAAAGTTGGATCTCTGAATACATTCAAACATTTGATCCCCAAGTCTATGGCAACTTTGAGACCAAAGATGCACGCTTCGTATTCCGCCATGTTGTTTGTACAATTGAACCAGAGTCTTGCAGTAAAAGGAGTATGACACCCTTTAGGAGATATGAGTACAGAACTGATACTGTTGTCGAGTGTGTTAGATGCCCCATCAAAAACCAGGTTCCACCAGGATCCTTGTTCAGGTCCGTCATATGGCCTGCATTCTTCATAGTTGTTTACCATCATGATGTCTTTGTCTGGGAATTCGAACTTCATGGACTGGTAGTCTTCTACAGCCTGGTGAGCAAGGTGATCAGCTAGTACACTGCCCTTTATTGCTTTCTAGGTAGTATAATATATGTCATATTCTCTTAGGATCATCTGCCATCTCACTAATCTCCCAGAGAGGGCAGGTTTCTCGAAGATGTATTTTATCTGATCCATTTTAGATATCAACAAGGTAGTATGGGTCAGCATATACTGTCTTAGCCGGCGATCAGCCCATGCCAGAGCGCAGCAAGTATTCTCGAGCAGTGAATATCTTGTTTCACAGTCGGTAAACTTTTTGCTCAGGTAATAAATAGAATGCTCTTTTTGGCCAGACTCGTCATGCTGCCCCAGCACACACCCCATTGAATTTTCCAAAACATTTAGATACATGATCAATGGTCTTCCCTAGACTGTTGGCATCAAAACAGGAGGCTCTTGCAGATACTCTTTGATCTTTTCGAAATCGGTTTGGCACTCATCATTCCATTTGACTACTTGATCTTTCTTCAATAATTTGAAGATTGGTTCACAAGTAGTTGTCAGGTGAGAAATGAATCTGGCAATGTAGTTTAAACGTCTGAAGAATCCTCTGACTTCCTTCTCGGTATGAGGATCAAGCATCTCTTGTATTTCTTTCATCTTGGAAGGATCTACTTCAATACCCTTATTGCTGACGACAAATCCTAGGAGTTTACCAGACCTCACTCCAAATGTGCATTTATTTGGGTTCAACCTCAGCTTGTACTTCTTTAGCCTCTCAAATAGTTTATGTAAATGATCAAGATGCTCTTCTTCTATTTGAGATCTAGCTATCGTGCCGTCCATATAGACCTCTATTTCATGGTGTATCATTTCGTGAAATAGAACTACCATGGCACGCTGATAGTTTTCCCCAGCATTCTTTAGTCCGAATGGCATAACCTTGTAGCAGAATGTCCCCCGTTGTGTGACAAAGGTTGTCTTCTCCATGTCCTTAGGCGCCATTTTGATTTGGTTGTAACCTGAGAAACCTTCCATGAAGGAAAACACTTTATGTTGTGCCGTATTGTCAACTAGAATATCAATGTGGGGAAGTGGGAAATCATCCTTAGGGCTGACCCTATTCAAATCTCTGAAGTCCACACACATTCGTACCTTGTCGTCCTTTTTAGGCACGGGAGCAACATTGGCAACCCATTGCGGATAAGAGGTGATGGCCAAGAATCCAGTATTGAATTTCTTCTTGACTTCAGCTTTAATCTTCTCCGACATATCTGGTCGCATACGACGAACCTTTTGTTTTACTGATGGGCAACCCTCTTTTGTAGGTAGACGATGTACCACAATATCTGCATCAAGTCCTGGCATGTCTTCATACAACCAGGAAAAGACCTCAACATAATCGTGTAACAACTGAATCAGACGCTCCTTGACACTGGGTTCCAGATTGGCACCCAACTTGACTTCCCTTTTGTCTTCCTCGGTACCTAGGTTGATTGTGTCCACTGGTTCCTCGTGGGGATGAATGGTCCTCTCTTCTTGGTATAGTAACCTGGCGAGTTCCCCTGGTACTTCACAATTTTCCTCACCTTTGTCTTCAGCTTGGTAGATTAGATTTTCAGAGTCATAAAAGGCCATAGCAGAACTGTTACCCATGGGATCCGAATGGATGTAGACCTGTATTATGGGTGTGAGCGTGTGTAAGGGTATGGCTATCTTTGAAAGAAATGAAAATGTAAAAAGAAAAATAATGAGCGTAAAGTTTGTATTCAAAAACGTCCATGATTCATTCATGTCATATGGAAATGAGATAATGACCCTTACAAATGGACCATTGTGCCTCGGGTAAGACACAAAGTTTTAAGAGTCTGAATTGTTTTAATATTACAGATCCAACAAAATGTAAAGACAAATTATTGTGGGATAAAAGTGATCGGGACAAAGTCTCTAGCCTCCCAGTTGTTGAGCCCTACACTGAAAGTTGGGAAAATCCAATCCTCTAGGACATAGCTGTCTTCATCATCCTCCACTGCATTGACTTGGTGGTTGTTGATCTTCAAGGGTAGTCCTCCAGCACGAGCGCGGTGTACAACCTTCTAGGCACCTGAAGTGAAACCCATACCAAACTTGTCACATTTGTATGGGATATTTGGGAGTTGTCCCTAAATAGTGCACCCACCTTCTTCTATCACTGCCTTGGCGTCCTTCAAAGATGACATCCTGAGCGGAGGCCTTGTGGTCTTGGGAACTTGAGACACGACCATGGTTACTGCCATATCTTGCGGGACTTCTTCAAAGTGCTGGAATGGTGTTTCAATAAATTCACCATCTAATTCCATATATCTGAAGGAATTGAGATGGCTGATCATATACTCTTCTTCTCCATGAACGGTGATAATCTTCCCTTGAATTGGATATTTCAGCATTTGGTGCAACGTAGAAGTAACAACGCCGGCATTGTGAATCCACGGTCGGCCTAACAAGCAGGAATATGAAGGGAGAATATCCATTACATAAAAAGTTGAATCAAATGTTTGGGTTCCAACCTTTATGGGGATGTCCACTTCCTCATGCACCATCCTTTTTGAGTCGTCAAAGGCTCTCACTACTATGTTGCTTGGTTTCAATGTCAATCCCTCGCAGTCAAGCTTATCAAGAGCATTTTTAGGCAATACATTCAAAGATGAACCGGTGTTAACCAACACATGAGCTAGAGTCGTGCCCCTGCATTCCACTGAGACATGTAATGCCTCATTATGCTTCCTCCCTCTTGGGGTTAAATCAGCATCCGAAAAATCTAAACCATTATCTGCAGTCAAGCTGGCTACGCAGTCTTGGAACTGATCAACAAATGTTACTTGGGGTACATGGGCAGTTTTCAAGAATTTTACCAAGGCCTTTGCATGCGCTTCAGAACATAGTAGTAAAGCCAGCATGGAAATTTTAGATGGAGTTTTCCCCAGTTGCTCGACTACATTGTAGTCGCTTCTTTTTATGATCTTTAGAATTTCCTCCATCTCTTTCTGGGAGGTCTCAAGAATAGCTAATGATTCTGCCTTCGTCCGGACAGGCTCAATCAGAATACTTTTACCTCGAGTCTCAATTGATTCGGCAGCAGGAATATCAGTAGGGGTGATAGCGGGGATTGTAACAACTTTGTTAGCAGGAGTATTAACAGAGATTATTGTAGGACTGGGAACAACCTTTGGGGGAGCAACAGCAACAGGGATGATTACGGGTCCAGAAACTGCTTTTGGGGGAGCAATTTCTGGAGAGAATATCCTTTCGCTTCGGGTTATCTTACTAGTCCCTGCAATATTAATGATATTGGAGTCAACCTTCTCAGAACTTGAATCTTCGGTAGCTGGCAAGTCTTGCTTGATCCCGTGGTAGTAGACATCCCCTCCATAATGCCATGGTACGGTTTTGTATGACGAATACGGGACTGGTCCAAGCATTGTAATTATCAAAGGAGCTACTTTAGGAACTGATGCAATTCTATTGGGTCTTTTGGTGGAGACCCTGGAAGAATTGTCGGAAATGGTCACGATGGAAACACCATTATAAGAAATAGTTGGAATCGAATCCTTCTCGAACAAAATTTCCTTGTTATCTATTAGGCACTGAATGTTTTCTTTCAACAAAGACAACTGGTTGGTGAGGACAAACAGAAATGAAAACTTTCATCTTAACCTGGGAAAACACTGGCATTCAATAAGTTCCTTTTGATAGTCAGGAGTGGGGTCATAAGTTCATCAACTGAAGTAACAAACATATCTTCCTCAATGGCGTTGGTATTATGGTCGTGTTTGGGCATAGGGGCAGAAATAACATTGGGCTTTTCTGGCGCATCGAATTCAATCTCTTTGGCTTCATGGAGGTCTTGTACTTTGTTCTTTAGAGCCCAACAATTATTAGTGTCATGGCCGGGACTCTCAGAGTGGTATGCACAGCGGGCATTAGGATGGTAGTGAGGAGAGGTTGTGTTAGGGTTCTTTGGAGCTTCTTTCAAGGTTACTAGGTTGCATCTTAGCAGATGTGGCAATACTTGAGATATTGTCATATTAATTCTGGTGAATTGTCTGACTGGTCTTTCCATTCATGGTTGGTTATTTCTTTGCTGATCAGGCGCAGGTTTAGGAATCATAACAACCCCCACCATTGGACGGCTTTCGGCCCTATCTTGATTTCTCTGTGAATATACAACAACCACTTCTTTCTTTCCGATGAATGGCTTTCTTACAGCAACAGAGGATGCATCTTTTTGAATCTTTCCATTCTTTATCCCGACTTCTACTCTTTCTCTGGTCAATATCAATTCAGTAAAACCTGCTGATGAACTCCCAATTAAGTGATTGGAGAAAGGACCAGACAAGGTTACCAAAAACATGTCTACCAACTCTCTTTCAGATAGGGGAGGTTGAACTCTTTCGTCCAAGTCTCTCCATTTTTGCGCATAGTCCTTGAAGCCTTCACTTGAAACCATGGCCATACTCTGGAGTTGAGTACGGGTGGGTGCAAGATCAGCATTGTATTAGTATTGTTTGTAAAAGGCTGCAGCAAGATCCTCCCAGTTATGAACATTGAATCTTTCTAACTGATAAAACCAATCATGTTGAGTTACAGATAGACTGTATTGGAAGAAGTGTACCCATAAATCTTTGTCAGTGGTATGGGGATGAATTTTACTCACATAGGACCGGAGGTTCATTTTAGGGCATGAAACTCCATCATATTTTGCGAACACAGGTGCTTTGAATTTTGAAGGAATGACAATTCCCGATACTAGTCCCAACTCCTCAAAGTCCAATCCAGGCACTTTATGGATTTCCATTGCACTCAACCGCTCTTCTAGATGCTTATACTTGTCGTCGGCTGGAGGGTATTGTTCTTCAGAATAGTCTTCTTCTTCCTCTTCCTCTTCTGAATCAGACTGAACAAATGTTTCCTTTCCCTTCCCATCTTGATTGTCTTTCTCATCGGATGTCGTTGCAAAGTCTAAGGCCCTTCTTGTCTTCCCTTGGAATCTTCTTCCTGTGTTCAGAATTCCGGTTATTTTCTTCTTCTTATTTTTCTTCTCCTCAACCAGCAAGGTTTTCAACTCTTCTTGTCCTTTGGCCAGAGATAAGAACATATGTTGAAACTGTGCATTCTGAGCTTGGAGGTCCTTCACCGGTTGCTCGAGATCCATCTTACAGAAATAAACAGTAGAGAGATGAGGAGACTTGTTGCAAGAAACCTGCTTATGTTATGATGAATGATAAATGCATATGCAATGATTTCAAGGATCTTATGATTCAAATTTGTTTTTAGACAAAAAGGAAACATACATTATATTAATAAATTAAAGCTTTGAGTACATCAATGCCTTCTTGGGTAAAACAAATACAAAAACTCTAAGATAGAAAGGTAGTACGCATCCTCTTTGGTGCGATGTAGGCATTCAGAGTCTACTCCTCATGAAGTTGCTTAGTGAGTTCCAAAACCTTCTTCTCGCTTGCGTAGAATTGGGTTTCGAATGTATCTCGCTCCCCCTTGAGTTCTATCCAATCCCTTTGTAGGTCTTCAAGAGAGGTAGCCATGTTAGGATGTAGGATACTATATGGAACATCTCCTTCTATGAAAGGCTCAATGATTACCGGGAGAATAGAGGGATAAGGCATCATAAGACTCAGAGCACGAGTTCGTACCCATTTGAGGAAAGGCACAAGAGGGATGGAATTTTTAGGCCCCAAAGTATTTCTATCTACCTTGTTCAACATCCTCCAAGCTCGGATAAATCTCTGGCGAAGACCTTGATCGTTGTTGTCGTAGTCAAATACCAAACCTTGAATCAACATCTCATACGGGTCATCCCTTAGGGCATAACCAAACTGTCTTAAAGCTAAACAGGGGTTGTAGGTGATACCTCCCCTAATTCCAAGTAAGTGGACATTAGGGAACTCTCCACAATGGTCAACAATATTAACATTCTCTATGGATCAGAAGTACCAATGAATGTTATAATGTTTGAACGTCATCAACCTTTGTGACCACCTTGAACCTTGCTCATTCCTTAATACATATTGGGGAAGATGAGAAATAAAACATCTTTCCAAGAGAGAAGTGAAACACGTAAGGACACCTCTTTTCCTCATAGTGCGAGTGTGAAAAGAGTGTAGGATGTCTCCTAGCAAAGTAGGCACCGGGTTGCGGGTCATGAAGATTTTGACGGTGTTCACATCTATGAGTTGGTCAGGATTTGGAAACAAAACCATCCCATAGATGAGGATAGCCACAATTTCCTCAAAGGATTGCAAATCGAAGGAGTTCCAACAGTTTTGGGATTTCTCAAACAAGAACTTTGCTAGGAAACCTTTGACACCACTTCTTGTTTCCCAATGAGTTATGAAATCAGATGAGTACAAGTGTAGATCTTGAGCAATCTCTTCTGGATTTGGGTATCTTTACGTACTGTTGAAAGGTAGCTGGTTGAGAATGGGAATCCTCAAGAGTTGGGAGAATTATTCCAAAGTAGGCACAAGTTGATAGTCGGGAAAGGTGAAGCAATGGTGTAAAGGATCAAAGAACTGAAAGAGCACCTTCATCATGTCCTCATCTGTGTTGGAGTTGACCAAGTTAAGTAGGCGACCATGTCTCTGGGTGAATGGAGAGTTCTCAGGAATCCTTGAAGCTAGTTCCTTAATTTATGATGGGATCCTTACAAGGTTGACTTGAATAGTTTTCCTGCGAATAGAACCCATGTCCTACAAAACAAGAACAAAGATGAATCCCAAAATCCTTGAAATGGTTAGTGAATGTGTATGATGTTATAATGTTCCTGATGTTATGTACAAGTATGTATATACAAACAAATAAAACAAGTCCTTAGGTTTAGGCTTGCATGGAGTTTTATAGGTAAGTACCTACTTGAAGTTTAGTTGGCTCAACCTGTCCTAGTAATAGTAACTGGGTTCGAAGGAGCTCAATATCACTGGTTTGTTTCCTTGGTCATTGTTTCATCACAAGCCTCTTTAGTAGCGACCGAAATATCCCAAGAAACCAAACCTCAATGAGTGTAGTATCGAGTATCTACCAACTTCGGACTGCACCAAAGTCGGTCATCTCACTACATCCTAAAGGCCAAGTTGTTCAAGTAAAGGTTCTAAAAGTTCATTAGTGCTTCATGACATCACTCAGCGGCCCCATATTTTCTTTGATTAACTCAAAGGCTACCGGTACGCACAAATATGTCGCACTAACGTAGCTATTGCTTAGACCATGTCGGTATACCCCGCATAGTTTCCAAAACATATTGCTGCTTACCTATAATGTATCCTAAATCTGAGTAGAGGATTCAAACCCAAACAAAGAACCATAATGTAAAGCATACAAGTCAAATAATGGAAGCAAGTAAATGTGATCTAACCCTAAGGTAACCCCATTTTTATAATTATCCCCAGCAGAGTCGCCAGTTTTGTAATACGGTGGGAGAACTGACTTGAAGGTTTTGCATTTTATCGCAAATGTTGCGGTTAGCAAGAGTCGCCATCGACTTTTATTTTATCCAAAAGGAAAGGTGAAAAAGCACGGGAAAGACCTTTGAGATTATTTCTTGAGTTCCGGGGGTAGATTATGAAAAGGGAAGGTATTAGCACCCTTTTCATCCATGGTTTTCCATGGGCTCTTAGTTACTTGCTAGATCACTTGCTTTTATTTGAAATTGTGCTTGGTGTGGTTTTTGAAATTATTTTGTAAAGAGGTCATTGTTTAGGCAATCTTTGTAATAATTCTTATTTGTAAGAATGTATACAAAGATGTTTGATCTTTTTGAAAATGTTTTCAAGTTTTGTAAGATGTTTTGAAAGTGTAGGTGTTTGTTTTGAAAATAACAAGGATATTTGTTTGAAATTGAGAAAGTAATTAGGAGAATTCTACCTACTCAAAAGTCTTTCTTGTTCATTTCCTTTTTCCTTTGACATTGTTACCTTACCATTGATTTGATAAGTAACCATATCTTTGGATGTAAGCGGGACGGGCGTGGGTCGTCGTATAACCATGATTAAAAATGTTGCAAGGTATCTTAGCATTCTTTTTTAGGGACTAAGATCATTTGAAAGGCAACTTAGATAGCGTCATCGAGGGACTATGATCTTGTATTTGCTTATTTTTGCTAAGATACCTTACATGCGTAATATGACCATTTTGTATAAGACAACCAAGTGGAATAACCCTAGAGGTACTTGTGTGCAAGTGTATTGTTTTCATGCTTGTTTTTGTCTTGAATTAGAGTTTTCTAAGTATTGGTTTTAGTCTTTCCATACAAACCCTAATTACTAACATATTGTATATAAAAGCGATAAATTGTGAAATTTAAAGTTACTACACTATTACAACATTTGTGGGGAGGGGGTATACAAATTGAATGGGGATTGCAAGAATGTAAACCTAGTTAGTCTATTACAACCATGTTGAATGAGTATCAATGTACAAGGAATTTAAATGGATACAATGTACAAAATGAATAAATGTACAAAAATGCAAAATATGAAGTAAATGTATATTTGTTTGGATTTTTTTAGGAAAAAAGAATTTTGTCTTAATATAATTAACTTAAAGAAAAATAATTAATAAAAATAATTTGTTTAAGAAAAGATTTTAAATAATACCATAGTTCTATTAATTAAAATAAAAGAAATTGAGTTTTATAAGAAAAGTATTTTTGGTATTTTTGTCTTGAAAATATTTATAACATTATAAAATATTTTTAGCCTTTAATATTAAAATAATATATTTTAAATGGTGTGAAATAAATAAATAGTATTAATTAAATTTACAAGACAAATTATTAAAAATAAATAAAGTAGAGTTAATAAAATTATTTTTTGTGAGGAAAAATACAAATAAACTAAGTTAAAATGAAAATCTAATTTTTTTTTATATTTTTTATGTTTTTTTTAATATTTAGAAAATATATTAAGAAAATAAAAATGAAATAAAATATATAAAAAAACATGGGCCGGGGATGCTAGTAGTCTACTGGGGGGTTAGCAAGCAGAAAATTAAAAAAAAAAACAACACAAGCCCAATAAGGCCCAAGAGCCTAAAAAAAAGTCAGAATCGAAAATTTGTAAAAAAAATGCAAAAGGGTACCACTAGGGCTCGAACCCAGGTCCCAAAGGTTACAGACACGCGCTTCTACCACTAGGGTGGCTATACATCCGTTAACATAAGCAAAACAATAAATATACAAAGCAAAACACGCCCTGATGACTTCATCTTGGACCTCCAGCCAGACCAACTATAACTTGCTCATTTCTCATCAAAAATGAAAACTGTAAACATGAAACTTGTAGCAAATTTTCTCACGGTTTCAGAAATTTAAAGCATTAAAATTATAGATCAAAGATAAGCATGAATTTTAATGGCCCTAATAAGAACCCTAAAAATCTCAGAAATTTCAGTTTCAAAATTCTCTAAGCTCAAGCCAAACGAATGGAAACTATGGACATGGTTAGCTTCAGGGCAATGATATCTACATGTTTTGTTTACAAATAAATCATTGATGATGTCTGTATGAATATTTCCAAGTTGAGAAAACTTACCTCAAAATTGGAAATCGTGTTTTGAGTTTGAGCTTGTTTCAAGTGATGGTGATGATCAGGTTAGCTTCCTTAAGGTCCTAAGAAGCTAATGCAATGATTAGCTTGAACAATGTATGGCTGAAATGGTCTGGAAAAGTCAATGTACATAGCTGAGTTTTTATAAATGGAGGATAGTGTTAATGGTGTTACAGTTCCAAAACAGGGTGTGGGATTGATTCTATGTGAGGTTTAGAAACTTTTGAAACCAAAAGGCCATGAAACGCACGAGTAGATTATGGGTTTTAAGTTTTTGGTCAGTTTGTATGAAAATGGAAGTGTGAAGTGTGATTCTGAGTTCTAGCTGTTGTCAAGGCTTTAACATCCATGTATTTGTGACAAATAGTTTTTCTATGTATAAAAAAAAGTGTTTGAGTGCATTGGCAAGTCAGACGTACAAGTTACAAGTTTTTGGCTAGGTTACTTGATTTTGAAGAAAAGAGGGAAACCAAGTTTCAATGTGTAGTACAAGCATGGGCTGGGTGATTGTAAGTGTTTGAAACATTTCTCATGAGTTATAGGACATGTTTGATCAGAAGAGAACAAGTGCAAGGCTCCAGAACAAGTTTTGTTCAAAAAGTCACTTTATCAAAATGGCAATGTAACCGTTCTTCCAAAAATGGATATAAAGCATGTCCATGCATTGAATGATTGAAGTGAGGCATCTAACAGCTGTGTAAACCATTAATTATAGAGTGCCTAACAAGTTTGAGGTCTGCAAAGTAGAGTTAATGCAGCACAACTTTAAATTTGAATTTTGTTCATCACTAAAATGACTTGTTATTAAAGTGATAAAACCCTAACTTCATCTCTTCAATTCTCCCTACTCAAGAATGATCTGAAGGAGTTATTGGACATTTTGGAAAGTTTGCAATGTTCTCTACAACCCATCTTTGAATTGATTTTGAATATTTACTTTGAAAACTATATGAAAAAGTGCCACGAAGTTGGGGCAAAATCCTGACCAAATTAGGGCAAAATTACACTAAGTGTTTTGTTTCATGACCACATGTTCTTAAAATTATAACATGAGATCCAAGCATTTTTGGGAGAAGTTGTGTGAAGAAAAGTTGTAGATTTCTTGGAGATATACAACTTTCTTGTTGGATGTTTCTCTTGAATAATCTTGTATTATGGTGAAATTTTTTCTCAAAGTTATGAAAAAATAAGAAATTTCCAACACTTAGAAAAAATTTCTAAGTTTAGAAATTTTGACTTTTCAAAATGAAATCTTGACTTTTTTATTTCTTGATGAATAAGTTTCATATTTTGACATGTTTTGATGAATTGTGATCTATGGCACTTGAATTTGACCAAAAAGTCAAAGTTTGACTTTTAAGTATACAGTTGACTTCTAATCAGTTGACTGAAAAATTCATATGTCAATCCAATGGACTTGCAATGTTTTAAACCATGTCATTAGGTTAAAATGATGCAAATGGACTCTTGAGATCATGTCTTAAACAATTTGACCATTTTCTAGGTCAAAAATCAGAAATTGCCCTTTCCCAATCAAAACCCTAATTTTGACCCTTTCGCCCTTTTGGAGATTTGATCAAATTTCTTGAGGAGTTGTGGTCCAAACTTGATCAAATGATAAATATGAGTTTAAAATGTTGATTTGGGTAAAAAATTATGAAGTTTGACTGTAAATTGGCCATAGTTGACTTTTTTCCCCAATATAGTTGATTTTTAGGTCAACTGCTCAATTGACTGATCAAAAATGTGATCCAAGGCTTGAAACTTGACATGAGTAATCTTGGGGGTCCATAATGATCCATGAAAATCATATGGGGCATAGAAAGTTCAAAAATACTCGTGCAAACTCAAACCCTAATTTTGGTCATCAGTGCATAAGGAGGTGTCTTGAGCTGATCAAACCCTAGTGCAGTCTTGAGCCCAAGGAGATCTTGTGAGAAAATTCTTGATAAGTGAGAGGGAAAATTTTGGGGTAGAACAGTTGGTTTCACCGAAATGATTCTAACTGGAGAGAGGGTAGAAGTTGGGATTCAGAGCGGTAAGATACAGAAAGATGCCTCTTCAAGTTTGGTAAAGAAGCCTTTTACTGGTAAGAAGGAAGCTAGTGCTATCTATAGGCTAAGAGGTCAAAATAGAGCAGAACACTGTCAGACAGTAAGTTCCATAATGATACCTAGGCATGCGGTTTCTCCATAATGCAACAATCAAGAAAGGGTGGAAAGACCACAATGGCAGTTTACCCGGATTAACATCACGTTGGCTGAAGTTCTACCCCATCTGCTGAGATCCAACTTGGAAACCTTGAAAGAGGCTCCCAAGAATTCGAATACCACATCTCCTCGGTATAATCCAAATGCTCGGTGTGCCTATCATTCTGAGAGTCCTGGCCACGATACAAATGATTGTTGGGCTCTGAGAAATAAGGTACAGGATCTGATTGAGGCCAAGGAAATTGAGTTCGATGCTCCGGAAAAGCCCAATGTCATAACTGCTCCCATGCCCAAGCACAATCGTGGAGTTAATGTTGTTGATACCGATCTGTTTGTGACCATAGTTGATGAAGTTGCTACTCCTCTGATGACTATTAAGAAGAATTTTCTATTGGCCGGTTTATTTCTGGGTTGTGGTAAAGGTTGCAACGTGTGTTCATCTATGCCTTCCGGTTGCCATTTGGTGAAGTCAGGTGTTCAGCGCCTAATGGACAACAAAGAAATTTTGTTTGAGAAAACTCTTATTCCCATTGTCCCATTTGAAGATGTTTCTATTATAACCATTTCCACCAATCCTTCTAAGGTCTCCTCGAGAAGACCTGTTAGGATTACATCTGCTCCAAGAGTCGCTCCGTTAATAATCACCCTTCCTGGTCCTATCCCATACGCCTCAGACAAAGCTGTCCCTTGGCATTATGGTGCCGATGTGTACTATCATGGCATCAAAAAAGATCTGAAGAATGAAGAGGTTGATCTTGATGTCAGTAATATTGTCGGGACCAGCAAGGTTACCAGAAGTGGAAGGGTTTTCTCTGCCGAGATTTCCCCAAAGACTGTCAATAGGTCTGTTGTTATTCCGTCTGCTATTCCTACTGGTACTTCAACTACTACTCTTGTGCTTACTCTAATTATCACTCCCGGTGTCGAGTCATTTGGGACCCGAGGCGACGAAGTTATATGTGAGCCTGCCCGGATGGAAGCACCTAGAAAAATTGTCGTAGACGCCTCTAAGCAAGAGATAGAAGAAATATTGAAAATAATCAAAAAGAGTGACTATAATGTGGTCGAGCAGCTGGGGCAGACCCCCTCAAAGATATCCATGTTGTCTCTGTTGTTGTGTTCTGAGGCCCATGTGAAGGCTTTGATCGCATTCCTTAAGACTACGCATGTGCTGCAAGAAACCTCCATCGACCAATTCAAAAAATGTGTGGCCAGCCTGACTGCTGACAATGGACTGGGTATTCATATGCAGACTTGACACCGAAAAGGAGGAAGCATAATGATGCTCTGTATGGCTCGACCGAATGCAGGGGCACCACTATGGCTCATGTGCTGGTAGATACTAGGTCTTCACTGAATGTTCTTCCCAAGAAGGCACTGGATCGGTTGGATTGTGAAGGCTTGACCTTAAATCCTAGTAACATTGTGGTGAGGGATTTTGATGGGTCAAAAATAATGGTGCATGGAGAGGTGGACATCCTCGTCAAAGTAGGTTCCTAGACTTTTGAGTCCACTTTCTATGTAATGGACATCCGGCCGTCATACTCTTGTTTGTTGAGTCGTCCTTGGATCCATTAAGCTGGGGCTGTTACTTCTACACTACACCAAATGCTGAAGTATCCAGTAAAAGGGAAGATTGCCACTGTGCATGGTGAAGAGGAGTATATGGTAAGCCAGCTCAACTCCTTCAGATACATAGAGATGGACGGGGAATTCATAGAGACTCCTTGCCAGAATTTTGAAGAGGTTACCAGATCTTGGCATCAACTGAAACTACTACCAGCAACAAACCTCTTATGAAGATGGCTTCTCTCAAAGACACCAGAGCAGTGGTTGAAGAAGATGGGTATACCAATGGGGGACAACTCCCTGATTTTACTCACAAAACTGACAAGTTTGGTTTGGGATTTACTTCAGAAGCTCAAAGGGTTGTTCGACGCACTCAAGCTGGAGGACCTCCCCTACGCATAAGCAATCGGAGAATTAATTCCATTAAAGACAATGAGGAAGACTCTGACATTGAAAATTGGATCTACCCAACTACCAACGGTGGACCGAGTAACTGGATGGCTAGGGACTTTATACCAGTTTCTTTTATTCCACAGTAATTGTCTTACTTGTTTTAAGATTTGTAATAAACAATTGAAACTCTATAGCCTTATGCCTTGCCCGAGGCACATTGGCTTTGTTTGTGAGGGATATTATTTGTCATTTCATATATCATCAATAAAACATTGGACGTTCCTTGCATACAATTTTTTCACACTTTGTTTTTCTTTTCTGTTTTCACTTTATCAAAATAGCTATGCTCTTACACACACTCACGTATCATACTGCAGATCCATATCCACTCTGGATCCCATTGATAACAGCTCTGCTACTTCTAGTTATGACTTTGATAATTTGATCAACCAAACCGAAGACGATGGTGAGGATGATTGTGAGGTTCCTGGAGAGCTTGATAGACTATTACAGCAGAAAGAAAGGGTTATATAGCCTCATGAAGAGGTAGTTGAGACGACAAACCTGGGCACGGAGATAGACATAAAAGAAGTCAAGATCGGTGCAAATATGGAAGTTAACATCAAACAGCGGTTGATACAGATGTTGCACGACTATGTTGAGATATTCGCCTGGTCATATGAAGACATGCCTAGTTTAGACATTGATATTGTGGTTCATCGTCTACCGACCAAAGAATATTATCCTCCAGTTAAACAGAAGGTCCTCCGTATGCGCCCTGAAATGTCATAGAAAATCAAGGCAGAAGTCATGAAGCAGTTCGATGCAGGGTTCTTAGCTGTCACCTCCTATCCATAGTGGGTTGCTAATGTTGTCCCGGTGCCAAAGAAATACGGTAAGGTACGGATGTGTGCGGACTACAGAGATCTGAATAGGGCAAGCCCCAAGGATGACTTCCCGCTCCCCCACATCGATGTTCTGGTTGACAACACTGCTCAGCACAAAATCTTCTCCTTCATGGATGGTTTCTCTGGCTACAACCAGATCATGATGGCTCCTAAAGACATGGAGAAGACAACCTTCATCACACAGTGGGGCACATTCTATTACAAGGTGATTCCTTTTGGGTTGAATAATGTTGGGGCAACTTATCAGCGAGCCATGGTTGCTTTGTTCCATGATATGATTCACCATGAGATCGAAGTTTATGTTGATGATATGATAGCCAGGTCTCAAACTGAGGAAGAGCACCTTGATCATTTACAAAAGTTGTTTGACAGGTTAAAGACATACGAGCTGAGGTTGAATCCGAACAAGTGCACCTTTGAGGTAAGGTCTGGTAAGCTCTTGGGTTTCATTGTCAGCGACAAAGGCATCCAAGTAGACCCTGCGAAGGTAAAGGCCATACAAGAAATGCCAGCTCCCCGTACAGAGAAGGAAGTTAGAGGTTTCTTGGGACGCTTGAATTATATCGCCAGGTTCATTTCACATTTAACTGCTACTTGTGAGCCCATCTTCAAGCTTCTAAAGAAAGATCAAGTTGTAAAGTGGAATGAAGAATTCCATACAGCTTTCGAAAGAATCAAGGAATACCTTCAAGAACTTCTAATTCTGATGCATCCGGTTGAAGGAAGACCTTTGAGATTGTATTTAACAGTGATATACAACTCAATGGGGTGTGTGTTGGGGAAGCATGACGAGTTTGGTCAAAAAGTTTACCGACTGTGAGACATGATACTCACTGCTCAAGAAAACTTGTTGCGCCTTGGCATGGGCTGCTCGTCGACTAAGAAAATATATGCTGACCCACACTACTTTGTTGATATCTAATATGGATCCAATCAAATACATCTTCGAGAAACCCGCTCTCTCCGGAAGAATAGCAAGATGTCAGATGATCTTAACTGAGTACGATATACAATATACAACCCAAAAAGAAATCAAGGGGAGTGTATTGGCTGATCATTTGTCTCATCAGGCCGTGGATGACTACCATTCCATGAATTTGGAGTTCCCGGATGAGAATATTATGCTGGTGATTGATTATGAAGAACCTGGACCGGATGAAGGACCCGAAGAGGGATCCCAATGGACTATCGTTTTTGACGAAGCTTAGAACGCACTGGGTAATGGCATCAGCGCTATAATCATATCTCCTGAGGGTTGTCATACTCCTTTAACTTCTCGGCTATGTTTCAACTACACTAATAACATGGCAGAGTATGAAGCTTGCATCATGGGTCTCAAGGCCGCTATTGACCTCAGGATCAAGTTCTTGGACGTTTTCGGGGATTCAGCCTTGGTAATAAGTTAGACCAAACGCGAATGGGATACAAAGCATCTGAATCTCATCCCATATAAAGAGCATGTGCTGACATTGCTCCCACACTTTGAGGAGGTAACTTTTGAACATTTTCGGCGAGAGGAGAATCAGTTAGCGGGCGCGCTAGCTACCATGTCTTTTATGTTCAAAGTCAGGTAGGACAACGAAGCTCCCTAAATCACCATTGAGGGGTTGGATGAACCAGCACACTACTGTGAAATTGATACTGAAGAGGTGGCAGACAAACCCTGGTTTCACGAAGTCAAGAGGTATCTCGAGACTCAAGAGTATCCTGAAGGGGCATCTGTCTATGATAAGAAGTTTCTAAGAAGGCTCGCTACAAAATTCTTTCTCAGTAATGGAATCCTCTACAAGCGCAATCATGACTCTACCTTACTACGGTGTGTAGACAAGAGCGAAGCAGAGAGGATTATGACAGATCTATATGAAGGCACCTTCGGAACCCATTCCAGTGGACATACCATGGCTTGGAAGATCCTACGGGCAGGATATTCTTGGTCAACTATGGAAGGAGATTGTTATCAGCACTCCCGAACTTGTCATAAGTGCCAAATCTATGCTGATAAGGTGCATGTGCCTCTAGTTCCCTTGAACATCTTGACAGCTCTATGGCCCTTTGCAATGTAAGGCATTGACATGATCAGAGAAATCAGGCCCACTGCTTCCAATGGACATCGCTTCATTCTAGAGGCCATTGATTACTTCACGAAGTGGGTTGAGGCGGCCTCTTTTGCTACTGTGACCAAGAACGTTGTGGCGCGATTTATCTGAAATAATCTAATATGTCGGTATGGTGTGCCAGAGATAATTATTACTGACAATGGTACGAATATCAACAACATAATAATCAACGAGCTCTGTAAACAGTTCAAGATAAAGCATCATAACTCTTCTCCCTACTGGCCGAAGATGAATGGCGTTGTTGAAGCGGCTAACAAGAACATCAAGAAAATTGTACAGAAGATGACAGTGACATACAAAGACTGGCATGAGATGTTACCATTTGCTCTTCATGGATACCATACCTCAGCACAGACGTCGACAGGGGCAACACCCTACTCTCTGGTATATGGAATGGAGGCAAGCCTACCCATCGAAGTCCAGATACCTTCTCTCAGGATTATGAAGGATGCGGGTTTGATCGAAGACGACTAGATCTAAACTCGACTTTATCAGCTAAATCTAATTGATGAGAAGAGTCTTACCGCTATCTATCATGGTCATGTGTATCAAAAGCAAATGATCAAGGCTTTTAACAAGAAAGTAAGACGTCAAGAATATCAAGTCGGGGATCTAGTGATCAAGCGCATCATACTGCCGCAAGGGGATCCCAGGGGCAAATGGACCCCCACATATGAAGGGCCATTTGTGGTTAAAAACATTTTCTCGGGTGGAGCTATGATTCTAACCACCTTGGACGGTGATGACCTTCCTCACCCTATCAATGCAGACATAGTGAAAAGATACTACGCCTGATTAAAAGACCCGCTAGGTTGACTGGCCTAGGAAAAAATAAGGGCTTCCCAGTGAACCAAAAGGGTTCGGGCAAAAATAAGGGATGAAAATGAAAAAATATTTGTACACCCGGCAATCCAAAAACTTGAAAAGGCGGCTTGGGCAAAAAAGGGTATCCCGGTGGACTGAAAACCCAAAAGGGAAGTCTAGGAAAAATTTAGGGATGTAAAGTGTATCACTATGTCCCATTGGATCATCTTGCGACTAGACTTCGGTATCGACTATCAAGCTCGGACGGCAACAATCGATCTAATCAACTTTTGGCCAAGTAGCAAAGTGATGAGACGCTCGAAGACATAAGGGAAATAGCAGAGTTGGAACATAATGGGATTGTTGCACATAGTTGTTTTCTTTTGCACAAAATTGTATAGCTTCTATTTTTACGGCGGTGTTCTCTTACTAGAGCGTCAGCCTCCTTGTACGAAAGTGCCTATTACAGGCCAACTTCAAAAATCAATACAAAATCATTTTCACAAGAAACTTTGAGTTTTTTTTTCTTTTTTTGTTTTGTTTTGCAACAACGTCCAATGATTTATTCTCGACATATGCATTTGAATATGATTGCTTCTCATAAATATTTACATAAGAAATAAAAAGGCAATTACTCGTAATTCCAAAAACAGGGGCAAAAACAAGAAGTGTCATACCCGACAGTTACTCTTCCCAGCAGGTACCGGGACAGAGACAGCTTTGGAGCATAATCATCAGTACATACACTCCCCACATAGTGAAAGTATTCAAAAGCATTGATATCGGTTTTCTCCCCAGCTAGGGTCATTCAGAAACCTGACAGGTATATCCCCCAGCCTAATTTCATAATCGCGAGCGGGTCAGTAAAATTTTATCTTCCAAGCAGAGTTTATTTCTCTGGATACAAAAGCTCAATCCCCGACAGAGCTCATTACTTCAGCTACAGAAATTCACTTTCCAAGTTGTTCCCCGCAGAGTTATTCACAAACATAATCTCTCCCTGACAGAATATTCATAAATAACAAATAGTAAATCTCCAGCATAGTCATTTCCATTCACCATCCCCGACGGAAGTAGAAGAATCACAATTCTCTACAACAGTCAGGACTGCTATATTCTCCAGCAACAATCAGGAATTTATTTTCCCAGACTCGGACATACCCCAATAGTATTTCATGTACATACATCATGACATGCGCATACATATCATATACAACAGGATCTCGTTTATTTTGAGAACATCATCTCACAAGGCATTTCATTCATTGAATATAATTAACCCTGGTATATTTTCAGGAAAGATAATTATCTTCAACAAATCCAGCAGTTATACAGGTCACGTCTGCAGACGACTAATGGAAACTCAGTTCCCAAAACCAAACGGGTCAACTAGTCTATATTATCATTTCGAAGTAACCCTACGACCCAGGTTCCTTCTCATAGCCCTACTATCCAGGCTCTCATCTCGAAGACCCTATGACCCAGGTTCCTTCTCATAAGCCCTACTATCCAGGATTTCATCTCAAAGTAACCCTACTACCCATGTTCCTTCTCATAAGCCCTAATATCCAGGCTTTCATCCCAAAGTAACCCTACTATCCAGGTTCCTTCTCACATCTCTACTATCCAGGCTTTCATCCCGAAGTAACCCTACTATCCAGGTTCCTTATCATAGCCCTACTATCCAGTCTCTCATCTCGAAGTAACCCTACAACCCAGGTTCCTTCTCATAAGCCCTACTATCCAGGATTTCATCCCGAAGTAACCCTACTATCCAGGTTCCTTCTCACAGCCCTAATATCCAGGCTTTCATTTTGAAGTAACCCTACTATCCAAGTTCCTTCTCATAGCCCTACTATCCAGGATTTTATCCCGAAGTAACCCTACTATCCAGGTTCCTTCTCATAGCCCTATTATCCAGGATTTTATCCCGAAGTAACCCTACGACCTAGGTTCCTTCTCACAGCCCTACTATCTAGGATCTCATCTCAAAGTAACCCTACGACCCAAGTAACTTCTCATAAGCCCTACTATCTAAGCTCTCATCTCAAAGTAACCCTACTATCCAGGTTCCTTCTCATAGCCCTACTATCCAGGATTTCACCTCGAAGAAACCCTACTATCCAGGTTCCTTCTCTCTTATCTCCAGATAATAGTTTACAACATTGTAAGACCTGGACCCGACCAGTTACGATCGAGTTCACCTTTCCCCAGTAAGTCACTGTGCAGCACTGGACCTTGACCAGTTATGTAGTTCACTTCCACCTCCCCAATAAAGAATTACTTCCCTAGTAGAGTAATGGACAACCAAACTCCTAGGCTCTATTCCCCAAGACATAAATCAACTTTCCTCGGTGAAGTCCTCCTCAGCGGCAGGTACAAGAAATTCTCGCAAAGGAATCTCTTAAGCAACCAATATCTTCTCTATATGGTATCTTTAAGCCCATCTCCGAAGATTCTCCTTCACCTTCCAAATGGCATCTTTAAGCCCATTCCCGATATTATCGATCGATCACCATGCACTTCATGCGAGTGCAAATTTCTGGGCACTCTAGTGTCCAATCATCTTCCACCCTCAGATCACGAAAGGCAGATAAGCCAATCTATATCCCCAAGTGTAAGAAGATTGAATAGGGGCAGCTATTGTACCCCAAAATTTACCCTCCCATTTTACTCAACATATGCTCATTAAGACCCTTAACTTGCTCAAGGGTACCCAAGAGTTGACCAGACAAACGCTCTCCTAAAGCAATGAACCTCCAATTAGGGTTTCCATTTTCATCAAGATGGGTGAGCTACAAAGGCATCATATGCTCTCCATAGTCCTAATATGTTCTCAAGGTCATTCATGTCAAGTTGATTGCCTTACACAAGAAGTTTTCTCAGTCAACTGCTCAGATGCTTGAAAATCAACTATATTAGGTCAAAAGTCAATTGTGACCCACATACAGTCAAACTTCAAAATTTTTGGTCAACATAAACATTTTGAAGTGATATCCATCATTTGATCAATGGTTGATCATGATTCCTCAAGGAATGCTCCTAATTCATCAAAACTCAAAAGTTGCTAAATTAGGGTTTCTTAGGAAAAGTCAACCAAACTTTGACCAAGCATAACTTTCTCATACTTTATCATAAATTTCTGATCCAAGGCCCATTTTGAAAGGAATCCAATTTTCTACAACTCATATTCATCCCTCAAGTTCAAAAAATGCACTCATAAAAAGATATGAATTTCTACATTATAAGTCCTTTTGAAAAGTCAACAAAAACACCTTTTGGGTCAAAGCTTCTTGCATGAACATGGAAGATCCAATTGAGATGATACCAAAAGGGTTGTTTAGGGGACATCATAAGATTTCTACAAAGTCCAAGAACACCTCTCTAGGGTTAAAATTGGAAGAGATGTGCATTTTCAAAGTTGGCCATTTTTGGAAAAGTGCCAAAAGTCTAATATGCTCAAAAGTGCATTTTTTGTCAAATAGGCCTAGCTTTTCATGATTGTATCTTGTTGAAGACATGGTCCACGACCCAAATCAACATCCGTATATTATTTTCTCTATTTATTTATTTTATTTTTTTTTTATTTATTAAAAGTTAAATTAAATCAAATAAATGGTAAAAAATATACAAGATTGATTTTTTGATCTGATTTTTGTTAGAATCAAATCTAATCAAGTTGGCCTAATCAGATCAAATCAAATCAAGGCAAATTGAGGCGAAAATAGCATGATTAGGATGGTTTTAGAAAGATATCATATAGAAAACAAATCACATTCAATGTTCATGATTGGAAAATATTCAATACCTTTTTGTTGCCCTAATACATCACACTGCATATATAGATCATACACAAGCCAAACGAACAAGGGTTGCAGTCGTAAGAGCTGAAGAAGAAAACTTAAAAATTGGACAAAAAGTGTGGACCTGATTTCTAACCTAGGGGACGATTCAAGGCCATTCAAAGCTTCTAATCGCTTCCTGGATATGTCCTGAAGCTAACACGATCAATTGCAAGCATTCCCAAGTCCAGAATCGCCCCATAGCCTTCACACAGTTTGCACTTTGTTTCAAAATTGATTACAACAATTCTTGCATCATAAACATATTCTAATGATGTATTTGTGATTATTGACATATTTGCAACATGCTTGAATGGTTTAATTGACATTTTGATGCATATATTGATGACTGCCATGGCTAGGGTTTAAGAAGCCTTTTAGGGCTTCTCTATGCAGGTTAAATTGGACCAAGACGAGTTGATTGGTATAGCTGGAATTAATTTATCATGTGTCTTATGAATTTTTTAAGCTTCCAGGTTTATAGATATGCAAAATGTCCGTAGGTATAAGTCAGGTACCTAAAACGACACTTCTGCGAAGAAGATGAAGGCGTGGAAATCAACCACTGGTCCATTTGAAATTCGCGCGTTTTTAGGGGAAACTACGTGGCTTATCATTATAATATTGTTTTCTTATTATATTAACAATTAAACAATGCGGCGCAGATGGAAAGGGGTATGGGCATGTGAAGCAAAGGACCTGGGTTCGATCCCAGGTCCAAACATTTTCTTATTTTCTGAACATTTAACTGCAGATCTAGCGTGCCTCATAGCGTGGCATCCACCGTGTGCCCCAGATCTCATCCCCGAGATCTATCATCATACAAATCTCACGCTCCAGCATTGAGGGATTACCATGTACCATCAGAGGAGAGAAGCATTGGACCAAACGCCAGACCCTGGGCCATCTTTGGGCCTAACCAGAATTTGGCAGCGCACCCCCCCCCCCTGATTGCTTAAACAGGCCCATTTCTCTTCTTTTTCTTTTTTAATTCCTTTTATTATTTATTAATTCTTTTCTTTTTTTCTTTCAAATAACACCAAAAATAATGTTTTTTATTTAATAAAAAAAATCATAAAAACATCAAAAAATCATTTTTTTAAAACATTTTGTTAATTAATTAGTTTAATTAAATTAGGGTAATTTAATTCTTTTATAATTATAATTTAAAATAATTAAGATTAGGGTTTAATGTTGTACATAACCTAATTTTTTTTAAAAAAAAAACCTAAATATTTTCTCGATTAGATTTTTAGGTTTTCCAATTATTTCTCGCATTTAATTCGCCGCGTGCGCCTTTAGTTTTCATTTTTCTATTATTGTAACTGCTCCGAGTTTGTGCTAGTAATTAGGGTTTTAAATTTCTGCATCTTTATTTACATTCAAAATAATTATGTATCTGCGAAAGCCTTGTAATAGCAGGACTTTAATTTCTCGCATTTTAATTTCCGCAACTATAAATTGCTTAGATGTATGTATAGGATTGTATGGAAAGACAAATTGAAATTAAAACAGTAGAAAACCCTAATTATGCAAAGATAATTAACTGAAAAAATACACTTGCACATGCTCACTCCGAGGGTTTACTCCACTCCGGTTGCCTTCGGTAAACTATCATGAAGTATAAGGAATGTTAGTGGTCGTCCTCTAGTCCCAAAAGATCTAAAATGACCCATTCGGATGTTGCCTCGAAAAAAGATCTTTAAGGCTTTATGATGATTACTAAAATTTCCTAACATTGTTTTTATGATTGTACTTGTCCCTTCGAACGTCCCTTAAAACTCCAACGACGATGCTACCTATTCCTTAATAATAGGATAGTGATGTCTAAAGAAAAACGAACATACTTTTTTCGAGTAGGTAGATAGTTCCTAGGTACTTGCTCAAACAAACAAATTTCACACAAACACTTTTCAAAAACAGTTTTCAAAACAAATTCGTCACACTCTTGAGGACCGATACAAGGGTTATCACGAAGTAAAACTGTTTTCAAAACAAGCACACACAAGCAATTTTAAAAATGAGCAAGTACCTAAGAGTCCGTGGAAAACAACAGATAGAAAGGGTGATAACACCTTCCCTTTCTATAATCTACCCACCGTACTCAGAAACATCTCGAGAATGGTTTTTTCTGTTCTTTTTCCTTTTCCTTTGTTGGATAAAATAAAAGTCGATGGAGACTCTTGCTTACCACGATATTTGCGAATACAAAATGCAAACCAGTATAAATAGTCGATTCTGCCACCGTATCATAAGAAGGAACCTTGGTAGTAGGGTTACTTCGAAATAAAATCCTGGATAGTAGGGCTATGAGAAGGAACCTTGGTAGTAGGGTTACTTTGAAATGAAATCCTGGATAGTAGGGCTATGAGAAGGAACCTGGGTAGTAAGGTTACTTCAAAATGAAAGCCTGGATAGTAGGGCTATGAGAAGAAACTTGGGTAGTAGGGTTACTTCGAAATGAAATCCTGGACAGTAAGGCTATGAGAAGGAACCTGGGTAGTAGGGTTACTTCTAAATGAAAGCCTGGATAGTAGGGCTATGAGAAGGAACCTGGGTAGTAGGATTACTTCGAAATGAAAGCCTGGATAGTAGGGCTATGAGAAGGAACATGGGTAGTAGGGCTAGAACTGTTGAACATTGTTGGTTGTTGAGATAGTTGTCTGTTGATTGACCTTTTCATGAAAAAGGTAAAATGTTAGCTATATGAAATTTCATGATGCATGAAATGCATGGTACAATGATGTTCTCAAAATAAATGAGATTGTGTCGTATTCACTTGTCATGTATGTAAATAGGATGTATGAATTGCAAAATGTTGATGAATGTATTTTTTTGTCTGGGAACATAAATCCTTGACAAATGTTGGGGAGTCATTAAATCCCAGACTACTGTTGAAGAGTAGGCGTGTGTTGTACCCCAAAATTTTCCCTCTCATTTTATCAACATTTCTCATCACAAGGCTCTTGGAACTCAAGATCAAGCTAGGGTTTGCTCTGCTCAAGGCATCTCCTTGCACTGATGACCTAAACTACGGTTTGAGTTTGCACAAGGATTTTTGGACCTTCAATGCTCAAATTGACTTTCATACTTCATATTGGACTCATAAGTTTGCCCATACCAAGTTTCAAGTCGTGAATCAAATTTTTGCCCAGTCAATTGGACAGTTGACCTAGAAATCAACTATATTGGGGAAAAAGTCAATTGTGGCCAATTTACAGTCAAACCTCATGAATTTTGACCCACATCAACATTATGAACACATATGAACCATTGGATCAATTTTGGACCACAACTCCACAAGAAATTTGATCAAATCACCAAAAGGGCAAAATGGTCATTTTTAGGGTTTTGACTGTACAAACGTAATTTCTGACTTTTTTACCTAGCCAATGGAAAATTAGGTTCAACCATGGACTCAATGACATCATGTTTACTTATTCAACAAATTCAAAATATCTCAAATGCATGGGATTGACAGATGAAATTTTCAGTCAACTGATCAAAATTTGACTGTACACTGAAAAGTCAAACTTTGACTTTTTGGTCAAAATCAAGTGCCAAGGGTCATTTTTAATCAAGATGTGTCAAATTATGAAACTTGTTCATCAAGAAACCCAAAATTGCAAATTAGGGTTTGAAATTGAAAATTTTCATAACTTAGAATTTTTCTAAGTTATTAAATTTTCTTAATTTTTCCTAACTTTGCCCCACATTTTCACCATGATGGAAATGGATTCAAACAAAACCTCCAACATGAAAGTTGTATTAATCCACAAAGTCTACAACTTTGATTCACAAAGTTTTCTCAAAAGAAGCATGGATCTCAAGTTCTGATTTTTGGAACAAGGGTCCCTAAAACTTTTAACTTAGTGAAATTTTGCCCTAGTTTAGGCAGGATTTTGACCTATCTTCTTGGCCATTTTTCACATAGTTCCACTTGTAATCTCAAGTTGCATTTCAAAGATGAATTAAAGAGCATTTTGCAAGCTTTACAAATTGTCATAGAACTACTCAAACACATTTGTGGTTAGGGAGAATCGAAAGCTTGAACTCACTTTTCATCCATGGCATATTCATGTTCATACAAGTTGCACTTTCAAATAAGCATGCCTTACACTAGTTTGCAGGCCTCTAAACCACTTCACACTCCATAATTAAATGCAAATCCATCAGTCTAAGCTTTTGTTTTGATCATTTGGACATTGTACACAAAACTAAGCCCTAAGTAGAAAAGGCAAATTTCCATTTTTGCTTAAGTATGCTTTATGTCAAACCAATAATCCTTGAGAATTGGTCCAAGATCTCTTGCAGCAAAACAAATCCACAAATAAGGGGGGCCAAGAGAAAAGGATGCAAGCATATTTGATAGTATGTACAGGCCTGTAACTTCACTTCAACTTTCTTACTTCAAAAATAAGAAACTTGTCAAAAACTAGAGAACTTGAAAACCAGCCAATGTTAACTTACACAAACAGTTTGAACATCTTTCTCGCATCCCTTTGAGCTAGAAACACGATTGCTTGAGCCCCTAAACACCCCATAGCCAGAAATCACATTCCTTTGGCAAAACAGAGCAGGTTCTGCAACTTGAGTTCCATAGCTTATTTGGCTTGTGCGTTTTGCCCCAAGTTGCTTCAAACACCTTCCATTCAACTCACCCAATCTATCCCATACCTCAAACACCAACTTTAACTCCATTTACATTGTTCACCATTTTCATTTTGAGCTTGTGCGGGTTGAGTTCTATAGGCTGATTCAAGGACATTCAAGGTAAGCTAGCTATTGGAGAAGGTCAAGTGAAGTTCAAGCAAGCTACCAGACATCTCAAGCCTTGTTGAAAAGCACTACATTTCCCTACACTAATCCAACTGAAACAGGTTTTTCTCCACTTTCTATCTCTCTATTTAGGAACATTTAGCCTTAGGTTTGTGAATAAAAAATGTAGTGATCATTTCCATGAAGCTGTACATATGCTCAGTTTTCATTTATATTAAGTGTGCTGGGAGAATTTCATCCATGAACATGCTGAAAAAACTAGGTCAGATTTTAGGGACAGAGAAATTCTCTCTGGTCTTTGAGAGTTAGGATTAGTTTTTTATATTGTTGGAATCGTCTTGAAATTCTCTACAAGTTTGATGTTGTGTGTTTTTGCAAAAGAGCTCGTATACATGATCTAGTATTTGAACAGGGCACGCGCATGTTTTCAAGTCTGAAGGTTGAAGATGAAGCTGGCTTGGGGTGGGCTTGGCCTGGCTTGCTTTTGACACCTCCCATTTTCATTTTTGCACCCCCTGGCTCAATTTCTTGTATTTTCATATTTTTGCATTTTTGTTTTCATTTTTTATTTTGTTTATTTATTTCCAAACATAAAAAATGCTCAAAAATATTTCCATAATCTTTTCACATTTATTTGGCATTTTTATTTTTATTTTTATAACATAAAAGGCATTTAAATACTTTTATATTATTTATTAAGACTTGAAATATATATATATTTTATACTTTTATTTTTGTTCTTTATTTTTATTCATACTAAAAATATTTTCCTAAATATATTTTATTTTATATTGTACATATTTCTTCTGATTAATATACATATATAAATATATGTTTTTTATTTTATTAAATACTCTAGAATAAAAAATACAAAAATATTACATTTTTACTTTTATTTTTATTTATACTAAAAGATACTTTTTTCTAAGTATATTTTATTTTTACATATAATAATATATTCTATTGTATATAAATAATATAACATTTTATTTTCTTAAAGAAATTAGGGTTTTACCCTTAAACAAATAAAATAAATCTTTTATTTATTTCTTTATTTTTTACATCAAATACGTTTACATACATAAACAAACAAAAACCCTTTTTTTTGCATATTTCATATTACTTGATATATTTGTCTTTTTTATTTATTTAAATATTATCCATTTATTATTCATGCAATTAAATTCAATTTGGATGTAATAGTAAATTAGGATTTATATTTCTTGTCAAAGATTGTACCCCATCCCCATAATCATGTTGTAATAGCCTAGATTTTAATTCTCGCACTTTACGCTTTCGATTATGCCATGATTAGAGAATTAGGGTTTGTATGCAAAAATTCAAATCAACAAATAGTTTGACCTAATCAAAGACAAAAATGCATGAAAATCAAACATAATGCACACTTGCACCCCTAGGGTTACAATCCACTTGTTGCCTTCAAAAATGGGCCATGTTATGCATGTTGGGTACTTTGGCAAAATAAAAACAAAACAAAATATCATAGTCCCTCGATGACGCTATCTTGGTTGCCTAAACAAAAATGATCAAGTCCCTCGAAAATTTGCCAAAAATACTTAACACAATTGCTATCATGGTCTGTACGATGACTCGCGCCTGTCCCGCTTAACATCCTAACACAAGGTTGCTCACCAAATGCAATGGTGAAACAACACTGTCAAAAGGGTTTAAAACATTAGGAATGATCTTTGAGTAAAATAGGATATATAGCTCTTAGTTACTTGTTCAAAAAGCTTGCAAAAACATCCTTGCTATTTTCAAACACACTTCACAACACAATTTCAAAACATTTCCCAAATCAAACTTTCAAACATTGAAATCTTTTAAAAAGACAAAAACACCTTTGTATACATTCAAACAAGAATCATTACAAAGGTTGCCACAACGATGGCCTCTTTTCAAAACATCTTTCAAAACCACATACAAAGCACCATTTAAAACAATTGGAAAAGCAAAGCAAGTGATCTAAACAAGTAACTAAGAGCCCATGGATAACCATGGATGAAAAGGGTGCTTGCACCTTCCCTTTTCATAATCTACTCCCCGAACCCAAGAAAACATCTCAAAGGTCTTTCCTGTGCTTTT
Organism: Vicia faba; assembly: GCA_948472305.1. Classification (NCBI taxonomy): domain Eukaryota; kingdom Viridiplantae; phylum Streptophyta; class Magnoliopsida; order Fabales; family Fabaceae; genus Vicia; species Vicia faba. Next base: position 399,470,391 of record OX451738.1, on the reverse strand, counting down.
TGACCTTTCCTTAGGATAAAATAAAAAGTCGGTGGCGACTCTTGCTAAACCAAAACATTTGCGAACACAAACACAAAACCTCAAGTCAGTTCTCCCACCGTATCACAGAACTGGCGACTCTGCTGGGGAGTTCTTTAAAAGTGGAGTAACATTAGGGTCGAGATCACCTTTTGCATGCTTATCTTGTTTGCTTTGATTTCTTTACATTTGGTTCTCTTGCTTGGGCTTGAAATCCTCTACCCGGATTCTTGGGAAACATTCATAGGTAAATAGCAATACGTTGTGGAAACTGTGTGGGGTATACAGACATGGTTGAAGCAATAGCTATATTAGTGCGACATATTTGTGGGTACCGGTAGCCTTTGAGTCAATCAAAGAGAATACGGGGCCGCTGAGTGATGTCATAAAGCACTAATGAACTCTTAGAACCTTACTTGACCATCTTGGCCTTATTAGGGGTAGTGAGATGACCGGCTTTGGTGCAGTCCGAAGTTGGTAGATACTCGATACTACACTCATTGAGGGTTATTTTATTGGAATATTTCGGTCGCCAGTTAAGTGGCTAAACTGAAACAATGATCGCAGAAAATAATCCAGTGATATTGAGCTCCTTAGAACCCGATTACTATTTATAGGACAGGTTGAGCCAACTAACTTCAAGAGGGTACTTACCTATGAAACCCCATGCAATCCTGAAACTAGGATCTTGTGTGACTTGTTTGTACATATGCTTGTGCATACATCATGAACATCATAAAGCATCATATGCATCCACTAACCATTTCAAGGGTTTGGATCTTCATCTTTGTTCTTGTTTTGTAGGTCATGGAATCTCTTCGCAGGAAAACAGTTCAAGTCAACCTTGTGAGAATCCCTCCTCAGCTCAAGGAGCTTACTTCCAAGATTCCAGAGAATTCTCTCTTCAGTGAAAGACATGGTAGACATCTCAACTTGGTAAACTCCAACATTGAAGAAGACATGGTGAGAGTTCTCTTCCAGTTCTTTGACCCCCTACACCATTGTTTCACATTCCCTGATTACCAACTAGTACCTACTTTGGAGGAATTTTCTCAACTCCTGAGGATTCCTATTCTCCATCAACTACCCTACAACGGTACGGAAAGAGAACCAAAGCCTGAGGATGTTGCTCAAGCTTTACACTTGCAACCATCTGATATCAAAGGTCATTGGGAAACCACAAGTGGTGTCAAGGGTTTCTTGGCGAAGTTTCTGTTTGAGAAGGCACAAGACTGCTGGAATTCTCTAGATCTACAAGCCTTTGAGGAGATTGTAGCACTACTCATCTATGGGTTGGTCTTGTTCCCAAACCCTAATCAACTCATAGATGTGAATGTTGTCAAGATTTTCATATCTCGGAATCTTGTGCCTACATTGCTTGGGGACATCCTACACTCATTTCACACACGAACAATGAGGAAAAGGGGTGTTCGCATGTGTTGTACACCTCTCCTAGCAAGGTGGTTTATTTCTCACCTTCCCCAATCAGTTTTGAAGAATGAGCAGGGTTTAAGATGGTCACAACGGTTGATGACCCTCACACATTCTGATGTTCATTGGTGTTCTCGGTCTAGAGAAAATGTCATCATCATTGATCGTTGCGGGGAATTCCCTAATGTTCCACTACTTGGCATTAGGGGAGGCATCACCTACAACCCCTGTTTAGCTCTAAGGAAAATTGGATATGCTCGGAGGGATGGTCCTCATGATATGTTGATCCCTGACTTGGTTTTTGACTTTGACAACGATGCTCAAGGACTCCGATAAAGGTTTATCAGAGCTTGGAGGATGCCCAACAAAGTGGATAGTAAGACACTGGGGCACAAGAATTCCATCCCCCTTGAGCCCTACCTCAAGTGGGTACGAACCCGCGCCCAGAGTCTTATGATGCCTTACCCTCACATTCTCCCCGTGATCAAAGAGCCTGTTATGGAGGGAGAGGTTCCATACACCCTCCTACATCCTGACATGCCAACATCATTGGAAGAATTACAAAAGAGTTGGATACAACTCAAAGAAAAACTGAATACTTTTGAAGCCAGCTTCTATGCTAGTGAGAAAAAGGTTTTGGAACTTACCCGCCGACTGCATAAAGAGGAAACTCTCAACACTTACATCGCACCAAAGAGGATGCGCAATGTCTTTTTACATTAAGAATTTTGTAATATATCTCCCATGGGGAATTTATGTACTAACAAATTTCTTCTTATTAATATGACGTGTGTTCTCTTTGTTTGCAACAAATTTGAATTTCTGAATCTTTGAATGCATTACATGAATAACATATCATTCATCATATGCATAAACAGGTCTTCACACCAGGTTTCCTTATCTTTCTGCTGTTTATTTCAGCGAGATAGATTTAGAGCAGACGGTTAAAGATCTGCAAGCATAAAATTCGCAATTCCAACAACTCCTCATGACCTTAGCAAAGGGTCAGTAGGACCTTAAAGCACTGTTAGAGAAAGAGAAGGAACCAGAAAGGAAGAAAAAGAAAAGAATTGGTGTGGCCACTATGCGAAGAAGATTTGAGCATTAGGATAGGAGAGTTCTGGAATTTCCCTCGACGTCTGACGAAGGGGTTGGTAAAGGAAAAGGAGTTGCAATACCATCCGAATCTGAAGCTGAAGAAGAAGAAGAGGAAGAGGACAAAGATTACTCCGAACAGCAATATCCCCCGGCGAATGATAAGTATAAAAATCTTGAGGATCGGTTGGCAGCCATGGAGTTGTAAAGGGTACCTGGTTTAGATTTCGAAGAACTAGGGTTGGTTGTTGGGATCGTCATTCCTCCCAAGTTCAAAGTACCTACATTTGCTAAGTATGACGGTTTGTCCTGTCCAAAGATGCATCTAAGGTCCTACGTCAGAAAGATCCAACCTCACTCCTCTGATAAGGATCTTTGGGTCCACTTTTTTCAAGATAGTTTGTCAGGCATGCAATTGGACTGATTCTATCAATTTGAGAGATCTGATGTTCATAACTAGAAAGATTTGGCTACTGCATTCTACCGACAATACCAATACAATGCAGATTTAGCACCTACTCGTACTCAACTTCTGAGTATGGGTATGGCCTCTAATGAGGGATTTAAGGAGTATGCCCAGAAGTGGCGGGATTTGGTTGGAAGGGTGAAGCCACCATTTTCGGATAGAGAGCTGGTTGACATGTTTTTAGGGACCCTGTCAGGACCATTCTTCAATCATTTAATTGGGAGCTCATCTGCAGGGTTCACCGAATTAATTCTGACCGGTGAAAGGGTCGAGGCTGGCATTAAAAGTCGTAAAATTCAGAAGGATGCCTCCACTTCCACTGCTATTAAGAAGACCTTCCCAGCTAAGAAGGAAGTTTCTGCTGTTCACACCCAGAGAAACCAAGGGAGAATATAGTGCCGACCAACGGTGGGGGCTGTTATGATCCAAAACTCCTCAACCGATCAACCTCGCAGCAATCAACCAAGAGCTAATCAGCAAAGGGTAGAAACGCCACAACGGCAATTCACCCGAATCAATATGACACCGACTCAAGTCCTTCCTCATCTATTAAGATTGAACCTTCCCAACTTGAAGGAAGCGCCAAAAAACCCCAATACCTCTTCTCCTTATTATCATTCAAATGCAAAATGTGCATACCACTCTGACAGTGTAGGGCATGATACCAACAACTGTTGGGCTCTTAAAAACAAGATCCAAAACCTAATAGACGCCAAGGAAGTAGAGTTTGATGCTCCCGAAAAACCCAATGTGATATCCGCTCCTATGCCAAAACATGGTCATAATGTCTATGCCATTGTGGAAGATCTTCATGTTACCACTGTTGATGACCTTTTGACTCTGTTACCGGTGATTAAAGTGAATTTAATGAAAGCCGGGATATTCCCAGGCTGTGGAAAAGACTGTTACTTCTGTTCAAACTTGAAAACTGACTGCCCACTGTTGAAATCAGGCATCCAACGCCTGATGGATACCCAAGAGATCCTCTTTCAAAAGACTCATGTTGATATTATCACTCATGTTACTCCTGATACTCCAATCAATGACATTTCTATAATAACCATCTCTGACAATCTTTCCAAGACCTGTAAAAGGCCTGTTAAGATTACGCCTGATCCTAAGTTTGTGCGGCTGAAAATCACCATGCCGGGGCCTATCCCGTATAAGTCCAACAAGACGATACCATGGAATTACGAAGGAGATATCTTCTACCATGGTGTCAAAAAGATCGAATCAGTCCAAGAGAGTTCCGATTCTGAAACCCCTGATATAGGGAATATTGCGGGAACGAGCAAGATAACTCGCAGCGGAAGGATCTTCTCTCCGGAGATTGCTCCTCCACGGGCAGTCTTCGGACCCTCAAAAGCTTCTGTGCCTGTCAAGCCATCTGTGCAAAGCCCGATAATTGTAGAACTTGATGTTCCCAAAGCTAGACCCTTTGATGTTACCACCGATAAGGATAAAGGGATACAAGAAGCCCCTGTCAGGACGAAGGCTCAGACTGTGGTTATCCCCGAGACCACCCAAAGAGAGATGGAAGAAATCTTAAAGATAATCAAGAAGAGCGGCTACGATGTCGTGGAGAAGCTGGGGCAAACCCCTTCCAAAATCTCTATTCTAGCTCTCTTACTCTGCTCTAAGGCTCATGCCAAAGCCTTGATCAAATTTCTGAAGACGGCACATGTGCCTCAAGAAACTTCTGCGGACCAGTTTCAAGAGTGCGTGGCTAGCCTTACAGCCGATAATGGTCTTGGTTTTTCTGATGTTGATTTGACATCTAGGGGAAGAAAGCATAACGATGCACTGCATGTCTCGGTAGAGTGCAGGGGGACCACACTTGCTCATGTTCTGGTAGATATCGGTTCATCCTTAAATGTTCTACCAAAGAAGGTGTTGGACAGATTGGACTACGAAGGTTTGACCCTAAAGCCCAGTAACATCGTTGTTAGAACCTTCGATGACTCTAAGAGGATGGTTCACGGAGAAGTGGACATTCCAATCAAAGTGGGTACATAAATTTTCAACTCTACTTTTTATGTGATGGACATCCGTCCTTGATACTCATGCTTGTTGGGAAGGCCATGGATCCACAATGCTGGGGCAGTCACTTCTTCTCTACACCAAATGCTAAAGTATCCAGTTCAGGGTAAGATCATAACAGTTCATGGTGAGGAGGAGTATATGATAAGTCACCTTAACTCCTTCCGCTATGTGGAGTTAGATGGCGAATTCATAGAAACGCATTTCCAACACTTTGAAGAGGTTTCTCCTGAAGTCACAATGGCAAAGACGGTGACTGATGTGCCGATCATTTCCAAGCCTGTGTCTCGGATGGCATCCCTTAAATATACGGAGGCTGTAATCAAAGAAGGAAGAAGTACAGTGTGGGGGCAACTGCCTAATTTTTCTCACAAGACAGATACCTTCGGATTAGGTTTTACTGCTGTTGGCCAGAAAGCTGTGCGTCGCTCCCGGGCTGGAGGACCACCCTTAAAAATCACTCACCATGGAGTTCATGCCTTAGAAGATGATGATGGAGAAGACAACTTCGAAGATTGGATCTTTCCAACCGTTGAAGGAGGATTAAGCAACTGGGAGGCGAAAGACTTCCTTCCCATCACTTTCATCAATCAGTAATTTATCTTTGAACAATTTCCTGTTTGGTCTGTAATAATTAAACAATTCGTACACTCTTTTTGCCTTGTGCCTTTCCCAAGGCATATAGGTCCATTTGTAAGGGCTTGATTTCTTCATTATCATATGCCATTTTTAATGAATCATTGGACGTTTTCATCTATAAACTGTTGTGTTCATTTTCTTTGCTTTTACATTTTGTTTTATTTAAGGATGGCTATCCCTTACACACACCCACACTCACAAAATGCAGGTACCCATCCACTCCGGATTCCATGGGTGACTATTCTTCTTTGGCCTTCGGTAACTCTAAAGATTTGGTCAATCATGCCGAGTACGAAGGTGATGAAGACTGTGAAGTTCCTGGAGAGTTAGCTAGACTTCTGCAACAAGAGGAAAGGGCTATTCTGCCCCATGAAGAATTGTTAGAGACTATCAATTTGGGAATAGAGGAAGACAAGAAAGAGGTTAAAGTGGGTGCCAAACTGGAACTAAATGTCAAAGAGCGCTTAGTTCAGTTATTGAATGAGTTTGTTGAAATCTTTGCCTGGTCCTATGAAGATATGCCGGGATTGGATACAAATATTGTGGTTCACCGTCTCCCTACAAGAGAAGACCGCCCACCAATCAAACAGAAAGTCCTCCGAATGAGGCACGACATGTCCGAAAAGATCAAAGTTGAGGTGATGAAGCAGTTCAATGCTGGTTTTCTGGCTGTTACTTCTTATCCACAATGGGTTGCTAACATTGTGCCTGTGCCTAAGAAGGACGGCAAAGTCAGAATGTGTGTGGACTACAGAGACCTAAACAGGGCTAGCCCTAAAGATGATTTCCCACTACCACATATTGACATCTTGGTTGACAACACAGCTCAACACAAGGTATTCTCTTTCATGGACGGATTTTCAGGGTACAACCAGATCAAAATGGCCCCCGAAGACATGGAGAAGACTACTTTTGTTACGCAGTGGGGTACCTTCTGATATAAAGTGATGCCATTCAGACTGAAGAATGTCGGGGTAACCTATCAGCGAGCCATGGTAGCTTTATTTCATGACATGATACATCATGAGATTGAAGTCTACGTAGACGACATGATAGCCCATTCAGCAATAGAAGAAGAACACCTCGACCATCTGCATAAGCTGTTTGTCAGGTTAAAGGAATATAAGCTCAGACTGAACCCTAGCAAGTTCACTTTCGGAGTCAGGTCCGGTAAACTTTTGGGATTCATCATCAGTAACAAAGGCATTGAGGTTGATCGTGCTAAAGTCAAAGCTATACAAGAAATGCCTTCCCCTCTCACTGAGAAGGAGGTCAGAGGTTTCTTGGGACGCCTAAACTATATTGCAAGGTTCATTTCTCACCTAACATCTACCTGTGAGCCAATCTTCAAGCTGTTGAAGAAAGATCAGGTGGTTGAATGGAACGATGACTGTCAAGTTTCTTTCGATAAGATCAAGGAGTATTTGCTGGAACCTCCTATCTTGATGCCACCCGTCGAAGGAAGGCCTTTATTCATGTATCTGACTGTTTTGGATAACTCAATGGGGTGCGTACTGGGCCAACATGACGAGTCTGGCCGAAAAGAGCATGCCATTTATTACCTTAGCAAAAAGTTTACCGACTGTGAGACTCGCTACTCACTGCTCGAGAAAACTTGTTGCGCTTTGGTATGGGCTGCTCGCCGGCTAAGGCAGTATATGTTGACACATACCGCTTTGCTGATTTCTAAAATGGATCCGATTAAGTACATCTTCGAGAAGCCTGCTTTATCCGGAAGAATCGCTAGATGGCAGATGATCCTGACTGAATATGATATCCAGTACACAACCCAAAAAGCTATAAAGGAGAGTGTACTAGCTGACAATCTAGCTCATCAAGCGTTGAAGATTACCAATCTATGAGGTTCGACTTCCCTGACGAGGACATTATGACATTGGACAACATTGAAGGTAACAGACCGTATGACGGACCTGAACAAGGATCCCGATGGACCTTGTACTTTGATGGTGCTTCAAATGCACTAGGCAACGGTATCGGCGCGGTACTTATTTCTCCAGAAGGTTGCCATACACCTTTTACTGCTAGACTCTGCTTCAGCTGTACCAATAACATGGTCGATTACGAAGCTTGTATCTTTGGTCTCAAGGCTGCAATTGACTTGGGAATTAAATCTATGATTGTATTTGGGGACTCAGCTTTGGTTATCAGTCAAATCAAAGGAGAGTGGGACACTAAACATCCTAATCTTATCCCATACAAAGAACATGTATTGACATTGTTCCTCATTTCGAGCAGATTACCTTTGAGCACTTCCCGCGAGAAGAAAATCAGCTAGCAGATGCTCTGGCTACAATGTCTTCCATGTTTAAACTCAACTGGGATAATGAGGCTCCCCAAATCACCATCGAGCGAATGGACGAACCTGCACACTGTCATGAGATTAATACCGAAGAAGTAGTGGAACAACCCTGGTTTCATGAAATCAAAAGGTATCTCCAGACTCGAGAATACCCTGAAGGAGCTTCCGTCAATGACAAAAAGTTCTTAAGGAGATTTGCTGCCAAGTTCTTCCTGAGAAATGGTATTTTATATAAGCGCATCCATGATTGTGTTCTACTTCGTTGTGTGCACAAGGTTGAAGCGGAGTTGATCATGACCGAAATACATAGTGGTACATTTGGCACCCACTTGAGCGGACATACGATGGCTAAAAAGATCCTAAGGGCAGGCTACTACTGGTCTACCATGGAAGCTGATTGCCATCAACATTCCCGTACTTGTCACAAATGCCAAGTTTATGCTGACAAGGTACATATTCCTCCAGTTCCTCTCAATGTTTTGACGACTCCTTGGCCATTCGCGATGTGGGGAATTGACATGATTGGAGAGATCAAGCCTACGACATCCAATGGACATCGCTTCATCTTGGTCGCTATTGATTATTTTACCAAGTGGGTCAAAGCAGCTTCCTTCTCCTCCGTTACAAAGAATGTGGTCGCCCGCTTCATCAAGCAGAACCTCATATGCCGACATGGTATCCCCGACAGGATCATCACGGACAATGGTACAAACCTGAATAACACTGTGATCACCACTCTGTGCGAACAATTCAAGATTCAACATCACAATTCATCTCCCTATCGGCCAAAGATGAACGGTGTTGTTGAAGCTGCGAACAAAAATATCAAGAAGATCATTCAAAAGATGACAGTCACCTACAAGGACTGGCATGAGATGTTACCATTTGCTCTGCACGGATATCGTACCACGGTGCGTACTTCAACTGGGGCAACCCCCTTTTCTTTGGTATATGGCATGGAGGCTTTTTTACCTATGGAAGTTCAGATTCCTTCCTTAAGGATTATGAAGGATGTTGGTTTAAGTGAAGACGATTGGATTCAGACCCGGATTAATCAACTTAACTTAATCAACGAGAAGCGACTTACTGCTGTTTGTCATGGTCAGACGTATCAAAAAAGAATGATCAAGGATTTCAACAAGAAAGTCAGACGTCAGGTATATCAAGTCGTAGATCTTATAATCAATCGGATCATCTTGCCGCAAAGTGATCCCAGGGGCAAGTGGACTCCTACTTACGAAGGACCATTTGTGATCAAGAACATCTTTTCTGGTGGGGAAATGATTCTGACCACCATGGACGGCGACGAATTGCCGCACCCTGCGAATGTAGACATAGTCAAAAGATACTACGCATAAAATGACCCGGCAAGTTGAAAACCCGAAAGGGCGACTTGGGAAAAAATGGGCATCCCGGTGAATCGAAAACCCGAAAGGGCGGTTCAGGCAAAAATTAGGGATAAACAAAAAAATCTGTACACCCGGCAAGTTGAAAAAGCGAAAGGGCGACTTGGGTAAAAAAGGTTTCCCGGTGGATCAAAAACCCGAAAGGGCGATTCAGGCAAAAGTTCGAGAATTAAAGCGTATGACTATGTCTCGTCGGATCACTTTAAGGATAATCTCTTCAAGACCAAACTCCAAGCTTCATATCAATCCAATCATCCGCGGACGAAGCAACGAATGGACAAAGATACTCAGATTTGTGAAGGCTATAGCAGAATGGGAACCCCATGGAATTGTTACACATAGCCATCTTTCCTTTTGTATAAAATTCTTCTCAATTTTTCGACAACATTCTCTTACTAGGATGTCTATCTCCTTTGTACAAAGATACTTACAAAAGTTAATACAAAAATACTTCAAAGTGCAGAAATTTGCTTGCCTCTCCTTTCTTTTTTACACTTATGTTTTATTTGAAAACGTCCAATGGTTTGTTAAATAGGCATATGCATTTGAATATAATCACTGCTTACAAATAAAATAAAATAAGAAAGGATAATTACTGATAGGTCGAAAGTATAGGAAAACGTCTTTAGGCTATTCCAGAAGAAATCCCCTACAATATGTCATTTAGATCCTCAACGGAGCTAAAACCTTGAAGTACATATCCCCAGCGGAGTTAAATTTCAAAATTCCCATCAAGAGTTAAGTTTCTAAAAAACTCTCGATCCCCAACGGAGTCCAAAACTTCAGATCTTAAACCCCGGTGGAATACTATCCAACTTCCTCCGATTCACCAGCAGAGTTCTCCACAAAACAAGGAATCCTCAGTAGATTGGCATACAACCCAAGCTTCTGATTTCCCCGGTAGAATAAGCACTCTCCCCACAGAGTTATTTCCCGACAGAACGAAGATTCTAATTCCCTTTTCTCCATTTGAAGCCTCCCAGATTTTAATTCCCCAGTAGAGGTCATCGAATTTTTCCTTATTTCCCCAGGAAAGTCATGAAGGATTCTCACATCCCCACAGAAGTTGTCAAAGTTTTGATAATCCCCGCAGGTTGCCACGGATTTTCTATCCCCAACAGTAATCAAAAAGGATTTTTCATCTTCAATAATCAAAGATTTTTGGAATCCCCAGCATCGGTCAAGGATTTACTTTCCCCGACAACAGTCAAAGATTTCATTATCTCCAGCTATCAAGAATTTATTTTCCTCAGCAAGACAGCTGATCAGCTTACATGCACATCCATTACATTCATATATCATAAACATTGATGGAATACATTTTATTGCATCATACATATCATGCAACATAACTTTGTGCTTTAGCTAACATTCTACCCTTTTCAGGATAAAATTAAAAAGCTATCGTTAACAACTATTCAGAGATTTCAGATACAATATGGATACACCCCCAGACACGGCGGTCATTCTATTACTCATTCATAATTTCAAGTCAAGATACAATATGGATACACCCCAGACGCGGCGGTCATTCTACTACTCATTCAGACTTCAGCAATCAGATACAGACTAGATACGCTCCAGACACGACGGCCATTCTATTTCTCATTCAGATTCAACTATCAACTTCAAAGTTCAGATACACTCCAGACACGAAAGTCATTTTGTCACTTGTATGGATCCCAGTTACAGTACAGATATACTCCAGACACGGAATTCATTTTGCTACTCATACATATCTCAACTTCAGATACAGTCCAGATACGCTCCAGACACGGTTGCCATTCTGTCACTCATTCGGAATTTATCCCCAGCGCATAGATGCTCCATACACAAATGTTTCTCTGTTACCCATTCAGAATACATATACACTCCAGACACGGTAGTCGTTCTGATATTCATTCAAGAATCAAATACAGTTACAGCTTGGATATGCTCTAGACACGGACGCTATTCCCTTGCTCATACGAACCTAGTCTCCGGATACAACTCAGATACATTCCAAATACGGATACCATTCTGATGTTCATTCTACTGATTTTCAACAAACAAGTTTTGGATAGCATCTCTAAGCCCATCTCCATCAAGATTCTACCATTTCCAAATGGTATCTTTAAGTCCATTTCCTCAGCTACATTTTGACGAGTGCAAATTTACGGGCACTCTAGTGTCCAATCCTCTTTTACCTTCGAGTCACGAAAGGCAAACTTGCCAATCTAACACTTCAGGTTCAAGAAGATTGAACAGGGGAAACTGTTGTCCCCCAAAATTTTCCCTCTCATTTTATGAACATTTCTCATCACAAGGCTCTTGGAACTCAAGATCAAGCTAGGGTTTGCTCTGCTCAAGGCATCTCCTTGCACTGATGACCTAAACTAGGGTTTGAGTTTTCATAAGTATTTTTAGACCATCAATTCTCAAATTTACTTTCATACTTCATATTGGACTCATAAGTTTGCCCATACCAAGTTTCAAGCCGTGAATCAACTTTTGCCCAGTCAATTGGACAGTTGACCTATAAATCAACTGTATTGGGGAAAAAGTCAATTGTGGCCAATTTATAGTCAAACCTCATGAATTTTGACCCACATCAACATTATGAACACATATGAACCATTGGATCAAGTTTGGACCACAAATCCACAAGAAATTTGATCAGATCACCAAAAGGGCAAAATGGTCATTTTTAGGGTTTTGACTATACAAAGGCAATTTCTGACTTTTTGACCTAGCCAATGGCAAATTAGGTTCACCCATGGACTCAAGGACTCAATGACATCATCTTGACTTATTCAACAAGTTCAAAAGATCTCAAATGCATGGGATTGAACGATGAATTTTTCAGTCAACTGATCAAAATTTGATTGTACACTGAAAAGTCAAACTTTGACTTTTTGGTCAAAATCAAGTGCCAAGGGTCATTTTTCATCAAGATGTGTCAAATTATGAAACTTGTTCATCAAGAAACCCAAAATTGCAAATTAGGGTTTGAAACTGAAAATTTTCATAACTTAGAATTTTTCTAAGTTATGAAATTTTCTTAATTTTTCCTAACTTTGCCCCACATTTTCACCATGATGAAAATGGATTCAAACAAAACCTCCAACATAAAAGTTGTATTCCTCCACAAATTCTACAACTTTTATTCATAAAGTTTTCTCAAAAGAAGCTTGGATCTCAAGTTATAATTTTTGGAACAAGGGTCCCTAAAACTTTTAACTTAGTGAAATTTTGCCCTAGTTTAGGCATGATTTTGACCTATCTTCTTGGCCATTTTTCACATAGTTCCACTTGGAAACTCAAGTTGTATTTCAAAGCTGGATTATAAAGCATGTTGTAAGCTTTCCAAATTGTCCAAGAACTCCTCAAACACATTTGTGGTTAGGGAGAATCGAAAGCTTGAAGTTGGCAAAAACTCACTTTTCATCCATGGCATATTCATGTTCATACAAGTTGCATTTTCAAATCAGCATGCCTTACACTAGTTTACAGGCCTCTAAACCACTTCACACTCCATAATTAAATGCAAATCCATCAGCCTAAGCTTTTGTTTTTATCATTTGGACATTGTACACAAAACTAAGCCCTAAGTAGAAAAAGGCAAATTTCCATTTTTGCTTAAATATGCTTTATGTCAAACCAACAATCCTTGAGCATTGGTCCAAGATCTCTTGCAGCAAAACAAATCCACAAATCAGGTGGACCAAGAGCAAAGGATGCAAGCATATTTGGTAGCCTGTACAGGCCTGTAACTTCACTTCCACTTTCTTACTTCAAAAACAAGAAACTTGTCAAAAACTAGAGAACTTGAAAACCAGCCAATGTTAACTTACACAAACAGTTTGAACATCTTTCTCACATCCCTTTGAGCTAGAAACACGATTGCTTGAGCCCCTAAACACCCCATATCCAAAAATCACATTCCTTTGGCAAAATAGGGCAGGTTCTGCAACTTGAGTTCCATAGCTCATTTGGCTTATGCGTTTTGCCCCAAGTTGCTTCAAACACCTTCCATTCAACTCACCTAAGCTATCCCATACCTCAAACACCAACTGTAACTCCATTTACAGTGTTCACCATTTTCATTTTGAGCTTGTGCAGGTTGAGTTATATAGGCTGATTCAAGGACATTCAAGGCAAGCTAGCTATTGGAGAAGGTCAAGTGAAGTTCAGGCAAGCTACCAGACATCTCAAGCCTTGTTGAAAAGCACTACATTGACCTACACAAATCCAACTAAAACAGGTTTTTCTCAACTTTCTATCTCTCTATTTAGGAACATTTAGCCTTAGGTTTGTGAATAAAAAAATGTAGTGTTCATTTCCATGAAGCTGTACATATGTTCAGTTTTCATTTATATTAAGTGTGCTAGGAGAATTTCATCCATGAACATGCTGAAAAAACTAGGTCAGATTTTAGGGCCAGAGAAATTCTCTCTGTTCTTTGAGAGTTAGGATTAGTTTTTTATATTGTTGGTATCGTCTTGAAATTCTCTACAAGTTTAATGTTGTGTGTTTTTGCAAAAGAGCTCGTATACAGGATCTAGTATTTGAACAGGGCACGCGCCCGTTTTCAAGTCTGAAGGTTGAAGATGAAGCTGGCTTGGGGTGGGCTTGGCCTGGCTTGCTTTTGACACCTCCCATTTTCATTTTTGCATCCCCTGGCCCAATTTCTTGTATTTTCATATTTTTGCATTTTTGTTTTCATTTTTGATTTTGTTTATTTATTTCCAAACATAAAAAATGCTCAAAAATATTTCCATAATTTTTTCACATTTATTTGGCATTTTAATTTTAATTTTTCTAACATAAAAGGCATTTAAATACTTTTATATTATTTATTAAGACTTGAAAAATATATATATTTTATACTTTTATTTTTGTTCTTTATTTTTATTCATACTAAAAATATTTTCCTAAATATATTTTATTGTTGTACATATTTTATTTTATATTGTACATATTTTATTTTATTAATATACATATATAAATATATATTTTTTATTTTATTAAATACTCTAGAATAAAAAATACAAAAATATTACATTTTTACTTTTATTTTTATTTATACTAAAAAATACTTTTTTCTAAGTATATTTTATTTTTACATATATTAATATATTCTATTGTATATAAATAATATAACATTTTATTTTCTTAAAGAAATTAGGGTTTTACCCTTAAACAAATAAAATAAATCTTTTTTTATTTCTTTATTTTTTACATTAAATACTTTTACATACATAAACAAACAAAACCCCCCTTTTTTTTGCATATTTCATATTACTTGATATATTTGTCTTTTTTGTTTATTTAAATATTATCCATTTATTATTCATGCAATTAAATTCAATTTGGATGTAATAGTAAATTAGGGTTTATATTTCTTGTCAAATATCCCCCATTCAAAGATTGTACCCCCATCCCCATAATCATGTTGTAATAGCCTAGATTTTAATTCTCGCACTTTACGCTTTCAATTATGCCATGATTAGAGAATTAGGGTTTGTATGCAAAAATCCAAATCAACAAATAGTTTGACCTAATCAAAGACAAAAATGCATGAAAATCAAACACAATGCACACTTGCACCCCTAGGGTTACAATCCACTTGTTGCCTTCAAAAATGGGTCATGTTATGCATGTTGGGTACTTTGGCAAAACAAAAACAAAACAAAAGATCATAGTCCCTCTATGACGCTATCTTGGTTGCCTAAACAAAAATGATCAAGTCCCTCAAAAAATTTCCAAAAATACTTAACACAATTGCTATCATGGTATGTACGATGACCCGCGCCTGTCCCTCTTAACATCCTAACACAAGGTTGCTCACCAAATGCAATGGTGAAACAACACTGTCAAAAGGGTTAAAAACATTAGGAAGGATCTTTGAGTAAAATAGGATATATAGCTCTTAGTTACTTGATCAAAAAGCTTGAAAAAACTTCCTTGCTATTTTCAAACACACTTCACAACACAATTTCAAAACATTTCCCAAATCAAACTTTCAAACATTGAAATCTTTTCAAAATACAAAAACACCTTTGTATACATTCAAACAAGAATCATTACAACAGTTGCCACAACGATGGGCTCTTTTCAAAACATCTTTCAAAACTACACACAAAGCACCATTTCAAACAATTGGAAAAGCAAAGCAAGTGATCTAAACAAGTAACTAAGAGCCCATGGATAACAATGGATGAAAAGGGTGCTTGCACCTTCCCTTTTCATAATCTACTCCCTGAACCCAAGAAAACATCTCAAAGGTCTTTCATATGCTTTTTGACCTTTCCTTAGGATAAAATAAAAAGTCGGTGGCGACTCTTGCTAAACTGAAACATTTGCGAACACAAAAGCAAAACCTCAAGTCAGTTCTCCCACCGTATCACAGCGTGTCTTCAAACTTTGCTTAGAATCTTTCCACCAAGGATTCCTGTTTTGTTGTTTGAGGAGAACTTTGCTGGGGAATGTTAAAAACTCTGTGGAGAGTGTTGATTCCTGCTTGGGGAAAAGAATCCAGGAGTCTCAGTTGTTTGTTTCTCTACTGAGGAGTCGAAGTTGAACTGATATTTGGTCGGGTCCAGGCTTCACAGTAATTTGTTGGGGATTGTATAGTAGTCTACAAGGGAAGAGGAGTTGTGGTCCTTTGATTTTTAATAGTCGGAGAGGTAAACTCAAACTGGGGAATGTTTGGTTGGGGAAATAAACCTTGTTGCTGAACTGTTGGAGAGATGGCGACTTCACTGGCAGAAATCCTCGAGGATTCTTGAGGTCGACTTAGCTGGGGAAAAGATTATCAGAGATTGAAACTCTGGATGGGGGTCATCATACGAAAAGGAGATTGTGGGGGATTTTTCATTTCCCCTAGTAGCAGGTGATTGTGGAACTGCCAGGAACTAATGGACTGTACGTAACCCTTTTGTCGGGATTTGCGTTCAATTCCCCAAGTGATTTAGATGGAGACATGCCATTGTTTATTCATCATTTCTTTTGGAATTTTAACTTGACTGCCCCAGGTGTGCTAGATAGTGACATGTCATGCCCCTTGTTTATAGGAGATTTATCATTGGAAGTGTCTTCCCACTTGAGGTGATTTTATTCACTGAGAGAGCTTTCGTTCATCGGATATTCGTTGTGTGAATTTCTCCGATGTCAAACAATAGCCATATGAAAACAGCGATATTCAAATAATGCAAAGTTTATGCTTGTCTTGAAGTTTTGAAAATGCGTTTTAGCAAATAAAAAGTTTTGTAAGAATATGAAATCAGCTTCAGAATTTAAATAAAGCCTTACAGGAGTTAGGATACCTTTTGTAACAGTATGCTTCCGAACTAACCCATGCTTTAATTAGGACTTTTGAAGGGTTGTAACCTTGCTTGGTTCACGGTTTAAGAAACAAAGGATAAAGCTCAAAGTGTATTTGTACCCTCCCGTTCTTCGTGATGTTCTTCAATCCCAAACTCAGTTAATTGCGCGTTTGAACTCCAATGGAGTCTGGAATGACATTCTGGTGATGGTTCTGACAAGTTTAGTTTATCGGAAGGAAGTCCCTTTTTTTTGCAACATTCTTCATGCTGTTGAGGATTTGTAGTGACCTCTTTATTTTTATTTGTTATCCCTGATTTTTTCCTGACTGTTCTTGTTTTGAGATTATGATCAGCGGGATGCCCCCGTTTTTCTTAAGTCTCCTTTGTAGGTTTTGACTTAGTGGGCTTTTTCTTGGGAGATATTGACTTCCTATTCGGTAGGGAACCATCAATGTCTTTTGGTTCTGTAGGAATGTTTTTGATGTCGCTCGTTGTATTACGAGATGAGAGTTTGCGATTTGAACACGCATTTGAATTAATTGAGAGACTGCCCTGCCCCTGGTTTTGATTAAAATTTTCAATTTGTGTAAAAAAGAAAACTTCTACTTCTTTGGCTCGAAGGGGTTGACTAGGGATTATCTTCCTTATAACTCTAGTGTTTAGGATTTGAAAGAAACGCCTGTACATCGTCAGTAAGGTCTGTCCAAAAGCACACTGTATGAGATTATGGCATTATTTTCGTCATCCTCCCACTAAAGGCTTGTAACTTTTTGAAACAAGAGTTGAATATCATAAAGGGAGTAAAAAGCATAGTTTAAATATAGTGAAAACGAATGGATGAATTCAAGACAAACATATGCAATGCATTAATGAAACTAAGTTTGACGTTAATAGATAATTGTTTGAATAACAAAAGAGATTACAATTGAAAATTCAAATGAACAGAAAATTTCCTCGCCCAGATTGTTACTTCATGTGTATGCCCTTGAGGGGTTATAGAAGAGTTCCAGTTGATCGTCTTGTGTAAACTCCAACACTCATTCGTCAATTAGGTCTTGAATCTTGTTCTTTAAAGCCCAATAATTTTTCGTGTCATGCCCATGACCATCAGAATGGTATGCACGCCTCTCATTGGGACGGTAACATGGAGCAGCAGTTTTGGGATTCCAGGGAGGAACCTTTAATATAATTAGCTCCTCCTTCAATAAGTTTTGTAGCACCTGAGCTAGCGACATGCCAATCCTGGTAAATTTCCTCTTAGGAGCGGCCTCCTTGCGCTGATTCCCTTGTTGTTATTGGCGAGGTTGTTGTTGGACTCGAGACGCGGTAGCAATTTAGAACGGTCTACTTTCCACCACACCGGATCCTTGTTTCATGGGAGGCTGAAAGGTGACTTGACCCTAAATCTTTACCGTTTGTTTCATACGGTTGCAACAGTCTTGATGAAGTTGGTTGACAAGAACTTTCAACTCTTCTTGTCCTCGAGCAAGATTTTGGATAAGAGCTATCTGGTCCACCAGTTGTCCCGTCATTTGGACCTTCATTATGGCTATCTCGATTTGTAGCCACTCCAGCTGGTCATCTCTATCGTCCCCAGGATTTTCCATGATCATACCCCTGGTGAGGAGAGTTTTAACCTCTTCTTATCCCTTGGACAGATTCAATAACATCTCTTAAAGTTGGGCGTTTTTAGCCTGTATGTCTTTCACCACTTGTTCCATATCCATCTTACTAAAATAAACAGTGGGAAGATAAGGAGGCATGTATGGGAGAAACCTGTCATGATATGATGCATGATATGTGGATGCATGTTTTCAAGGATCTCGCGGGGTTAGTAGTCACTTACAATTTTGATTGGAGAACTTTGTATCGGTGGATGTCCTTCCACGAGAATTAAGCTCACCATGTCAAGTGGGTTGTAGCCCTTGACTCCAGTTGTTGTACTCGATCTTTGATGGCGTTTGATTAGAGGAAAATATATCCTCTTGTCCCTTGATAAACGTCTGGTTCAACGTGACCCTGCATCATAGGCCCTTGAGATCCTTGAAACGGTTATTGAAAATGTTATGGTATGATAGTATGTACAAGTATGCAAAGTAAGCAAGTTTATATACAAACAAACATATACACACAAAGAAGACAAATCCTTAGGTTTAGGCTTGCATGGAGTTTGTATGTGAGTACCCTCTTGAAGTTTAGTTGGCTCAACCTTTCCTAGTTAATAGTAACCGGGTTCTAAGGGATCTCAATATCACTGACATTTCCCACAAGCTTCGTTCGATAGGCGATTGACTCGCAACCCAAACAAAACTCAAGAGTCAAGTCTCAATGAGTGTAGCATCGAGTATCAACCAACTTCGGACTGCACCAAAGTTGGTCATCTCACTATTTCCTAATGGCCAAGTTGGTCAAGTAAAGGTTCTAAACGTTAGTTAGTGCTTCATGACATCACTCAGCGGCCCCGTATTCTCCTTGACTACTCAAGGGCTACCGGTATCCACAAATATGTCACACTAATGTAGCTATTACTTAGACCATGTCGGTATACCCCGCATAGTTTCCACAACGTATTTCTACTTACGTATAAGGTATCCCAAATTCGGGTAGAGGATTCAAGCCCAAATAAAGAACCAAAATGTAAAGCATATAAGTCAAACAAAGAAAGCAAGTAAAGGTGATCTAGCCCTAAGGTAGCCCCACTATTAAGATTCCATAGCAAAGTCGCCAGTTGTGTTATACAGTGGGAGAACTGACTTGGTTGTTTTTCGTTTGATCGCAATTATTCTGGATAACAAGAGTCACCACCGAATTTTCTTTTATCCAAAAGGAAAGGCTGAAAAGAACAAGAAAGACCTTTAGAGATGTTTTCTTGAGTTCGGGGGGTAGATTATAAAAAGGGAAGGTTTTAACACCCTTTTCATCCGTAGTTATCTACGGGCTCTTAGTTGTTTTCTAGATCACTTGATTTTGTTTGAATGTGTGCTTGTGGTGTGGTTTTTGAAAGTATTTTAAAAATATCTTTGTAATGGTTATTGTTTCTATAAGAACGCGTACAAAGTGTTGTTTCGAGGAAAAAAATCTCAGAGAGGTGTTTGTGGAATGTGTTTTTGAAAGAGATTTTGAAAAGGTGTCTTCTTTGTAATGGCTCTCGTTTCTATAAGAACGCGTACAAAGTGTTATCTTTTGAAAATGTTTCAAATGAGTGTGTTAGTGTATAAAATGTTTTTGTTGTGAGCAAGCGAGCAACTAGGAGTGAATCTACCTACTCGAAAAGTCTTAGATGTTATTTTCCTCCTCCTTTAGATGTTGATATCTTACCATTCTTTTGGTAAGAAACCCCATCGTTGGATGTGAAGGGACATGCGTGGGACGTTTGTATAGTCGTGATAGAAATGTTGTAATATGTCTTAGCATTTATCTTTAAGGGACAAAGATCATTTTGAAAGGCAACATTTATAGCGTCATCAAGGGACTATGATCTTGTATTTTTGATTGCTTTTTGCTAAGACATCTCACATGCATAACATGGCCATTTTTGTAAGGTAACAAAGTGGAATTACCCTAAGGGTGCAAGTGTGCAAATGTGTTTGATTTACATGCATAGTTTATCTTGAATTAGAGTTTGCTACTTCTTGATTTCATCTTCCCATACAAACCTTATTTACTAGCATTTATATGAAAGCGATAAATTGCGGAAAGTAAATATTCTACGCTATTACAATTATTAGGGGGATGGGGTATACAAATTTACAAATGGGGATTTGCAACAAAATTAAACCTAATTATCTATTACAACAATATTGAATAATGTACAATAATTGAAAATAATGCACAAATGTAAAATGGAAAAAGAAATTATTTTTGTTTGTTTTTTGAGGAAAGGGTCATGGTTTTAACCTAATTAACTAAAAGAAATAATCAATTAAATTAAGAAAATTAAACCTAAATTAATTAAGAAAAGAAATTAAGTTAGAAAGCATTTTTAGGGTTTTTTAGAAAAGGTTTTAAGTTTAATAAAAATAGTATGGAGAAAGCTTTTGATAAGAAGGTCAAACCTCGTTGTTGTACCCCAAAATTTGCCCTCCCATATTCTTCAAGATTTGCAAAGATCATGCTTCAAAATCACTCAAGGGCTGCATAGTTCAAGAGCCTCCTAACAGTCAAAAATTAGGGTTTTGGTTCTGGCAAAGAAATTGAAGTTTCCAAGGGTCCAAACAAGTCCCACATGCCTATAAACATGGTCAAGCATCAATATACTAAGTTTCAAGACTTACAACACAAAATTGCACAGTCAAAAATCCTAATTGCTCAACAGTCAACTATAGGGGCAAAATGGTCATTTGACAGTTAAAAGATCAAATTTTGGTCAACATCTTATTTTGAAGCCACAAACATCATTTGATCAATTCTTGATTATGATTCTCAAGGCATGGCTCAAAAAGTCTCAAGACGCAAAAGTTTCCATATTTGGATAGTTGAAAAAGTCAACTGTAACTTGACCAAGGCATAACTTCCACATGGTTTATCAGAAAAATTCCATCCAAAGCTCATTTTGTAGAGAATGACATTTCCTACAACTCCTCTTCACACTTCAAGTCCAAGAAATGCTCTCACAAAAAGTTATCAATCTCAACATTATAGGTCATTTTCAAAAGTCAACAAAAAGGGACTTTAAGTCAAAGACCATAACTTGAGATTGGTAAATCAAAATTACATGGGACCAAAGGCATTGGTTAGAGTACTTCAAGACCTTTCCAAAATGTCCCAGAACATGATCAAAGCTTAAAAATTGAGCAAGATATGCCTTGTGGAAGTTGGGAAATTTTTGGGAATTTTGAAAAGTCAACTTTGCTTCAAATGCCTCAAAATTGCTAATGGGCCACATTTTCTTCCAAGAATCATCACCCAAAAGCTATGCACGACCCATTGGCCCAAAGGGGAGTTATTTTCTTATTTTTAATTTATTAATTGAATTTTTAAATCTATTAATTCATTTAATTCAAATTAAATATGAAAAAATACTAAATGCCACCTTTCAAATCTTTTTATGCAGCATTTCTACTCATCATAACTTCAAGATTTCGTGCATCACTAAAAAGGCAAGAATTGGCTATGATTGGCATCAAAAGGACATGAAAAAGATTGGAAAAGATTACATTAAAAACCAAATATTTGATTCATGAATGCAAAGGTTTTTGGTTGAGATTTCTACCCTAATTCGTTCCATATACATACACAAACACAAACCTAATGCTCAAGACCTGAAAGCTGCGCCCAAGAAGAAGATAGACTTTGCACTTTTCTCTAATATTTTTCAAAACTGAAAACACACTTAGAGTTTGTTTCAAGGCGAAATAACCATTCCATAAGCTTGCTTACATTTCCAGGGATCTTTCCCAATCAAAATCAAGTCTTCATACAGCCAGAAACGGTAGAATCACGTGGCCTTGTTCCTATTTTTTTCATAAATCGTATTTGCATTTGCACCTCTTTTCCATATGTTTTAAGCATTGATTTAGACTAACATGGTTGTTCTAAAGCTGTTGGCATCATTTAATTGAGTTTTTAAGCCCTATACACGAATCTACATTGGGAGCTCGTTAGGGTTTCAAAGATGTGAAATTGGGGTTTCTCGCTTGGGGAAAAATTAGACAACGAGACCAGGACCATTGGATTCAGAAACTCCAAACGAATCCAATCATCATATCGCGCCCAATTTATCTTTCACTATGGCCTAATCGCTATTATTTGCTATGCTGTTTAGTGGGGGTTTAAAACCCCCGCTACTTGTGTGTTATTTTCAGGTAGAATGAAGACGAAGCCTGGCGTGTCACTATGGGATTGGACAATTTGAAATTTGGCGCGTTGGGTACCACTCAGCGTTGTGTTGCCTTATGTTATTCGCTCGCCAATTTCTATACAAAGCGCGCGCGCAGCTCACTTGGCAAAGGATGTATCTGGTAAACGTTGGGACCTGGGTTCGATTCCCAGGTCCCCTTGCATATTTCATATTTTTTCCTCTAATATATTCCTACGCAGCGTGCCATTCAGTGCTCCACCATAGGCTCTCATCAATGGCTTGCCAAGTGGCCATGAGCGTCCATCCAGTGACCAAGAATCAAAGTCCATGGAGTACCCCAGTCAACGCGTGTGCATGTGATCTGAAAAGTCAGCGTGGGTCAAATTCCTATTGGGCCAAAATGCTTCCTATGTACCTCCATAATTGGCCAGAAAACCCCCTATGGTTTGCATTTTTCTTCTTTTTTTTAATTCTCTTTTTTTTCTTTTGATTAATTATTTTATTTAATTCCATAAAAATAACTTTATAACACAAAAATACAAGAAAAATCAAAAAGTCAAAAAAAAAAAAAAATGTTTAACATTTAATTCATCAATGATTTTGTAAATAAATTTTGTTAATTAATTTAGTTTTAATATTAGGTTAATTTTAATGTTTTTTTAATAAACTAATAATATAAAAACACACAAAAATCAGAAAGTCAAAATAAAAATATGTTTTAATATTTAATTCCTAAATAGTTTTTTTTTGTAAATAAATTTTAATAACTAATTAGTTTAATTTTAGGTTTAATTTTAATATTTTTTGAATAAACTAAAAAATGTGGAAATTAGGGTTTTTGTACTTTTATTCTTTTTTTTCCCTTTTCACCATAATTAATAATTAATTATTTTTGTAAATAAATATGCCATGTAAATAATTAATGAAAATTAGGTCAAACTTGAATTTATTTCTTTAATAATTAAAAATAGTTTAGAATTAGGGTTTTAATTCCATTTAATTTTCTCATTAAATTCCATAAATACAAAAACTCCAAAAAAATAAGTTCTTGCTTTTATTTAATTTAATTAATTTACGATTTCGATTTAATTTCTTTAAAAGGGTCCAACGCCCTCGCATTCTCGATTTTTATTTCTTTTCGCACATTTACTTTTATTTCCCTTTTTTTAAATTTCATGTATTTGCCCCATAGCCTTGTAATAGATTAATTAGGGTATTTACTTTCCGCATTTTATTTTATTCAAATCGGGTCTTGGATTAATTTGGCGATGTAGACCCGCGCCTTTGTAATAGCGTAGGACTTTTATCTTCTCGCACCTTTTAACTGTTAATAACTTGCATGAAAGAATGAATGCCAAAAATAAAAACAAAACGTAGATCACCAATGCATGAACAAGACAAATATAACTGAAAATGACACACAATTCACACACCACCCCTAGGGTACGCCTCACTGTTGCCTTGCCCCTCGAAACGTGGTCGTCGAGTAGAGGACGTTTTAGTAAGTCCTCATGTCCATGAACATGGCATGAGGGTAGCTTCTAAGGTGTCTTCCTATTGCTCTGGTGACCACAATGTCCCGAACCCTCGAATTGACCCGAACACCTCCAACGGTGGTGCTACCTACCCCTCAATAGTGGGATGGCACTACCTCAAGGACATTTATACAGACTAATTCCTTAGGGTAGGTAGATGACTCGTAGATACTTGCTCTAATTCAAAACAAATCAAAAACTTCTTTTCACACCGTCACTTTGCAGAAAGCTTTCAAAAACAACTTTTCAAACACTCTTGAGGACTGATACAAGAGTTGAACTGAAATATTAAACGGAACTTTTTCAAACCCACTCACCCTGAAAAGCAAACAAACAATTTTGAAAACACAAATGAGCAAGTATCTAAGAGCCCATGGATAACCATGGATAGAAAGGGTGTTAACACCTTCCCTTTCTATAAATCTACCTCCCGAACCGAGAACTAATCTCAAAAGGAATTTTTCTGTGATTTTGTCCTTTCCATATTGGAGAAAATAAAAGACGGTGGCGACTCTTGCTTCCGCGACATTTCGCGAACCACCGTTAAATAGTCAGTTCCAGATCCACCGATCACAGAACTGGCGACTCTGCTGGGGATTCTTTTTAAAGTGAGGTGTACCTTAGGATAGTTCGTAACTATGTTTTCAATTGTATTGACTTGTTTGCTTTAAATTGTGGGTTGCATCGAAGTTACATAGATCCTAACCCGGATCTGGGGGATACCCTGTTTAGGTAGCATAAGCTGTGAGGAACCTGTCCGGCGTAGACCGACACGGGTGAAGCAGTGGCTACATTGGTGTGGCACCTTGGTATGTACCGATATCCCTTGTGTTGCAACGAGAAGAATATGGGTCTTCTGAGGAGTCATTAAGCACCAACAGACCTTAGAACCTTAAATGACACAACTTGGCCATTAGAACAGTAGCAGTATGCTACGCCCATTGAGGCTAAACTCTTGTGATGGTTCTGGCCGCAAGAAAAGATTGCGATGCTGGAGTTATGACCGATTGAGGGTAGTCAATGATATTGGGATCCTCTAAGAACCCGGTTACTTTTGATAGGACAGGTATGAACCAACAAACTGAAAGAGGGTAATACCTAGACCTCATGCTGGCCTAAACTTTAAGGGCTTGTCTTGTGTGACTTGTGTGCCTTACCATGTTTGCCTTTGTAAATATTTGTGGTGTACTTTATCATAACATCATAACATCATGAGCATTGCATGCATCCTGCATAAGGACTGACCATTTCAAAGACAAGAGGGTTTCACCTTTGCTCTATTTTGTAGGACACCATGATGCCCATGCGAAGGAATACTATCCGGTTCAACTTTGTTCACCCACCTGAGTTGCTTGAAGAGTTGGTTAGCAGGATTCCAAATACCACTTCCTTCATCCAAAGGCATGGTTCTCTTCTCAGTTTAGTCACTGCAAAGCGGGATCAACAATTGATGAGTGTCCTGACCCAGTTCTATGACCCTCTGTACCAGTGTTTCACCTTTCAAGACTTCCAGCTGGTCCCTACCCTGGAAGAGTTCTCTGATTTGCTTGGTGTCCCTATCTTGGATCAGACTCCCTTCACTGGTTGGGAAAAGACCCTCAGGCTTGAGGAGGTGGCTGCAGCTCTTCCCTTGACACATCAAGAAGTAATAGACAACTAGGTGACTAGAAGCGGAGTTAAGGGTTTCTTGGCCAAGTTTCTGATTGGTAAAGCTAACAGTTTCTGGAACGACTTGGACTTTAGGGCATATGAAGACATCTTGGCTCTCTTAATCTATGGGCTAGTCTTGTTTCCTAATCCCGACAACTTCATCAATGTCACCGCCATAAGGATCTTTATGTCTCAGAACCCTGTGCCCACTCTCCTGGGTGACATCTTGCAACAACTCTATGCCCGTACTGCCCGAAGACGAGGAACTCTATGGTGTTGTATCCCTTTGTTGGTGAGGTGGTTTATTTCGCACCTCCCTAAGTTCGTGCTGAAGAACCAAGAAGGAAGAGGTTGGGCTCATAGGTTAATGTCTCTCACTGACAAGGACATCATTTGGACTTTCAGAGGTTTGGATGAGATAGTTGTTATTGATCGTTGCGGAGAATACCCTAATGTTCCTTTGATTGGTACCCAAGGAGGAATCTCTTACAATCCATGTCTAGCTCTCCGTCAGTTTGGAAGAGCCAGAAGAGCAGGACCTCATGAGATGTTGGTGCCTCACATCAGTTTTGAGTTTCAGGTGGATAGTGACGAGCTGCGTCGTAGGTTCATCAAGGCTTGGGACAGAGTTCATAAAGCTGACCCACAAGAGTTGGGGCCAAAGACTTCTTTACCTATGGAAGCCTACTACAAATGGGTTCGCATCCGTGCTCAGAAGTTAGGTATGCCATACGAAGCTGTCAAACCCGTCATTCTTGAGTATCCTGACAAAGATGGGGCTCCTCCAACTATCCTCCCTCCTCAGATACCTACTGATTATGAGACATTAAAGAGGTCTTGGTCGCAACTGCGAGAAGAGCGGGATTCTTATCGGGAAAAGTTCAACGAGCAGGAATTGAAGATCTAGAAACTGACAAAGCAGTTGGAGAATGAGCGAGCTATGAATGACTACATCCGTACTGAGAAGAGGAGACCATGGGATCAATGAAGAGCTCTGGATGTTCTTTTACAATTTCATTTCCCTTTTCAGTATTTCCCTTTTATGTAACGCCTAAGGGCAATCTGTTGAACAATTTAAGTTTCAAAGTTGAATCTAATGAAGTGTGTTCCTTTTTTGTTTACAAAGTTGATTCTCGATTGTCTTTGAAAACATAAATCATACGCATTCCATTCATCATGTGCATAGCAGGTACTCTTTTTTTTTCCAGGTTGCTTACTGTTCTTCGCTGTTTATTTCAGCATCATGAACCCTGACTCATCATCAACCGAGATGTCTATCAAGGCCCTCCAGGCGCAGAACGCGCAATTTCAGGAGCTGATCATGGGTTTGGCTCAAGGCCAAGAAGAGCTGAAGGCTTTACTCCTGAAGAAGGGGAAGAAGAAGAAGAGAACTGTTCTTTTCAACTCGGGCCGGAGGTTTGGCAACACTCTGCAGAATGAGGAAGCTGGTTCTTCTGTAGGCAAGAGCAGTCCCCAAGGGGGAAAAGGTCCTAGTCCGGTAGTCTCTGACAACGAGACTGACTTTAATGAGGAACAGTATCCTCCGGCTGAAGACAGATACAAGCAGTTGGAAGACAGACTGAATGCAATGGAGATCCAACAAGTGCCTGGGCTGGATTTCGGAGACTTGGGCTTATCTACTGGTGTGATCATTCCTCACAAGTTTAAGGCACCATCTTTCACCAAGTATGACGGGGCGGCTTGTCCCAAGCTACACCTCAGATCTTACGTGCGGAAGATTCAACCGTACACTGTGGATAAGAATTTGTGGATCCACTTCTTCCAGGAGAGTCTTTCAGGGACTCATCTCGAATGGTTCTATCAGCTGGATGGGACCAAAGTTCGTAACTGGGAGGAGTTGGCTACTGCTTTTTACAAGCAGTATCAATATAATGCCGACCTTGCTCCTACACGTACCCAATTCCAGGGTATGTCCCTAGGATCAAGCGAAGGTTTTAAAGAGTATGCACAGAAGTGGAGGGAACTGGCTGGCAGGGTGCAGCCTCCGTTAACAGACCGTGAGCTGGTAGATATGTTCTTGGGGACCCTCTCTGGGCCGTTTTTCAATCATCTTATCGGTAATTCGTCTGCAGGGTTTACTGATCTTATTCTGACTGGGGAGAGAATAGAGGCTGGAATGAAGTCCGGTAAAATTCAGAAAGGTGCGTCTTCAAGTGCTGAGAAGAAACCCTTTAAAAAGGAGGCCATTGTTGTGTATGGGCCTAGGAGGCAAGAGAAACCAGAACGCCGCCAATCTGTCAACGCGGTGATGATTGCTAAGCCTGTTGCCGCTCCTCGGCAAACCAATCCACAAAGGGCTGAAAGACCCAGAAGAGAGTTTACCCGGCTGAGTATGACTCTATCACAAATCTTGCCGCAGTTGCTATCCACCAATTTGGTGACTGTCAGGGAGGCCCCGAAGGTTGTGAATATTGCCTCTCCCAAGTATAATCCAAATGCCCGCTGTGCTTATCACTCCGATAGCCCGGGGCATTCTACTGATGATTGCTGGGCCTTAAGAAACAAGGTGCAGGACCTTATTGATGTGAAAGAGATATAATTTGAGGCGCCTGAGAGGCCAAATGTGGTGACTGCTCCTATGCCCCAGCATGGAGTGAATGCCGTTGATGAAGATGTGTATGCCGTTTCTGTGAATGATGTAGCTACTCCTCTAATGACTGTTAAGAGGAACCTACTGCTGGCCGGTTTATTTCCGGGTTGTAGCGAAGGTTGCCTTTTCTGTGCTGTTTCCCTTTCTGGTTGTCCGTTGCTGAAGTTAGGCATCCAAGGCCTGATGGATAGCAAGGAGATTCTCTTTAAGAAGACCGTTGTTCCGTTTGTTCCTGTGGAAGAAGTATCTGTTGTTACCATTTTCCAAAATCCAATCAAGGTTCCCCCGAGGAAGCCGGTTAAAATCATGACTGTCGCACCCATTGTGATTACTGTTCCGAGGCCTCTCCCCTATGAATCTGATAAGGCTGTCCCATGGCACTATGGGGCAGATGTATATGTACATGGTATAAAGCAAGAGTTCAACACTGGCACCAGCATCAGCAATATCACTGGTCCAGCAAAAGTTACCTGCAGTGGCAGGCTCTTCTCGCCTGACATTGCGCCACCAACTATTCGAAGACCTCTCATTATAACACCTGCAAGTGCACCTGTTCCCATTTCTGATCAAGTTGTTTCCCCTGCCGCCGAGTCATCTAATGCTCGGGGCAAAGGGATTGAAGATGAGCCTGCCCGGATGGAGGCACCAAAATCTGTGAATGATGAGGCCTCCCAACAAGAGATTGAAGAAGTGAAAAACACAAGAAGGGGGGGTTGAATTGTAAAACTGAAAATCAATGCAATGAACAAGATATTTTTATCCTGGTTCGTTTGATCTCAAACTACTCCAGTCCACCCGTCAAGGTGATTTCGCCTCTCTCCAACGAGGTCTTAATCCATTATATTCAACTGAATATTACAAACTGCTTTAACAACTGCTAAAGCCTTCTTGATGCAAACCACAACCCGGTTTGTCAAGGAAACACTTTCTTACAAAGAAGATAAATCTAGGTGTGTGAATGTTTTCTACAAAACTGTATCACAACTGTGATGTATACACAACTTAAGCTTATGAAACTAGATTGCTAAACCATGATTGAATAAGGAGATATGTAGTGTTTAGCAAACTTAGAGAAGGAAGATTATGATTAGCTTTTAGGCGTGTAAAAAATTGGAGAGCATTAGCCAATTCAATCTTCATAGTCTTGTTTATATAGCACTGAGATTGTTGAATGTTGGAGCAATATTCTTGATTCAATGCTAATAATAAACTTTCCTTATTGAGCAGATCTTGTCTGGAATGAGGCCGTTGGTAATAATTTGCTTTCAATGCACAGTACCGTTGCTTACTTAATGCATGTTCTGACTTGGCTCATTCTGACTCTGCTTAACTGCTGATGAACTATTGTTTTCTTGTATTAGAGTGTTGAGCGCAGTTCTGTTCATCAAGCTTCAGCATACACGTGAGTTAATCT
The DNA here is from genome assembly GCA_948472305.1 of Vicia faba. Classification (NCBI taxonomy): domain Eukaryota; kingdom Viridiplantae; phylum Streptophyta; class Magnoliopsida; order Fabales; family Fabaceae; genus Vicia; species Vicia faba. Next base: position 399,440,659 of record OX451738.1, on the reverse strand, counting down.
TCTGATTCTGGTATTCTGATATAGCAACTTCTGATGCTGGTTAAGTGTGCTCTTGCTGATACCTATCAGAGTTTCTGCAAGGCAGAACGTAATATTTTTAGGTAGCAAGTAATTCATACATGAATCATATAAATAATATATCTTTTCATTTTGTTATCATCAAAACTTAAACATAGGGTAGTAGATTCAAACTTTGTTCTAACAATCTCCCCCTTTTTGATGATGACAAAAACTAGATATTTTTTAATTGAAAATAACGTGAAAAGGTATCAGAGAGATGTATCAGAGTAAGAGGTTATCAAAGATAAGGGATAAGAGTTGAGAGATACTCCCCCTGAGTTTATTACTTCCCTTTTTGATTCCAAGAGTTCTTCAGGATCAGATCTTTTTGCCTTTCTTTGAACATCAGAGTATCATAGTCTTTGACTATCAGAAGCTTTAGATCAGCATATCAGAGCAGAGCTTCAGATCAGCGTATCAGAGCTTTTCTTGTCAGAGCTTTGCTTTGGGTCAGAGTATCAGAGCGGGTCAGAGTATCAGAGCTTTAGTCTTCAGATTATCATGGAGCTTTCTTGTACCTGTAGACTTAAGCAAAACAGAAAATATATTCAAGTATATCAGAGTTAGAATGTTCGAGAATTTCTGTCTTAGTAATCCGTTATTGTTTAAAATATCATTCTTGTTCTCCCCCTTTTTGTCAGCAATCAAAAAGTGTAAGTGATGTGCTAAAACATTTAAGATCAGAAAAACTTGTCATATTAAAAGGTTCAGAATCAAACAAAACATATTAAAACAGTACAACAGATAATCAAAGAAAACATGAAAATGACATGAATGAAAAACTAAGGTTGGGGAGGAAAGCGTGTGAACAGGTTCTCCAGCATGGCTTTGATCTGATCAGCAGTCTCATTCTGCTTGTGTACCATGCTGACAACTGTGTCTATCTTGCTATCCTGCACATCCATCCTTTCTTTCATCTTCTGGTCGTTTTCATCCATCCTTTGCTGCAGACGCATGTCATTCAGCTTCAGCTCTTCCAGAGTCTGCCTGTCCAAGGCAGCTTGAGAAACATCAGAAGCAGGAAGCTTCTGAGAGCTTTCTGCAACATCTTCTGCTTAACTTGCTTCAGCTTGAATGGTCTTGTCTTTTTCTGGTTGCACCTTTGGAGCTAGCTGTTTCTCAGACCATGGCTCACTATCCAGAGGGAGCACGTCTTCCTGTGGCAGCTGACTTTCAACTTCCTTCAGTAGCTTGCTGAAATTCTGCTGTGCCTGCTCATAGTTGATATCCTGCAACTTGAGGGCTTCAGCACGTACCCAAATTCTGAATTGTGACCAGAGCTGGTCAGAGGCAGCTGGGTCAATCATTCCAGGACAGACTTGCTTCAGAGAAGCAATCCACTGCTGCAAACCTATTTCAAAATTCATAATACCAGAGCCAACATCTGGTTGTTTTGGTTTTGGGATGGCTATTTTATTTTTCAGATCAGCAAGACGGTCGAGGATTGTTAAGTCTATGAAGGTCCTGCTGGGGTTTTCGGTGGTTTGCTTGGCAGCTGTTTGTTTTGGAGATGGAGTGGGAGAATCAGAAATTATGATTGGACTGTTTGGTGTTTTGGGAGTATTTAGTGGTGTAGATTCTGATGAAGATGGCAGCTGGGCCATTGTGACTGTTGTTCCACATGGCAGCTGGATTACCAGAGGTGATGGTTGAGGTGAATGAGGTTCAGAAGGTGGAGGAGTTGGAGTTTCAGAGTGATGAAACTCAGGTTGAGGTGATGGTGGATGAATTTCTGGTTGTTCAGGGATAAGAGTTTCTTCTGGAATGGATGAGAGAGGTTGTTGTTGTTGTGGTTCTTTAGCAGTTTGCTGTTGTTCTGGTTGTGGAGAAGGGACAATTTGTGGTTCAGAGTTTGGATTGATGGAGGAGTGATCAGAAGTGTGTTGATCAATGTCAGATAGCACTTTGTCAATTGCTGATGTTGTTGATATTGTTGGTTTTAGATGTTTGGTTCGGGGTCTTCTGAGTTGTAATGCCTCAGAAGGGTCATCTTCTGGTTCAGTTTCATCTATTGTTGGGATGGGGATTGAGATTCTATGAGAGGTTGGAGGTGGAATTGATGCTGGAATAGTAGAAGAATTTAAAACAGAAGCAGCAGATAAATTACCTCTTTTCTTGGGTGTCTGCTGGGATGATCCTTCTGAAGGTGCCTTCCTTTTCTTCGTCTTCTTCAGAGTCACTTCTGGTCGAGGTTGGTGCAGATCTTTGATCTTCAGATTTGGATCTGTACCATCAGCTTTGCACGCGTCCATGTATCTGAGAACTACCACTGGCTTGGATTCTATCTCAGAGAATAGAGGAAAATCACTCAGTGGAACTCTTCTGCTGGTGATATCAGCAATAGGAGTAGCACTGGGTTCCTTTTTGATATTCACTATCAACTTAATTTTCTTCAAGTTCTTCGCGTTCAGAGGCTTCCCAACCGTTGGTTCAATGGTGCTTAACTCTTGAGCTTCTATCAGATGCTCTATCAGTCTATTCTCAGTCAGAATATCTGATATCAACCTTCCAAAGGGTATCCAATCCCTCTTTGTTCTTTCTTCTTCCATGGTTTCCTTCACGCTTGTTCTGAGGTGATTGAACAGAAGATGAGCCAAGTTGATTTTTACCTTCTGATTGATAAAGTAGATCAGAAACTGCTGATCCACATTTATGTAATCAGGGGAACTAGTTGGCTTCCTATGGTTGAAGCACCCCAGAATTATCTTCGCCCAAACTCTGTGATGATCCTTTAGATCTTTGATCTTGCTGCTGGGCACCCCATGGGTGAAAATCCTTTCTGCTATGACAGCCACGTCAGCACATCTCTCAGCCATATCAATACAGCGGACGCCACCGCCACTGTAACCAATTAACCTTGTTATGTGATCCTCAGTGATCACAATCTTCTTCCCCATAATGTAGGAGGTGACTTGATGCGTTGAAGCCGTCGCATGAATCCAGAACTCCTTGACTAACATAGGGAATGTTGGTCCAACCAGCCTGTCAAAATACCTTTCCCATTTTTGTGCCCTAACTTCTTCTGTTAAATCAAAATCGTTTTCCTTCAGACTTCCAAAATCAATGATCAATTCAGATAACACTTCAAGATTCTTCACAGGAGTGAGGAGTGTTCTGAATGGCACTTGATACTGTTCAGGTGATGCTTTCTTCTGAGAACCTGCAGAAGCACTGCTGGAGGTTGCCATGTTCACACTTAAAGATTTTGAGAAAACTGAGAAAAAGAGTTTGAGAGAGATGAACACAGAAAAATGCAGAGAATGCTTGAGAAATAGTGAGAAACTGTAAAAGATTGAAGTGAGAGGTTAACGTGTTTAAATAGGGTTCAGAATATTTTGAAAGAGTAAACGTTTTTAAGAGAGAGAAATAAAATTATGATTACGTTTTAAACACATGATTACTTTCATTTAATGCTTGCTGATTTTGGGGGATTTGAGAAAGATACTTAAAAAACGGTTACCAGACATGTGTCTCAATGCACCCAATCAGCGTTTTGCCTTCTCAGAAGCGTGCACGCGTTCTGCTTCAGAGATTTGCTGATGATTGGATGACACTTTTTTGATGTAGTGATCAGCACGTCTGTCTTTGAGCTCAGACTCTCAGATCTTTAGACTTGCATCTGATACAATCTGCATGTTCTATCTTTCTGAAAGAAGATTGATCATAAGTTCACAGTAAAACAAATACATTCTGAAGATAAATATATGGAATTAAAACATTTTCACTCTGGGCAGATTTTCATGCTGAGATGTTTCAAAATGAAATTAAACCTATCTTCAGAAAGGGGTTTAGTGAAGATATCAGCCCATTGATGGTTTGTATCTATAAATTTTAAGTTCAAAATTCCTTTCTGAATGTAGTCCCTAATGAAATGATGTTTTATTTCTATATGCTTAGCTCTAGATTGTAAAATGGGATTCTTACTTAAGCAAATAGCAGAAGTATTATCACAGAGTATAGGAATGTTACTCTCAAAAATCTGGAAGTCTTCAAGCTGACTTTTCATCCAGAGCATTTGTGTGCTACATCCTGCTGCTGCTATGTACTCAGCTTCTGCTGTTGATAGCGCAATTGTTGATTGCCTTTTGCTGGACCAAGAGATCAGATTTTCTCCCAGAAACTGGCAGCTTCCAGAAGTACTTTTACGCTCCACTCTGTCTCCAGCAAAGTCAGCATCGCAGTAGCCTACTAAACTGTAATCACTAGATTTTCTATAAAACAAACCCAGATTAGTAGTACCTTTCAGATACTTGAAAATTCGCTTAACAGTTGTTAAGTGAGATTCTCTAGGATCTGATTGGAATCTAGCACAAATACAAACACTGAATAATATATCAGGTCTTGAAGCATTCAGATAGAGGAGAGAACCAATCATACCTTTGTAGACTTTTTGTTCTACATTTTTGCTTACCTCTTCTCTTTCCAGAATGTACGTGGGATGCATTGGAATCTTTGATGGCTTACATTCTGAGAGGTCAAATTTCTTCAGAAGATCTCTGATGTATTTGCTCTGATGAATGTAAGTTCCCTCTGGAGTTTGATTGATCTGAATTCCTAGAAAGAATTTCAGTTCCCCCATGAGGCTCATCTCAAATTCTGCCAGCATACACTTAGCAAATTTTCTTCCAAGAGAAGGATTAGTAGAACCAAAAATAATATCATCAACGTAAATTTGACAGACTAGGATGTCATTCTTAACTGATTTACAGAATAAGGTAGTGTCCACCTTCCCTCTGGTGAATTCATTTTCTAATAGAAAGTTACTTAGCCTTTCATACCAAGCTCTGGGAGCTTGTTTCAGACCATATAGTGACTTCTTTAGTTTGAAAACATGTTCTAGATGTTTTGTATTTTCAAAACCAGGGGGTTGGTGCACATAAACCTCTTCTTCTATATAACCGTTTAAGAATGCACTCTTGACATCCATCTGATACAGAGTGATGCCTCTATTAACAGCAAATGAAATTAAAAGTCTGATAGATTCTAACCTGGCGACTGGAGCAAAGGTTTCTGTATAGTCTATCCCCTCTTGCTGACTATAACCTTGTGCAACCAGTCGTGCCTTGTTTCTGATGACTTCACCTTGTTCATTTAGCTTGTTTCTGAACACCCATCTTGTTTCAATGACATTGAATCCTTTTGGTCTGGGAACAAGATCCCATACGTCATTTCTGGTGAATTGATTCAGCTCTTCTTGCATTGCCAGAATCCAGTCATTATCCAGAAGTGCTTCATCAATAGAAGAAGGTTCAATCAGAGACACAAGTCCCATGAGTGTTTCTTCAGAGTTTCTGAAGCTTGCTCTTGTTCTGATTGGATCTTCCTTTCTTCCTAAGATAGTCTCTTCTGGGTGATCCAAGCTGCTTCTGGGTAATATCTTCTGAGGTTGATCAGCAGCTGTTGTAGGATTGCTAGCAGTGCTCCTTTCAGACGTTGAAGGAATGTCTGTGTTGAGAGCTTCTGATGACTTGTCTTCAGAACCTGTAAATTCAATTTCCATACCTGCAAAAACTTTATTCTGCTTTGACTTTTCAGAGTCAAGCTTATCATCAAAGCAAACACTGATTGATTCTTCCATAATCTGTGTTTCTGTATTGTATACTCTGTACCCTCTTGAGCGTTCAGAGTATCCTACAGTTCCAGAGCCAATTATCTTTCCCCTCTGATTGCCTCCAAAGCCAACGTGGCCTCCAGGCTTAAGTTCGAGGCTTTGGAACATATGCCTTCTTCCCGTCATGTGTCGCGAGCAGCCAGAGTCCAGGTACCATGACTGGTGTTTCTGACTTGCTGCTAAAGATATCTGCAACATGTATTATTTTATCCTTAGGTACCCAGATTTTCTTGGGTCCTTTTGTTAGTTTTACCAAAACTCTGGTTGAATTTTGGTTTCACAGAGTACTTACTGCTAGTGTATTTAATATCATGTGTGTGACCATACACAAAATGTGAATTCAGAGGAGTGTGTTTAATGGTTAAGTCCATGACATTCTTTGGTGTAGGAACCTTACCTTGGTATCCTATTCCTTTCCTGCCGTTTCTGCTAACTCCATGGATCATTGAAGCCATTTTTCTTCTATCTATGCTTTTAGCAAGGAACTTCTGGAAACTGTGATCATACTCCTTGATGATCTCATCAGCGTTGCTGGGAGTTTCAGAAATTGGTTCCTTCTGAGAGTTTTGTAAAGTATTTTCTAAATTTGAAATCTTATTTCTCAGCTCAGAATTCTCCAATTTGAGACTCTCAGTCTTATTAGAGTCAGATTCAAGATTCCTTTTCAGGTCTCTGAATTTAACTCTAATTTGCTGATACCTTTCCAGAATTTCATTAAGGCTTTCAGCAAGTTCAGCCTTGGTAAAATTAACAGCAAAGTTAGGAAATACCTCTTCAGTATCTGATTCTGAGTCTGATTCAGAAGCTTCACTATCTTCTGAGATGTTAGCCATGAGAGCTATGTTTGCCCTCTCATCCTCTGATTCTGAGTCAGCTTCAGACGAGTCAGAGTCATCCCATGTAGCCATGAGACTTTTCTTCTTTTCTCTTCCAAACTTCTTTTTGGGCTTTTCCCTCTGAAGCTTTGGGCAGTCACTCTTGTAGTGTCCTTGCTCATTGCACTCATAGCAGATGATGTCCTTGGTGTTTGGCTTTTTGCTACTTGAGGAGCCTTCAGATCTTCTGTATCCAGAGGAAGAATCTGTCCTTCTGTATCTGGAAGAGGACTCGTTCTGATCAGATCTTCTGGGATTCCTGAACTTCCTTTGTCTTTGCTTCCACAATTGATTTACTCTTCTGGAGAGGAGGGAGAGTTCGTCTTCTTCTGATGAGGATCCATCAGATGTTTCTTCAACTGCCTGCAAAACTTTAGACTCAGATTTTTTGTTAGATTTCAATGCTAAAGGCTTACCTTGCTTCTGAGGCTCGTCAGCTTCTAGCTCTATCTCATGACTTCTGAGGGAGCTGATAAGTTCCTCCAGAGTGATTTTGTTGAGATCTTTTGCTAGCTTCAGAGCTGTAACTATTGGTCTCCACTGCTTGGGTAAACTTCTGATGATTTTCTTGACATGGTCAGCAGTAGAGTATCCTTTGTCCAGAACCTTGAGACCAGCTACCAGAATCTAGAATCTTGAGAACATTGTTTCAATGGATTCAGATTCTTCCATTTTGAACGCCTCATACTTCTGAATGAGCGCCAGAGCTTTAGTTTCTTTGACCTGAACGTTGCCCTCATGCGTCATTCTGAGTGAGTCAAAAAATTTCTTTGTTGTGTCTCTGTTGGAGATATTTTCATATTCAGTATAGGATATGGCACTGAGGAGGATGGTTCTGGCCTTGTGGTGATTCTTGAAGTCACGCTTTTGTTGGTCAGACATTGTTTTTCTATCAATCTTCTGACCGTTTGCATTCACAGGGTGCGTGTATCCATCTGTCACCATATCCCACAGATCAGCATCATGTGCCAGAAAGAAGCTTTCAATTCTGTCTTTCCAGTAATCAAAGTTTTCTCCATCAAAGACTGGAGGTTTGCCGTTGAATCTGTCTCTGTCCTCATGGTTGTCATTGCTGGTGTGAGAATAGTTTCCTGCCATTGTGTTTTTCTGACGCTGTATCTTGTACTGACACGGTTAAGTGTTTTAGCTCAGAACCAGACGCTCTGATGCCAATTAAAGAAGTGAAAAACACAAGAAGGGGGGGGGGGTTGAATTGTAAAACTGAAAATCAATGCAATGAACAAGATATTTTTATCCTGGTTCGTTTGATCTCAAACTACTCCAGTCCACCCGTCAAGGTGATTTCGCCTCTCTCCAACGAGGTCTTAATCCACTATATTCAACTGAATATTACAAACTGCTTTAACAACTGCTAAAGCCTTCTTGATGCAAACCACAACTCGGTTTGTCAAGGAAACACTTTCTTACAAAGAAGATAAATATAGGTGTGTGAATGTTTTCTACAAAACTGTATCACAACTGTGATGTATACACAACTTAAGCTTATGAAACTAGATTGCTAAACAATGATCGAATAAGGAGATATGTAGTGTTTAGAAAACTGAGAGAAGGAAGATTATGATTAGCTTTTAGGCGTGTAAAATATTGGAGAGCATTAGCCAATTCAATCTTCATAGTCTTGTTTATATAGCACTGAGATTGTTGAACGTTGGAGCAATATTCTTGATTCAATGCTAATAACAAACTTTCCTTATTGAGCAGATCTTGTCTGGAATGAGGCCGTTGGTAATAATTTTCTTTCAATGCACAGTACCATTGCTTACTTAATGCATGTTCTGGCTTGGCTCATTCTGACTCTGCTTAACTGCTGATGAACTGTTGTTTTCTTGTATCAGAGTGTTGAGCGCAGTTCTGTTCATCAAGCTTCAGCATACACGTGAGTTAATCTTCTGATTCTGGTATTCTAATATAACAACTTCTGATGTTGGTTAAGTGTGCTCTTGATGATACCTATCAGAGTTTCTGCAAGGCAGAACGTAATATTTTTAGGTAGCAAGTAGTTCATACATGAATCATATAAATAATAAATCTTTTCATTTTGTTATCATCAAAACTTAAACATAGGGTAGTAGATTCAAACTTTGTTCTAACAGAGATGGAGGAAATTCTGAAGATAATCAAGAAGAGCGATTTTAATGTTGTTGAACAGCTGGGGAACACCCCCTCCAAGATCTCTATGCTCTCCTTGCTGCTGTGCTCAGAGGCCCATGCTAAGGCCTTGATTTCATTTCTAAAGACGGCCCATGTTCCACAGGATACATCTGCAGTCCAGTTTACTGATTGCGTAGCCAATTTGACAGCCGACAATGGTTTGGGTTTCTCAGATGCTGACCTTACTGCTAAGGGAAAGAACCACAATGACGCCCTGCATGTCTCTATTGAATGCAGGGGCACTACTCTCGCTCACGTGTTGGTAGACACCGGTTCTTCCCTGAATGTGCTACCCAAAAAGGCCTTAGACTGGTTGGATTGTGAGGGCCTGGAGCTGAAACCTAGCAACATCATCGTCAGAGCCTTTGACGGTTCTAAGAGGATGGTTCATGGAGAGGTAGACATTCCTATTTGTGTGGGTTCTCAATTATTCGACTCAACTTTCTATGTGATGGATATCCGTCCATCTTATTCCTGTTTACTGGGTCGACCTTGGATTCACAAAGCTGGGGCAGTGACCTCTACCCTACACCAGAAGCTCAAGTACCCCGTCAGAGGGAAGATTGTCACTGTGCAGGGAGAGGAGGAGTATATGGTTAGTCACTTGAATTCCTTCTGATATATTGAGATGGACGGGGAGTTTATTGAAACCCCCTTTCAGCATTTTGAAGAGGTACCTCCAACATTGGCAGCGGCAGAAACAGTGGTTGAAGAGGATGTTCCTTTGAAGATGGCTTCCCTGAAGGATGCCCGGGCCGTGATCGAGAAAGGTGAATGTGCTAACTGGGGCAGGCTCCCTGATTTCACTCTTAAAACTGACAAGTTTGGACTGGGTTTTACTGCAGAGGCTCAGAGGGTTGTGCGCAAGGCAAAGACCAGAAGACCTCCTGTGCTCATTACCAACCCAGGAGTGAATGCTATTGGGGATGAAGACGAAGTGGAAGAGTCAGAGTTTAATAGCTGAATCTACCCGACGACTGATGATGGATTGACGAATTGGACTGCTAAGGATCATACTCCTATTACTTTTGTTACGCAGTAATAAACTCCTTTGTTTTTGTTATTTGTAATAAACAATGAATTAAAACTCTATGGCCCGGTGTCTTACCCGGGGCGTCGTGGCTTCATTTGTGAGGGTATATTAATTGTCATTTCATATATCATGAATAAAGACCTTGGACGTTTTCTCGCATTTCAAATCTTATGCTCCTTTTCTTTCTTTCCTTTCTTTATATATTGCAAAACAGCTGTATTTACACACACTCACTCATACAGGTTTCAATCCACTCTGGATCTCACTGGTAACGACTCTGCTACTGCCAGTTATGACTTCGAAAATCTGATCAACTTAGCCGAAGACGAAGGTGAAGATGATTGCGAAGTGCCTGGCGAGCTTGCAAGACTGTTACTCCAGGAAGAGAGGGCAATTCAACCACATGAAGAGCCAGTGGAAACGATAAATCTGAGTACTGAGACAGATAGAAAGGAGGTTAAGATTGGTGCCAACCTAGAGCTCAGCGTGAAGCAACGGTTGACTCAGATGTTACATGATTATATGGAGATCTTTGCCTGGTCCTACGAAGACATGCCCGGGTTGGATACCGACATTGTGGTCCATCATTTTCCTACCAAAGAAGACTGCCCTCCGGTCAAGCAAAAGGTCCGCCGTATGCGTCCAGAGATGTCTGAGAAGATCAAAGCTGAGGTTATGAAACAGTTCGATGCCGGGTTTCTCGCAGTGACTTCTTACCCTCAATGGGTTGCTAATGTGGTGCCAGTACCAAAGAAAGATGGAAAGGTCAGAATGTGCGTTGACTACAGGGATCTGAACAGGGCCAGCCCCAAGGATGACTTCCCCCTACCTCACATTGATGTCCTTGTTGACAATACTGCTCAGCACAAGGTGTTCTCGTTCATGGATGGTTTTTCAGGTTATAATCAAATCAAGATGGCTCCTGAAGACATGGAGAAGACTACCTTTGTTACCCAGTGGGGCACCTTCTGCTACAAGGTCATGCCTTTTGGACTGAAAAATGATGGGGCAACCTACCAACGTGCCATGGTTGCTTTATTTCATGACATGATCCATCATGAGATTGAGGTGTATGTTGACAATATGATTGCAAGGTCCCAAACTGAGGAAGAACACCTTGATCATCTGCAGAAATTGTTTGACCGTCTGAAGTTGTACAAGCTGAGGTTGAACCCGAACAAGTGCACCTTCGGGGTTAGATCTGGGAAATTGCTGGGCTTCGTTGTAAGTGATAAGGGTATTCAAGTGGACCCTGCCAAGGTTAAGGCCATTCAAGAGATGCCAGTTCCTAAGACAGAGAAAGAAGTCAGAGGCTTTTTAGGACGCCTGAATTACATTGCCCGATTCATCTCGCACCTAACTGCTACCTGTGAGCCAATCTTCAAGTTGCTGAAGAAAGATCAGGTAGTACGTTGGAATGATGAATGTCAGGCCGCTTTTGATAGAATCAAAGAATATCTCCAAGAACCACCCATCCTTATGCCACCGGTTGAAGGGAGACCTCTGATACTATACCTGACAGTACTCGACAACTCAATGGGGTGTGTGCTGGGGCAGCATGACGAGTCTGGCCGAAAAGAGCATGCCATTTATTACCTTAGCAAAAAGTTTACCGACTGTGAGACCCGATACTCACTGCTCGAGAAAACTTGCTGCGCTTTGGTATGGGCTGCTCGCCGGCTGAGACAGTATATGCTGACTCACACTACCTTGTTGATCTCAAAGATGGATCCTATAAAGTACATATTGGAAAAGCCTGCTCTGTCTGGGAGAATAGCAAGATGGCAAATGATCTTGACAGAATACGACATCCAGTACACGACCCAGAAAGCCATCAAAGGAAGTGTATTGGCAGACCACTTGGCACACCAGGCAGTAGACGACTATTAGTTAATGAACTTCGAGTTTCCAGACGAGAGTATCATGATAGTGACTGATTGTGAAGTACCTGGACCGGATGAAGGACCTGAGGAAGGATCCCGATGGTCTATGCACTTTGACGGAGCCTCCAATGCTTTGGGTAACGGTATCGGCGCTGTGATCATATCCCCTCAAGGCACTCATACTCCCCTTACTGCCCGGCTATGTTTCAACTGCACCAACAACATGGCGGAGTATGAGGCATGCATCATGGGTCTCCAAGCTGCGATCGACTTAAGGATCAAGTTTTTGAGTGTCTTCGGAGATTCCGCTCTCGTAATCAATCAGATCAAAGGGGAGTGGGATACGAAACATCCGAATCTTATTCCTTACAGAGAATGTGTATTGACATTGATCCCCCACTTCACAGAGATAACCTTTAAACACTTTCCGAGAGAGGAGAATCAGCTGGCGGACGCGTTAGCTACAATGTCTTCTATGTTCAAAGTAAAATGGGAAAATGAGGCTCCCCGAATCATCATCTGGAAACTGGACGAACCAGCATACTGTTGTGATCTCGAGACTGAATTGGTGACTGAGAAGCCTTGGTACCATGAGGTGAAGAGATACTTGGAAGCTCAGGAATACCATGAAGGTGCCTCTGTCAACGATAAGAAGTTTCTGAGAAGGTTCGCAGCGAAATTCTTCCTTAGCAACGGCATCATGTATAAGCGAAACCATGATTCGACCTTACTGCGTTGTGTGGATAAAACTGAAGCAGAAAGGATCATGGAAGAGCTACATGAAGGGACCTTCGGAACACATTCCAGTGGACACACTATGGCGAAGAAGATCCTTCGGGCAGGGTATTTCTGGTCCACAATGGAAGCCGACTGTTACCAACACTCTCGGACATGCCATAAATGCCAGATATATGCAGACAAGGTGCGTGTTCCTCCAGTTCCTCTAAATGTCCTGACTGCGCCTTGGCCTTTTGCAATGTGGGGCATAGATATGATCGGTGAGATTAAACCTACGGCATCCAACGGGCATCGCTTCATACTGGTAGCAATTGATTACTTTACGAAGTGGGTTAAAGCAGCTTCTTATGCCACTGTAACCAAGAACGTTGTGGCACGGTTCATTCGGCACAATCTGATCTGTCGATACGGTGTCCCTGAAAGAATCATTACAGACAACGGTACCAATCTCAATAACAAGATGATCACTGAGCTCTGCGAGCAGTTTAAGATACAGCACCACAACTCTTCTCCTTATCGGCTGAAGATGAATGGGGCTGTAGAAGTAGCGAATAAAAACATTAAGAAAATTGTGCAGAAGATGACAGTGACTTATAAAGATTGGCACGAGATGTTACCGTTCGCTCTACATGGGTACCGTACCTCAGCCAGGACGTCAACCGGGGCAACTCCCTTCTCCTTGGTCTACGGTATGGAGGCAGTCTTACCGATCGAAGTGCAGATACCCTCTCTCCGGATAATGAAGGATGCAGATCTGAGTGAAGATGATTGGATCCAGACACGACTTGATCAGCTAAACCTCATTGATGAAAAAAGACTTGCTGCTATCTGTCATGGTCAGGCGTATCAGAAACGGATGATCAGGGCATTCTACAAGAAGGTCAGACCACAAGAGTATCAAGTTGGGGATCTGGTAATCAAACGCATCATCCTTCCTCAGAGCGATCCAAGGGGAAAATGGACCCCTACGTACGAAGGGCCATTTGTGGTTAAACATGTGTTCTCAGGAGGAGCCATGATTCTAAACAACATGGATGGTGACGACCTTCCTCACCCCGCCAATGCAGACATAGTAAAAAAATACTACGCATGAAAAAAAGACCCGCTAGGTTGACATACCTAGGCAAAAATTAGGGCTTCCCGGCGAACCAAAAGGGTTCGGGCAAAATGAAGGGATGAAATAATAAAAAAATTTGTACACTCGGCAAGTCGAAAACCTGAAAAGGCGGCTTGGGCAAAAATGGGTATCCCGGTGGACTGAAAACCCGAAAGGGCAGTCCAAGCAAAAGTTAGGGATAAAAGGGTAATACTATGTCTCATTGGATCACCTTGCATCCAGAATCTGGTATCAGCATCAAGTTCAGACGGCATCGATCAATCAGCTTCATCTTCAGCTAGGTCATCAAGTGATGAGACGCTCGAAGATATAAAGGCGATAGCAGAGTTGGAACCCAGTGGGATTATTCTTTCACACAGCTGTTTTTATTTTCCTTTGTACAAATTTGTATAAACTCTTTTGTTCGGCAGTGTTCTCTTACTAGGACGTCAGCCTCTTGTATATAAAACGCCTATTTACAGGCAAATTCAAAAAAATCAATACAAATTCACTTTTCAGTTAAAATTGCCAATTGGTTTTCCTTTTCTGTTTTGTTGTGCGAAGAATGTCCAAGGTTCAATTTGTGATGTATGCATTTGACACTAATTGCTAACTCATAAATATTTGCATACGAAACAAAGGATTAATTACGGGTAACATTAGAAACAGGGGCAATAATGATTTGTCTAAGCGATCTAATTGCTCTATCCACCAAGGTACCAAGGTAAGTTCAGCTGAAGAGCATAACCAGATATCTTAATTCCCCAGAGAATGAGTCAGCAAGTCAGTGCACTCCCCCCAAGCAAAGCTATTATCAACCTTAAGGAAGTTGGGTATTCCCGCAGATCTCAACATTCCCCAGCACGATATACGAACATTCCTAACAAGCATCCCTGACAGTCTTGATCTAAGATTGTTCCCCGGCGGTCAACCAGACATTCAGTGGAGTTACTTCCAGTACATCTCAAAGTTTCCCCAGGAGAGTCCAATCCAGTTTCCCCAGGAAAGTTGGAATCCATCTCCCCAAGCAGTAAGCTCATCCCCAGTAGATTCTGGAAGTTTATCCCCCCTGCAGAGCACGAACGTGTCCCCCGGCTTTATTCAAAGGTTATTTCCCTACCAGGATATAACTGGGTTATCCTCATCCAAAAGCCACGGAAAGATCGTCCCCGACAAAGTCTTCCTATCCCCAGCGGAGTCTATTAGCACTTCCAACATAACAACGGTATCCCCAGCGAAGTTACCATTAACATCTCAACAGCGTACCTCTCTTCCCACAGATTATTATTCCCCAGCAAGGCAACTAGAATAATTTTCTCCCCGCAGAGTAATCTCTCCGTCAAAGTTTATTCCCCAACGGAGTTATCTTCTCCTACCGGTATTCTTGCAACTATTATCCCCAGCGGAGACAACAAAGCACTATTCTCCAAACATCAGCCCAGGATGTGGCTTCCCGGCACCCGTCAAGGATTTATTTTCCTAGACAAAAAACATACGTTCATAAACATCACATTTCCATACATTATAGCATGCACATACGCATCATATCTTACAAATCTCATTTATGTTGAGAACATCATTGCTTGATCCATATCATGCATTGCATATGACTGACCTTTACCTTTCAGGAAAGATCCAGTTAAGTTCTCAGCTATATTTCAAGACTTTAGTCTGGTTCAGTTAAATCGACCCTAAGATTTTCCTGATTCTTATCCAGTCAAAGGCTTTCTCTGGTTCAGTCAGATCGACCCTAAGATCTCCCTGATTCTTATCCAGTTGAAGATATTCCAAGACCTTGTCCAGTTCAGTTAAATCGACCCTAAGATTTTCCTGATTCTTATCCCAGTCAAAGGCCTTCTCTGGTTCAGTCAGATCGACCCTAAGATCTCCCTGATTCTTATCCAGTTGAAGATATTCCAAGACCTTGTCCGGTTCAGTTAAATCGACCCTAAGATTTTCCTGATTCTTATCCAGTCAAAGGCCTTCTCTGGTTCAGTCAGATCGACCCTAAGATCTCCCTGATTCTTATCTAGTTGAAGATTTCAAGACCTTGTCCGGTTCAGTTAAATCGACTCCTAGAGATTTTTCTGATTCTTATCCAGTCAAAGGCCTTCTCTGGTCCAGTTAAATCGATTCATAAAGATTTTCCTGATGAAGACTCAGTAGAAGACATCCAAGATTCTCTCATCGTTACTGTTGAGGTAGTAATCGCCCCAGATTCTCTCATCGTTATTGTTGAGGTAGTAATCGCCCAAGGTTCTCTCAGCATTCTTGTTGAGGTAGTAATCGCCCCAAGATTCTCTCAGCGTTCCTAGTGAGGTAGTAATCGTCCAAGGTTCTCTCAGCGTTCCTGTTGAGGTAGTAATCGCCCCAAGATTCTCTCAGCGTTCCTGTTGAGGTAGTAATCGTCCAAGGTTCTCTCAGCGTTCCTGTTGAGGTAGTAATCACCCAAGGTTCTCTCACCGTCCCGTTGAGGTAGCAACCATCCCTGGTTCATTCATAACCTTTTAAAGCTCCAGACTTGATTCCTGTATCTCGCCAGGGCACGTCTGAGGAAGTTCAAAAATTCGATACCTGTGATCAACCAGGGCGCATCTATACAAAGAGTTTGAAGACCAGCTCCTGTAACAGGCCAGGTAATCATTTTCTTTTTCAGGTATGCAAGTTCTCGCTAAGGAATCTCTTACGCGATCAACACCCAGATGGAATCTATAAGCCCATCCACTCATCCATCATCTCTTAGCATGGCATCTATAAGCCCATCATCCTATCCATCAATCTCCAAAGGGCATCTATAAGCCCGTTCCCACCATCACACTGCTAACATGTGAGCGCAAATTTCTGGGCACTCTAGTGTTCAAGCATCTTCCACCTTCGGATTACGAAAGGCACGTCAGCCAATCTACATCCTCAGGTCTAAGAAGATTGAACAGGGGCAACTGTTGTACCCCAAAATTTTCCCTCCCATATTCTTCAAGATTTGCAAAGATCATGCTTCAAAATCACTCAAGGGCTGCACAGTTCAAGAGCCTCCTAACAGTCAAAAATTAGGGTTTTGGTTCTGGCAAAGAAATTGAAGTTTCCAAGGGTCCAAGCAAGTCCCACATGCCTATAAACATGGTCAATCATCCATATACTAAGTTTCAAGACTTACAGCACAAAATTGCACAGTCAAAAATCCTAATTGCTCAACAGTCAACTGTAGGGGCAAAATGGTCATTTGACAGTCAAAAGATCAAATTTTTGGTCAACATCTTATTTTGAAGCCACAAACATCATTTGATCAATTCTTGATTATGATTCTCAAGGCATGGCTCAAAAAGTCTCAAGATGCAAAAGTTTCCATATTTGGACAGTTGAAAAAGTCAACTGTAACTTGACCAAGGCATAACTTCCACATGGTTTATCAGAAAAATTACATCCAAAGCTCATTTTGAATAGAATGACATTTCCTACAACTCCTCTTCACACTTCAAGTCCAAGAAATGCTCTCACAAAAAGTTATCAATCTCAACATTATAGGTCATTTTCAAAAGTCAACAAAAAGGGACTTTAAGTCAAAGACCATAACTTGAGATTGGTAAATCAAAATGATATTGGACCAAAGTAATTGGTTAAAGGACTTCAAGACCTTTCCAAAATGTCCAAGAACATGATCAAAGCTTAAAAATTTAGCAAGATATGCCTTGTGGAAGTTGGGAAATTTTTGGGAATTTTGAAAAGTCAACTTTGCTTCAAATGCCTCAAAATTGCTAATGGGCCACAGTTTCTTCCAAGAATCATCACCCAAAAGCTATGCACGATCCATTGGACCAAAGGGGAGTTATTTTCTTATTTTTAATTTATTAATTGAATTTTTAAATCTATTAATTCATTTAATTCAAATTAAATATGAAAAAAATACTAAATGTCACCTTTCAAATCTTTTTATGCAGCATTTCTACTCATCATAACTTCAATATTTCGTGCATCACTAAAAAGGCAAGAATTGGCTATGATTGGCATCAAAAGGACATGAAAAAGATTGGAAAAGATTACATTAAAAACCAAATATTTGATTCATGAATGCAAAGGTTTTTGGTTGAGATTTCTACCCTAATTTGTTCCATATACATACACAAACACAACCCTAATGCTGAAGACTTGAAAGCTGCGCCCAAGAAGAAGATAGACTTTGCACTTTTCTCTAATATTTTTCAAAACTGAAAACACACTTAGAGTTTGTTTCAAGGCGAAATAACCATTCCATAAGCTTGCTTACGTTGCCAGGGATCTTTCCCAATCAAAATCAAGTCTTCATACAGCCAGAAACGGTAGAATCACGTGGCCCTGTTCCTATTTTTTTCATAAATCGTATTTGCATTTGCACCTCTTTTCCATATGTTTTAAGCATTGATTTAGACTAACATGGTTGTTCTAAAGCTGTTGGCATCATTTAATTGAGTTTTTAAGCCCTATACACGAATCTACCATGGGAGCTCGTTAGGGTTTCAAAGATGTGAAATTGGGATTTCTCGCTTGGGGAAAAATTAGACAACGAGACCAGGACCATTGGACTCAAACTCCAGACGAATCCAATCATCATATTGCGCCCAATTTATCTTTCACTATGGCCTAATCACTATTATTTGCTATGCTGTTTAGTGGGGGTTTAAAACCCCCGCTACTTATGTGTTATTTTCAGGTAGAATGAAGACGAAGCCTGGCGTGTCACTATGGGATTGGACAATTTGAAATTTGGCGCGTTGGGTACCACTCAGCGTTGTGTTGCCTTATGTTATTCGCTCGCCAATTTCTATACAAAGCGCGCGCGCAGCTCACTTGGCAAAGGATGTATCTGGTAAACGTTGGGACCTGGGTTCGATTCCCAGGTCCCCTTGCATATTTCATATTTTTTCCTCTAATATATTCCTACGCAGCGTGCCATTCAGTGCTCCACCATAGGCTCTTATCAATGGCTTGCCAAGTGGCCATGAGCGTCCATCCAGTGGCCAAGAATCAAAGTCCATGGAGTACCCCAGTCAACGCGTGTGCATGTGATCTGAAAAGTCAGCGTGGGTCAAATTCCTATTGGGCCAAAATGCTTCCTATGTACCTCCATAATTGGCCAGAAAACCCCCTATGGTTTGCATTTTTCTTCTTTTTTTTAATTCTTTTTTTTTTCTTTTGATTAATTATTTTATTTAATTCCATAAAAATAACTTTATAACACAAAAATACA
Organism: Vicia faba; assembly: GCA_948472305.1. Classification (NCBI taxonomy): domain Eukaryota; kingdom Viridiplantae; phylum Streptophyta; class Magnoliopsida; order Fabales; family Fabaceae; genus Vicia; species Vicia faba. Next base: position 399,421,970 of record OX451738.1, on the reverse strand, counting down.
AGAAAAATCAAAAAGTCAAAACAAAAAAAATGTGTTTAACATTTAATTCATCAATGATTTTGTAAATAAATTTTGTTAATTAATTTAGTTTTAATATTAGGTTAATTTTAATGTTTTTTTAATAAACTAATAATATAAAAACACACAAAAATCAGAAAGTCAAAATAAAAATATGTTTTAATATTTAATTCATAAATAGTTTTTTTTTGTAAATAAATTTTAATAACTAATTAGTTTAATTTTAGGTTTAATTTTAATATTTTTTGAATAAACTAAAAAATGTGGAAATTAGGGTTTTTGTACTTTTATTCTTTTTTTCCCTTTTCACCATAATTAATAATTAATTATTTTTGTAAATAAATATGCCATGTAAATAATTAATGAAAATTAGGTCAAATTTGAATTTATTTCTTTAATAATTAAAAATAGTTTAGAATTAGGGTTTTAATTCCATTTAATTTTCTCATTAAATTCCATCAATACAAAAACTCCAAAAAAATAAGTTCTTGCTTTTATTTAATTTAATTAATTTACGATTTCGATTTAATTTCTTTAAAAGGGTCCAACGCCCTCGCATTCTCGATTTTTATTTCTTTTCGCACATTTACTTTTATTTCCCTTTTTTTAAATTTCATGTATTTGCCCCAAAGCCTTGTAATAGATTAATTAGGGTATTTACTTTCCGCATTTTATTTTATTCAAATCGGGTCTTGGATTAATTTGGCGATGTAGACCCGCACCTTTGTAATAGCGTAGGACTTTTATCTTCTCGCACCTTTTAACTGTTAATAACTTGCATGAAAGAATGAATGCCAAAAATAAAAACAAAGCATAGATCACCAATGCCTGAACAAGACAAATATAACTGAAAATGACACACAATTCACACACCACCCCTAGGGTACGCCTCACTGTTGCCTTGCCCCTCGAAACGTGGTCGTCGAGTAGAGGACGTTTTAGTAAGTCCTCATGTCAATGAACATGGCATGAGGGTAGCTTCTAAGGTGTCTTCCTATTGCTCTGGTGACCACAATGTCCCGAACCCTCGAATTGACCCGAACACCTCCAACGGTGGTGCTACCTATCCCTCAATGGTGGGATGGCACTACCTCAAGGACATTTATACAGACTAATTACTTAGGGTAGGTAGATAACTCGTAAATACTTGCTCTAATTCAAAACAAATCAAAAACTTCTTTTCACACCGACACTTTGCAGAAAGCTTTCAAAAACAACTTTTCAAACACTCTTGAGGACTGATACAAGAGTCGAACTGAAATTTTAAACGGAACTTTTTCAAACCCACTCACCCTGAAAAGCAAACAAACAATGTTGAAAACACAAATGAGCAAGTATCTAAGAGCCCATGGATAACCATGGATAGAAAGGGTGCTAACACCTTCCCTTTCTATAAATCTACCTCCCGAACCGAGAACTAATCTCAAAAGGAATTTTTCTGTGCTTTTGTCCTTTCCATATTGGAGAAAATAAAAGACGGTGGCGACTCTTGCTTCTGTGACATTTCGCGAACCAGCGTTAAACAGTCAGTTCCAGATCCACCGATCACACTCGTGAATTCAGAGAAGAAGACCTCATGCTCAGGAAGATCATATCTTTTAACACTGATTCTAAGGGCAAGTGAACTCCCAATTTTGAAGGCCCGTATGTTTTCAAGAAAGCCTTCTCTGGAAGTGCATTAATTCCTGAAACTACGGATGGCGAGGAGTTCCCACGTCCCATAAATGCTGATGCAGTCAAGAAATACTTCGCCTAAAGAAATAAAAGAACAGCTCGCTAAGTTGAAAACCCGAAAGGGCGGCTGTGATCGGTGGATCTGGAACTGACTGTTTAACGCTGGTTCGCGAAATGTCGCGGAAGCAAGAGTCGCCACCGTCTTTTATTTTCTCCAAATGGAAAGGACAAAAGCACAGAAAAATTCCTTTAAAGAGATTGCTCTCGGTTCGGGAGGTAGGTTATAGAAAGGGAAGGTGTTAGCACCCTTTCTATCCATGGTTATCCATGGGCTCTTAGATACTTGCTCAATGTGTTTTCAAAATTGTTTGTTTGCTTTTCAATGTGGGTTTTAAAAAGTTTCTTTGAAAAATTTCAGTTCGACTCATACGTCAGAGTGTTTGAAAAGTTTGCTTTGAAAGCTTTTGAAAAGTGTTGGTGAAAAGATGCTTTGATTTGTTTTTGAAATTAGAGCAAGTATCCTTGAGAACCTACCTACCCTAAGGAATTCGTCTGTGTAAATGTCCTTAACAGTAGTGCCATCCCACCATTGAGAGGTAGGTAGCACCACCGTTGGAGGTGTTCGGGTCAATTCGAGGGTTCGGGACATGGTGATCACCAGAGCAATGGGAAGACACCTTAGAAGCTACCCTCATGCCAGGTTCCCGGATCATGAGGACTTACTAAGACGTTTTCTACTCGACGATCACCTTTCGAAAGGCAACAGTGAGGCGTACCCTAGGGGTGGTGTGTGCGAATCGTGTGTCATGTTTCAGTTATTTGTCTTGTCATGTTTGTTGTGTTCTACGCTTGATTTTAATTTGTCCATTCATTCTTGCATGCTTGGTTAACAGTTATAAAGTTTGCAAAAAATAAATCTAAGGCTATTACAAATGGCGCGGGTCCACATCGCCAAAATAAACCGGACCCGATTTAGCGGAAAATAAATAAAGCGAAGAAATAAAGTGCGAAAAGTAAAATTACATGGCTTAGGGACAATTACATAATTATATATACGATAAAGAGTAAATGCGCAAAATAAAGGGATTAAACAAAACTAGGGCGTTGGACCCTTTTGCAAGCAATTAAAATTAATGAGAATTAAAGATTAAATGATTAAATGTTTTTTTTGGTATTTTTTATATTTTTTTAGATTTAATAAGGAAAAGAAGTTAATTGAAATTAAATTAAAAGGCAAATCCTAGTTCTATTATTTTTTAAGTTTATTATGAAAGATTTAAATTAAAACCTAAATTAAACTCTAAATTAACTTATGTACAATTTTTAATTTATGAAAATAAAATGATAAATAAATAATATTGTTATTATGAAAAAAAGGGAAAATTAAAAAAAAGAAAATAAAAAGTTATTTAAACCTAAATTCTATTTTTTTGATTTTTATTAAAAAGGAATTAAAATTAAAACCTAATTAAACTAACTAATTTATATTCTAATTTATTTATGAAAATAATTATAATAAAATAAATATCACATTTTTTTGTATTTTTCTGGATTTTTATGATGTTTTTTATATTTTGTAAAAAGAGAGAAAATTAATTAATTAAAGCAATAAAAATAAATAATACAATAATTAAAATAATAAAAAAGAAAAGAAAAAGCAAACCAGAGTGGGGTGTTGCCCCAAATAAGGAGGTTCAGGCCTTAGAACATTGGCCCATTAAGCTTCAGTCTTCATTGACTTTTTGAATCTGATATGACGCGTTGACTGGAATTTAGTGTACTCCTTTGATCATGGCCCTTGGGTTGCTACTGATGGACGCGTGGCTGCCTGATAGTGAGGGAATATGGTGCACTGGGATATTAGCGCTGCATAGGATGAACTATTGAAAAATAATATTGAGATTTTGCCAGACCTGGGACTTGAACCCAGGTCTTGGAAGTTACCAGCACAACACTTGACCACTGAACCAAACGCGTTTCAATTAATATATAATAAACAATGAACAATATAATAAGAACGTGTTAGTGCTTATGGAAATTCGCGCGAAATTCAAATGGATCAATCGTTGCTTGACACGCCATCTTCTTCCTCACTACCCCTGTAACATAGAACACTATGGGAACGGTTTTTGAAACGTTGTTTTAGGGCCTCTAGCAAAAAATAGCGAATAGCCCCTCGTTGCTCATAAATTGAGCGCGAGGGTGCCATATTCTTCGTCTCAACCTGCTTAAGCTATTGGTACTGGTCTGGAAGCATAATTTTTCCTTGGGCAAAAACCCCCAAATTTGAAACCTGCAAACCCTAGAGGACGCTCATGGCAGATTCATATATATGGCATAAGAATGCAATCAAACGCTTCAGTTAGCTTTAGAACATTAATATGAACATGAATCAACAAAGAAAAATGCAAAAAGATGATGGAATCATGCTGTGCGATTTCAAGAATTTTGTCGTACGGTTTGACTTAGAGGTACCGATCCAGGATGTTTTTGTTGATGTTAATGATTGGGAAACGTCCAAGGATGCCTCAGGATGCTAATGGAATCAAGATTGAAGCTTGGAACGACCTCTAAGGCCCTTTTCAGATTTGAGTTTTTTAAGAGAATTTTCAATTTGCCAAAGGTTTCTTATGCGCAGCTTGTAGTCTCTTTTGCTTAGGGTTGTGATTCTGAGTATATAGCCAAGCTTTTAGGTTAAGAATATTACACAAAATCCATGGCAATAATTGTTTTCAATCTTTGATTTTTTAAGGATCTTTTACGATCTTTTTTCATGGTTTTTGTGTTCAATCAACTCAAATCTTATCAAAACTTGCCATAATCAATCAAGCACGAAATATTGAGATTAGAATGTGCATAAAAAGATTTTTTTAGGTTAGGCTTATATTTTTCATGTATTAAAATGATTTAAATGAATATAAATTAATATAAATTCAAATAAATAATTAAAAAATATGAAAATACTTCCCTTTGGGCCTAATGGTCGTGCATAGGCTTGGCATGAAGAAACTTGGAAGAAAAATGGGCCCATTTGTATTTTTAGGCCTTTTGCATCAATGTTGACTTTTCAAAATTCCTAAAAATTTCCCAACTTCCACAAGGCATAACTTGGTCAATTTTTAAGCTTTTCACATGTTCTTGGACATTTTGGAAATGTCTTTGAGTCCTTTAACCAATGCCTTTGGTCCCATGTCATTTTGATTTACCAATCTCAAGTTATGGCCTTTGACTTAAAGTCACTTTTTGTTGACTTTTGAAAATGACCTATAATGTTGAAATTGATAACTTTTTGTGAGAGCATTTCTTGGACTTGGAACATGAAGATGAATTGTAGGAAATGTCTTTCTCTTCAAAATGAGCTTTGGATGGAATTTTTCTGATAATCCATGTGAAAGTTATGCTCTGGTCAATTTCAGTTGACTTTTTTCAACTGTCCAAATATAGCAACTTTTGCATCTTTGATGATTTCTGAGCCAAATTTTGAGAATCATGATCAAGCATTGATCAAATGATGTTTGTGGCTTCACAATGATATATTGACCAAAAATTTGAACTTTTGACTGTCAAATGACCATTTTGCCCCTACAGTTGACTGTAGTGCGATCTAGGGTTTTGACTGTGCAATTTTGAGCTGAATGCCTTGAAACTTGACATGAGGATACTTGACCATCTTTGTAGGCATATGAGACTTGATTGGGCCTTTGAAAACTTCCTTTCCTTGATCAGAACTCAAACCCTAGTTTTGACTGTATAGGAGACAGTTGAGCTGCATAGTCCTTGGGGAATTTTGTGACCTTGACTTGGCAAATCTTGGAGAATATGGGAGGGCAAATTTTGGGGTGCAACAGTTGCCCCTGTTCAATCTTCTTAGACCTGAGGATGCAGATTGGCTGACGTGCCTTTCGTAATCCGAGGGTAGAAGATGATTGGACACTAGAGTGCCCAGAAATTTGCGCTCACATAGTAGCAGTGATGACGAGGGAATGGGCTTATAGATGCCATTTGGATGTTGCTTGGATAGGATGATGGGCTTATAGATGCCATCTGGATGTTGATCGCGTAGGAGATTCCTTAGCGAGAACCTGCATACCTGCAAAACAGAAAAATGAGTACCTGACACGTCGCAGGAGCTGATTTTAGGTGCTTGATATAGATATGTCCTGATTGGTTACAGGAGCTGAGTCTGGAGCTTCAAACGCTGATGAATGAACCAGGGATGATTACTGCCTTAGCATGGATGGTAAGAGAATCCTGAATGATTTCAACCTCAACAACGCTCGTTGAGAAAATCTTGGTGAGAATTACCATCTTCGTAGTGTCAGGAAGAGAACCAAAGGACATTATAATCTTTAAAGGGAGTCACCTCACTCACCGTTGGAGAGGGAACTATAGGAAATTATAATCTGAAAGGAAATATCACCTCACGCTCATACCGGAGAGGGAAACATCTGAAGAAGGAATTACCACCTCACACGCCGTTGGAGAGGGGACCATAGGAGAATATCACCTCACGCTCATGCCGGAGAGGGAAACATCTGAAGAAGGAATTACCACCTCACACGCCGTTGGAGAGGGGACCATAAGAGAATATCACCTCACGCTCATGCCGGAGAGGGGAACATCTGAAGAAGGAATTACCACCTCACACGCCGTTGGAGAGGGGACCATAAGAGAATATCACCTCACGCTCATGCCGGAGAGGGGAACATCTGAAGAAGGAATTACCACCTCACACGCCGTTGGAGAGGGGACCATAAGAGAATATCACCTCACGCTCATGCCGGAGAGGGAAACATCTGAAGAAGGAATTACCACCTCACACGCCGTTGGAGAGGGGACCATAAGAGAATATCACCTCACGCTCATGCCGGAGAGGGAAACATCTGAAGAAGGAATTACCACCTCACACGCCGTTGGAGAGGGGACCATAAGAGAATATCACCTCACGCTCATGCCGGAGAGGGAAACATCTGAAGAAGGAATTACCACCTCACACGCCGTTGGAGAGGGGACCATAAGAGAATATCACCTCACGCTCATGCCGGAGAGGGAAACATCTGAAGAAGGAATTACCACCTCACACGCCGTTGGAGAGGGGACCATAAGAGAATATCACCTCACGCTCATGCCGGAGAGGGGAACATCTGAAGAAGGAATTACCACCTCACACGCTGTTGGAGAGGGGACCATAAGAGAATATCACCTCACGCTCATGCCGGAGAGGGAAACATCTAAAAAGGACTTCTAGAAGCAGTATCGGAACGTCACCATATCTGTTTTACATCTGAAACTATATCTGGAAGGACATCTGGAAGCAGTATCAGAACGTCACTATCGCTGGGTTTACATCTGAAACTATATCGAGAAGGGATTCTGGAAGAAGTATCAGAACGTCACCATCGCTGGGTTTACATCCGAAACTATATCGAGAAGGAATTCTGGAAGAAGTATCAGAACGTCACTATCGCTGGGTTTACATCTGAAACTATATCGAGAAGGAATTCTGGAAGAAGTATCAGAACGTCACCATCGCTGGGTTTACATCCGAAACTATATCTAGGAGGAAATCTGGAAGCAGTATCAGAACGTCACCATCACTGGGCTTACATCCGAAACTATATCGAGAATAAATTGCGATTAGTTGATAGTAGTCATTTTTTGTATTGATCTTTTTCCTGAAAAGGCAAAACATAATTGTATGCAAAATCATGATGCATGAACTGCATGTCTTCAAAATCAATGAGATTCGTGTAGTATAATGCATATGCATGCTTATAATGATGTATGTGACGTTTTATGAATGTATGTTTTTGTCTAGGGAAAATAAATCCTTGACGGGTGCCGGGAAGTCGTATCCTGGGCTGATTGTTGAAGAATAGTTGCAAGTATACCGGTAGGAGAAGATAACTCCGTTGGGGAATAAACTTGGCAAATGGAGGATTCTGCGGGGAGAAAAAGATATTCTAGCGACCATGCTGGGAAGAAATACTCTGTGGGGGGATGCTTTTGCTGAATTGTTGAGGATGACTCGCTGAGGATACCTTGCTGTATTGGAAGTATGAATGGACTTCGCTGGGGATAAGAAGATTCTGTTGACGACGCTCTTCCCGTGGCTTTTGGCTGAGGATAACCCAGTTATATCCCGTTAAGGAAATAACTCTTTAAATAAAGCCGGACGACGCGTTCGCGCTTTGCGAGGGATAAGCTTCCAGAATCTACTGGGGGTACGCTTATTGCTTGGGGAGATAGATTCCGTCTTTCCTGGGGAACTGGATTGGATTCTCTGGGGAAGCTTTGATATGTTGGGATGTTCTTCAGCGGAACCTACCCTGATGCTTTGGAGGATAGAACAATCAGACTGCTCAGACCAACTTTATTGCCCCTGTTTTTGTGGAAGAAGATACTGGTGGAGTCTTGATAACTGCCTTTTGACAAACCTTCTTCTGATAGGCAAGTGACGAGGCGCCGGGACATAGTCGTACGCTTTTGATCCCTAACTTTTGCCTGGACCGCCCTTTCGGGTTTTCAGTCCACCGGGATACCCATTTTTGCCCAAGCCGCCTTTTCAGGTTTTCGACTTGTCGGGTGTACAAATTTTTCATTTCATCCCTTATTTTTGCCCGAACCCTTTTGGTTCGCCGGGAAGCCCTTGTTTTTGCCTAGGTGTGTCAACCTAGCGGGTCTTTGATTTTGCGTAGTATCTTTTCGACTATGTCCGTGTTTTCAGAATGTAGGGAGTTGCCCCTGTTATAAGTGCTTTGTCATGCCACCAGAAGGTGTTTGATCAGGTCAGATTCGTTGTTGGAGTGCCCCAGGTGGCTCATGCGGAGATTTGCCCCAGGCTATTTGACTTTTGAGAGATTCTCCGAATCTTGACTGGATTGCCCCAGATGACGGACCATGATTAGGTCGTGCCCCTTGATTGGAGATGCTCTTGTTCACTAGGTATTTCTCGTGCGAATTTCCCTGCTGTTCAAACAAAAAGTCATATGCAAACAAAGTTATGTCAAAAACGCAAAGCTTATGTCTATCTCGAAGATTTTGAAAATGCATCTTTTCATAAAACAAGTGAATGTTTGTAAAACGTGATGTCAACTCCGTATTTACCGTAGGCCTTCAGGAGTCAGGATACCTTTCGTGACAGTATGCTTTCGAACTAACCCATGCTTCAGCTAGGACTTTTAAGGGTTATAACGTGGTTTGGTTCACGGTTTAAGAAACAAAGGATAAAGGCTCAAATTATTTGTACCCACCCGCTCTTCGTGATGTTCTCCAAACCTAAACTCAGCTGATCGTGCGTTAGACCTTGCTTGAGTCTTTGCTTTGATGTTCCAATAATGGTTCAGATGTTGATGATTTCTTTTGAATAGGCAGTCATTTTTTGCTTTGGTTGAGGGTTTGTGAGACCTCTTTCTTGATTTTTATTATCCCTTTCTTTTTTGCCTGAACTGTTTCCTTTTTGGAATTACAGTCAGCGGGATGCCCCAGTTTCATAAGTCCCCTTTGTAGGTTTAGACTTTTTGGGCTTTTCATTTATGAATTTTGATGATGACTGCCTGTCCTTTTGATTGTTCTGAACCATCACTGTCTTTGTTCGTTTTGTAAAGATGCACTTGGATCAACTGAGAGAACTACCCTGCCCCAGGTTATGATTAAGGGTTTTGATTTTCGAAAATAAAAACTCCTACTTCTTTGGCTCTGATGGGTTGACGAGGGATTATCATCCTTATAACTCCAGTGTTTAGGGATTGAAACAATGCCTGTACCTCATCAGCGGGGTCTGTTCAAAAGCATACTGTAGATTGCGGTATCGTTTTCGTCATCCTCCCTCAAGAGGCTTAGAATTATTTAAGATCAAGAGTTGACATCAGAAAGAATATGAAAACAGTTTGCATATAGTGAATGCGAATATATTGATTCAAAAATAGACATAAGCGATGCATTAATGGAATAACAATGTTTTAACATGAATAAATGTTTAAACAAAAGAAAATCACAACTTGAATTCGAATGAACGAAAAGTGCTTTCTATCCTAGCCATGTTTTGGCATGGGAGCAGTGATCACGTTGGGAGTCTTGGGTACTTCAAACTGAATCTCTCCAGCATCGATCATGCCTTGAATCTTGTACTTCAGCGCCCAACAATCCTCAGTATCGTGCCCCGGGCTACCAGAATGGTAAGCGCACCTTGCTTCTGGGTTGTAGCTTGGAGAGGAGGTCTTTGGATTTGCAGGAGGGTTGATCACCGCAATCAGATTCATCCTTAACATGTGTTGCAAGGCTCGTGACCATGGCATGTTGATATTGGTGAATTGTCTCTTAGGCTCGTCCGGCCTGTTCTGATCAACCCGCTGTTTCTGGCGAGGTCGTTGTTGAACCTGTGAAGTAGTAGCAACTCGGAGAGGTCTATTCACTGGACCCGACCTTTGCCCTCTTGGGAGCTGTTCCATAACCTGGTCCCTGATTTGGGCTGGTTGCTTCATGCCTTGAGAAAGCTGACTGACCATGGCTCTCAGCTCTCCTTGCTCCTGAGCTAAACCTTGAATGAGGGCCCTTTGCCCCAGCATCTGAGTTTTCAATGTGTCTACCTCAGCTTGTAGACGTTTCAGCTGTTCGTCCTTGTCCTCTTCAGGACTTTTTCTGATCAGATTCCCCATGAGGAGTGCCCTCAACTCTTCCTGCCCCTTGGATAGACCTAGGAAGACTTCCCTGAACTGAGACTCTTGAGCGTGAAGGTCTTGGTCATCTTGTTGTGAAGCCATGGCTGAAATAAACAGCGGGAAAGGTAAGTGACCTGCAACAAGGATACCTGTTATGCAATGATGAGTATGACATGCATGTAATGTTTTCAAGGACCTCGCGGGGTAGACAAGAAAATTTGTTAGCATTTGGATCCGGTAGCTTGATTGAAAGAAACTTCATATTTGTTGAGAGTCTTTCTTCCAAGGGTCAAAGGCTCACCATATCCAGTGGGTCATAGCCCCTGACTTTAGTCATCAACCTTATTTTGCTTTCCAAACAACCTTGGCTAGGGGAACCTTCTTCAAGAGTCAGAGCTCACCATATCAAGTGGGTCATAGCCCCTGACAACTTCGGCTAGAGGAAAATAAATCCTTTTTGCCCCTTGCTGGGATAGTTGATTCACTATGACCTGCAACACAAGCCCTTGAGATCCTTGAAATGGGTTAGGATGTATGCAATGGTATGATGTCATGCTATGCATGGGGTAATGTAGGTAACCCTGTTATGAGTCCCACTTAAGGACTGCAAACCAAAACCTGCAAGAAACTCAAATAAAACCTGTCATGAGTCCCAATTAAGGACTATAAACAAAACCTGCAAGAAACTTGGTAAACTTTGTTATGAGTCCTAATTAAGGACTACAAACAAAACCTGCAAGAAACTTAGTAAGCCCTGTCATGGGTCCCAGTTAAGGACTAAGACAAAACCTGCAAGTAGTTCATGTGTCAGTTAACAAGCATGCAAGTAGGCAAGTACGAAGGCACACAAGTCACACAAAAGAGCCCTTAGAGTTTAGGCCAGCATGAGGTCTAGGTATTACCCTCTTTCAGTTTGTTGGTTCATACCTGTCCTATCAAAGTAACCGGGTTCTTAGAGGATCCCAATATCATTGACTACCCTCAATCGATCATAACTCCAGCATCGCAATCTTTTCTTGCAGCCAGAACCATCACGAGAGTTTAGCCTCAATGGGCGTAGCATACTGCTACTGTTCTAATGGCCAAGTTGGGTCAAATTAGGGTTCTAAGGTCGGTTGGTGCTTAATGACTCCTTGGAAGACCCATATTCTCCCCGTTTCGACACGAGGGATATCGGTACAGACCAAGGCGCCACACCAACATAGCCACTGCTTCACCCATGTCGGTATACGCCGGACAGGTCCCTCACAGCTTATGCTACCTAAACAGGGTATCCCCAGATCCGGGTTAGGATCTATGTAACTCCCATGCAACCCACAAGTTTAAAGCAAGCAAATCAATACAATTGAAAACACAGTTATGAACTAACCCTAAGGTACACCTCACTTTAAGTTTAAGGATCCCCAGCAGAGTCGCCAGTTCTGTGATCGGTGGATCTGGAACTGACTGTTTAACGCTGGTTCGCGAAATGTCGCGGAAGCAAGAGTCGCCACCGTCTTTTATTTTCTCCAAATGGAAAGGACAAAAGCACAGAAAAATTCCTTTAAAGAGATTGCTCTCGGTTCGGGAGGTAGGTTATAGAAAGGGAAGGTGTTAGCACCCTTTCTATCCATGGTTATCCATGGGCTCTTAGATACTTGCTCAATGTGTTTTCAAAATTGTTTGTTTGCTTTTCAATGTGGGTTTTAAAAAGTTTCTTTGAAAAATTTCAGTTCGACTCATACGTCAGAGTGTTTGAAAAGTTTGCTTTGAAAGCTTTTGAAAAGTGTTGGTGAAAAGATGCTTTGATTTGTTTTTGAAATTAGAGCAAGTATCCTTGAGAACCTACCTACCCTAAGGAATTCGTCTGTGTAAATGTCCTTAACAGTAGTGCCATCCCACCATTGAGAGGTAGGTAGCACCACCGTTGGAGGTGTTCGGGTCAATTCGAGGGTTCGGGACATGGTGATCACCAGAGCAATGGGAAGACACCTTAGAAGCTACCCTCATGCCAGGTTCCCGGATCATGAGGACTTACTAAGACGTTTTCTACTCGACGATCACCTTTCGAAAGGCAACAGTGAGGCGTACCCTAGGGGTGGTGTGTGCGAATCGTGTGTCATGTTTCAGTTATTTGTCTTGTCATGTTTGTTGTGTTCTACGCTTGATTTTAATTTGTCCATTCATTCTTGCATGCTTGGTTAACAGTTATAAAGTTTGCAAAAAATAAATCTAAGGCTATTACAAATGGCGCGGGTCCACATCGCCAAAATAAACCGGACCCGATTTAGCGGAAAATAAATAAAGCGAAGAAATAAAGTGCGAAAAGTAAAATTACATGGCTTAGGGACAATTACATAATTATATATACGATAAAGAGTAAATGCGCAAAATAAAGGGATTAAACAAAACTAGGGCGTTGGACCCTTTTGCAAGCAATTAAAATTAATGAGAATTAAAGATTAAATGATTAAATGTTTTTTTTGGTATTTTTTATATTTTTTTAGATTTAATAAGGAAAAGAAGTTAATTGAAATTAAATTAAAAGGCAAATCCTAGTTCTATTATTTTTTAAGTTTATTATGAAAGATTTAAATTAAAACCTAAATTAAACTCTAAATTAACTTATGTACAATTTTTAATTTATGAAAATAAAATGATAAATAAATAATATTGTTATTATGAAAAAAAGGGAAAATTAAAAAAAAGAAAATAAAAAGTTATTTAAACCTAAATTCTATTTTTTTGATTTTTATTAAAAAGGAATTAAAATTAAAACCTAATTAAACTAACTAATTTATATTCTAATTTATTTATGAAAATAATTATAATAAAATAAATATCACATTTTTTGTATTTTTCTGGATTTTTATGATGTTTTTTATATTTTGTAAAAAGAGAGAAAATTAATTAATTAAAGCAATAAAAATAAATAATACAATAATTAAAATAATAAAAAAGAAAAGAAAAAGCAAACCAGAGTGGGGTGTTGCCCCAAATAAGGAGGTTCAGGCCTTAGAACATTGGCCCATTAAGCTTCAGTCTTCATTGACTTTTTGAATCTGATATGACGCGTTGACTGGAATTTAGTGTACTCCTTTGATCATGGCCCTTGGGTTGCTACTGATGGACGCGTGGCTGCCTGATAGTGAGGGAATATGGTGCACTGGGATATTAGCGCTGCATAGGATGAACTATTGAAAAATAATATTGAGATTTTGCCAGACCTGGGACTTGAACCCAGGTCTTGGAAGTTACCAGCACAACACTTGACCACTGAACCAAACGCGTTTCAATTAATATATAATAAACAATGAACAATATAATAAGAACGTGTTAGTGCTTATGGAAATTCGCGCGAAATTCAAATGGATCAATCGTTGCTTGACACGCCATCTTCTTCCTCACTACCCCTGTAACATAGAACACTATGGGAACGGTTTTTGAAACGTTGTTTTAGGGCCTCTAGCAAAAAATAGCGAATAGCCCCTCGTTGCTCATAAATTGAGCGCGAGGGTGCCATATTCTTCGTCTCAACCTGCTTAAGCTATTGGTACTGGTCTGGAAGCATAATTTTTCCTTGGGCAAAAACCCCCAAATTTGAAACCTGCAAACCCTAGAGGACGCTCATGGCAGATTCATATATATGGCATAAGAATGCAATCAAACGCTTCAGTTAGCTTTAGAACATTAATATGAACATGAATCAACAAAGAAAAATGCAAAAAGATGATGGAATCATGCTGTGCGATTTCAAGAATTTTGTCGTACGGTTTGACTTAGAGGTACCGATCCAGGATGTTTTTGTTGATGTTAATGATTGGGAAACGTCCAAGGATGCCTCAGGATGCTAATGGAATCAAGATTGAAGCTTGGAACGACCTCTAAGGCCCTTTTCAGATTTGAGTTTTTTAAGAGAATTTTCAATTTGCCAAAGGTTTCTTATGCGCAGCTTGTAGTCTCTTTTGCTTAGGGTTGTGATTCTGAGTATATAGCCAAGCTTTTAGGTTAAGAATATTACACAAAATCCATGGCAATAATTGTTTTCAATCTTTGATTTTTTAAGGATCTTTTACAATCTTTTTTCATGGTTTTTGTGTTCAATCAACTCAAATCTTATCAAAACTTGCCATAATCAATCAAGCACGAAATATTGAGATTAGAATGTGCATAAAAAGATTTTTTTAGGTTAGGCTTATATTTTTCATGTATTAAAATGATTTAAATGAATATAAATTAATATAAATTCAAATAAATAATTAAAAAATATGAAAATACTTCCCTTTGGGCCTAATGGTCGTGCATAGGCTTGGCATGAAGAAACTTGGAAGAAAAATGGGCCCATTTGTATTTTTAGGCCTTTTGCATCAATGTTGACTTTTCAAAATTCCTAAAAATTTCCCAACTTCCACAAGGCATAACTTGGTCAATTTTTAAGCTTTTCACATGTTCTTGGACATTTTGGAAAGGTCTTTGAGTCCTTTAACCAATGCCTTTGGTCCCATGTCATTTTGATTTACCAATCTCAAGTTATGGCCTTTGACTTAAAGTCACTTTTTGTTGACTTTTGAAAATGACCTATAATGTTGAAATTGATAACTTTTTGTGAGAGCATTTCTTGGACTTGGAACATGAAGATGAATTGTAGGAAATGTCTTTCTCTTCAAAATGAGCTTTGGATGGAATTTTTCTGATAATCCATGTGAAAGTTATGCTCTGGTCAATTTCAGTTGACTTTTTTCAGCTGTCCAAATATAGCAACTTTTGCATCTTTGATGATTTCTGAGCCAAATTTTGAGAATCATGATCAAGCATTGATCAAATGATGTTTGTGGCTTCACAATGATATATTGACCAAAAATTTGAACTTTTGACTGTCAAATGACCATTTTGCCCCTACAGTTGACTGTAGTGCGATCTAGGGTTTTGACTGTGCAATTTTGAGCTGAATGCCTTGAAACTTGACATGAGGATACTTGACCATCTTTGTAGGCATATGAGACTTGATTGGGCCTTTGAAAACTTCCTTTCCTTGATCAGAACTCAAACCCTAGTTTTGACTGTATAGGAGACAGTTGAGCTGCATAGTCCTTGGGGAATTTTGTGACCTTGACTTGGCAAATCTTGGAGAATATGGGAGGGCAAATTTTGGGGTGCAACAGCGGCTTAGGAAAAAAAGAGTGTCTCGGTAGACCGAAAACCCGAAAGGGCAGTCTAGGCAAAAATTAGAGACATAAACAGAATAAATTTCCCGCTAAGTTGAAAACCCGCAAGGGCAGCTTATGAAAAAGTTAGGGACTTTCTTGGAAAGTAACTACATCAGACAAGACTTGATCATTGAAGCAACAATCTTCTCAGATCCTCCTCATACTTCAACAGAAGCTGCTGCTCAAGATTTCAAAATTTGTTAGAGGGGATGGTGGTCATTGTATCTCAATGTATCTTTTCCATTATATATTACCATTTTCTGAACTTTGTAATTATCCATGGAGTCTCGCCATTCACAGACTACCATTCTATTAATGAATTTGAGCTTTTACCCAATTCATTGTGGTTCTTATTTTATTTAGCTTGCAAAGATTCCATTTATTATTGATAATAACTTTCAAAGAAAAAAGATTAAATAACAAAATTGATTTTAAAAAAGAACTTACAATTTACTTTTACTTTAAAACTTGTGACGCAAGAGAAAAACAAAAGTGGTGATCCCAGGAATGGACGAACTCTAGTTACTTTTAAGAAGTTTTATTTCTCGAAGAAGTTTTTCTCAAGATGTTTCTCCATATAGGGTTTGTAACTCTAGTACCCCCGGTCAAGTTTTGGTTCATTTCTTCTCTTTTTTGAGTTTACATGATATGAAGATTCAATCCAAGATTTCTCTAGTGAAGGTTTTGTTTGTTTAATAGAAGTTATTTCTTCCTAGAGAAGTTGGTACAATAATTACTCTCGAAGAATACGGGCCTCTGTTTTCCCCAGTGAAGAACGTATATTGGTTTTCCCTTTGTGAATATGGTGTTGACCTCCCCAATGAAGTCGGCGCGAATCCTCCAGTAAAGGTTTTGATGATTTGATGTCCGTCTGCTCTACTTGAAATTGATTTTTCAAATCCCCGGTAGAGGCGTCACTTTGGAAAATATTTTATTCCCCGTTGAAGTATGAGCGCTATTCCCTGGTAAAGCCTGGAGAAGGATATTGTATCTCTATATCTGTGTTGTTTGGTCGCTATATTTTGTTTACTTCTGGATTATGTTTCTCCCTAGTAAAGTTAAACCAGGCAGTAGGTTTTATTTCCTCAGTTGGCGCTTTCTTTTTCTTGGATTGTTCATCTTGGATGTAATTTAGACGAGTGTTGACTGTGCCCAAGTTAGTTTGGCCTGTTTACTCCCAATGTTATATATCTTTTTTGTTAGTATATGCACAATAACACTCATACATTCATACATACGTCATGCATAGATAAAATTGGCAAATCATTGCTCGTTCACATTTTGTTGACATATTACCCTGTTTTGCAGAGTTATGTTGTCCTCTCTCCAATAGAGTATATGCCTTAAGCAGAAAGTGTATGTTCTTTCAATTTTCCCACTAAGTTATCCCTCTTGGAAGAATTTTGCTTTAGCCTTCTCGTACATCTCTTTTTCTAGATGATTTGGGTTTCCCTCTTTAGTCTATTTCTCAAAGGAAGTGTTTCGGACGACTGTCTCATTCCAGTTTATTTCTGGTTTGAATCTTTGATCCTCGGGAATATTATTACTTTGGATTTCTACAAGCTTTGAGCATTGATTTGAGAATGTGAATTTATTTTGCACGAGAAGACTTCATCTCCTGAGCAGGAGTATATTGGAATTTCCCCAGAAAGTCATGGTTCCTTCTCCAGGATGTCATATTGCTTTCCCCGGAAAGTTATTTTTACAATCCTTCCTATAACAACAAGTAGAAAGTCTCTTTATTTGAGAAACTTATACTTCCCTGTAAAAGTCGACGTTACCTTTTTTTCTATCTTCTCTATGAGTGGATAGTTTGCAGCTCATTGTCAAATTACTCTCGTGGATGGCAAGTCTTTCAACATCGCAGAAACAGTTCATTGAGAAATATTTGTAATTGGTGGTCTCTTTATTTGAGACAACTTATATATTACCCTTTTCAGGCAGATTGCCTCGGTTAAAGAAGAAGTTGAAACCCTTTCTAGGTGAAATGCCAGAATTTTGGGAAACTTGTTATATTTTTTCTACCCTCAGTGAATGTTGGTAGTTAATCGTCAGTGAACGGCGATGTTATGATCTTTCTTTTCTCGCTACCTTCAGTGAAAGTTGGTATTTCACCATCAGAGAAAGTTGGTGATTGTTAGATTTTTGCTACCTTCAGTGAATGTTGGTAGTTCATCGACAGTGAACGGTGGTGCTTCAATATATTCTCTTTCTACCTTCAGTGAAAGTTGGTAGGTCACCTTCATTGAAAGTTGGTGATTGTTATCTTTTTGCTACCCTCAGTGAACTTTGGTAGTTTATCATCAGTGAACGATGATGTTATGATATATTCTCTTTCTACCTTCAGTGAAAGTTGGTAGGTCACCTTCAGTGAAATTTGGTGCTTGTTATCTTTTTGCTACCTTCAGTGAACGTTGGTAGTTTATTGTCAGTGAATGGCGGTGCTATGATTTTCTCTTTCTACCTTCATTGAATGTTGGTAAGTCACCTTCAGTGAAAGTTGGTGCTTGTTATCTTTTTGCTACCTTCAGCGAACGTTGGTAGTTCATCGTCAGTGAATGGTGGTGCTATGATATTCTCTGTCTACCTTCAGCGAAAGTTGGTAGGTCACCTTCAGTGAATGTTGGTGATTTTTATCTTTTTTCTACCCTCAGTGAACGTTGGAATTTCATCTTCAGTGAACAGAGGTGCTATAATATTCTCTTTCTACCTTCAATAAAAGTTGGTAGGTCACCTTCAGTGAAAGTTGGGGATTGTTATCTTTTTGCTACCCTCAGTGAACATTGGTAGTTCATCGTCAGTGAATGGCGGTCCTATGATTTTATCTTTCTAGCTTTAGTGAAATTGGTAGGTCACCTTCAGTGAAAGTTGGTGCTTGTTATCTTTTTGCTACCTTCAGTGAATGTTGGTAGTTCATCGTTAGTGAACGATGGTGCTATGATATTCTCTTTCTACCTTCAGTGAAAGTTGGTAGGTCACATTCAGTGAAAGTTGGTGATTGTTATATTTTTTCTACCCTCAGTGAACGTTGGTAGTTCATCGTCAGTGAATGGAGGTGCTATGATATTCTATTTCTACCTTCAGTGAAAGTTGGTAGGTCACCTTTAGTGAAAATTGGTGATTGTTATCTTTTTGCTACCCTCAGTGAACGTTGGTAGTTCGTCGTCAGTGAATGGCGATGCTATGATATTTATTTTCCTTTTACCTTCAGTGAACGTTGGTAGCTCATTGTCAGTTAACGTCGGTGTTGTTATTTCTTTCCTTTTTCTACCTTCAGTGAACGTTTGTAGTTTCACCTTTAGTAGGAGTTGGTATATCCTTGACCATTTTACCATCCTTTCTAAGTCGGGCCTTTTGATCCACCAGTGATTTATTATCCTGGTTGGGTTGCTCTCTTGTTTCTTTATTTTGTTACATCCCCAGTGGTGTTTTGCGTCCCTTTGAAGTTGTCCATATGCACTAACATTCATAAGCATTCCATTGCATCTTAGGGCCAAAAATATGGTTTGTTTTATATTTAAGTATCTTTGATCGCGTCGACACGAAGATTTTTAACCTTCGTATCTTTGAATAGAAGAAACTTAAATAAGGGCAACTGTTGTACCCCAATTTTCCCCCTAAGATCCCTCCATCATACCATGTTTATTCAATCACAACAAGATCACATTAGGGCTTTTGGTTCTTCTCCTTATCATTAGTTTTTCTCTTTGAGGAATCACCAAGCACCATGACTTGTTTTCTTCTGTGATCATGAATATTTTGTCTTATTTTTTTCCTTTTAATTAATAAAATGCAATGTTGGTTTGTCTTGCTTGTTACTAATGTAGGTAAAGGCAATGAGGCCTAGCAGGTTGATCCATGGGTTCATGAGTTTATTTCCATGCCCTAGTCAATAAAGCTTGAGAACTTCAAACCTTACCATTGAATTTGTTTTGGAAGAAATGGAATGGCAAGGTTATTCTGGTTCACCATATTTTAAGGTTATCAAATTTGATTCAAAAGTACAAGGGGTTGATTGGAGAAGTTGTCATGACTTGGACAAGGCTTTGTTCCCATTGGTCACAATTGCATATTTCTCTCAATTCTCAAGATATGGATGTGGTTTTGGTGGATATGAGTTCTCATTTTCATCCTCAACACCTTCTATTTATAAAACATTTTTGTTGGTACAAGAAGGTGGTTCGAAATTGTCAAGTTTCTTCCAGGCATTTTCTTGATCTAGGAGCTAGGGTTTTGAACTTCAAAGAAGCATATCTTGCTCATCTTTTCGTATTTTTGAGTGATTCCAAAAACATCTTTCTATTCAAAGGGTTATCAATAAATGACTTCAAAAGTTTCAAGGAGTTTTCATGTGGAAGAAACTTGATGATGAAGAAAGATTACAAGTCCTGTAGATGAATCCCCAATTTCTCATGTGTTACTTCAAATGATCATAACTTGGTCAATTTTTATCATCTTGATCCCATTATTTTTCCATAATAATCTTGAGCATGTGAACTTTATGCCTTCTTTGATATGAAAAGTGATAAAATGGATGAAAGATGCCCTAAGGATACAAAAGATTATAGGTCATTTCATGATTTTTTGCCAACTTCAATAACTCATAACTATCTCAATTTTTGGAGATTTTGAATGGTTCAAGTTTCAAAATGTCATTCAAGTTGTCTATTTCATGCCATCATTTTTGCTCAAGAGAAAATTCTAAGTGGAAGGCCATGTTTGGATGCAAAACATTCTAGGTCACTTTTGAAAGAAAAGTTGAAATATTTCTAAGTATGGAAAGTCAACTTCTTTTTTCCCAACTTTGACTCAATGCAACTTTCAGCTCAAGAATCCATTTGATTCCATTATTTTTCCATTGCAAAGCTTGTAACCTCATCTTTCTAAAGCATCAAGAATAATGCCTTAAGACCTCTTGAGCTGAGAATGCCATTGGATTGAACTTGGTAACTTAGAACTGAAGTTTCTCCATAATTCAGAATTTGAAATCTTTGTTTTGGCTTCTAATCACAAGTTTTCCATGCGTTTTTCCCTCTAAACATGTTTAGTGAAGTTACAGAATTGTTTAGCACAATAAAACGCGCGTTTTGGATGAGTTTTAATCAAATTATAAGTCACAATTTTCTTGTTTTCAACTTCACATCATTTCCCTCCAAACTTCATCATTTCACACGCTTGGACATTCCATTTGATTCCATTCTTTTTCCATTGCAAAGCTCGTAACCTCATCTTTCTAAAGAATCAAGAATCATGCCTTAAGACCCCTTGAGCTGAGAATTCCATTGGATTGAAGTTGGTAACTTGGAACTGAAGTTTCTCCATAAGTCAGAATTTGAAATCTTTGTTTTGGCTTCCAATCACATGTTTTCCACGCGTTTTTGCCTCTAAACATGTTTAGTGAAGTTCCAGAATTGATTAGGACAACAAAACGCACGTTTTGGATGAGTTTTGATCAAATTAGAAGTCACACTTTTCTTGTTTGCAACTTCACACGATTTCCCTCCAAACTTCATCATTTCACACGCTTGGACATTCCATTTGATTCCATTCTTTTTTTGTTGCAAAGCTTGTAACCTCATCTTTCTAAAGCATCGAGAATCATGCCTTAAGACCCCTTGAGCTGAGAATTCCATTGGATTGAACTTGGTAACTTGGAACTGAAGTTTCTCCATAAGTCAGAATTTGAAATCTTTGTTTTGGCTTCCAATCACAAGTTTTCCACGCGTTTTTGCCTCTAAACATGTTTAGTGAAGTTCCAGAATTGATTAGCACAACAAAACGCACGTTTTGGATGAGTTTTGATCAAATTAGAAGTCACACCTTTCTTGTTTGCAACTTCACACGATTTCCCTCCAAACTTCATCACTTCACACGCTTGGACATTCCATTTGATTCGATTCTTTTTCCATTGCAAAGCTTGTAACCTCGTCTTTCTAAAGCATTAAGAATCATGCCTTAAGACCCCTTGAGCTGACAATGCCATTGGATTGAACTTGGTAACTTGGAACTGAAGTTTCTCCAGAAGTAAGAATTTGAAATCTTGGTTTTGGCTTCCAATCACAAGTTTTCCACGCATTTTTGCCTCTAAACATGTTTAGTGAAGTTCCAGAATTGATTAGCACAACAAAACACGCATTTTGGGTGAGTTTTGATCAAATTAGAAGTAACATTTTTCTTGTTTGAAACTTCACACGATTTCCCTTCAAACTTCATCATTTCACACGCTTGGACATTCCATTTGATTCCCTATAAATAGAGGGTCATCACCCATTCATTTCCTCAAGCTTGGATAGCCAAAATCACTCTACCAAACTTATTTCATAACTCAGAATTCTGCAACTTCAAAATCTATTTTCAATCCTTTTTCAATCCAATTTTCCATCAATTTACCTTCCTTGATCTTCCCTGAAGCTAATTATATAATTGAATTCAAGAATCGTGCTCTATATCGCCCCATAGAAGTCCAGTTTCAGAGCTTTGCAACTCAACTTCAATAGGTAGATTCCTTCACCAATTCTTCAAAACTTTGATATCATTGTGATGCTCTCATTGCCCTGGTTCTAATTGCAACACTTACGTTTATCTGGAAACATGTTTTGACCATGAATTATCAAATCCCTTTTCAAAATATTCCTTCCAAATTGCTTGAGCTACAATTTATATAAATTTGTCGCGAAGGTGTGGTTGTCTTCATCTTGAAGAGACGAAGCGAATGGCATAGGTCTGAGCTGGAGGTTAAAGATAACCAACGTTTCATATTCCAACCAATGAAGGCGCGCAATCTGTTTTTTCGAAAATCTAATATAATTAATGATCATATGCTTTATTCACTAATGACCATGATAGGCACAACGCGCCAGATCTCTTGGATTTTATTACTAACGCGTTTTGACACTCATCCAATGGTCCATATATTTTTGACTTTATTTTTCTTTTCTGATTTTTAAATTTAATTGTTTTAAACTTCAAAAAATCATAGAAAATTCATTTTTTGTCCAAAAAATCTGAAAAAATCATGAAAAATATTTTTGATTATTCTCTTTCTGATTTTTATTTTTTCACAATTTAATTTTGTGTTTTGGTATTTTTAACAAATTTTCAATTTGTTTGAATTGTTTTAAATGTTTAAAAATACTTTTATACATTTTTAAATTCTGAAAATTTTATGTAATGATCCAATGATATTGTGACAAATATTGGTGACCTCATTTTATTTTTTGTTTCTAATTTTGTTATTTTTTTATCATTTTTGGTTTATTTTTATAATTTCTTTTAATTTTAAAAATAGTTTCTGACTTTTAAAAATTACCAAAAATTTTATAAAATCATTTTAATTCATTTATGATTTTTCTATGGTCTTACTTTTCATTTCTTAATTAATTTGAATATAGTTGATATTTCTATCTTTTATTTCTATTTTAAAACTTTTTTTATGTATATATTAAATGCAATATTATTTTGTTATTATTTTCTGGCTGATCTTGAATTAAATTTTTGGTTATGAACTTTTTTAACATCATTGGATCCATGGTGTTGAGTCTAACTCCATAAAAATGGATGAATGATTTTAATAATAGTTTGATTTAAATTTAATTCAAATGTGGTTTGTATATTCTCTCTCATCCCTCTTCATCTCATCCCTTTCTTATTGCACTAAGTGTTATTGGAGCTTGATCTTTATATCATATCTCAAAATAAATGTTGCATAGATTGCTATTGACCGGACTCAAAATAGGTGCGACTTTTACAAAAGTGCACTTACGATTGCTTAACATAGCGTTAAATTTTGTCTCGTTTCGAATAAATGATCATTCGTGGCCCAAACCTATGTTTTCAAGCCCAAGTATGTCAACTTGATCTCTTTGATCCAATAAAATTGAGATTCATTATATGGAGGCTTTGGTTCTACCAATCCTCTAATGGATCTACAACACTTTTGGTCAATGCGGATCACTTAAACATCGTTGATCATTAAATGGTACTTTTGAGGATTTCAAATGGATGATATACTTGACAAAAAGCAAATTAAACCTGTTGTGTGGAGGCTTAGGTTCTAACAATCCTCTAATGAGTTCCAAATGCAAGTTTCAATTTGGTCATCCAACTAACCACTAATTATTAATTTGTTTTTACTTTATGCCATTTTATTTTTATGCTTTATGCACCATTTACCTTTAGAATTACATTTCATGTCAGTTTTACTTTTCTCACTTGAGCTATTATTTTATATTCTAAGACACCTAATAATCAACATGAACCATAAAAAGCCTTAACGATACTTGGACAATTTCGTTAATATCCTTGGCATTATGGAGTATTGGACTTCTTGGACTTAAGATTAGAGATTGTGGCCTATGTTGGATACCTTATGACCTTAATTGATATTTTGTCTGGAGTTCTTGAGGTTTACCTCAAGACATTGGGTTGTTTGTTTGTTTTGTGTGTATGTTATTGTGATTACATTTTTTGTTTGTAATCTGGAATTCGCTTGTATACAGCCGTTACTCTGCCCAATTTTTGTGAAGACTTAATACATTTGAAGTTTGGTTCCCTCAAGAGGCCTAGTATCTTTGTTTGGTTGGTTTCAATCCAAAGAATGGGAACTTCATCTTGACTCATAATGTCAAGTTTTGGATTCTTATTGGTTAGATGGTTCTTATCCCTAGCTTTTACCTTATGCTTTAGGATAGTCCCTTCTTCTCCTCCCATCTTCTTTAATTTCAAAAATCTTCTCCTTCCTTTTGAAAACTCTTCTTATTTTTTTAAACTTGAACCACTTTCATAATAAACTTGGACTTATGTCCATGCATTTTCAAAACATTTTCATAAATAAACTTCTATCAACTTAATAATACTTTGGCATTTTTTTGTGAGAAGACTAAAAGTCATTCAATCCCATTTCAAGCCATTTTTTTTGCCACTTTGGCTTTTTACTTTAAAAACTTTTCTCAAAAAGATTGGACTCTTGTCAATCCTTGTAGTGATGCAAACAACTATACTTCTACAATATATAGTGAAGTGAGATATTTTCCACTTGGGTGTTAAGTGAGGCATTGTTGATTTTAAAATCCAAGTCATATCATCCACTTTGAGATGATGCAAATTCTCCTTTCTCATGATTGTGGGTAGTAAGTAGGTTTTCCACACGGAAAATGACGATGATGTCTTATCACATAAAATTAACCAACACACTTGTGTTTAAAAATCTTTAAAAGAGGAATTACGTGTACCCTGATCCCCTATTGCACGAAAGGTGATACATAGGCACTAAAGCTTTACAACCGCGGCGGGTGCAAATACCATAAAAATATATTTCTTTTCTCACCTCCATCATCCATTTTTATACAACATTTTATAGACAAAATATATAGATTTTACAAAGAGGTTCATGCGGAGTACCATAGATGTTTAGGGTGCTAATACCTTCCCTTTGCATAACCAACCCCCTTAACTTGAATCTTTCCCCCTCTTTTTTGGGTTACTCGCTCTTTTCCCGTTCCTTTGGAAACAATAAAGCACGGTGGTGATTTTTATTTTGATCTGTATAAGTCTAGTCAATCTAATGGCTTAGACTTAAACATTTCTACCGCTACACATGGAAGCAGTCTTACCGGTGGAAGTAGAAATTCCTTCTTTGAGGATAATGACAGATGCACAATTAGATGAGGCTGAATGGTTTCGTAATAGATTCGACCAGCTGAATGTCATTAGCGAGAAGAGATTGACAGGTATTTTCCATGGACAACTATACCAGAGGAGGATGAAGAAAGCTTTCGACAAGAAGGTACGTCCGCAGAATTTTCAAGCCGGTGATCTTGTGCTGAAGAGGATCTTGCCTCCCAACAATACAGGCGCCATAGGTAAATGGGCCCCTAATTATGATGGACCATTTGTTGTAAAGAAAGTCTTTTCAGGAAGATCTATGATGCTCACGACTATGGATGGAGAGGATTTCCTTCACCCTGTCAACACGAATGTAGTGAGGAAGTACTTCGCGTGAAAAGACCGTTGGGTTGATCGAATCAGAATAAAGTAATAGTCCAATCAGTCATTTAGAAAGCAAGTTATTGAATAATTTAGAGGTCATAAGAGTTGTGGCAGGGTTGCACTCGACAAATCTGCACTCACATTGCCATTTTTTTGTTGTCTGCTCTATATACTTTCTATGCAATTGTTTCTTTTAGAGAATTTCTTTTTTATATAAATGTCTATTTACAGGCCTGTAGCGGTAGAAATGTTTAAGACTAAGCCATTGGATTGACTAAAATTGTACAGATCAAAATAAAAATCGCCACCGCGCTTTATTGTTTCCAAAGGAATGGGAAAAGAGAGAGTAACCCAAAAAGAGGGGGAAAGATTCTAGATAAGGGGGTTGGTTATGCAAAGGGAAGGTATTAGCACCCTAAACATCTACGGTACTCCGCAGGAACCTCTTTGCAAATCTGTATATTTTGGCTATAAAATGTTGTATGAAAATAGATGGTTCAAGTGAGAAAAGAAGTATTTTTTTATGATTGTTGCACCCGCTGCAGTTGCGAACCTTTAGTGCCTACGTACCACCTTGCGAGCAATAGGGGATCAGGGTACACGTAGTTCATCTTTTTAAAAAAATTTAAAACACAAGTGTGTTGGTTAATTTTATGAGATAACACATCATCGTCATTGTCCGTGTGGAAAACATGCTTACTACCCACAATCATGAGAAAGGAGAATTTGCATCATCTCAAAGTGGAGGATATGGCTTGGATTTTAAAACCAATGATGCCTCACTAAACACCCAAGTGGAAAATATCTCACTTCATTATATATTGTAGAAGTATATTTGTTCGCATCACTACAAGGATTAAAAAGATTCCAATCTTTTGAAAAAAAATTTAAAATAAAAAGCCAAAGTGGCAAAATGGTTTGAAATGAGATTGATTGACTTTTGGTCTTCTCAAAAAAATGTCAACATATTATTTAAGTTGATTGAACTTTATTTTAGAAAAGGTTTTGAAAATGAATGGATCTAGGTCCAAGTTTATTATGAAAGTAGTTCAAGTCTAAAAACAAGAAGAGTTTTCAAAATGAGAGAGAAGATTTTTGAAATTAAAGAAGTTGGGAGGAGAAGAAGAGACTATCCTAAAGCATGAGATAAAAGCTAGGAAGAAGAACCATCTAACCAACAAGAAGCCAATACTTGAAATTATGAGTCAAGATAGAATTATCATTCTTTGGATTAAAACTAAGCAAGAAAAGATACTAGACCTCTTGAGAGAACCAAACTTCATGTGTATTAAGTATTCACAAAAATTGGGGAGAGTAACGACTGTATACGAGTAAATTCCAGATTACAAACAAAGTACGTAATCACAATAACCTGCACACAAAATAAACAAACAACCCAATGTCTTGAGGTAAACCTCAAGAACTCCAGAGAAAACATCAATTAAGATCACAATGTCTCCAATATAGGCCAAGGTCTCTAATCCTAAGTCCAAGAAGTCCAATACTCCATAATGCCAAGGATAGTAACCAAATAGTCCAAGTATCATTAAATTTTTTTATGGTTTATGTTGATTATTAAGTATCTTAAAAAAGAAAAGAAAAGCTCAAGTGAGCAAAATAAAAATGACAAGAATATAAAGGGGCTCAAGTGAGCAAAGATGAAAAAATAGCATGAAATGTAAATGCTAAAGCAAATGGTACATGAAGTAAAAGCATTAAGATAAAAGCATAAAGTAAAGTCAATGTTTAAGAATTAGTAGTTAGTTTGATGACCATCTTGAAACTTGCATTTGGAACTCATTAGAGGATTGGTAGAACCAAAGCCTCTCAACAATAAGTTGCATTTGCTTTTTGTCAAGTATATCATCCATTTAAGAATTCTCAATACAACATTTAATGATCAACGATGTTTAAGTGATCCGCGTTGACCAAAATTTATGAAGATCCATTAGAGGATTGGTAGAACCAAAGCCTCTACACAATGAATCTCAAGGTTATTGGATCAAAGGGATCAAATTAACATACTTGGGCTTGCAAACATTGGTTTGGGCCACAAATGATCATTTATTTGAATCGGGACAAAATTTAGCACTATGTTAAGCAATCGTAAGTGGATTTATGAAGAAGTCGCACCTATTTTGAGGTCGGTCAATAGCAACCTATGCACCATTTATTTTGAGACATGATATAGAGATCATGCTCCGATAACACTTAGTAAAATAAGAAAGGGATGAGATGAAGAAGGGTGGGAAAGAATATATAAACCATATTTGAATTAAAATTTAATCAAACTATTATTAAAATCATTCATCCATTTTTATGGAGTTAGACTCAACTCCATGGATCCAGTGATGTTAATAAAGTTCATGATAAAAACTTTAACCCAAGATCAGCCAGAAAATAATAAAAAATAATATTACATTTAATATATGCATTAAAAAGGGTTTTAAAATATTTTAAAATAGAAATAAGAGAGAAAAATATCAACTATGTTCAAATTAATCAAGAAAGATTAAGTAAGACCATAGAAAAATCAGAAATGAACTCAAATCTTTTAATAAAATTTTTGGTAATTTTTTAAAGTCAAAATATTTTTAAAATTAAAAGAAATGAGTAAAATAAACCAAAAATGATAAATAATAACAAAGTCAGAAATAAAAAATAAATGAGGTAACCAATATTTGTCATAATATCATTGGATCATTCAATTTTGTTTTAGAATTTAAAAATGCATAAAAGTATTTTTAAACATTTAAAATAATTTAAATAAAGTGAAAATTTATAAAAAAATATCAAAATAAAATAAAATTGTAAAAAAAATAAAAGTCAGAACGAGAAAAATCAAAAATATTTTTCGTAATTTTTTTCAGATATTTTGGACTTAAAATAATTTTCTATGATTTTTGGAAGTTTAAAACAATTTAAATATAAAAATCAAAAAATAAAGTAAAGTCAAAAAAATGTGGACCAATGGTTGAGAGTCAAAACGCGTTAGTAAGCTAATCCAATGGATCAGACGCGCTGTGCATATCATGGTCATTAGTGAATAACACACGTGATCATTAACTAAATCAGATATTCAAAAATTCCAAATGGCATTGTTTCATTAGTTGAAGGATGACACGTTGGTCATCTTCAACCTCCATCCAGTCTCAAAACGAGCTTGCTCAAATTGTAAAATTAGAGCACGAGACCGATACCATTCGCTTCGTCTCATCAAGACGAAGACAACCACACCTTCGCAAAATATTTTTATAAACTATAGCTCAAGAAATTTGGAAGGAGAGTTTTGAAAAGGAATTTGAAAATTCATGGCCAAAACATATTTCCAGTTAAAAGAAAGTGTTGTAACTAGAACCAGGGCAATGAGAGCTTCACAATGATATCAAAGTTTCAAAGAATTGATGGAGAAATCTACCTATTGAAGTTCAGATGCAGAGCTCTGTAAATGGACTTGGTCAGATCAATTCAGAAGGTTTCAAGGCTCAATTCTCCTTCTGTTAGCTTCAGGGAAGATCAAGGAAAGTGAATTGATAGAAAAAATGGATTGAAAAAGGCTTGAACAATGATTTTGAAGTTGCAGAAAAGTGAGTTATGGAGTGATTTTGGAAGGGTGATTTTGGTTGTTCAATCTTGAGAAAACGAATGGGTTAGCTCATGTATTTATAGGAGAAGCAAATGGAATCAAAAGGAAGGGTGAATGATGAAATTTGGAGGGATTCATGTGAGTCTGCATCATGAAGAAAGTGTGACTTCTCTTTTGCCAAAACTCATCCAAAACGCGCATTTTAATGTACTAATCCACTTGGGAAAGTTGGCTAATCATGTTTAGACCCAAAACGCGTGCTAATTTGAGGGTTAGAAGTTGTAACATGAAATTCAAATTCTGGCCTGCGATGAAACTTCAATAACAAGTTACCACTTTTGAAACAATGGCATCCTCAAAGAGCAAAGCTAAAGATAAGGAGGAGAACCAAAAGCCCTAATATGATCTTGTTGTGATTGAATCAATATGGTATGATGAAGGGACCTTAGGGGCAAAAATTGGGGTACAACAGCTGCCCTTATTTAAGTTTCTTCTATCCAGAGATACGAAGGTTAAAAATCTTCGCGTTGACGTGATCGAAGAAACTTAAATATAAAACAAACCCTATTTTTGGCCCTAAGATTCCATGCAATGCTTATGAGTATGAATGCATATGAACAACTCCAAAGGGACGCAAAACACCACTGGGAATGTAGCAAAGGAAATAGGGATAAAAAGAGAAACCTGGCCAGGAAAATAAATCACTGGTGAATCAAAAAGACCCGACTCTAATGGTGTAACACCCAAATAAGAGATAAGGTAGCATCAACTCAGCTAAAGAGGAGATATTACAGGATAAAACTGATTTACAACCAATTATTAACTACCAAACTCAATATTCGGAGGTAGAAGTTAAAAAAGATAATAACTCATAGATGACAGTAAACTACCAACTCATAGTAGAGGTAAAAGATCAAAAGGATACTGATTCATAGAGGATGGTAAAAGATCAAAGGATACACCAAATTTTACTGAAGGCGAAACTACTAACATTCATTGAAGGTAGAAAGAGAAAAGAATAACAACACCGACGTTCACTGACGATGAGCTACCAACGTTCATTGAAGGTAGAGAGACAAACATCGACGTTCACTGACGATGAACTACCAACTTTCACTGAAGGTAGCAAAAAGATAACAATCACAATGTTCACTGATGGTAAACTACCAACTTTAACTAAAGATAGAGAGAAAAGAAATATCATAACACCGATGTTCACTGATGATGAACTACCAACAATCACTGAAGGTAGCAAAAAGATAACAATCACCAAAGTTTATTGAAGGTGAACTACCAACTTTCACTGAAGGTAGAGAGAAAAGAAATATCATAGCACTGACGTTCACTGACGGTGAACTACCAACATCCACTGAACATATCAAAAAGATAACAATCACCAACATTCACTGATGGTGAACCGCCAACTTTCACTGAAGGTAGAGAGAAAAGAAATATCATAGCACCGACGTTCACTGACGATGAACTACCAACTTTCACTGAAGGTAGAGAGACAAACATCGACATTCGCTAACGATGAACTACCAACTTTCACTGAAGGTAGCAAAAAGATAACAATCACCAACGTTCACTGATGGTGAACTACCAACTTTCACTGAAGGTAGAGCGAAAAGAAATATCGTAGCACCGACGTTCACTGACGGTGAGCTGCCAACGTTTATTGAAGGTAGAGAGACAAACATCGACGTTCACTGACGATGAACTACCAACTTTCACTAAAGGTAGCAAAAAGATAACAATCACCAACATTCACTGATGGTGAACTACCAACTTTCTCTGAAGGTAGAGAGAAAAGAAATATCATAGCACCGACGTTCACTGATGGTTAACTACCAATGTTCACTAATGGTAGAAAAAAGAATAACAAGTTTCTCCAAAATTCTGGCGTTTCACCTAGAACGGGTCTCAACTTCTTCTTTATCCAAGGCATTCGTCCTGGAAAGGGTAATATATAAGCAGTCTCAAATAAAGAGACTACCACTTGCTATTATAGGAAGGATTGCTAAAATGACTTTCTGGGGAAAGCAATATGGCTTATTAGGGAAAGAAATATAACTTCCTGGGGAAAGTAATATGATTTCCTAGGGAAAGAAACACAACTTCCTGGGGAAATTCCAACATATTCCTGCTGAGGAGATAAAAAATTTCTCGTGCCAAAATAAATGCACATTCTCAAACCAATGCTCGAAGATTGCAGAAATCCAAAGTAATAATATTGCTGGGAAACAAAGATTCAAACCAGAAATAAACTGGAGTGAAACAGTCAGCCAAAATACATCCTTTGATAAATAAACTCAAGAGGGAAACCCAGTCTATCTAGATAAAGAGCTGTACAGGAAAGCTAAAGCAAAAATCTTCCACGAGGGATAACTCAGTGGGGAAATTGAAAAATATACACTTTCTGCTTAAGGACGACACTCTATTGGAGAGAGGACAACACAACTCTGCAAAACAGGGTAATATGTCAACAAAATATTAACGAATGTGAATGATCAATGTTTTACTAAATTTAACTATGCATGATGTATGTATGAATGTATGAGTGTTATCATGTATATGCTGACAAAATAGACATATAGCACTGGGATTAACCAGGAAAAACCAACTCAGGCATAATCAACACTCAGCTAAATTACGTCCAAGATGAACATTCCATAAGAAAATAAGCACCAAATGAGGAAATAGAATCCTATTTCGCAGCTTAACTTCACTGGGAAGGAACATAATACAAAAGTAAACAAATCATAGTGACAAAACAGTACAGATACAGGGATATAACATCCTTCTCCAGGATTCACCGGGGAATATCACTCAGACCTCAATTGGGAAACAAATGTTTTCACGGTCCGCACTTCTATTGGGGATTGCAATACTAATTTCAAATAATGCAGATGGAAACCATATCGGAAAAACATCAACTGAGGATTTCGAGCTGACTTCATTGAGGGAACATCATACAGACTTCACTAGAGGAGATAACGCCTCATCATCGAGACATCAACTGGGGACCTCGTGCTGACTTTATTGGGGAGGCCAACACCATATCGAAGAGGGGAAACCAAGATACGTTCTTCAATATTGAGAGTATGTATTGCACCAACTTCTCTGGGGAAAAAAGTATGAAACCTAATTGGGATAACAACTTGGGGAGTTAAGAAGTCAAACGTTACAACAAGAAACCAATCTTATGGGGATTTTAAATCAAACCTAGCACTTGGCGGGTGAAAACCCAAAAAACTGACAAATGCCTCAACACTTCTTAAATAAAACATTGCCCTTGCCTGATTATCGGGCAATCAAACAAAATGCAAGTACTGCCAAAAGGGAGATGCTACGTAAATGAGTCAAATCTCAACATGCACGGGGAGAAAAGACTTCTATCAAATAGTGAAGCCTTCACTGGGGAATCTTGGATTGAGTCTTCATATCATGCAAACTCATTCCAACAAAAGAGGCCCTGGGATAGCCTTCCTGGGGAATCAAGAAGTCAACATTATAGAAAAAGGTCAAACTCATGGGGATTTTAAATCAAACCCAACACTTGTTGGGTGAAAACCTAAAGGGTTGACAATTTTCTCAATACTTCTTAGAAAATATACTGCCCTGGTCTAGTTTCCTGGGAAATAAATACCAATAATAATGCCAATACTACAGAAAGAGCGACATTTTTCAAATAGTTCCATCTCAGCACACCAAGGGAACAAGACCTTTCGTCATATAAGGGAAGACTTCGCTGGGGAATCTGGGAGAGATTCCTCAGACCATGCAAACCAAAAATCAAAAATGGACCAAGACTTGACTAGGAATACTAGGGATCACAAACCCAATACTACACCTTACGCCAATTGGTATCGTCTTCAATATACAAAAATCAGACCTATACTAGCGAAAATGACCTGAGAAAACCTTCCAGGGGAAAACAAAACTTCCCAAAATTACTGGAGTTCATCCATTCCTGGGATCACCACTTTTGTTTTCCTCTTGAATCACAAAATCTAAAATATAAGTACGTTGTAAATTCTTTTTGAAAAATAATTTTGTTATTTAATCTTTTTGCTTTGAAAATTATTATCAATAATAAATGGAATCTTTGTAAGCTGAATAAAAATAAGAAATACAAAGAATTGGGTAAAAGCTCAAATTTTATTGATAGAATGGTAGTTTGCGAATGGAGAGACTCCATGGATGATTACAAAGTTCGTAAAATGGTAATATATAATGGAAAAGATACATTGAGATATAATGACCATTATTCCCTCTAACAACTTTGAAATTATGAGTAGAAAATTCGGTTGAAGTATGGTGAGGATCCAAGAAGATTGTTGCTTCAATGATCAAGTCTTTTCTGATGTAGTTACTTGCCAAGAAAGTCCATAACTTTTTCCTAAGCTGCCCTTGCGGGTTTTCAACTTAGCAGGAAATTTTATTCTATTTATGTCTCTAATTTTTGCCTAGACCGCCCTTTCGGGTTTTCGGTCTACCGAGACGCTCATTTTTGCCTAAGCCGCCCTTTCAGGTTTTCAACTTAGCGAACTGTTCTTTTATTTCTTTAGGCGAAGTATTTCTTGACTGCATCAACATTCATGGGACGTGGGAACTCCTCGTCATCCATAGTTTCAAGAATTAATGCACCGCCGGAGAAGGCTTTCTTGACAACATACGGGCCTTCAAAATTGGGAGTCCACTTGCCCCTAGAATCATCGTTAAAATACATGATCTTCCTGAGCACGAGGTCGCCTTCTCTAAATTCACGAGGTTTGACCTTCTTATCAAAAGCTTTCTTCATTCTCTTCTGATATAACTGCCCATGACACAAATCTGTCATTCTCTTCTCTTCGATCAAATTCAATTGGTAAAACCTTTTCTGGACCTATTCAACCTCTAACAACTTGGTTTCCATTATCACACGCAAAGATGGAATCTTAACCTCGATTGGGAGCACAGCTTCCATTGCATACACAAGGGAGAATGGGGTTGCTCTTGTTGAAGTGCAGATAGATGTCTGATATCCATGTAAAGCAAAAGGGAGCATTGCATGCCAACCTTTATAAGTAACAACCATCTTCGGGATGATCTTGATATTCTTATTAACAGCTTCAACAACCCCATTCATCTTCGGCCTGTATGGAGATGAATTGTGATGGACAATCTTGAACTCTTCACAAAGTTATGTCATTATCTTGTTGTTAAGATTCGAGCCATTGTCGGTGATAATTCTTCTCGGCACACCATACCGACATATAAGATTATTCTTAATGAAGCGCACTACCACCTGCTTAGTAACATTAGCATACGAAGCAGCTTCCACCCATTTGGTGAAGTAGTCAATTGCTACCAAGATAAAACGGGGTCCATTCGAAGCTTTGGGTTCTATCATTCCAATCAAGTCAATACCCCACATAGAGAAAGGCCACGGGGAAGAAATAACATTGAGAAGTATCGGAGGCACATGAATTTTTTCCACATAAATCTGGCATTTATTGCACTTCTTTGAAAAAATTTAACAGTCGGATTCCATTGTCAGCCAATAGTAACCTGCCCTTAGCATTTTTTAGCCATCGAATGTCCACTGGCATGAGTGACAAATGAACCTTCATGAATCTCATGCATCAACATGTTTGCTTCGTGTCTATCCATACATTTGAGCAAGACCATGTCATAATTTATCTTGTACAACACATTTTCACTGAGGAAGAAGTTGCCAGCCAATCTTCTCAATGTCTTTCTATCTTTATTCGAAGCACCAATCGTGTATTCCTGAGTCTGGAGAAAATGCTTGATATCTTAATACCAAGGTTTCTCATTTTCTACCTCTTCTGTTGTAAACACATGAGCTGGCCTATCCAGTCGCCGGACTATAATTCGAGGTATATCATTCCAAGTATTCACTTGATACATAAAAGTCAGAGTTTCCAGAGCATCTGCCATTTGATTTTCATCTCTGGAGATGTGATGTAATTCAACTTTATTAAAGAAGGGTAAAAATCTTCTAGCATAATCTTTGTAAGGGATCAAGCCGGGGTGACGAGTATCCCACTCTCCTTTAATATCATTTATTACAAAAGCTGAATCGCCATACACATCTAGAATTTTAATTCTGAGATCAATAGCTTCCTTGAGACCCATAATACAAGCCTCATATTGTGCCATATTATTAGTATAATCAAATTCCAACCTTGCAGTAAAAGGAATGTGTGATCCATGTGGAGTGACAATCACAACACCAATTCCTTTACCATAAGCATTCACAGATCCATCAAATATCATGCTCCAGCGAGATTCAGGATCAGGACCTTCCTCGAGCAATGGTTCATCACAATCTTTCACTTTCAGAAACATCACATCCTCATCAGGGAAATCATACATCACAGACTGATAATCATAAACTTGTTGGTAACTCACAATCAGTAAACTTTTTACTGAGATAATAAATGGCATACTCTTTCTTCCCCATTTCATCTTGTTGTTCCAGAATACAGCCCATGGAATTATCTAACACTGTCAGATACATTATCAATGGTCTTCCTTCAACGGGAGGGAGCAAGATAGGAGGTTCAAGCAGATCTTCTTTAATAATTTCAAATGCCCTTTGGCAGTCATCTATCCATGCATAACCTTGATCTTTCTTTAACAACTTAAATATTGGTTCACACATTGCAATCATGTGGGAAATGAATCTGGAAATATAATTCAAACGCCCAAGGAACCCTCTGACTTGATTTTCAGTTCTCAGTGCTGGAATTTCTTGAATTGCTTTGAATTTGTCAGGGTCAACTTCAATCCCTCTCTGGCTAACAATGAAACCCAACAATTTCCATGACCGAACACCGAAGGTACATTTATTTGGATTCAAGCGGATACGATACTTCCTAAAACGCTGAAACAACTTCAACAAATCTTCTACATGCCCTTCTTCAGTCTGGGATTTAGCAATCATATCATTAACATATACCTCAATTTCCTTGTGCATCAGATCATGGAATAGGGTTGTCATAGCCCCCTGGTACGTTGCATAAGCGTTCTTCAACCCGAAGGGCATCACTATATAACAGAATATTCCCCAGGGTGTGATAAACATTGTTTTTTTCATGTCCTCAGGAGCCATCCTTATTTGATTATACTCGGAAAATTCGTCCATGAACGAGAAAATTTTGAATTTTGCTGTGTTATCCACTAACATATCAATGTGTGGCAATCAAAAATCATCTTTTGGACTGTCTTTATTTAGATCTCTATAATCTACGCACATGCAAACTTTTCCGTCTTTCTTCGGTACTGGAACAATATTGGCAATGCACTGAGGGTATACTGATGTCACAAGAAAACTGGCATTAATCTACTTTAGAACTTCTTCTTTGATCTTCACTGCCATATTTGGGTGAGTTCTTCGCAACTCCTGTTTGATTGGCGGGCACTCTGACTTCAGCGGCAAACGGTGCTCTACAATATTCATATCTAGACCAGGCATATCTTGGTAAGACCAAGCAAAAATATCCACATACTCTTTCAACGTCTCAATTAACATGCTCTTCACATCAGGATGCAGCAATGCTCCAATCTTGACTTCCTTCGGATCTTCTTCTAAACCCAAATTGATTACTTCAAATGGCTCTTTATATGGCTGAATGGCATTCTCCTCACGCTCAAGCAACCATGAGACCTCTTCTAGAATCTCATCATAGTCTTCTTCTTCGGCCCCATAAACAGGACATTCAAAGTTGAGAGAGGGTGCAGGGTCATTGTATTCAACGGGTTTTTTAATTAATATACACATATGATTTATGATTGCTTTTAGAAACTGACACATATAACAAGTGATCATGCAGATTGAATTTCAGTTATTATTTATTTTGAAAGGTTTTTTATGATTACCATTTTCCAAGAAAAAACAAAAAATAAAGACATAATTTGGGAAACAAAGACAACTTTTATTATTGATTTTAAAAATCAAAGCAAACCGATAAGCCCATACAATATCAATACTTTCACCTTGGGCAGAGTGAAAGCTTTTCAAAAATATTTATAAAAAAAAATTACTTTGAAACATGTATGCAAGAGGGAACATCAATGGAGATCCAGTTTTGAACCCTAACTCTGTGCGTCACATAATTTGGCATTTCTGGCTCTTCTTCATCTTCCATAATGGCATTAATCTCGAAAACATTTGGATGAAGATAACCCCCGCTACGAAAGATGTCTTCATACTTGCCTGCAACAGACTTTGGCTTCATGCCCTTAACTTTATCATTCTTCATAGAGAACCCCAAGCCAGCTCTATTCTTGTATACAGGTGGATCAACAATATGTCCCCATACTTCACTATGGCCATTACGCACAACCTGCTGAGCATCCTTAAACGAAACCATAGAATTTTCATTTTCTCTTATATTATCAATGGATAAAGCTTGGAACTGGGTTCTAACAATAACTTCATCCTCTTCCACAATGCTGAAAGAGGACAAATGAGATATCAATAATGCATGTTCTCCATTTATAATTACCACTTTTCCTTCACGCACAAACCTTAACTTCTGGTGTAAATTTGAATTGACAGCCCCTTCCTCATGTATCCACGGTCGTCCCAACAAATAGCTATAAGCGGGTATAATATCCATGACCTGGAAAGTAATCTGAAACAAATGTGGGCCTATATGAATAGGCAAGTCCACTTCACTAATAACAGATTTCCCTGATCCATCAAACGCTTTCACAATCATGCCACTTGGGCGCATGGGCGTTCCTTGATATTTCAACTTCATAAGTGTGCTCCTTAGTATAACGTTCAATACGGATCCATTATCAATCAGCACATTGGATAATGAATCATTCTTGCAGTTCATAGAGATGTGGAGGGCCAGATTATGATTCCTTCCTTCATCGGGAAATTCATCGTCACAGAAACTCAGGTTATTACATGATGTAATATTCCCTACCACACTGCTGAATTGGTCTACTGGCGTATCACTTCCCATGAAAGCTTGGTCCAATACCCTCATCAAAGATTCTCTATGAGCATAAGAGTTCATCAATAAAGCCAATATATATATTTTTGAAGGAGTATGCAGTAGCTGGTCTGCAATTCTGTAGTCACTCATCTTGATTATCTTCAAAACATCATCCACCTCTTTTTCTAGCGTAGCTCCATTAGATTCCCCCACTGCCTTTTTGGGTTCAACATCTTCCACAACTTTCTTTCCAGTACTAACATCCCCATGAACGACTGGTGCAAATACACGACTGTTGCGGGTAACTCTGCTAGTCTTAGTAATATTTTCAACATTAGGCATTGGCTGGATGGGAACTTCCACACCATCCTCTAAAATTGTAACATTATATTTGTAGGGTACAACCTTGTCTGACTTGTAGGTGACAAGACTCAATAAGCTAATCACCAATGGAGTAATAGTTGGCTTGCTATGATATCCAACTTCAAAAGGGGTGGGTGCACCAAAACAAGGCACAATAACATTTACTCCCTCTTCAACATATTTATTCATTACAAAGTCATCTCTAGAAAACATATCTTCATCTGAGGAGAAGAACTCATCCGCAGAGGCATACTCATCATCTGACTCTTCTTCAGCCAAACAAACCTCAATCTCATTAACCTCATGGTAATCATCCATTTGGCCTGTAACCTTGATAGTTCCATTATCCAATAACAACTGAATACTTTTCCTTACAATTGAACATCCTCAAGAGTCCCGGTAGCAAATTCGGCAAGATCCACATTGATGTTCTACCTGAACAGCCATGTGGCAGAAAGTAGCATACAATTGTACAAGATCCTCATTCATATATTCCACACCAAAGATTCTGAAATCCATAAACCATGTTTACTTCCTCTTCATACTCTTCCCTAGGCCTGATTATGTGGATGAGGCCCTCATCCATCATACCCTGCAAATCAGCCTTTATCTTGTCACAACCCTGTATATGTGTACTGCAAATAGCACAACCGACATGGTCATGTGGATAATAGCTAAATTCATAGAGGTCTGCATGCATTTTTACCAGATCTCCTCTAACAAATTTAATATCGAAAATTTGGAAGTCGCCTGGACAACCAGCCTCCATGTTCACAGCATTTGCTCCTCCATGCTTGGGCAAAGGATTATAATTCACATTAGGGCCAACATCTTTGAAGGATAAGATACCAGTCCTCACCAATTTTTGTACGTCAGTTTTCAAAGGATAGCAGTTCTCAACATTGTTCTCTGGTGCTCCCTGATGAAAAGCACATGTTTGGTCTGCCTTATAATACCAAGGCAATGGTGATGGTATAGCGGGAGGTGGTCTGGTTTGAACCAACTACTTTTGAATTAACATCGGGAGTAATTCTGCATAGATCATAAGGATAGGGTCATAACTCTCCCTTCTCTATTTATACCCTTGATTCCCCTAATGGAATGGTCTCTGATAAGTAATGGTGGTTGGAGCTACACCAACAACTGGAGTTACTGAGGTGACTTGTTGATGATGCTGATAATTTATTCTAGGAGGATTAGCCCTCCTCTCTTGCATAACAACATTTGTATCTCCTTCCTTCTTTTTGGAAAACCCATAGGATGGCTTCTTCGTACTTTCGGAACTTTCAACTTTTGTTAAACGGCCCTCTCTTACAGCCTCTTCGCAGGTATCTTTACATTCGGGACCAAGCATAAATCATTCACATTCTACCCGAACAAATCCTTTCCCCTTAGGTCCTTAATCTCCCTCTACATCTTGTCAAACTGATCTTTAAAATCATCCATTCGATCATAGAGACCCAAGCCTTCACTTGGTGGAGGAAAAGGGTGATACATATCATCATTAGCAAATGGGACCATATTTACCGAAGGTGGTGCAGCATGAGAAACATGCACCACAGGAGGTGCAAGAGTAACAGTAGTCTGAACAACTGGAGTAACTTGAAGGCCAAGATTGAAACCTTCAGGCACAAATTTCTTTGGCATTCTCCATGGAAAACATTGAGGTATGCGATTCTGGACAACAGCTGGAGTAGCAGACACGGGAACAGTCTGAGCTTCAGTAGTAACCCTTGTCTGTTGAGGTTGAAAACTCGATGGCTGATTTTGAGCAGCCACCAGAGATTCCATCAGAGCAGTGAGATTGGCCATGCCGGCCTTCAAAGCAGAAACATCCTCGCGCAGCTCACGATTCTCTTGTTCTAAGTTGTCCATCTTCCTTCTGAAATTAGATCGAGTATTGTAGTGGTGAGACAGCTTGCTAAACGAAGTAAGGAAGCTTGGTAAGACACCTGGATATGCATAATAAATGAAAGAAATATATGTAATATGATGCATGATATGCAATGCACATGATTTACTTTATTTATTAATATTTCAAGGGACTTACATATTTATAGACTCGTTGCAAATATCAAAGTAATAACACATTTGAAGTACTGAAATTTTTTATTATAATAACTTCAAAATGGATTACAAGTTTCAATAATCCCAAGTACAAGAGGAAAATAAAGTCTAAAACCCTAAGAAGTAAAGTTGATGGAGATCACTCTATACGTTGGCGCTTTCCTGTAAGCCTGGAAATATGAGCCTTCAACCTCTGGTTTTCTTCCGCATATCTGGTGGTAACCTCCTTCCAATCACCCGAATCATGAAGTGAGCAACTAGCATCTGATTGAGGTTTAGAGGAAAATAAACCTCCTTGCCTCTCCATGGTCTGTACAGCCCGACTCTCAAGAATCTCAATCAAGTCGTCTTTCTCCTTCAAGTCCTCTTTATAGGAAATCTCTAAAGTTTGGCACTTATTCTTCCAAGCGTCCTTTTCCTGATGCATCCTGACCAAAGTAAGTTGTATCTCTTCCACATCATCCAATAAGGGAGGAGTGGTCTTCACAAAAAAGTCAGACATAGGTGCTTCCCGAGAATACGGCATCTTCAATTGAATATCTCTCGTTTGGACCCACTGAAGATAAGGCTCCAAAGAAACAGCCCCCTAGGTCCCAGGTCTTTCCTACTCTTCCTATGAATGTGACGCCAGGCCTTCGCAATCTTATCCCTAGCTTCCTTATGGTCTTCTCCCTCCTTTAGGAAGAAACTACTTAAATGAATACTATTTGGTTTATCCCTCATCGGATAACCAAGTTGTCGCCGTGCAAGAACAGGGTTGTAGTTAATTCCTCCCTTTGTACCAAGAAAAGGTACATTGGGGAAACTACCACAACTGTCGATAAACACTACATCATGGTAAGCCCGATGATACCAATCAATATCTGAGTGAGTAAGTGCCATGTTCTTAGGAGCCCAACGGGGTTCCTTCCAAGCATCCCAGAAAGCATCAGACTGAGGCATATGAGAAATAAACCACCAGTACAACAGAGGCGTGCAATAGATTATCATCCCCTCATGACAAAAATTCTGAATATGAATAGAGTAATAATCATCTCCCAACAAATTTTGGGTTTCCAATCATGAAGATCCTGATAGCATTAACGTCAACAAACTTATCCATATTAGGAAATAAAAACAACATGTAAGCAAGTAGAGCAAATATGGCCTCAAAAGAGACTGTACTCTTCATCCTGGAAAAGTAACGAGCTTTCTCCAATAAGAACTGAAATGGTAATCCTCTAATCCATCCTTTAGTAGTCATATGGGCTTCAACCTCAGACTTCCCCAGATGGATCAAAGCAGCAATCTCGTGTGGTTTTGGCTCACACTCCAAACCAGTAAAAGGAACACTTTCGGTAATAGGTAATTCCAATAGATAAGAATACTCCTCTAGTGTAGGCATCAACTGATAGTCAGGTAAAGTAAAGCAATGATACATCGGATCATAGAACTGAACCAAGTTTGAGAGAATACCCTCCTTCATCCTAAGCTTCATGAGAGGAATGATGGATCCATACTTCTTCTGAAAATCTATAGAACACTCCATCTCGAGAATTAGACTGATCAACTCATCTATCTTGGGATCTTTGAAACTGTATTTTCCGGTCTTTCTTTTTCCAGGATCAATGGTCAAAAGGTACCTGAGATATTCACAAATGGTCAATTTCAAGTCCCTTGAAGTGAAATTTCTTCAAAAGATGCTTATGAGTGCATGGATGCATGATGCAACAATCACACACAAGATCACAAACATAGGGTTCATAGGTTCAATGTCATGAGCATGAGGTCGAAGTTACTACCCATAAGGTATGGTCTAAAAGTTATCACCTTCTGAACAAGGTTCTAGACGTTCCCAGAGTCTACATCCTTCCTTCGGATATTACCAACTTCCTGATTAACTCGGTAATTAGTAATATTCTCAAGAAAAACTCGTCCGAGCGTAGTATCACGTGACAACTATTTCTGGATTACTTCGTCATAGCTTCCGTACTACACCTAAAAGGCCAAGATGGGTTAGGTATTCTACGGTCCTCAGCTTCAGCAGGCTCCCAGGTCGAAAGCAATACGTATTGCCAATTACTCAGTAAAAGAAACTACAGTCAAAGGGGCCTCCACTGAGTGGGGGATCTCATGCCTCTTTTTTTGGGATTACTCCCTCAAAATTAGCATGACTATACCACCCGTCCTATCTTAAAGTTTGCCCAAGTTTGGGTATAGGACTTATAAGTAATCACCAAGCACCTTGAAATTCAGGATAATCTAGACAAACAAATATACAACATATAATATATAACAAGCAATAGCACATATACAGATATAAACAAAGATAGGTTTAACCAACTTAGGGATGGACCAGCAAGAGGTCAATCTTTCCCCAGTGACGTCGCCATTTTTTCTGTAGCGGTAGAAATGTTTAAAACTAAGCCATTGGATTGACTAGACTTGTACATATCAAAATAAAAATCGCCACCGCGCTGTATTGTTTCCAAAGGAATGGGAAAATAGTGAGTAACCCAAAAAGAGGGGGAAAGATTCTAGGTAAGGGGGTTGGTTATGCAAAGGGAAGGTATTATCACCCTAAACATCTACGGTACTCCGCAAGAACCTCTTTGTAAATCTGTACATTTTGGCTATAAAATTTTGTATGAAAATTTTGCGAACCTTTAGTGCCTATAGTTATACCCCAAAATTTTGCCTCTCATTTTACTCAACATATGTTCATTAAGATCCTCAACTTGCTCAAGAATGCCCAAGATTGACCAGACAAACTCTCTCCTAAAGCAATGAACCTCTAGCTAGGGTTTCCATTTTCATCAAGATGGGAGAGTTCCAAAGGCCTCATATGCTCTCCATAGTCCTAATATATTCTCAAGACCATCCATGTCAAATTTTAAGCCTTGCACAAAAAGTTTGCTCAGACAGCTGCTCAAATGCTTGAAAATCAACTGTATTAGGTCAAAAGTCAACTGTGACCCACATACATTCAAACTTCAAGATTTTTGGTCAACATCAACATTTTTAAGTGATATCCATCATTCGATCAAGGGATGACCATGATTCCCCAAGGAATGCTCCTAATTCAGCAAAACTCAAAAACTGCCAAATTAGGGTTTCTTAGGAAAAGTCAATCAAACTTTGACCAAGCATAACTTTCTTATACTTTATTATAAAATTCTCATATAAGGCTCATTTTGAATAGAGTCCAATTCCCTACAACTCATATTCATCCCTCAAGTTCAAGAAATTCACTCCTCAAAAGATATGGATTCATACATTATAGGTCATTCCAAAAAGTCAACAAAAACACATTTTGGGTTAAAGCTCCTTACATGAACATGGAAGATCCAATTGAGATGAAACCAAATAGGTTTCTTAAGGGACATCCTAATCTTTCTAAAACGTCTAAGAACACCCTCTTAGGGTAAAAATTGAGAGAGATATGCATTGTCAAAGTTGTCCATTTTTGGAGAATTGTCAAAAGTCAACAATGCCCAAAATTGCATTTTTGGCAAATGGGCCTAACTTTTTATGCTTGCATCTTGCTCCTAGCCTGGTCCACGACCCATAAAACCTTACATACATCATTTGATTATTCATTTGATTTATTTTTTATTTTTATTATTTTAAATCCAAATTAAATCAAATAAATGATATAAAAATATTTTTGGTTGATTTATCATTAAAGAATGAAAGTACAGGCTGTATGTTAGCAAGCCAAGCGTGCAAGTCTTGATTGATTTGAAAAAGGAATGATTTGGCCAATTTTGGAACCAAAGAATATGACTTAAAGATCAAAGATTTTATCCATAAATTCCCAAGATTGGATCCAAAATTATTAACCTAATTGGATTCAATGCATATACTGAGGATTGTTGAACCCTAGGGGGCGGAGACAGATGCGCAGCTGCTGCAAAAAAAACTTTGTACACAAGGTTGAAATTCAAGGAATGGTGACCATCGAATTTGGAATTTAAAGCATATCCAACAGGTTCTGAGGGTTGCAACATATTCCTAGAGACACACTGAAACTAATTGCATTGTTTTCAAGCGCCAAA
The DNA here is from genome assembly GCA_948472305.1 of Vicia faba. Taxonomy (NCBI): domain Eukaryota; kingdom Viridiplantae; phylum Streptophyta; class Magnoliopsida; order Fabales; family Fabaceae; genus Vicia; species Vicia faba. Next base: position 399,377,429 of record OX451738.1, on the reverse strand, counting down.
ACTCCCAGAATCACGTCCAACACGATAACGGTTTGCATTTTACTTTCCAAAACGATTACGACCATACATGCGTTATAAATATATTTTGATCATGCATTCTTGTTTGTATGAATGTTTAGAACGTGTTTGAATCACTAATTGCAAGTTTTGATGGATGTATGATTACCTGCCATTATTAGGGTTTTAACCTTTATTTTAGGGCTTTGAGATGCAGGGAAAATTGGACTAAAAGAAGGTCAATATGATACTCGTGAGATCAAAATGAGTAGATATGTGAGCTTAGAATTGATTTATCATGCCTGGTTTTGATTTTTGAGGTTTGCAGGGTTGTAGCTACAATGGGTGTCCGTAGGTAAAAGGGTTGGTATCTAAAGCCACGGTCCAGGGAAGAAGACGGTGGCGTGGCAGCCAAACACTGGCCAATTTGAATTTATATGCATTTTTAGGTATAAGACGTGCGTTATTATTATAATATTATTTATTTACTATATTACCAGATAAGCAATACAGCGCAGATGGCAAGGAGTGTGAGCATGTGAAGCAAGTGACCTGGGTTCGATCCCAGGTCCAAACATTTTCTTATTTTCTGAACAATTCCTTGAAGATCCAGCGTATCTCAATGCCTAGTGTCCATCATGCACTCTCATCAATAGTATGTCAGATCTACTCAAGTCTGGATCAAACGCCCCAGATTTGATGACCACGTTGGAGATTCCAAGGGTCGGCATCACAGGATCCAAGCGCAGGCTCTGAGCCACCAAACTTGGGCCCATCAAATTCATAAACAACCCCGCCCCCTGATTGATAACAACACCGGGCCCAATTCTAATTCTTTTGTTTCTTTTTTTATTTACCTTTAATTATCTTTTATCACAAAAATAATTATTTTTACTATTATCAAATCACAAAAAGGTAGAATTAGGTTTTTATTAAAATTAGTTTTATTTTGGAAAATTAATTAATTTTAATTTGATTGTTTCATAATTAAAATTAATTAGACAAATTAGGTTTAATTGATAAATATTTAATTTTATCAATGAAATACAAAAAAATATTTTCTCTTTAATTGGTTAGATCTGTTAGGACTTAGACTTCATTCTCGTATTTATTTCTTCATGCGCGTCCTTATTTTCTTTATTCTTATTAATCATTGTAACTGTTTCGAAGTTGTAATAGTTAATTAGGTTTAATATTTCGCTTATCATTTTTCCCGGGTTTTTGAATATGTAATCCCCTCCCCCAAAGCCTTGTAATAGTAAGGTTTTAATTATTTGCTTTTAATTTCCGCAACTATTTAACTGTTAGATGTATGGACAATAAGCTTGCATGTGAAAGATAAATGATTAATACAGTAGAAAACCATAATTGGGCAAAGATAATTAACTGAAAAAACACACTCACACATGTTAAATCCTAGGGTGTGCCCCATTTGGTTGCCTCGGAAATAATGGTCGTGTCCCTCGAATGTAGGGATGCCTTAGCAATGAACCGCGATTCAAAATCGTCATAAAGATCATAGTCCCTACTTGTCCCTCGAGTTGCCTACGAATTAATCTTATGACGATAGTCCCTTTGAAACGCTAAGGTATCTTTATTTGTTGCCTTCAGAGAACATTTTGTCCCTTCGAACATCCATTTATAAATCCAACAACGGAGCTACCTACTCTTTAATAGTAGGATAGCGCTGTCTAAAGGAAATGAAAAACGAATAGACATTTTTTTTCGAGTAGGTAGAAATCTTAAGTACTTGCTCAAAATAAAACTTTTTTTCACACAAACACTTTTTCAAAACAGTTTTTAAAACAACTTCGTCACACTCTTGGGGACCGATACAAGGGTTATCACGAAGTAAACAAAACTTTTCAAAACACACACAAGCAATTTCAAAATGAGCAAGTACCTAAGAGCCCGTGGATAATCACAGATAGAAAGGGTGCTAACACCTTCACTTTCTATAATCTACCCCCCGTACTCAGAAACTCTCGAAAAAAGGTTTTTTCTGTTCTTTTTCCTTTTCCTTTGTTGGATGAAATAAAAATCGGTGGCAAATCTTGCTTACCGCGACATTTGTGAATACAAAATGCAAACCAGTATTAACAGTCGGTTTTTCCACCGTATCATAGAACTGGAGACTCTGTTGGGGAGTGTGAAATAAGTGGGGTACACCTTAGGATCTAGGGCATTTTAAAATTGCTTTCTTGTTTTACTTTGCCTGCTTTATATACAAGGGTTTTATTTGGGTATTATTGAAGATCCTACACCCGGATCTGGGGACACTTTTTAGGTAAACAGCAATAGATCATGGAAATTGTACAGCGTAGACCGATATGGTTTAAGCGATGGCTATGTTGGTGTGAAACTTTGGTTGGTACTGGTATCTTTCGTGTGGAAACAAGGAAAATACGAGGCCGCCGCGTGGTGTCGTGAAGCACTAACGAACCTTAGAACTTTAGTTGAACAAACTTGACCATTAGAAAGTAGTGAGATAGCCGGTCTCGGTATAAACTGGGGATTGGTTGATACTCGATGCTACACTCATTGAGATCAGTCTTTCGGGATATTTCGGCCGCAAGAAAAGATTGCCTGAGCAGAAACAATGCCCGATAAAGGATGACCAGTGATATTGAGAATCTTTAGAACCCGGTTACTTTTATAAGACAGGTTTGAAACCAACTAAACTTCAAGAGGGTACTTATCTTTAACCTCATGCAAGCCTTTGAACCTAAGGTCTATTGTGTGTTTTGCTTTTTTGTGATTTATTTTGTTTGAACATAACATCATACATCATAACATAGCATCCATTCTTATTACACTAACCATTTCAAGGACCAAGGGAATTTATCTTTGTTCTATTTTGCAGATCATGGCTTCCGCTCGTAGAAACATTATCTGAATCAGCTTTGTGAGAATACCTCCCCAGCTCAAGGAGCTAGTATCAAGGGTTCCTAAAACTTAGCGTTCACTAAGAGACATGGTCGACTTCTCAACCTGGTCACTTCAAACTTTGATGAGAAGATGATGCGTGTACTCTTTCAGTTCTTTGAAACCAAGCACCACTGCTTCACCTTCCCAAACTATCAGTTGGTGCCTACTATGGAAGAATTCTCTTAGCTATTGGATATACCCATTCTTGAACAGTTGCCTTTCACAGGTTTGGAAGAAGTTCCTAAGCCAGAAGTCATTGCCTCAGCCTTGCATCTGAAATGGGCCGAGGTGGCATCCAATTGGGAAACAAGAAGCGGAGTCAAGGTTTTTCTAGCCAAGTTCCTAATAGACAAGGCCCAGCTGTTTTGGGATGACATGGACTTTTAGGCTTTTAAGGAGGTCTTGGCCCTTCTAATATATGGGTTAGTAATATTCCCTAACCCAGACTTATTCATAGATGTGAATGCTATCAAGATCTTCCTCTCTCGCAACTGTGTGCCTACCTTGCTCGGAGATATCTTGCACGCTCTCCATACTCGTACCATGAAGAGAAGAGGGGTTCTTATGTGCTGCATGCCATTGCTGTCGAGGTGGTTTATTTCTCACCTCCCTAAATCCATACTGAAGAATGAAGAAGGTTTGGGTTGGTCGCAAAGGATAATGTCACTCGCTCACACGGATATTCTCTGACATTCCCGAGCTATGGGAGATACTACTATTATTGACCGCTGCAGGGAGTATCCTAATGTCCCATAACTTGGCATCAGAGGAGGCATAACTTACAACCCTTGTTTAGCTCTGCGGAAATTTGGTTACGCTCGAAGGGATGGTCCCCATGAATTACTTATCGAGAGCATCATGTTTAACTATGAGGATGATGTTCAAGGATATCGCCAGAGGTTCATACGAGCTTGGAGCATGGTAAACATATCTGGCGCCAAGGCTTTGGGGCCAAAGGCTTCCCTTCCTATGGAACCTTATCTCCAATGGGTACGAGCTCGCGCCCAAAAACTTATGATGCCCTACATGGCCGTTTTACTAGTGAATGTGGAACCCACTACTAAAGGGGAGTATTCCTTACACGGTTCTCCATCCTGATATGCCCACTGATCTTGGAGAACTACAGAGGTCTGGGATTCAGTTGAAGAAAGAACGGGATACTTACAGGGATTAATTCTATGCCTAGGAGAGGAAGGTTTTAGAGCTCACAAGGTAGCTTCATGAGGAAAGAAGCCTTAATGTCTATCTCGGCAAAAAGAAGAAGCATCCGTGGGAAATTTGATTTTTCTATTTTTTTAGAATTGTTTTAAATGTAATGCCTAAAAGGCAATTGAACTTTGAATTCTACTAATAAAATCTTTGTTTCATTTTGGTTCGCAAATTTAATTTTCCCAAAGTCTTTGAAATCATTACATACGCATCCCATCCATAAACACTGCATATATAGGTCCCATTACAGGCTTCTCATCTTCTTCGCTGGTTATTTAAGCATAAATGTCTTATGAACAAAGCATCAAAGATCTTTAGGCACAAAATGCCCAATTCCAACAGATGTTCATAAATCTAGCGAAAAGGCAGGAGGATTTGAAAGCCCTCATCCTGAAGAAGAAAAAGAAAAAGAAGAAGGTCTCTGGTATTCTGAATATGGGCAGAAGGTTCAGGGGGTCGTTAAAGCAACCAGTCGATCTGACCTCTTCATCAAAGGAAGGGGAGAATCAAGAAAGAGAGACAAGGGAAAAGGACCCCAGTCCTAAAGTTTATGACAATAATACAGACTAAAATGATGAGCAGTATCCTCCTACTGAGGATAGATATAAGAAGTTGGAGGATCGTCTGAGTGCTATGGAAATATAGAGGATACCTGGGTTGGATTTTAAAGAACTGGGATTGGTGTCGGGAGTGGTCATCCCGCAGAAGTTCAAGGCTCCAATTTTTGCAAAGTACGATGGGGTGTGTTGCCCAAAACTCCACCTCCGTTCCTATGTAAGGAAGATCCAGCCCCACACCGCTGATAGAAACTTGTGGGTTCACTTCTTTCAAGACAGTCTGTCAGGGAATCAGTTTGAATTGTTCTACCAACTGGAAAGAACCAATGTCCGAAACTGGGAGGATTTGGCCGCTACTTTTTATAAGCAGTATCAATACAACACCGACCTTGTCCCCACTCGTACTTAACTCTAGAGTATGACCATGGGTGCAAGTGAAGGCTTTAAGGACTATGCGTAGAAGTGGGGAGACTTAGCTGGGAGAGTCCAACCCCCTTTATCAGACAAGGAGTTGGTCGATATGTTTATTGGGATGTTGTATGTTCCTTTCTTTAAACATTTGATTGGCAGCTCATCAGCTGGTTTCACCGAGTTGATATTAACAGAAGAAAGGGTAGAAGTTGGGACTCAGAACAGTAAGATACAGAAAGACACTTCTTAGAGTTCAGTAAAGAAGCCTTTTACTGGCAAGAAGGAATCCAGTGCCATCTATAGCCCGAGAGGCCAAAGCAGAGTCGAACACTGTAAGACAGTAAGTGTTGTAATGATACCTAGACCTGCAGCTGCTCCACAATGCAACAATCAACAAAGGGCGGAAAGACCACAATGGCAGTTTAACCGGATTAATATGATGTTGGCTGAAGTTCTACCACATCTGCTAAGATCGAACTTGGTAACCTTAAAAGAGGCTCTCAAGAATCTGAATACCACATCTCCTCGATATAATCCAAATGCTCGGTGTGCCTATCATTCTGAGAGTCCTGGCCATGATACAAATGATTGTTGGGCTCTGATAAATAAGGTACAATGTCATAACTGCTCCCATGCCTAAGCACAATCATGGAGTTAATTTTGTTGATACCGATCTGTTTGTAACCTCAGTTGATGAAGTTTCTAATCTTCTTATGACTATTAAGAAGAATTTGTTGTTGATCGGTTTATTTCCGGGTTGTGGTGAAGGTTGCCACGTGTGTTCATCTATGCCTTCCGGTTGCCATTTGCTGAAAATAGGTGTCCAACGCCTGATGGACAACAGAGATTTTGTTCGAGAAAACTTTGATTCCAACTATTCCATGTGAAGATATTGCAATTATAACCATTTTCGCCAATCCTTCCAATGTCTCCTCGAGAAGACCTATTAGGATTACATCTGCTCCAAGAGTCGCTCCGTTAATAATCACCCTTCCTGGTCCTGTCCCACACGCCCCGGACAAAGATGTCCCTTGGCACTATGGCGCCGATGTCTATTATCATGGCGTTAAACAAGACCTGAAGAACGAAGAGGCTGATCCCGAAGTCAGTAACATTGTTGGGACCGATAAAATTACCAGAAGTGGAAGGGTTTTCTCCCCCGAGATTTCCCCAAGGACTGTCAATAGACCTGTTGTTATTTCACCTGTTATGCCTACCCATGCTTTAACTACTACTCCTGTTCTTACTCCAATCGTTACCCCTTCTGGCGAGTCATCTGGTACCCGAGGCAAAGAAGTTATAGGTGAGCCTGCCCGGACAGAGGCACCTAGAAAAATTGTCGTAGAAGCCTCTAAGCAAGAGATAGAGGAAATTTTGAAAATAATCAAAAAGAGCGACTACAATATGGTCGAGCAGCTGGGGCATACCCCCTCAAAGATATCCATGTTGTCTCTGTTGTTGTGCTCCGAGACCCGTGTGAATGCTTTGATCGTGTTCCTCAAGACTGCGTGCGTGCCGCAGGAGACTTCGGCTGATCAATTCAAAGACTGTGTGGCCAGTATGACTGCTGACAATGGGCTGGGTTTTTCAGATGCCAACTTGACACCGAAAGGAAGGAAGCATAATAATGCTCTGCATGTCTCGATTGAATGCAGGGGAACCACTATGGCTCATGTGCTGGTAGATACTAGGTATTCGCTGAATGTTCTGCCTAAGAAGGCGTTGGATCGGTTGGATTGTGAAGGCTTTACCTTAAAGCCTAGTAACATTGTGGTAAGGGCTTTTGATGGGTCAAAAAGAATGGTGCATGGGGAGGTGTACATCCCCATCAAAGTAGGTTCCCAGACTTTTGAGTCCACTTTCTATGTAATGGACATCCGGCCGTCATACTCTTGTTTGTTGGGTCGTCCTTGGATCCATGAAGTTGGGGCTGTTACTTCTACACTGCACCAAATGCTGAAATGTCCAGTAAAGGGGAAGATTATCACTGTACGTGGCGAGGAGGAGTATATGGTGAGCCACCTCAACTCCTTCAGATATGTAGAGATGGACGGGGAATTCATAGAGACTCCTTTCCAGAATTTTGAAGAGGTTCCCCAAATCTTGGCATCGATTGAAACTACTACCAGCAACAAACCTCCTATGAAGATGGCTTCTCTCAAAGACGCCAGAGCAGTGGTTGAAGAAAGTGGGTATACCAACTGGGTACAGCCCATGATTTTACTCACTAAACTGACAAGTTTGGTTTGGGCTTTACTTCAGGAGCTCAAAGGGATGTTCGACGCGCTCGAGTTGGAGTACCTCCCCTACACATCAGCAATCGTGGAATTAATGTCATTGAAGACAGTGAGGAACACTCTGACATTGACAGCTGGATCTACTCAACTACCAACGGTGGACCGAGTAACTGGACGGTTAGGAATTTTATACCATTTTCTTTTATTCCGCAGTAATTGTCTTACTTGTTTTGAGATTTGTAATAAACAATTTAAACTCTACAGCCTTGTGCCTTGCCCGACGCACATTGGCTTTATTTGTGAGGGATATTATTTGTCATTTCATATATCATCAATAAAACATTGGACGTTCCTTGCATACAAATTTTGCGCTCTCTATTTTTCTTTTCTGTTTTCACTTTATCAAAACATCTATGCTCTTACACACACTCATGTATCATACTGCAGATCCATATCCACTCTAGATCCCATTGATAACAGCTCTACTACTGCTAGTTATGACTTTGAAAATACGATCTACCAAGCCGAGGACGAAGGTAAGGATGATTGTGAAGTGCCTGGAGAACTTGCTAGACTATTACCGCAGGAAGAAAGGGCTATACAGCCTCATGAAGATCCAGTTGAGATGATAAACTTGGGCACGGAAGTAGACACAAAAGAAGTCAAGATCGGCACAAATTTGGAAGTTAAGATAAAACAGCGGTTGATACAAATGTTGCATGAATATCTTGAGATCTTCGCCTGGTCATATGAAGATATACCTGGTTTAGACGCTGATATTGTGGTTCATCGTCTGCCGACCAAAGAAGACTATCCTCCAGTTAAACAGAAGGTCTGCCGTATGCGCCCCGAAATGTCAGAAAATCAAGGCAGAGGTCATGAAGCAGTTCGACGCAGGATTCTTAGCTATCACCTCCTATCCGCAATTGGTTGCTAATGTTGTCCCGGTGCAAAAGAAAGACATTAAGGTACGGATGTGTGTGGACTACATAGATCTGAACAGGGAAAACACCAAGGATGACTTCCTGCTTCCCCATATCGATGTTCTAGTTGACAACACCGCCCAACATAAAATCTTCTCCTTCATGGATGGTTTCTCTGGCTACAACCAGATCAAGATGGCTCCTGAAGACATAGAGAAGACAACCTTCGTCACACAGTGGGGCACCTTCTATTATAAGGTGATGCCTTTTGGGTTGAAGAATGTTGGGGCAAGTTATCAGTGAGCCATGGTCGCCTTGTTCTATGATATGATTCACCACGAGATAGAGGTTTATGTTGATGACATGATAGCTAGGTCTCAAACCAAGGAGGAGCACCTCGATCATCTACAAAAGTTGTTCGACAGGTTGAAGATATACAAGATGAGGCTGAATCAGAACAAGTGCACCTTCGGGGTAAGGTCTGGAAAGCTTCTGGGCTTCATCGTCAGTGACAAAGGTATTCAAGTAGACCCTACCAAGGTAAAGGATATACAAGAAATGCCGACTCCCCGTACAGAGAAGGAGGTTAGAGGTTTCTTAGGATGCTTGAATTATATCGCCAGTTTAATTTCACATCTAACTGCTACTTGTGAGCCCATCTTCAAGCTTCTGAAGAAAGATCAAGTGGTAAAGTGGAATGACGAATGCCAGACGGCCTTTGAAAGAATCAAAGAATACCTTCAAGAACCACCAATTCTGATGCCTCCTGGTGAAGGAAGACCTTTGATATTATACTTAACAGTGCTAGACAATTCAATGGGGTGTGTGTTGGGGCAGCATGACGAGTCTGGTCGAAAAGAGCATGCAATATATTACCTTAGCAAAAAGTTTACCGACTGTGAGACATGATACTCACTGCTCGAGAAAACTTGTTGTGCTTTGGCTTGGGCTGCTCGCCGACTAAGACAGTACATGTTGACCCACACTACTCTGTTGATATCTAAGATGGATCCAATCAAATACATCTTCGAGAAACCCGCTCTCTCCGGAAGAATAGAGATATGGCAGATGATCTTAATTGAATACGATATACAATATACAACCCAGAAAGCAATCAACGCGAGTGTATTGGCTGATCATTTGGATCATCAGGCTGTGGATGACTACCAGTCCATGAATTTTGAGTTCCCGGATGAGAATATTATGTTGGTGACTGACTATGAAGAACCTGGACCGGATGAAGGACCCGAGGAGGGATCCCGATGGACTATGGTTTTTGGTGGAGCATCGAACGCACTCGGTAACGGCATTGGCACAATAATCATATCTCCTAAGGGATGTCATACTCCTTTCACTGCTCGGCTATGTTTCAACTACACTAACAACATGGCGGAGTATGAAGCCTGTATCATAGGTCTCAAAGCCGCTATTGACCTCAGGATCAAGTTCTTAAGTGTATTCGGGGATTCAGCCTTGGTGATAAGTCAGATCAAAGGCGAATGGGATACGAAGCATCCGAATCTCATCCCATACAAAGAGTACGTGCTAACATTACTCCCACACTTTTAGGAGGTAACCTTTGAACATTTCCCACGAGAGGAGAATCAGTTAGCGGACGCGCTAGATACCATGTCTTATATGTTCAAAGTCAGGTGGAACAACGAAGCTCCCCGAATCACCATTGAAAGGTTGGATGAGCCATCGCACTACTGTGAGATTGATATCAAAGAGATAGCAGACAAACCCTGGTTTCATGAAGTGAAGAAGTACCTCGAGACTCAAGAGTACCCCGAAGGGGCATCTGTCAATGATAAGAAGTTTATGAGAAGATTCGATGCAAAATTCTTCCTCAGTAATGGAATCCTCTACAAGCGCAATCATGAATCTACCTTACTACGGTGTGTAGACAAGAGCAAAGCAGAGAGGATTATGAAAAATCTACATGAAGGTACCTTTGGAACCCATTCCAGTGGACATACCATGGCTAAGATGATCCTACGGGCAGGATACTACTGGTCCACTATGGAATCAGATTGTTATCAGCACTCTCGAACTTGTCATAAGTTCCAAATCTACGTTGATAAGGTGCATGTGCCTCTGGTTCCCTTGAACGTCTTGACAGCTCCATGACCCTTTGCAATGTGGGGCATTGACATGATCGGAGAAATCAGGCCCACTGCTTCCAATGGACATCACTTCATCTTAATGGCCATAGATTACTTCACAAAATGGGTTGAGGCGACCTCCTTTGCTACTGTGACCAAGAACGTTGTAGCGCGGTTTATCTGACATAATCTGATATGTTGGTATTGTGTGCCAGAGAGAATTATTACTGATAATGATACAAATCTCAATAACACGATGATCATCGAGCTCTATAAACAGTTCAAGATACAACATCATAACTCCTCCCTATCAATCGAAGATGAATGGCACTGTTGAAACGGCTAACAAGAACATCAAGAAGATTATACAAAAGATGACGGTGACATACAAAGACTGGCATGAGATGTTACCATTTGCTCTTCATGGATACCGTACCTCAGCACGGACATTAACAGGGGCAACACCCTACTCTTTGGTGTATGGAATGGAGGAAGTCCTACCCATCGAGGTCCAGATACCTTCTCTCAGCATTATGAAGGATGCGGGTTTGAACGAAGACGACTGGATCCAAACTCGACTTGATCAGTTAAATCTAATTGACAAGAAGAGACTTACCGCTATTTGTCATGGTCAAATGTATCAAAAGTGAATGATCAAGGCTTTTAACAAGAAGGTAAAATGTCAAGAATATCAATTCGGAGATCTGGTGATCAAGCGTATCAGATTGCCACAAGGTGATCCCAGGGGCAAATGGAACCCTACATACGAAGGGCCATTTGTGGTTAAAAACATCTTCTCGGGTGGAGCTAGTATTCTAACCACCATGGACGGTGACGACCTTCCTCACCCTATCAATGCAGACATAGTGAAAAGATACTATGCCTGATAAAAGACCCACTAGGTTGACTGGCCTAGGCAAAAATAAGGGCTTCTCGGCGGACCAAAATGGTTCGGGAAAAAATAAGGGATGAAAATGAAAAAAAATTAGTACACCTGGCAAGTCAAAAACCTGAAAAGGCACCTTGGGCAAAAAAGGGTATCCCGGTGGACTGAAAACCCGAGAGGGCAGTCCAGGAAAAAATTAGGGACGTAAAGCGTATCATTATGTCCCATTGGATCACCTTGCGATCAGACCTCATTATAGACTATCAAGCTCGAACGACACCAATCAATCTAATCAACTTTCGGCCAAGTAGAAAAGTGATGAGACGCTCGAAGACATAGGGGTAATAGCAGAGTTAGAACTCAATGGGATTGCTACACATAGCTATTTTACTTTTATACAAAATTGTATAGCTTCTATTTTTTACGGCAGCGTTCTCTTACTAGAGCGTCAGCCTCTTTGTACGAAAACGCCTAGTACAGGCCAACTTCAAAAAAACAAATCAATATAAAATCATTTTCACAAGAAAATATGAGTTTTTCCTTTTCTGTTTTGTTTTGCACGAACGTCCAATGATTTATTCTTGACATATGCACTTGAATATGATTACTGTTCATAAACATTTACATAATAAACAAAAGGATAATTACTCGTAACTTAAGAAACAGGGGCAAAAATAAGAAATGTCAAACCCGACAGTTACTACACCCAGCAGGTACCAGGAAAGAGACGACTTGGGAGCACAGTCATTAGTACATACACTCCCCACAGAGTAAAGGTAATTAAAGCATTGATATCAGCTTTCCCATAATAGGGAGTAATCTCCCCATCCAGGGTCATTCAAAAACCTGACAGCTATATCCCCCAGCCAAATTTCATAATCGCGAGCGGGTCACTAAATTTTATCTCCCAATCAGAGTTTATTTCTCTGGATATAGAAGCTCAATCCCCGACAGATCCCATTACTTTAGCTGCATAAATTCACCTTCCAAGTTATTCCCCACAAAGTTATTCTCAAACAGAGTCTCTCCTTGACAGAGTATTCACAGATAACAAGGAATAAAAATCCAGCACAGTTATTTCCATTCACCATCCCTAGAGGAAGTATAAGAACCATAATTCTCTACAATAGGCAGGAATGTTATATTCTCCAGCAGTAGTCAGGGATTTATTTTCCCAAAATTGGACATACCCCAATAGCATTTCATGTACATACATCATGACATGCGCATAGATATCATATACAACATGATCTCATTTATTTTGAGAACATCATCTCACAAGGCATTTCATGTATTGCACATATAATTAACCTTGTTATCCTTTCAGGAAATACAATTATCATCAACAATCCCAACAGTTATACATGTCATATATACGAACAGCCAGTAGAAAATCAGTTCCCGAAGATCAAGCGGGTCAACTAATCTCTATAAACAAAAATGAAGTAACCCTACTATCCAAGTTCCTTCCCATAGTCCTACTATCCAGGCTTTCATCTCAAAGTAACCCTACTATCCAGGTTCCTTCCAGTAAGCCCTACTATCCAGGCTTACATCTTGAAGTAACCCTACTATCCAGGTTCCTTCTCATATCCCTACTATCCAGGCTTTCATCTCGAAGTAACCTTACTATCCAGGTTCCTTCCCATATGCCCTACTATCCAGGCTTTCATCTTGAAGTAACCCTACTATCCAGGTTCCTTCTCATATCCCTAATATCCAGGCTTTCATCTTGAAGTAACCCTACTATCTAGGTTCCTTCTCATAGCCCTACTATCCATGCTTTCATCTCGAAGTAACCCTACTCTCCAGGTTCCTTCTCATAGCCCTACTATCCAGGCTTTCATCTTGAAGTAACCCTACGATCCAGGTTCCTTCTCATAGCCCTACTATCCAGGCTTTCATCTTGAAGTAACCCTACTATCCAGGTTCCTTCTCATAGATCTACTATCCAGGTGTTCATCTCGAATTAACCTTATGATCCAAGTTCCTTCTCATAGCCCTACTATCCAGGCTTTCATCTCGAAGTAACAATATTATCCAGGTTCCTTCTCATAGCCCTACTATCCAGGATTTCATCTCGAAGTAACCCTACTATCCAGGTTCCTTCTCGTAGCCATACTATCCAGGCTTTCATCTCGAAGTAACCCTACGATCTAGGTTCCTTCTCTCTTATCTCCAGACAACAGTTTATAACACTGTAAAACCCGGACCCGACCAGATACGGCCAAGTTCACAAATTCCCCAATAGAGTAATGGACAACCGAAGCTCCTATACTCTTTCTCCCAAGACACAAATCAACTTTCCTCAGTGAAGTCCTCCTCAGTGATAGGTACAGGAATTCTCGCAAAGGAATATTTTATGCAACCAATATCTTTTCTAGATGGCATCTTTAAGCCCATCTCCAATGATTCTCTGTTGACTTCCGAATGGCATCTGTAAGCCCATCCCCGATATCACCAATCAGTATCACTTCATGCGAGTGCAAATTTCTGGGCACTTTAGTGTTCAATCATCTTCCACCTTCAGATCACGAAAGGCAGACCGGCCAATCTACATCCTCAGGTTTAAGAAGATTGAACAAGGGAAGCTGTTGTACCCTAAAATTTTCCCACTCATTTTACTCAACATATGTTCATTAGGATCCTCAACTTGCTCAAGAATTTCCAAGAGTTGACCAGACAAACTCTCTCCTAAACAATGAACCTCTAGTTAGGGTTTCCATTTTCATCAAGATGGGCAAGCTCCAAAGGCCTCATATGCTCTCCATAGTCCTAATATGTTCTCAAGACCCTCCATGTCAAATTTCAAGCCTTGCACAAGAAGTTTGCTCATTCAGCTACTCAGATGCTTGAAAATAAACTATATTAGGTCAAAAGTCAATTGTGACCCACATATAGTCAAACTTCAAGATTTTTGGTCAACATCAACATTTTGAAGTGATATCCATCATTTGATCAAGGGCTGACCATGATTCCCCAAGGAATGCTCCTAATTCAGCAAAACTCAAAAGTTGCCAAATTAGGGGTTCTCAGGAAAAGTCAACCAAACTTTGACCAATCATAACTTTCTCATACTTTATCAAATATTTCTCACCCAATAATCATTTTGAAGAGAATCCAAATCACTTCAGTCATACTCAGCCATCAAGTTTAAGAAATGCACTCCTCAAAAGATATGGATTCAGACATTATAGGTCATTCCAAAAAGTCAACAAAAACACCTTTTGGGTCAAAGCTCCTTACATAAACATGGAAGATCCAATTGAGATGAAACCAAAGTGGATGCTTAGGGGACATCCTAATCTTTATAAAAAGTCCAAGAACACCCTCTAAGGGTCAAAATTGAGAGAGATATGCATTGTCAAAGATTGCCATTTTTGGAGAATTGTCAAAAGTCAACAATGCCCAAAATTACATTTTTGGCAAATAGGCCTAACTTTTTATGCTTGCATCTTGCTCCTAGCCTGGTCCACGACCCATAAAACCTTCCATACATCATTTGTTTATTCATTTGATTTATTTTTTATTTTTATTATTTTAAATCCAAATAAAATCAAATAAATGATATAAAAATATTTTTGGTTGATTTAGCATTAAAGAATGAAGGTACGGGCTGTATGTTAGCAAGCCAAGCGAGGAAGTCTTGATTGATTTGAAAAAGGCATGATTTGGCCAATTTTGGAACCAAAGAATATGACTTAAAGATAAAAGGTTTTATCCATCAATTCCCAAGATTGGATCCAAAATTATTAACTTAATTGGACTCAATACATATATTAGGGCTTTTTGAACCCTAGGGGGCGGAGACAGATGCGCAGCTGCTGCAAAAAAACACTTTGTACACAAGCTTTAAATTCAAGGAAAAGTGACCATCGAATTTGGAATTTGAAGCAAATTTAAGAGGTTTTGAGGGTTGCAACGTATTCTTGGAGACACACTAAAACTATTTGCATTATTTTCAAGCGTCAAAACTCACTGAATCACGTCCAACACGATCACGGTTTGCATTTTACTTCAAAAACATTTACGGACATACATGCGTTATAAATATATTTTGATCATGCATTCTTGTTTATATGAATGTTTAGAACGTGTTTGAATCACTAATTGCAAGTTTTGATGGATGTATGATGACCTGCCATTATTAGCATTTTAACCTTCGTTTTAGGGCTTTGAGATGCAGGGAAAATTGGACCAAAAGAAGGTCACCATGATACTCGTGAGATCAAAACGAGTTGATCTGTGTGCTTAGAATTGATTTATCATTCCTGGTTTTAATTTTTGAGGTTTGCAGGGTTGTAGCTATAGTGGACGTCCGTAGGGAAAAGGGTTGGCATCTAAAGCCACGGCCCAGGGAAGAAGACGGTGGCGTGGTAGCCAACCACTGGCCAATTTGAATTTACACGCGTTTTTAGGCATAAGGCGTGTGTGATACGGTGGAAGAACTAACTTTGAGGTTTTTGCGTTTGTGTTTGCAAATGTTACGGTTTGGAAAGAGTCGCCACCGACTTTTCTTTTATCCAATAAGGAAAGGTGAAAAAGCACAGGAAAGACCTTTCGAGATGTTTTCTTGAGTTCGGGGGGTAGATTATGAAAAGGGAAGGTATTAGCACCCTTTTCATCCATGGTTTTCCATGGGCTCTTAGTTACTTGCTAGATCACTTGCTTTTTGTTTGAAAATTGTGCTTTGTGTGGTTTTGAAAGTATTTTGAAAAGGTGTCATCGTTTAGGCAAACTTTGTAATGATTCCCGTTCGTAAGAATGTATGCAAAGTGTTGAGCTTTTGAAAATATTTCAAGTTTAGAAAGATGTTTTGAAAGTGTATGGGTTTGTTTTGAAATTGAGCAAGTAACTAAAAGTAATCTACCTACTCAAAAGGTCTTAGATGTGTTTTTCCTCCTCCTTTAGACGTTGCTATCTTACCATTGATTTGATAAGAAGCTCCATCGTTGGATGTGAAGGGACGGGTGTTTGGGTCATCGTATGACCATGATAGCAATCTTGTGAAATGACTTAGCATTTTTCCTTTAGGGACTAAGATCTTTTTTTTGAAAGGCAACTAAGATAGCGTCATCGAGGGACTATTGATCTTGTATTTTTTTCGATTTGTTTGTGCTAAGACATCCCACATGCATAACATGACCATTTTTGTAAGGCAACAAGTGGAATCACCCTAAGGGTGTGAGTGTGCGAGTGTATTTGATTGCATGCATAATTTGTCTTGATTAGGGTGATATATTTGTCAATTTTCATATCTTGTCATACACACACTAATTACTAGCATATATTGAAAGTAAATAACAGTGCGGAAATGTAAAGTCCTACGCTATTACAATATTATAGGGGATTGGGGTACATATTAATGAGTGGGGGTTGCAAGTTAAAATTATAGGTTACTATTACAACCACATTGAAATAGCTAAGAATGTACAGGGAATGTGAAATATTGTCTGTTAAAAAAAGAAAATAACTTTTGTTTAAGAAAATATTTTTTGTCTTTTTATATTAAAAGAAAATATATCATGCAAATATAAAATATTTTTGGTGTTTTTTGATTAAAAATAAAATATAATATGATGGCAAAATAAAATAAAAATAAAGAAAAAAGCAAGGAAACATAATCAGCGCAAAGTGCTAAAAATAGAAGGGGTCAAAGTTCTGACTCTGACTTGGCTGCACAAACAGAAACAGGTTAGCAAAAATATGGAAGTTCAAAAGTTATGGATCTTCTGAGAACTCGGAAGTTTTCAGAAGTTCTGACGTAACTGTCAGAACTTTGCCTCTCTCCATGCCAGTCAGAACTTCTGCAGCTTAGTCATTTACAGACCCGAAGTTGCATGCATAATAGTTATGACAAATTTCATGAAATATCATAAGCATGAATCAGAAGTAACATGTATTTGCTAGTTCTAATTCTGAGTCCTATTTTCTTTATGAAGCTTTGAACTGGGATTTCCTCTACTTAGGCAAGCAGATGCATGAATTTCAGAATATGTACATCCTCAGAATCAGAATATCTACATTATGCTCAATATGCAAAGTCTGACAATGCTTAATCAGTTATGATGAGGGTCAGCAAAAAGCTTACCTTGCAGCTGGAAAGGATTTTGTGAGCTGGAAGTTGGTCTTGAATTCTGGTAATATTCTGAGCAACTTCTTCACGTACTCAGCAGGATGGAAGTGTGCAACTTCTGGAACAGTCAAAAGGGTGATATTCTGACTCCTTGGAGGTAGAAATGAATGGAGAGTATATGGCAATAGGAATACAGAAGTTTAAGGTGGCTTCTAAGGTATGAATCAGCAGCTACGTGGATGGCTTTAGTCAAGAACACTTGAGTAAAAATGGAGTTTGAATATAAGGAATCAATGCTAAGATTTTGGTATTTTGTATTTATAGTTTCCTGGGTTCTTGGAATTTTTGCAGTGGTTCAAAGCTTTCTTTCTCAATTCTCTCGCCTCTTTCACAAATTTTTCTGGACTTTTTCAGTGTGTGAATGGTGTTCTATTTATAGGAAAAGTTTTGCAGTTGGGGCGGTTAAGTGGCACCAACATCATATGCTAGATGCTAACTTACTCTTGAAGTAAGCTTTTAAACAAGTGGGGTTCAATGCATTCAAGTTGGATGGTTAACAGTGCCTCAACTAGATTTGCAGCATGAATTAAGGAAAAGTAGAAGCAACGCGTGGGTCTAGCATACTTTTGCATAGAAGTTTATCTTCCCAAGACAGTAGGGGTACACGTGGTGAAAGTCCCTTGGATAAAGACTCAGAGGCGGTTGTGAGCATTAAATGAGTTCCCATGTGAAACTCTGCATCTTTGCTTGACTTTGAATTAGAAGTTCTGCTTCAGCGTAACTTCTCATCTTCTGATCCTCTTATCTTCTGATTTTAGCGTGTTCTGAGGGATCCTTCAGAACTTCCAGTATGCTTACAGCATGCTTTGTTAACTTTTTGATTTAACCTTTGCAAACTATGACTAAACCTTTGTGAACACTGGCACAGAAGTTCTGACCAAACTCTGTCTTGAGAGTATCCAGAATTTGTTGAATGTGAACATTGGCTCAGAAGTTCTGAACTTGTCATATTTCTTAAATACTTAGAAAAATTTCTAAGTTTTTTAGAATTTGATTCTTCCAAGATAAAATTTGACTTTTGAAACTCTTGATGAAGCAAAATTCATATTCCAACATGTCTTGATCAAATATGATTTTTGAGACTTGATTTTGATCCAAAAAGTCAAAGTTAGATTTCTTAGTGTTTAAATGACCATTTTGCCCTTGTGAGTGATTTTCTTTGAAAAATTGGTAATGCAAGGCTTGGATTTAGATGAGAGAAAATTTGAGGATCCAGGGTGATTCCTTGGAAATGAGAGGGAAAATTTTGGGGTGCAACAGTGTGCATTATTATTATAATATTATTTGTTTATTATACTACCAGATAAGCAATACAGCGCAGATGGCAAGGAGTGTGAGCATGTTGTAGCGGTAGAAATGTTTAAGACTAAGTCATTGGATTGACTAGACTTTATACAAATCAAAATAAAAATCGCCGCCGCGCTTTATTGTTTCCAAAGGAATGGGAAAAGAGCGAATAACCCAAAAAGAGGGGGAAAGATTCAAGGTAAGGGGGTTGGTTATGCAAAGGGAAGTTATTAGCACCCTAAACATCTACGGTACTCCGCAGGAGCCTCTTTGTAAAATCTGTATATTTTGGCTATAAAAGCTCTTGTATATAAAATGGATGGTGGAGGTGAGAAAAGAAATATATTTTTTTATGATTTTTGCACCCGCCGTGGTTGTGAACCTTTAGTGCCTACGTACCACCTTTCATGCAATAGGGGATCAGGGTACACGTAGTTCCTCTTTCAAAAATTTAAAACACAAATTTGTTGGTTAATTTTATAAGATAAAACATCATCGTCATTGTCTGTGTGGAAAACACACTTACTACCCACAATCATGAGAAAGGAGAATTACATCATCTCAAAGTGGAGGATATGGCTTGGATTTCAAAATCAGCAATGCCTCACTCAACACCCAAGTGGTAAATATCTCTCTTCACTATATGTTGTAGAAGTATAGTTGTTTGCATCACTACAAGGATTGACAGGAGTCTAATCTTTTGAGAAAATTTTAAAGATAAAAAGCCAAAGTGGCAAAATGGTTTGAAATGAGATTGAATGACTTTTAGTCTTCTCACAAAAATATGTCAAGGTATTATTAAGTTGGTTGGAGTTTATTTATGAAAATGTTTTGAAAATACATGGACCTAAGTCCAAGTTTATTATGAAAATAGTTCATGTTTCAAAACAAGAAGAGTTTTCAAAAGGAGGGAGAAGATTTTGAAATTAAGGAAGATGGGAGGAGAAGAAGAGACTATCCTAAAGCATAAGGTAAAAGCTAGGGATAAGAACCATCTAACCAACAAGAAGCCAATACTTGACATTATGAGCCAAGATAGAATTCCCATTCTTTCGATTGAAACCAAGCAAGCAAAGATATTAGACCTCTTGAGAGAACCAAACTTCAAGTGTATTAAGTCTTCACAAAAATTGGGCAGAGTAACGGTTGTATACAAGTGATTCAAAATTACAAACAAAAGGTGTAATCACATAAACCAGCACACAAAAACAAACAAGCAAACCAAAGTCTTGAGGTAAACCTCAAGAACTCCAGACAAAATAATCATATAAGATCACAAGGTCTCCAAGATAGGCCAAGGTTTTAAATCCTAAGGCCAAGAAAAAGGTCTCATGCTCCATAATGCCAAGGATAGTAACCAAATAGTCCAAGTATCATTAAATATTTTTTAGGGTTTATGTTGATTATTAAGTATCTTAAGAAAGGAAAAGAAGAGCTCAAGTGAGCAAAGTAAAAATGGCAAGAAAATAAATGCTCAAATGAGCAAAGATGAAAATGGCATGAAATGTAAATGCTAAAAGTAAATAGTACATAAAGCATAAAAAAGAATAAAAGCATAAGGTAAAATAAGTCAATAATTAGTGGTTAGTTGGATGACCATCTTGAAACTTGCATTTGGAACTCATTAGAGGATTGGTAAAACCAAAGCCTCCATACAACAAGTTGCATTTTCTTTTTGTCAAGTATATCATCCATTTGGAATTCTCATAATTACCATTTAATGATCAACGATGTTTAAGTGATCCGCGTTGACCAAAGCTGTTGTAGATCCATTAGAGGATTGGTAGAACCAAAGCCTCCATACAATGAATCTCAAGGTTATTGGATCAAAGAGATCAAATTAACATACTTGGGCTTGCAATCATAAGTTTGGGCCATGAATGATCATTTATTCGAATCGGGACAAAATTTAGCGCTATGTTAAGCAATCGTAAGTGGACTTATATATAAGTCGCACCTATTTTGAGGCTGGTCAATAGAAATCTATGCACCATTTGTTTTGAGACATAATATAGAGATTATGCTCCAACAACATCTAGTGCAATAAGAAGGGGATGAGATGAAGAGGGATGGAGAAAAAAATACACAAACCACATTTGAATTAAATTTTAATCAAACTATTATTAAAATCATTCATCCATTTTTGTGGAGTTAAACTCAACACCATGGATCCAATGATGTTAATAAAGTCCATGATCCAAAATCTAACCCAAGATCAGCCAGAAAATATTCACAAAATAATATCACATTTAATATACACAAAAAGGATTTTAAAATGTTTTAAAAATAGAAAATAATGAGAAAAATATCAACTATGTTCAAATTAATCAAGAAATAAAAAGTAAGACCATAGAAAAATCAGAAAAAGGCTCAAATAATTTTACAAATTTTTTGGTTATTTTTTAAAGTCAGAAAATATTTTTAAAATTAAAATAAATGGGAAAAATAAACAAAAAATGGTTAAAAAAATAATAAAGTCAGAAAAAAAAAATAAGGTCACCAATATTTGTCACAATATCATTGGATCATTCCATAATTTTTTCAGAATTTTAAAATGTATAAAAATATTTTTAAACATTTAAAACAAATGAAATAAGTGTAAAATTTATAAAAAATACCAAAACATAAAATTAAATTGTGAAAAAATAAAAATCAAAAAGATAATAATCAAAAATATTTTTCATGATTTTTTCAGATTTTTTGGACTAAAAATGAATTTTCTATGATTTTTTGAAATTTAAAACAATTAAAATATAAAAATCAGAAAAAGAAAATAAAAGTAAAATATGTGGACCATTAGATGAGACTCAAAATGCGTTAGTAATCAAATTCAAGGGATCTGGCGCGCTGTGCATATCATGGTCATTAATGAATAATGTACAAAATCATTAATTAAATCAGATTTGAAAAAAAACAGATGGCGCGCCTTCATTGGTTGGAAGATGACATGTTGGTCATCTTCAACCTCCAGCCATCACGAATTGCAGGTCTCTCAAACTGTAAAATCAGAAGCTCAGACCTATGTCATTCGCTTCGTCTCTTCAAGACGAAGACAACCACACCTCGCGCCAAATTTATATAAATTGTAGCTCAAGCAATTTGGAAGGAAAGTTTTGAAAAGGGATTTGAAATTTCATGGTCAAAACGTGTTTCTAGTAAAAGGTAAGTGTTGCAACTAGAACCAAGGCAATGAGAGCAACACAATGATATCAGATTTGTGAAGAATTGATGAAGGAATCTACCTATTGAAGTTGAGTTGCAGAGCTCTGAAACTGGACTTCAATGGAGCAATATAGGGCACGATTCTTGAATGTAATTATGTGGTTAGCTTCAGTGAAGATCAAGGAAGGTGAATTGATGGAAAAATTGGATTGAAAAAGGCTCGAGAATTTATTTTGAAGTTACAGAAAATTGAGTTATGGAGCAAGTTTGGCAAGGTGATTCTGGCTATCCAAGCTTGGGAAATTGAATGGGATAGTTCATGTATTTATAGTAGAAGCGAATGGGATCAAAATGAAGGGTGAATGATGCATTTTGGAGGGAATTCGTGCAAATCTGATGCACGAGTGAAGTGTGATCCAAACTTCATCAAAACTCATCCAATTCTTGCGTTTTGATGCACTAATCCACGTGGGAAAGTTGGCTAATCATGTTTAGACCCAAAACGCGTGTTAATTTGAGGTTTAGAGGTTGTAACATGAAATTCAAATTTTGACTTGCAAGGAAACTTCAATTCCAAGTTACCATTTTTGAAACTGTGGCATTCTCGGCTCAAGGGGTCTCAAGGCATGATTCTTGATGCTTTAGAAAGATGAGGTTACAAGCTTTGCAATGGAAAAATGATGGAATCAAATGGATGCTTAAGCTGAAAGTTTCATTGAGTCAAAGTTGAAGAAAAAGGGTTGACTTTCCATACTTAGAAATATTTCAAATTCTTCTCAAAAAATGACCTATAATCTTTTGCATCCAAACATGGCCTTGCACTTAGAATTTGCTCTTGACAAAACAAGATGGAATGAAGTAGATCTCTTGAATGACATTTTGAAACTTTAACCACTCAAAATCTCCAAACATTGAGAAAGTTATGACTTGTTGAAGTTGGCCAAAAATCATGGAATGACCTATAATATTTTGCATATTTAAGGAAACTTCCATCCATTTTCCCACTTTTCACATGAAAGAAGGCATAAAGTTTACATCTTCAACATCATTATGAAAAAAGAACGGACTCAAGGTGATAAAAATTGACCAAGTTGTGATCATTTGAAGTTACTTATGTAAAATTGTGGATTCATCTGGATGACTTATAATCTTTCTTCTTCACCAAGTTTCTTCCACATGAAAACTCTTTGTAATTTTTGAAGTGATTTGTTGATAATCCTTTGAAGATGAGGATGTATTTGGAATCACTCAAAAATACCAAAAGGTGAGAAAGATACACTCCTTTGAAATTCAAAACCCTAGCTTCTAGATCAAGAGAATGCCTTGAGGAACTTTGACAAGTTTGAACAAACTTCTTGTACCAATATTCTTGCTTTGTGAATAGAAGTTGTTGAGGATGATAATGAGAACTGCTAGCAAACACGACCACTTCCATATCTTGAGAATTGAGATAAATATACTCTTGTGACCAATAGGAACAAGGCCTTGTCCTAACATGACAACTTCTCCAATCAAACCCTTGTACTTTTGAGTAAAATCTAATAACCTTGCAGTGTGATGAACCAAAGAAACCTTGCCATGTAAAATCTCCCAAAACCAATCTAATAGTGAGGTTTAAACTTCTCAAGCTATATTGACTAGGGCATGAAAATAAACTCATGAACCCATGGAGTAACTTGTTAAATCTCATTGCCCTTCACCTACATGGATAACAAGCAAGACAAGCCAACATTATATTTTATTAGTTAAGTGAAGAAATTAAAACAATATTCATGATCACAAAAGGAACATAAGTCAAGGTGCTTGGTAATCCCTCAAAAGGAGCAAAACTCAAAGTAGCGAGGGGAACCAAGAATCCTAGTGTGATATTGTTGTGAGTGAGTCAGCATGGTATGATGAAGGGATCTTAGGGGCAAAAATTTGGGTACAACAACTGCCCTTATTTAAGTTTCTTCTATCCGGAGATACGAAGGTTAAAAATCTTCGTGTCGACGCGATCGAAGATACTTAAATATAAAACAAACCCTATTTTTGGCCCTAAGATACCATGCATATGCTTATGATCATGAATGCATATGAACAGGACCAGAGAGACACAAAAATAACACTGGGGATGTAACAATAATAAAGAAACAAAGGAGCACCCCCCCCCACCAGGAAAATAAATCACTGGTAGACCCAGAGAACTGAATTAGAGAGGATGGTAGGATGGTCAAAGGACACACCAAATTCTACTAAAGGCGAAGCTACCGACGTTTACTGAAGGCAGAGAGAAAGATAACAAACATCGACGTTCACTGCCAATGTCCTACCAACCTTCACTGAAGCTAGAAAGAGAATATATCATATCACCGCCGTTCACTGACGATAAACTACCAACATTCACTGAGGATAGAAAAAAGATAAAAAACACTGACGTTTACTGTCGATGGTCTACCAACTTTCACTGAAGGTAAAAAGAGAATATATCATATCACCGCCATTCACTAACGATGAACTACCATCGTTCACTGAAGATAGCAAGAAGATAATAAACACCAATGTTCAGTGCCGATGGTCTACCAAATTTTACTTAAGGTAGAAAGAGAATATATCATATCACCTCCATTCACTGACGATGAACTACCAACGTTCACTAAGGGTAGAAAAAAGATAACAAACACCGACGTTCATTGTCGATGGTCTACCAACTTTCACTGAAGGTAGAAAAAAGATAACAAACACCAACGTTCACTGCCGATGGTCTACCAACTTTCGCTGAAGGTAGAAAGAGAATATATCATATCACCGCCATTCACTGACGATGAACTACCAACGTTCATTGAAGGCTAAAAAAAGATAACAAGTCTCCTTAAGATCCTGGTGTTTCACAAAGAACGGGTCTCAACTTCTTCTTTAACCAAGGCGCTCCGCCTGGAAAGGAAAATACATAAGTTGTCTCAAATAAAGATAACTTGCTATTTGTGGTCACGGAGGATTGTGAAAGGAAATGAATTTTTTTGGGGCAAGAGGTATGACTTCCTGGGGAGATGCCATGATGTTCTTGCTAAGGGGATAAAGTATTCTTGTGCAAAATAAATGTACCAACCAAAGATTGGAGTTTTTCAGGATTCCATAGTGAATAGCATTGCCAGGGAACCACAAATCCAAACCAAAAATAAACTGGAATGAAACAGTCAACCTGAATTCATCCTTTGAGAAATAAACTCAAGAGGGAAAAACCAAACCCGTCCAAACAAGGAACTGTACCGGAAGGCTAAGGTAGAAATCTTCTATGATGGACAACCTAGTAGGGAAATTGAAAGAATATACACTTTCTACTTAAGGCCAACACTCTATTGAAGAGAGGGCAACGTAAATCTGCAAAACAGGGTAATACGTCAACAAAAATATTAACAAATGTCAATGAATAATGACTTGCTAATTTTAGCTATGCATGATGCATGTATGAATGTATGAGTGTTCTCGTGTGCATGCTGACAAAACAGATACACAACATGGGGAACAACTAGGCAAAACTGCCTCGGGCACTAACAACACCCGGCTAATCTTCAACCAAGATGATCATTCCAAGAAAGGTAAAGGCCAGTTGCAGAAACCAAACCTACTGTCTGCTTTTAACTTTACTGAGGAGAAACATAATTCGGAGGTAGAAAAAACAAAGAGATACCGGGGTAGAACATCCTTCTTCAGGCTTCATCGGGGAAACCATTGCTCTCTTTTTTTTCAAAAGTAACATGCCTACTAGAGATTGCAAGACCAGTCTCAAATAAAGCAGATTGGCATCGAAACAAGCAAACTTCGCTGGGGAATTCAAGCCTACTTCACTGGAGAAAAATGCGAATTGAAACTTCACATCATGAAAACTCAGAAAAAGGAGAAATGAATCCAAACTTGACCGAGGATACCGGAACCATAAACCCAATACGGAGAAAACAAACCAAGTAGACCTTCCCGAGGGGAACAAAGCTTCTCAAAACAACCGGAGTTTGTCCGTTCCTGGGATCACCATTTTTGTTGTCATTGTTTCATCACAAATCTCAAAGTAAAAGTAAATTGTAAAAATCTTTTTCTTTTTTTTTTTGAAAAATCAATTTTGTAATTTAATCTCTTTGCTTTGAAAGTTATTATCAGTAATAAAAGGAGTCTTTGCAAGCTAAATAAAATAAGAAGCACAAAGAATTGGGTAAAAGCTTGAATTTCATTAATAGAATGGTAGTCTACGAATGTCGAGACTCCATATATGATTACAAAGTTTGGGATGGTAATACATAATGGAAAAGATACATTGAGATACAATGACCACTATTCCCCCTAGCAACTTTTGAAATCCTGAGCAGCGGCTTTTGTTGAAGTATGGTGAGAATCCGAGAAGATTGTTGCTTCAACGATCAAGTCTTGTCTGACGTAGTTACTTGTCAAGAAAATCCCTAACTTTTGCCTAAGATGCCCTTGTGGGTTTTCAACTTAGCAGGAAATTTATTCTGTTTAAGTCTCTAATTTTTCCCTAGACCGCCCTTTCGGGTTTTTGGCCTACCGAGACGCTCCTTTTTTCCTAATCCATCCTTTTGGGTTTTCAACTTAGTGAGCTGTTCTTTTATTTATTTAAGCAAAGTATTTCTTGACTGCGTCAGCATTCATGGGACATGGGAACTCCTCGACATCCATAGTTTCAAGAATTAATGCACTGCCAGAGAAGGCTTTCTTGACAACATATGGGCCTTCGAAGTTGGGAGTCCACTTTCCCCTAGAATCACTTTTGAAATACATGATCTTCCTGAGCACGAGGTCTCCTTCTCTGAATTCACGAGGTTTGACCTTTTTATCAAAAGCTTTCTTCATTCTTTTTTGATATAACTGGCCATGACACAAGGCTGTCATTCTCTTCACCTCAATCAAATTCAATTGGTCAAACCTGTTCTGGACCCATTCAGCCTCTGTCAACTTGGTTTCCATTATCACACGCAACGAGGGAATCTCTACCTCGACCGGGAGTACAACTTCCATTCCATACACTAGGGAGAACGGGGTTGCTCCTGTTGAAGTGAGGACACATGTTCGATATCCATGCAAAGCAAAAGGGAGAATTTCATGCCAATCCTTATAAGTAACAACCATTTTCTGAAAAATTCTCTTGATATTCTTATTAGCAGCTTCAACAGCCCCATTCATCTTAGGCCTATATGGAGATGAATTGTGATGGACAATCTTGAATTCTTCACAGTGTTCTGTCATCGTCTTATTGTTCAAATTCGAGCCATTGTCAGTGATGATTCTGCTTGGCACACAATACCAACATATAAGATTATTCTTAATGAAGTGCACAACCACCTGCTTAGTAACATTGGCATATGAAGCAGCCTCCACCCACTTGGTGAAGTAATCAATTGCTACCAAGATAAAACAGTGACCATTCGAAGCTTTGGGTTCTATCATCCCAATCATGTTAATACCCCACATAGAGAAAGGCCACGGTGAGGAAATCACATTAAGGAGTGTCGGAGGCACATGGACCTTGTCTGCGTAAATCTAGAAGTTATTTCATTTCTTTGCAAATTTGTAACAGTCAGATTCCATTGTCAACCAATAATAACCTACCCTTAGCATCTTTTTATCCATCGAATGTCCATTGGCATGAGTTCCAAATGAACCTTCATGAATATCATGCATCAACATGTCTGCTTCGTGTCTATCCACGCATTTGAGCAAGACCATATTATAATTTCTCTTGTATAACACATTTTCACTAAGGAAGAAACTGCCTGCCAATCTTCTCAATGTTTTTCTATCTTTCTTCGACGCACTAATCGGGTATTCCTGAGTCTGAAGAAAATGCTTAATATCATAATACCAGGGTTTTTCATCTGCTACCTCCTCTTCTGTAAACAAATGAGCAGGCCTATCCAGCCGTCGGACCGTAATTCGGGGTATATCATTCCAAGTATTTACTTGGTACATAGAAGCCAGAGTTGCCAGAGCATCCGCCATTTGATTTCCATCTCTAGGGATGTGATGGAATTCAACTTTATTGAAGAATGCTAGTAATCTTCTAGCATAATTTTTGTAAGGGATCAAGCCAGGGTGACGAGTGTCCCATTCTCCTTTAATCTGATTTATTACCAAATCTGAATCACCATACACATCGAGAATTTTAATTATGAGATCAATAGCTTCTTCGAGACCCATGATGAAAGCCTCATATTCTTCCATATTATTAGTACAATCGAATGTTAACCTTACAGTAAAAGGAATGTGTGGTCCATGATGAGTGACAATTACAGCACCAATTCCTTTACCATAAGCATTCACAACTCCATCAAATATCATACTCCAACGAGATTCAGGATCAGGACCCTCCTCAGGTAATGGTTCATCACAATCCTTCACTTTCAGGAACATCACATCCTCGTCGGGGAATTCATATTATGCAGACTGGTGATCCTCCACGGGTTAGTGCGCAAGATAATCTGCCAACACACTACTTTTAATAGCTTTTTGAGTGCGGTATTTGATATCATATTCAGATGATAACATCTGCCAACGGGCAATTCTCCCAGTAAGAGCAGGCTTTTCAAAAATGTACTTGATTGGATCCATTTTGGAGATCAACCAAGTGGTGTGATTCAACATATACTGCCGCAAACGCTTTGCCGCCTAGGCCAAAACACATCATGTTTTTTCCAGCATGGAATACCGCGGCTCACAATCAGTGGATTTTTTACTGAGATACTAAATGGAGAACCCCTTCTTCCCTTTTTCATCCTGTTGTCCCAGAATACAACCCTTGGATTTCTCTAACACTGTCAGATACATAATCAACGGTCTTCCTTCTACGGGAGGGAGCAAGATGGGAGGTTCAAGCAGATATTCTTTAATACTCTCAAATTCCCTTTGGCAGTCATCTGTCCACACACAACCTTGATCTTTCTTTAGCAACTTAAAGATCAGTTCACATATTGCAGTCATGTGGGAAATGAATCTGGAAATATAATCCAAACGCCCGAGGAAACCTCTGACTTGATTTTCAATTCTTGGTGCTGGCATTTCTTGAATTGATTTGAATTTATCAGGGTCAACTTCAATTCCTTTCTGGCTAACAATGAAACCCAACAACTTCCCCGATCGAACACTGAAGGTGCATTTATTTGGATTCAAGCGGAGATGATACTTCCTCAAATGCTGAAACAACTTTAATAAATCTTCTATATGCCCTTCTTCAGTATGGGATTTGGCAATCATATCATCAACATATACTTAAATTTCCTTGTGCATCAAATCATGGAATAGGGTTATCATAGCCCTCTGGTACGTTGCACCAGCGTTCTTCAACCCGAAGGGCATCACTCTGTAACAGAATGTTCCCTAGGGTGTGATAAACGTTGTTTTTTCCATGTCCTCTGGAGCCATTCTTATTTGATTATACCCGGAAAATCCGTCCATGAACGAGAATACTTTGAATTTTGTTGTGCTATCCACTAGCATATCAATGTGTGGCAATGGAAAATCATCTTTTGGACTAGCTTTATTTAGATCTCTGTAATCTACGCACATGCGGACTTTTCCGTCTTTTTTCGGTACTGGAACAATATTGGCAATCCATTGCGGATACACTGATGTCACAAGAAAACCAGCATTAATCTGCTTTAGAACCTCCTCTTTGATCTTTACTTCCATATCTGGGTGAGTTCTTCTCAACTTTTGTTTAATTGGCGGACACTCTAGCTTCAACGGAAAACGATGCTCGATAATATCTGTATCTAGACCGGGCATATCTTGGTAAGACCAAGCAAAAATATCTACATACTCTTTCAGCAACTCAATCAACCTTCTCTTCACATCGGGATGCAACGATGCTCCAATCTTGACTTCCTTCGGATCTTCTTTTGAACACAAATTGATAACTTCTAAAGGCTCTTTATATGGCTGAATGGTATTTTCCTTGGGCAAAAGCAACTGCGAGACCTCTTCTGGAATCTCATCATAATCTTCTTCTTCAGTCCCAAACACAGAACATTCAAAGTTGGGAGAGGGTGCAGGGTCATTGTATTCAACGGGTTTTTTAATTAATATGCACATATGATTTGTGATTGCATTTAGAAACTGACATGCATAACAAGTGATCATTCAGATTGAATTTCAGTTATTATTTATTTTGAAAGGGTTTTTTCTGATTACCATTTCCAAGAAAAAATCAAAAAATAAAAACACAATTTGGGAAACAAAGTCAACTTTTATTAATGATCTTAAAAATCACAGCAAACAGATAAGCCCTACAACATTAATACTTCCACCTTAGGCAGAGTGAAAGCCTTTCAAAAAAAAGATTAATCAAGTCAAATTACTTTGAAACATGTATGCAAGAGGGAAAATCAATGGTGACCCAGTTCTGAACCCTGACTCCATGCGTCACATAATTCGGCATTTCCTGCTCTGCTTCATCCTCTTCAACAACATTAATTCCAGAATCAGTTGGATAGAGGTAACCTTCGCTGCGAAAAACATCATGATAGCTGCTCATAGTAGACTTTGACTTCAAACTTTCACCTTTTCCATTCTTCGAAGAGAAACCAAAGCCAGATCCGTTCTTGTTCATGGGTGGATCCACAATTCATCCCCAAACTGCACTAGGACCATTGCGCACAACCTGTTGCACGTCCTTCAGCGAGACCATGGAATTCTTACTTCCCCTTATGTTGTCAATGGATAGGGCTTGGAACTGGGTTCCAACAGCAGCTTCATCTGCTTCTACAATAATGAAGGAGGACAAATGAGATATCAACAATGCCTGCTCCCCATTTATGATCACTAATTTCCCTTCACGCATAAACTTTAGCTTCTGATGTAAAGTTGAAGTTACAGCCCCTGCTTCATGTATCCATATGTCTATGACCTGGAAGGTTATTTGGAACAAATGTGGTCCTATATGGATAGGTAAGTCCACTTCACCGATGACAGATTTTCTCGACCCATCAAATGCTTTCACAATTATGTCGCTCGGGCGCATAGGCGTTCCTTGATATTTCAATTTCATGAGAGTACTCCTCGGTATAACATTCAACTCGAATCCATTATCAATTAGCACATTGGATAGTGAATCATTCTTGCAGTTCATAGAGATGTGGAGGGCCAAGTTATGATTCCTTCCTTCATCTGGT
The DNA here is from genome assembly GCA_948472305.1 of Vicia faba. Taxonomy (NCBI): domain Eukaryota; kingdom Viridiplantae; phylum Streptophyta; class Magnoliopsida; order Fabales; family Fabaceae; genus Vicia; species Vicia faba. The sequence continues at coordinate 399,346,436 of OX451738.1, read as the reverse complement.
AATTCATCATCTCAGAAACTCAAGTTATTACATGAAGTAATGTTTCCTATTGCGCTACTGAATTGATCTATTGGCATGTCACTCTCCACAGAAGCTTGGTCCAGTACCTTCATCAAGGACTCTCGATGAGGAGAGGAGTTCATTAACAAAGCTAAGATAGATGTCTTAGAAGGAGTCTGCAGTAGCTGACCTACAATTCTGTAGTCGCTCATCTTAATTATCTTCCAAATATCATCCACTTCTTTCTCTAACGTAGCTCCACTAGTCTCTCCTGTAGCCTTCTTAGGTTCATCATTCTCAGCAATTTTCTTTCCAGCAGCAACATCTCTTTGAATAACCGGCACAAACACACGACCGCTACGGGTCACCCTGTTGTTTTCAGCTATATTTCCAATATCAGGCATTGGTTGGATGGGAACTTCCACTCCATCTTCTAAGATTGTAGCGTTGTATTTATAAGGCACAGCCTTATCTGATTTGTAGGGGATAGGACCTGGAAAACTAATTACCAATGGGGTAACAGCTGGCTTGCTATGATACTCCACTTCAAAATGGGCTGGTGCATCGAAACAAGGCACAATGACGTTTACCCCTTCTTCAACACAACCAGTCATCAATAAGTCATTTCTGGAAAACAAATCTTTGTCTGAAGAGAAATACTCATCCGCGGAGGCATACTCTTCCTCTGACACTTCTTCTTTTAAACAAACCTCAACCATACCAACCTCATGATAATCATCTCTCTGACTTGTGATCTTGATAGTTCCATTGTCTAACAACAACTAAACACCCTTCTTGACGATTGAACATCCTCGGGGATCTCGACAGCAAACTAGGCAAGATCCATATTGGTGTTCCACTTGACCAGCCGTATGGCAGAAGGTAGCGTGCAACTGCACGAGGTCCTCATTCATATATTCATCATCAAAAATTCTGAATTCACCAGGACATCCAGAAAACATGTTCACTTCCTCTTCATACTCTACCCTAGGCCTGATTATATGGATGAGGCCCTCATGCATCATCTCTTGTAAATCACCTGTTATCTTCTCGCAACCCTATATGTTTGTACTACAAATAGCACAACCGGTATGGTCATGCGTATAGTAGAGAAATTCATAGAGGTCTGCATGCATTTTCACCAAATCTCCTCTAACCAGATTAATGTCAAAAATCTGGAAATCGCCTGGACAACCGGCCACCATATTTACAGCATTTACTCCCCCATGCTTGGGTAGAGGATTATCTTTCACATTAGGCCCCATGTCCTTGAAATATAGAACACCAGATTTTACCAATTTTTGCACCTCATTCTTCAACAAATAACAATTCTCAACATTATGCCCTGGTGCTCCCTGATGAAAAGCACATGTTTGGTCTGCCTTGTAATACCAAGGCAATGGTGATGGTACGGCGGGAGGTGGTCGTGTCTGGACCAACTTTTTCTGAATCAATGCTGGTAATAACTCTGTATAGCTCATGGGAATATGGTCATAACTCTCCCTTCTCTGATTAGACCCTTGATTCCCCTGTTGGGACGGTCTCTGATAAGCAACGGTAGTTAGAGCGGCATTCATAATAGGAGTAACTGAGGCAACTTGCTGATTACGCTGATAATTCCTTCTAGGAGAGTTTACCCTCCTCTCTTGCATAATAGCATTTGCATCTCCCTCTTTCTTCTTAGAAAACCCATAAGATGGCTTCTTTGCACCTCCAGATCCTTCACTCTTCGTTAAACGGCCTTCTCTTACAGCCTCTTCTAAGCAGATACCCATTCCTACCATCTCAGTAAAGTCACTTGGCGCGCTTTCTACCATCCTCTCGTAGTAGAAAGCACCCAGCATTTTCAAGAAAATCTTAGTCATCTCCTTCTCTTCCATGGGAGGAATCACTTGGGCGGCTACCTCACGCCATCTCTATGTGTATTCTTTGAACAATTCCCTGTCCTTCTGAACCATGGCCCTAAGTTGGTCACGGTCAGGCGCCATGTCCATGTTGTACTTGTATTGTTTGATGAATGCTTCTCCCAAATCATTAAAAGTGTGAATATTGGCGCTATCCAAACTCATATACCACTTCAACGCAGCACCAGTCAAACTATCCTGAAAAAAGTGAATCAGTAGACACTGATCATCAGTATAGGTAGACATTCTCCTCGCGTACATCACCAGATGAGCACGAGGGAAAGTGTTGCCTTTATACTTCTCAAACTCCGGGACCTTGAACTTAGCAAGTATCTTAACATTTGGGACCAAGCATAGCTCATTCACATTTTTCCCAAATAGCTCTTTTCCCCTGAGGGCCTTCATCTCTCTCTGCATCTTGTCAATCTGCTCTTGAAAATCATCCATTCTGTCATAAATACCCAAGTCTTCACTTGGCGGGGGGAAAGGATGACACACATCATCATTAACAAACGGAACCATATTCACCGAAGGAGGCGCAACATGCACCACAGGAGGTGTTGGAGGAACAATAGTCTGAACCACTGGAGTATCTTGAGGACCATGATTGAAATCTTCAGGTGCAAAATTATCTGGCATTCCCCATGGATAACCTTGAGGCATACGGTTCTGAACAACAGCCGGAGTAGTTGATACATGAATAGTCAGAGCTTCAGTATTTTCCCTTGTTGGTTGAGGTTGAACACTCGATGGCTGATTCTGAGCAGCCACTAGAGCTTCCATCAAAGTAGTCAAATTGGCCATGCCGGCCTTCTAAGCAGAAACTTCTTCGCGCAGCTCGCGATTCTCTTGTCCTAAACTGTCCATCTTCTTTTTGAAATTAGCCTGAGTGTTGTATTGATGAGTCAGTTTGCTGAACAAAGTAAAGAAGCTTGGTAAGACACCTGGATATGCATAACAAATGCAAGAAAAATGTGCAATGTGATGCATGATATGCAATGCACATGATTATTTTTACTTTGTTATTTAATATTTCAAGGGATTTAAAGATTTATAGACATATTGCAAACATCAAAGTAATAAAGCTTTTGAAATACTGGAAAATTTTATTATAATATCTCCAAAATGGATTACAAGTTTCAATGATCTCAAGTAAAAGATGAAAGTACAATCTAAAATCCTGAGAAATAGAACTGATGGAGATCACTCTATACGTTGGCGCTTCTCTGTGGGCCTGGAAATCTGAGCCTTCAACCTTTGGTTTTCTTCCACATGTCTGATGGCAACCTCCTTTCAATCATCTGAATCAGGAAATAAGTGATCAGCACCTGATTGAGGCTTAGGAGAAAATAAATCCCCTTGCCTCTCCATAGACTCTACCGCTCGAATCTCAAGGATCCCAATCAAGTCGTCTTTCTCCTTCAGGTCTGCTCTGTAAGAACTCTCTAAAGTTTGGAACTTGTTCTTCCAAGCATCCCTTTCTTGTTGCATCCTAACCAAAGCAAGCTTCAGCTCCTCCAGATCATCTAATAAGGGAGGAGTGGTCTTTACAAATAGACCAGGCATGGGTGTCTCCTGGGTATATGGCATCTTTAACTGAATGGCTCTCGATCGAACCCACTGAAGATATTCCAAAGAAACAGCACCCCTAGGTCCCAAATCCTTCCTACCCATTCTTATGAATGTGACGCCAGGCCTTCGCAATATTCTCCCTAGCTTCCCTATGGTCTTCCCCTTCCTTCAGAAACAAACTACTCAAATGAATACTATTCGATTTATCCCTCATCGGATAACCAAGTTGTCGTTGTGCAAGAACAGGGTTATAGTTAATTCCTCCCTTAGTACCAAGAAGAGGTACATTGGGGAAACTACCACAACTATCAATAATCTCTATATCCTGGTAAACTCGATGATACCAATCAATATCCGAGTGAGTAAGCGCCATGATCTTAGGGGCCCAACGGGGTTCCTTCTTGACATCCCAAAAAGCATCAGACTGAGGCATATGAGAGATAAACCATTGTTATAACAGAGGCGTGCAATAGATAATCATTCCCCCCTGATAATAATTCTGAAGATGAATAGAGTAATAAGCATCACCCAACAGTGTAGGAACTGGGTTTCCAAACATGAAGATCCTAATAGCATTAATTTCAACAAACTTGTCCACATTAGGAAATAAGAACAACCCGTAAGCAAGTAGGGAAAAGATGGCCTCAAAAGCGACCGTACTCTTCATACTGGAAAAGTAACGAGATTTCTCCAATAAGAACTGAGCTGGTAATCCCTCCTGTAGTAGTCATGTGGGTTTCCACCTCAGACTTCCCCAGATGAATCAAGGCAGCAATCTCATGTGATTTTGGATCACCCTCCAAACCAGTAAAAGGAACACAATCGGTAACAGGTAAATCGAATAAATAAGAATACTCCTCCAGTGTAGGCATCAACTGATAGTCGGGAAAAGTAAAGCAATTATACATCGGATCATAGAACTGGACCAAGGTCGAGAGAATACCCTCCTTCATCTTCAGCTTCATGGGAGGAATAATGGACCCATACTTCTTCCGAAAGTCTGTAGAACACTCGATCTCAGGAATTAGACTGATCAACTCATCTATCTTGGGATCCTTGAAACTGTATTTTCTGGTCTTTCTCTTTCCAGAATCAATGGTTAAAAAGTATCTGAGATATTCACAAATAGTCAACCTTTAAATATCTTGAAACATGGTTTCTTCAAAAGATTCTTATGAGTGCATGGATGCATGATGCAACAATCACACAGAAGATCACACATATAGGGTTCATAGGTTCAACGTCACGAGCATGAGGTCGAAGGTACTACCCATAAGGTGTTGGTATAAAGTTATCACTTACCGAACAAGGTTCTAGAGGTTCCCAGAGTCTACATCCTTCCTTCGGATATTACCAACTTCTTGATTAACTCGGTAATTAGTAATATTCTCAAGAAAGACTCGTCCGAGCATAGTATCGCGTGACAACTATTTCCGGATTACTCCATCATAGCTTCCGCACTACACCTAAAAGGACAAGATGGGTTTCGTATTCTACGGTCCTCAGTTTCAGCAGGCTCCCAGGTCGAAAGCAGTACGTCTTCCCGATTACTCGGTAAATGACACTACAGTCAAAGGGGCCTCCACTGAGTGGGGGATCTCATGCCTTCTTTTTTGGGATTACTCCCTCAAAGTTAACATGACTATACCGCCCATCCACTCTTAAATTTTTCCCAAGTCCAGGTATAGGACTTATGAGTAATCACCAAGCACCCTGAAAACCAGGAAAATCCAGACAAACCTATATACAACATATAATCATAAAAACAGTAATAACATATATACAGATATAAACAAAGATAGGCCTAACCCACTTAGGGATGGACCAGTAAGAGGTCAATCTATCCTCAGTGAATTCGCCATTTTTCTGTAGCGGTATAAATGTTTACGACTAAGCCATTGGATTGACTAGACTTTATACAAATCAAAATAAAAATCGCCACCGCGCTTTATTGTTTCCAAAGGAATGGGAAAAGAGCGAATAACCCAAAAAGAGGGGGAAAGATTCAAGGTAAGGGGGTTGGTTATGCAAAGGGAAGGTATTAGCACCCTAAACATCTACGGTACTCCGCAGGAGCCTATTTGTAAAATCTGTATATTTTGGCTATAAAAATTGTTGTATATAAAATGGATGGTGGAGGTGAGAAAAGAAATATATTTTTTTATGATTTTTGCACCCGTCGTGGTTGCCAAACTTTACTGTCTACGTACCACCTTTTATGCAATAGGGGATCAGGGTACACGTAGTTCCTCTTTCAAAAATTTAAAACACAAATGTATTGGTTAATTTTATAAGATAAAACGTCATCGTCATTGTCCGTGTGGAAAACACACTTACTACCCACAATCATGAGAAATGAGAATTTGCATCATCTCAAAGTGGAGGATATGGCTTGGATTTCAAAATCAACAATGCCTCACTCAACACCCAAGTGGAAAATATCTCTCTTCACTACATGTTGTAGAAGTATATTTGTTTGTATCACTACAAGGATTGACAAGAGTCTAATCTTTTGAGAAAATTTTAAAGGTAAAAGGCCAAAGTGTAAAAATGGTTTGAAATGAGATTGATTGACTTTTAGTCTTCTCACAAAAAGATGTCAAGGTATTATTAAGATGGTTGGAGTTTATTTATGAAAATGTTTTGAAAATACATGGACCTAAGTCCAAGTTTATTATGAAAATAGTTCATGTTTCAAAACAAGAAGAGTTTTCAAAAGGAGGGAGAAGATTTTGAAATTAAATAAGATGGGAGGAGAAGAAGAGAATATCCTAAGGCATAAGGTAAAATCTAGGGATAAGAACCATCTAACCAACAAGAAGCCAATACTTGACATTATGAGCCAAGATAGAATTCTCATTCTTTGGATTGAAACCAAGCAAGCAAAGATACTAGACCTCTTGAGAGAACCAAACTTCAAGTGTATTAAGTCTTCACAAAAATTGGGCAGAGTAACGGCTGTATACGGGTGAATTCCATATTATAAACAAAAGGTGTAATCACAAAAACCTGTACACAAAAACAAACAAGAAACCCAATGTCTTGAGATAAACCTCAAGAACTCCAGACAAAATAATCAGATAAGATCACAAGGTCTCCAAGATAGGCCAAAGTTTCTAATCCTAAGTCCAAGAAAAAGGTCTCATGCTCCATAATGCCAAGGATAGTAACCAAATAGTCTAAGTACCATTAAAGATTTTTTATGGTTTATGTTGATTATTAAGTATCTTAAGAAAGGAAAAGAAGAGATCAAGTGAGCAAAGTAAAAATGACAAGAAAATAAATGCTCAAATGAGCAAAGATGAAAATGGCATGAAATGTAAATGCTAAAAGTAAATAGTACATAAAGCATAAAAAAGAATAAAAGCATAAGGTAAAACAAGTCAATAATTAGTAGTTATTTGGATGACCATCTTGAAAATTGCATTTGGAACTCATTAGATGATTGGTAGAACCAAATCCTCCACACAATAAGTTGCATTTGCTTTTTGTCAAGTATATCATCCATTTGGAATTCTCATAAGTATCATTTAATGATCAACAATGTTTAAGTGATCCGCGTTGACCAAAGGTGTTGTAGATCCATTAGAGGATTGGTAGAACCAAAGCCTCCACTCAATGAATCTCAATGTTATTGGATCAAAGAGATCAAATTAACATAATTGGGCTTGCAATCATAAGTTTGGGCCACGAATAATAATTTATTTGAATCGGGACAAAATTTAGCGCTATTATGATACGGTGGCAGAACCGACTGTTTAATACTGGTTTTCATTTTGCATTTTTTGTTCGAAAAATGTTTCGGTAAGCAAGAGTCACCACCGACTTTTATTTTATCCAATCAGGAAAAGGAAAAAGAACAGAAAAACCTTTTTCGAGATGTTTATGAGTACGGGGGTAGATTATAGAAAGGGAATGTGTTAGCCCCCTTTCTATCCATGGTTTTCCTTGGGCTCTTAGGTACTTTCTCATTTTTAAATTGCTTGTGTGTGCTTGTTTTGGAAAAAAATTGTTTTACTTCGTTTTAACCCTTGTTTCTGTCCTCAAGAGTGTTACGAAGTTGTTTTTGAAAACTTTGTTTGAAAAGTATTTGTGTGAAAAGTTTATTTGAGCAAGTATCTAGGAACTAATCTACCTACTCAAAAAAGGCGTTCTTTTCCTCCTATCCTTTAGACCGTGTTATCCTACTATTAGTGAGTAGGTAACCCTAGTCGTTGGATGTTTGAGGGACTATTGAAAGGGACATAATGATACTTGAAGGCAACATGTAAGGATACCTTAGCATTTCGAAGGGACTGTCATCATATATTCGTAGGCAACATCGAGGGACAAGATCATTTTTCATAGGCAACTCGAGGGACGTTGAGGGACCATGATCTTTATGATGACTTTAACCGAGGGTCTTTGTTAAGGGTATCCCTATGTTCGAGGGACATGGCCATTATTTTCCGAGGCAACCAAGTGAGGAGTACCCTAGGAGTGAATATGTGCATATGATTTGTTTCAGTTATTTAATCTTTGCACAATTAAGGTGATCTACTATTTTAATTTTATTTGTCTTTTGCATGCAAGCCTATTAACATTCATCTAAGCAGTTTATAGTTTACGAAAATAAAATGCGGAAAGTTTAAAGTCTTAGCTATTACAAGGCTTTTGCAGATACATAATAGTGAAGAATGCAGAAAAGAAATCATAATACTATTACATTCCGGAAGCAATTATATAATTAGAAAAAAAAATGCGAGAAAAGATAAATCTTCGCTATTATATTGATAATGCGACCTATACAATTTTCTTAGAAATTAAAATGTAAAAGAATAGATAAAAAGAAATTAAGGAAAAATTAAAACCTAAAATTCTAAGTTAATGTTTTTGGTATTTTTTGGTAGAAAATAATTTTAAGTTAATTAAAAAACCTAATTCTAACTAATTTTAATAAAAAAGTTAATTAATTTAATTTATTAATAAATGAAAAAAAGCCAAAAATTCAGTTACTAACTAACTAAAACAAAAACCTAATCCTAATTTGTTAAAAAAATGGCTAATTAATCAAATTAAAGAGTTAATAAAAAAGAGTTAATAATAATAAAAAAATTTAAAACCTAAATTAATTTTAATTAAAAAAAGTTAATTTTGAGAAAAATGTTAGTTTTAAAAAAATGGTTAATTAAAAAATCCTAAAACCTAATTAATTTTAATTAATAAAAAAAGGTTTTAAAAAAATTTATTTCTAATGATTAATAAAAAATATTAAGTTTGCCAAAAAATAGATAGGGGGAGAAACATCAATGAAAAATAGGGTTAGAAAATAAAAATAATGCAAATGTCATGGTTGGTTGTTGAACCAAAAATTAATTTAAAACTTAAAATTAAATTTAAAATAACTTAAAATTAATTATTCAAGTTTATTATTAAAAATGAAAGGATTGTGAAAAATATTAGGTTTTATGAAGAAAAAAAGTTTTAAACTGAAAGAATGAAAATAAGTAAAAGGATAAATATAGGAAGAAAACCAAAACCAATAGGGGTGAGTGTTGAACTCATGCCCTTAACCTTCTCAGGATGTCTGTCTTGTCATGCATTGATGGTTGTTCTATTTTGGCCTCAGTGTTTTGTAATAATCCTGCATGGGATCCTGTCTAAATTTGTAGTGTTGAATCTCATGAACACGTTAAATAAATTACTATATATCATGAAATACAAATAAAGAAAATATATGAAGAAGAAGAAAAATTTAATGTTAAAACCGATATGGCATGTATGAATACTTCTACACCCTTTTGATCATGAAGATCAAATCAGCCTTACCCTTACTGAAGAAGTAGTGAGATGTTGGTTTGTAACAAGGATGACTTGTTTGTAGTGAGATGAGGATTTGTAACAAGGATGGCTTGTTTGTAGTGAGATGGGGATTTGTAATAAGGATTTAAAGATTTTAGGGTTCTTGAAAGAATTTGGTATTCTAACAGGGTTGTAGAAAAGGTTTTTTTTTCTCTTCCTCCTCCTTTGTGTGAAAAGAATGAGATTATATAATGGAAATTAGAGCAAAGATATGGGCTTTGAATGTGCAATTGGGCCTCCAATATTCACTTGAGTCCGTCACGTTCCAGGCTAAATCGCAGGGGCTTAAGTGTAATTTTTGAAGTTGAAATGTGAAAACAAAATGTATCTGACATCGAGAACTAACTTCTATCTAAAAATGGGCTCAATCGGATAAACGGTTAATTAGTTATGAATTTTTGAAGTTTCAGCTCAGATAAACTTATTTTGGGCTCCAATGTCGACTCTGACATGTTCTTCAATAAAAAACTGGTATTGATCGGAGTATAAACTAGTCTCGACTTTGGAAGAAAAGTTGTAGATATCTGAGTCAGCGACCTTGTGTAAAAATATGGGCCCGATCCGATTAAAATTGACCGAGTTATGAATTTTCGAAGTTTCGACTCAGATGAAATAATATTCAGCACTCAGGATTTTCGGCAGTCACATGCACTTTGAGCAAAAATCGAAGGCCTTTTGGATACCATTCAAACTCGATACCTCCTATGAAAATGTAGTCAACTCAATTTGTGAAATTTTGGCACCAGAACCATCTCAATACGATGAAAATCGACCAAGTTATGATTTTCTGAACATGACGCAAATAAACTTCTGTCACAAATTTTCTGTATAAAAATACTTGATAAATCCACATTTTTGAAGACCTTCTAATCAAAATTGGCTTCCATCCGTGAGAGATAAAAACGTAGATGACGTCAATACGGAATTTTGGCCACCGGAACAGGTTCAAAACGAGTCGCGATCTTCAAGTTATGAATTTTTTAGTGCGTAAAAACTGCACTTTCAGCACACTTTTTCACTATATTTCTTCGAGAAAACTCACACATTCGGAGACCTTCTTTAAGAATTGACTCTTGAGCCGAACCTGAATTTGAGAATATGTTATTAGAGATATCTTGGCGAAAGAATACCTGAATATGACACGGCGGGTTGGACTTGTGAATCTTTGAACCCCAAATCATTGTAAAACGGCGAACCGATCTTCAGCACGAAAAATACTCTGAGAATATCCATTGACGAAATAAACGTCACTTGTAACCTGAAGAAGCTTGATAAATGTACCTTTATTCCATAACCATAAAACCAATAATATGCGTGTATGAAAAGAGGGAAAATTTTGGGGTACAACAGTTGCCCCTGTTCAATCTTCTTAAACCTGAAGATTTAGATTGACTCGTCTGCCTTTTGTGATCCGAAGGTGGAAGATGATTGAACACTAGAGTGCCCAGAAATTTTCACTCGTCTGTAATGATGCTTGACTATATAGGTAGTATCAGGAATTGACTTACAGATGCCATTTGGAGGAGATGACGGAAGATCACCGGAGATGGGCTTAAAGATGCCATCCGGAAGATATGACAGAGAATCGTCGGAGATGGGCTTAAAGATGCCATCTAGAGGATATTGATTTCCCGAGATATTCCTTTGATGATAATTCCTGTTCCTGTCGTTGAGGAAGAATTTGTTGAGGAATGTTGGTATCTGTCTTGGAAGAAATAGAATTTTAGGAGCTTCAGTTGTCCGTTAATCTACTGGGGAATCATCTCTTAGTCGAGGAGATGAAAATGAATTGCTATCTGGTCGTGTTCCAGGCCTTACAGTGATTTGCTAAGGATAATAAGATTGACTGCTATCTGGTCGTGCTCCAGGTTTTACAGGGACTTACTGGGGAGATGAGATTAAACTTGCTATCTGGTCGTGCTCCAAGCTTTGCAATCTCAAAAACCGTTATCTGGTCATGCTCCAAGCTTCAGAAGGAATTAAGTGGTTATCCAATCGCATCCGGGTTTCAACTTGAATTTAAGGCATACTAATATCCAGTCGATTTCTGGGCTTCCTAGTAATTGGCCAAATAAACTGCTATTTGGTCGAATTCCAAGCTTCACAGTACCTCATACTGTTATTTGGTCGTGCTCCAGGTTTCACAGTGTCTTGTACTGTTATCTGGTCAATTTCCAGGCTTCACAGTAACTTGCTGGGGATTAAGCTATTTTCCGGTCGATTTCCGGGCTTCATAGCTTGAACTTGAGATATACCACTATCTGGTCGATTCCAGGCTTCGTAGTATGGTGAAATCAAGATATTATCTGGTCGATTTCCGGGCTTCATAGCTTGAACTGGAATAGAAATCTTAGTATCGATTTGACTGAACCAGGGAAAACTTGTGATAACTTCAACTAGGAGAGAAATCTTAGTGTCGATTTGACTGATCCCAAGGGAGGTCTCGGATTAACTTTGACTGGCATAGAAATCAGGGGAATCTTAGCGGCGATTCGGTTGACCCAGATGAAAGTCTTAAAACATCTTCAACTAGAATAGAAACATTAGTGTCGATTTGACTGAACCAGAAAAAATGTTGGAACATCTTTAACTGGAATAGAAACCTTGGTATCAGTTTGACTAAACCAGAGAAAACTCGTGAGAACATGATTGCATCCTTCCCTGAAAGGTAAAGGGTTAGTCGTATGCAAAGTTATGATGTGTGAAATGTATTGAGTAATGATGTTCTCAAAATAAATGAGATTATGCTATATAATATGTATGCGTATGCCATGATGTATGGATATGTAATGCCATTGTGATACGTCAGAGTTTGGGAAAATAAATCCCATACTGTTGTTGGAGAGTACTGGAAATTACATTCCTGATCGTTGTAGAAACAATGGTTCTTCTACTTCCGCTGGAGATGGAGAACCGGAGATGACTATGATGGGGATTTTCCCCTTGTTTACGGATATTCTGCCAAGGAGAGACTCTACTTGAGAACAACTTTACGGGGGAATAACTCTGTTTGAGAGAGGAGATGCTTTGCTGATAGGTCATGCTGATTTGGAGAAATAAACTCCACCGAGGATGAATTTTCGTTGCTGGCGATAATGAATTCAGTTGGAGATTGAATTTGTGCCTGTGAGAGAAATAAACTCTGCTTGGGGAAAAACTTACCGACTCACTCGCGATTGTGAAACTCGGTTTGGGAGAGTTGTGTCCTGTTCAGGAAAGCTAACATCACTGTCTTTGGATACTTTTTACTCTGTGGGGAGTGTAGATGTTACTGGGACGCATGTTGAGGATATGAAAATGACTTTGCATCGAGACTTTTTTGCCCCTGTACCTGCTGGAGAAAGTGCCTGCAGAGGCCTTGTGGATTGAGTGTTATCCCAACTTATGAGGTGCTTGGTAACTTTTGATCGAAATGATAAGTCTTCTACTAGTTGGCAAGTGACAAGATAACGGGACATAGTCGTACGCTTTAATCCCTAACTTTTGCCTGGACTGTCTTTTCAGATTTTCAGTCCACCGGGATACCCTTTTTCCCAAGCCGCCTTTTCAGGTTTTCGGCTTGTCGGGTGTACATATCTTTTTTGTTTTTATCCCTAATTTTTTCCCGAACCCTTTGGTTCGCCGGGATGCCCTTATTTTTTCCTAGGCCAGTCAATCTAGCGGGTCTTTGTTCATGCGTAGTATTTTCTGACTATGTCCATGCTCTCAGAGTGTAGGGATTTGTCACTGTCGGTAGTGTTGTGTTGCCACACTACCAGAAGATGTTTGTTTGATCGTACATGATTCGTTGCTGGAATTCATGCCCAATGCCCCCAAGTGATTCAGATGGAAATCTTCCCCTGGCTATTTGGCATCTTTGAGAGATTCTTTGAATCTTGACTTGACAGCCCCAGATGATGGACAATGATCATGCCGTGCCCCTTGGTTGAAAGTGTTTTTCCACTTGAGGTGATCCTTTTTATTGAGAAGGTTTTTGTTCACTAGATATTCGTCATGCGAATTTCTCTGTTGTTGAACAAATAGTCATATGCAAACAATGTTATTTTAAGAATGCAAAGCTTATGTCTGTCTTGAAATTTTTGAAAATGCATTTTTCAGTAAAACAGGCAAATTTTGTAAAATGTGATATCAACTCAGGATTTATAGCAAGTCCTACAGGAGTCAGGATACCTTTTGTAACAGTGTGCTTTCGAACTAACCCATGCTTCAGCTAGGACTTTTAAGGGTTATAACGTGGCTTGGTTCACGGTTCAAGAAACAAAGGATAAAGGCTCAAAATTTATTTGTACCCACCCGTTCTTCGTGATATTCTTCGATCCTATACTCAGTTAATTATGCATTTAGATCCCGTTTGAGTCTTTGCTCTGATATTCCAGTGGTAGTTCGGATACTGATAGTTTATTTTGAATAGGCAGTCATTTCTTTTTGTTGAGGGTTTGTGGGACCTCTTTATTTTTGTTTTTATTATCCCTGTCTTTTGCCTGAACTGTTTCTTTTTGTGATTACAGTCAGCAGGATACCCCAGTTTTTTTCTAAAGTCTCCTTCATAGGTTTTGACTTAATGGGCTTTTATTTCGAGAGATAATGACTGCCTGTCTTGACGATTAAAGGGAACTGTGATACGGTGGGAGAACTGACTTGAGGTTTTGCGTTTGTTTTCGCAAATGTTTCGGTTTAGCAAGAGTCGCCACCGACTTTTTATTTTATCCTTAGGAAAGGTTAAAAAGCACAGGAAAAAACCTTTGAGATGTTTTCTTGGGTTCGGGGAGTATATTATAGAAAGGGAAGGTATTATCACCCTTTCTATCCATGGTTATCCATGGGCTCTTAGTTACTTGCTTAGATCACTTGCCTTTGCTTTTCAATTGTTTGAAATGGTGCTTTGTGTGTGTGGTTTTGAAAATGTTTTGAAAAAGATGCCTTGTCTAGGCAACCTTTGTAACAATTCTTGTTTGAATGTTTTACAAAGGTGTTTGTCTTTTGAAAAGATGTTTCAATGTTTTTGAAAGTTGTTTGGAAATTGTGTTGTGATGTGTGTTTTGAAAAATGGCAAGGATTGTTTTGCAAGATTGATCAAGTAACCAAGAGCTATCTACCCTAAATTTCTCAAAGATCTTTCTTATGTTTTAACCCTTTTAACAGTGTTGTTTCACCATTGTATTTGGTGAACAACCTTGTGTTAGGATGTTAATGGGACGGGCGCGGGTCATCGTTTAGACCATGAATGCAATAGTGTCAAGTATTTTGTCAATTTTCTTGAGGGACTATGATCATTTTGTTTAGGCAACAAGATAGCGTCATCGAGGGACTATGATCATTTTGTTTTTGTTTTGCCAAAGACACTTAACATGCAACCATGGCCCATTTTTGAAGGCAACAAGTGGAGTAAACCTAGGGGTGCAAGTGTGCATTGTTTGTTTTTCATGCATGTTTATCTTGAATTAGGTCAATTTATTTGTTGGTTTTATTTGCATACAAACCCTAGGTCTATCATGGCATAATTTGAAAGCTTTTAAATGCGGAAATTTAAATGCTAAGCTATTACAACAATGATTATGGGGATGGGGGTACAAGTTTGATTTTGGGGATATTTGACAAGGAAATAAAATCTAAGCTATTACATCTGTATCGAATATACAAATATTTAAATAAATACAATGTAAATAAATATCAAAATGCAATGTATTATGCAAAAATGATTTTTTATGTATGTAAAAGTATTTTTCAATGTAGAATATGAACAAAAATAAAAAGGTCAAATTTTGAATATTTTTGTCATTTAGGGCAAAATCCTAGTTTTTAAATAAATAGTATTTATTCATTGATTATATACAATATTTGTTAATTATATACAAAAAATAAGAAGTATATTGTAAAAAAGTATTTTTGATGTCAAATATTAAATAAAAATAAAAATGTATTATTTCTATATTTTTATCCTAAGTATTCTAATAAAATATACAAGTATTTATATATTATATATTAAATATATTAAATATGTACAAAAATAAAATATTAATTATTTACAAAAAAAATGTATATTTTAGAAAAAGTTTTCAAAATGTAAATAATAACTGAAAAATAAATATTTTTGTATTATTTTCTAGGGTTTTAAATAAAAAGGAAATATATTTATTTACATGTATATGTTAAATAAAACAAATAAATACCAAATAAATGCAAAAATGTGTGGAAAAATATTTTTGATGTTTTTTATGTTTGAACAAAAAAATAATAAGTCAGAATCAAAAAGAAAAATGCAAAAATAATAAATATTTCACACAATGGGCCAGGGGGTGCAAATGGAAAAAAGGGGTGTGAACAGCAAGGCAGACTCAGGCCCAGCCCAAGCCAACCTTCTTCAACCTCCAGCTTCTGTTTCAAAAACGTGCGCGCTTCCTTATACAACTGCCATCTCCTGATTCTTTGATCCTTTGACAAATCTTACAACATGAAACTTGTAGAGCTTGAGGCCAAGATTTCAACCATATAAAGCATTAAATCTAACTCTAAGAAACCAAGGAGAATTTCTTCACCCCCAATTTCTAACCTAGTTTTTCTTCAATGTTCATGGTTAAAATTCTCACAGCATGCTTAATATAAATGAAAAGTGATCATATGTATGGCTTCAGAGCTATGAGTGGGACATGTTTCATTCACAAACCTAAGCCTAACTCTTCCTAGATATTGAGATAGAAGTTCATAGATTACCTGTTTCAGCTTGAATCGTGTACAGCAATGTGGCCAACTTCAATGGAGTTTGAGCTTCTGTATAGCTTGCCTGAAGTCCAAGGAAGCTTCTCTAACACCTAGCTTGCTTTGAATCACTCTGAATCGTGCTATGGAAGTTCACCTGCAAAACTGAAAAATGAAAATGGCAACTGAGGTTAGGGGATTTACAGCTTGTGTTTAGGGCTTGGGATAGTTTGTGTGAATGGAATGGAATGTATTGGAACTTGTTTGGGCAAAAACGCACGAGTGGATAATGCTGGCCAAGTCAAACTGCAGGGATGCCCTGTTTTTGCAGCAAAACAGTGTTTTTGTGTTTTGGGAGGTATGAGGGATGATTGAGTTGTGTTTCAAGCTTGGTTTGATGTGTGGAAGCTGTGTACAAAGTTTGTTTGGGCTGGTGTTTACAAGAATGAAAGATGGATAGTTTTTTGCAATGTTTCTTCTCTTGTAAGCAAGAAAGTGTGTTCTTGGATATAAGCCAGTACAATGCCCCAATCTATGCTGCACCTCTTGTTCTTGAGACTTGTAACTTTCAGATTTGATTTGGCTTCAGAGATATGGCCCCATGCCTCTTGGATTTGGTATTTGACATAAAGCACCACTTTATCAAAATGGCAATTCACCTTTTTCCAATTAAGGATTAGTTTTTTGTGTAATGCCCAAATGGATGAAATCATGCATTAGCTCAGTGGATTTTCATTCAATTAAGGAGTGTAAAAGGGTTTAGAGGCCTGCAAGCTAGCATAAACCAAGCTGACTTGAAAATGCAAATGTTATGAACAAGCTTTGGCCATGAACAAAAGTGAGTTTTGGCCAACTTTGCAAATTCGATTCTCTCTAACCACAAGGGTGTTTGAGAAGTTCTTGGACAAATTGGAAAGCTTGGAATGTGTACTACAATCCATCTTTGTAATTCAAATTTAAATTCCAAGTGGAACCATGTGAAAAATGGCCAAGAAGTTGGACAAAAATCTTGCCTAGAATAGGGCAAAATTTCTCTAAGTTAAAAATGTTTTGCACCCTTGTTCCAAAAATCATAACTTGAGATACAAGCTTCCTTTGAGAAAACCTTGTGAATCAAAGCTGTAGATTTTTCAATGGACTAAAACTTTCATGTTTCAAGTTTTGTTTGAATCCATTTGCATCTTGGTGAAAAAATGGGACAAAGTTAGGAAAAAATAAGAAAATTTCATAACTTAGAAAATTTCTAAGTTATGAAATTTCTTCATTTTAAACCCTAATTTGCAATTTTGGATTTCTTGATGAACAAGTTTCATAATTTGACATGTCTTGATGAAAAATGAATCTTGGCACTTGATTTTGACCAAAAAGTCAAAGTTTGACTTTTCAATATATAGTCAAATTTTGATCAGTTGACTGAAAAATTCATCTGTCAATCCTATGCATTTGAGATCTTTTGAACTTGTTGAATGTGTCAAGACAATGTCATTGAATCCTTGAGTCCATATGTGAGCTTGATTTGCCATTGGTTAGGTCAAACAGTCAAAAATTGCCTTTGTGCAGTCAAAACCCTAAAAATGACCATTTTGCCCTTTTGGTGATCTGATCCAATTTCTTGTGGAGTTGTGATCCAAACTTGATCAAATGATTCATATGAGTTCATAATGTTGATGTGGGTCAAAAATCATGAGGTTTGACTGTCAATTGGCCACATTTGACTTTTTCCCCAATACAACTGATTTCTAGGTCAACTGTCCAATTGACTGGGCAAAGATTGGAATCAAGTCTTTAAACTTGGTATGGATAAACTTGTGAGTCCAACATGAAGCATGAAAGTCACTTTGTGCATTTTTAGATCAAAACATCCCTGTGCAACCTCAAACCCTAATTTGGGCCAACAGTGCAAGGAGGGGTCTTGAGCAGAGCAAACCCTAACTTGATCTTGAGTTCCAAGAGTCTTGTGATGAGAAAATGTTGATGAAATGAGAGGGAAAATTTTGGGGTACAACAGTTGCCCCTGTTCAATCTTCTTGCACCTGAAGAGTTAGATTGGCAGGTTAGCCTTTCGCGACTCGAGGGTAAAAGGAGATTGGACACTAGAGTGCCCAAAAAATTTGCACTCGGTGATGTGATGGTAGAGGGAATGGGCTTAAAGATGCCATTTGAAGATGGGCTTAAAGATGCCATCTGGAGATGTGACAGAATCTTGCTGGAGATGGGCTTAAAGATGCCATCTGGAGAGCGACAGAATCTTGTCGGGGGATGGGCTTAAAGATGCCATCTGGAATGTATGTTGAACTGTTATGATTATCAGAAAGATGTCCATGTTTGGAACATCTCTGGACTGGGGGGTCTGAACAAGCAATAGATTGACATCCATGTTTGGAGAATCCGTAAACTGTTTTCAGAAGTTGAAGTTGAATAAGCAATAGATCAGCATCCATGCTGGGAAGCGTCCGTAAACTGTTTTCAAAAGTTGAGTCTGAACAAGCGATAGATTAACATCCATGTTTGGAGAATCCGTAAACTGTTTTCAGAAGTGTTGAATCTGAACAAGTGATAGGTTAACATCTGAATCTGGAGAACCCGTGAACTGTTTTCAGAAGTCTTAAAGTTGAATAAGCAATAGATCAGCATCCATGCTGGGAAGCGTCCGTAAACTGTTTTCAAAAGTTGAGTCTGAACAAGCGATAGATTAACATCCGTGTTTGGAGAATCCGTAAACTGTTTTCAGAAGTGTTGAATCTGAACAAGTGATAGGTTAACATCTGTATCTGGAGAACCCGTGAACTGTTTTCAGAAGTCTTGAAGTTGAATAATCAATAGATCAGCATCCATGCTGGGAAGCATCCGTAAACTGTTTTCAAAAGTTGAGTCTGAACAAGCGATAGATTAACATCCGTGTTTGGAGAATCCGTAATCTGTTTTCATAAGTGTTGAATCTGAACAAGTGATAGGTTAACATCCTTATCTGGAGAACCCATGAACTGTTTTCAGAAGTCTTGAAGTTGAATAAGCAATAGATCAGCATCCATGCTGGGAAGTGTCCGTAAACTGTTTTCAAAAGTTGAGTCTGAACAAGCGATAGATTAACATCCGTGTTTGGAGAATCCGTAAACTATTTTCAGAAGTGGAGAATCTGAACAAGCGATAGGTTAACATCCGTGTCTGGAGAACCCGTAAATTGTTTTCAGAAGTCTTGAAATTGAATAAGCAATAGATCAGCATCCATGTTGGGAAGCGTTCGTAAACTGTTTTCAAAAGTCGAGGTTGAAGCTTATTAATCTTATCCTGAAAAGGGTAAAATATTAGCTGAAACACAAAGTTATGTTGCATGAAATGTATGATGCAATATATGTTATATCAATGTTTATGATATGAATGTAATGAATGCGCATGTAAGCTGATGAGCTGTCTTGCTGAGGATAGATGAATCCTTGATAGCCGGAGATAATAAAATCTTGACTGCTGTCGGGGAAAGTGAATCCTTGACTGCTGCAGGGGATTGCAAAATCTTTGATTGTTGAAGCTGAGATATCCTTGTTGACTTCTGACTGCTTGGGGAACAAGATCTTCAGTTGTTGAGGGATCTTAGGACCACTGCTGGGGATTGAAAATCCTTGGTGACTTGTGGGAAATGAGAATTCTGATGATCTCTACTGGGGAGTTCAGAATCTGGGAGGCTCATGCTGGAAGAGTGAGACTGAGAATCTTCAATCTGATAGGAAGTATCTCTGTGGGGAAATCAGGTTTGAGAAAGCTTTTGTTCTGCTGAGGATCCTGAAGTTTAACTTTGTTTGGGGGAATTAAGTTCTGGATTTTAACCTTGTTGAGAAATTTGGAGTTTAATTCCGCTGGGGATTCCTTCTGAAAGGGCATCAAGATGTCTATCTGTACCTTCAACCTATCAGCAATCATCTTTCTTGATTTGTAAGAAAATGATTATGTTCAAATGCATATGCCTATTTAACAAAACATTGGACGTTTCTGAAATAAAACATAAGTGTAAAAAGCAAAAGGAAGACAAAGCAAATTTATGTATTTGGAAAAGTGTTTGTATTAACTTTTTATGAGTATCTTTGTACAAAGGAGACAGACATCCTAGTAAGAGGATGTTATCGTAAAAAATTGAAAATTTTATATAAAAGAAAGATGGCTATGTGTAACAATTCCATGGGATTCCATTCTGTTATAGCCTTCACAACTCTGAATATCTTATCCATTCAATGCTTCGTCCGCCGATGATTGGATTGATCAGAAGTTCGGAGCTTGTTGATGAAGAGATTGTTCTTTAAAGTGATCCATCGAGACATAGTCATACGCTTTAATTACCTAACTTTTTCCTGAATCGCCCTTTCGGGTTTTCGATCCACCGGGAAACCCTTTTTTCCCAAGCCGCCCTTTCGGGTTTTTAACTTGCCCGGTGTACAGATTTTTTTGTTTTATCCCTAATTTTTTCCTGAACCGCCCTTTCGGGTTTTCGGTTCACCGAGATGCCCATTTTTGCCCAAGTCGCCCTTTCGGGTTTTCAACTTGTCGGTTTTTTTTTTCATGTGTAGTATCTTTTGACTATGTCTGCGTTCGTAGGGTGTGGCAAATCGTCGCCGTCCATGGTGGTCAGAACCATTGCACAACCAGAAAAGATGCTTTTGATCACAAACGGTCCTTCGTAAGTAGGAGTCCATTTGCCCCTGGGATCACTTTGCGGCAAGATAATCCGCTTGATTACAAGATCTCTGACTTGATATACTTGATGTCTGACTTTCTTGTTGAAAGCCTTGATCATCCATTTTTGGTACGTCTGACCATGGCAAACAGAAGTGATTCGTTTCTCGTCGATCAAATTGAGTTGATCAAGTCGGGTCTGAATCCAATCGTCTTCATTCAAACCAGCGTCCTTCATAATCCTTAAAGAAGGAATCTGAACCTCCATGGGTAGGACAGCTTCCATGCCATATACCAAAGAAAATGGGGTTGCCCATGTTGAAGTACGTGCCGTGGTACGATATCCATGCAGAGAAAACGGTAACATCTCATGTCAGTCCTTGTAGGTGACTGTCATTTTCTGAATGATCCTCTTGATGTTTTTGTTCGCAGCTTCAACAACATCGTTCATCTTCGGCCGATAGGGAGATGAATTGTGATGATAAATCTTGAACTGTTCGCATAGAGCGGTGATCATACTATTGTTCAGGTTTGTACCGTTGTCTGTGATGATTCTGTCGGGGACACCATACCGACATATGAGGTTCTGCTTGATGAAGCGGGCAACCACATTATTTGTAACAGAGGCAAAGGAAGCTGCTTCGACCCACTTGGTGAAATAGTCAATAGCGACCAGGATGAAGCGGTGTCCATTGGACGATGTGGGCTTGATCTCTCCAATCATGTCAATGCCCCACATTGCGAATGGCCAAGGAGCTGTCAGAATGTTGAGAGGAACAGGAGGAATATGAATCTTGTCGGTGTAGACTTGACATTTGTGGCAAGTACGGGAATATTGATGGCAATCAGCTTCCATGGTAGACCAGTAATAGCCTACCCTTAGAATCTTCTTAGCCATCGTATGTCCACTCAAGTGGGTGCCAAATGTGCCATTGTGTATCTCAGTCATGATCAACTCTGCTTTAGCTTTGTCTACACATCGGAGTAAAACACAATTGTGGCTGCGCTTGTAAAGGATGTCATTGCTTAGGAAGAACTTGGCAGCAAACCTCCTTAAGAACTTCTTGTCATTTACGGAAGCTCCTTCGGGATATTCTCTAGTCTGGAGATACCTTTTGATTTCGTGAAACCAGGGTTGTTCCACTACTTCTTCGGTATTAATCTCATGACAATGCGCAGGTTCATCCATTCGCTCGATGGTGATTTGGGGAGCCTCGTTATCCCAGTTGAGCTTAAACATGGAAGACATTGTAGCCAGAGCATCTGCTAGCTGATTTTCTTCTCACGGGAAATGCTCGAAGGTGATCTGCTCGAAATGAGGCAACAATGTCAGGACATGTTCTTTGTATGGGATAAGATTAGGATGTTTGGTATCCCACTCTCCTTTGATTTGACTGATAACCAAAGCCGAGTCCCCAAATACGATCAAAGATTTGATCCCCAAGTCTATAGCAGCCTTGAGACCAAAGATGCAAGCTTCATATTCGGCCATATTGTTGGTACAGCTGAAACGGGCCGTGAAAGGTGTATGGAAACCTTCCGGAGAAATGAGTACCGCACCGATACCGTTTCCAAGTGCATTTGAAGCACCATCAAAGTACAGGGTCCATCGGGATCCCTTTTCAGGTTCGTCATACGGTCCATTACCTTCAATGTTGTCCAAAGTCATGATGTCCTCGTCCAGGAAGTCGAATCTCATGGATTGATAATCTTCGATAGCTTGATGGGCTAGATGATCAGCTAGTACACTCCCTTTTATAGCTTTTTGGGTAGTATACTGGATGTCATATTCAGTCAGGATCATCTGCCATCTAGCGATTCTTCCGGATAAAGCAGGCTTCTCGAAGATGTACTTAATCGGATCCATCTTGGAAATCAGCAAAGTGGTATGAGTCAACATATACTGCCTTAGTCGGCGAGCAACCCATACCAAAGCGCAGCAAGTTTTCTCGAGCAGTGAGTAGCGAGTCTCACAGTCGGTAAACTTTTTGCTAAGGTAATAAATGGCATGCTATTTTCGACCAGACTCGTCATGCTGGCCCAGTACACACCCCATTGAATTGTCCAAAACAGTTAGATACATGATCAGCGGCCTTCCTTCGACGGGTGGCATCAGAATAGGAGGTTCTAGCAAATACTCCTTGATCTTATCAAAAGCATTTTGACAATCATCGTTCCATTCGACTACCTGATCTTTCTTCAATAGTTTGAAAATTGGCTCACAGGTAGACGTCAGATGAGAGATGAACCTCGCAATATAGTTCAAGCGTCCTAAGAATCCTCTAACCTCCTTTTCAGTACGGGGGGCAGGCATTTCTTGTATAGCCTTTACTTTTGCTGGATCGACCTTAATGCCTTTGTTGCTGACAATAAATCCTAGAAGTTTACCAGACCTAACTCCAAAAGTGCACTTACTTGGATTCAGCCTGAGTTTGTATTCCTTCAACCTGGCAAACAGCTTTTGCAAATGTTCAAGGTGTTCCTCCTATGTTTGTGATCGAGCTATCATATCGTCTACGTAAACTTTGATCTCATGATGTATCATATCATGAAACAAAGCCACCATGGCGCGTTGATAAGTTTCCCCTGTGTTCTTTAGTCCGAACGACATCACCTTGTAGCAGAAGGTACCCCATTGTGTAACAAAGGTTGTTTTCTCCATGTCCTCGGGGGCCATTTTAATCTGGTTGTAGCCCGAGAATCTGTCCATGAAAGAAAACACTTTGTGCTGAGCCGTGTTGTCAATCAAGATGTCGATATGTGGTAGCGGAAAATCATCTTTAGGGCTAGCCCTGTTCAAATCTCGGTAGTCCATACACATTCTGACCTTGCCGTCTTTTTTGGGAACGGGCACAATGTTAGCAACCCATTGCGGATAGGATGTAACAACAAGAAAGCCAGCGTTGAATTGCTTCATTACTTCCGCTTTAATCTTCTCAGACATGTCGGGCCTCATTCGGCGGACCTTTTGCTTGATCGGTGGACAGTCTTCTCTTGTAGGGAGACGGTGAACCACGATATCTGTGCCTAACCCTGGCATGTCTTCATAAGACCAGGAGAAGATTTCAACGTGTTCATTCAACAGCTGTATTAAGTGCTCCTTGACACTTGGTTCCAGATTGGCACCCACTTATACTTCTTTCCTGTCTTCCTCTGTTCCTAAGTTGACAGTTTCCAACAACTCTTCATGAGGCAAGATGGACCTTTCTTCTTGTTGTAGAAGTCTGGCTAGCTCTCCCGGTACTTCACAATCTTCGTCATCTTCGTACTCAGCCTGATTGACCAAATCTTCAGAGTTATTGAAGGATACAACAGAATAGTCACCCATGGAATCCGGAGTGGATGGGTACTTGCATTTGTGGGTGTGTGTAAGGGATAGCCATCCTTAAACAAACAAAAATGCAAAAGGAAAGAAAATGAACATAGCAGTTTATAAATGAAAAACGTCAAATGATTCATTAAACATGGCATATGGTTATGAAGAGAATCAAGCCCTTACAAATGGACCTACATGCCCCGGGCAAGGCATGAGGTGAAAAATAGTGTGCAGATTGTTTACGAGTAATTATTACAGACCAACAGAAAATGTTCGAAAGATAAATTACTGATTGATGAAAGTAATGGGAACGAAGTCTTTCGCCTCCCAGTTGTGCAGTCCCCCTTCAATGGTTGGAAAAATCCAGTATTCAAAGCTGGCCTCTTCGTCTTCGTCTTCTAAAGCATTGATTCCATGAGGAGAAATCTTGATGGGTGCCTTTTCAATTTTTGAGCGACGCATAGCCTTTTGCCCTGCAGCGGTAAATCCCAACCCAAACTTGTCTATCTTGTGAGGAAATTCAGTCAATTGTCCCCATGTTGAGCTCTTTCCCTCTTTCATTGCAGCCTTTGTGTCTTTCAGAGATGCCATCCTGGCCACCTGCTTGGGTACCTCAGCTACTGACTTTGCTACTGTCACCTCGGGAGAAACTTCCTCGAAGTGTTGGAACGGTGTTTCGATGAATTCCCCATCCACTTCCACATACCGAAAGGAATTCAAATGACTGATCATGTACTCCTCCTCACCGTGTACAATTATGATCTTACCCTTAACAGGGTATTTCAGCATCTGATGTAGGGAGGAAGTGACTGCCCCAGCATTATGAATCCACGGTCTTCCTAGCAAGCAAGAGTATGATGGGCGGATGTCCATCACATAGAATGTGGAGTGGAACACCTCAGTGCCTACCTTGATGGGAATGTCGACCTCCCCATGCACCATTCTTTTAGACCCGTCAAAGGCCCTGACAATGATATTACTTGGTTTCAGCTCCAAGCCTTCACAATCCAATCGGTCCAGAGCTTTCTTAGGCAACACATTTAGAGAAGAACCAGTATCGACCAAGACGTGGGCGAGAGTAGTTCTTCGGCATTCAACAGACACATGCAATGCGTCATTGTGCTTTCTTCCCTTCGGAGTCAGGTCAGCATCAGAGAAACCCAGGCCGTTGTCGGCGGTAAGGCTGGCTACACAATCCTGAAATTGATCGGATGAGGTTTCCTGGGGCACATGGGCTGTCTTCAAAAACCTTATCAAAGCTTTGGCATGAGCCTCCGAACAAAGCAGCAAAGCTAACATGGAGATCTTCGAGGGGGTTTGCCCCAGTTGCTCCACCACATCATAATCACTCTTCTTGATTATTTTCAAAATCTCCTCCATTTCTTTTTTAGAGGTCTCAGGGATGACCAATGGCTGAGCCCTCGTCCTGGCGATCTCTTCTTGGATCCCTTTCCCTTTATCAGCAGTAGCAGAAGGGACAACCACAGGAGTAACAGCTTTTTCAATCATTGGAGTTCTTGCAAATAGTTTTACCGGTGCAGGGGTAACCTTGGGAGCAGCTGAGGGTCCAAAGATTGCCTTTGGAGAGGCAATCTCTGGAGAGAAAATTCTTCCGCTTCGGGTAATTTTGCTCGTACCGGCAATGTTTCCAATGTCGGCAGTTTCTTCGTCAGAGCTCTCTTCAGTTATCTCAATTTGTTTAACACCATGGTAGTAGATTTCTCCACCATAATTCCACGGTATTGATTTGTCAGATTTGTATGGGACGGGCCCAGGCATGGTTATCTTCAAGGGTACAATCTTCGGAGCGGATGTAATCTTAACAGGCCTTTTGGGGACCTTGGAAAGATTGGCGGAAATGGTTATTATTGAAACTTCATTGATAGGAGTTGGAGTAACAGGAGTCTTTTCGAAAAGAATTTGTTGGTTGTCCATTAGGCGTTGGATGCCTATCTTCAGCAATGGATAGTTTATTGGTAGGGAGGAACAAAGGTAGCAATCTTCTTTACAACCTGGGAAAATCCCAACCTTCAACAGATTCGACTTGATTGTCAGTAGTGGGGTTATCAGATCATCAACAGCAGAAACAAACAGATCCTCTTCAACAGCATGGACATTGCGACCATGCTTTGGCATTGGAGCGGAGATTACATTCGGCTTCTCAGGGGCGTCGAACTAAACCTCCTTAGCATCTATCAAATCTTGAATTTTATTCTTAAGCGCCCAGCAATCGTTGGTGTCATGCCCGGCGCTGTCAGAATTATAGGCACATTTAGCATTGGGATGATAATGTGGGGAAGTGGTATTCACTTTTTTTGGCGCCTCCTTAATATTGGTAAGATTCAGCTTCAACAAATGGGGAAGAACTTGTGCAGGCATCATGTTGATGCGGGTGAACTGCCGTTGTGGCCGTTCTCCCCATTGTTGTTTAGGTCTGGACTGATTGTTACGAGGCTGATCATTTGACAAATTTTGAATCATCACGGCCCCTACAGTCGGCCGGCGCTCAGTTCTTCTCAATCCTTTCTGAGAGTATATAGCAGCTGCTTCCTTCTTAGCCAGGAATGGTTTCTTAACAGTTGTGGAGGCAGAGGCGTCCCTTTGAATCTTCCCACTCTTAATACCAGCTTCCACCCATTCGCCAGTCAGAATCAGTTCGGTAAACCCTGCGGAAGAGCTCACGATCAAATGGTTGAAGAACGGGCCAGATAGGGTCCCCAAGAACATATTAACTAGCTCCCTATCTGAAAGAGGTGGCTGCACTATTCCGGCCAAGTCGCGCCATTTCCGGGCGTATTCTTTGAATCCCTCATTTGAGGCCATCCCCATACTTTGTAACTGAGTACGGGTCGGCGCCAAGTCAGCGTTATATTGATACTGGCGATAAAAGGCAGCTGCCAAATCTTCCCAGTAATGCACTTCCGACCTCTCAAGCTGGTAAAATCAATCTAGCTATGTACCAGACAGGCTATCCTGAAAGAAGTGTACCCAAAGATTTCTATCGGATGAATGAGGTTGAATTTTTCTGACATACGACCTCAGGTGCATCTTTGGGCAAGACAGACCATCGTATTTTGCAAAAGTTGGCACCTTAAACTTTGGAGGGATCACAATCCCAGCAATCAATCCCAATTCTTCAAAATCTAGCCCGGGAACCCTTTGCAGCTCCATAGCTGCCAGTCTATCCTCCAGATTTTTGTATTTGTCGCCCGCTGGCGGTTATTACTGCTCTGAATAATCTTCATCTTCCTCAACTTCTTCTTCTTCAGCCTCGGACTCAGAAGGTAATGCAGCTCCTTTTCCTTTGTCGGTCCCCTCATCAGATGTGGAGGGGAATTCAAGAACTCTCCTAGCTTCATTCTCAAATCTTCTTCCCAGTGTAGCTACCCCAACTCTTTTCTTCTTCTTTTTTCCTTTTTCTTGCTCTTTATTCCCTAACAGTGCTTTAAGATCCTCCTGACCCTTTGCCAAGGTCATAAGGAGTTGTTGAAACTGCGAGTTTTGTGCCTGCAGATCTTTGACCGTCTGTTCAAGATCCATCTTACTGAAATAAACAGCAGAAAGATAAGGAAACCTGGTGTGAAGACCTGTTTATGCATATGATGAATGATATGTTTATTCATGCAATGAATTCAAGGATTTAGAAATTCAAAGTTGTTGCAAACAAAAAGAGCATACGTCATATTAATAAGAAGAAATTTTGTCAGTACACAAATGCCCCATGGGCCAAATATTACAAAAACTTCTTAAGGTAAAAAGACGTTGCGCATCCTCTTTGGTGCGATGTAAGTGTTGAGGGTCTCCTCCTCGTGAAGTCGGCGGGTAAGCTCCAAAACCTTCTTCTCATTGGCGTAGAAGCTGGCTTCAAAAGTATCCCTTTCTTCCTTGAGTTGGATCTAACTCTTCTGCATCTCCTCCCATGATGTTGGCATGTCAGGATGTAGGATGGTTTATGGAACCTCTCCTTCCTTAACAAGCTCTTTAATCAAAGGGAGAATATGAGGGTAAGGCATCATAAGACTTTGGGCACGGGTTTGTACCCACTTGAGGTAAGGCTCAAGAGGGATGGAGTTCTTGTGCCCCAGTGTCTTGCTATCTACCTTGTTAGGCATCCTCCAAGCTCTGATGAATCTTTGGCGAAGCCCTTGCGCATCGTTGTCGAAGTCAAAAACTAGGTCAGGAATCAGCATGTCATGAGGGCCATCCCTCCGAGCATATCCAAATTGTCTCAAAGCTAGACAAGGGTTGTAGGTAATGCCTCCCCTAATGCCAAGTAATGGAACATTAGGGAACTAACCACAACGATCGATGATGATGACATTTTCTCTGGACCGAGAACACCAATGTACATCAGAATGTGTGAGGGTCATCAACCGTTGTGACCACCTTGAACCTTGCTCATTCTTCAAAACATATTGTGGAAGGTGATAAATAAACCACCTTGCAAGGAGAGGAGTACAGCACATGAGAACACCTCTCTTCCTCATTGTTCGTGTGTAAAATGAGTGGAGGATGTCCCCCAGCAATGTAGGTATGGGATTCCTTGACATGAAAATCTTGACAGCATTGACATCTATAAGTTGGTCAGGATTTGGGAACAAGACCAACCCATAAATTTGGAGTTCCACAATCTCTTCAAAGGCTTGTAGATCCAAAGAATTCCAACACTCTTGTGCCTTCTCAAACAAGAATTTTTCCAAGAAGCCTTTGACACCACTTCTAGTTTCCCAATGCCCCTTGATGTCAGATGGTTGCAAGTGTAGTGCTTGAGCAACATCCTCAGGCTTTGGTTCTTTTTCCGTACCTTTGTAGGGTAGTTGATTAAGAATAGGAATTCTCAGGAGTTGAGAAAATTCCTCCAAAGTAGGCACCAATTGGTAGTCGGGGAATGTGAGACAGCGGTGAAGGGGGTCAAAGAACTGGAACAACACTTTCACCATATCTTCTTCAATGCTGGTGTTGACTAGGTTGAGCAGTCTACCATGTCTTTCACTGAAGAGAGAGCTTTCTGGAATTCTGGATGTAAGCTCCTTGAGTTGAGGAGGGATTCTCACAAGGTTGACTTGGATAGTTTTCCTGCGAAGAATTTCCATGACCTACAAAACAAGAACAAAGATGAAGATCCAAACCCTTGAAATGGTTAATGGATGCATATGATGCTTTATGATGTTCATGATGTATGCACAAACATATGTACAAGCAAGTCACACAAAACCCTAGTTTCAGGCTTGCATGGGGTTTCATAGGTAAGTACCCTTTTGAGTTTAGTTGGCTTAAAACCTGTCCTAAATAGTAACTGGGTTCTAAGGAGCTCAATATCATTGGATTGTTTTCCATGTTCATTGTTTTGGTTTAGCCACTTAACTAGCGACCAAAATATTCCAAGAAAACAACCTTCAATGAGTGTAGTATCGAGTATCTACCAACTTCTTACTGCACCAAAGCCGGTCATCTCACTACCCCTAATAAAAGGCCAAGATGGTCAAGTAAGGTTCTAGGTCATTAGTGCTTAGTGACATCACTCAGCAGCCCCGTACTCTCCTTGATTGAACTCAAGGGTTACCGGTACTCACAAATATGTCGCACTAATATAGCTATTTCTTCAACCGTGTCGGTATACCCCGCACAGTTTCCACAACGTATTGCTATCTATGAATGTTTCCCAAATTCGGGTGTAGGATTTCAAGCCCAAACAAGAGAACCATAATGTAAAGCAATCAAAACAAACAATTAATCATGCAAAAGGGTGATCTAAGCCCTAAGGTTACTCCACTTTTAGAAAGGTCCCCAGCAGAGTCGCCAGTTCTGTGATACGGTGGGAGAACTGACTTGAGGTTTTGCGTTTGTTTTCGCAAATGTTTCGGTTTAGCAAGAGTCGCCACCGACTTTTTATTTTATCCTTAGGAAAGGTTAAAAAGCACAGGAAAAAACCTTTGAGATGTTTTCTTGGGTTCGAGGAGTAGATTATAGAAAGGGAAGGTATTAGCACCCTTTCTATCCATGGTTATCCATGGGCTCCTAGTTACTTGCTTAGATCACTTGCCTTTGCTTTTCAATTGTTTGAAATGGTGCTTTGTGTGTGTGGTTTTGAAAATGTTTTGAAAAAGATGCCTTGTCTAGGCAACCTTTCTAACAATTCTTGTTTGAATGTTTTACAAAGGTGTTTGTCTTTTTGAAAAGATGTTTCAATGTTTTTGAAAGTTGTTTGGAAATTGTGTTGTGATGTGTGTTTTGAAAAATGGAAAGGATTGTTTTGCAAGATTGATCAAGTAACCAAGAGCTATCTACCCTAAATTTCTCAAAGATCTTTCTTATGTTTTAACCCTTTTAACAGTGTTGTTTCACCATTGTATTTGGTGAACAACCTTGTGTTAGGATGTTAATGGGACGGGCGCGGGTCATCGTTTAGACCATGAATGCAATAGTGTCAAGTATTTTGTCAATTTTCTTGAGGGACTATGATCATTTTGTTTAGGCAACAAGATAGCGTCATCGAGGGACTATGATCATTTTGTTTTTGTTTTGCCAAAGACACTTAACATGCAACCATGGCCCATTTTTGAAGGCAACAAGTGGAGTAAACCTAGGGGTGCAAGTGTGCATTGTTTGTTTTTCATGCATGTTTATCTTGAATTAGGTCAATTTATTTGTTGGTTTTATTTGCATACAAACCCTAGGTCTATCATGGCATAATTTGAAAGCTTTTAAATGCGGAAATTTAAATGCTAAGCTATTACAACAATGATTATGGGGATGGGGGTACAAGTTTGATTTTGGGGATATTTGACAAGGAAATAAAATCTAAGCTATTACATCCGTATCGAATATACAAATATTTAAATAAATACAATGTAAATAAATATCAAAATGCAATGTATTATGCAAAAATGATTTTTTATGTATGTAAAAGTATTTTTCAATGTAGAATATGAACAAAAATAAAAAGGTCAAATTTTGAATATTTTTGTCATTTAGGGCAAAATCCTAGTTTTTAAATAAATAGTATTTATTCATTGATTATATACAATATTTGTTAATTATATACAAAAAATAAGAAGTATATTGTAAAAAAGTATTTTTGATGTCAAATATTAAATAAAAATAAAAATGTATTATTTCTATATTTTTATCCTAAGTATTCTAATAAAATATACAAGTATTTATATATTATATATTAAATATATTAAATATGTACAAAAATAAAATATTAATTATTTACAAAAAAAATGTATATTTTAGAAAAAGTTTTCAAAATGTAAATAATAACTGAAAAATAAATATTTTTGTATTATTTTCTAGGGTTTTAAATAAAAAGGAAATATATTTATTTACATGTATATGTTAAATAAAACAAATAAATACCAAATAAATGCAAAAATGTGTGGAAAAATATTTTTGATGTTTTTTATGTTTGAACAAAAAAATAATAAGTCAGAATCAAAAAGAAAAATGCAAAAATAATAAATATTTCACACAATGGGCCAGGGGGTGCAAATGGAAAAAAGGGGTGTGAACAGCAAGGCAGACTCAGGCCCAGCCCAAGCCAACCTTCTTCAACCTCCAGCTTCTGTTTCAAAAACGTGCGCGCTTCCTTATACAACTGCCATCTCCTGATTCTTTGATCCTTTGAAAAATCTTACAACATGAAACTTGTAGAGCTTGAGGCCAAGATTTCAACCATATAAAGCATTAAATCTAACTCTAAGAAACCAAGGAGAATTTCTTCACCCCCAATTTCTAACCTAGTTTTTCTTCAACGTTCATGGTTAAAATTCTCACAACATGCTTAATATAAATGAAAAGTGATCATATGTATGGCTTCAGAGCTATGAGTGGGACATGTTTCATTCACAAACCTAAGCCTAACTCTTCCTAGATATTGAGATAGAAGTTCATAGATTACCTGTTTCAGCTTGAATCGTGTACAGCAATGTGGCCAACTTCAATGGAGTTTGAGCTTCTGTATAGCTTGCCAGAAGTCCAAGGAAGCTTCTCCAACACCTAGCTTGCTTTGAATCACTCTGAATCGTGCTATGGAAGTTCACCTGCAAAACTGAAAAATGAAAATGGCAACTGAGGTTAGGGGAGTTACAGCTTGTGTTTAGGGCTTGGGATAGTTTGTGTGGATGGAATGGAATGTATTGGAACTTGTTTGAGCAAAAACGCACGAGTGGATAATGCTGGCCAAGTCAAACTGCAGGGATGCCCTGTTTTTGCAGCAAAACAGTGTTTTTGTGTTTTGGGAGGTATGAGGGATGATTGAGTTGTGTTTCAAGCTTGGTTTGATGTGTGGAAGCTGTGTACAAAGTTTTTTTGGGTTGGTGTTTATAGGAATGAAAGATGGATAGTTTTTTGCAATGTTTCTTCTCTTGTAAGCAAGAAAGTGTGTTCTTGGATATAAGCCAGTACAATGCCCCAATCTATGTTGCACCTCTTGTTCTTGAGACTTGTAACGTGTAGATTTGATTTGGCTTCAGAGATATGGCCCCATGCCTCTTGGATTTGGTATTTGACATAAAGCACCACTTTATCAAAATGGCAATTCACCTTTTTCCAATTAAGGATTAGTTTTATGTGTAATGCCCAAATGGATGAAATAATGCATTAGCTCAGTGGATTTGCATTCAATTAAGGAGTGTAAAAGGGTTTAGAGGCCTGCAAGCTAGCATAAACCAAGCTGACTTGAAAATGCAAATGTTATGAACAAGCTTTGGCCATGAACAAAAGTGAGTTTTTGCCAACTTTGCAAATTCGATTCTCTCTAACCACAAGGGTGTTTGAGAAGTTCTTGGACAATTTGAGAAGCTTGGAATGTGTACTACAATCCATCTTTGTAATGCAAATTGAAATTCCAAGTGGAACCATGTGAAAAATGGCCAAGAAGTTGGACAAAAATCCTGCCTAGAATAGGGCAAAATTTCTCTAAGTTAAAAATGTTTTGCACCCTTGTTCCAAAAATCATAACTTGAGATACAAGCTTCCTTTGAGAAAACCTTGTGATTCAAAGCTGTAGATTTTGCAATGGACTACAAATTTAATGTTTCAAGTTTTGTTTGAATCCATTTGCATCTTGGTGAAAAAATGGGACAAAGTTAGGAAAAAATAAGAAATTTTCATAACTTAGAAAATTTCGAAGTTATGAAATTTCTTCATTTTAAACCCTAATTTGCAATTTTGGATTTCTTGATGAACAAGTTTCATAATTTGACATGTCTTGATGAAAAATGAATCTTGGCACTTGATTTTGACCAAAAAGTCAATGTTTGACTTTTTAGTATACAGTCAAATTTTGATCAGTTAACTGAAAAATTCATTTGTCAATCCTATGCATTTGAGATCTTTTGAACTTGTTGAATGTGTCAAGACAATGTCATTGAATCCTTGAGTCCATATGTGAGCTTGATTTTCCATTGGTTAGGTCAAACAGTCAAAAATTGCCTTTGTGCAGTCAAAACCCTAAAAATGACCATTTTGCCCTTTTGGTGATCTGATCCAATTTCTTGTGGAGTTGTGATCCAAACTTGATCAAATGATTCATATGAGTTCATAATGTTTATGTGGGTCAAAAATCATGAGGTTTGACTGTCAATTGGCCACAGTTGACTTTTTCCCCAATACAACTGATTTCTAGGTCAACTGTCCAATTGACTGGGCAAAGATTGGAATCAAGTCTTGAAACTTGGTATGGTTAAACTTGTGAGTCCAACATGAAGCATGAAAGTAACTTTGGGAATTTTTAGATCAAAACATCCCTGTGCAACCTCAAACCCTAATTTGGGCCAACAGTGCAAGGAGGGGTCTTGAGCAGAGCAAACCCTAATTTGATCTTGAGTTCCAAGAGTCTTGTGATGAGAAAATGTTGATGAAATGAGAGGGAAAATTTTGGGGTACAACAGGAACCATCACCGTCTTTTTTTTTGGAAGGATGTCTTTGAGGCCATTCATTGTGCACCTGGATTAACTGAGAAAACTACTTTGTCCCAGGTTGTGATTAAGGGTTTTAATTTGTGTGAAAAGAAAAACTTATACTTCTTTGGCTCGAAGGGGTTGACTAGGGATTATCTTCCTTATAACTCCACTGTTTAGGATTTGAAACAACACCTGTACATCGTCAGTGGGGTCTGTTCAAAAGCATACTGTAGATATTTTGATATCATTTTCGTCATCCTCCCTCTAAAGGCTTACATATTTTTAGTCGAGAGTTGAATATCACAAAAAGGAACGGAGTTTAAATATAGTGAATACGAATGAATTGATTCAAAACAGACATATGCAATGCATTGATAAAGTAACAGAGTTTGACATGAATAGATGTTCGAACAATCAAAATAAAATTGCAAATTGAAAATTCTAATGAACAAAATCCTCTTCGTCTGATCTTGTCACTTCAGAGGACGTGCCTTGGAGGGATGGTAGAAGAACTCAACCTGACCATCTTGTGCGAATTCTAATGCTCCTTCATCAATCAGATCTTGAATTTTGTTTTTCAATGCCCAAACAATCATCAGTGTCATGCCCCGGGCTATTGGAAGAGTATGCACACCTTGCATCAGGATTGTAGTTAGGGGAAGAAGTCTTGGGGTTCGGATGAGGTCCTATCAACGTAACCAGATTCATCCTCAACATGTGTTATAAAGCTTTAGACAGCGGCATGTTGAGTTTAGTAAACTGCCTCTTGGGTGTATCTGGCTTACTCTGATTAACCCGTTGTTTTTATCGAGGTTGTTGTTGGACCCGTGAGGTAGTAGAAATTTGGAAAGGTCCACTCTTCACCAAACCAAACTCTTGTCTTCTTGGAGGTTGATCAATGACTTGGTCCCCGGCCTCGACTGTTTGCTTCATACTGTTGTATCCGTCTTGATAAAGTTGGTTGATGATGGCTTTTAGCTCTTCTTATCTTCGGGCTAAGCCTTGGATAAGAGTCATCTGCCCCAGCATCTGGATTCTCATTGCACCTACCTCAGCTTGCAGTTGTTCCAGTCGTTCGTCCTTATTGTCTTCAGGACTTTTCTTGACCAAGTTCCCAACAAGGAGTGTTTTCAACTCTTCCTGCCCCTTGGATAGGTTTAGGAATATTTCCCTGAACTGAGCTTCTTGAGTTTGAAGATCTTTGTTGTCTTTTTTGAGAGCCATTGCTGAAATAAATAGCGAGAACATGAGAGACCTGTAATGGAATACCTGTTATGCAATGATATGTATGCTATATGTATGCAATGTTTTCAAGGATCTCGCGGGGTAAACAAGAAACTGCTAGAATTTGATTGTAGCTTGATTGGAGAAACTTCGTGTCGTTGAGAGTCCTTCTTCAAGAGACAAACTCACCATATTGAGTGGGTCATAGCCATTGACTCAAGTTATCATGTTTTGATCTCTAGACGGCATTGGCTAGAGGAAAATAAATCCCCTTGCCCCTTGCTATACGTTTGATTTACCATAACCTTCATCACAAACCCTTGATATCCTTGAAATGGTTAAGGAAATGTTAAGGCATGATGTTATGATGTGTATGCTATGCGTTTAAGAAAAGTGCGAGGTGATGTAAGCAAGTAAACTCGACAAGAAATCTAAGTTATTGGATAAGGACTGTAAACAAAACCGGCAAGGAACTTAAGTTGTTAGATAATAAAAATGTGCAAGAAGTTCAAGTTGAAAGCACACAAGTCACACAAACAGCCTTAGGTTTAGGCTTGCATAGGTTTTAAGGTAGTACCCTCTTGAAGTTTAGTTGGTTCAACCTGTCCTAGAAAAGTAACCAGGTTTTAGAGGATCTCAATATCACTGACCATCCTTCATCGGTCATGGTTTCAGCTCATGCAATCTTTTCTTGCAGCCGGAACTATCTCGAGGGTATAGTCTCAATGAGTGTAGCATAGAGTATCAACCAGTTCTCAGCTTTACACCGAGACCGGCTATCTCATTACTTTCTAATGGCCAAGTTGGTCGATTAAGGGTTCTAAGGTCAGTTGATGCTTAACGACACACGTAGCGGCCCGGTATTCTCCTCGTTTCTCCATAAGGGATACTGATACCAACCAATGTGCCACATTAACGTAGCTACTTCTTCAACCGTATCGGTCTATGTCATACAGTTCCCTCACAGTTTATTGCTACTTACCTAAAAGGTGTCCCCAGATCCAGGTTAGGATCTATAGTAACTCCCAAATAAAACCCTTAAAAGTAAAGCAACCAAAACAAACAAGAGAAGCAATTTATGATGAACTAGATCCTAAGGTATAACCCACTTATTTCTCCCCAGCAAAGTCGCCAGTTCTGTGATACGGT
This sequence comes from Vicia faba, assembly GCA_948472305.1. Lineage (NCBI taxonomy): Eukaryota > Viridiplantae > Streptophyta > Magnoliopsida > Fabales > Fabaceae > Vicia > Vicia faba. Next base: position 399,310,163 of record OX451738.1, on the reverse strand, counting down.
GGCAGAACCGACTGTTTAATACTGGTTTGCGTTTTGCATTTTTTGTTTGTAAAATGTCACGGTAAGCAAGAGTCTCCATCGACTTTTATTTTATCCAATCAGGAAAAGGAAAAAGAACAAAAAAAACCTTATTCGAGATGTTTCTGAGTACGGGGGGTAGATTATAGAAAGGGAAGGTGTTAGCACCCTTTCTATCCATGGTTTTCCATGGGCTCTTAGGTACTTGCTCATTTTGAAATTGCTTGTGTGTGCTTGTTTTGAAAAAAAAATTGTTTTACTTCATTTTAACCCTTCTTTCTGTCCTCAAGAGTGTTATGAAGTTGTTTTTGAAAACTTTGTTTGAAAAGTGTTTGTGGGAAAAGTTTATTTGAGCAAGTATCTAGAAACTAATCTACCTACTCGAAAAAAGGTGTTCTTTTCCTCCTATCCTTTAGAACGTGTTATCCTACTATTAGTGAGTAGGTAACCCTAGTCGTTGGATATTTGAGGGACTATCGAAAGGGACGTAATGGTCATTGAAGGCAATATGTAAGGATACCTTAGCATTTCTAAGGGACTGCCATCATATATTCGTAGGCAACATTGAGGGACAAGATCATTTTTCGTAGGCAACTCGAGGGACGTTGAGGGACCATGATCTTTATGATGACTTTAACCGAGGATCTTTGCTAAGGGTATCCCTACGTTCGAGGGACATGACCATTGTTTTCCGAGGCAACCAAGTGAGGAGTACCCTAGGAGTGAATATGTGCATATGATTTGTTTCAGTTATTTAATCTTTGCACAATTAAGGTGATCTACTATTTTAATTTTATTTGTCTTTTGCATGTAAGCCTATTAACATTCATCTAAGCAGTTTATAGTTTGCGAAAATAAAATGCGGAAAGTTTAAAGTCCTAGTTATTACAAGGCTTTTGCAGATACATAATAGTGAAGAATGCGGAAAAGAAATCCTAATACTATTACATACCGGAAGCAATTACATAATTAGAAAAAAATATCAGAAAAGATAAATCTACGTTATTACATTGATAATGCGACCTATACAATTTTCCTAGAAATTAAAATGTAAAAGAATAGATAAAAAGAAATTAAGGAAAAATTAAAACCTAAAATTCTAAGTTAATGTTTTTGGTATTTTTTGGTAGAAAATAATTTTAAGTTAATTAAAAAACCTAATTCTAACTAATTTTAATAAAAAAGTTAATTAATTCAATTTATTAATAAATGAAAAAAAGCCAAAAATTCAGTTACTAACTAACTAAAACAAAAACATAATCCTAATTTGTTAAAAAAAATGGTTAATTAATCAAATTAAAGTGTTAATAAAAAAGAGTTAATAATAAATAAAAAAGTTTAAAACCTAAATTAATTTTAATTAAAAAAATTTAATTTTGAAAAAAAGGTTTGTTTTAAAAAAATGATTAATTAAAAAATCATAAAACCTAATTAATTTTAATTAATAAAAAAAAGGTTTTAAAAAAAGTTTATGTCTAATGATTAATAAAAAAGATTAAGTTTGCCAAAAAATAGATAGGGGAAGAAACATCAATGAAAAATAGGGTTAGAAAATAAAAATAATGCAAATGTCATGGGTGGTTGTTGAACCAAAAATTAATTTAAAACCTAAAATTAAATTAAAAAAACTTAAAATTAATTATTCAAATTTATTATACAAAATCAAAGGTTTGTGAAAATATTAGGTTTTATGAAAAAAAAAGTTTTAAACAGAAAGAATGAAAATAAGTAAAAGAATAAATATAGGAAGAAAACCAAAACCAATAGGGGTGAGTGTTGAACCCACACCCTTAACCTTCTCAGGATGTCTGCCTTGTCATGCATTGGCGGTTGTTCTATTTTGGACTCAATGTTTTGTAATAATTCTTCATGGGATCCTATCTAAATCTGTAGTGTTGAATCTCATGAACACATTAAATAAATTATTATATATCATGAAATACAAATAAAGCAAATATATGAATAAAAAAAATTTAATGTTAAAACTAATATGGCATGTATGAATGCTTCTATACCCTTTTGATCATGGAGATCAAATCAGCCTTACCCTTACTGAAGAAATAGTGAGATGTTGGTTTGTAACAAGGATGACTTGTTTGTAGTGAGATGAGAATTTGTAACAAGGATGACTTGTTTGTAGTGAGATGGGGATTTGTAATAAGGATTTAAAGGTTTTAGGGTTCTTCAAAGAATTTGGTATTCTGATAGGGTTGTAGCAAATTTTTTTTTCCGTCCTCCTTCTTTGTGTGAAAAGAATGAGATTATATAATGGAAATTAGAGCAAACATATGGACTTTGAATGTGCAATTGGGTCTCCAATGTTTACTTGAGTCCGTCACGTTCCAGGCTAAATCGCAGGGGCTTAAGTGTAATTTTTGAAGTTGAAATGTGAAAACAAAATGTATCCAACACCGAGAACTAACTCCTGTCCAAAAACGAGCTCAATCGGATAAGCGGTGAATTAGTTATGAATTTTTGAAATTTTAGCTCAGACAAACTTATTTTGGGCTCCAGTGTCGACTCTAACACGTTCTTCAATAAAAACTGGTATTGATTGGAACATAACCCGGTCTCGACTTCAGAAGCAAAGTTTTAGATCTGAGTCAGTGACCTTGTGTAAAAAGATGAGCCTGATCCGATAAAAATTGACCGAGTTATGAATTTTCGAAGTTTCGACTCAGATGAAATAATATTCAGCATTCAGGATTTTCGGCGCGTCACACGCACTCTAAGCAAAAAACAAAGGCCTTTTGGATACTGTTCAAACTCGATACCTCCTGTGAAAACGTAGCCAACTCAATTTGTGAAATTTTGGCGCCAGAACCATCTCGATACAATGAAAATCGACCAAATTATGATTTTTTGAACATGACGCAAATAAACTTCTGTCACAAATTTTCTGTATGGAAATACTTGATAAATCCTCATTTTTGAAGACCTTCTGATCAAAATTGGCTTCCATCCGTGAGATATGAAAACGTAGATGACGTCAATACGGAATTTTAGCCACCAGAACAGGTTCAAAACGAGCCACGATCTTCAAGTTATGCATTTTTTAGTGCGTAAAAACTGCACTTTCAACACACTTTTTCACCATATTTCTTCGAGAAAACTCACACATTCGGAGACCTTCTTTAAAGAATTGACTCTTCAGCCGAACCAGAATTTGAGAATACGTTATCAGAGATATCTTGGCGAAAGAACACCTGAATATGACGTGCCGGGTTGGACTTGTGAATCTTTGAACCCCGAATCATTGCAAAATGGCGAACTGATCTTCAGCACGGAAAATACTCTGAGAATATCTATTAACAGAATAAGCGTCACTTGTTACCTGAAGAAGCTTGATAAATATACCTTTATTCCATAACCATAAAATCAATAATATGCGTGTATGAAAAGAGGGCAAATTTTGGGGTACAACAGCTATGTTAAGCAATCGTAAGTGGACTTATATAGAAGTCGCACCTATTTTGAGGTCGGTCAATAGCAATCTATGCACCATTTGTTTTGAGACATGATATAGAGATCATTCTCCAACAACATCTAGTGCAATAAGAAGGGGATGAGATGAAGAGGGATGGGGAAAAAAAATACACAAACCATATTTGAATTAAATTTTAATCAAACTATTATTAAAATCATTCATCCATTTTTGTGGAGTTAAACTCAACACCATGGATCCAATGATATTAGTAAAGTTCATGATCCAAAATCTAACCCAAAATCAGCCAGAAAATAGTCACAAAATAATATCACATTTAATATACACAAAAAGGATTTTAAAATGTTTTAAAAATAGAAAATAATGAGAAAAATATAAACTATGTTCAAATTAATCATGAAATAAAAAGTAAGACCATTGAAAAATCAGAAAAAGGCTCAAATAATTTTACAAATTTTTTGGTAATTTTTTAAAGTCAGAAACTATTTTCAAAATTAAAATAAATAGGTAAAATAAACAAAAATGGCAAAAAATAGTAAAGTCACAAACAAAAATAAAATAAGGTCACCAATATTTGTCACGATATCATTGGATCATTCCATAATTTTTTCAGAATTTTAAAATGTATAAAAATATTTTTAAACATTTAAAACAAATCAAATAAGTGTAAAATTTATAAAAAATACCAAAACATAAAATTAAATTCTGAAAAATCAAAATCAAAAAGAGAATAATCAAAAATATTTTTCATAATTTTTTCAGATTTTTTGGACTGAAAATGAATTTTCTATGATTTTTTGAAATTTAAAACAATTAAAATATAAAAATCAGAAAAAGAAAATAAAAGTAAAATATCTGGACCAATTAATGAGAGTCAAAACGCGTTAGTAATCAGATCCAAGGGATCGGACGCGCTGTGCATATCATGGTCATTAATGAGTAATGTACATAATCATTAATTAAATCAGATTTGAAAAAAACAGATGGCGCGCCTTCATTGGTTGGAAGATGACACGTTGGTCATCTTCAACCTCCAACCATCACGAATTCAGGTCTCTCAAAATGTAAAATTAGAAGCTCAGACCTATGTCATTCGCTTATTCTCTTCAAGACGAAGACAACTACACCCTCACTCCTAATTTATTTAAACTGTAGCTCAAGCAATTTGGAAGGAAAGTTTTGTAAAGGGATTTGAAATTTCATGGTCAAAACGTGTTTCCAGTAAAAGGTAAGTATTGCGACTACAACCAAAGCATTGAGAGCAACACAATGATATCAGAGCTGTGAAGAATTGATGAATGAATCTACCTATTGAAGTTGAGTTTCATAGCTCTGAAACTGGACTTCTATGGAGCAATATAGGGCACGATTCTTGAATGTAATTATGCGGTTAGCTTCAAATGGAAAAAGATGAGGTTACAAGATTTGCAATGGAAAAAGAATGGAATCAAATAGATTATTGAGCTGAAAGTTGCATTGAGTCAAAGTTGAAGAAAAAGGGTTGACTTTCCATACTTAGAAATATTTCAAATTCTTCTAAAAAAATGACCTATAATATTTTGCATCCAAACATGGCCTTCCACTTGGAATTTGCTCTTGACAAAAAAAGATGGAATGAAGTAGATCTCTTTAATGACACTTTGAAACTTGAACCACTCAAAATATCCAAAAATTGAGCAAGTTATGACTTGTCGAAGTTGTCCAAAATCAAGAAATGACCTATAATCTTTTGCATATTTAAGGCAACTTCCATCCATTTTCCCACTTTGCACATAAAAGAAGGCATAAAGTTCACATCTTCAAGATCATTATGGAAAAATAATAGACTCAAGGTGATAAAAATTGACCAAGTTGTGATCATTTGAAGTTACTTATGTAAAATTATGGATTCATCTGGATGACTTGTAATCTTTCTTCTTCACCAAGTTTCTTCCACGTGAAAACTCTTTGGAATTTTTGAAGTGATTTGTTGATAACACTTTGAAGAGAAGGATGTATTTGGAATAACTCAAAAATACCAAAAGGTGATCAAGATATGCTCCTTTGAAATTCAAAGCCCTAGCTTCTAGATCAAGAGAATGCCTTGAGGAACTTTGACAAGTTTGAACAAACTTCTTTTACCAATATTCTTGCTTTGTGAATAGAAGTTGTTGAGGATGATAATGAGAACTCATAGAAACCACAACCACTTCCATATCTTGAGAATTGAGAGAAATATACTCTTGTGACCAATAGGAACAAGGCCTTGTCCAAACATGACAACTTCTCCAATCAAACCCTTGTACTTTTGAGTCAAATCTAATAACCTTGAAATGTGATGAACCAAAGAAACCTTGGCATGTCAATTCTCCCAAAACCAATCCAGTAGTGAGGTTTAAACTTCTCAAGCTATACTGACTAGGGCATGGAAATAAACTCATGAACCCATGGAGTAACTTGTTAAATCTCATTGCCCTTCACCTACATGGATAACAAGCAAGACAAGCCAACATTGTATTTTATTAGTTAAGTGAAGAAATCAAAATAATATTCATGATCACGAAAGGAACATAAGTCAAGGTGTTTGGTAATCCCTCAAAAGGAGTAAAACTCAAAGTAGGGATGGGAACCAAGAATACTAGTGTGATCTTGTTGTGAGTGAGTCAACATGGTATGATGAAGGGATCTTAGGGGGGGGGGGGAAATTAGGGTACAACACATGTGAAGCAAGGGACCTGGGTTCGATCCCAGGTCCAAACATTTTCTTATTTTCTAAAGAATTCCTTGCAGATCCAGCGTATCTCAATGCCTAGTGTCCATCATGCACTCCCATCAGTAGTCCGTCAGATCTCCTCAAGCCTGGATCAAACGCCACAAATTTGATGACCACGCTGGAGATTCCAAGGGTCAGCATCACAGGATCCAAGCGCAGGCTTTAGGCCACCAACCTTGGGCCCATCAAATTCAGAAACACACCCCCCTGATTGATAACAACACCAGGCCCAATTCTAATTCTTTTCTTTCTTTTTTTATTTACCTTTAATTATCTTTTATCACAAAAATCATTTTTTTACTATTATTAAATTAGAAAAATCACAAAAAAAGGTAGAATTAGGTTTTAATTAAAATTAGTTTTATTTTGGCAAATTAATTAATTTTAATTTGATTGTTTTCATAATTAAAATTAATTAGACAAATTAGGTTTAATTCATAAATATTTAATTTTCTCAATAAAATAAAATAAAATGTTTTTTTTAATTAATTAGATTTAGGTTAAGATTTAAAATATTTTTTCTCAATAATAAAATACAAAAAAATATTTTCTCTTTAATTGGTTAGATCTTTTAGGACTTAGACTTCATTCTCGTATTTATTTCATCGCGCGCGTTCTTATTTTCTTTATTCTTATTAATCATTGTAATTGTTCCCAAGTTGTAATAGTTAATTAGGTTTAATATTTCGCTTATCATATTTCTCGGGTTTTTGAATATGTAATCCCCTCCCCCAAAGCCTTATAATAGTTAGGGTTTTAATTTCTTGCTTTTAATTTCCGCAACTATTTAACTGTTAGATGTATTGACAATAGGCTTGCATGTGAAAGATAAATGATTAATACAGTAGAAAATGCTAATTGTTCAAAGATAATTAACTGAAAAAACACACTTGCACATGCTCACTCCTAGGGTGTTCCCCATTTGGTTGCCTCAGAAATAATGGTCGTGTCGCTAGAATGTAGGGATGCCTTAGCAATGACCCGCGATTCAAAATTGTCATAAAGATCATAGTCCCTACTTGTCCCTCGAGTTGCCTACGAATTGATCTTATGACGATAGTCCCTTCGAAACTCTAAGGTATCTTTATTTGTTGCCTTCAGAGACCATTTTGTCCCTTTGAACGTCCCTTTATAAATCCAACGACGGAGCTACCTACTCTTTAATAGTAGGATAGCATTGTCTAAAGGAAATGAAAAACGAACAGGCCTTTTTTTTCGAGTAGGTAGAAATCTTAAGTACTTAATCAAAATAAAACTTTTTTTTCATACAAACACTTTTTCAAAACAGTTTTCAAAACAACTTTGTCACACTCTTGAGGACCGATACAAGGGTTATCACGAAGTAAACAAAATTTTTCAAAACAAACACAAGCAATTTCAAAAGGAGTGAGTACCTAAGAGCCCGTGGATAACCACAGATAGAAAGGGTGCTAACACCTTCCCTTTCTATAATCTACCCCCCGTACTCATAAACTCTCGAAAAAAGGTTTTTTTCTGTTCTTTTTCCTTTTCCATTGTTGGATGAAATAAAATTCGGTGGCGACTTTTGCATACCGTGACATTTGCGAATACAAAACACAAACCAGTATTAACAGTCGGTTCTGCCACCGTATCACATCTATGTACCACCTTTCATGCAATAGAGGATCAGGGCACACATAGTTCACCTTTTTAAAAAAAATAAAACACAAGTGTGTTGGTTAATTTTATGAGATAAGACATCAGTGTCATTGTCCGTGTGGAAAACATACTTACTACCCACAATCATGAGAAAGAAGAATTTGCATCATCTCAGAGTAGAGGATATGGCTTGGATTTTAAAATCAACAATGCCTCACTCAACACCCAAGTGGAAAATATCTCACTTCACTACATATTGTAGAAGTATAGTTGTTTGCATCACTACAAGGATTGACAAGAGTCCAATCTTTTGATAAAAGTTTTGAAATAAAAGGCCAAAGTGGATAAATGGTTCGAAATGAGATTGATTGACTTTTAGTCTTCTCAAAAAAATGTAAAGGTATTATTTAAGTTGATTGAAGTTTATTTATGAAAAGGTTTTGAAAATGCATGGTCCTAGGTCCAAGTTTATTATGAAAGTAGTTCAAGTTTAAAAACAAGAAGAGTTTTCAAAAGGAGAGAGAATATTTTTGAAATTAAAGAAGATGGGAGCAGAAGAAGAGACTATCCTAAAGCATGAAGTAAAAGCTATGGAGAAGAACCATCTAACCAACAAGAAGCCAATACTTGAAATTATGAGTTAAGATAGAATTCTCATTCTTTGGATTGAAACCAAGAAAGTAAAGATACTAGACCTCTTGAGAGAACCAAACTTCATATGTATTAAGTCTTCACAAAAATTGGACAGAGTAACGACTGTATGTGGGTGAATTCCAAATTACAAACAAAGTATGTAATTACAATAACCTGCACACAAAATAAACAAACAACCCAATGTCTTGAGGTAAACCTCAAGAACTCCAAACAAAACATCAATTAAGATCACAAGGTATCTAACATGGGCCAAGGTCTCTAATCCTAAGTCTAAGAAGTCCAATACTCCATAATGCCAAGGATAGTAACCAAATAGTACAAGTATAATTAATGTTTTTTATGGTTTATGTTGATTATTAAGTATCTTAAAAAAGAAAAGAAAAGCTCAAGTGAGCAAAATAAAAATGACAAGAATATAAAGGGGCTCAAGTGAGCAAAGATGAAAAAATAACATGAAATGTAAATGCTAAAGTAACTGGTATATGAAGTAAAAGCATTAAGATAAAAACATAAAGTAAAGTCAATATTTAAGAATTAGTGGTTAGTTGGATGACCGTCTTGAAACTTGCATTTGGAACTCATTAGAGGATTGGTAGAACCAAAGCCTCCCAACAACAAGTTGCATTTGCTTTTTGTCAAGTATATCATTCATTTAAGAATTCTCAAGCCAACATTTTATGATCAGCGATATTTAAGTGATCCGCGTTGACCAGAATTTATGAAGATCCATTAGAGAATTGGTAGAACCAAAGCCTCCACATAATGAATCTCAAGGTTATTGGATCAAAGGGAACAAATTAACATACTTTGGATTGCAAACATAGGTTTGGGCCACGAATGATCATTTATTCGAATTGGGACAAAATTTAGCACTATGTTAAGCAATCATAAGTGGACTTATGTAGAAGTCGCACCTATTTTGGGACCGGTCAATAGCAATTTATGCACCATTTATTTTGAGAGATGATATAGAGATCATGCTCCAATAACACTTAGTGCAATAAGAAAGGGATGAGATGAAGAAGGGTGGAAAAGAATATATAAACCATATTTGAATTAAAATTTAATCAAACTATTATTAAAATGATTCATCCATTTTATGGAGTTAGACTCAATACCATGGATCAAATGATGTTAATAAAGTTAATGATCAAAAATTCAACCCAAGATCATCCAGAAAATAATACAAAACAATATTACATTTAATATATGCATTAAAAAAGGGTTTTAAAATGTTTTAAAATAGAAATAAGAGAGAAAATATCAACTATGTTCAAATTAATCAAGAAAGATTAAGTAAGACCATAGAATAATCAGAAATGAACTCAAATCTTTTTATAAAATTTTTGGTAATTTTTTAAAGTCAGAAACTATTTTTAAAATTAAAAAAAATGAGTAAAATAAACCAAAAATGACTAAAAATAACAAATTCAAAAATAAAAAATAATTGAGGTCACCAATATTTGTCACAATATCATTGGATCATTCCATATTTTTTTAGAATTTAAAAATGCATAAAAGTATTTTTAAACATTTAAAACAATTCAAATAAAGTGAAAATTTATTAAAAAAAATATCAAAACACAAAATAAAATTGTAAAAAAAATAAAAATCAGAAAGAGAAAAATCAAAAATATTTTTCATTATTTTTTCAGATTTTTTGGACTTAAAATGAATTTTCTATGATTTTTTGAAGTTTAAAACAATTTAAATATAAAAATCAGAAAATAAAATAAAGTCAAAAAAATGTGGACCAATGGATGAGAGTCAAAACGCGTTAGTAAGATAATCCAATGGATCAGACGCGTTGTGCATATCATGGTCATTATTGAATAACACACATGATCATTAATTAAATCAGATATTCAAAAATTCCAAATGGCGTTGTTTCATTGGTTGAAGGATGACACGTTGGTCATCTTCAACCTCCAGCCAGTCTCAAATCGAGCTTACTCAAACTATAAAATTAGAGCACGAGACATGTACCATTCGCTTCGTCTCATCAAGACGAAGACAACCACACCTTCGCGAAAAATTTATATAAATTGTAGCTCAAGCAATTTGGAAGGAGAGTTTTGAAAAGGAATTTGAAAATTCATGGTCAAAACGTGTTTCTAGTTAAAAGAAAGTGTTGCGACTAGAACCAGGGCAATGGGAGCTTCACAATGATATCAAAGTTTGGAAGAATTGATGGAGAAATCTACCTATTGAAGTTCAGTTACAAAGCTCTGTAAATGGACTTGGTCTGATCAATTTAGAAGGTTGCAAAGCTCAATTCTTCTTCTGTTAGCTTCAGGGGAGATCAAGGAAGGTGAATTGATAGAAAAAATGGATTGAAAAAGGCTTGAACAATGATTTCTAAGTTGCAGAAAAGTGAGTTATAGAGCGAGTTTGGCAGGGTAATTTTGTTGTTCATGCTTGAGAAAACAAATGGGATAGCTCATGTATTTATAGGAGAAGAAAATGGGATCAAAAGGAAGGGTGAATGATGCAATTTGGAGGGAATTTGTGTGGGTCTGCATCATGAAGAAAGTGTGACTTCTCTTTTGTCAAAACTCATCCAAAATGTGTGTTTTAATGAACTAATCCACTTGGGAAAGTTGGCTAATCATGTTTAGACCTAAAACGCATGCTAATTTGAGGGTTAGAAGTTGTAACATGAAATTCAAATTATGACCTGCGATGAAACTTCAATTCCAAGTTACCACTTTTCAAACAATGGCATTATCAGCTCAAGGGGTCTTAAGGCATGGTTCTTGATGCTTTAGAAAGATGAGATTATAAGCTTTGTAATGGGAAAAGAATGGAATCAAATAGATGTTTGAACTGAAAGTTGTAATGAGTAAAAGTTGGGGAAAAGAGGTTGACTTTCCATACTTAGAAATAGTTCTAGTTTTTCTTCAAAAGTGACCTATAATGTTTTGCATCCAAACATGGCCTTCCTCTTGGAATTTGCTCTTGACCAAAAAATATGGAATGAAATAGACCTCTTGAATGACATTTTGAAACTTGAACCATTCAAAATCTCCAAAAATTGAGAGAGTTATGAATTGTTGAAGTTGGCAAAAAATCATGAAATAACCTATAATCTTTTTTATCCTTAAGGCATCCTCCATCCATTTTCTAACTTTGCATATAAAAGAAGTAATAAAGTTCACATCTTCAAGATCATTGTGGAAAATGAGTGGGCTCAAGGTGATAAAAAATGACCAAATTATGATCATTTGAAGTCACACATGGGAAGTTGGGGGTTCATCTGGAGGACTTTTAATCTTTCTTCATCATCAAGTTTCTTACACATGAAAACTCCTTGAAACTTTTGAAGTGATTTGTTAATAACCCTTTTAAGATAAGGATGTTTTTTGAATCACTCAAAAATACCAAAAGATGAGCAAGATATACTTCTTTGAAGTTTAAAACCCTAGTTCCTAGATCAAGAAAATGCTTTGAGGAACTTTGACAATTTTAAACAAACTTCTTGTACCAACACTTTTGCTTTATAGATAGAAGTTTTTAAGGATGATAATGAGAAATCATAGCAACCAAAACCACTTCCATATCTTGAGAATTGAGATAAATATGCACTTGTGAGCAATGGGAACAAGGCCTTGTCCAACCATGACAACTTCTTCAATCAACCCCTTGTACTTTTGAATCAATCTTGATAACTTTGAAATGTGGTGAACCAAAATAAACCTTTCCATGCCATTTATTCCAAAACAACTTCAATAGTGAGGTTTGAATTTCTCAAGCTTTATTGACTAGGGCATGAAAATAAACTCATGAACCCATGGATCAACTTGCTAAGCCACATTGCCTTTACCCACGTTATTAACAAGTAAGACAAACCAACATTGCATTTTATTAATTAAAAGGAAAGTCAAAACAAATCATGCATGATCACAAAATAATAAAAAAAATCAATGTGCTTGGTGATTCCTCAAAGAGAAAAGGTAAAGATAGAGAGGAGATCCAAAATCCCTAATATGATCTTGTTGTGATTGAATCAATATGGTATGATGAAGGGATCTTAGGGGCAAAAATTGGAGTACAACAAGGCCAATCATTCAATAAAAGTTTTTTTCAATTTGTTTTTATGTTTTCGTTTTGATAACAAAAGACGTTCAACATTTTCGATAAATGTTGCATTTAAAACATTAAAGCTTTACAACGCATGATATCAATAATTGAAATTGCTTAAAGTATCGGGTGCTCAAAGTAATGGCTAAGTTAACCATCCCTTACTCGAGGCATGTTGTTGTAATTCCCACTTTTGCAGGCATTTTTGATTTCTGACAACCAAAAGGACGCCAGTAAAGGAGAAAAAGGCCCAGGCACGACCAACATGAGTTTCCCATTGGAACAAAATCATGTATTCGCGACCTAAATATATGCTTAGTGAAAACATGGGGGGTACTTGCTTCAACTTAAAAGCGTAAATCATTCAGAGATGAAGTGCGAGATTACCAAGCGTACTTCCTGAAGCAACAAGTCCACACGGAGACGAGTCTCCTTAAAATGGAATTTTCAAATTACATTTGCATTCCCATTTGTAATCTTTCTTGTTTTGGTTCAGTATTTTCTTGTATGCTCAACTTGCTTATTTTTTTAATATTAATCATAATGCATCGAATATGTTTGTCTTGAATTAATCCTTTTATATTCACTCATTAATATTTTTCTTTGACTTTTTTATACTTAACTTTTGTTAAATAAAGCAAAATGCCTCTGGAGGGAGGATGATGAGTAATATACCAAAAATTCGAACGATGTGCTTTTGAATAAAAACCCTGCTGCCGATGTACAGGCCTTGTTTCAATTCCTAAACACCGGAGATATAAGGGAGATAGACCCTCGTTAACCCCTTTGATCCTTGAAGTAGGAGTTTTTTTTTTCTGCTAAAAAAATAAAACCCTCACATTTAACCCGAGGTAGGGAAGATTTCAGTTAATCTGATCTAACATTCAGAACTCATCAGGAGTGCGCTTCTAAGGATTCAATAAGGGTTATCTATCAAGAGGCTGAGGAAAGTCAAAACCGCAAAGGTTAATCCTCATTTATCAGCAGCGTGCGTGAATTGATGGTACCACAACGGTTATTCCTCATCAACCAAATAGCAAGGCAATTACACCTTTTCAGCAAATCAAAGAACGACTTGAAGTCACATGACTGGTTCAAACAAAATGAAGTGATGAAAGAAAGAGACAAAAATCCCTGCCAAGTCGAAACTCGAAAAAACAAGTCGCTTAGGAAAAAGTTAGGGCATCTGCTGGACTTCAGACTCAAATTCAAAAGGAATTTGTCTAGGCAAAATTTAGGGAAAACGAAAAGCGCGAAAAGCGAGAAGGGATTAAAAAAAATCCTCAACAAGGAACTAAGTCGTGTGATCAGACACCAAAATGAAAGAGGTGAGTGACTTCCACATCCGGAAAAAAACTTGTTTGATTCCTCAATCATTGTAAACTCTTCTTCAAGAATGAGTTTTAGTATTGGTTTAGTTGAACGTAGGAATGGAGAACATCATGAAGGGGGTGGGCACCAAATAATTTTGAGCCTTAAATCCTTTTTTTCTAAAACCGTGAACCAGACCACATTACAACCCTTAAAAGTCCTAACAGAAGCAAGGGTTAATTCGAAAGCAACATTGTAACGACAGTACGGTAATCTGACTCCTAGGAGGTTTGCTAATTTTTTTGAGATGGTATCACTCTATCCTTTTACTATGTTTTGTACAAAAAATTTCGATGTTTCAACATCTTTTCAATATAAGTTTTTAAACTTCAAGACAAACATGAGCTTTTCATTACAATTACCATTCTTAGAATAAACATTGTTTGCATATGAATAAGTGCTTAAACATCAAGTAAGATCGCATAATAAGCATCAGATGGAAGTTTGATTATCCCAAAGGACAAATTGCTTCAGGATACCATTGAAAGGTAAGTCATTTTTGAGAATGATCTTAATCTGGGCATACCTTCTATTGACTATTGAGTAAAAGAATTCCAGTTTGAGAAATGATCTGAAGTAGATTGCAAAAGTTGATTCCCAAGAGTCTATGTCGAGCTGTTGCGCATTACTTTCAGTTGATCCCGAGGGGACGATTTTTTCAAGTATCTGACGGGAGAACGAAGCAGTTCAAGTCAAGAAGTATGGTTGTGAAGTAGCCTACTTTCAAGACATAATCCAGTCACCCTAAGGTTGTGTTGTCTTCGAAAATCCTTAAGTTTCTCATCTCTCCGTGAGTATAGGATAAAGAAAAGATTTATCGAGACTCTATTGAGTAGGGGAAAGCATGTTGAATACTCTATTAAGTGTTCAGCCAATTTGAGGCATTCAAGTCGGGATTTGATCCCTCAAAAGTACAGCCAAATTGGGGAAGTTATGTCGAGATTTGACAAATCTCTCTGAGAATTCGTTGATTAGAGGAGAATATTCTCAGAATCTGCAAATGCAGGGGCATTCACTCAAGCATGGTTGAAACTGCTTCCAACTCTGGTCAGTCAGGGGCAGTATTCTGAAGTTCATAACACTGGGTTGTTTATCTTGATGGTACAGATCTATGAAATTCATCTCGAGGCGATTTTGTTCAAAAGCCTTACAGACTGGGGCAAGAAATTATGAAGGGGAATTTTCTCCTCTTCAAGGGTTGATCAGATCAAGTCCATATGCAGGATAAATGTCTCGTGAGTTTGAAAATTATGTCGGGAAGTTGGGATTGTTATCCTCGGCTCATTAGAGACTTAGGTCCATTTATTGATGTTCCTTTATCATAAGTCAGGATCATTATCTCCAGTCAAAGTTGGATCGTTATCCTCAGTAGGATATGAGCAGTAACACAAAGATCATGTGAGGTTGTTACTCGTATGAGGTTCGTGATGGAAATGTTGTTCCCTAGGAGGACTCCTTTCCCCAGCACAGGATCTGTTTTTACTTGACAAAAGTCTGTCTACCAAGGGGTTTCTATTCCGAGATCTTTATTCTCCAGCGAAGCATTCCTCATTTCTCTACAGGAGGAGAATAGATTTTCTCTCCAGAAATTTAGAAGTTGTTTAAAGTAAAGATGATTTCTTTTCAATGAACTGCAATTTATTTTTGCAGCAGCTTCTCCAAAGCTCAATTTCTAGTGGCGTTTCTAATTGGAGTTAACATGTTGAAGTTGCAAACTTGAATTACAGTTTTTACCCAGTGGTTGGTAGTTTAAATTGCTTACTCTTAAATGAATTTTGCCATTCCACACATGGGGCATATTGCCATAATTTCTCTTTTTGTGAGTATTGTTGGTCTTTTATGATAAGAAGCATACCAGCAAATGAATCAAGAAAGGTCAGTACACGGCAAACATGAGGATTTCAGTAGAATGAGATCCAATTTCTCCAGTGAATGCTCACTTCTACTCAAGAATAAAATCATGTATCCCTAGTGAAGGCGTACTCTCGTCCAGACAAAATTCCTCATCCCCTATGGAAGTACACCCTTGTGTAATCCCCACTGAATTCAGAACTCATGATAAGAGTTTGTTTAAGAGTTTGTCCCTTCGAGAGGGCTTATCTCCGAAGAATTGTATTTCACCATGATTCTGTATAATTTTCTTCTTCAGCACAGTCTACTCTGTCTCGGAGAATCTGGGAAAGATAATTTCATTGGATTGTATACCTTTATAATATCCTCTTGAATTCGATACCCTGCGTCTTCGTGGTTGGCATTTATCTCCCTAGTGAGGTTGACGTTCATCATCTCCATGAAGTTTATGTCTTTTCTCCCCAGGGAAGTTTTCCAAAGTCGGGTTTTCTTGAAGATATGTTTTGATCGGTATGCTTATTATGCCCAGTAGAGCAGGTCTCCAATTTTTCTAGAAAGATGTGCATAGACGAACGCTGTTTAGAATTCTTTTATCCCCAGTGATGGAGTATGGCTGAAATATTTCCTCGGTGGAGTTCTGAACCTCAAGCTTATGGTTCAAAGACACCATTCTCTTCTTCAAGTGAAGATTGTTACCCTCGATAGTAGTATCCCCTGTGTGGCCTGGATAGAATTCTTTTATTTAGGAATTTCAATGATTCCCTAGTAAAAATCACTTTTATCAAAGACTTACATCAGAAGGTCCCAGTTCCCAGCAAGATTCTCTTTATTCTTGGAAAGAGATGTTGGATTTTTCTCTAAGAAGTTTGGAGTTGGATCAGAGTTCAAAATTTTCCCTGAACTGTAATTTATTTTTGCAGTATTCTCCCCAGTAAAGGCGTACTCTCACTCGAGTATAATTTCTCCTTCTCAGTGCAGTCTGTTCCTTTCCAAGTTTTCTCGGAAGAATCGTTTTATTCACCAACAGAAGATTTTTTGGTATACTCCCTTTGAAGCCTACATTATATGTTATCCCCAGTGAGATTCACACTCATCCTACCCATGAAGTATGTATTGCAATATTCAGTGAGGGATGCACTCCCTCTCTCTCCAACGCAGCCTGCTATATCAGAGTTCTTAAAGAGACTCTTGTTTACCTACGAGAGATTCTAGTTTATTATCCTCATGAGGATGACCATCATCTACAATGAAATGATTTATGCTCCACAATACATAACTTCTTGTCGCCTTGAATCTCACAGAGATGGCTACACTCAGTGCAACAGATATTGTTGATGTTATCATCTAAAGGATTTTGGCCCCCTAGTGTAAGAGGTACTCTTTGTCCCCAGTCGAAGCCGAATTTCGAGGACCTACCGAAGTAAGGTATCTATTATTCCCCAGTGGAGCTAGCTTTCTTTCCTTAGTAGAGCAAGTGTCTTGTCCCCCTAGTGTGGTGTATATGGGAATTCCAGTCATAACTCTTTCACCCTCGTTGATAAAATATTTTGATAAGATATCACCAGTGGAGTTTTTATCCCAAGATATTTTCTTCTTCCCCAAGTGAATACTTCTTACCCCCCGGCGGTGTTATTCCCAGTGTGGTCTGAGTATAATTCTTTTTATTTAAGAATTTCTATACCCCCTGGTAGAAGTTATCTTTGTCAAAGAGATTCTACGCGAGAATAATGCCATCTCAGCGAAGCTCTCATCTTTCTAACAGAAGATAAAGAATTTATCCCCCAGGAAGTTAGGAGTTTGGTCAGAATTCAAGATTTTCCCTAAACTGCAATTTATTTTTGCACTATTTTTCCCAATAAGTTACTTCTTCAATGTTATCGATCGTTTAAGTTTGATGATTTCGAATCTCGGTGCCCCATTGAAGTTTAGATTTCCTTTTCTCTACATAAGATCAGATGTGTGAGATTAATCATTCGGAAGTTCATTGTCTTCTCAACAGTCGATTACTAACATGCTTTCCCCAGTGTATTACTAGACATGCATCATTACATCGCATCTACCAAAACGCGTAACATTTCCATTGTATGGGGCATTACGAAATAAAAATAAATTCAAACATGCATGAGTGTAAGCCAATTATGTTCACATGTGGTAACCAGATTGTTATGCGCTCAGATTGGAATTAACTCCACAACAAGCCTGGGGTGATTCTATTTTGGTTTCCCCGGCGGAGTTTATTTTGATTCACCACCAGTCGGGTCTTTGGTATTTCTCTATTTCCCCAGTAAGTCATGGTTTTCTCTTTTCCTTGCAAGCCTTTAGTTATTTTACCCATGTTCGCTTTGCCGTTAGAGTGCGAGTAAGAGTCGGTGTATAGCCATTCTTGCTTCTCAAGTAATTGAGTATCCATACTTGGTGTGTGGTAATTCAGATAATTGCCACTCTTGAAGAATTACACCTCGCCTTTGGCTTGAGGGATTTTGTAGTTCTTGCATATTTGTAACTTATCAAAAGCCCAACGTGTTTTGGCAATCCTTGTTAGAGTCTACTTTGACCGGTCTCTTTCTCTTGTAGATTTCACCTTCGATCTGTGCTCTTTGAAGGTCCTGCTTAGTCGGTTCCTTGTTTTAGTTTATCCGCGTCAGTCAGGTCCTCCTTTTGTTAGCTTAGCTAACCTTTTCTGTTAAGAGTCCGCCAGTGTCTCTTCAAAGTCCAGTTGCCTGGCGTTCTTGTTTAGGCGAATGCGTCCTTTCTTGTTGGGGATTTCTTCGATTAGTCTTGTTCTTGTGTTTGTTATCAACTCTGAACATTTGTTTCTTGATGCTCAATTTTTCTCATGTGTGTCTAACTCTGACCAGATATGCATATCCTTATCCCCTGTGAGTTCTCCTTTGATCGTCGTTCTTTTCTTAGGAATCTACCTTTGGAATAGTATTCCCTGATGAAGATTCTCCTTTGGCTGGTTTCTTTATCCTGAAGACCACCTTCGGTTGGCACCCCTTTAAATCCACCTTCGGCTGGTACCATTTGTCTTGAATTCCACCTTCGGATGGCACCCTTTAAATCCACCTTCAGCTGGTACCTTTTGTTAAGAGTCCCCTTCAGCTGGTCTCTTTTCAGTTGTAAGTTCGCCTTTGATCGGTGTTATTCCCTTAGGAATCTACCTTCAACATAGTATTCCTTGTTAAAGATTCCCCTTCGGCCGGTTTCCTTATCTTGAAGTCCACCTTCGGATGGCACCCTTGAAATCCACCTTCGGCTGGTACCTTTTATTAAGAGTCCCCTTCGGCTGGTATCTTTTCAGTTGTAAGTTTGCCTTTGATCGGTGTTCTTCCCTTAGGAATCTACCTTCTGCATAGTATTCCTTGTTAAAGATTCCCCTTCGGCTGGTTTCCTTATCTTGAAGTCCACCTTCGGCTGGCACCCTTAAAATCCACCTTCGACTGGTACCTTTTGTTGAGAGTCTCATTCGTTCGGTCCCCTTTCATTTGCAAGTTCGCCTTTGATTGGCGTTCTTTTCCTAGGAATCTACCTTCGGCGTAGTATTCCCTGATGAAGATTCCCCTTCGGCTGGTTTCTTTATCCTGAAGTCCACCTTCGGTTGGCACCCCTTTAAATCCACCTCCGGCTGGTATCATTTGTCAGGAGTTCCCTTCGGTTGGTCTCCTTTTGTTGAAAGTCCGCCCTCGATCAGTGTTCTTTCCCATTAAATCCACCTCCGGCTGGTATCATTTGCCAAGAATCCCATTCGTTTGGTCTCTTTTCTTTGTAAGTTCTCCTTCGATCGGTGTTCTGTTCAGGATCGATGTATATTTGCATCCTCAGTAAGTTTGCCTTCGATTGGCGTTCCTTCG
Source organism: Vicia faba (assembly GCA_948472305.1). NCBI lineage: Eukaryota > Viridiplantae > Streptophyta > Magnoliopsida > Fabales > Fabaceae > Vicia > Vicia faba. Next base: position 399,290,518 of record OX451738.1, on the reverse strand, counting down.
TGGGAGTCTTCTTCAGTCGGTCTCTATCTTGTGTATGTCTAACCTCTACCTGACATCCAAGAGGTTTACTCAGATAACCATTGTAATAAAAAAAAAAGAAAAAAAAAGAGAAAATATGGAAAACTAAAAAAATATAATAATACCTGACTGGCTTCAGAGCGTAAATTTTCGGGTTCTTTAAGTATTCAACCCTCTTTTACCGTCTTGGCTCGAAAGTCTGACGCCAATCTTACTCCTGGTTAAAGAAGATTGAATAGAGGCAGCTGTTGTACCCCAAAATTTGCTCTCTTATTGGTAAACAAAGTAGCATACGTTTTGTCATTATCACGTTCATCATTTGCATTGCATTTATTCGGTAACATGGGATTAAGAGTTGTGGCCAGACGAGTGAATATTGCCCAATAGAAGAATATCTATCTTCAAAGGTCACGTATCTGAAGTCTTTTCATCCTAAACATTATCTCAAGTCACGAGGTATAGGGGTGCAAGAGTTCTTCAAGATATTCCAGTTGGATTAGTGTTTGGAGTTATGGTCAACATCTCCTATCTTTGTAACGCAATCAGTGTTCTTGATCGATGGCATAATTTAACTGATTTTTCAAAGCTTAAGATGGTCTCATGGTTTTCTATCTGCATTAAAACTATTTGCATGTGGTCTACTGATCTCCACATTTTTATCAAAAGAATCGGGGTCGATTGAATAAGAAGAGATTTAAGCATGTATGAGTAAAAGTCAACAAAAGTCAAAGATTGACTAAACGAGATTTTTGATCAAGATTATTGATAAAAGTCCAAATATGAGAAAATTTATTGAGTTATTGAGAAAAAATTGAAAGAATCGGCCGAATTTGAAGTTTCTTGAATTTTAGGTAATGTGGACACTTAATGATTTTCAAAAGATTTTCCAAAATGTGACAAACTTCATGGCTATTTTTAAGGTCCCGTTTAGACTCAAATGAAAAATATCTGAACATGAAAGTTGAAGATCGGATTCTCCTCTCCGATTTTGATTCAAGAATCATACCATTTGGTGGCTCGTAGAGAAAGTTATGATGCTTACATTTTGAAGGCCTGAGAGGCAAAATGCTACCAAGACTTTCCTTACTTGGCTAGCATTTCATCGAGCAGGTGGCGTGCACGCATTTAGGATGTTTTTTTATCATGGATTTAATTCTCGTTTCAAAAAATGTCGAACATGAAAGTTGGAGTGTGTTGCGTAATCTTCGTTTTGGGTTTAAACTTCGTTTTGTTTTATGCATCGTGGAGAGAAATATAGAAGTGCAAAGTAGAAAGGTTGAAGTGGACAAGATGCATGGTGTCACGTGTAGAACTTTCCCCGCCATACCTATCATTTTTGTCGAGCAGTTGCAAGGCGTATATTCATGACATTTTTCTCTATGATTAAGGTTGTGTCCAGATTGGAGGTGAATTATAAACTTGTTCTATCATTTTCCCTCTTTCCAATGGTATCAAGTTTGCGGCATTTGGGTTGTTATTGGGAAATTTACGAGGTTTTGAAATCATGATGATGGAATTGATTTCTGCATGATGAGTTTTTAGCCACTGCAGATAGTTTTGATATCACGACTTTGCGATCATTTTTTAGTATGTTTCGAGCATTATTTCAAGAAATTTCCAACATGAAAGTTATTTAGAGAAATTCACTCTTCAACTTTAATGTTGAGATCTCATCCTGAAGAATGCTATATTTCAAGTTATTGAGCCATAAAGTGGAGGTTAGAGCATTGACGGATAATCGTCGGTAATAACAGAATTTCCCGGTATTTATTTTAGTTATGATTTCGTGATTTCAGGGCCATTTTAGGACATGCTATGAGTGTTATTTCGATGCGAGTCCAACATCAAAATTTATCCTTGATGTGTCCTCTTTTCAGTGATGCTAGGTTTGTGTCGCGAGGAATGATATAGTTCTAGATATACGAGCATGAAGGCGGTTACGTAGCCATGCATAGTAACGGAACTTTTGAGGAAAAAGCTATTGTATTATATCATGCAGGGAATAATGTTTCTATTACTACATGGCCATGCAATAATTCATGTTGCATGCATGGTGAGAGTAAAACCATAAAGAATTTTCGCAATTTTTATCATCATGCAACAACTGTAAAAAACCTTCGCAACGATTACAAAAAGTGGGCTTCACCATAACAGAATGCTCTCACTCTCTTCAGTAACATAATTTTTTTTTCATTCATTCTCTCTCTACATGTAACAAACTTTCTCTCTCATTTTTGCAACAACCTCATAACAGTAACATTTCCACTCTCTCTTCTTTTCTGTGACACTAACCACCATAGCGTAAAGGAAACTCATGCTCTCTCTCATTCATTCTCTTTTACAACACAGAATCACTCTCTCTTTATCAATGGTAACAGAATGGTTCTCTCACTCTCTTTTCCATAACCGATTTTTTTCATTCACCCTCTCCCTCTATACATAACAAAATTCTCTTTCTCTGGGAGAACAACCTCGCAGCACTCTCATGCTCTCACCTCATAACTGAATCTTTCCTTTCTCTCTATTAAAGAAGAACCTCGCAAGGTCACTGTAACAAAAGAACGAACACTCTCTTTCTATCATTGATACGAGGAAACAATGATGCTCTTTCTCTTTCATGGAGGAGCCACCGTAACGAACTTTAAAATGTTATTTCATCTTCTTCCATCGTGGCACTATCGCAAGAGATGACGAAAGCTTGCGTTTTTTTCGCCGGAAAACTTATCGTGGTAGCTTCTGTTGAAATAAAACATTAAATGGGTTAGAAATAAATTATTAAGTATTAACTATGGTAGTAGGAAAGGCATTAGTTTTCTTTTGTAGTTATGTAGCAGTTATGTTGTTTAATTTACTGTTTTAGAATTGTAAAAGTTTTTTGTTTGAGTCTACAAAAGACCAAGTGTGTGTAATTTATTGATTAAGAGAAATATACAAGAAGTTAAAAGTATTCAAAGTCTGATTAATATTCTACAAATTGGCATCAGAGCTCATGGTGAACATGATGAACCAAATTCCATTACCACGGCTAACGAAGTCAAACTATGAAAACTGGAGCATCCAAATGAAAGCTCTTCTTGGATCTCTAGATGCATGGGAAGTGACCAATGATGGGTTTGAAGAACCAACAGAAATTGGAGGATATACAGCAATCCAAACGAAGGCGTTGAAAGAGACGCGAGCGAAGGACAAAACAGCACTATATATGTTGTTCAGGACTGTGGATGAATCAGGCTTTGAGAAGATTGCTAGTTCGACTACGTCGAAACAAGCGTGGGACACGTTAGAGAAAGTGTTCAAAGGAGCAGACAGAGTGAAGCAAGTTCGACTCCAAACACTTCGTGGCGAATTGGAGAGGATAAAAATGAAGGATACAGAAAATGTATCAGATTACATCACTCGTGTGCAGAAAGTGGTGAATCAACTCACAAGAAATAGAGAGACAGTAGCTGATGCAAGAGTTATTGAAAAGATCTTAAGATCTTTAACAAACAAGTTTGAGAATCTGGTGTGTGCAATAGAAGAATCGAAGGACCTTTCGACGCTCTCAATCGAAGAGCTCACTGGTTCGCTCGAAGCACATGAACAAAGAAAGATGAAGAAGAAATAAGAGGCAGAAGAAGAAGCAAACCAAACAAAAGAATCGAAAGATGAAAAAGTACTCTTTTCGAACAACTTTTGAGGAAGAGGACATGGACGTGGAGGACGTGACAGTGGTCGAAGTGGTAGAGGCAGTAACTTCGAAAGAGGAAATTCGAGCCAACAAAATTGGCGTGGCAGAGGACGTGGCCAAAGAGGTGGTCGTTCGAATTATTCAAATTTCGAATGCTACAAGTGTGGCAAGTATGGCCATTACGCGAAGGATTGCAACTCCTACAAATGTTACAATTGTGACAAAGTGGGACATCTTGCAAAAGACTGTCGAAATGAAAAGAAGACTGAAGAGACAACTAATCTGGCTTTGGAAGCTGAATCGAATGAAGGGTTTCTCCTGATGGCCCAAAACGAAATCAACACCAATGACAGTATTAGGTATCTTGACTCAGGAGCAAGTAATCACATGTGTGGTTACAAACACCTGTTTAAAGATATGAAGGGAGTTGAAGATGGCAGCGTGTCTTTTGGAGATGCATCGAAGGTAAAAGTTGAAGGAAAGGGCACAATCAGCTATTTGCAGAAGGATGGCTTGATTGGGTCAATCAAAGATGTCTACTATGTACCAGACCTTAAAACCAACATATTAAGTCTGGGACAACTCACTGAAAAGGGTGCTTCGATCCTGATGAAAGATCGAACACTGCAGTTGAAGGACAAAACAGGATATCTAATTGTTGCTGTCGAAATGGAGAGAAATCGAATGTACAAACTTAACTTGAGGAACATTCCAGAGAAATGTCTGCAGATCGAAGTGCAAGACAAAGCGTCACTGTGGCACATGCGCTTTGGTCACCTACATCATGCTGGTCTGAGAAGATTGGCAAAAAGGAACATGGTGCATGGACTGCCAGACATGGAGTTCGAAGGAAAATTATGTGAAGAATGTGTGCTCAGCAAATAAACCAGAACCTCATTTCAGAAGAAGGCAGAGTATCAAGCCAAACAGATACTCGAATTGATACATACTGATATATGTGGGCCAATTACTCCAGAATCCTTCAGTGGAAAGAAGTATTTCATTTCCTTCATTGATGACTACTCAAGAAAAACCTGGGTCTATTTTATGAAAGAAAAATCTGAAGCACTAGAAGTGTTCAAGAAATTCAAAGTAATGGTGGAAAAGGCAACAGAAAGAAACATCAAATCAATTCGATCAGACAAAGGAGGAAAGTATACTTCGATTGCCTTTGTGAAGTACTGTGAAGAACAGGGCATAAGAAGATTCCTTACTGCGCCATATTCACCTCAGCAAAATGGTGTGGCTGAAGGAAGAATCGAACTATCTTTGATATTGTTCGATCAATGCTTAAAAGCAAGAGTATGCTGAAAGAGTTCTGGGCAGAAGCAGTACAATGTGCTATTTACATTCAGAATAGGTGTCCACATTCGAAGCTGGAAGACAAAACACCACAAGAAGCATGGAGTGGACAGAAGCCAACAATCTCCCATCTCAAAGTGTTTGGTAGCATAGCTTATGCGCATGTACCAGACCAACGAAGAACAAAGCTTGAAGACAAAAGTCAGAAGTTCATATTCATTGGATATGATGAGAAGACGAAGGTGTACAAGATTTTTAATCCCATAAGTAAGAAAGTGGTTATAAGCAGAGACGTTCGAATGAATGAAGCCAGCAAGTGGGACTGGAACACTTCGACAGAGGTTGGTGACACAGTCGAAGAAATAATTATAGCTGTACCAACAAACACTCCAGAAGAACATGAAGAAACAGAAGATAGAGATGAACCTCTATAACCCAGAATGAGAAGTTTGCAAGATCTGTATGAGTCAACAAGTGAGGTGCATCTTGTGTGCCTTCTGGCAGATGCTGAAAACATAAGTGTTGAAGAAGCGTTAAGAGATGAGAAGTGGAAAAACGTCATGGACGAAGAAATTAAAGCAATCGAACACAACAAAACTTGGGAGCTGGTCTAATTACCAAAAGGAAGTCAACCCATTGGTGTAAAATGGGTATTTAAGAAAAAAATGAACGCCCAAGGAGAGATCGAAAGATACAAGGCATGACTGGTTCCAAAGGGATACAAGCAGAAAGCTGGCATTGACTATGACGAAGTGTTCGTGCCTGTTGCAAGAATGGAGACAATTCGATTGCTCATCTCTCAAGCTGCTCAGTTCAAATGGAAAATATTTCAAATGGATGTCAAGACAACATTTTTGAATGGTGTGCTCGAAGAAGAAATCTATGTCGAACAACCACTTGGTTATATGAAGGGTGGAGAAGAGAAGAAGGTGCTGAAACTGAATAAATCATTGTATGGGCTGAAGCAAGCACCTAGGGCATGGAACACACGCATTAATACATATTTTAAGGAGAGTGGATTCGAGCAATGCCCCTATGAACCAGCGCTCTATGTGAATAAAAATGGAGGTGATTTATTACTTGTGGCTCTGTACGTTGATGATCTCATTTTTCTAGGCAATAATGTTAAGATGATCGAAGACTTCAAAAACACCATGATGAGAGAATTCAAAATGACATACTTAGGTCTGATGAGATTTTTTCTTGGTATGGAGGTTCGACAGGAAGAAGCTGGGATTTTCATATCACAAGAAAAGTATGCAAAGGAAATCCTAGAAAAGTATAAAATGAAGAATTACAACCCAATTTCGACGCCAATGGAGCCAGGCACAAAGCTGTCGAAGTTTGATGGAGGAGAACGAGTCGAAGGAAGTAAATATCGAAGCTTGGTAGGAAGCCTTCGATATCTCACATGCACAAGGCCAGATATCTCACTTAGTGTTGGCATAGTGAGCAGATTCATGGAGGAGCCAGTTCACACACACTGGAAAGCGCTAAAACGAATTCTGAGATACATCCAAGGAACAGTATCACTTGGGATGTTTTATTTAAAGACTGAAGACTACAAGCTAGTTGGATATTCTAACAGTGACTGGTGTGGAGACGTTGATGATCGAAAGAGCACTGCAGGATACGTGTTTTTCATGGGAAACACAGCTTTCACATGGCTATCGAAGAAGCATCCAATAGTAACACTTTAAACGTGTGAGGCAGAGTATGTGGCAGCATCCTGGTGTCTGTGTCATGCTGTATGGCTCAGAAGGTTGACAAGTAAGATGAGGCTGAAGCAGGAAGGTCCAACAATAATACACGTGGACAACAAATCAGCTATTGAGCTGGCGAAGAATCCAGTCAATCATGAACGAAGCGAGCATATAGACGTTCGATTTCACTTCATACATGAACATGTGAAAGAAGGAAGCGTGGAACTAAGGCATGTGGCAAGCAAAGACCAAGCAGCTGACATATTCACAAAACCACTATCAAGAGAAGTATTCGAAAGAGGCAGAAAAATGATTGGGATGCTGGATCGAAGAAGCATTTAATGTTTAAGGAGGAGTTTTGTTGAAATAAAACATTAAATGGGTTAGAAATAAATGATTAAGTATTAACTATGGTAGTAGGAAAGGCATTAGTTTTCTTTTGTAGTTATATAGCAGTTATGTTGTTTAATTTACTGTTTTAGAATTGTAAAAGTTTTTTGTTTGAGTCTACAAAAGACCAAGTGTGTGTAATTTATTGATTAAGAGCAATATACAATAAGTTAAAAGTATACAAAGTCTGATTAATATTCTACAGCTTTGACGCTTTTTCTTCTTCCTTGAATACGGAAAGTAAGCAAAAGTTACAGCAAAGGTTGGAGCCGTTAATCATCATCATCAACAGATTAAATTGAAGTATTCAACGACTTCTTTCTTGTTCTTTAATCGGGATTCAAAAAGGAACAGACACATTTTTTATCAGGTAAACTACTATCAATCTCCTTACAAATCTTTATTGTATTATGTTAGAATCGTGTCATAATAAAATTGTATGGAAGTGTTGCCCGCTAGCTGTGCACGAACAACTTGTATCCGTAAATCTAGTTTTTTTTGAACCATTGAAACTTGTTTTGCATCTTGCTTGCGAATACTCGATTTGCAATTTGAGCACCAGATTCATGATCCTCTCGAAAATTCGAGCAGACTAGTGGCGGGATTATTTTGGACTGGGAAGGTGTAGCTACCGTCGATGGCGACGAGAGGAGGAAGATGACCGGATTTTCATTAAGGCGTACTATTCATCCATGAGCACGTGAGGTGGCGTTTGGCCATTGGCTCATGCGTTTGGTCCTTATGTTTATTATTTTTTGTTGTTACAGTAATATAAAAAAATCAGATTATAATGGACATAATAACTAGTAGCCAAATTGAGTTTTTTTGTTTGGATTCATATGAAACTTGGACTAGGCCTAAGGAAATTACTACCTTACACCCCCTTAAACCGGGCCTGAAGGCCATCAAACTGTAATTAGTTCAATTTCTCAAACTCAGTAGTATACCCCCCATCCTCTATGTTTCATAATTTTGACCCTTACTCAATTTTGCTCGTGATTTCGATTCTTTTTACTTGTAAAAAATCTGAAAAAAATATACTTCTGACTCTTTAGTGTCTTAGAAATTTTTACATATTTTTTGTAGATTTGTTTAATTGATTCTCATTTTTTTAAAATTCTTTTTGCTAATAGGCTTAAGAGAGAGACTGATACATTCACTTACGCAATTCGATCCAAATTCTGATCATTTCTTAACGAATAAAATTCACAAAAATGCTTTTCTGATTTTATGTCAGGTTAGGGATTTTTAGGATATTTTTCCTTATTTTTTAAAATTGATTTGCATTTTATTTTGAGTCATTTTTGTAAAGTTGTTCTAATTGTCCACCGCTCGATCGAAGCTTACGTTTAATAATCATCGGACACTATTTTGAGTCGATTTTTGGATCATGATCAGAGGCTAACTTGAACATAATGTGTGATTTGATTTGATAATTTTTGGATTGATAATTGAAGCATATTCCCAATTATTTTGATAGCGTCTATTCTTATGCGCTTATTATGGACTATTGTTGACAAGTTCGGTAGCTGTTAACGTGACTTTTGCTCACTTTCATGTGATGATAATATCGCTTCCTGATTTTTAAAGTTGTTGTTCCGATTTCTTTCCTTCATGATCCTACTTTGATTAGAGTTGTGATTTGATTGTTTAACTTCGATCACATTTGCCTTGTCATTACTAACTTGTTTGTTGAGTTGTGCAAGGTGCTTTGACAAAACTTGTTTGTTGATTGTGCAACTACACTATCCCATTATCTCGTACAAAAGAAGTACCATGGTGGCACATTCGAAGGACTTTCTAGACATACTCGGATGTCCCAATTGAATTATATGTTTGGTTGATCCACTCCAGGAGCATGTATTTGGACCATTCGAAGGAACCCATAAAAGGCCTGGTCGAAGGATACCCATATGAGCCCTTCGAAGGACACTTTGATTTGGAAAAAAAAGGAAATGTTGTTGAGGAGTTTGGTCGAAGGATAGGGCTGAGGGGCCAAAACAAAAAGTTGAGATGCCCAAAGGTACTTGCTAACCAAGTCCCATGCGCTGCCAAGTTCAGGCCTGATACACTGGCCATAAAACTCCAAAACTGCTGCACAGCAGTCCTGCAACACTGCCTCATTTCTTGCACCAATTTGGCATACAAATACTGCCCCTTGAAAGCTACAAACACAACATGCCTTTTTTGTTTAAACTTGTTCCCCTCCTAAAACATCAGCCAAAATCTCCTATAAATATAAGCCTCTGCCACACATCTTAGGGGGGCCTGGATAGTTGCAAGAAAACTCTTGTGAGAAATTCCTCAAAAAAAAAACTCTGAAACATCCATCCAATGCTTTTCTTTACAAAATTCCTAACACTCATAAAAAACTCGGGCCCCATTTGTACACTAAGTGAATCCTTCGATTCACTCCCCAAGTGACCAAGAGAGCTAACCTTCGACCCACTCCCCCAACCACAATATAGTAATCCTTTGATTCACTCATTTACTTGTGCTAGAAAAACAATCAATTCACTCACACACCCTCCTTTGATTCAGTGACTGCTTGAACAAAGTAGTAACTGGACTAGTCTCAGGAAGGCCCCAACAAACTCCCATTCACCACCAAGGAAGACACTTGCAGTTTACTTCGATTTAAGAACTTCAAGAGGTAAGTTCTCTTTAAACATGGAACTATTTCATTTAAATATCATGTGTACATTCCAATAAAGAAAAAATGTAGATGTTTCATATAGAGAGCTTGACCATGTTTTAACCTTCGATTTTGACTGCCCATGTGTTGAAAATCTCAACTCTAACTAGTTAGGCTTTGGACTTTGAGACCCAGTAATTTTGTGCTCACCCCTGGCCTGTATATTTTGAAAGTTACACTTGAATGTTGCATTTTAAAAGTTTAAAATAGGTTCTCTGTACCCTTTGATTGGCTAAGTATTCAAGCCCTTCGAATCCCATCCTGAGGACCTAGCATTCCTGCAGTCTAAGGAGGCAGCAAGGATCCTGAGGCCAAGAGTGTACCTCACGTTAACCCCAAGCCTCAAACAAAAGAAGCATCCAAAAAGATCGTCACGCTGCCTTCCATCTCCCAATCTAAAGGAACAGGTAAAGGGTGAAATAGAAAGATATGATCTTGCTGACATCAGACCTAAATCGAAGGAAGCCAAGAAGTGCAAATCAAAGGATGCTTCCGCCTAAATCGAAAGAGCCCATTTTTCATTCTTTATTTTATTTTGCCTTTATATTTTCTTGCTATTCAATATGGTTGTAATAGTGTATGATTTATTTTTCTGCATTTTTATTGCTTTTGTACAAATGTTAGTAATTAGGATGTATGGCAAGATAAAACCAACAAGTAAATAACCTAAAATTCAAAGACAAAATGCATGCAATAAAACACACTATTCACACACACGCACCCCTTAAGGTAATCTCACTTGTTGCCTCGGAAAAATAGTCATGTCCCTCGAATATGGGCGTTTTAGCAAAGACCCTCGATAAAAGATCGTAGTCCCTCGATGACCCTCAACGTTGCCTTTGGTAAACGGTCTAGTCCCTAAACGACATTGCTAAAGCGTCCCATAGGTTTCCTTCTATGACTATACAAACATTCCACCCCCATCCCTTCACATCCAATGATGGAGCTTCTTACCAAATCAATGGTAAGATAGTAACATCTAAAGGAGGAGGAAAAGAATACTTAGACCTTTTGAGTAGGTAGGATGCTCCTAGTTACTCGCTTCCTCACAACAAAAACATTTTATACACCAACACTTTCATTTTGAAACATTTTCAAAAGACAAAACACTTTGTACCCGTTCTTATAGAAACTAGAACCATTACAAAGACACTTTTCAAAATCACTTTCAAAAACACACTCCACAAACACTTATTTGAACTATTTTCAAAAACCAACACTTTTTACGCATTCTTATAGAAACGAGAACCATTACAAAGACGTTTTTAAAATACTTTCAAAAACCACACCACAAGCACATTTTCAAACAAAAACAAGTGATCTAGTAAGAAACTAAGAGCCCATAGGTAACTACTGATGAAAAGGGTGCTAATACCCTCCCTTTTCATAACCTACCGCCCGAACTCAAGAAATAATCTTGATAGGTATTTCCTGTTCTTTTCAACCTTTCCTTATTGGATAAAAGAAAAGCCAGCGGCGACTCTTGCTATCTACAACAAATGAGATCAAACGCAAAACATCTAAGTCAGTTCTCCCACCGTGTTACAGTGAGTAACTTCCATGTCTAAGAAACATCATTGATTCCTCAACCATATCGGACTCCTCTTAAGAGATGAATGCTCGTATCGAGTTAGCTAACTGTAGGACTGGAGAACATTAAGGAGAACGGGTGGGTACAAATAAACTTTGAGTCTTAAATCTTTTTTTATGAAAACCATGAACCAGGCTACATTACAACTCATAAAAGTCCTAACTGAAACATGGGTTATTTCAAAAGCATACTGTAACGAGAGTACGGTAAACTGACTCCTAGGAGACTTGCTAAAAATGTGAGTTAGTATCACACCACCTTTCATACAAAAATTAATGTTACAACATCTTTTCAATAAAAAGTATTTAAAACATCAAAACAAATGTAAGCTTTGCGTTAGAATTACCATTCTTGTAATAAACATTATTTGCATATAAACAAGTGCCTGACATCAACGAAGCTTCCATAATGAGCATCCGATGAAGAGTATCATCCTGAGAGACAAGTTGTCTTCAGAACTCCGTTAAGCCAGGGATGTCCATTCAAAGTTGATTAGGGAAATCATGTCAAGTTACCCATTCAAAATTCAATTAACTTGCGGCAGTTACATCGATATTATACAAATCTATCTAAGGATACGTTAATTTGTGGTGGTCTATTTCGTGATCCAAGACATTGGGGAAGGCCACCTCATATCGTATTATGGTATGAATATTACAGCCTTCTATTCAAGGTAGATTCTTCCAAGAAATCATTATAGACATGGGCATTCCTTCTCCCTACTTGCGAAGCTGCTCAAGCAAATTTCAGTCATACAAGAAAACTACAAGTTCCATGTCAGTCACCTTGAGTTGGTTCATGTCCTCAGAATCATCATCACCCTGCAGATGTATGGGCACGCAACTCCCCAATAATGGAGCAAACTCGGGGCATTTGAAGAGATTCATGTCTCTACCCAGCCACCCGCAAGCAGTCTAGGATGTAAGGAAAGTCAGATCAAGTCACTTATCCCCATCAAGACTACACTTTGATCCTTAGTGAAGTTGTCAATGATCATTGGTACTGCGAGCCTTCAAGCATCAATCTGTATTGGTATCTCAAGAAAATAAACAACAGGTCCTAATGAGCCTAAATCTTTGGCACTCTGCATATATTAATCATCACTTCATATTACATTTCATCTACAAACGCGTAGCATATCCATTGAAATAGATAATTACACCATACAATTCAAACATACTTGCAAAGCATAAGTTAGATTTTATACCTTGCACAAAAGCCCCAATGAATTCCTCAATCAAGACGGTAATACATCGCCACAGAGAATGTCATCCTCACAAGTCCTCAGTTAATATTTCTCACTATACTGCAAACCAAAATAACCATGGTGCCAGTACATGGTACTCCTAACTCCCAACAAAGTTAGTACCCTTTGTCAATCTTCTCCTGGGTCGTAGGTCATCCATAGTTCTTACCCTCATGTTGTATTTTCTTTTGGGTCATATATCATACACTGATCTTACCATCCTTTTTCCTTAGGTTGTAGGTCGTCAACATATCTTAACTTTATCTTCCTCTGAGTCGTAGGTCATCCATAGATCTTACCCCCCTGTTATCTTTTCTTCTAGGTCATAAATCGTCCATAGATCTTATGTTTATCTTCTTTTGGGTCGTAGATTGTCCATAGATCTTACCATCCTGTTAAATTTTCTTCTAGGTCATAGATCATCCAAAGATCTTACATTTATCATCTTCTGAGTCATAAATCATCTATTTGGCGTTACACTCACTATTATCTTGGGCCATAGATCAGACGCCGATCTTATCCTATTCTATTCTCGGATCGAAAATCCTACACAATAGATCCTCCGTCGTTGTTGATTTTACCTATTGTCCTTACCATTCCTTTTAGGCCGGAAGTCTTACATGATAGATCATTCGTTGTCGTCGATTTTACCCGTTGTCTTTACCTTTCCTTTTGGATCATAAATCCTACACGATAGATCCTCCGTTGTCATTTATTTTATCCGTTGTTTTTACCTTTCCTTTTGGATCAGAAATCCTACACGATAGTTCCTCCAGTGTCGTCAATTTTACCCATTGTCTTTACCTTTCCTTTTGGGTTGGAAACACTACACGATAGATCCTCCAGTGTCGTCGATTTTACCCATTGTATTTACCTTTTCTTTTGGGTTGCAAATCCTACACGATAGATCCTCTGATGTCGTCGATTTTACCCGTTGTCTTTACCTTTCCTTTTGGGTCAGAAATCCTATACGATAGATCCTCTGTTGTCGTTGATTTTACCTAATGTCTTTATCTTTCCTTTTGGGTCCGAAATCCTACATGATAGATCTTTCGTTGTCATCGATTTTACCCGTTGTCTTTACCTTTTCTTTTGGGTCAGAAATCCTACACGATAGATCCTCAGTTGTAATTGATTTTACCCTTTATATTTCATTCCTTGGGTCAGAAATCCTACACGATAGATCCTCCGCCATCGTCGATTTTACCCTTTATCTTTCATTTCTCGGGTCAAAAATCCTACATGGTAGATCCTCCACTATCGTCAATTTTACACTTTGTCTTTCATTCCTCGGGTCAGAAATCTTACACAATAGATCCTCCATTATCGTCAATTTTACCCTTTATCTTTCTTCCTCGGGTCAGAAATCCTACATAATAGATCTTCCACTGTTGTAGATTTTACTTTTTTGGTAACCACCATCTTTCTAGGAAACATTGTATTGACACCATCTCTACGTTATAAGTTATCACCAGTCAACCGCAATTATCCATCTTAACATTTTAACTAGAAAATAAATTTTATTTCCCCAACAAATATCACAAATGAAAAAACACTTACACCATCTCTCCATGACAAATTTTAGGTCTTGGTATTTAATATTTTTCTACCTTGAACTTTTGAAATACTAGCGTCAATCTCACCTTAAGATTTAAAACGATTAAATAGGGTCAACTATCATACCCCAAATTTATCCTACCCTTTTACTTTTATCTATCTTTGGCTTTGCATCTCATTTGCATCATTATCACTAGGTCATTTGCATATCATTCCTTCATTCAATAAGGCAGTGGGTCAAAGTATTAGTGGTTATGCTAGTTAGGGTTTAATATTGATTTGAGGCTTCTACATTCAATAAAGTGGATTTCCCTGGTTTCTCCTTGAGCAGTGAACTGTGAAATTAGGTTTTGAAGTATGGCCATCATAGACTTATTTCTCCTCAAGCTCCAAGGCTTATTGTCTTTCTTCATCAATAAGACTGATTCTCTGGTTCCTCTTTGGGTGGTGAACTCTGGAATTAGGGTTTGGTATTTTTGGCTATCTTGAGCCTTTATCCTTCAACATTTCAAGCTTGATCTTCATCAAAGGGTTTTTTGACTACAGGGTTTGCAAGTTATGATAAAGTGGTGTTTTCTTCAAGAGCTTAAGAGTGAAATTGGGCTCAAGGACTTCTTTGTGGCTTACGGATCAAGTCATCTTCTCCTATTGCGGTGTTCATTATTTGATTAACTTTTTGGCTTATAAGATTTATCTATATCATCTGTTCATCAAGGTATGGTTCTCACATGGTTTGATCCGGGTGTATAAATTGAGCTCGATTCAAGTGTTTGTTTCAAGTGGAGCATGGAAGGGAATTAAACATTGGATTCTCCTCAGCTGTTGGTCCAGATATGGTGTATTATTCATTTATGATTCATCTTGTGTGGCTTAAGGTGCAAGGCATTAATAAGTAGAAGTTCAATCATGAGTGAAGATCCCTTGATCATTGGATTAGGGTTTTTTCCCTAAGTCTTGTGATTATCAAATGAACCCTAAAGAAATTCAACAGGACTTCCTTCAAAATATTTTGAACTTCGGCATGGAAGCTCTTGTGCATTATCATTTAAAGGACTTTATTCATTGTTTCGATTACAAGTTATTGTGTAAGACTTGAGTTTTGGCTTTGGATCTTATGCAAAACTTTTGGGCTCTCATCCATGGATTTATTCAAATTGGAAAAATGGAGGGGATTCTGTTCAGATTCAAGATCATGGAAAATTCAATGGCAAGTATGTGGAATAAAGTTGAATTCAAATTCATTTTTGAAGAAGATTTAACAGATTTGGTTTCAATTTCAACTAACGGTGGAAAAAGGTATTACTTGAAGATCAAACTATCCAAATACGAAGTCATCACAAGGTTGACATGCATTCAAGAAAGGTCAATATTACAAATTCAAAAAATCAAATTTCATCACAAGTACACCCGGCCATATTGATTAAAGCACTTCATGCAAGTTCAAATTCAAGTAAGAATGGTGGAGGAAAAGAAAAATTCATGTTATTTGGGTAGAAGATCAGCCATGTTAAAAGCCTTTCTGTTACAAGTTTTGAAAGCCATTACAAAACATCACTCAATATAAGATACATTTTATATCCATTACAAATCACTCTACAAACCATGAACATCACGGCTTTACCATACTTTGAATCACATTACTTACAAAGTTACTAAACCTAAACCTAATCCCAATATCATATGCCTCCAACCATGACCAAAACATTCAAGTATCTTGAACTAAACTTGTCAAAGTAGGATTCAAACCCGTCCAAAATCCATGCCAAGAATTGCCTTCAAAAGCCTTTCAAAATCATCTAAAACCTTGCTAAGACATTTCACCAAAAACCTAACCTAAGCTTGTCTAAAACCAACCACGAACTTGTGCAACCCAAAAAAAAACAGTTAAGAGACAAAATGAAAAAAAAAACATACCGTAAACATGTTGTCCATTTCAGTCCAAATTGATGTTGTCAAACCTTGTTGTCCATTATTCCATAAAGCCAAAAACCTTCTATGTTGCCATATACATCCAAAACCTGCAACATTGCATAAAAATAGCCCAAACATAACGTGCATAAAAAAAGTAGAAAATCAGTATATCACAATTGTTCAAATTTCCCCATCCCCCCCCCCCCCCCAAAAAAAAAACCCTAAATTCACCTATAAATCTGACCCTTCCCATCTACTCAAAAGAAGAAAAAAAGACACCTAAAAAAATTTCCTCCTAATCTCTGCTCAATCCATCCCTGACCAGCCCATGTTCTCACACCAATTTCACTTTGATACTCCCTCTCTGCATTAACCTTCTATTTCTTCAACCCAACAACCAATTGTGGCTATAAACTCTTGCTTAGCTCATGACCACTGTGTTCATACTATAGTCACAAATCTGAAATTCCACTTACAATTGTGACAACATCAACAAAACACAACCACCAAACTGCTTATATACTTGCTTCAACTCACCTCCAATCCATTCCTCCACCTCACAATTCTCATCACAAACTATGAACTTACGTTCTCATCACCACCACTATATTACTTCTCTGCATCCTCCCACCACAACAACAACACAGAGTAATGAAAAGAAGAAGAAGAAGAATCAGAGCTAACCGATTTTTTGAAGCACTTACTCGGGTAGATCGAAATGGTCATATGAGTCATCGGGGAGAAAGGCGAGATCGAGATAAAGCGATGAAGTTTTTATGAACTTTTTTTGTGGGATAGAATACGAGTGAATCGAGAGAAAGAAGGATAGACTATTGGTTTTTGTTGTACCCCAAAATTTGCCCTCTCATTTTATCAAGATTTCCCCTCACAAGACTCCTTGGACTCCAGACAGAATTAGGGTTTGCTCTGCTCAAGACACCTCCTTGCACTGTTGACCTGAAATTAGGGTTTGAGTTTGCACAGGGATTTTTGGACTTATAATGCTCAAAGTGACTTTCATACTTCATGTTGGACTTATAAGATTTCCCCTACCAAGTTTCAAGCTCTGAATTAAATTTTTGCCCGGTCAATTGGACAGTTGACCTAGAAATCAACTGTATTGGGGAAAAAGTCAACTATGGCCAATTTACAGTCAAACCTCATGATTTTTTATCCGCATCAACATTATAGGCTCATATGAACCATTTCATCAAGTTTGGACCACAACTCCTCAAGAAATTTGATCAGATCATCAAAAGGGCAAAATGGTCATTTTTAGGGTTTTGACTGCAGAAGGGCAATTTCTGATTTTTAACCTATCCAATGGCAAATTGGGTTCAGGCATGGATCCAAGGACTCAATGGAATCATCTTTACCTATTCACAAGGTTCAAAAGATCTCAATTGCATTGAATTGACAGATGAATTTTCCAATCAACTGATCAAAAATCAACTGTACACTGAAAAGTCAAACTTTGACTTTTTGGTCAAAATCAAGTGCCAAGGGTCATTTTTCATCAAAACATGTCAAAAAATGAAACTTGTTCATCATGAAACCTAATTTTGCAAATTAGGGTTTAAGATTAAAAAATTTCATAACTTAGAAATTTTCTAAGTTATGAAATTTTCTTATTTTTTCCCAACTTTGCCCAACCTTTTCACCATGATGCATTTGGATTCAAACAAATCTTCCAACATTAAAGTTGTATTTCTCCACAAAATATACAACTTTGATTCACAAAGTTTTCCCAAAAGATGCTTGGATCTCAAGTTATGATGTTTGGAATAAGGGTCCATGCTACTTTTAACTTAGTGAAATTTTGCCCTAGTTTAGGCAGGATTTTGACCTATCTTCGTGGCAATTTTTCACATAGTTCCACTTGGAATCTAAAAATTCATTTCAAAGATGGATTGTATATCATGTTACAAGCTTTCCAAAATGTCCACGAACTCTCCAAAATCATTTATTGTTAGGGAGAATCGAAGGTTTGAATTTGGCAAAAAGTCATTTTGATCCATGGCATTTTTCATGTTGCTACAAATTGCAAATTCTATCCAGCCTTACTTGTACTTGCTCACAGGTCTTTAAACCCTTCCACACTCAAAAATTGAATGCAAACTCAATGGTTTAAGGCATTATTCTGATCAATGGAAGTTTACACAAGGGTTTAATCCATTTTTGGCAAAAAGGCAACAATGTTATTTTCATAAAGCACAACTTTATGTCAACTTATTTCCCTTGAGCCTTGAACCAATCTCTTTGCAGCAAACAAGCTCCATAAACATAGGCAAAGGTACAACAATCTTGTGCATGCTTAAAGCTAGCATGTACAGGCCTGCCTTTTGTCATTTCACACTTTTCTTAAAAGCCAAGTCAACTTGCAAAAAAAAAGAGAACTTGGCAATCTGATAAAACTAACTCTTGTAACCATTCCAAACAACTTTGGCATATCACATTGAGCCAGGAACACGAGCTATCCAGTCCTCAAACACCCTTGAACATCAAAACACCAAAAACTTGCAAAATAGGGCAGCTTCTGCAGTTGCACCTCCATTTCACAAACCACTCGTGCGTTTTGTCCCAAACCTCTTCCAACACACTTCATACAACCCATCTAAGCTCTCCCAACCATTGGCCAGTGACTGTAACTCCATTTATAAGCTTCACCATTTTTAATTTCTACTTGTGCAGGTTGACTTCTACAGGCTTATTCAAGCAAACTCAAAGCAAACTAAGCATTGGGGAAGGTCAAAGGAAGTTCAAACAAGCTCCCAAGCATCTCAGGCCAAAACCTCCATATTGCCATACTCGAGTTCAACTGAAGCAGGTATTTTTGAACTTTCTATCTCTCTATTTAGGAATCATTAGGCTTAGGTTTGTGAATAAAGAATGTAGTACTTATTGCCCTTAAGTTGTACATATGCATAGATTTCATTTAAGTTAACTGTGTTGAGAGAATTTGATTGATGAACTTTCTGAAAAAGTTAGGTTAGAAATTAGGGCCAGAGAAATTCTCTCTGGTCTTTGAGAGTTAGATTAAGTTCTTTACATGGTTGGAATCGTGTTGAAAAATGTTATAACTTTTGTGTTGTGAGTTTTTGCTTTAGAGCACGTATGCAGGATT
This sequence comes from Vicia faba, assembly GCA_948472305.1. Classification (NCBI taxonomy): domain Eukaryota; kingdom Viridiplantae; phylum Streptophyta; class Magnoliopsida; order Fabales; family Fabaceae; genus Vicia; species Vicia faba. Next base: position 399,271,311 of record OX451738.1, on the reverse strand, counting down.
TCCAGTTTTTGAACACCAAGGCGCGCGTTTCTGCTTGTCACAAGGTCAGGGACGATGGCATCTGGGCTGGGCTTGGCTTGGCATGACTTTTTGCACCCCTTATTTGCTTCTCACACCCCCCTTGGCCCATTTAATCTATTTTTGTATATTTTTCATTTCTTTTTTTAATCTCTGGCTTCACTATATTTTTCTAACTAAACTTTAAAAATAACCAAAAATATTTTATTTAATTTTCACATTTTATTTTATTATTTTTTGGACATAGAAACAATTACTAAATAATATATACATTTATTTTCTTAATAAAAAAAACTTGTAAATACTACAATAAAAATTATTTTATTTTTTATATTTTTTATTATTTATATACTTAAATAATATTTTTCTAACATATTTTTATTTCTTAACATTTGTATATATTTTTATTTTATTGTACATAAATAAATAATACATTATATATATATATATATATATATATATATATATATATATATATATATATATATATATATATATATATATATATATATATATATATATATATATATATATATATATATATATATATATATATATATATATATATATATATATATATATATATATATATATATATATATATATATATATATATATATATATATATATATATATATATATATATACTTTCTTAAAAATTAGGGTTTCCACCCTTATTAAAAATAATATTTTTTCTTATTTTTGATACATTAAATATTTTATTTTTACCTACATAAAAATAATACAAAAATCTTTTTTGTATATTTATAATATATTGCATATTTATTTAATTGTCCAATTAAATATTTGCTTATTTATTATTTGAACAAAGAATTCAATTTGGTTGTAATAATCTTAGGATTTTAATTTCTTGCAAATAATCCCCTATTCAAAATTGTATCCCCCTCCCCATATCAATGTTGTAATAGCCTAGATTACTTTTACGCGTTTATTGCTTTCAAATATGCCATGATAGAGATTAGGGTTTGTATGCAATATCCAAAATCAAAATAAATAGCTAGACCTAATACAAGACATAAAAGCATGTAAATTGACAACACAATGCACACATGCACCCCTAGGGTTTCATCCACTTGTTGCCTTTAAAATTGCCATGGTATGCATGTTGAGTATCTTGGCAAAACAAAAACAAAAGCAAAACAAAAAGATCATAGTCCCTCGATGATGCTATCTTGGTTACCTATACAAAATGATCTAGACCCTCAAACAAAAACTTGCTAAGATACTTAGCACTATTGCTATCATGGTCAATACGATGACCTGCGGTTGTCCCGTTTAACATCCAAATACAAGGATGTTTACCAAATGCAATGGTAAAACAACACTGTCAAAAGGGTTAAAAATGTGTAGGAAAGATCTTTGAGTAGATAGGGTAGATGCTCTTAGTTACTTGAACAAAACTTGCAAACATCCTTATTATTTTCAAACAAACATACACACACAATTTCAAAACATTTCCCAAAACAAACTTCCAAACATTGAAACATTTTTCAAAAGAAAAACACCTTTGTATACATTCAAACAAGAATCATTACAAAGGTTGCCTAGACAAAAGGCCTCTTTTCAAAACATTTTGAAAACCACACACAAAAACACCATTTCAAACAATTGAAAAGCAAAAGCAAGTGATCTAAACAAGTAACTAAGAGCCCATGGATAACCATGGATAAAAAGGGTGCTTGCACCTTCCCTTTTCATAATCTACCCCCCGAACCCAAGAAAATATCTCAAAGGTCTTTCCTGTGCTTTTTGACCTTTCCTTTGGATAAAATAAAAAGTCGGTGGCGACTCTTGCTAAACCGAAACATTTGCGAACACAAACGCAAAACCTCAAGTCAATTCTCCCACCGTATCACAGAACTGGCGACTCTGCTGAGGAAATTCCAAAAGTGGGGTTACCTTAGGGTTTAGATCACCTTTACATGCTTACTTTATTTGTTTGATTGCTTTACATTTGGTTCTATTGTTTGGGTTTGAAATCCTCTACCCGGATTTGGGAAACATTCATAGGTAAATAGCAATACATTGTGGAAACTGTGCGGGGTATACTGACATGGTTGAAGAAATAGCTATATTAGTGCGATATATTTGTGGGTACCGGTAGCCTTTGAGTCAATCAAAGAGAATACAGGGCCGCTGAGTGATGTAATGAAGCACTAATGGACTTTTAGAGCCTTTACTTGACCATCTTGGCCTTATTAGGGGTAGTGACATGATTGGCTTTGGTGCAGTCCGAAGTTGGTAGATACTCGATACTACACTCATTGAGGGTTGTTTTCTTGGAATATTTCGGTCACCAGTAAAGTGGATAAACTGAAACAATGAACACAAAAAATAATCCAGTGATATTGAGCTCCTTAGAACCCGGTTACTGTTTATAGGACAGGTTGAGCGAACTAAACTTCAAGAGGGTACTTACCTATGAAACCCCATGCAAGCCTAAAACTAGGATCTTGTGTGATTTACTTGTACATATACTTGTGCATACATCATGAAGCATCATATGCATCCACTAACTATTTCAAGGGTTTGGATCTTCATCTTTGTTCCTGTTTTGTAGGTTATGGATTCACTCCGCAGAAAAACTATTCAGGTCAACCTTGTGAGAATTCCTCCTCTACTCAAGGAGCTTGCTTCCCAAATTCCAGAGAATTCTCTCTTCACTGAAAGACATGGTAGACTTCTCAACTTGGTCAACTCCAACATTGAAGAAGACATGGTGAAAGTTCTCTTCCAGTTCTTTGACCCCCTACACCACTGCTTCACATTTCCTGATTACCAACTAGTGCCTACTTTGGAGGAATTTTCTCAACTCTTGAGGATTCCTATTCTCCATCAACTACCCTACAACGGTACGGAAAGAGAGCCAAAGCCTGAAGATGTTGCTCAAGCTTTACACTTGCAACCATCTGATATCAAGGGTCATTGGGAAACCAGAAGTGGTGTCAAGGATTTCTTGGCAAAGTTTCTGTTTGAGAAGGCACAAGATTGCTGGAATTCTCTAGATCTGCAAGCTTTTGAGGAGATTGTAGCACTTCTCATCTATGGGTTGGTCTTGTTCCCAAACCCTGATGAGCTTATAGATGTGAATGCTGTCAAGATTTTCATATCTCGGAATCCTGTGCCTATATTTCTTGGGGACATCCTACACTCATTTCACATACGAACAATGAGGAAAAGAGGTGTTCTCAGGTGTTGTACTCCTCTTCTAGCAAGGTGGTTTATTTCTCACTTTCCCCAATCAATCTTGAAAAATGAGCAAGGCTTGAGGTGGTCACAATGGTTGATGACTCTTACACATTCTAATGTTCATTGGTGTTCTTGGTCCAGAGAAAATGTTATCATCATTGATCGTTGTGGGAAATTCCCTAATATCCCATTACTTGGCATTAGGGGAGGCATTACCTGCAACCCCTGCTTGGCTCTGAGACAATTTGGGTATGCCCGAAGGGATGGCCCTCATGACATGCTGATTCCAGACTTGGTTTTTGACTTCGACAACGACGCTCAAGGACTTCGACAAAGGTTCATCCGAGCTTGGAGGATGCCCAACAAGGTAGACAGTAAGACCCTGGGACACAATAATTCCATCCCCCTTGAGCCTTACCTCAAGTGGGTACGAACCCGCGCCCAGAGTCTTATGATGCCTTACCCCTACATTCTCCCTGTGATCAAAGAGCCTGTTATGGAAGGAGAGGTTCCATACACCCTCCTACATCCTGACATGCCAACATCATTGGAAGATTTGCAAAAGAGTTGGATACATCTCAAGGAAGAATGAAACACTTTTGAAGCCAGCTTCTACGCTAGTGAGAAGAAGGTTTTGGAACTTACTCGTCGACTCCATGAAGAGCAGACTCTCAACACCTACATTGCGCCAAAGAGGATGCGCAACGTCTTTTTATATTAGAATTTTGTATTATTTTTTCCCATGGGGCATTTATGTACTAACAAATTCTATATTTATTAATATGACGTGTATTCTTTTTGTTTGAAATAAATTTGAATTTCTGAATCCTTGAATGCATTACATGAATACATATCATTAATCATATGCATAAACAAGTCTTCACACGAGGTTTCCTTATCTCTCTACTGTTTATTTCAGTAAGATGGATATAGAGCAGACGGTTAAAGACTTACAAGCGCAGAATTCACAGTTCCAACAACTCCTCATGACCTTGGCAAAGGGTCAGGAGGATCTTAAAGCACTGTTAGAGAAGAAAAAGGAGAAAAAGGAAAAGAAAAGAGTTGGTGTGGCTACTTTGGGTAGAAGATTTGAAGGTCAAGCTAGAAGGGTCCTGGATTTCCCCTCAACATCTGATGAAGGGGTAGGTAAAGGAAAGGGAGTTGCAGTACCATCTGAGTATAAGGCTGAAGAAGAAGAAGAAGAAGAAGAGGAAGACTATTCTGAACAGCAATACCCTCCTGCAGATGACAAGTATAAGAATCTGGAGGAACGTCTAGCAGCTATAGAGGTACAGAGGGTGCCTCGGCTGGATTTCGAAGAGTTAGGGTTGGTTTCTGGGATTGTCATTCCCCCCAAGTTTAAAGTTCCTCTGTTTGCTAAATACGATGGGGTGTCTTGCCCAAAGATGCACCTACGGTCTTACGTCAGAAAAATTCAACCTCATTCTTCTGACAAGGACCTGTGGGTCCACTTTTTTCAGGATAGTTTGTTGGGTACGCAATTGGATTGGTTCTACCAGCTTGAGAGGTCTGATGTGCATAATTGGGAAGATTTGGATGCTGCCTTCTACAGAAAATATCAATATAATGCGGACTTAGCACCTACTCGTACTCAATTACAGAGTACAAGTATGGTCTCTAATGAAGGCTTTAAGGAGTATACCCAGAAATGGAGGGACTTGGCTGGAAGGGTGTAGCCACAATTGTCTGAAAGAGAGCTTGTTGATATGTTTTTGGGGACTCTGTCAGGTCCATTCTTTAATCACCTGATAGGAAGTTCGTCTGCAGGGTTCACCGAGTTGATTCTGACTGGTGAAAGAGTTAAAGCCGGAATCAAAAGCGGTAAAATTCAAAAAGATACATTTGCTTTTGCTGCCATCAAAAAGACCTTTCCAGCCAAGAAATAAGTCTCAATTGTTTACTCCCAAAGAGGTCAGGGAAGGGTTGAGCGCCGGCCAGCGGTGGGTGCCGTAATGATTCAGAAGTCCTCATCTGATCAGCCTAGAAACAATCAACCTAGAACCAACCAGCAAAGGGTGGAAAGACCGCAACAGCAATATACCCGGATAAACACGACACCTGCACAGGTTCTACCACATCTCTTGAAGTTAAACCTTACGAACTTGAAAGAGGCGCCAAAGAATCTGAATACCTCTTCTCCCTACTACCATTCAAATGCGAAGTGTGCTTATCATTCAGATAGCATAGGGCACGACACCAATAATTGTTGGGCCCTCAAAAATAAGATCCAGGATTTAATAGATGCCAAAGAGGTGGAATTTGACGCCCCTGAAAAACCTAATGTGATCTCCGCCCCAATGCCAAAACATGGTCATAATGTTCATGTTGTTGAAGAAGATCTTTATGTTGTTGTTGTTGATGACTTAAGGACCCCATTATCAATAATCAAGATGAATCTGTTGAAAGCCGAGATTTTCTCGGGCTGTGAAAAAGATTGCTACATTTGTTCGTCCTTACAATCCGATTGTCTGTTGTTGAAGTTAGGAATCCAATGCCTAATGGATAATCAAGAAATTCTCTTTGAAAAAACTCCTGTTACTCCGACTCCTGTCAAAGATGTTGCTATAATTACCATTTCCGCCAATCTTTCCAAGGTCTCCAAAAGACCTGTTAAGATTACACCTGATCCAAAGATTGTACCTCTGAAGATAACTATGTCGGGGTCTATCCCATACAAGTCCAACAAATTAATACCGTGGAATTATGGAGGAGAGATCTTCTACCACGGTGTTAAGAAGATTGAATCAGTTGAAGAAAGTTTCGATGAAGAGACTCCTGACATTGGAAATATTGATGGGACGAGTAAAATCACCCGCAGCGGAAGAATTTTCTCTTCGAATATTGCTCCTCAAAGGGCAATCTTCGGACCCTCAAATGCTCCTAAGGTTACTCCTGTGCCGGTCAACATCTTTGTGCAAAGTCCAGTTATTGAAGAAATTGTTACTCCCTGTTAGCTAGCTATTTCGAATAAAGAAGAAACCACTATCAAAATAATATTTCGAATAAAGTACCTAAGGAGATTGATATCAATATTGGATATTGGTGGGAAATATGGAGTCATTATGCTGAAGGATTACTTAATTTCTAGTGGATTTCGATTTGGATTTTTTAGTGTTCGAATTATAAAGAGCTCCTTTATGCAAGGGTGCCAGAATTGGAAACGGTCCAGGTAATTGTGTTATTTCGAAAGCAACGAAGAAACAAGATGCTTCGATTGGTGCAAATTTTGAATTTCAAATAGGAGGCCATTCTTAGAAAACGCGTGGAAGTCAGTAAACATAGGAAGCCTGCATGCTTCGAATGTGGCGTGATTTTAGAATCGGACCGTTAGGGTCAAGACACTATAAATAGGTGTTCTTATGTTAGATTTAGCATGTTCATTTTTATGTACTAAAAGATTTCAAAACACTCAAACTACCGTGAATTAAGGGAAAAGAGTCAGAAGACACAATGTACGTATTGAACATCATCATTCTTTACAATTTCAATACAAGTCTTTTTATATTTTAGTTCGCTATTACAGTATTTCTGCCCTTAAATCCTTCAATTTCCTTGCATTTCCTTGTTTTACTTGCCTTTAAACACAGTTATTTCATTAGAAACTTCACCTTTACTTTATCCTTTTATCCAAACATTTCATATTTCCAAAAACTATTTCTCAGAAACCCCTTATCTTTACATTCAAGCATTAAATCCTAAGTCTAATTCGAAGTCTTTCCTTTCTACATTAAGTTAGTTTATTCCTATAGACAATCCTAGAGATCTTTCTTAAGAATCTCACATTCGAACTTAGTATACAATATAAGTTTATCAAGATAATGAATATGAACATAGAAATAAGTTATGACACATGTGTTCTAGGATCAATCTAGTCGATCCTGCAAGTAACCAATAATAATCAATAAATTGGAAGACTAGCGGTTGTTTACTGGAAATCACTGTAAACAAATTGGCACACCTGGTGGGACAGTGTCATAACAAAGAGTCTTATCAAACATATTAGAGGAGTTTTAGGATTTTTCTGAGTGTGGAGCACGTTTCGGTACATGAACCTTCGAAGCGGCAAAATTAAGAATAACAATCCACATATACCCAGAAAATAACGTACAAAAACAATGGTTAATACAACTAACCAAGATGGGGTACAAAATACCCCACAGGGGGCTGCAACAATTGTTTCAAGTTCGATTGATGCCTCCAATGCCATTCCTGTTGGTAGTTCAAATACGATCCCAATAAGTACATTAGACATGCCATCAAACGTGTCTTCAGTGCAAACTGCACCACACATAGGGAATCATCAGTATTCGACCCCCCCTAGGCCTCCAGGTTTCGAACCTTTGAGACCCAGAAATCCTCAGTATGGGATGCCAACTTCGTTTATGGCAGTGTTACATAATGCAACAACTTCGTCCCCACTCCAAGGATCTGGTTCAGGAATGAACCATTTGGGTACAAATTTCCAGAATATAGGAAACTTCGCCCAATTGCCTACTCTTACAACTAATAGTCAGGCAGCGCTTAGGCAACAGATGGATGATAGCAATCATGATATGGTAGGAATCCTTGCCCGCGAAATGAATGCTATTTTCAATCCCCTAATCCAAAATATAAATTGAACAAACCAAGAAAATGCAGCCCAGATGGCCAGAATAGCAGATTTTTTTGGTGCCCCTAATGCACCTACAAGGCGTAGGCAGAACCCGGTGGTGATTCGAAATGAAGAACCCATAATTGAACAAATTCGACCCCCTGTACAAGTGGTCGAAGAAAGAAATATAGGGGTAAGATTGAGAGACCAGGGAATTCAGGAAGTTCAGAATGAACAACCTAGACCTATAATGATGGTGAATAGGGACCAAAATGCAGACGAAATTATTCATAGGATTAGAAATGACAATTTAGTGGCAGAAAATAACCTCACCACCATGATTGAAAGAATAATGGCCCAGAATGATTTAAATTCAGGATTTAGGAGGCCAAACTACACATCTCCTATTATAGATTATGTTTTGCAAACAGAATTGCCCAGGGGCTTTAAAGTTCCTAAATTCACGAAATTTGCTGGAGATACAAGTGAATCAACGGTGGAACATATAGCAAGATATTTAACCGAAGCAGGAGATATAGCAAATAATGAAAATCTCAAGATAAAATACTTCCCAAGTTCTTTAACAAAGAACACTTTCACTTGGTTCACCACCTTGCCCCCTGGATCTGTAGACACATGGCCTTATTTAGAAAGACTTTTCCATGAACAATTTTACATGGGTCAGTCTAAGATTAGTCTCAAGGAACTAGCATGCATTAAGATAAAATTCACGGAACCAATAGATGAATATTTGAATAGATTCCATTTATTAAAATCCAGATGCTTCACAGTGGTCCCTGAGCATGAATTGGTCGAAATGGCTGCTTGGGGCCTAGATTATTCCATTCGAAAGAAATTGGATACACAGTATCTTAGAGATATGGCCCAACTAGCAGACAGAGTGCGTCAGGTCGAAAGGTTAAAAGCTGAAAAAGCCAGGGCTAGTAGAAATCATAAGAAAGAGAGAATAGCCTACATAGAGGCTGAAGAGGAAAACATAGATGATTCTAAAGACCCTTATGATTTCGATCAGTTCGAAATAGATCTTGCAGAACTGAAAGAAGCACCCCCTTATGCTTGCAAAGTTCTACTTCCTTCCAATGGAAAGGATTCTGTCGAAAGTGAAAGGAATGATAAATTCCCCAAGAAAATCTATATTTTCGATATAACTAAGTGTGATGAGATATTTGATCTGCTTGTTAAATATGGCCAGTTAATAGTTCCTCCTAACCTTAAGGTTCCTCCGTTGGAACAAAGGAAAAAGAGGGGCTTTTGTAAATATCACAATTTTTTAGGCCATAAAACCTCACAGTGTTTTCTTTTCAGGGATCTGATACAGAATGCAATCAAAGATGGCAGGCTGAAGTTCTCAGACAATGGGAAGAATCCAATGAAAGTTGATACGGATCCGTTGCTGGTGGCGGAGACTAACTATGCTGAACCTCTAGACATCAATGTGGTAGAAATTGCTGAGGGAAAAGTTGAGTCGAAAGAGGAATTCGAAGAGGATGGGGACTTCATCTTAATCAAAAACGAAAGAGAGGTTACTGATGGCTTCCCATTGATCAAAAACGAAACAGAGGCTACTGATGGCCTCCCAAAGGTGCTCAAAGCAAAGATATTAAGTGACAAAAAATTAGTTGAGGCCACTGAAGGTCTTAGGATGAAATTTGAAGAAGTCAAAATTTTTGATGATCAAATGCTGGGAGTAAATATGGTGGACTTCGAACAACCTAACGCTGAAATGGAAGAAGTGGAACGCTGTTTAGAGAGGGAAAGAGAACAAAGAAGAGAGAACTTACCTAGAAAGGACGCGGGTTTGCGTGAATACCTCTTCCACTGTCATAAGAAAAATCAGGAAAAGTTGCTATGCCCAAGGTGCAGTATCATCTGCAACCCCAGAATTACTGCTGAATTCGAAAGGGCCCAGCGTGAATGAACAGGAGTCAACTGGAGGAAAGACAACCAACTATAAAAAGTCTATCCAAAAGCTGATGAAAGTCTGCTCGAATTCCTGGTTTGTTGCCACAAGATTGGAACAGAATGCTTAATATGTCCCAGATGTGCAGCAGTGTATGATAAGGAAATGGCTGAAGCGTTCGAGAGAATTCCGTTTGCGTCAGGCTGGGGGCACCAAGGCGGAATGCCTTCGAATCTTGTTAGCACAGGCAGAAGTATGCCAAGGAGGCCAGATAGCCCTTACCCCAGGGGAGCAAAGAGAGTTTCCTTTAAACTACCTGCAGAAATCCCCACTGACAGATGGCTGCAAGTGAATGCTGATAAGGGAAAAAGGAAGTGGCGCAGCTTCGACAGAGGAGGAAGAACTGCGATGGCTTACAGGAGGCAATTTAATTCAAACAGGAGGGAAGAAATAAGATTGGAGAATTATAAAGGCAGAAACCCAATGTCTCGCTCTCAATGGCGCAGACACCAGAGAAACCAAAAAGCTGCAAGGGATTTGAAGCCTATGGGAGTAGGAGAATCCAGTACCAATAACCCAACATCAGTGAACCAGGCTGGGGGCAAACCCCCAGTATCCAGGAAACTTTTTTCACCACAGAAAGACACTAAATAAAGTAAGCCCCAGAAGGAAGCTGCGAACGAAGAAGACTTGATGACTGATGACTTTGAATCTGAGGGGCAATCCTTCTTCAATGCAAACTGCAATGTAGTTTCTGTGCTGCCTTGTGAGTACAATCAGGAAACAGAGGTTTATGCTGATGAGGAGACTGATGAGGACGAAATGGCCAGACATAGGCCAGTATGCTATTATGTGATGAACAATGGAGCGGTCGAAGAGCAGAACGCTTTCTTTGAAAAACCAGACGAAGGAATGAGGAACCATCTAAAACCCTTATTCATCAGGGCAAAGGTGGAACAATATGGTGTGAGAAAGGTTCTGGTGGATGGTGGAGTTGCTGTCAATTTGATGCCCCAATTCATGCTAAAGAGGATAGGAATGCAGGATTCAGATGTTAGACCTCACAACATGGTGCTTTCGAATTACGAAGGAAAGGTTGGTCAGACTTTGGGAGTAATACAAGTTAACTTAACAGTTGGTTCCCTCACAAGACCAACAATGTTTATAGTTATTGCTGCGAAGGCAAACTACAATTTGTTGCTTGGCAGGGAATGGATCCATGAAGTTGGTGCAGTGCCTTCTTCAATGCATCAAAGGTTGGTGTTGTGGAGAGATGATGGAATTGTTGAAAACATAGAAGCAAACCAAAGTTACTATATGGCAGAAATCAACAATGTGGACAAAAGAAATTTTGACAGAAATATGGCCAACATAGGGCCATGTCACCCACCTGAGGAATATTTCGAGCCCAATGAAAACGCTTATTATTCCCTAACCTTGCGTCCAAATGGATTCCAATGGGATAGGGAAATCATGTGGGATGGGCAGGTGACTGAGAGAGATGGAGAGACTTCGACGATACGGCCAACTGGCTGGGCAAGCGAAGGTTATTATAACTGAATCAAATTACTACCAAAAGATTCCAGCCTATTTGGCTGAGAACAAACGAAGAACGGCTCTCGAAGCCGAAATATAAAACATGGCTGTCGAAGCCATAGACAAAAAAGAAATAGCAAATCCTGAAGAAAACCATTCACCCTCACCATGTGATGGACAAACTTCCGAACTGGTGGATTAACGACTAGATGCCATTTATGATCAAGAACCCTTGGGGTTCGAGAAGGATCCAGAGTCATCAAGCGCTAAGATGTTGGCCCAAGATCCTTTGGTGGAAGTTGATATTGGGGATGGTGTCAAAAAAAGGATTACATACATCAGTGCGAAACTTAGTCCCAATTTAAAAGGCAAAGTGGTTAAAATGCTCAAACAAAACAGAGATTGCTTCGCCTGGGACTACGATGAAATGCTTGGTTTAAAGAGGGAACTGGTAGAACATAGGCTTCCAATCAAGGATGGCAAGAAGCCCATCAAGCAGATGCCTAGAAGATTCGCTCCAGAAATCCTCTCAAAAATAAAGGCTGAGGTGGAACGGCTCCTTCGATGCAAATTTATCAGGACCACAAGGTACGTGGAATGGCTTGCTAATATTGTACCTGTTATTAAGAAAAATGGATCTTTGTGAATTTGCATAGATTTTAGGAATTTAAACACTGCCACCCCAAAAGATGAATATTTTATGCCTATAGCGGAAATGTTGATTGATTCTGCTGCGGGTTTCGAATACCTGAGTATGTTAGATGGATACTCTGGGTATAATCAGATTTTTATTGCTGAGGATGATGTTCCCAAAACTGCATTCAGATGTCCAGGCGCCTTAGGCACTTATGAATGGGTAGTTATGCCCTTTGGACTAAAAAATGCTGGGGCAACATATCAGAGGGTAATGAACACTATTTTTCATGATTTTATTGAGTCATTTATGCAGATTTATATAGATGACATAGTGGTCAAATCTGTTTCGGATGAGGATCATTTGACTCACCTTTGCCAGTCATTCGAGAGAATGAGAAAACATGGCTTAAAAATGAATCCTCTTAAGTGTGCTTTCTTTGTTCAGGCTGGGGATTTCCTAGGCTTTGTGGTCCACAAGAAGGGGATCGAAATTAACTTGAACAAGACGAAGGCTATAATGGAGACGAAACCTCCTTCAACCAAGAAAGAGTTGCAATCTCTATTGGGTAAAATTAACTTTTTAAGGAGATTCATATCTAATTTGAGTGGGCGAACTCAGGCTTTCTCTCCACTCCTCCGTCTCAACCAAGGGAATTTTGAATAAACTGCGCAGCATCAGGAGGCATTCGAGAAAATCAAAGCTTATTTGATGCATCCTCCTATACTTGCACCCCCTTCTAAAGATAAACCAATGAGGTTGTATATCTCTGCCTCCAATGTAACTATAGGTAGTATGTTGGCCCAAGAAAATGATGATGGCGTCGAAAGAGCCATCTACTATCTTAGTAGGGTCCTAAATAAAGCAGAGACTAAGTATAGTAGCATTGAAAAACTATGCCTCTGTCTGTATTTCTCTTGTACAAAACTTAAATATTATATTAAACCAGTTAATGTTTATGTTTCATCTCACTTTGATGTTATTAAACATATGCTTTCAAAACCAATCATGCACAGCAAGATTCGCAAATTGGCCTTAGCGCTCACTGAGTACAATCTGACCTTCAAGCCTTTAAAAGCTATGAAAGGACAAGTAGTTTCAGATTTCATAGTGGATCACTCTGTGAGTGAGGACTTCGCGTTAGATTATGTTGAGATCCAGCCTTGGAAATTATCCTTCGATGGGTCAACACATAAATATGGGAGTGGTGTTGAAGTCCTTATAATTTCTCGTGAGGGAATTCCAACAAAATTCAAGTACAAGTTAGACAGCCCTCCCTGTTTGAACAACGAAGCTGATTATGAAGCATTAATTGCTGGACTTGAAGCTTTGTTGGAATGGGGGCAACCAGAGTCGAAATTAGGGGAGACTCAGAGCTGTTCATCAAACAGATAACCAAAGAATACAAATGTATCAAGGAAAATTTGATCATATACTTCGTTATTGCTAACAGATTACTCAAGAAATTTGAATATGTGGATATAAAACATATTCCCAGAATTGATAATCAGGAGCCAAATGACTTGGCTTAAATAGCTTCAGGATATAAGACATCTAGAGAAAAACTTCAATATCTCATAGAAACAAGAGGCAGAATAATGGCTACCAAATTATCACCATTAGACTTGGAAAATTCGAAACTGGGTTATGTAGATCAGAAAGAATTCGAAGTACTAAATATTGATACTTTGGCAGATACAGATTGGAGAAGTCCCATAGTAAATTATCTGAAAGAACCTTCAGTAAGTACAGAGAAAAAGATCAAATATAAGGCATTGTCTTATGTCCTAATAGGAAATGAACTTTTTAAGAAAACCCCAGAAGGTATATTACTCAAGTGTTTATGAGAAAATGAAGCATATTTAGCAGTATCCAGTGTGCACATTGGGGCATGTGGGGCACATCAAGCAGGTCATAAAATGAAATGGTTGTTGTTTCGATATGGAATGTATTGGCCCACTATGCGCAAAGACTGCATAGAATTTGCTAAAGGATGCGAGGAATGCCAAGTTCATGCAGGTATTCAACATGCTCCTGCAAGTGAGTTATATTCAATTGTTAAGCCTTGGCCTTTTAGAGGATGGGCATTAGATTTAATTGGTGAAATTTGACCAGCATCATCCAAAGGACAGAAATACATCCTTGTGGGTATAGATTATTTCACAAAATGGGTCGAAGCAATTCCTCTAGTGAATGTTGATCAAGAGGCCATTATGGAATTTGTCCAGAGGCAAATAATTTACAAGTTCGGAATACCAGAAAGTATCACAACAGATCAAGGTTCAATTTTCATAGGGCGAAAAATGCAGGAGTTTGCAAAAGAAATGGGATTTAAATTACTCACGTCAACTCTTTACTATGCTCAAGCTAATGGACAAGTAGAAGCGGCCAATAAAGTCATAATAGGTTTGATAAAGAAACATGTAGGACGAAAGCCAAGAAATTGGCACAAAACTTTGGACCAAGATTTATGGGCATGTCGAACATCTCCTAAAGAAGCAACGACTACTACTCCGTTTCGACTTACATTTGGACATGACGCAGTGTTGCCAGTCGAGATACACTTACAGTCAGTAAGAATCCAAAGACAAAATGAAATACCAGCTGATCAATATTGGGAAATGATGATGAATGAATTAGTGGACGTGGATGAAGATAGGCTACATGCTTTAGAAGTTATGAGAAGACAGAAAGAAAGAGTAGCCAGAGCATACAACAAAAGAGTTAAAAGTAAGTTGTTCTCAACCAATGACCTGGTATGGAAAGTTATATTACCTATGGATAAAAAGAATAGATTATTAGGTAAATGGTCACCCCATTGGGAGGGTCCCTTTCGTGTTTTGAAAACATTTTCGAATAATACTTATGAAATAGAAGAATTAGCAGAAGATAGACGAATCTTGAGGGTAAATGGGAAATACTTAAAAAGGTATAAGCCATGATTGCAAGAGGTTAGAATCACTGCAGGATAATAAAAATATATATATATGAACATGAAGCCAAAATGGTATTATATAAGTGCCAGAATGGTTGTGTTCAATCATTAACAAGAAAAAGCATTAACAAAATACATTCGACAATCAGAAAGGGGCGTTTCGTTTCAACTTAGCAAACTTGCTCTTGCATAAGTTGATTTTGCATTGGGTAGTATTTCTGACATTTTCAAGCCCTTTGATTTCTTCACTTATTCCTTCAGCCACCTCCATCTGTTGAAGACTCTGTGTGACAAGACTTTCAAGCTCTTGGTTATCAACAGGCTTCAAGGCTTCCTACTCATTTCGAGCACCCTCAATCTTCTTCTTAAGTTCTTCAATCTGAGATTCCCAAAACAGGATTGATCGAGCCAAGACATCATGCTTGTCTTGCGCCTGGATTTTAGCGCGCTCCAACTTCTCTACTTCTTCAGAAAGTTTTGAAGTTTGATCATAAGCTTTAGACAAAGATTCTTGTTTGCTTCGAATCTTAGCCTCAGCATTATTAACCCTGATATATTCACTGCTAACCTCATTGAGCAAGATTTGCAGATCATATATGGTTTCACTTACTTCAAGTGGACAGATGCTGAGATCTATCTGAGAAAGCAACTTCTTCATCGGAAAATAGGCTGCAGTATTTGCTTTTAGAATGGTAAAAATGTCAGCCTCAAGAATGGTTTTGTTGACTTGTTGAAGAAGCTGATCAAGAGAAGTAAGAGGGGCATTATCCTTTGTTTGGCTAGAATCTTCAGATTGATTTTTGCTAGACGAAGAATCCTGTTGAGCTAGCATTAGCTTGATATATTTCAGGGGATTGCTCTGTTTTAGCTCTTCCTTTTGTTCCCCAGTCAAGATTGGAGGGTCTGGGTTTTTAGTGAAAATAGTCCCAGTAGGTACTGGAACTTCCACCTCCTCTTGCACCACCTCATCTTCGTCACCATCTGCGAAGTAACGACTTACAGTATGTGTGTCGCTTTCCTCTTCAGATTGGTCCGCAAAATGTACCCTTCTGGGAGAAGAGTCACTAGGATTGTCATTGATGAGAGTTTCGAGCACTGTGTTTGGTTCGCCAGCTACATGGTCCTCTGTCAAGGGAGGCGAAGTTGCTTGTTGGTCTAAAGCTTCGACCAATGGAGGCGAGGTTGCTTGTTGATCCAAGACTTTGACGGTCCCTGCAGGAGTAACAGCAGTGGACGAACCTTTATTTAAAATAGCTTCGTTGAAACCTTCTGGTTGAGGAGAAGCTGCAAGTTTGGAAGCTTGGCCTTGAATGGCCAGAGGATCAGAAAGAACAAAAGGAGCGCTCTGCATAGAAATAAAGGGTTAGCATGAAGAAGATTACATAGTCAATTTAAAAAGGCATTGATTTAGATTTACCTTTTGTTCATCAGAAGTTGCATTGCTACCAATGCGTTCTGAAATTACATTCTTCGAAGACTGAGAATTCGAAGATCCTTTGGATTTGACCTTGGGAGCAGTCACGTTTACTTTACTTTTTGAAGGATTGGCAAGTTGAGAACCTTCCTCAGATTTGTTGATTTTCTTCTTCTTTTTTTGTTTTAGAGGATAAATGTCTTCATCTTTTTCTGATTCATTTTCAGAATGGGCATTATCGTGTTTTCGTTTCTTGGGAGACTTGGGAGGTAATCCACTTGCCTGGAGAAATAAAAAATAACTAGTCAATAAAAAAATGGGGTAATTTCGACAATAAGAAAGGAGTGAGCAAAGTATTACCTTTTTCTTTTTTGAGGAGTCATCTTCTTGGTCAGATGGAAGATTTTCAGTATTGGTTATTGGAACATTCAAAGAAGAAGTTGAACCTGCCTTGGGTACAACTTTATCCTTTTTCAAGGATTTTAGATCAACAGCTGAAAGGAATATCAAATGGTCAATTTTAAAACAAAGTTTAGGAAGAATAAGGGAGCTTCGAATTTCTTCAGTTCCGCACCTTCGTCGTTTTGAGACGTGATAGACATGGCTGACAAGTCATAGCGAAGGTGCCCCCTAAAATTGTCTAAATCACATTTAGCCCACATTACCCTTTGGGCAGGTTTTTTGGCATCATTTTCACACAAATGAAAAATGTTCCCACAAACGAGCCACCAGGGATACGAAGGAAAAAAGGCTAAAGCCAAATCTGAAGTAGGTAGGTTTGGAAATTTTGGTGTTTGATGTTTAAAATCCCACCAATACCTATCTTCAGGTTTTACATAAGGAGGAAATCGAATTTTTGAAAGTTGTTTTTCAAATTTTTCTTTCAAAATTTTTGCTTCTTCGCAGACAGTTCGATGTATCTCCATAGGATTATAGACAATTTCGAAATATTTTTGAAAGGCTCGAATTTCCTTGACATGAGTAAATCTACCTTTTTTGACATGTTCCTGCACAAAGGAAAAAGCTGTCGTCAGTTGTTTTTGAATTTGGATGGTGCTGAACATATTCTTCGAATAGTAAGCCGTCCACCAAGTATAAAAATCTTTCGTCATGTAAAAGGAAGGAGTAAAAAAGACTAATGAAAAGTCAGCGAAGCCAGCATATTTCTGTTGTCTAGTTTCGATTTCCTTGAAGGAGTAAGGCACCCCTGCTAAGCATATCTCCCTTTTCTTGTTGAAGAGAGGCTCAGGTAGAATCTAGCATAATCCGAATTGGCGAGCCACGAAATTAGGTTGATAAGCAAGGATACACACTTGGCTCTTCACAGGCGTGATCCTAGAAATAATAAGCCTAGGGTTTAAAAAGGCACACCAAATGTCCCTAATTATCTCTTCTTTAATAGCTTGTTCAAGGGGCATGGTAAACCAAGTTGGACCACAGTTTCGATTGGAAAAAGGGGCCATTGAAGGGTCAAACCTATGTCTTTTGGATAAAATCATTGTATAGTTAACGAAGCATGTTTTGAAATTTTCCCTTTCATTGTTTGGGGTTAGTTTTAACAGCCTAGTGCCTTCAATGCTTCGATTTACAACTTCAGGATGTTCTTCGTTTATAACCCCAAAGGTTGATAGAGATGGTTCGAAAGTTTCATTTAACCAAAGCTGCAATAGCCAAAAGGGGCCAGCAAGAAGCAGGTTAGTGCCAGATTCATAAGTTTTTAGTTTCGAAACTGCAGCACCTATGCTTTCATATAGGCTTGTCAGCAGTAACTCACTAATACATACCCTTCGACCGTGATGAAGTTGATTTGCAAGGGTGATAAACCTGCTAGCAACTTGTAGAGACTTGCTGCAGAAGACATATTTAGATAACCATAGCGCCAGAAAAGCTATATGTTCAACATCAGAAACCTCTTCCTCGGCAGAGTGATAGAGATTGATATATTTTGAAAAGCTGGCGTTCTTGACATCAAAGTCAATAAGGTTATCCGCATCTTCGTTTGGATCGAAAGTTTCCCCAATAAGGGAGAGTCCAGTGATGGCAACGATATCAAATAATGTAGGTGTTAGCATTCCACAAGGGAGATGGAAAGTATTATAGGTGCTATCCCAAAAGTATAAAGAGGCTAGCAAAAAAGGTTGGCTGTAACTGAAACCTAATTTTGACATTCGAATCAGGTTTAGGATGCCTATACTTTCCCATTCCTGGGATTTCTTATGTTCAACTTTCAAAATCCAGTCTTGATATAATTGATCTGATGAGGGACATGAGTGAAAGGGTTTGAAATTCCTAGTGACATAGTCCATGCAAAAAGCGTCCCTCGTAGGTTGTGACGTTTCTGTGTTATGTGTTTTCTCTTTTAAGGTTTTGGACAGTTTCACAACTGATTCGTCTTCCTTAAGTTTTGGAGAAAGGGATTTGTTAACAATGGGTTTGGTTTTTGAATACGCGGGAAAAATCCCTTCGTTTTTTCTAAACAATCCGTTGAGATTAGAGGACCCATAACTCCTAGGGTTTTATCAAGAACAGTAGTAGGAATGATTACCTGAGAAGCGTAGATGGCTTTTTGTTCTTGAGTAAGTTTAGGAGTTGAGATGAACTCCTGATTATCAAGATTGATAATCTTGCTTGCTGGTGTAGGGATGGAGGAAGAAGTTTGCTTGGACTTTCCAGACTTCTTGGATGTGGAAGGTAGCGCTGAAGACATTGTGAAAATAAAATTTTTTGATATCTGAAACAAGAAATCTGGTTGTTTGAAGAATGAGCAAGTTTGGAAAGGTTGAAATGAAGAAGATGAAGTATTTTTATAGCCTTCCTTAATAGTTTAATAGTTTTTTACCTTTGGAAAAAGGTGGGATACGTGTAACTCCCTCATTGGAAAGAGAAAAGGTGGATTTTTTTGAGCTTCCTAGGGAAGTGATGTTTTTGCTGCTAATTATTAGCTATAATTGCTGATTGCACGTTTTGGTATGGTGATTTGACGTTTTGCAAAAAGTTGGACACTTACTCTGCCATCGTGAGCAGTATGGTCATCATGAGTTTTTGATACTCTCGAAATAGCCTGGATGAGTCAAAAACAAGTATTTCTTTATATCTATCAAAATACATGCTCTTGAGGGGCAATTTGTTAGCTGGCTATTTCGAATAAAGAAGAAACCACTATCAAAATAATATTTCGAATAAAGTACCTAAGGAGATTGATATCAATATTGGATATTGGGGGAAAATATGGAGTCATTATGCTGAAGGATTACTTAATTTCCAGTGGATTTCGATTTGGATTTATTAGTGTTCGAATTATAAAGAGCTCCTTTATGCAAGGGTTCCAGAATTGGAAACGGTCCAGGTAATTGGGTTATTTCGAAAGCAACGAAGAAACAACATGCTTCGATTGGTGCAGATTTCGAATTTCAAATAGGAGCGCCATTCTTA
Organism: Vicia faba; assembly: GCA_948472305.1. NCBI lineage: Eukaryota > Viridiplantae > Streptophyta > Magnoliopsida > Fabales > Fabaceae > Vicia > Vicia faba. The sequence continues at coordinate 399,251,599 of OX451738.1, read as the reverse complement.
GAAGACGCGTGGAAGTCAGTAAACATAGGAAGCCTGCATGCTTCGAACGTGGCGTGATTTTAGAATAAGACCGTTAGGGTCAAGACACTATAAATAGGTGTTCTTATGTTAGATTTAGCATGTTCATTTTTATGTACTAAAAGATCTCAAAACACTCAAACTACCGTGAATTAAGGGAAAAGAGTCAGAAGACACAATGTACGTATTGAACATCATCATTCTTTACAATTTCAATACAAGTCTTTTTATATTTTAGTTCGCTATTACAGTATTTCTGCCCTTAAATCCTTCGATTTCCTTGCATTTCCTTGTTTTACTTGCCTTTAAACACAGTTATTTTGTTAGAAACTTCACCTTTACTTTATCCTTTTATCCTAACATTTCATATTTCCAGAAACTATTTCTCAGAAACCCCTTATCTTTACATTCAAGCATTAAATCCTAAGTCTAATTCGAAGTCTTTCCTTTCTACATTAAGTTAGTTTATTCCTATAGACAATCCTAGAGATCTTTCTTAAGAATCTCACATTCGAACTTAGTATACAATATAAGTTTATCAAGATAATGAATATGAACATAGAAATAAGTTATGACACATGTGTTCTAGGATCAATCTAGTCGATCCTGCAAGTAACCAATAATAATCAATAAATTGGAAGACTAGCGGTTGTTTACTGGAAATCACTGTAAACACTCCCGTAGTTGTACCCTTTGCCGTTGCTGTTGATAAAGGTAAGGGGATCCAAGAAGCGCCTGTCAGGACGAGGGCTCAGCCTTTGGTCACCCCCGAGACCACTCAAAAGGAAATGGAGGAGATTTTAAAAATAATTAAGAAAAGCGACTATGATGTCGTAGAACAACTAGGACAAACCCCTTCAAAAATCTTTATGCTCGCCTTATTGCTCTGTTCCGAAGCTCATGCCAAAGCTTTGATCAGATTCTTAAAGACGGCCCACGTGCCTCAGGAAACCTCCGCGGACCAGTTCCAAGAGTGTGTATCCAGCCTAACAGCCGACAATGGTCTTGGCTTCTCAGATGCCGATCTAACATCTAAGGGGAGAAAGCATAATGACGCGCTGCATGTCTCGGTGGAATGCAGAGGGACTACTCTTGCTCACGTTCTGGTTGATACTGGGTCATCTTTAAATGTCTTGCCTAAGAAAGCATTGGACAGATTGGACTGTGAAGGTTTAAATATGAAGACCAGCAACATTATTGTCAGAGCCTTTGATGGTTCTAAAAGGATGGTCCACGGGGAGGTGGACATCCCAATTAAAGTTGGAACGGAAACTTTTAACTCCACATTTTATGTGATGGACATCCGTCCCTCCTACTTTTGCTTGTTGGGAAGACCCTGGATCCACAACGCTGGGGCATTCACTTCTTCTTTGCACCAAATGCTCAAGTACCCATTCCAGGGGAAAATTATAACAGTTCATGGCGAGGAGGAGTATATGATAAGCTATCTTAATTCATTCCGCTATGTTGAATTATATGGTGAATTCATCGAGACCCCTTTCCAACACTTTGAAGAGGTTTCTCCTGAAGTTGTGGTGGCCAAGACAATGACTTCTGTACCCATCATTACCAAACCTGTGTCCCAGATGTCATCCCTTAAAGATGTGAAGGCTGTGATTGAGGAAGGAGGAAGCACAGTATGGGGTCAGCTGCCAGATTTTCCTTACAAGACAGATAAGTTCGGCTTGGGTTTCACTGCTTCTGCTCAAAAGGTTGTGCGTCGCTCCCGGGATGGAGGGACACCATTAAAGATCACTCATCATGGAGTTCATGCTTTGGAGGATGGTGAAGATGAGAGAAACTTTGAAGACTAGATTTTCCTGACTATTGAAGGAGGACTGAACAACTGGGAAACAAAGGACTTTGTTCCCATTACTTTCATAAATCAGTAATTTATCTTTCGAACATTTTTGTTGGTCTGTAATAATTCTTAAACAATTCGTACACTTTTGCCTTGTGCCTTACCCGAGGTACATAGGTCCATTTGTAAGGGTTTGATTTCTTCATCTTCATATGCCACTTTTAATGAATCATGGACATTTTCATATATAAACTTTTGTGTTCATTTTCTTTCTTTTACATTTTATTTGTTTAAAGGTGGCTATCCCTTACACACACCCACACTCACAAAATGCAGGTAACCTTCCATTCCAGATTCCATGGGCAACAATTATGCTATGGCCTTCAGTGACTCTGAAGATCTGGTCAATCATGCCGAATACGAAGGTGATGAAGACTGTGAGGTGCCGGGAGAGTTGGCTAGACTTCTACAACAGGAAGAAAGGGCTACTCTGCTCCATGAAGAGCTGTTAGAGACTATCAACTTGGGTACTTTCGAAGACAAAAAAGAGGTTAAAGTGGGTGCCAACCTTGAGTCAAGTGTCAAAGAGCGCTTAGTTCAACTGTTGAATGAATATGTTGAGATCTTCGCCTGATCCTACGAAGACATGCCGAGACTCAATACAGATATTGTGGTACACCATCTCCCTACAAGAGAAGACTGTCCACCAATTAAACAGAAAGTCCGCCGAATGAGGCCCGATATGTCTGAAAAGATCAAAGCTGAAGTGATGAAGCAGTTCAATGCTGGCTTTCTTGCAGTCACTTCCTATCCACAATGGGTTGCTAACATTATGCCCGTTCCTAAGAAGGATGACAAAGTGAGAGTGTGCATGGATTACAGAGACTTAAACAGGGCTAGCCCTAAAGATGACTTTCCACTTCCGCACATTGACATCTTGGTTGACAATACAGCTCAGCACAAGGTATATTCTTTCATGGATGGATTTTCAGGGTACAACCAGATTAAAATGGCCCCCGAAGACATGGATAAAACTACTTTTGTTACACAATGGGGTACCTTCTGCTATAAAGTGATGCCATTCGGACTGAAGAATGTCGGGGAAACCTATCAGCGCGCCATGGTAGCTTTGTTTCATGACATGATACATCATGATATTGAAGTCTATGTAGACGACATGATAGCCCGTTCACAAACAGAAGAAGAACACCTCGACCATTTGCAAAAGCTATTTGTCAGGTTGAAGGAGTACAAGCTCAGACTGAACCCTAACAAGTGCACTTTCGGAGTCAGGTCCGGTAAACTTTTGGGTTTCATCGTTAGTAACAAAGGCATCGAGGTTGATCCTGCCAAAGTCAAAGCTATACAAGAAATGCCTGCCCCTCGCACTGAGAAGGAGGTCAGGATTCTTGGGACGCCTAAACTACATTGTAAGGTTCATTTCTCACCTAACATCTACCTGTGAGCCAATCTTCAAGTTGTTGAAGAAAGATCAGGTGGTTAAATGGAACGATGACTGTCAAGTTGCTTTCGACAAAATCAAGGAGTATTTGCTAGAACCTCCTATCTTAATGCCTCCCGTCGAAGGAAGACCGCTAATCATGTATCTGACTGTTCTGGAGAATTCAATGGGGTGCGTATTGGGCCAACATGACGAGTCTGGCCGAAAAGAGAATGCCATTTATTACCTTAGCAAAAAGTTTACCGACTGTGAGACTCGCTATTCACTGCTCGAGAAAACTTGCTGCGTTTTGGTATGGGTTGCTCGCCGGCTAAAGCAATATATGTTGACACATACCACTCTGCTGATTTCTAAAATGGATCTGATCAAGTACATCTTTGAAAAGCCTGCTTTATCTGGAAGAATAGCTAGATGGTAAATGATCCTGACTGAGTATGATATCCAGTACACGACCCAAAAAGCTATAAAGGGGAGTGTGCTAGCTGACCATCTAGCTCATCAAGTTGTCGAAGACTACCAATCCATGAAGTTTGACTTCCCCGACAAAGACATTATGACTTTGGACAACATTGAAGATAACGGACCATATGACGGACCTGAACAAGGATCCCGATGGTCCCTGTACTTTGATGGTGCCTCAAACGCACTTGGCAACGGCATCGGCGCGGTACTTATTTCTCCAGAAGGTTGCCATACACCTTTCACCGCCATACTCTGCTTCAGCTGCACCAACAACATGGTCGAGTATGAAGCTTGTATCTTTAGTCTCAAGGATGCAATAGACCTGGGAATCAAATCTTTGGTTGTGTTTGGGGACTCAGCTTTGGTCATCAGTCAAATCAAAGGAGAGTGGGACACTAAACATCCTAATCTCATCCCATACAAAGAACATGTCTTGACATTGCTACCTCACTTCGAGCAGATTACCTTCGAGCACTTCCCACGAGAAGAGAACCAGCTAGCAGATGCTCTAGCTACAATGTCATCCACGTCTAAACTTAACTGGGATAATGAGGCTCCTCAAATCACCATTGAAAGAATGGACGAACCTGCACATTGTCACGAGATTAATACCGAAGAAGTAGTGGACCGACCTTGGTTTCACGAAGTCAAAAGGTATCTCGAGAGGCGAGAATACCCTGAAGGAGCTTCAGCCAATGATAAAAAGTTCTTGAGGAGATTCTCTGCCAAGTTCTTCCTAAGCAATGGTATCCTATCAAGTGCAATCTTGATTGCGTTCTGCTTCGTTGTGTGGACAAGGTTGAAGCTAAACAGATTATGGCTGAACTGCATAATGGTACCTTTGGCACCCACTTGAGCGGACATATGATGGCTAAGAAGATTCTAAGGGCAGGCTACTACTGGTCTACCATGGAAGCTGACTGCCATCAACATTCCCGTACTTGTCACAAGTGCCAAATCTATGCGGACAAGGTGCATATTTCTCCAGTTCCTCTCAATGTCCTAACAGCTCCTTGGCCATTTGCAATGTGGGGAATCGACATGATTGGAGAGATCAAGCCTACAACATCCAATGGACACCGCTTCATCCTGGTGGCCATTGATTACTTTACCAAGTGGGTCGAAGCAGCTTCCTTCGCCTCTGTTACAAAGAATGTGGTTGCCCGCTTCATCAAGCAAAACCTCATATGCCGAAATGGTATCCCCGACAGGATCATCACGGACAATGGTACAAACCTGAATAATACTATGATCACCGCTCTGTGCGAGCAGTTCCAGATTCAACATCACAATTCATCTCCTTATCGGCCAAAGATGAACAGTGATGTCGAAGCTGCGAACAAAAATATCAAGAAGATCATTCAAAAGATGACAGTCACCTACAAGGACTGGCATGAGATGTTACCGTTTGCTCTTCACGGGTATCGTACCACGGCGCGTAATTCAACTGGGGAAACCCCCTTTTCTTTGGTATATGGCATGGAAGTTGTTCTGCCTATCGAGGTTCAGATTACCTCCTTGAGAATCATGAAGGATGCTGGTTTGAGTGAAGACGATTGGATTCAGATCCAGCTTGATCAACTTAACTTGATTGATGAAAAGCGACTTACTGCTGTTTGTCATGGTCAGACGTATCAAAAACGGATGATCAAGGATTTCAACAAGAAAGTCAGACGCCAGGTATATCAAGTCGGGGACCTTGTAATCAAGCGGATCATCTTGCCGCAAAGTGATCCCAGGGGAAAATGGACTCCTACTTACGAAGGACCATTTGTGATCAAAAACATTTTTTCTGGTGGGGCAATGATATTAACCACCATGGACGGCGACAACCTGCCGCACCCTGCGAACGCAGACATAGTCAAAAGATACTACGCATAAACGACCCGGCAAGTTGAAAACCCGAAAGGGCAACTTGGGAAAAAATGGGCATCCCGATGAATCGAAAACCCGAAAGGGCGGTTCAGGAAAAAATTAGGGATAAATAAAAAAATCTGTACACCTGGCAAGTTGAAAACCTGAAAGGGAGACTTGGGAAAAAAAGGGTTTCCCGGTGGATCGAAAACCCGAAAGGGAGGTCCAGGAAAAAGTTATGGAATTAAAGCATATGACTATGTCTCGTCGGACCACTTTAAGGACAATCACTTCACGGACAAGCTCCAGGTTTCTGATCAACTCAATCATCGTCGGACGAAGCAACGAATGGACAAGATGTTCAGAGTTACGAAGGCTATAGCAGAATGGGAACCCCATGGAATTTTGTTACACATAGCCATCTTTCTTTGTATAAATGTTTTCATTTTTTATGACAACATTCTCTTACTAGGATGTTTGTTCCCCCTGTACAAAATACTTACACAAAGTTAATACAAAGATACTTCAAAGCGCAGAAAATTATTTGCCTTTTCTTTCTTTATAAACTTGTGTTTTATTTGAAAACGTCCAATGATTTATTTAATGAGCATATGCATTTGAATATAATCACATGTTTACAAATAAACTAAATGGGAAAGAATGATTACTGATAGGTTGAAAGTATAGGAAGACGTCTTTAGGCTATTCCAGGAGAAATCCCCTGCAGTATATCACCTAGATCCCCCAGTGGAACTAAAACCTTGAAATACATATCCCCGGCGGAGTCAAATTTCAAAATCCACACCAGAGTTAAGTTTTCAAACTCCCAATCCCCAGCGGAGCAAAACCTTGAACTACAGACCATCAGCAAAGATGAAACCTTCTTCCCCAGCGGAGTCAAATTTCCATACACAATCAAATCAGCATGTCATTAAGATCCCCAGCGGAGCTAAGACTATCAATCTACAGCATAAACCATTCAATTTCTCCAGATTCCCCAGCAAGTTGTCTTAAAGTCTGAGAGTCGACCAGATAACAATTATTTTATCCCCAACCGAGGATAACTCCCCAGAAGATTGGCATACACCCAAGCTCCTGATACCCTTAACAGAATGAAGATTCTCATTTTTGAAACCCCAGAAGATTTGCATACACCCAAGCTCCTGATACCCTTAACAGAATGAAGATTCTCATTCTTGAAACCCCAGAAGATTAGAATACACCCAAGCTCCTGATATCCTTAACAGAATGAAGATTCTCATTCTTGAAACCCCGGAAGATTGGCATACACCCAAGCTCCTGATATCCTTAACAGAATGAAGATTCTCATTCTTGAAACCCCAAAAGATTGGCATACACCCAAGCTCCTGATATCCTTAACAAAATGAAGATTCTCATTCTTGAAACCCCAGAAGATTGGCATACACCCAAGCTCCTGATATCCTTAACAGAATGAAGATTCAAATTCTTGAAACCCCAGAAGATTGGCATACACCCAAGCTCCTGATACCCTTAATAGAATGAAGATTCTCATTCTTGAAACTCCAGAAGATTGGCATACACCCAAGCTCCTGATATCCTTAACAGAATGGAGATTCTCATTCTTGAAACCCCAGAAGATTGGCATACACCCAAGCTCCTGATACCCTTAACAGAATGAAGATTCTCATTCTTGAAACCCCATAAGATTGGCATACACCCAAGCTCCTGATACCCTTAACATAATGAAGATTCTCATTCTTGAAACCCCAGAAGATTGGCATACACCCAAACTCCTAATATCTCCAACAGAATGAAGATTCTCATTCTTAAAGTGGCATACAAACTAAACTCCTGAGCTTCTTCCAAACAAGAATAAGCTTTTCCCCACAAGGCTTTTACTCCCCAACAGGATGAAGATTCTCATTCTTAATTCCCCAGTGAAAGTGCCAGAGTCTTCATTGCTACCCAACATGAATTCATCAGAATTTTTAATTCCCCTAGTAGATTGAAGATTCTCATTTCTCCGCAGAAGCCATCAGAGTCTTCCTTATTCTCCAGCAGATCAAGGTTTTCCTTTATGTGATTCCCGATAGAGATCTCCAGAGTTTCCCTTATTCCCCAGTCGAGTAAGGATTCTCGTCGTGTAACCCCCAGGAAAGTCGTGAAGGATTCTCACATCCCCACGAAGGTTGTCAAAATTTTGATAATCCCCACGAGTTTCCAAGGATTCTCTATCCCCAAGTGTGATCGGTGGATCTGGAACTGACTGTTTAACGCTGGTTCGCGAAATGTCGCGGAAGCAAGAGTCGCCACCGTCTTTTATTTTCTCCAACATGGACAGGACAAAAGTACAGCAAAATTCCTTATGAGATTATCTCTCGGTTCGGGAGGTAGATTTATAGAAAGGGAAGGTGTTAGCACCCTTTCTATCTATGGTTATCCATGGGCTCTTAGATACTTGCTCATTGTTTTCAAAATGTTTGCTTTTCAAAATGTGAATGGGTTTTAAAAAGTTTCTTTGAAATATTTCTGAATGACTCTTGTATCTGTCCTCAAGAGTGTTTGAAAAATTTGTTTTGAAAGTGTCGGTGTGAAAAGGTTTTTGATTTGTTTTTGAAGAAAGCAAGTATCCATGAGTCATCTACCTACCCTAAGGAATTAAGCTGTGTAGAAGTCCTTAAGGTAGTGCCATCCCACCATTGAGAGGTAGGTAGCACCACCGTTGGAGGTGTTCGGGTCAATTCGATTTTAGGGACAGTGTGGTCACCGAAGCAATAGTAGGACACCTTAGAAGCTACCCTTATGTCCTTGATCCTTTTTTAATCCGAGGAAACCGTTTCGAGGCAACTGTTTTGAGGCAACTTTTTCGAGGCAACTGGATCATGGACATAAGGACCGCTAAAACGTCCTATACTTGACGACCACTTTTCGAAGGCAACGAGTGAGGCGTACCCTAGAAGTGGTGTGTGTATTGTGTGTTGTATTCAGTTAATGTTTGTCTTTGTTATTAGTGAGCTACGAATTGTTTTTTATTTACCATACATTCTTTCATGCAAGTTTAGCAGTTAAGGGGGTGCGGAAAGTAAATTGCAGAAACATAAATCCTACGCTATTACAAGGCGCGGGTCTTATACATCGCCAAAAATTACAAAGACCCGTTTTGATAAAGTGCTGAAAGTAAAGAAAGCAATAAACCTAATTACTATTACATTCTTGAAGCAGTTACATAAATAATCATAATAAAGAATTAAAACTAAAACGCGCGCGAAAGAAAGAATCGGGAATGTTCAAAGGGTGTTGACCCTTGAGTAGACTTAAACCATTTGTGGATGATTCTTGTCAAAACTTTGAAGATTATGGGAGGGCAAATTTTGGGGTACAACAGTTGCCCCTGTTCAATCTTCTTAGACCTGAGGATGTAGATTGGCTTGCATGCCTTTCGTGATCCGAGGGTGGAAGATGATTGAACACTAGAGTGCCCATAAATTTGCACTCACATAGTTGAGTATCAGCAGTGCGATGGCGGGAATGGGCTTACAGATGCCATTTGGAGGGATGGTGGATATGAGGATGGGCTTATAGATGCCATCTGGAAGTGTGACAGAACTTTGTCGGGAATGGGCTTATAGATGCCATTTGGAACTGTTGATATGTGGATGGGCTTATAGATGCCATCTAGGTGTCGATCGCGTAAGAGATTCCTTAGCGAGAACTTGCGTACTTGAGAAAGAGAAATAATTACCTGGCCTGTTACAGGGGTTGATCTTCAAACTCTTTATGTAGACGTGCCCTGGCTGGATACAGGAATCGAATCTTTAAACTCTTTAGACCTGCCCTGGCAGGATACAGGAATCGAGTCTGGTAATGTAGTCGTCAACAGATACACCCTAGCAAGATACAGGAATCGGATCTTCGAACTCTTCAGACGTGCCCTGGCAGGATACAGGAATCGAGTGTGGTACTGTAGTCGTCAACAGATACTCCCTGGCAAGATACAGGAATCGGATCTTCGAACTCTTCAGACGTGCCCTGGAAGGATACAGGAATCGAGTCTGGTACTGTAGTCGTCAACAGATACACCCTGGCAAGATACAGGAATCGGATCTTCGAACTCTTCAGACGTGCCCTGGCAGGATACAGGAATCGAGTCTGGTACTGTAGTCGTCAGCAGATACACCCTAGTAAGATACAGGAATCGGATCTTCGAACTCTTTAGACGTGCCCTGGAGAGATACCGGAATCAGATCTTCGAACTCTTCAGACGTGCCCTGGCGAGATACCGGAATCGAGTCTGGTACTGTAGTCGTCAACAGATACACCCTGGCAAGATACAGGAATCGGATCTTCGAACTCTTCAGACGTGCCCTGGCAGGATACAAGAATCGAGTCTGGTACTATAGTCGTCAACAGATACACCCTGGAAAGATACAGGAATCGGATCTTCGAACTCTTCAGACGTGCCCTGGCAAGATACAGGAATCGAGTCTGGTACTGTAGTCGTCAACAGATACACCCTGGCAAGATACAGGAATCGGATCTGGAATCACGACAGTTGATAGCAATTATCTTTGTATTAACTTTTGTCCTGAAAAGACAAAACGTTAGTTGTATGCGATGCCATGATGTATGACATGCGAGATGTGATAAGTGATATTGTATGTTCATGGTGCGTATATGCATGCTATAATGTATGAAGATGCGAGGTTTATGAATGCATGTTTTCGTCTCAGGAAAATAAATCCTTGACGGATGTCGGGAAGTTAAATCCTGGGCTGATATTAAGGAATAGTGCTTTGTCGTTTCCGCTGGGGATGATAGTTGCAAGAATACCGGTATGAGAAGATGACTCCGTTGGGGAATAAACTTGATGAAGAGATTACTCTGCAGGGAATAACTACCCTAGCGATCTTGCTGGGAAACAATACTCTGTGGGGAGAGAAGTACTTTGCTGAAATGTTTGATGATAACTCCGCTGGGGATGCTGTTGTTATGTTGGAAGTTTTAATAGATTCCGCTGGGGATAAGAAGACTTTGCCGAGGACGATCTTTCGGTGGCTTTTGGCTGAGGATAACCCAGTTATATCCTGGTAGGGAAATAACCTTCTGAATAAAGCCGGGGGCGCGTTCGTGCTCTGCGGGGGGGAGGCTTCCGGAATCTACTGGGGATATTCTTTTGAGATATACTGGGGAAGTGGCTCCACTGAATGTCTAGTATACCGCCGGGGAACAATCTTAGACCAAGACTGTCGGGGATGCTTGTTAGGAATGCTCGTATATTGTTGGGGAATGTTGAGATCTGCTGGGGATACCCAACTTCCTTAAGGTTTGATAGAGTAGGCTAACTCTGCTTGGGGAGAGTGTATTGACTTGCTGGCTCACTCTCTGGGGAATTAAGACATACTGGTTATGCTCTTCAGCTGAACCTACCTTGGTATCTTGGTGAATATAGCAATTAGATCGCTTTAGACAACTCATTATTGCCCTATTTCTAATGTCACCTGTAATTGATCCTTCGTTTCGTATGCAAATATTTATGAGTTAGCAATTATTGTCAAATGCATATATCACAAATTGAACCTTGGACGTTCTTCGCAAAACAAAATAGAAAAAGGAAAAAACAATTGGCCATTTGTCTGAAAAGTGAATTTATATTGATTTTTGAATTTTCCTGTAAATAGGCGTTTTATGTACAAGAGGCTGACGTCCTAGTAAGAGAACGCCGCCGAACAAAAGAGTTTATACAAATTTGTACAAAGAAAACAAAACAGTTGTGTGAAAAGAGTAATCCCACTGGGTTCCAACTCTGCTATCGCCTTTATATCTTCGAGCGTCTCATCACTTGATGACCTAACTGAAGATGAAGCTGATTGATCGATGCTGTCTGAACTTGGTGTTGATACCGGATTCTGGATGCAAAGTGACCCAATGAGACATAGTATTACGCTTTTATCCCTAACTTTTGCCTGGACCGCCCTTTCGGGTTTTCAGTCCACCGGGATACCCATTTTTGCCCAAACCGCCTTTTTAGGTTTTCGACTTGCCGGGTGTACAGATTTTTTCATTTCATCCCTCATTTTGCCCGAACCCTTTTGGTTCGCCGGGAAGCCCTAATTTTTGCCTAGGTATGTCAACCTAGCGGGTCTTTTTTTCATGTGTAGTATCTTTTTACTATGTCTGCATTGGCGGGGTGAGGAAGGTCGTCACCATCCATGGTAGTCAGAATCCTGGCTCCTCCTGAGAACACACGTTTAACCACAAATGGCCCTTCGTATGTAGGGGTCCATTTGCCCCTTGGATCACTCTGAGGAAGGATGATGCATTTGATTACCAGATCCCCAACTTGATACTCTTGTGGTCTGACTTTCTTGTTAAATGCCCTGATCATTCGTTTTTGATACGTTTGACCATGACATATAGCAGTAAGTCTCTTTTCGTCAATTAGATTTAGTTGATCAAGTCGTGTCTGGATCCAATCATCTTCACTCAGATCTGCATCCTTCATTATCCAGAGAGAGGGTATTTGCACTTCAATTGGTAAGACTGCCTCCATGCCATAGACCAAGGAAAAAGGAGTTGCCCCGGTTGACGTCCTGGCTGAGGTACGGTACCCATGTAGAGCGAACGGTAACATTTCGTGCCAATCTTTATAGGTCACTGTCATCTTCTGCACAATTTTCTTGATATTCTTATTCGCTGCTTCTACAGCCCCATTCATCTTCGGCCGGTAAGGAGAAGAGTTGTGGTGCTGTATCTTGAATTTCTCGCAGAGCTCAGTGATCATCTTGTTGTTAAGATTGGTACCGTTGTCTGTAATGATCCTTTCCGGGACACCGTATCGACAGATCAGATTATGCTGAATGAACCGTGCCATAACATTCTTGGTTACAGTGGCGTAGGAAGCTGCCTCAACCCACTTCGTGAAGTAATCAATCGCTACCAGGATGAAGCGATGCCCGTTGGATGCCGTAGGTTTAATCTCACCGATCATATCTATGCCCCACATTGCAAAAGGCCAAGGTGCAGTCAGGACATTCAGAGGAACTGGAGGAACATGCACCTTATCAGCATAAATCTGGCACTTGTGACACGTCCGAGAATGTTGGTAACAATCAGCTTCCATACCAGAAATATCCTGCCCGAAGGATTTTCTTTGCCATGGTATGTCCAGTGGAATGTGTTTCGAAGGTACCTTCATGTAACTCCGCCATAATCCTTTCTGCTTCAGTCTTATCCACACAACGCAGTAAGGTCGAATCATGGTTTCGCTTGTATAGAATGCCGTTGCTGAGGAAGAACTTTGCAGCGAACCTTCTCAGAAACTTCTTATCATTTACAGATGCACCTTCAGGATACTCTTGAGCTTCCAAATATCTCTTCACCTCATGGTACCAAGGTTTCTCAGTCACCAACTCAGTCTCAAGATCACAACAGTATGTCGGTTCGTCCAGTTTCCAGATGATGACCCGGGGAGCCTCATTATCCCATTTGACTTTGAACATGGAAGACATCGTAGCTAACGCATCCGCCAGCTGATTCTCCTCCCTCGGGAAGTGTTCAAAAGTTATCTCTGTGAAATGGGGAATCAATGTCAACACACATTCTCTGTAAGGAATAAGATTCAGATGTTTCGTATCCCACTCGCCTTTGATCTGATTGATCACGAGAGCGGAATCTCCGAAGACACTCAGAAATTTGATCCTTAAGTCGATCGCAGCTTGAAGACCCATGATGCATGCCTCATACTCCGCCATGTTGTTGGTGCAGTTGAAACATAGCCGGGCAGTAAGTGGAGTATGAGTGCCTTGAGGGGATATGATCATAGCGCCAATACCGTTCCCCAAAGCATTGGAGGCTCCGTCAAAGTGCATAGACTATCGGGATCCTTTCTCAGGTCCTTCATCCAGTCCAGGTACCTCACAATCAGTCACTATCATGATGCTTTCATCTGGAAACTCGAAGTTCATTGACTAATAGTCGTCTACTGCCTGGTGTGCCAAGTGGTCTGCCAATACACTTCCTTTGATGGCTTTCTGAGTCGTGTATTGTATGTCGTATTTTGTCAAGATCATTTGCCATCTTTCTATTCTCCCAGACAGAGCAGGCTTTTCAAATATGTACTTTATCGGATCCATCTTTGAGATCAACAAGGTAGTGTGAGTCAGCATATACTGTCTCCGCCGGCGAGCAACCCATACCAAAGCGCAGCAAGTTTTCTCGAGCAGTGAGTATCGGGTCTCACAGTCGGTAAACTTTTTGCTAAGGTAATAAATGGCATGCTCTTTTTGGCCAGACTCGTCATGCTGCCCCAGCACACACCCCATTGAGTTGTCAAGTACTGTCAGGTATAGTATCAGAGGTCTCCCTTCAACCGGTGGCATAAGGATGGGTGGTTCTTGGAGATACTCTTTGATTCTGTCAAAAGCGGCCTGACATTCATCATTCCAACGTACTACCTGATCTTTCTTCAGCAGCTTGAAGATTGGCTCACAGGTAGCAGTTAGGTGTGAGATGAATCGGGCAATGTAATTCAGGCGTCCTAAAAAGCCTCTGACCTCCTTCTCTGTCTTAGGAATTGGCATCTCTTGAATGGCTTTAACCTTGGCAGGGTCCACTTGAATACCCTTGTCACTTACGACGAAGCCTAGCAACTTTCCAGATCTAACCCCGAAGGTGCACTTGTTCGGGTTCAACCTCAGCTTGTACAACTTCAGACGGTCAAACAATTTCTGCAGATGATCAAGGTGTTCCTCCTCAGTTTGGGACCTTGCAATCATATCGTCAACATACACTTCTATCTCATGATGGATCATGTCATGAAATAAAGCAACCATGGCACGTTGGTAGGTTGCCCCAGCATTTTTCAACCCGAATGGCATGACCTTGTAGCAGAAGGTGCCCCACTGAGTAACAAAGGTAGTCTTCTCCATGTCTTCAGGAGCCATTTTAATCTGATTATAACCCAAAAAACTGTCCATGAAGGAGAACACCTTGTGCTGAGCAGTATTATCAACCAGAACGTCAATGTGAGGTAGGGGAAGTCATCTTTGGGGCTGGCCCTGTTCAGAACCCTGTAGTCAACACACATTCTGACCTTACCATCTTTCTTCGGTACCGGCACCACATTAGCAACCCACTGAGGGTAAGAAGTCACTGCAAGAAACCCGACATCGAATTGCTTCATAACCTCAGCTTTGATCTTCTCGGACATCTCTGGACGCATACGGCGGACCTTTTGTTTAACCGGAGGGTAGTCTTCCTTAGTAGGCAAATGATGGACCACAATGTCGGTGTCCAACCCAGGCATGTCTTCGTAAGACCAGGCAAAGATTTCCATGTAGTCATGCAGCATCTGGATCAACCGTTGCTTCATGCTGAGCTCCAGGTTGGCACCAATCTTAACTTCCTTTCTGTCTGCCTCAGTACCTAGATTTATCGTCTCCACTGGCTCTTCATGTGGTTGAATTGCCCTCTCTTCCTGGAGCAACAGTCTTGCAAGCTCACCAGGCACTTCGCAATCATCTTCACCTTCGTCTTCGGCTAAGTTGATCGGATTTTCAAAGTCATAACTGGCAGTAGCAGAGTCGTTACCAGTGAGATCCAGAGTGGATTGAAACCTGTATGAGTGAGTGTGTGTAAATACAACTGTTTTGCAATATATGTAAGGAAAGAAAGAAAGGGAGCGCAAGATTTGTAATGTGAAAAACGTCCAATGCTTTTATTCATGATATATGAAAGTGACAAACAAAATCCCTCACAAATAAAACCACGGCGCCCCGGGTAAGACACCGGGCCATAAAGTTTCAAATTATTGTTTATTACAAATCCAAAACAAAGAAGTTCATTACTGGGTGACAAAAGTAATGGGTGTAAAGTCTTTTGCGGTCCAGTTGCTAGGTCCACCGTTGGCCGTTGGGTAGATCCAGCTGTCAAACTCTGATTATTCCACTTCGTCTTCATCCCCGATAACATTCACTCCTGGATTGGTGATGAGCACAGGGGGTCTTCCAATCCTTGCCTTGCACACAGCCTTCTGAGCCTCTGCAGTGAAACCCAGCCCAAACTTGTTAGTCTTAGGAGTAAAATCAAGGAGCTTTCCCCATTTTGCACATTCACCTTTTTCAATCACAGCCCGGGCGTCCTTTAAGGAGGCCATCTTCAAAGGAGAAACCTCTTCAATCACTGCTTCTGCTGCTACCAATGTTTGTGGCGCCTCTTCAAAATGTTGAAAGGGGGTCTCAATGAACTCCCCATCCATTTCCACGTACCTGAAGGAGTTGAGGTGGCTGACCATGTATTCCTCTTCCCCTTGCACTATTACAATCTTCCCCCGGACAGGGTACTTGAGCTTCTGGTGCAACGTGGAGGTCACAGCTTCAGCCTTGTGGATCCACGGGCGACCCAGCAAACAAGAATAGGATGGACGGATGTCCATCACGTAGAATTTTGAATCAAAGACCTGTGACCCAACCCTGATTGGGATGTCAACCTCACCATGTACCATTCTTTTGGACCCGTCAAAGGCCCGGACAACAATGTTACTTGGTTTGAGCTCTAGACCCTCACAGTCCAGCCTGTCCAGAGCCTTCTTGGGTAGCACGTTTAGTGAAGAACCAGTGTCAACCAGCACGTGAGCAAGAGTAGTGCCCCTGCATTCAATGGAGACATGCAGGGCATCATTATGGTTCTTCCCTTTGGCCGTCAGATCAGCATCAAAGAAACCCAGACCATTGTCATCAGTTAAGTTGGCCACACAGTCAATGAATTGATCAGCAGACGTTTCTTGGGGTACGTGGGCCGTCTTCAGAAAAGCAATCAGGGCCTTAGCATGGGCCTCTGAACACAACAACAGTGATAGCATGGAGATTTTGGAGGGGGTGTGCCCCAACTGTTCAACGACGTTGAAATCACTTTTCTTTATAATCTTGAGGATCTCTTCCATCTCTTGCTTGTAAGCCTCAACAATGGTCTTTGGTGCCTCCGTCCGGGCAGGCACATCAGCAGAAATCCCCTTGCCCCGAGCATCAGATGACTCGGCAGCAGGGGTGGAAACTTGGTCAGGGGGGAAAACAGGCACACTGGCAGGTGTGATGATCAAAGGCCTCTGAATTATCGGAGGAGCAATGTCTGGTGAGAACAGTCTTCCACTACGAGTGACCTTAGCAGGCCCAGTGATGTTGGTGACACCAGTATCAGTGTTGAACTCTTTCTTCACTCCCAGAACATAAACATCTTCCCCATAGTGCCATGGGACAGCCTTATCAGACTTGTAGGGGATGGGCCCCGGAACAGTAATGGTGATGGGAGCAATCTTGTGAACAGGCAAAATTTGGACAAGCTTCTTTGAAGGAGCCTTGGAAGGGTTATTGAAAATGGTAACAATTGAAATTTCTTCAACAGGGGCAGCAAGAACGGCAGTCTTTTTGAACAAAATCTCTTTACTATCCATCAGGTTTTGGATGCCTGATTTCAGCAAAGAACAACCAGCAGGGGAATCAACACATAAAGGGCAACCTTTGCTACATCCCGGAAATAAACTGGCTAGCAACAGGTTCCTCTTGACAGTCAGCAGCGGAGTAGCAACATCATCCATAGAAGCTACATACAAATCCTCCTCAACAGCATTCACTCCATGCTGGGGCATGGGAGCGGTCACAACATTTGGCCTCTCGGGCGCCTCAAACTGTATCTCCTTGGCATCAATAAGGTCCTGAACCTTATTCCTTAAGGCCCAGCAGTCATCAGTAGAATGCCCCGGGCTATCGGAGTGATAAGCACAGCGGGCATTTGGATTATACTTGGGAGAGGTAGTGTTCACAACCTTCGGGGCCTCTCTAACAGTCACCAAGTTGGTTGATAACAGTTGCGGCAGGATCTGAGAGAGAGTCATGCTGAGCCGAGTATACTGCCGTTTGGGCCTCTCAGCCCTGGGTTGGTTGTACTGTTGTGGAGCAGTAGCAGGCTTAGAAATAACCACCGCGTTGACAGCTTGGCGGCGTTCAGGTTTGTTCTGCCTTCTTGGACCATACACAACACTTGCCTCTTTCTTGAAGGGTTTCTTTTCAGCATTTGAGGAGGCAACCTTCTGTATCTTCCCCGATTTTATACCAACCTCGATCCTCTCACCAGTCAGGATCAGATCAATAAACCCAGTAGAGGAATTACCAATGAGATGATTGAAAAATGGACCAGATAGGGTCCCTAAGAACATATCCACCAGCTCCTGGTCCGTCAATGGTGGCTGCACCCTGCCAGCCAGATCTCTTTATTTCTGTGCGTACTCCTTAAACCCTTCACCCGATCCTAACGACATACCCTGAAGTTGGGTACGCGTAGGAGCGAGGTCGGAATTATATTGATACTGCTTGTAAAAAGCAGTAGCCAGATCCTCTCAGTTATGAATGTTGGTCCCATCCAACTGATAGAACCATTCGAGGTGAGTCCCTGAAAGACTCTCCTGGAAGAAGTGGATCCATAAGTTCTTGTCTGCTGTGTAAGGCAGGATCTTCCTTACATAAGAACGGAGGTACATCTTAGGACAGGAAGCCCCGTCATACTTCACAAAGGCAGGCGCCTTGAACTTGTGTGGAATTACCACCCCAGAAGATAACCCCAAGTCTCCGAAATCCAGCCCAGGCACACGCTGGATCTCCATGGCATTCAACCTGTCCTCCAGCTGCTTGTACCGGTCCTCAGCAGGAGGGTACTGTTCGTCATTGAAGTCTGTCTCAGTGTCAGAGACCACAGGACTAGGGACCTCTCTCCCTTGGTGACTACCTTCCCCCACAGATGGAGTAGTCCTCTCAGCTTCATTTTGCAAAGTTTTCCCGAGCCTGCGCCTAGTGTTGAATAGCACATTCCTCTTCTTCTTCTTACTCTTCTTCAGGAGCATAGCCTTCAGCTCTTGTTAACCTTGAGCCAAACCCATGATCAGCTCTTGAAATTGTGCGTTCTGCGCCTGAAGGGCCTTGATAGACATCTCGATAGATGATTCAGGGTTCATGATGCTGAAATAAACATCGAAGAACAGTAAGCAACCTGAAAAGAAAAGTACCTGCTATGCACATGATGAATGATATGTGTTCATGCAATGCATTCAAGGGTTCGAAAGTTCAAATTTGTTGTAGACAAAAAGGAACACGCGTTATCATTAAGGAAATAATTGTTTGGTACATCAAAGCCTCATGGGAAAATATTACAAAAAGACTCAATCCCAAAAGACACTACGCATCCTCTTTGGAGCTATGTAGGTGTTGAGATTCCTCTCCTCGTGCAATAGGCGGGTGAGCTCCAGGATCTTCTTTTCACTAGCATGTAGACTGGTCTCAAGAGAATTCCGCTCTTCCTTAAGCTGGATCCAGCTCTTCTGCATCTCTTCCCAGGACGTGGGCATGTCAGGATGTTGAATGGTGTAGGACACCTCTCCTTCCAATACTGGCTCTTTGATCACAGGGAGAACATAAGGATAAGGCATCTCTAACTTCTGGGAGCGGGCGCGTACCCACTTGAGATAAGGTTCCAACGGGATGGAGTTCTTGTGCCCCAGTGTCTTGCTGTCTATCTTACTGGGCATCCTCCAAGCTCTGATAAACCTCTGGCGAAGTCCTTGGGCATCATTCTCGAAGTCAAAAACTATGTCAGGAATTAACATGTCATGAGGGCCGTCCCTCCGAGCATAACCAAACTGTCTCCAAGCCAGGCACGGGTTGTAAGTAATACCTCCTCTGATTCCAAGTAAAGGAACATTAGGGTACTCCCCGCAACGATCAATGATAGTGACATCCTCTCTGGACCGAGAACACCAATGTATATCTGCATGTGTAAGAGTCATCAATCGTTGTGACCATCTCAAACCCCGCTCATTCTTCAAAACTGATTGCGGAAGGTGTGAAATAAACCACCTTCCCAGGAGAGGAGTGCAGCACATAAGAACACCTCTTTTTCTCATGGTTCGAGTGTAACATGAGTGAAGGATGTCCCCAAGCAACGTAGGTATAGGATTTCTGGACATGAAGATCTGGACAGCACTGATATCTATAAGCTGATATGGGTTAGGGAACAACACCAAACCATAGACAAGGAGGGCCACAACTTCTTCAAAAGCTTGTAGGTCAAGGGAGTTCCAACATTCCTGGGCCTTTTCAAACAGAAACCTGGCTAAGAACCCTTTGATACCACTTCTAGCTTCCCAATGTCCCTTGAGGTCATATGGTTGTAGGTGTAAGGCCTTAGCAATCTCTTCAAGTTTGGGTTCTTTTTCCGTACCGTTGTAGGGTAGCTGGTCAAGGATAGGGACCTTCAGAAGCCGGGAGAACTCTTCTAATGTAGGCACCAGTTGATAATCCAGGAAAGTGAAACAGTGATGCAGAGGGTCAAAGAACTGGAACAGGACCTTTATCATATCTTCCTCAATGTTGGTGTTGACCAAGCTGATGAGTCTTCCATGTCTCTCACTGAATGAAGAGCTCTCGGGAATCCTGGATATAAGCTCCTTAAGTTGAGGAGGGATCCTTACAAGGCTGATCTGAATTGTCTTTCTGCGAACAGTTTCCATGTCCTACAAAACAAGACCAAAGATGAAGGTTCGAACCCCTGAAATGGTTAGCCAATGCATATGATGCTGTATGATGTCATGATGCTATGATTAAACACACCACAAATATTTACAAAGGCAAACATGATAAGGCACACAAGTCACACAAGACAAGCCCTTAGAGTTTAGGCCAGCATGGGGTATGGGTATTACCCTCTTGAAGTTGGTGGGCTCAACCTGTCCTATTAGAAGTAATCGGGTTCTAAGGGTCCCAATATCACTGGATTACTTTCATTGTTCATCGTTTCGATTTAGCCACTGAACTGGCGACCGAAATATTCCAGGAAAGCAACCCTCAATTGAGTGTAGTATCGAGTATCAACCAACCTCGGACTGCACCAAAGTCAGTTATCTCACTACCCTAAAGAGGCCAAGATAGTTCAATTAAGGTTCCTAAGGTCAGTTGATGCTTCACGACACCACATGGAGGCCCCGTACTCTACTTGACTGAACTCAAGGGTTATCGGTACACACCAAAGTGCCACATCAATGTAGCAGACTGTTTCAACCATGTCGGTATACCCCGCACAGTTCCCTCACAGCCTTGTTGCTACTTTCTAAGAAGGTATCCCCAGATCCGGGTTAGGATCTATAGAACTCCCAAGACAGTCCCACAATTTAAAGCAAACAAGTCGAAGCAATTGAAAACACAGTGATCTTAGTCCTAAGGTACACCTCACTTTAAAAGTCATCCCCAGCATAGTCGCCAGTTCTGTGATCGGTGGATCTGGAACTGATTGTTTAACGCTGGTTCGCGAAATGTCACGGAAGCAAGAGTCGCCACCGTCTTTTATTTTCTCCAACATGGACAGGACAAAAGCACAGCAAAATTCCTTATGAGATTATCTCTCGGTTCGGGAGGTAGATTTATAGAAAGGGAAGGTGTTAGCACCCTTTCTATCCATGGTTATCCATGGTCTCTTAGATACTTGCTCATTGTTTTCAAAATGTTTGCTTTTCAAAATGTGAGTGGGTTTGAAAAAGTTTCTTTGAAAGATTTATGAATGACTCTTGTATCTGTCCTCAAGAGTGTTTGAAAAATTTGTTTTGAAAGTGTCGGTGTGAAAAGGTTTTTGATTTGTTTTTGAAGAGAGCAAGTATCCATGAGTCATCTACCTACCCTAAGGAATTAAGCTGTGTAGAAGTCCTTAAGGTAGTGCCATCCCACCATTGAGAGGTAGGTAGCACCACCGTTGGAGGTGTTCGGGTCAATTCGATTTTAGGGACAGTGTGGTCACCGAAGCAATAGTAGGACACCTTAGAAGCTACCCTTATGTCCTTGATCCTTTTTTAATCCGAGGCAACCATTTCGAGGCAACTGTTTCGAGGAAACTTTTTCGAGGCAACTGGATCATGGACATAAGGACCGCTAAAACGTCCTATACTTGACGACCACTTTTCGAAGGCAACGAGTGAGGCGTACCCTAGAAGTGGTGTGTGTATTGTGTGTTGTATTCAGTTAATGTTTGTCTTTGTTATTAGTGAGCTACGAATTGTTTTTTATTTACCATACATTCTTTCATGCAAGTTTAGCAGTTAAGGGGGTGCGGAAAGTAAATTGCAGAAACATAAATCCTACGCTATTACAAGGCGCGGGTCTTATACATCGCCAAAAATTACAAAGACCCGTTTTGATAAAGTGCGGAAAGTAAAGAAAGCAATAAACCTAATTACTATTACATTCTTGAAGCAGTTACATAAATAATCAAAATAAAGAATTAAAACTAAAACGTGCACGAAAGAAAGAATCGGGAATGTTCAAAGGGTGTTGACCCTTGAGTAGACTTGAACCATTTGTGGATGATTCTTGTCAAAACTTTGAAGATTATGGGAGGGCAAATTTTGGGGTACAACACCAAGCAGTCAGCAAGGATTTCTCATCTTCAGCAGTCAAAGATTTTGAATCTCCAGCAGTGGTCATGGATTTATTTTCTGCGGCAGCTGCCAAGGATTTATTTTCCTCAACAAGATAGCTAATCGGCTTACATGCACATACATTATACTCATATGTCATAAACATTGATAAAATGCATATATTGCATCATACGTTTCATGCAACATAACTTTCTGTTTCAGCTAACATTTTACCTGTTTCAGGATAAGATTAACAAGCTACCAATAAACAATCATGAAAACAGCTTAGAGATGCTCCATACACGGATGCAATTCTATTGCTTATTCAGATTCGAAGTTCAGAAAATAGCTCAGAGATACCCCAGACACGGATACCATTTTGATGCTCATTCTCCTGATTTTCAACAAAAAAATTTGGATGGCATCTTTAAGTCCATCTCCAATAAGATTCACACTTCCAAATGGCATCTTTAAGCCCATTCTCTCAACTATACTTTGACGAGTGCAAATTTACGGGCACTCTAGTGTCCAATCTTCTTTTACCTTCGAGTCACAAAAGGCAAACTCGCCAATCTAACTCTTCAGGTTTAAGAAAATTGAACAGGGGCAGTTGTTGTACCCCAAAATTTTCCCTCTCATTTTATCAAGATTTCCCCTCACAAGACTCCTTGGACTCCAGACAGAATTAGGGTTTGCTCTGCTCAAGACATCTCCTTGCACTATTGACCTGAAATTAGGGTTTGAGTTTGCACAGGGATTTTTAGACTTCCAATGCTCAAAGTGACTTTCATACTTCATGTTGGACTTATAAGATTTCCCCTACCAAGTTTCAAGCTCTAAATTAAATTTTTGCCCAGTCAATTGGATAGTTGACCTATAAATCAACTGTATTGGAGAAAAAGTCAACTATGGCCAATTTACAGTCAAACCTCATGATTTTTGATCCACATCATCATTATAGGCTCATATGAACCATTTAATCAAGTTTGGACCATAACTCCTCAAGAAATTTGATCAGATCATCAAAAGGGCAAAATGGTCATTTTTAGGGTTTTGACTACAGAAGGGCAATTTCTGATTTTTTAACCTATCCAATGGAAAATTGGGTTCAAGCATGGATCCAAGGACTCAATGGCATCATCTTGACCTATTCACAAGGTTCAAAAGATCTCAATTGCATTGGATTGACAAATGAATTTTCCAGTCAACTGATCAAAAATCAACTCTACATTGAAAAGTCAAACTTTGACTTTTTGGTCAAAATCAAGTGCCAAGGGTCATTTTTCATCAAAACGTGTCAAAACATGAAACTTGTTCATCAAGAAACCTAATTTTGCAAATTGGGGTTTAAGATTGAAAAATTTCATAACTTCGAAATTTTCTAAGTTATGAAATTTTCTTATTTTTCCCAAATTTGCCCAACCTTTTCACCATGATGCATTTGGATTCAAACAAAACTTCCAACATGAAAGTTGTAGTCCTCCACAAAATATACAACTTTTATTCACAAAGTTTTCCCAAAATATGCTTGGATCTCAAGTTATGATTTTTGGAATAAGGGTCCATGAAACTTTTAACTTAGTGAAATTTTGCCCTAGTTTAGGCAGAATTTTGACCTATCTTCATGGAAATTTTTCACACAGTTCCAATTGGAATATCAAAATACATTCCAGCCTTACTTTGATCCATGGCATTTTTCATGTTGCTACAAATTGCAAATTCTATCCAGCCTTACTTGTACTTTCTCACAGGTCTTTAAACCCTTCCACACTCAAAAATTGAATGCAAACTCAATGGTTTAAGGCATTATTCTTATCAATGGAAGTTTACATAAGGGTTTAATCCATCTTTGGCAAAAAGGCAACAATGATATTTTCATAAAGCACAACTTTATGTCAACTTATTTCCCTTAAGCCTTGAACCCATCTCTTTGCAGCAAACAAGCTCCATAAACTTAGGCAAAGGTACAACAATCTTGTGCATGCTTGAAGCTAGCCTGTACAGGCCTGCCTTTTGTCATTTCACACTTTTCTTAAAAAGCCAAGTCAACTTGCAAAAACAAAGAGAACTTGGAAATCTGATAAAACCAACTCTTGTAACCATTCCAAACAACTTTGGCATATCACATTGAGCCAGGAACACGAGCTATCCATTCCTCAAATACCCTTGAACATTAAAACACCAAAAACTTGCAAAACAGAACAGCTTCTGCAGTTGCACCTCCATTTACAAGCTTCACCATTTTTAATTTCTGCTTGTGCAGGTTGACTTCTACAGGCTTATTCAAGCAAACTCAAAGCAAACTAAGCATTGGGGAAGGTCAAAGGAAGTTCAAGAAAGCTCCCAAGCATCTCAGGCCTCATTGAAAACCTCCACATTGCCATACTCGAATTCAACTGAAGCAGGTATTTTCCAACTTTCTATCTCTCTATTTAGGAATCATTAGGTTTAGGTTTGTGAATAAAGAATGTAGTACTCATTGCCCTTAAGCTGTACATATGCATAGATTTCATTTAAGTTAACTGTGTTGAGAGAATTTGATTGATGAACTTTCTGAAAAAGTTAGGTTAGAAATTAAGGTCAGAGAAATTCTCTCTGGTCTTTGAGAGTTAGATTAAGTTCTTTACATGGTTGGAATCATGTTGAAAAATGCTATAACTTTTGTGTTGTGAGTTTTTGCTTTAGAGCACGTATGCAGGATTTCCAGTTTTTGAACACCAAGGCACGCGTTTCTGCTTGTCACAAGGTCAGGGAAGATGGCATCTGGGCTGGGCTTGGCTTGACATGACTTTTTGCACCCCCGATTTGCTTCTCACACCCCCTTGGCCCATTTAATCTATTTTTGTATATTTTTCATTTCTTTTTTTAATCTCTGGCTTCATTATATTTTTCTAAACTTTAAAAACTACCAAAAATATTTTATTTAATTTTCACATTTTATTTTATTATTTTTATTATTTTTTGGACATAGAAACAATTATTAAGTAATATATACATTTATTTTCTTAATAAAAAAAAACTTGTAAATACTACAATAAAAATTATTTTATTTTTTATTTTTTTAATTATTTATATACTTAAGTAATATTTTTCTAACATATTTTTATTTCTTAACATTTGTATATATTTTATTTTATTGTACATAAATAAATAATACATAATATATATATATATATATATATATATATATATATATATATATATATATATATATATATATATATATATATATATATATATATATATATATATATATATATATATATATATATATATATATATATATATATATATATATATATATATATATATATATATATATATATATATATATATATATATATATATATATTATGTGTGTATATATATATATATACTTTCTTAAAAATTAGGGTTTCCACCCTTATTAAAAATAATATTTTTTTCTTATTTTTGATACATTAAATATTTTATTTTTACCTACATAAAAATAATACAAAAACCTTTTTTGCATATTTATATTATATTGCATATTTATTTAATTTTCCATTTAAATATTTGCTTATTTATTATTTGAACAAATAATTCATTTTGGTTGTAATAATCTTAGGGTTTTAATTTCTTGCAAATAATCCCCTATTCAAAATTGTATCCCCCTCCCCATATCAATGTTGTAATAGCCTAGATTACTTTTACGTATTTATTGCTTTCAAATATGTCATGATAGAGATTAGGGTTTGTATGCAATATCTAAAATCAAAACAAATAGCTAGACCTAATACAAGACATAAAAGCATGTAAATTGACAACATAATGCACACATGCACCCCTAGGGTTTCATCCACTTGTTGCCTTTAAAATAGCCATGGTATGCATGTTGAGTATCTTGGTAAAACAAAAACAAAAACAAAACAAAAAGATCATAGTCCCTCGATGACGCTATCTTGGTTGCCTATACAAAATGATTTAGACCCTCAAACAAAAACTTGCTAAGATACTTAGCACTATTGCTATCATGGTCAATACGATGACCCGCGTCTGTCCCGTTTAAAATCCAAATACAAGGTTGTTTACCAAATGCAATGGTAAAACAACACTGTCAAAAGGGTTAAAAATGTGTAGGAAAGATCTTTGAGTAGATAGGGTAGATGCTCTTAGTTACTTGAACAAAACTTGCAAACATCCTTGCTATTTTCAAACAAACACACACACAATTTCAAAACATTTCCCAAAACAAACTTCCAAACATTGAAACATTTTTCAAAAGACAAACACCTTTGTATACATTCAAACAAGAATCGTTACAAAGGTTGCCTAGACAAAAGGCCTCTTTTCAAAATATTTTCAAAACCACACACAAAAACACCATTTCAAACAATTGAAAAGCAAAAGCAAGTGATCTAAACAAGTAACTAAGAGCCCATGGATAACCATGGATGAAAAGTGTGCTTGCACCTTCCCTTTTCATAATCTACCCCCCGAACCCAAGAAAACATCTCAAAGGTCTTTCCTGTGTTTTTTGACCTTTCCTTTGGATAAAATAAAAAGTCGATGGCGACTCTTGCTAAACCGAAACATTTGCGAACACAAACGCAAAACCTCAAGTCAGTTCTCCCACTGTATCACAGTTTTGGTTTGGAAAATAAAAGAATTAATTAATTTTAATTAGGATTTGATGCAAATTAATGATGGAGAGAATAAAAGGAAGTGTGGAATGGCTGATCTCTGTGTTATCTAGGGTTTGCTAGCTTTGTTACAAGCTAAATAAATTTGGACATTTGCAAGCCCAATCCAGTTCGATTTGCTAGGCACGCGCCACCTTTCTCCTTGCTAAAGAAATTCATCCTAGGCCTTGCAGCTTAGGCTTTAGTGCCATTTACTTCAGCATACACTGATCCCAGACTTGGCACCCGCTATCTCTCTTTGAATTTTTTTTATCTTGTTTCTTTTTAAATCATTTGCTTACATGATTTTTATTTTATTTTATGATATTAGTTAATTTCTCAAATGATAAAACGACAAAAAAATATATTAGAAATGCATGCTTTCTCTAGGATTTAATTTTAATTTAATTTCTTTTTTTTCTCTCTTAATAATTCTTTTATAAAAATCACAAAAAAAATATTATTAGGATTTTATTTTCTTTAATTGTTTAGTTGATTTCTTTTTGACTTTTCTTGTTGAGTTGTAACTTGATGTTTGTTTTGCTTGGGTCATGCTTTGTAATTGTTGCTTCTTGATGTTATTGTTTGGTTGATTGCTTTATGCTTAACATGATCCCTTAGGATATCTTAATTAAATTCTAATTATTGATTAAATTGAAATTGAGATTAGAATTTAGGATCAAACTCATTATATGATAATATTAGGTTAATTTCCCTCTCATACAAACTATAAGTCCATCATTATATGACAATTCATTTAGGTTAGAAGTATCTCTTTAAAACCTCAATCTTAGGACCAACTTGCATGACAATATTAGGATTAAGTATTCCCCTTAGATTTTCATTTGCATCTAAAATTTGTTTCCTTAATCAAAAAAACCAAAAACACCTAATACTGGAGACGCGAGTTGTACATCATCGAGTCTTAAGCAATGGAAGAGCATGATCCAGTGTATTCTTACATTGTACTTCTTTTCTAATCATAGACTTTAGTGCAACTCAAATCATAAACATTTCTCTCAACAAAAACACAAACCAAATCAAAAAACTTTTTGCCACTTGGCTTTTCTATTTAAACCTTTTCAAAAAGGACTTGTTATTTCTATTCTACTGCGATACAAGCCGTGCATATTGCTAGAGCGCGAAGTTAACATTATCCACTAAAAAACACCAACAAATCAAATTTTTTTAGAAGAACTACGATGTTCTGATTCCTTCACAAGATAGGTAGGTATTGAGTTGTAAAACTCGAACGAACACAATAATAAAAAAATCTTTTTTGTTTTCCTTTTAACTCATTCATGCATCTCATTTAGCAGTATAGTTTTAGATAGACATACCCTTAGAAAAAAACAATCAAAGTGGATCTCGTTGAGTACAACCGATGTAAGGGGTGTTAATATATTCCCCTTGCATAATCAACTGTCGTACCCTCTCTCTTGGTCGCAAGAGAATCTTATCCTTCCCTTTTGGGGTTTTCTCTATATTTCCCCTTCCTTTGGGTTAAATAAAGTTTGGTGGTGGCTCTGTATTTTTTTGTCGGTTGCTTCAGCTAAGAGCCGTTTGAGGGTTGTCTTCGAGGTTACATTGTGGTGCTACCTCCCACTGTGCGTGACCTCAAGATTGAGCAAGTTGTTGATTCTCTTCTAGTCGTAGGATCCTCTCAGTTAGGAGACGAGTAACTACCGTTGTACCAAATTATAAATGCTGGTGATTAAATCATTTTCTCATTTCTTCCCTAAGGAGGTCTGAGTTGTTGGAGGCTGGGGAACATCTCCAATTTTGGGACTTATGCCTACAGTTTAGGTTGCTTAGGATCTAGCTTTGAAGCAAAATTAGAAAGGTTGAAAGGTCAGAAAGATATGGAAAGTACTCTAGACTATTAGTGAAGGAATCAAAGTGTAAGGAATTGAGATAGTTGGAGAAGTTACAAGGTCAAGATCAACTCCCCACGCTATAGGAGGTGAGATCTCCTATGGGGGAGCATGAGCAAGTGCAATAGCTTCAACCGCAATGTTGACGTTGGGATGGGCAATTATCCAAGCTAACTTGGAATCTACCATTATTGAAGAATGAGTTAACAAAAATTAGATCAGGCGATAGAGCGGTTGCAACACCACAATAAACAAGATTCAATGGATTTTTGTGAAAATTCATAAGAATCAGAAGCCAATTCCTACATAAGGTGCCACTATTCCATTGTGGAACAGAAGATTGTTGACATATTGAGTTGATATTTTCCAGTATGATGGTTTGACTTTTGATATGATGGATCAGAGATTTACCTACAAGTTAGCACTTCAACATCCAAATCATTGAGGTTGGAGAGATGGGGTTATTGTTGTGATTTTTTTGTTTGACATCTAAGACATTTTCTCATGTTTTCACTTCGAACACACTTATGCTTGAGTGTATGTTTGGTTTTGCAGTGAGAAGAATTGATTCTGAGTGAATTGATCTTGTAGAATTGATTTTAATTAAAGTGAGTTTTATGTAAAGTGATTCATGTTTGGATACATTTATGTAAAAGTGAGTTAAATAACAAATTTCAGTGTAAAAATCACGTTTAAACTTAAAAATTACAAATTGTAGTTTTAAGTAGAATCAATTATAGAAGCAGAATGAATTCTACTTTAGAAAAAACAAACACCTCAAAGTCATTCTTGAATCAATTTTACACTCTAGAATTGATTCTGAACACCTCCAAAAAGTAGGAGCAAACATACACTGTGGACCACTTTTTTTATAGAATATATTTTCTGATTTTTTTTTTTAAAGAAAAACAACTTTTTCTCAATTGAAATCTTTTCCCTCGTCAAACAAAATACAAACATTTTATAACATCTTCTCTCCACGTCATTATATAGTTTCTTTCATCCCCATTGAATGATCCAGAGTCTTAAATCTTGAAATGACAGCTACTATTAAACTACTAATGTTTTTTAAAAGAATGATGAAAGAAAAAAGGTGCTTGTATTAAACTAATAGGGTTGATGGCAGAAAGTTTCAAGTTCAATCATCCTCTAACTACCATATAAACCTAAACCATAGCCCTAATTATATTACTAGGTTATCAAGAATTTTGTCCATGTGGCTGTCCCAAAACCATTCTATTGTACTTTTGGATATAAAAATAGAGAGGAGAGAAGTAACACCAATTCAGGGCAGTCTCTATTTTGTCAATTATTAATAAGCCTATGTGTTAGTATTATTGCCTATATTTGATCAATCATATAGATTCCTTTGTTATGTGCTTGTTTAATTAAGTTGCTGCCCATGTTCTTTAAAATATTCACTTGTTTTTTTTCCATGTCCTTTAAGCAGTTTTAGGAATCATTTGTAAGGCATTAGTTTTCAAGAAGCATTTTAGTTTGGTCTAAAGTGCTTGATAATGCACATTTGTTGAATGAGAACAATAATTTATATCTTAATTAGACAGGAGCAATGTCTCTATCAATATCAAAATGAAAGAGAATATGGGCCCATTATTGAAATGCAAGTTAAAGGGTTTCATTTATACTACAATTTGAATATTCTAAATGTCTTGAAAGGTGATTTAACATTGTTAAGAAAATTAAAATAGACATTGCAAAAGTGGGGGAAATTGAGGGGGAGAGAAAAGTGTATATGTTTAAAAGTAGAATTAAAAAATATTTCATAAAAAATTGAAGTAAAATTTTACTATCTCTATTCTTTAATATAAGAAAAATTTTATCTTTTAAAATTCATTGAAAAATTAATATATCTAAATTATATATATAGTTTAGATACGTTGAAATTTTAATAAAATTAAAATAAAAAAAAATTGTTATATTAAAGACCAAAGAGAGTATCTTATAAAATATAAACACTTGACCTCAATCGCGTAATTATTCTTTACCTCCTTTAACCAAAAGCAACTTCTATTACTATGTCATATTTATCTTTCTAAAACACTTCAAAATATTCTTGAAGTTGGCACTTTTAAATATTTTGTTAAAACGAGAGCGCTTTTAAAAATGTTTTAGTAGGTAGAAAATTGACGGCGCCATTATTTTAATATAAACACTCAATTTGTTAGAAATGGTAGAGCGTTTTTAAAGAAAATTGCTTTCGGTATTTTTCAATTTATGGTGTTTATGCGAAAGTTTACGTGTGTATTTTGATTAGCAGTAGATAAAATTGATTCTAATATAATTAATTTTAGTAAAATAATTTTATCATAATTGAATTTAACAGAATTTATAAAAGTGAATCGAACAATAAATTTCTGTGTTAAAATCATACCGAATCAATTCTTAAAAGAGAAGCTATAAATTACAGTTTCAAATAGAATCAATTCTAAAGACAACTAAATATATTAAAATCACTCAAAATCAATTATAAATCTCTAAAATTAATTTAAGGTCTTTTAAATATGAAATCAAACATACACTACAAGACCTTAACAAAAAAATGTTCTAAAAATCCAAATTTTAAGGACACTTTTTTAATTATATTTTCTTGATTAATTTTAAAAAAATTAAATACAAGAATATAAAATGCTTTAAGAAAACCAAATTTATACCAGATGCACATTTATCACATACCATAAAATAATAGATTATATATCTTTTTTTTTTACGACACTCTTCTAATCTTGTATTGATCCAATTCTAATAGTGTGTATGGATTGATGGTGTACAAAAGATTATAACATAATTGAATTTGTTAGAATTGATTTTAACATAATTGAGTTTAGCATAATTGATTTATGTTCGGATACATTTATGTAAATGTTGGTTGAACAATAAATTTTAGTGTAAAAATCACCTAGAATCAATTCTGATGTCAAAAGCTACAAATTCTAGCTTTAAGTAAAACAATTCTGGAAGCATAATCAATTCTACTTTTGAAAACTCAAACACCTCAAAATCACTCAGAATCAATTCTACGTCTCTAGAATTGATCATGGGTCTTGTAGAAGTGGAACCAAACATACACGTAGTCTTTTTTATGAGCGCCCCAATTTAATGTTTAGTTTAATTGTAATTTTGGTTTCTCTATTATTATTTTTTTCGATTTAAGTTCTTCCATTTTAAAAAATTGTTTTTATAGTCCTTTTATTTTTTTATTTTTTTTTAGAATTTTAGTTGACTTTCAAATCTGAGAGCATTTTTAATGACATAGCGGTGGTAGTAGTGAAGTTTTAGGCATTACTCTTTAGGTATTGCTCTCTAAGCCGCCCTTTTACCTTTGCATATTTGCTTGTTGTGTCCCATATTTCTGCATTTTTGGCATTTTACTGTTTGAAGAAATCTCGACAAAGTATTTGTGTTTCTAGACTCATAATTTACCTTATTACAATTCTTTTTTGGACGATCAATAACACTCCTCATGACTAAAGGGTTTATTGACTCAATTTCATCCGTTATCCATAATTGTGGGTCATTTGTTGATAGGATGATATGAAGGGAACTAAAATCTTCAAAAATAAAATAAAATAGAGTGATTGTAAAAATATATTTTCAAAATAGAGAGACTAAAATAAATAAAAATAATAATAATAAAAAGACCAAAATTATAATTAAACTTAATTTATTTAACTAAATATTCTCAGAACATTAATTTTTGGCAATAATAAATAACATGATTTATATGTCAAAATGGTGAAAGGAGTTAATTTAAATGAGCTTCATTTAGTAAATTGACTTGTTTATGTTTATGATTTTTTAAAGCAACTTCAATAACTTGCAACGTGTTCATGATTTCTTAGTAAAATAACTTTTGATTTAATAATTACAACAATCAAGTCTTAGTTACATGGATCAAACTATGATAAAATGTTATATCAATAACTATGTTTCTATCTTACTCGTTAATTTCAAGGCCTTTTCCTAATAATTTCTCTAATAGTTTTTATAGATATTTCTCTACCTATAATTTTTAGACTATCATTTATATAATAAACTCTTTTTACTAAATAATCCATAGGTTTTTTATCCCTATATACTAAAATCACATAAGTCTATTTTTCACCTTTTTTTTTACTACGAATGTTACACCAACACCCTCTCTAACTTTGTCATTTATAGTCTTATCTCGTCTAGTATTTCTACATATCCAATGCAACACTCTCATATCGTAAATTTATTTTATTTTCGTGCTGGTTTTTTACTACCCAACATTTTGTCTCGTATAACATTGACAGTCTTACAACTTTTTGATAAAATTATCCATTCAATTTGACCAATATTTTTATGTCACATAAAACACCTGAAGTTCTCCTCCATTTTAAACACCCATGTTGAATTTGATGCTTTATTTATACTTTACTTCTTCATTTTGTACTATGGATCTAAGATATTTAAATCATGTAACCCATGGTATGATATAATCTTCAACTAAGTGCAACTCTTGTTGATCCATTTTATACTACTCCATCACATGTTGTAGTAAATAGATTGCTTCTATGGTCGACCTCTCAAACATTAAACCAAATTTATTACAAGTAACTTGAGTCTCTTTTCTTAGTGTTAGTTCAACCATTTTCCCATAACTTTTTGTTTGAATCATAATTTTAATCCCTCTATAACTTGCATAGTTTTATATATATTCATTGTTCTTATAGATCATAATTAAAGTGTCTATTTTTTATTCATCTAATATTTTCCTTGGGCTTATTATTTCTGTTATATTTCAGCCAAAGGCCCAATATAAAGGTCCAACCATGCACAAGCGCAATCAATTATCTAACGTATATAGTTAGCACACACGAGACTCAATATACTCATCTTGGACCCTTTAAAAGAATTGAGAGTTAGATTTCTAACCTTGTAGATCCACCATGCGCCTCTGTACCAGAGATCATCATCACCCACTCCTACATCACAAATATACACCAATTCAGGTTCTAGTATGAAACAATAGTGTCGTCTATGGGAACCTACATCAAATTCCCACGAAATTTCACAATTAAACTCCATGAACAAATCATTCTAAATCCAGATCCATATCTCTACCAATACCATCGTGAGTTGGGGAGAATAACACCATGTGTCACACCAAACAACTATGTCGAATTCACCGATCTTACTCCACGTCAATTTTCCATCATCAACAAGATTCATGCTAAAGTAATGATTATAAAAGATCGACCGCCAGAGAACCTCATGAAAGAAATGAAAGACACTGAATTGCAATGAAGAGACAGGCCGATACTAGGATTTTGAGATCGCGAGTAGATAGTTTACATTGACATTACATGAAGTTTTCGTTGATATGATGATCACTATAGAAGATCCTACGGTAGTAGGAGCCTTCATAGACAATAAAATTTTGTACAATTTATCTTACACCGACACGCCCGAATGATTAGGGCTTTACAAGCTAGATCTGAATCCAGGCAGCGTTGAATATCCATTGATGATTCATCAATTCCATAATTTGCCTTTGTGGAACGATAAATCTATTTTTATTGATTAAAGAAAAAGAAAGTTAATGAGACACAAAGATTTAAAGAGAGTCAATATGTTCATCCTTGACGAGAATGAAGAAAGGTGGATCATCTCTTGATAGAAATTTCGAAGTTGTTCAACTCAATGATAATCCAATCAGATCCATAAAAATGTGATCTAGCCTACCTTCTGAGGTATAAACCATGTCGATTAAATTTTTATGGGCTAATGCAAACTTCTTTGCAATTTCCCAACTTGAAACACTTGACATCGCCCACTATAACATGTCATCAGTTGAACGTCGGAGAAGGTTGAAGCTATCATCTGCACAGTTAAAGGCAACCTCTGGAGAAGGTTGAAGCTATCGTCTTCACAGTTAAAGGACGGTTATATGCCAATTTCAGTTTTAAAGTGAATGACACAGAGTGGATCCATCTTGTAAGTACATGAAGGAATAGCTGGATAACACGTAGGGGAAAGGCACTGGCCAAAAAGGTTTTGATAACATGGAATTACTGGTCATCCATGGTTCAAGACTCAAATGATTACATGGAGAAATGCAACCAATGCCAACGACCTGGGGATATCTTTTATGCCCCATCCGTAGAGCTGCAGTTGATGACATCACCTTGGACCTTCTTGCAAAGAGGGTTAGAACTTTTGGGTCCATTTGTACCAGCTCCTCGCCAACTCAAATACTGGATAGTAGTTCTGGATTACTTCACCAAGTGGGTTGAAGTAGAAGTATTGGCGAATATCATAGAGGAGGATGTGTGTGTAGATTATAGTGACCTCAATAAAGTGCATATGAAAACTCATATTCACTATTTAACGCCAGTAAGTGTGTAAATAACTGAGCCAATCGCATGTCATCACCAGTCATAAGCATTTACCCATGTGCGACCAGACATGTACATCCACACATGATATAGATAAGATACCATTCATGATCAAGTAAGTCAACCACAAATATATTGATTGCATGGGTGTATCCCTTGAGAAGGGGTATGTAGAATAAACAAACTTAAACATGATGCCTAAGATCGTCCAGAAGGAAACTCGGATAATGCATATAACTCACTAAGGCTCATATTACTCCAAATCTAAATCATCCACTAGAAGGTCGGACGCGTACCTATTTGAGTCAATAATATGAAGGATCCATATTAATACTCCCTAGTTACATACAAGATATTAGAGGATATTGAAAAGAGGGCTCACGTGCCTTATTTATGGTTCTCCCAAAAAGATAAGTATTCCTCAAGGCTCTTTAAAATTTAAATAAATAAATTTTCTAACTATGAGAGATATTGTGTGTGCAAATATTATTGTAACCATTGGTACGATAACATAGATTATGCTTTAAGCGCAAATCCCTCACTTGGAGAAATGAACTTAAAAGTGCAACTGGTGCACCCCCTCTTAAGAACTAGCCACTCCAAGAGTGTATGAGGTGGATCCTTGAAGACGTCTTCCATAAACTAGGATAAAACCTAGGGGCAGGGATAAGAACCCTACCCTTGGTCAGGGATGGTTCTTAGTGACGATGAAGAATAACAAATGGTTTAAAAGACCCAAAGGGTATAACACCAATAAGACTAAGCCTAGCTTACAAAAATAACCAGGTTCGAGTACGACAATGGAAGAAACCACAAGCTAGTTTGAAGCCCAAAAGCCAAGCCTTCAACAACCTAAATAACCAAGAAGGAAGACCATGAAAGACATTAAATAAATCACATATACACGAAGAAAACATCAATTGAAAGGTAAATCTGTAAATAATATTATTCATGCAAAGGAACAACACCCTGCTGACATTACATATAAGACAATAAAGGAAACAAGAAGTCACGCCTCTCCACCCTAAGACTTTGTACCAAGTTTATCCAATAAGGCCCCATGCCAAACATCCTTGGACGCATTAAGTTGCAAGCGAGAAAACAGAGATGTCCGAGAAAAGTTTTTATACCTGGTCAATTGCTTGATCAAAGTCCCTATACACATTCTTAATGTTTTCTGGAGGGAATCATCGACTTTTTTCCTTAGCTCAACCACTCAATCATCGTAGGCCTCGTGGTTCTTAACTCAGGATTCCTTCTCCTTTTGAAGAGCCCTAAGATCCTCGTCAGCGTGTGTCTCCATGTTTTCCAACAGTGGTTATCCCTGGTCGAGACTTCCTCTCTTCCTCCAAGGAGGACTCGAGTTCATCAATCCTGGCAGCTAAGATAAAAGGGGAACCATAAATTTTAGCATCCTCCTGATGAACCTCATCACAACTAGTTTTCTCCTAAAGGGTTGGAATGTATTCCTGAACCTTAGACCTTTTATGTTCCATAACTTCACATTTCCCTTTCTAGGTATCCCTTTATTTTAAAGGATTTCCCATGGCCAAAACACCCTTTGACCAGTAGCAGTCAGGGAAAATAAAGAATTTGTCTAGTAGGTGTATATGGTGGCTTTATAAAAAAGATCCATCTTCTCCCCTTTAGGTTAGGTCCTCTTAAGACATTGCAGCAGCGGCTTCCTAGGGAGAGTTGGGAATCTGGATAGACATAATAGTCGACACCTTGAGAACAGAGGTGGTCGACCCTAAATTACCACTCCTGGATAGTCGATCCCACTTCACTAAATCTTCTTCCAAGTGAGGAATTCAACCTTTTCCCATATCCCTTTCAGTAATGGTAAGATGGGACCGAGTGTGGTCCTCAACAAACACAATAGTGTTTGGCGGTGAAGGATAGTCGGGTCCAATAGTGATAAGGGGAAGCCTCAATGTTAGCATGCATGACAGGATCAACGAGAGGATGAGTAACAGTCAGGGTTTGAGGAATAATTTTAACGCCCTCTCACTCTCTGGAGATGACATAAACCTTTTTAAAGCATCTATTTTATCTTCAAATATCAAGTACCTAAGTTAAAAAATAAAATAAAAAATGGCATGACGCCACCCTCACAAAACATTTCTTTCCTCTATAGACTACTAACTGCATCCATAATAGCGTGAGTATCAATGGATCACTTCCTCTGCAGGGAAACGTTCACTTCAGTAGGGAAAAACCCCTCCTTATAGTCAAGAACCCAGTAAACAGTCTCTAAATATCTCTTTATCATAACTTCTTAAAGGGTAAAAGAATCTAGTTAGACTTCGTTCGAATGAGGTTCGCTGTTGAAATGGACACGTACCTAGTATTTCTGAAATCTAAATGTATAAGAGTGGGAAGACTCAGTGGGGACACAAAAGAGGGTGAAGTGAGATTACAAATTACATGGCCTCACCAGTATGAAGTGCCCCTAAAAGTCACCCTAACTTTTGAAAAAGGGCTAAAGAAAGGAACATATTGGCGCAACCCGATAAGTCCCTAATCTTGGACACTATACCTAGAGGTATATATTACGACAAAGAGATGGAAGAATAATTGGTAAGAAGGTTTCCAAGACCTATACTCGGCCTAGAATTGGAACACCTTTATAAAAGTATAAACACCAGAATAGGTCTACGAGGGGGCAACCTTTAAAAACATTAACACCTCTACCAAAAATTCAGGGGAAGTTGTAAGTTTATCTGAGTGAACATAAACTCATAAAGTGGAATAGGGAACCCCTTCAAAATTGTTGCATGAGTCCACATGAAGAAGCTATCAGTCATAAGTGTGGCCGAATATGGTTTTAGTTGAACCCACGTCTGTCGAGTCACTTAAAGTAGATGGGGTTCCCATTATTTCTGAGTCCACACAATTGTATTTGTTTCAATTGATCGATCCACTAATGTGACTCCTTTCAGAGAAATCTCATAGGCCTTAAAGATCCCAAATGGGTTGAGCCAAATGATGTCATCCGGCTGAGCGCCATACACCAAATGATCCTTAATTTCAGTATCACTCGGATCATGACCATACACATCATGGTAAGTGTTATACCCCAACTTTTCCCCTAAGTTCTCTCATTATCTCCTTTTATCAATACATCAAGATCACACATTAGGGTTGGTTCTCCCTTTCTACTTCATCCTATCTTTAAGTTTTCTCTTGAGGGATCACCAAGCACCTTGAGTTGTATATATTGTATATGTGTTTTCTTAGGTGGATTAACTTTTAACTAAAATCAAAATATGTATATGTGTTTCTTTGAATGTTTATATTATAGGTGATGGCACAACTGCATCCATCTCACCATCTAACCTAGGGTTTTAAGGGATGGTCCTCAGTAAAATGGTTCTTCAATGAATTTCAATAGCTTAATCTTCAAGACTATGTCTATGATATCAATTTTCTTTTGTTCAAATATCTCTCTCACTTTATTTAGGTCAAGTTTTCCTCAAGGTTGGTGGTGGTATTCATCAAGAAGATTCATAGGTTTGTGTGTTTATTTTCATGCCTTATTCAATAAGTTTCATTGAAACTTAAGCTCCATCGTTGAGTGTGTTTCAAGACAACATCATTTCAATGTCTAATGTGATTTATGATGCTCTATTTTGCAAAGAATTTTCAAAAGATTCAAGGTTGATTCAACAAGTTTAACCTAATTGAGCAAGTG
Organism: Vicia faba; assembly: GCA_948472305.1. NCBI lineage: Eukaryota > Viridiplantae > Streptophyta > Magnoliopsida > Fabales > Fabaceae > Vicia > Vicia faba. Next base: position 399,212,985 of record OX451738.1, on the reverse strand, counting down.
CTTGATTCAGTGATCAAAAGTGCATAACTCTCTCAATTTTCAATATTTTGAGTTGTTTCTTTTTTATATGGGTTCTTATCATCATCTACAATAAATTCTCTTCACATGACAAGATCCAACTGTGCAAGAAAAATCATCAAAAGTTGAAAGTGGTTCCAAGTCATTTCGACACTCTTTGAGCTAGGGTTTGCTGACTTCTAAGGACCATATCTTGCTCATTTTTTGAGATTTTTGATTGATTCCAAATCCATTATTCTATTTAAAGGGTCCTTAACAAGTTCTCCACAAGGGTTTAAGGCTAATTTTGAGTGGAAGATCACTAATGGATGAAGAAGATTACAAGTCCTTTGAAAAGGCTATCAAATTATCTTGTGTGACTTCAAAGGATCATAACTTGATCATCTTTTATCTCCTTAAGCTCATTATTTTTCTAAAATAATGTTTGGTATGTTTACTACAAATTTGTTTTAATATGCAAGACTTGAAAATGCTTGGAAAGTTGTTTAAGAATTGAAAAGATTATAGGTCTTTTGTGAATTTCCCCAAATTTGTTCATCATCTTCCAAATACTATAACTCTTTCAATTTTTATGATTTTTGAGTGATCTCAATTTATAAATTCAATTCAAGAGGTCTAATTCATTTCATCTTCAAGGATCAAGAGCTAAATTTGAATGGAAGGACATGTAATTTTGAAGAACATTATAGGTCATTTTGAAGCTCAACACTTAGAAATATTTCTAAGTACAAAAATCCTTATATTTTTATTGATTTCAAAGTTGAATAAATTTTTTCTCAAACATCCAAATGAAAACTTTCAAAGCATATTGTCAAGATTGATCATTCGGCTTTCCAAATAATCCAAGATTGCACCATAAAGGTCCCTGAGTTGCTTGCACCATGGCTGCAAAGTCAGTACCTTGAAACTGAAGTTTTCTCTCAAAGTCAGGATTTGATTTCCAGAAGGTGGCTTCTAAACACCAATTTTGTGCATTTTTTCCACTTAAACATGTTTAAAAAATTGCTAAGGTTGGATTAAGGGTTGAAACACAAGAATTAGCTAAGTTTTGATGACTTAGAAGTCACACTTTTGCGATGCTCAGGGTGAACACGATTTCATCTAATTCCTTATCATTCACCCTCCCTCAGCATTGCATCACATTCTCCTATAAATAGAGACCTCCCCTACTTCATTTTACAAGCTTTAGAGATCTAGAAAACCTATGTCAAGCTTCCTCCACACCTCTCAATTCTGCAACTTCGAATTTGATTTTAAAGCACTTCCAATTCTAAATTCTTGAGCTCTTCATCTTCATTGAACTTCTCTGAAGCTAACCACATCAAAAACAAGCCAAATCATCCATTGACTCGAGCAATCCAAGTCCAGTTTCAGAGAAAAATTCTCTTACTTCGTTCAGGTAGAATTCCCTATCATTTTGCTTCAAATAATTTCAAAACTCGTTTGTGACTTCATGGAGAATTGAGCATTTAATTTTAAAACTCGTTTTCACTTTTTCTTATGGTTTTTTCCAAATAGACTGAGTTACAGGTTATATAAATTTTTTGCAAGGGATTGGTTAGAATCGTCTAGATGAGATGAATTCAATGATACCACAGTGAGATTCTAACATTTCCGTTTGAAGAATCTCACAAAATCTCAATTTGCAGGTGGATGGAGGTTGAAAACGACCTACGTGTCGTTCTTCAACCAATGAACCTTGGCCAATTGTTTTAATTTGATTGACTTGACTATTTTGTGTTACAAACACGCACATTAACTTTGTCTTATCGTGTGTCCTCACCTTTGGTTCGTTCAGATTGCCAATGTGTTTTAAAATACCTTTAGATCCAACGCTCCACATTTTTTCTTGTTTTGTATTTTATTTTTTTAAACTGATGATCCGGTGTGAAATTTAGGGAGGACCATAACATGTACAACGCGTCAGATCCATTAGGTCTGCTTACTAACGCGTTTTAACAATAATTAAACGATCCAGATTTTTTAGTTTATTATTTTTGTGATTTGGTATTTTTATGATTTTTCAATTTATTTGACTTGTTTTAATTGTTTAAAAATAGTTTTCTTGATTTTAAAATTCTGAAAAAAATTATGGAAGGATCCAATGACCTCTTGACAAATATTGGTGACCTAATTTTATTTTAATTTTTTATTTTACTATTTTTCACAAATTATGGCTTATTTTGCTTATTTCTTTATATTTTAAAAATAGTTTCTGGCTTTAAAAAATTCTAAAAAAAATTGTCAACACTTGTTGGCTCATGTTTAACCTTTGATATTTTTTTAGGATTTTTATTTGATGTTTTAATACATGTTGTATATTTTACCAATTATTTCCTTTTTAAATCATTTAAATTTTGTTTTATATTAAATATTTTTTATCGATCCTGATTTGGAGACACTTGAGTGTTATTTTTGGACAAGTTCCTCAACCTCAATTTTTATTGGGTGTTGATGGGCTGAAAAACCAAATCCACCAAAATGGATGAATGATGTTGATGATATTTGAAACCCTAATTTCATCTGATACATTAGTTATACTATCATTCTTCTCCTTCTTTATCTTATCCCTTTCTTGTTTTTACTTGTGCTACATGTTTTTGAAGAATGATCTTCATATTATTTCTCTAACATGTTTGGTACATAGATTGCTATTGACCGACCTCAAAATAGGTGTGGCTTCTACATAAGTCCACTTATGATTGCTTAACATATCGCTAAATTTTCTCCGATTCAAAAAATGATCATTTGTGTCCCAAACTTATGTTTGTAAGCCCAAGTATGTTTAATTTAAAACCTTGGATCCAACAACTTTGAAGTTCATTGTTAGGAGACTTTGATTCTATCAATCCTCTAATGAATTTCATGAATTTTGATCTAAGAGAATCATTTGAACATCATTGATCATATGTGGTTACTTTGAGCACTTGAAATGAATGACATACTTGACAAAAAGCAAATGAAATTTATTGAGGAGAGACTTTGATTTTATCAATCTTCTAATGATTTTTCAAAAGCAAGCTTCAAGATGGTCATTCAACTAACGTTTTGTTATATTTAACCTCTAACTTCTAATTCCCTAACAATTAACTTTACTTTACCCCTTTATTTTGTGCCTTTACTTTTATGTACCATTTTTTTTAGCATTTACATATTATGCCTTTTTTTTTTCTTTTGCTCACTTGAGCATTTATTTTAATGTCATTTTTTTCTTTGCTCACTTGAGCTTTCTTTGAAGTTAATTATTAGTAGGCTTTGATTCTATCAATCCTCTAATGAACTTCATGAATTTTGATCTAAGAGAATCATTTGAACATCATTGATCATCTGTGGTTGCTTTGAGTACTTGAAATGAATGACATACTTGACAAAAAGAAAATGAAACTTATTGAGGAGAGGCTTTGATTTTATCATTCTTCTAATGAGTTTTCAAAATCAAGCTTCAAGATGGTCATTCAACTAACCTTTTGTTATATTTGACCTCTAACTTCTAATTCACTAACAATTAACTTTACTTTACGCCTTTATTTTGTGCCTTTACTTTTATGTACCATTTATTTTTTTAGCATTTACATATTATGCCTTTTTTTTATTTTTCTCACTTGAACATTTATTTTTATGTCATTTTTTTTCTTTGCTCACTTGAGCTTTTTTTTTAAAAGACACTTAATAATCAACTTGAACATTAAAAGCTTTAAGGTTACATGGACTATCTGGTTACTATCCTTAGTACTGTGGAGTTGTGGATTCCTGAGACTTAGGATTAGAAGCCTTGAGACCTTGGAACTCAGTGGTTGATATTTTTATGAAGATCTTCTGAAATCCTTGGGGTTTACTCCAAGGCATTGGTTTAAATTTTCTTTTTGTGCAGGTTATTCTGATTTTCATGCTTTGTCTCCAATTTAAGATGATGTAAATTCTCCTTTCTCATAATCATGAGTAATAAGTATATTTTCCACTCGGATATGACGATGATGTCTCTTCTCTTAAAATTAACCAACAACAAGTGTTTTAAAATTTTTGAGGTGAACTACGAGTACCCTGATCTCCTATTGCACGGGAGGTGGTACGTAGGAACTAAAGGTTCTCATCCGCGGCGGGTTCAAAAATTGTAAAAACCACTTCTTTTCTCATCCCCACCATCTATTTTTTTGTATACACTTTTTATAGCCAAAATACACAGATTTTCAAAGAGGTTCATGCGGAGTACCGTACATGTTTAGGGTGCTAATACATTCCCTTTGCATAGCCAACCCCCTTACCTATATTCTCCCTCTTGTTTGGGTTTATTCACTCTTTTCCCATTTCCTTTGGAAACAATAAAGCATGATAGCGATTTTCATTTGATTTGTACGAGTTAAGTCAATCCAATGGCTTAGTCTCAATATTTCTAGCGCTACAGTAAGTCTTGATGAAACTTGTGGAATCCTCCCTATTAAAATGGTAACTTCCATCCTCGAGGTAAGCAAAGTAAGAGAAGTTGAAGCTCTTACAACTTCGAATGACGAAATCATAGAGTTATTGCACGATCATCTCCTACATTCTCATCCGAAAAAGAGAATTGCAGAAATACCCACTAAAGGAAGGTTCCCTACCCATAATAGTACCATAAATCTTCTTCAACTCAGAATCATCATATATAGGTATAACCACTAGGACTCATTGATTAGGGACTAGATGATAAGAATATACACTAGAAGATACTTCTGCCCTAAATAAAGGAGATAAATCATTGCTCCCAGAATTTCTATACAAACTTATTGGATGATCATTCATATTGGCCATGGTAAAGTAAATACTGAAAGTATGAAGCAAGCTTAGGATAAAGGGATTCTTGGAAAGAGTAAAGTCTGACAAAAAAGGTGAATATAAATACAGAATGAAAATCTTAGTTATGGGAAAGAAAACACTCAAAGGAAACACCCATGAATAAAGAAAATACACCCTTAAATATAAACTGATTCTCAAGGATAGTGAAAAGTTCATTAGAAGTCAAGAGGCTTGTGTATATAAGGAAATGTGAGCAACACGCCAGATTAGTAGAAGCAAAAAGTTATAAATCGACACCTGATTTCACATAGGAATTGAAAATGAACACAAATGCACTCGAATATCCTAGGGAAAATTTTCATACCCTTAATTTATAACCTAAAGCCATGTGTTTGAAAAAACCAGCAAAATATTTCAGGACGGGAAAACATTTAATGTATTTGTCCCCATTACTGTTGTAACTAGTCCACGACTTTCCTATTCTTGATATGGTCGGGCATACTCGCTAAGAGCCGATCGGGACTTTGAAAGACTTACTAATTAGTATACTCCCGATAAGCCTTGGGGGTAACTGTTCTGGGTTAGACAAAGGCCCAATGTAAAAGTCCAATCATGCACAAGCCCAATCAAGATCATTCGATGTATATAGTCAGCACACATGAGGCTCAAGGTACAATTTCTAATATCCACTTTTTATTATACTCATCTTGGACTCTATAATTAACTGTGGAGTTGGAGTGCTAACCTTGCAGGTCCACCCCATGTCGCAAAACCAGAGATCAACATCACCAATTCAAGGTTCCTACATCATCAATTATGGTTTAAATATAGAACAATTTCATTGAAATTTTTGGTTATCTACTCAATACCTCTCTCTTCAAGACTTTTTCACACTTTAATAGATATGATGTCTAGCCCAGGTGTATTGATATTACTCGTTGATTTAAGCGCTTCTTAAATGTAGTATTTTTTAGTCCGTCTATAGTAATTATATTTTCAATTCTCTTCTCGAATCCCTTATTAAATACATTATAAAATTACTTCTTTCATTTATCCTTTATATTTTCTGATCCAAACTTTGTCTTCTTCATCTTTAACACACTTTAGTTGATCCAAGATTATTTTCTTTCTTACTATTTTCTTTATTTTTCTTCGTCCTTAGTTCCTAAGGATTGATTTAGTTCGTCAAAATCTTGAGTTCTTTCTTCGGTCACCATCGTCTTAGTCTCTTTCTTAGCTTTCTTATATTTTCCCTAAGTTTTTTCATTTTTACACCTAGATCAATCTTTAAAACTTTTTTTTTACTCTAATTTTAGTCTTAACACTTTCATTCCACCACCACAATTCGTTTTCCCTATGTCCAAAACCTCTTGAATCTTTCAACGCCTCTTTTTCTATTCTTCTATTCTCCTATGTTATATTGTCGCACATATCATTTGCACTTTCTTGTGGCTGTCCGAAATATCTCAAAATGATCTTATGTTGAAAAATATTTTATTTTACACCCTTTAAAACCAACCACTTGATTTGTGGAGCTCCATTATGGGTTCTTTTCTTCGCTCTCTTCTCGACTCTTACATCCATAATAAAAATATTATGTTGGACATTTAAGCTCTCTTCTACTACAAATTTACAGTTCACCTATTTGTTTTTCTAATAAGAAAGAAATATATCAAAGTACATGTAACCCAACTTTAATATGATAAGACGATCATCTCTTTTCCTAAAGCAAATATTATCTATAGTAAGATTAATAGCCAAAATAATATTTATGATGGATTTACCCTCCACGTTTACCTCCGTGAGACCATATCCTTCAAGCACTCCCTCATAACTTCTTGATATGTTCCCTACATGCGCATTAAGATCTCGTGCTAGAGAAATCTTGTTTCCTTGAGGTATATCTTGAAATCAGTCTTCTAATTCCTTCCAAAATGTTACTTCAAGATGTTATGATAACTCGGTTTGAGGTGCATAAGCAATGATAACATTAAAGGTGTATTATTCCACTATAAATTCAAGGTTATGATCGATTTTCTTACTCTTTTCATATCTATTATATGCGCCTTTTAGTCATTGTCTACATTAATTTCAACTTTATTTTTGGATCTAATTTTATTTGTGTATGAAAGTTTAAATCCCGAGTCTTATAATTCTATGTCATTTTTCCACTTTGTTTCTTATAGGTACATAAAATTAATCTTCCACATAATCATATTGTCAACAATTTCCATTTATTTTTCTGTAAGTGTGACTATATTCTATATTTCAAAATAAATCCTACTCTCATAAACTAACTTATTTACACACACTCGTTCACGAAAATGTAAGAATCCTTTCTTATTTTTTTCTATTGCATCCAAACGGCGATCTAGTATTTATATAATTATGTATTTGATTAATATCATAAAAATTCCATAAAATTTTATATTAATTGTCGACAATATAACATAATTCTCTCTTATTATCCGGATTCGAGACCGATTATGTATAATAAAACAACGAAAACAATATTTTTATTTATTTAAACAGCTATATTTCAAATATTTTGTTTATTTAAATTGAACCAAATTGAGACAATACCAAGATTCTAACAATATCTATCATCAATTTATCGTAAATCCAAATCATCGTAAGGGAGTGGGAGTGGGAGTGGGAAGATGAGAAAGCAATTGAAGCTTCATTATTGATTTTTCTTAATATATAAACTTGTACGTACTCATTTTTAACTAAAGAAATAATCTTTTTATTTTAAATTATTACTTGTTCTTTTTTAAAAATAATATTAAACAGTATCTCCCACATGGTTGTCATTATGTCATACTACATCCATTAAATATTTATCATAATATGAACCTTGGTGTTGATTCTTAATCTTAAGAAATAAAAATCGGGGGGAATATATCAACACAGATCATATACTTTGTTTAGTCACTTTTTTTCTTCAAAGGAGTAACATTCTCATACTTTACATAATTAAAATTATTGAACAACAATTATTACTTTTTTGCTTCCTAATCTATAAAAAATCATTAAAGAGTAGTGTAGAAAAATGAAATAACACGTGTTAGTTTAACGAGACAGTCAAAGATCATATATTTAAGTTGTACTTTGGGCAGGTAACTTCTCGTCTGTACATTTGTACTTGTTGATGTGGACATTCAGACTTTAAATTAAATTTCTCAACAACACTTATCTATACATACATAATGCAGATACAAACAATAGCATTAATCAACAACACATAAGATTTTAGCAAAATGAATTCACTGCAGTTAATGTGTTACCACAGTCACACAGCCAATGTATTTTTAGCAGTTTGATCATAATCTGATGGTTCAGAAAAGATAAATTTGATTTCCATTATATTCATAAAGCACTGACTTTAAATTATATCTATCAGATGGACTAGAAATGGTTGACAGCGTGACTGCAACTTCAACGTGACTGCAGGCAATTATGATCCAAGATTTAGATAGGGATACAACGCGAGAACTATAATTTATGTTGATTGACAACGTTAGATTTTTAAAATAGTATTGTTGATTTTTGAAATGGTAATATGAGATAGATATGTAAAGTTAACACTTTAATGTTAAGTCAGTTATAAAGTTTAAAATGAGTAAACTAAAATATCGGGATCAAGAAAGTGTACCTTGAATCTAATTTTGTGTTGATTATATGGATCATTTTCATTTTATTATGCATGGTTGAGCTGAAGATATGGATCTCTAATATTGGGCCTTTAGTCAGTTCAAAACACTTTCTCAGAGGCTTGCTGGGTGTTTTATTAGTCGGAAAGTATTTTGAAGTTGCGGTCGGCATCTCGTTATCAAACCCGACCATACGAGGAATTGAGAAGGTCATGAAGTAGTTACATAAGTAGTGGGGATACGTGTATTAAATTTTTTTCCCATCAATCAACGAGTGTTTCACTGATCATTTAGGTGTGTGACATTAGACTTGCAGGTTAGGGTGTGGCGTCCCTCTCTAGAGTACTCAAGTGTATATGAATCACTTGTATTTCCAATGAAAGATCGAATTAGCACCCTTGGGCTTCCCCTTTCTTCGGATCTGGATCGTTGATTTGTTATTAGTTTCAGTACAAATGGTTGGACCATTTTTTTCAACGTTCTTTTTACTTTGTTTACCCCTCAAAATATGCTCCTCTTCCTTGAGTTCATTTTACTGTTTGTGAGTTTCAGTAACTCTAGCCATTTATCGTCTCTTTACAGCGGATTATTTTTTTTTGTCGTATCCTTTTTCCCCAAGATACGTCTATATCCCCATTTGTGTATCATTATGACCAACCCAATAAATATACTTATAAATGTGGCTATTGAACTTGATACTAATGATTCTTCGTCATCGGCTAGAGTTGAGAATCTAGAACTTGTTGACATTTCCTACGGGTGAATTCTCCCATTCCTTCCCAAAATGTGCCCAACTGTAGCTCTGGGTCAAGGTTGGATTCTTTGGATAATGACAATGATCTGTCAATGAGGTATTGTTTTATCTAGGATGGTGGAGCATGGGACCGATGGCTTCATCTAGTCTCTCGAGAAAGATTATCCCCGTAGGCGTTATAAGAGTTGTGTTTCCTTTTAAAAAAATTATTATCGATGATCAGAATGACCTATTTTATAACGCATAAATGGGTTCGACCTGAGGACTTGCTAAAGCCGACTAATGCGGATTAATATCACTAGCTAGATCTTGTGTATTCGAGGATGGTTTCTCTTTCACCTAAAATGTCGTCATAGATAATGTCGTCGTTGAGGTAGGGTCATCTTTTGATTTGTCTATCTTCCCCATCCCTACCAATAAAATAAACTGCAACGAGTTTGATGGGTGTTCTATTCCCTTATATGATTTCATTTTTCAAAATTTGGGTGTCAATTTTCCTCTGACGACTTTCAAGAAGGAGGGGTTGAACCACCTACATATTTCCCCCTCTCAACTCCATCCAGTTTTTGGGTTTTCGTAAGAGTGTTCCAATATTGATATGAATATAAGGAGCAGATGGGTTCCGTTTCAAAAAAATTCTTCCATCTCTTTTTAGTTGATCGTACTTCAACAAAAAATGGGCATGGTTGGGGGCTAGTTTCCCTTTGTCAAAGTGGGGATGATAAGGTCTTCCTTGTCTACACCGAGAGATAGAAGAATTTCAAACCCCATTACTTCCTAGTAACTCCCATCTCCCTAGTGACTCACTCGAAATTTTGTGACATCCCAATTTCTACTTTGGGGCTTATCGCTTGCACGAATATAGTCTTGTGGTTCTGGTCGCCGATCACTTTGAGGACAAAGCTGGTTTTTACTCTATCCTTTACAACTCGTTTACTGTCGAGGAGATAGACATGAAAGATGCTTTACTTTTTTTTTCTAATGATTTGATAAGATGTCAGAACTTCTCAGATGCAAGTTCCATTGAGGATAGGAAGAAAATATTTGGTAATTGATCTAACTCTATCATGTTCCATTGGTTTTAGATTATGTTAGTCTTTCTTCACCAATCTTTTTTGTTTTCATATGATATCAAGGGCAAGGGTAAGGATGGTTCTCCATCCCTTGCTAAATCTACACCTTCTCTAGTTGATGTGCAGTTGAAGATACATTTTATGCATGAAGAAGATGGCAGAGCTTTATCGGTTGAATCAAAGGGAGTGTCCTCGGGATTGACTCAACAGTCCTTTGTGTACTGAAGTAAGAAGAACAACGATAGGGTTGGTGGTTTGGTTGGGACTACGAGAAATTTCGGCAAAGATCATATTCAAAAGGAAACACCACCCAAAAGACGGAATCTATCTGGATAAGCTCATGTCATTCAACTAGTTAATCATGACGGAGTCCCTCCCATCCAACTGCTTCATGTCTTTGACCTTCAGATTCCTCGTACTGTCTCGGAGATAAATGTGTGTGTGTATGATAATAATTATGCTTATGTATGTAAGTTCTCCAAAATAGGCAAGTCGGGGTTATTAGCATATTCTATTAGAACAATGTTTGAATCTACAACCCTATATTTAAGTTTTGATGATAACAAAGTGAAAAGATATAGTATTTATATGTTTTATGTTTGAACTATCTGCTGCCTAAAATTATTATGCTCTGACTTGCAGATACTCTGATTGATATAAGCAAGATCACGTTTATTCAGCATCAGAATTTGATTTCATACACCAGCATCAGAAGTTGCTACATCAGAACGTCAAGATCAGATGATCAACTCACGCACATGCTGAAGCTTGATGAACAAGACTGCGCTCAAACACTCTGATACAGAAACACAATAGTTCATCAGCAGCGAAGCAGAATCAGAATGAGCCAAGCCAGAACGTGCATTGAAGAAGCAACAGTACTGCGCATTAAACGCTAATTAATTCCAACGGCCTCATTCCAAACAAGATCTGCTCAATAAGGAAAGCTTGTTATTAGCATTGAATCAAGAATATTGCATTCAACGTTCATCTTCTCAAAGTGCTATATAAACAAGGCTTCGAAGATTATAATGACTAATGCTCTCCAAATCTCTACACGCACAAAGCTGAACCATAATCTTCGTTCTACCAGTTTTGCTAAACCACAAACTCTGATACTTCATTACAGTTTAGCAATCTAGTCTCTAAGCTTCATTTGTGTATACATCACAGTTGTGATAAAGTTTTGTAGAAAACATTCACACACATTATTTTATTCATTTGTAAGAAAGTGTTGCCTTGACAAACCGGGTTGTGGTTTGAATCAAGAAGGCTTTAGCAGTTGTTAAAGCAGTCTGTAATATTCAGTTGAATATAGTGAATTAAGACCTCGTTGGAGAGAGGCGAAATCACCTTGACGGGTGGACTGGAGTAGTTTGAGATCAAACGAACCAGGATAAAAATATCTTGTCAATTGCTTTAGATTTCAGTTTTACAATTCAACCCCCCCTTCTTGTGTTTTTCACCCCTTCAATTGGCATCAGAGCGCCTGGTTCTGAGCTAAAACACTTAACCGTGTCAGTACAAGATCCAGCGTCAGAAAAACACAATGGCAGGAAACAATTCTCACTTCAGCAATGACAATAATGAGGACAGAGACAGATTCAGCGGCAAACCTCCAGTCTTTGATGGAGAAAACTTTGATTACTGGAAAGACAGAATTGAAAGCTTCTTTCTAGCACATGATGCTGATCTGTGGGATATGGTGACAGATGGATACACGCACCCTGTGAATGCAAGTGGTCAGAAGATTGATAGAAAATCAATGACTGATCAACAAAAGCGTGATTTCAAGAATCACCATAAGGCCAGAACCATCCTCCTCAGTGCCATCTCCTATACTGAGTATGAAAAGATCTCCAACAGAGACACAGCAAAGAACATCTTTGATTCTCTCAGAATGACGCATGAGGGCAACGTTCAAGTCAAAGAAACAAAAGCTCTGGCGCTCATTCAGAAGTATGAGGCGTTCAAAATGGAAGAATCTGAATCCATTGAAGCTATGTTCTCTAGATTCCAGATTCTGGTAGCTGGTCTCAAAGTTCTGGACAAAGGATACTCTACTGCTGACCATGTCAAGAAAATAATCAGAAGTTTACCCAAGCAGTGGAGGCCTATGGTTACTGCTCTGAAGCTAGCTAAAGATCTCAACAAGATCACTCTGGAGGAACTTATAAGCTCCCTCAGAAGTCATGAGATAGAGTTAGAAGCTGACGAGCCTCAGAAGCAAGGTAAGCCTTTAGCTTTAAAATCTAACAGAAAATCTGAGTCTAAAGTTTTGCAGGCAGTTGAAGAAACATCTGATGGATCCTCATCAGAAGAAGACGAACTTTCCCTTCTCTCCAGAAGAGTAAATCAACTGTGGAAGCAAAGACAAAGGAAGTTCAGGAATCCCAGAAGATCTGATCAGAACGAGTCTTCTTCCAGATACAGAAGGACAGACTCTTCCTCTGGATACAGAAGATCTGAAGGCTCCTCCAGTAGCAAGAAGCCAAATACCAAAGACATCATCTGCTATGAGTGCAATGAGCAAGGACACTACAAGAGTGACTGCCCAAAGCTTCAGAGGGAAAAGCCCAAAAAGAAGTTTGGAAGAGAGAAGAAGAAAAGTCTCATGGCCACATGGGATGACTCTGACTCGTCTGAAGCTGACTCAGAATCAGATGATGAAAGGGCAAACATAGCGCTCATGGCTAATATCTCAGAAGATAGTGAAGCTTCTGAATCAGACTCAGAATCAGACACAGAAGAGGTATTTCCTAACTTCGCTGTTAATTTTACAAAGGCTGAACTTGCTGAAAGCCTCAATGAAATTCTGGAACGCTATCAGCAGATTAGAGCTAAATTCAGAGACCTGAAAAGGAATCTTGAATCTGACTCTAATAAGTCTGAGAGTCTCAAATTGGAAAACTCTGAGCTGAGAGATAAAATTTCAAAATTAGAAAACTCTTTACAAAACTCTCAGAAGGAACCAATTTCTGAAACTCCCAGCAATGCTGATGAGATCATCAAGGAGTATGATCATAGTTTCCAGAAGTTCTTAGCTAAAAGCATAGATAGAAGCAGAATGGCTTCAATGATCTATGGAGTTAGCAGAAACGGCAGGAAAGGAATAGGATACCAAGGTAAGGTTCCTACACCTAAGAATGTCATGGATTTAACCATTAAACACACTCCTCTAAATTCACACTTTGTGTATGGTCACACACACGACATCAAATATACTAGCAGTAAGCACTCTGTGAAACCAAAATTCAACCAGAGTTTTGGTAAAACTAACAAGTCAGGACCCAAGAAAATCTGGGTACCTAAGGATAAAATAATACATGTTGCAGATATCTTTAGCAGCAAGTCAGAAACACCAGTCATGGTACCTGGACTCTGGCTGCTCACGACACATGACGGGAAGAAGGCATATGTTCCAAAGCCTGGAACTTAAGCCTGGAGGCCACGTTGGCTTTGGAGGAAATCAGAGGGGAAAGATAATTGGCTCTGGAACTGTAGGTAATGGAAATCTTCCCTCTATTAATAATGTTCTGCTAGTAGATGGATTGATGCATAATCTGTTATCCATAAGTCAATTAAGTGATAACGGTTATGATATAATCTTTAATCAAAAATCATGTAAAGCTGTTAGTCAGAAAGATGGGACTATCCTGTTTAATGGTAAGAGGAAAAACAACATTTACAAAATCAAACTTTCTGAACTAAAGAGTCAGAACGTAAAATGTCTTCTGTCTGTTAACAATGAGCAGTGGATCTGGCACAGAAGATTGGGGCATGTTAGTATGAGAAGAATATCTCAGATTAACAAACTCAATCTGGTCAGAGGACTTCCAAATTTGAAGTTCAATTCAGATGCTCTGTGTGAAGCATGTCAGAAAGGCAAATTTGCAAAACCTTCTTTTAAATCCAAAAATGTTGTTTCCACCTCTAAGCCATTAGAACTTCTGCACATTGACTTATTTGGACCAGTTAAAACTGCTTCAGTCAGTGGTAAGAAGTATGGGTTAGTAATCGTAGATGACTATAGCAGATGGACATGGGTAAAGTTCTTAAGACACAAGGACGAGTCACACTCTGTGTTTGTTACCTTCTGTAACCAAGTTCAGAATGAAAAAGATCTTAGAATCGTTAAAGTCAGAAGTGATCATGGTGGAGAATTTGAAAATAAAGATTTTGAGTCATTCTTTAATGACAAAGGCATTCTGCATGATTTCTCCTGTCCTAGAACTCCCCAACAAAATGGAGTTGTAGAACGAAAGAACAGAACATTGCAAGAAATGGCCAGAACCATGATCAATGAGACAAACGTTGCTAAGACTTTCTGGGCAGAGGCAATAAACACAGCGTGCTACATTCAGAATAGAATCTCAATAAGACCTATTCTGGAAAAGACTCCATATGAATTGTGGAAGAACAGAAAGCCCAACATTTCATATTTTCATCCATTTGGATGTACTTGCTTTATATTGAATACAAAGAATTATTTGAACAAGTTTGACTCTAAGGCACAGAAGTGTATTATGTTAGGATACTCTGAACGCTCAAGAGGGTACAGAGTATACAATACAGAAACACAGATTGTGGAAGAATCAATCAGTGTTCGTTTTGATGACAAGCTTGACTCTGAAAAGTCAAAGCAGAATGAAACTTTTGCAGGTATAGAAATTGAATTTGCAGGTTCTGAAGACAAGTCATCAGAAGCTCTCAACACAGACATTCCTTCAACGTCTGAAAGGAGCACTGCTAGAAATCCTACAACAGCTGCTGATCAACCTCAGAAGAGATTGCCCAGAAGCAGTTTGGATCACCCAGAAGAGACTATCCTAGGAAGAAAGGAAGATCCAATCAGAACAAGAGCAAGCTTCAGAAACTCCGAAGAAACTCTTATGGGACTTGTGTCTCTGATTGAACCTTCTTCTATTGATGAAGCACTTCTGGACAATGACTGGATTCTGGCAATGCAAGAAGAGCTGAATCAATTCACCAGAAACGACGTATGGGATCTCGTTCCCAGACCAAAAGGATTCAACGTCATTGGAACAAGATGGGTGTTCAGAAACAAGCTTAATGAGCAAGGTGAAGTCATCAGAAACAAGGCACGACTGGTTGCACAAGGATATAGTCAGCAAGAGGGGATAGACTATACAGAAACCTTTGCCCCAGTCGCCAGGTTAGAATCTATCAGACTTTTAATTTCATTTGCTGTTAATAGAGGCATCACTCTGTATCAGATGGATGTCAAAAGTGCATTCTTAAATGGTTATATAGAAGAAGAAGTTTATGTTCACCAACCCCCAGGTTTTGAAAATACAAAACATCCAGAACATGTTTTCAAACTAAAGAAGTCACTGTATGGTCTGAAACAAGCTCCCAGAGCTTGGTATGAAAGGCTAAGTAACTTTCTGCTTGAAAATGAATTCACCAGAGGGAAAGTGGACACTACTCTATTCTGTAAAACAGTTAAGAGTGACATTTTAGTCTGTCAAATTTATGTTGATGATATAATTTTTGGTTCTACTAATCCTTCTCTTGGAAGAAAATTTGCTAAGTGTATGCAGGCAGAATTTGAGATGAGCCTCATGGGGGAACTTAAATTCTTTTTAGGAATTCAGATCAATCAAACTCCAGAAGGAACTTACATTCATCAGAGCAAATACATCAGAGATCTTCTGAAGAAATTTGACCTCTCAGAATGTAAGCCATCAAAGATTCCAATGCATCCCACGTGCATTCTGGAAAGAGAAGAGGTAAGCAAAAGTGTAGAACAGAAAGTCTACAGAGGTATGATTGGTTCTCTCCTCTATCTGACTGCTTCAAGACCTGACATATTATTCAGTGTTTGCATCTGTGCTAGATTCCAATCAGATCCTAGAGAATCTCACTTAACAGCTGTTAAGCAAATTCTCAAGTATCTGAAAGGTACTACTAATCTGGGTTTGTTTTATAGAAAATCTAGTGATTACAGCTTAGTAGGCTACTGCGATGCTGATTTTGCTGGAGACAGAGTGGAACGTAAAAGTACTTCTGGAAGCTGCCAGTTTCTGGGAGAAAATCTGATCTCTTGGTCCAGCAAAAGGCAATCAACAATTGCTCTGTCAACAGCAGAAGCTGAGTACATAGCAGCAGCAGGATGTAGCACACAAATGCTCTGGATGAAAAGTCAGCTTGAAGACTTCCAGATTTTTGAGAGTAACATTCCTATACTTTGTGATAATACTTCTGCTATTTGCTTAAGTAAGAATCCTATTTTACATTCTAGAGCTAAGCATATAGAAATAAAGCATCATTTCATTAGGGACTATATTCAGAAAGGTATTTTGAACTTAAAATTTATAGATACAGACCATCAATGGGCTGATATCTTTACTAAACCCCTTTCAGAAGATAGGTTTAATTTCATTCTGAAACATCTCAGCATGAAAGTATGCCCAGAATGAAAATGTTTTAATTCCATATATTTATCTTCAGAATGTAATTATATTACTGTGAACTTCTGATCAATCTTCTTTCAGAAAGATAGAACATGCAGATTGTATCAGATGCAAGTCTAAAGATCTGAGAGTTTAATCTCAAAGTCAGACGTGCTGATCACTACATCAAACAAGTGTCATCCAATCATCAGCATATCTCTGAAGCAGAACGTGTGCACGCTTCTGAGAAGGCAAAGCGCTGATTGGGTGCATTGAGACACATGTCTGGTAACCGTTTTTAAGTATCTTTCTCAAATCCCCCAAAATCAGCAAGCATTTAATGAAAAGTAATCATTCTTTTAAATGGCAATCATGATTTTTTTTCTCTCTCTTAAAAACGTTTAACTTTTCAAAACAATTTTGAAAAACTCTATTTAAGCACATTAATCTCTCATTTACTCTTTACGCTTTCTCACAATCACTCAAGCATTTTCTGCATATTTCTGAGTTCATCCTTGCAAACCTTTTTCTCTCAATTCAGTCTCAAAGCTTTTTTAGTGTGAACAATGGCATCCTCCAGCATTTCTGCAGGCAATCAGAAGAAAGAAACCTCTGAACAATATCAGGTGCCCCTCAGAACTCTTCTCACTCCGGTAAAGAACCTTGAAGTGCTTTCTGAGTTAATCATTGACTTTGAAAGCTTGAAGGAAAATGGATTTGACCTAACTGAAGAAATTAGGGCTCAAAAGTGGGAAAGGTACTTCGATAGGTTGGTTGGACCAACATTCCCAGCGCTAGTCAAGGAATTTTGGATTCACGCCAAAGTTGCAAAACATCTAGTCATTTCTTCTGTTATGGGAAAGAAGATCGTGATTTCTGAATATCTCATTGCAAAGCTAATCGGTCAAAGTGGTGGTGGAGTCCGTTGTGTGGACATGGCCGAAAGATGCGCTGATGTAGGTGTGGTAGCCAACAGGATTTTCACTCTTGGAATGCCCAGCAGCAAGATTAAGGATCTAAAGGATCACTGCAGAGTATGGGCTAAGATTATTCTGGGATGCTTCAACCACATGAAACCAACAAGTTCTCCTGATTATATAAACGTGGATCAGCAGTTTCTGATCTACTTTATTGATCAGAAGGTTAAGATCAATCTGGCTCACTTCCTGTTCAACCATCTCAAAACCAGTGTGAAAGAGACAAGAGAAGAAGAAAGAACCAAGAGGGACTGGATACCGTTTGGAAGGCTTATATCAGATATTCTGACAGAGAATAGGCTGATTGAACATCTGATTGAAGCTCAGGAGCTGAGCACTATTGAACCAACCATTGGGAAACCTCTGAACGCTAAGAATCTAAAGAAGATGAAAGCAAGAACGGATGTGCAGGACAGCAAGATTGACACTGTTGTCAACATGGTTCAGAAGCAGAATGAAACTTCTGAAAAGATTCAAGCGATGCTGGAGAGCCTGTTCTCACGCATGCCTCCTCAACCTTAAATTTTTTTCCATGCATAACCTTTTTCATGTTTTCTTGATTTTCTGATGTACTGTTTTGATTATGTTTTTGTAATATTTTTCTTGCTCTGATTCTGAACTATCTTAATATGATTAGTTTTTCTGATCAAATTTTTTTAGCACATCACCAACACTTTTTGATTGCTGACAAAAAGGGGGAGAACAAGAATGATATTTAAATCAATAACGGGCTAACTAGACAGAAACTCTCAAACATTCTAACTCTATTACTTGAAATGTTTTTCTGTTTTGTTTAAAGTCTACAGGCACAAGGAAGCTCCTGGACACTCTGAAGACTAGAAGCTCTTATCAAAATGTAGAAGCTCTGATCAATGTTGCTCTGATCAATATGAAGTTCTGATCGTCTTAATACTCTGATCCAAAGCAAAGCTCTGACAGGAAAAGCTCTGAAGCTCTGCTATCTGATGTTCAAAGAAAGAAAAAGATCCGATCCTGAAGAACACGTATATCAAAGGGAAGCAATAAACTCAGGGGGAGTATTTCTTAACTCTGACTTCTCCGTACTTCTTTAATCTGATACATTTTTCCAGATACCTTTTCACGTTATTTTTCATTTAAAATATCTAGTTTTTGTCATCATCAAAAAGGGGGAGATTGTTAGAACAATGTTTGAATCTACAACCCTATATTTAAGTTTTGATGATAACAAAGTGAAAAGATATAGTATTTATATGTTTTATGTTTGAACTATCTGCTGCCTAAAATTATTATGCTCTGACTTGCAGATACTCTGATTGATATAAGCAAGATCACGTTTATTCAGCATCAGAATTTGATTTCATACACCAGCATCAGAAGTTGCTACATCAGAACGTCAAGATCAGATGATCAACTCACGCACATGCTGAAGCTTGATGAACAAGACTGCGCTCAAACACTCTGATACAGAAACACAATAGTTCATCAGCAGCGAAGCAGAATCAGAATGAGCCAAGCCAGAACGTGCATTAAAGAAGCAACGGTACTGTGCATTAAACGGTAATTAATTCCAACGGCATCATTCCAGACAAGATCTGCTCAATAAGGAAAGCTTGTTATTAGCATTGAATCAAGAATATTGCATTCAACGTTCATCTTCTCAAAGTGCTATATAAACAAGGCTTCGAAGATTATAATGACTAATGCTCTCCAAATCTCTACACGCACAAAGCTGAACCATAATCTTCGTTCTACCAGTTTTGCTAAACCACAAACTCTGATACTTCATTACAGTTTAGCAATCTAGTCTCTAAGCTTCATTTGTGTATACATCACAGTTGTGATAAAGTTTTGTAGAAAACATTCACACACATTGTTTTATTCATTTGTAAGAAAGTGTTGCCTTGACAAACCGGGTTGTGGTTTGAATCAAGAAGGCTTTAGCAGTTGTTAAAGCAGTCTGTAATATTCAGTTGAATATAGTGAATTAAGACCTCGTTGGAGAGAGGCGAAATCACCTTGACGGGTGGACTGGAGTAGTTTGAGATCAAACGAACCAGGATAAAAATATCTTGTCAATTGCTTTAGATTTCAGTTTTACAATTCAACCCCCCCTTCTTGTGTTTTTCACCCCTTCATATTCAACCTTCCAGATGTTACGGGAAACCTCCATCATGACTTTATTCGCGTTCAGTCATGGGGACCTCTTGGTCCTAGGTGTTCTCCCTTAGGAGGTTGAATGCGTCATGATCTCGTCATGTCAGAAGTTTTTCACTTCCAAGAAGATTCATATAGGCTTCACCACATGTTATATTAAATTTCTCCCTTCCTAAATAAGGTAAACCTGCATGGAACTCCAACGAAACTAGTTGGCTGAGTGGCTGATCTAGAGGATGCGCTTGAAGAGGAAAAAAAGCTTACTAGGAGGCAAAGTTTTCTCTATAGACTTCGTCCTCGTGTGTATTAGCTTTTGAGATTGAGCTTGAAGAATAAAAAGAGGCCTACTTGCGTGAAGCAAAATATTTCTAGGACGAGCTAGAAGATCTTGATAAAAAACACATAGATCTTTTAGAGAAGGCTCTACAAGACGCTACTTTCAAGAATGTCAATGAAATTGGGTCAACTGCACCACTATGGATTTGTTCTCTACCATTTGGAATGATTAAAGTTGTTATTTCAGACACAACCTTTGAATCAAATACTTCATCATATACAATTATTCAAGTTTTTCTCACATCTAAGTTGTAGCAACTGGTTTTTAAATCAGAGCCGCCACTATTAGTTTTTATCCAAGGGAAGAGAATCTAACAGAAAACCCAAATTCGCAGACACAGATTTCAGGTTTCACACTCAATTAGACGAAAGGAAGGTGTTAGACACCTTTCGTCTACCTTGTTCACAAGGATATTGGGCTCTAGGTTTAGGTTTGGGTAAAACTGGATATTAAGTTTTAAATAGAAAGACTCGCCACGATTTTTGATTGTATGCCTACGTATCCTCTTATGAGAAATCAGAGTCCCAATTCGTAGTTCGTATGGGTTGATATTTTTTAGGGGTTTGCAAACCTATTTTGAATCACTTCGCACTCGGTCGAGAGTAGTGATTGTAGAGATTTTGACTGAATATGCAGTAAGTCAAAACTAGTTTGAAACCATTTTGCGAAAAAGCAGTTGATTAGCTTAGTTTATTGCAAATATAGTTTTAAGATTTGTTGGATAATTTTTAATAATATTAATTGCAAAAAGTCTTGATTAATGCATGATAAAAATATTTTAATGCAATAATATAGAAAATATGTACATGAATTTTGAGTAAAATAATTTAAATGATAATAATTATTATTATATGATAATAATATTTACATATGATAATAAATAATATGATAACATGTAAAATATAATAATTTTTAGAAAATAAAGTATAAAAAATTAAATATATAATAATTATAGAAAGAAAATAATAATGATAAAAGAATAAAGAAAATAGAATAATTAAATAAAAAAGATCTATTAATTAATTAATTTAAAAAAATATATTTAGATTTATATAAAATAATGTATGCAATTTTTAAATAAAATAGATTTATTTGATAATGTAATAATATTTAAATAGTAAATATATTAATAATAATGTTCACATAAAAAGGGGATTATAAATAATAAGCTATGAATATAATAATAAAAAATTTAAGTAACTACAACAATATATAATAATTATATAAAAGTATAATAATAATATAATAATAAATTATTATTTGATAATAATAACTATTATAAATAAATAATAAATAAATAGAAAAAATAATTGAATTATAAAAGAAAATAAATAAAATTAACTAAATTCAGGGGGGTGTAAATTCTAGTTGTGTAGTAAAACAAGGGGATTTTACTAAAAATCTGGGCTAAGCCCAACACAGTTTTATCAAGGGGGGATGTGATTTGCTTTACAATTTAGTAATTTAGACAGAAAGGGGGTGTGGATAACATCTGGGCCCAGCCCATTGCGTTTGGGAGAGGGGCCAGCGCGTTCTAGTATGGTGAGGGTACGCGCTACTGTGGTGCATACTTGGTCTATGGCCGTCTGATCAGAATCAAATGGATAATAATAATGGAGCATGTTATTACAATAGGCGTGTGTGTACTGGATACGGCGGAGAATAACATATTGTTTTTCATTTTTCATAATTCATTATTGTTTTTACAGCCATTATCCCTCTCTTTCTCTTTCAACTATGCCTCTTTCCTCTAACCCTAATCTATCTCCGGCGCCGCTAACTATCGACCCTTCCCCCGACTGCGCATCCGTACCCCAAATTGTAATAGCACACAAAATAAACAACAAAGTTATGTCACCGTATACCTCTAATCGCTATTATCCGATATGTTGCATTTTTGATCTTGACCTCCTTCTCTCTTTTTGATATGCAGGTCAACAATGGCAATGCTAGCAAAGCTTTGACGGTGTCTTTAGTGGCGGCGCGGTTAGGCTATCAACGACAGTTATGGTTTCAGATGTTGAAACCCTAACCGTCCTCCTATATTCTTTAACAATTTTGGGTTCGGTACAATCTTTTGCCTTCTTTTTTGTCTAGAACTTCCTCTCCTCTTATGTATTTCTTGGTTCTAGTAATTACAAAGTTAGAATTAGGGATTACCGCTTCTAATTTGTTAATCATAGATTTAGGGTTTTTTAGAACAAATTTAGGAGATTCAAATTACTGTAATTGGTTTGTTATAATATTAATTTGCTTGATTCGGATCATGTAATCTGTAATAAGATTTTGTTTAATTTTTAGATTTGATTCTGTAAATGAAGAATTCTAGATTTGCACTAATGCAGATTTGATTTGTTTTAGTTGAAAAAGTTTGATTTCAGCAGTAGTTGTTAGTGTTAGAAACATGCATAAATTTTGACAAGATTTGCATAGTGGATGTTCTTTGATTATGGGCCAGAATTATTATTGTTAGAGTGGGCCTAAGAAACTTGATTCAAAACCCCTCTTTTTTTTTTTTAACAACTAAAAAAATATTTTTAATAATAAAAACAATAATATAATGAATTTTAATTATAATTAAAATTTTTAATAAACAAAAAGTTTAACAATAATAGTCTAATTCTCTAATTTCTCTTACCCAGCAAAATCAACTTCTAAATACCTTTTTTATTGAAACAACAAAGTCCTTTTTTCAATTGGGCCTAAATGGCCTTAACAATTTGAGCCAAAATCCTTTTTCCCCAAAACTTTCCTATTATTTTTTTTTATAACAAAGCAGTTATATAATTAAACACCCTTACGATAACAGAAAAAGTTCCTTATAACAAATCTTTTTTCAATACAAAAGAGTAAAAAAATGTACTAACTTCTCTTAACAAGAACCTTAATGGGCCTTTGATTGAAATTTCGCACCCTCTCTTTACTAACCATAAATAAACCTTAAACGGGCTTGTAAATTACGCACCCTTCTTTTCAATAATTTTTCAAATGGGCCTTATTAATTAAAACTTAATTCCTCCTAAATCAAAATAACAAACAGACTGCTGAAAACACAATGGGCCTGGTATTCGTAATTGGACCTCCTTTTCTTTTTACTAACAATACTCACACCTAAATGGCTTAATAATTAATTTGGAAATAATTTTCCATTTTCGAATCGCATGGGCCATTGGCCAACATGCTTCACGAATTAGTTCAAGGATGCATGGGTCTTTCTGCTTTAGAAAGCCCCATTTTCGCGAATTAAAATACACCTCCTAGTCTTGAATAAAGATGGGCCATCAGATACTACTGTACCATCCTTAATTAAATATCTCTTCTATTTTAATCTTGAAAAATAAAATCATCGAGGTAGGATAAATTTGGGGTACGACAGCTATCCCTATTCAATCATCTTCCAGTCGAATAGCGCGAGGAAACTCGAGTCTTGCGCATTTTGATTGGAAATTTATTGAATACTTGAAGTATCCCCTAAATTTGTCCAATAGACATAAGGTTACACTGATATAGCATACCCCTACGAGTCTTTTGGAAAGTAGGCAGAGCTAATCGCTTACCAGGGTTTGATAACGAGGCATATAGTATTTGATCTTAAAAGCGCAATCTTGTAGTCTTGGTTTGGTTTTGATCATTCACCCCTTTGGAGGATAAATACAACAATGATTGATGATGCATGGCTGCTTGAAGATTGAGGCCATGGATTATGTTTGCGAATTGCTGTGTGACGTCTGAGGCAATGGGCTAGAGTTTTTTTTTTTAGCATCACACCGTGAAGTTTGAGGTGGTGATCAGTGTCTATGGAATAACGAAATGTATTGTTCCGTGAAGTCTGATGCAACAGGTTAAAGTGTTTTTCTTCTGAGCATCGCAACATGAAGTCTGAGGCGATGATCAGTGTTTATGGAATAAAGGAACGTATTGCTGCCTGAAGTCTGATGCAATGGGTTAGATTTTCAAATCCCTGTGCAAAGTCTAAGAAGATAAGCTAGATTTGGTTTTCGAACATTGCTACATGAAGTCAGAGGCGATGGTTTGTGTTACAGAATAAAGAAATGTACATTATTGCATGAAGACTAAGGCAATGGGTCAAATTTGCAAATCACTGCGTGAAGTCTGATGTGATAAGCTAAATTTGTCGTTTCGAACATCGCTGCATGAAGTCTGAGACGATGATCTGGAACTTGGCATAATGAAACATATTGTTGCATGAAGTCTGAGGCAATGGGCTTGTCTCGCGAATCACTGCGTGAAGTCTGGTGTGATAAGCTAGATTTGGTTTCGAACATCGCTGCATGAAGTCTGAGGCAATGATCTGTGTCGTAGAATAAGAAACACATTGTTGCATGAAGTCTTAGGCAATGGGTTAGGTTTTCAAATCACTGCGTGAAGTCTGATGTGATAAGCTAAATTTGTTGTTTTGAACATCACTGCATGAAGTCTGAGACGATGGTCTGGAGTTTGGAACACATTGCTGCATGAAGTCTGAGGCAATGGGTTAAGTTTGCAAATCGTTGCGTGAAGTCTGAGGCGATAAGATAAATTTGGTTTCGAACATCGCTGCATGAAGTCTGAGGAAATAATCTGTGTCGCAGAATAAGAAACACACTGCTGCATGAAGTCTGAGGCAATGGGTTAGGTTCGCAAATCACTATGTGAAGTCTGATGTGGTAAGCTAAATTTGTTGTTTCGAACATCGCTGCATGAAGTATGAGGCGATGGTCTAGGCTTTGCGAGTACATTGCGGGTTAGAGGCAATGTAATGAGTTCGGATAATACATTGCGGCTTAGAGGCAATGTAATGAGTTTGGATAATACATTGTGTCTTAGAAGCAATGTGTTAAGTTTGGATAATACATTGCGGCTTAGAGGCAATGTGTTGAGTTTGGATAATACATTGTGGCTTATAGGCAATGTGTTGAGTTTGGATAATACATTGCGGTTTGGGAGCAACGTACTGGGCTTGTAAGGAACTCATCACTGCGGGAAGACTTAGGTGATGGGCTGAACGTGTCACGACATGAATAATGAGGTGACGGGTTGAATCATAGGAGGAGTATTGCGTTGATCGACCCTTAGATAGTTGAATCGAGGGTGAGATTATTTGTCTGTTTGCTATGTGATACATGTGTATGCATACATATTGACTGTTGTATGTATGCAAAATGTATGATGTTTGACATTGATATGGAACCCTGAGTGTATTCAATATTGAAATGTATAGGGTATGTATGCTTTAGACATACAAAATGTATGTGTGAAATGTGTATAAGATGCGTATATGCCTTGAAATGTTATGAAGACCATTTCTGGCATTATCTCCTTTAAACCATTGGCTTATATTTACCAATTCCTGGCGTTGTATGTTGTGTCGTCGTAGCATCGTTGAACTTGAACGCAGTGGACAATGTTAGCAAAATTTGAACATTGATTTTGTATTGTGAGCGCGGGCGTCGACATAGACATAGACGCGGGTAATGGCATATGCGTATATTTGTATGTTGTAAGCGCAGGCGTAGACATGTGTATTGGCTTATGTGTGACCTTTGTGTTGTAAGCGCAGGCGTAAGTGTAGACGTATATAGATTCGTATGTTGTGAGCGCAGGTGTAAGAGTAGACGTATGTATAGAATTGGTAGGAGTACACATGTGCATGGACGCGTGCGAATGTCGACCTTGTGTTGCAAGTTATGCATAGGTGCTGACATGGACGTAGACTTTATGCGGATGCATAGATGTAGGCATAGACTTGGTATTGTTGAGTGCAAGCATAAGCGCAGATGTACGGGTGGGAATAGACTTTTTGCGTCGTGAGCATAGATATAGGCGCAGACATGGACATATGTATGGAATTTGTATTGTAGACACAGGAGCAGACATGTGCGTGGACGTAGACGTGGATTTTCTTTTGATATTTTTCTAACCCAAAATGTTTTTCAATGTTTCATCAAATGCTTTTATTTTGTTAATCTCCCGAAATGGTTTCAAGACAATATTCACAAGTAATGATCGTAGTATTTTGTAAACAAGTCTGAGAAAATAAAAAATTCAATTTGAAAGATGCAAAGAAAGAAAATGTTTTATTGATATGCCTCTAAATAGGAGAGAATACAAGATGCAATTCCTAGAAAGAGGTAATTACATAAGGTTTTAAAACTGTAAATGGAAAATAAAAATGATAATTGCTATGCTGTTCTCCAATATCCTTTTAATGATCTCATCTCCTTTGCTTCTGAATTGTATGATTCAGATCTATCTCTCCCTTCGTGGTTCGTAGTCGTAGTTCTTAGATCGCAGTCTTTTTGTTCTTTATTTTTTGTATGAAATCCCTAACTTTTTCCTGGATTTCCCTTTCGGGTTTTCAATCCACCGGGATAATAATTTTTTTTATATGCCCCTAATTTTTTCCTGGATCGCCCTTTAGGGTTTTCGATCCACTGGGGCGTTCCTTTTTGCCTAAGTCGCATGTTTGAGGTTCAAGCTTAGCGAGCTTCTTATACATAGTATTTTTCGACTGCGTCTAAATTTTCCGGATGTGGTAGTTTTTTCCCATCCATTGTTGTAGGGATAAGACCACCACCGAAGAATGTTGTTTTGACTACGTATGGACCTTTATAATTAGGGGTCCGTTTAACACGTGAGTCGAGGCGAGGTAGCAGAATCTCCTGGAGCCCTAGACCATGTCGTGGTCCATCTCGTGCAATATACTGTTACTCATAAAGAATTTTCAGGCTAATTTTCGTAGAGTTTGCTTGTCGATGCCGGAGGCATTTTCTGGATGTTCTTGTTTTTCGAGGCCTTTCTTGGTGTCGTGAAACCAAGGCTTTTCATTTGGTCTTTCTTTAATAGTAAGACAAAGTGCGGGTTCTTGATTATGTCTGTTTGTGATGCGTGATTCGTAGTTTGACCAAGTTACTTTGAATATAGACGATATAATTGCTAGGGCGTCTGTCATTTGATTTCCTTTTCGTGGGACATGACTGAAAATGATTTTTGCGAATTCCGCAGTCGATTTTCAAAACATGTTCCCTATATGGAATCGGTTTTGGATGTTTAGTATCCCGTTCACCATTGACTTGGTATACGACCTGTGAGCATTCTTTGGAGAAGTCAATACTGCCCCTATATCGTGCCTCGGTGCATTTGAAGCTTCTTCGAACGTGGATACCCAACGTGCCCCTGGCTCGGGTTCTTCATCAGATCTGGGTCGACCCTGGATCCATGGGGCTGTTGCTGTCACTTCTACCCTACATCAGATGTTGAAGTACCCAGTCGAGGGAAAGATTATCACAGTCCATGGGGGAAGAGGCATACATGGTTAGCCACCTGAACTCCTTCAGGTATGTTGAAATGGACGGCGAGTTCATTGAGACCCCATGTCAGAATTTTGAGGAGGTTCCACATACGATTGTTGTGACCAAAACTGCTACCAAGACTCTGTAGGTTACCAGACCTCCATTGAAAATGGCCTATCTGAAGGATGCTAGATCAGTAGTTGAGGAAGGTGGATGCACCATCTGGGGTAAAATTCCGTATATTCCCTACAAATCCAACAAATTTGGTTTGGGTTTTACTTTGGAGGCCTAAAGAGCTGTTCGATGTATTCGCGCTGGGGGACCACCATTACACATCAGCAATCAAGGAGTCAATGCATTGGAAGACAGTGATAGCAGTTGTGACATGGACGAGTGGATTTTTCCAACCATCGGCGGTGGACTCAACTATTGGGAGGCTAAAGAATTTATTCCTATTACTTTTATTCAAGAGTAATTGTCTTTAAATTTCCGGACTTGTAATGTTTAAACAATTTAAACTTTAAAACCTTGTGTTTTACCCGAGGCACAATGGTCCATCTGTGAGGGTTGTTACTTCATCTTCATATATCATTAATAAATCATGGGACGTTTTTGCTTGCAAATTTTACACTTTGTGTTTTTCTTTTTTTACCTTTCCTTTTATCAAAGATAGCTATGATCTTACGCACACTTACATATTGAAATACAGATCCACATCCACTCGGGATCCCATTGGTAACTGTAATACGATAGGAGAACTGGCTTGGGTGTTTTTCATTTTATCATAATTGTTACAGATAGTAAGAGTCACCGCCGAATTTTCTTTTATCCAAATAAAGGAAAGGGTGAAAATAACAGGAAGACCTTTGAGATTATTTTCTTGAGTTCAGGGGGTAGATTATGAAAAGGGAAGGTGTGAGCACCCTTTTCATCCATAGTTATCTATGGGCTCTTAGTTGCTTGCTAGATCATTGGTTTTGTTTGAAAGTGTGCTTTGTGGTGGATTTTGAAAGTATTTTTGAAAAGTGTCTTCGTTTAGGAAAACTTTGTAATGATTCTCGTCTCTATAAGAATGTATACAAAGTGTTAGACTTTTGAAAATATTTCATGGAAAGTGTTGGTGCATTTGAAAAGGTGTTTGTGTTTGAAGATGAGCAAGCAACTAGAAACATTCTACTTTACTCAAAAGCCTTTTGTTCATTTCTCTCTTCCATTGATATTGCTATCTTACCATTGATTGGTAAGAAGCCTTATCTTTGGATGTAAAGGGATGGGCGTGGGTCATCGTATAGTCATCATAACAATGTTGTGAGATATCTTAGCATTTCTCTTGAGGGACTAAGATCATTTGTAAGGCAACATTCGAAGCTTCATCGAGGGACTATGATCTTGTATTTTTGATTGTTTTTGCTAAGACGTCTCACATGCATAACATGACCATTTTTCATAAGGCAACAAGTGGAGTTTAACCCTAGAGGTGCACGTGTGCAAAGTGTGTTTGATTGCATGCATTTTTGTCTTTTTGATCATGGTGGTCTACTTGTTGATTTTATCTTGCCATACACCCTAATTACTAGCATTTTGTGTAAAGTAAAAAAAGGATGCAGAAAGATAAAATCCTACACTATTACAACCATATTGAATTGCATGAAAATATAAAGGCAAAAATAAGATAAAAGTAAGAAAAAGGATCTTTTCGATTTAGGTAGAAAACCCTTCGATTCTGCATTTTCTTGCTCTGTTCGATCTGGCCTGAAAAGGGTGAACGCATAAATTTCGATTGGGGGCCTGGAGGCCAGCATGTTGAGCCTTTCAAATGGGCCTGGAGTAAGTGTGGGCACAATCTGCCTTTCTTCCTCCTTCGACCGGGGGTTGAAAGCAGTGAGGGAGTGCCTTTCGATTGAGGCCTGGAGGCCAGCATATTGAGCCTGTTGAATGGGCCTAGAATCAATGTGACGTGCCTTTTGGCTGCCTCCTTCGTTTGACCTGAAGGTTAGTATGGAAACAAGAGGCTTCGTTTTCAACTTCTTGTCTCCCGTTTATTTCATTTGAGTTTGAATAGCAACATGGCTTAAGGTCATGCCAACATTACCTTAGGGCCAAGTTAGTCTTTAAAGCATGTTTAAAATGTACAAAGAGCAAAACCAAAAAGGTTGTTAACTATGAAACATATTAAAAGGGTGGAGAAAAAAAATAAGAACAATAGTATGTACATGTTTGAAATGAAAATAAAGCTTATTTACATTCTATGCTGGAAACAAAGGGTCCAAGTTTAAGAATGACTTACCTTGTTGGAGGCTGGAGCATGGGCTAGACCTTGAAGTGGTTACCTTAAATGCTTCTGGATTCGAAGGGAAAGACCAAGGGTGGGCCTTTGACACTGGATTCGAAAGAGAAAAACAAATGAAATGTCCTTCTTTGCTGGATTCGAAGGATAGCAAGATGTAAGGATGTTTCAGTTTTGAAAGAGACAAGTATTTGGATTCTGGATTTGTGTTTTCGCAAGTGTTTTAAGTGTTTGAGAATTTTATGGTGTTTGAGAATTTTGAAGATACGTTCCCCTCTTCCTCTTCTCTCTATTTTTTTCTTTGCAAAGGATCTCTCTATTTATAGAGAAAGGTTTTGGGAAGTTTGGGAGTAAAAATAATAAAATAAGGCTCAGCTGGAAAGTAAATTTCCACTTGTGTCATGATCCCAAGATGAGATAACAAGATGAATAGTTTAGATGGATTACTTCCTGCAGAAGGAAAACAGGCACATTGCTCAAGAAAAACTTTTCTAAAAGTAGTATTTTACTATTAAGGGCAAGTTGTCTTGGACAACAAATGGATAAAAGCCTATTTTAACTTTGTATAAACAATTAAATATAGAGTGAGTCATAGGTTTGAGGCCTAAAAAGAGGAAACATGTAGCCTAGCCTATGGGTCTAAATGTTCAACTTGATCCTTTGAATAGAAACCTCAATCTTTCCACAACTTTCGATCAAACTAAAACAACATCCGTTCCCACCAGTTATGCGTCCTTCGAATGGACCAAACATGTATTCTTCGAATGGGTCTCTTGTGTGGCCTTCGATTGGGCCTTCTTCATACTTCTTCAAATGTACCTCTTGTATACCCTTCGACTGGCTCTAGTATTACTTCCTTCGAATGGGCCTCTTGTGTGTCCTTCAACTGGGACTTCTGCATGCTGAAGTGTATACAAATGTTTCAAAGGGGAGTCTGCGCCTATTCAAAACTGGCACAAAGGCAGCCAATGCCTTGTGGATGCTAGCATGAAACAGGCCAGGGCATGCATAAACGAGGCTATTGCCTGGGCGAAGCTGGAACAAAGGTGGCCAGTGTCTTATGGTCGAAGGAAACTTTGAAGGAGTCTTGGCCTTGTGCTGAAGACAAACTGAAGAGGGATGTGTGCGCTGGTGACACGCTGAGGGGTCTTTTTCCCAGTGGGAGTTTTTGTGAATCGAAGGCTAGTTTGGAGAAGTTCTTGCTTTTCTGCGCTGAAGACACGCCCAAAGGGATAATTTGCCTAGTAGAAGTAGGAAATAAGCTTACTCCAAGGAAAACAAATGCTCAATCAAAGTAAGGATCCAACTTGCATGTGGGTAGGTATTGCATTTGTGAGTCAAGCCATCATGCAAAGACAGTGGTGCAATCGAAGGAGAACTGACAAGAAGCCTTTCCTCTTTGGATCGAAGGAGGCTATCTTAAAGGGAAAAGATACCCAGTCGAAGCTTGTGTACATTAAGCAAGCAACAGTCCAAGACTTCAGTCGAAGCTTGGGAAATTGAGGCAAACTTGGATGAAGATTCGAAGGTCATGTTCTGATCAAAGAGTAGAGCTTATGTATGTTGAAGAGTGAGATTCGAAGGGTCATGTTCTGATCAAAGAGTAGAGCTTCTGTATGTTGAAAATTGAGATTCAAAGGGTCATGTTCTGATCAAATAGTAGAGCTTCTGTATGTTGAAAATTGAGATTCGAAGGGTCATGTTCTGATCAAATAGTAGAGCTTCTGTATGTTGAAGAGTGAGATTCGAAGGGTCATGTTCTGATCGAAGCAAACTCCTGACCTTCGATTCTCCCTGCTCCAGCATGATTTGAAGGAATTCTCTAGAAAGCTTGTAACATGTTCTGCCATCACTTTTGCAAATTCTGATTGTACTTGTGTGAAAACTGGCCCAGAAGTTCTGTCTAAATTCTGATTAAAAATACCCAAAATTTATTGAGTGTTTTAGCTTCATGAACGTGTCTTCAAGGATTTATAACTTGAAATCCCAGCATTTCGAGGAGAAGTTCTATTCAGAAATATTTTAGATCTCATTGAGATCTATAACTTTAATGTCAGGAGTTCTGATTGAATCATCTTACATCATGATGAAAATCTAGCCCAAAATTATATAATTATCATATTTTCTTAACACTTAGAAAATTTGTCTAAGTGCTTAAAAATTTGACTTTTCAAAGTAATTTTTGACTTTTGATTTCTTGATGAACCAACTTCATGTCTTGATGAAATATGATTTTTGAAACTTGATTTTGATCAAAAAGTCAAAATTTGACTTTTCAGTGTGCATCTGACCATTTTGCCCTTGTGAATGACTTTCTTGGAATATTATAATCCGAGACTTGAAACTTGACAGAAGCAAACTTGAGGGTCCGGGATGATCCCTTAAGAAATAAGAGGGAAAATTTTGCGGTACAACAGCTGCCCCTGTTCAATCTTCTTAGACCTGAAGAGTTATATCGACGAGTCAGCCATTCGTGACTTGAAGGTGGAAGATAATTGAACACTAAAGTGCTCAGAAATTTGCACTCACATGAAATAGCACTGATAGTTGATGATGTAGGGAATGGGCTTACAGATGCCATTTGGAGGAGATGACAGAGAGTTGTCGGAGATGGGCTTAAAGATGCCATCTAGAGTGACTGATGGGAGGTATCAGGATAAGTCTTTTGGTTGATTTATACTGAAATAGTAGATGTCTTTTGCCTATTTTTAAACTTGAAGAGATAAATCTAACCAGAAGAGGTCTTCATTTGATGATTGATATTTCTCCTACAAGGAAGAGGATTAGTTGCATGCTGATGTATTCATGGTGTAATGATGTTCTCAAAATAAATGAGATTATGATGTATGCATTTGTTGCGTATGCGTCATGGTTTATGAATGTGATGCGTTTATTGCAGTGTGTCTTTGTCTCGGAAAATAAACACCTGACAACATGCTGGGGAAATTTAGGAGGCTGAGTCCCTAACTGTTGTTGGAGAATAGATGTATCTTCAACTTTGTTTAGAATGTTTCCGCTGGGAATTCCTGTTTTGGTGTTTGAGGAGAAACTTCGCTGGGGTATATTGGTTTGTTTAAGAAGACTCTTTGGAGAGTGTTGATATCTGCTCGAGGAAAAGAATTTAGGAGTCTTAGCTACTCGTTGCTCTATTGGGGAGTTATTCCCGATTGGAGAGAATCAAAAGTTAGCTGTTATCTGGTCGAAATCTAGGCTTGACAGTAAATTGTTGAGGATAATGAAGTTGACTATTATCTGGTCGTATTTCAGGCTTCACAACGACTTACCGGGGAAGATTAAATTAACTGTTATCTGTTCCGATTCCAGGCTTTGCAGGAAATTACTTGGGAGAGTGAAGTTAGGCAGTCATCTGGTCGGATTCCAGCCTTCGCATCAACTTCCTGAGGTGGATGACATTAATTGTTATCTGGTCGAGCTCCAGGCTTCATAATAACTTACTTGAAAGGATGAAGTTGAACTGATATCTGGTCGAGTCCAGGCTTTGCAGTAACTTGCTTGAAAGGATAAAGTTGAACTGATATCTGGTCGGGTCCAGGCTTCATAGTAACTTGCTTGAAGGGATGAAGCTGAACTGATATCTAGTCGGGTCTAAGATTCACAGTAACTTGCTTAAAAGGATGAAGTTGAACTGATATCTGGTCGGGTCCAGGCTTCACAGTAACTTGCTTGAAAGGATGAAGTTGAACTGATATCTGGTCGGGTCTGGGCTTCATAGTAACTTGCTTAAAAGGATGAAGTTAAACTGATATCTGGTCGGGTCCAGGCTTCACACTAACTTGCTTGAAAGGATGAAGTTGAACTAATATCTGGTCGGGTCCAGGCTTCACAGTAACTTGCTTGAAAGGATGAAGTTGAACTGATATCTGGTCGGGTCCAGGCTTCACAGTAACTTGCTTAAAAGGATGAAGTTGAACTGATATCTGGTCGGGTCCAGGCTTCATAGTAACTTGCTTGAAAGGATGAAGTTGAACTGATATCTGGTCGGGTCCAGGATTCACAGCAACTTGCTTAAAAGGATGAAGTTGAACTGATATCTGGTCGGGTCCAGGCTTCACAGTAACTTTCTTAAAAGGATGAAGTTGAACTGATATCTGGTCAGGTCCATGCTTCACAGTAACTTTCTTAAAAGGATGAAGTAAAAATGATATCTGTCAGGTCTAGGTTTCATAGTAACTTTCTTAAAAGGATGAAGTTGAACTGATATCTGGTCGAGTCTAGGCTTCACAGTAAATTTCTTAAAAGGATGAAGTTGAACTGATATCTGGTCGGGTCCAGGCTTCACAATGACTTGCTGGGGGGTAGAGGCAAACTCTATTGGGGAAAGAAGTTAAGCCATTGTCTGGTTGGGTCAAGGCTTTACAATATCTAGAGAGGTTAGACTATTATCTGGTTGGGTCCAGGCTTCATAGTAACCTAAAATTGTTTGAATAGAAATGATTATGTTGGGGAGTGTATTGTTTTATTGAAGAGAATATTTGATGACCTGCTGGCAAGGTGAATTCTTTAATAAAAAAATCCATAAGACTTCCTCTTTTAAGACAAACTCAGCTGGGGAGAGGGCTGTCGAGAGATTGAAACTTTTGTCCGAGATTTGCATAGACCCAACTTTGTGGGAAACTCTGATGGGACCAAGGTTTATTGTAACAGGCTCTGTGGGGATAATGCTAATGAGATAACTCTGTGGAGATATCTCCACTGCATTAAAGAGATGCTCGTTGCTTCTTGGTAGCACATATTTTCTAAACAGTTTAATTATGTTCATATGCATATGTTCATTCAATCTTAGTCATTGGACGTTTTTACACTCAAAACAAAAAACAAAAAGTTTCCACTTCAAAGTATATTTGTATTGATGTTTTGCCCGTTGTTGTACCCCAAAATTTGCCCTCGTATTTTTCCACCAAGAAATCACAGCTTCGGGCTTTTCCTGATTTTTCAGATTGGCGTAAGGATCAGTCAAACAGACTTTTCTTATCAGTCAAACAAAATTAGGGTTTTCATTGATTTTAAAGCAGTTCAGGCAGATTGCTAAGGTTTGGTTGAATTGGCTCAGGTTTTGATCAGGCGGACGCTTCTCTGACAATTAAAACAAAACTAGGGTTTTTGTGCGCGCGTTCTCAGAAAGGATTAATTTTACAGTTCTTTTCAGTTTACTCTGAGATTTGAACTGAAGCATTTGGATTGAGTTTGCAGTGTTTGATTAAATCAGTGAAAAGAGGGCATGTGGACGTTTGTTGTTTGACTGTGCATTGTTATGTTTAATTCGGAACGCCGGACGTTTATTAATTATTTCTTTTTCTAAGTCAGAATAATTGGATTTATTTCCAATTGTTTTAATTTAAGAAACTCAAATAATTAAAATAAACAATTGAAAAGAAAGAAGGAATTAACTGACAAAAAGAGATTTTTATTCATATTTAATTGTTTGTTACAAATTATTATTTAAACGATTGTAAATTTATTTACATTTCGTTTCTAATGATAATGTTACAAATAATTGAAATGAAATAAAATTGCATCCTATTTTTCTAAATCTTCATCTTCTATCCAATGCTCTTTTGCTCCATTGATTTTCATCTGCAAAACAAAGAAAGAGAAAAGAAGTCAAAAGCAGATAAATAAAAGACAGACAGTAATTTAAAGATTCATCATTAAAAGCGACTGGCCGGAATCAGTTGTTCCCCTCTCTGCAAATCACGAGATTTCTCCCGGTTCACAAAGAGGGATGGAATGTCTTGCAATTTAAGAATGAAATGCACAAATATACAAATTGCACAAATTCAAAATGATCATAAGTCCCTCGATGACGCTTTCGAAAGTTGCCTAAACGGAATGATCATAGTCCCTTCAAGCAAAATTGCCAAAGACACTTGGCACTATTGCATTCATGGTCCATACGATGACCCGCGTCTGTCCCGTTAAACATCCTAACGCAAGATTGTCCACCAAATACAATGGTGGAACAAAATTGTTAAAAGGGTTAAAACATGAGAAAAAACCTTTGAGTACAATAGGGGTAGACAACTCTTAGTCACTTGATCCAAC
Source organism: Vicia faba (assembly GCA_948472305.1). Lineage (NCBI taxonomy): Eukaryota > Viridiplantae > Streptophyta > Magnoliopsida > Fabales > Fabaceae > Vicia > Vicia faba. The sequence goes on along the minus strand of OX451738.1, from coordinate 399,177,209 downwards.
TTGCAAAAACACTTGCCTACTTTTCAAAACCACATTCCACAAACACTTTCAAAAACAAACTTTCAAAAACATTTGAAACATCTTTTCGAAAAGATACACACCTTTGTAAAACACTCAAACACGAGTCATTACAATGCTTGCCTAAGACAAGGCATCTTTTTCAAAACATTTTCAAACACACACACACACACACCACAATTTCAAGAAAATTGAAAATCAAAGGCAAGTGATCTAAACAAGTAACTAAGAGCCCATGGATAACCATGGATGAAAAGGGTGCTAATACCTTCCCTTTTCATAATCTACCCCCCGAACCCACGAAATATCTCAAAAGGTTTTTCCTGTGCTTTTTAACCTTTCCTTTAGGATAAAATAAAAAGTCGGTGGCGACTCTTGCTAAACCGAACAAGTGCGAATACAAAACGCAAAACTAAAGTCAGTTCTCCCACCGTATCACACCCGTGAATAGGCATTTTTGTACAAAGAGGCGGAGATCCTAGTAAGAGGAAATTGTCGAAAAGATAACAAAATTAGAAACAAAAACAAAAACCATGTGGAAATGATCTCATTGTGCTCCAACTCTACTATTTCCCAAATGTCTTTGAACGTCCCTTGCCATTGACAGAAGTTGATTGGATTGATCTTGGACCGTTTGAATCCAGACCTCGGTAATAAAGTCGATTGTGGTGACTCCACAGGACATAGTCATGCGCTTTCAATCCTTAACTTTTGCCTAGACTTCCCTTTCGGGTTTTTAGCCCATTAGGATACCCATTTTTTCCCAAGTCGCCCTTTCGGGTTTTCGACTTGCCGGGTGTATAATATTTTGCATATATCCCTAATTTTTGCCCAAAACTTTGGTTTGTCGGGATGCCCTTATCCTGCCTAGGCGTGTTAACCTAGCGGGTCTCTTATGCGTAGAATTTTTTAACTTTGTCCGCGTTCACTAGATGTGGGAAATCTTCACCGTCCATAGTAGTCAGCATCATGGCACCACCAGAGAAAACTTTTTTGATGAAAAATGACCCTTCGTAAGTGGGAGTCCATTTGCCCCTGGGTTCGCCTTGTGGAAGAATGATGCACTTTATTACCAAATCACCAGCTTGATATACCCGAGGCCTGATCTTTTTGTTGAAAGCCTTAATCACACGCTTTTGGTACATTTGACCATGACAAACGGCAGCCAGTCACTTTTCATCGATCCATTTGTCTTCGCCTAGGCCTGCTTCATTCATAATCCTTAGTGAAAGAATCTGAACTTCCACTGGCAGGATAACTTCCATGCCATAGACCAAAGAAAAGGGAGTTATCCCAGTTGATGTCCGAGCTGAAGTACGGTAGCCATGAATAGCAAATGGTAACATATCATGCCAGTATTTGTAGGTTATTACCATATTTTGCACAATCTTCTTAATGTTTTTGTTGGCTGCTTCCACTGTGCCGTTCATTTTAGGTCTATAAGGAGAAGAATTATGATGCTTGATTTTGACCTGATTGTAAAGTTCTGTAATAATAACATTGTTGAGATTGGTTCCATTGTCAGTGATTATCCTTTCAGGGATACCATAGCAGCAAATGAGGTTATATTTAATGAATCTGGCTACAAAGTTCTTTGTGACTGAGGCAAATGAGGAAGCTTTGACCCATTTGGTGAAATAATCGATAGCGACAAGAATGAAGCGATGTCTAATGGAAGCAGTAGGTTTAATCTCTCCAATCATGTCAATGCCCCACATTGTAAACGACCATGAAGCAATCATGACATTTAGAGGAATAAGAGGCACATGGACCTTGTCAGCATAAATTTGGCACTTGTGGCAAGTCCTTGAGTGATGATGGCAATCAGTCTCCATTGTTGACCAATAATAACCAACTCTCAGGATTTTCTTGGCCATAGTATGTCTGCTGGAGTGAGTCCCAAAGAGACCATCATGCATGTCTTCCATAATTTTCTCTGCCTCCTTCTTGTCCATAGGTCAGAGTAGAGTAGTATCATGGTTGCGTTTGTACAAGGTTCCATTGCTTAGGAAGAATTTGGATGAGAATCTTTGTAAGAATTTTTTATCATTTGATGGAAGCTCCTTCAGGATACTCTTGTGTTTCAAGGTATCTTTTCACCTCATGATACCATGGCTTCTCTGTGTTAGTGTCAAGCTCATAGTAGTGCACAGGTTCGCCAAATCTCTCAATTGTAATCATAGGAGCTTTGTTGTCCCATTTGACCTTGAACATAGAAGACATTGTGGCCAAAGCATTGACTAACTGATTTTCTTCTCTAGGGAAGTGTTCAAAGGTGATTTCTTCGAAGTATGGAATCAGAGATAACACAAGCTCCTTGTAAGTAATAAGATTAGGATGTTTAGTGTTCCAATCTCCCTTTACTTGGATAATCACTAGAGCGGAATCTTCGAATACATTCAAATGCTTGATCCTCAAATCAATGGCAGCTTTCAGACCCAAAATGCATGCCTCATATTCAGCCATATTATTTGTACAATCGAAGCACATTCTATCAGTGAAAGGGGTGTGGCAACCTTCCAGAGAAACTATCACAATACCAATTCTATTACCCAAAGTGTTGGAAGCCCCATCGAACACCATAGTCCATCGGGATCCTTGTTCAGGTCTGTCATACGGTCCAGGTTTTGCACAGTCGGTCACTAACATGATATTCTTGTCCGGGAAGTAAAAGTTCATAGATTGATAATCATCAACATCTTGATGGTCCAAATGATCCGCCAATACACTTCCTTTTATGGCCTTTTATGTTGTGTATTGAATATCGTACTCAGTTAAAATCATTTTCCATCTAGCTATTCATCCGGACAGAGCGGGTTTCTCGAAGATGTACTTGATATGGTCTATCTTAGAAATCAATAGAGTGGTATGAGTCAACATATACTGTCTTAGCCAGTGAGAAGCCCATGCCAGAGTGTAGAGAGTTTTCTCGAGCAGTGAATATCTGGTTTCACAGTCGGTAAACTTTTTGCTCAGGTAGTATATTGCATGCTCTTTCCGGCCAGACTCGTCATGTTGGCTAAACACACACCCCATAGAATTCTCTAGCACAGTCAAGTACATGATCAAGGGTCTTCCTTCGACTAGAGGCATGAGGATAGAAGGTTCTTGCAGATATTCCTTGATTTTGTCGAAGGCAGCTTGGCATTCATCATTCTACCTGACTACTTGATCATTCTTCAAGAGTTTGAAGATTGGCTCACAAGTAGCAGTTAAGTGAGATATGAAGCGGGCGATGTAGTTAAGACGACCCAAGAATCCTCTAACCTCCTTTTCAAAATAGGGAACTGGCATTTATTAGATGGCTTTTACCTTTGCGGGATCAACTTCGATTCCTTTACCATTGACAACAAAACCTATAAGTTTTCCCGATCTTACTCCAAATGTGCACTTATTAGGGTTCAACCTTAACTTGTATTTTTTCAGCCTCTCGAATAGCTTGTATAAGTGGTTGAGATGTTCTTCTTTAGTTTGTAACCTTGCAATCATATCATCCATATATACCTCTATTTCATGATGGATCATATCATGAAACAAAGCTACCATAGCCTTTTGATATGTTGCCCCTGCATTCTTCAATCTGAATGGCATGACCTTGTAACAAAAGGCGCCCCATTGCATAACAAAGGTGGTATTCTCCATGTCTTCGGGAGCCATCTTAATTTGATTATATCTGGAGAAACCATCCATGAAAGGGAAGACTTTGTGTTGAGCGGTGTTATCGACCAAGACATCAATATGAGGCAGAGGGAAGTCATCCTTGGGGCTTGCCCTATTCAGATCCCGATAATCTATGCACATACGAACTTTTCCATCTTTCTTCTACACTGGAACCACATTTGCAACCCATTGAGGATAAGATGTCATAGCTAGGAATCCTGCATCAAATTGTTTCATCATTTCATCTTTTATTTTCTTAGACATGTCAGGCCACATGCGACAAACTTTTTGCTTGATAGGAGGACAATCTTCCTTTGTTGGCAGACGATGAACTACAATGTCTCTATCCAACCCTAGAATATCTTCATATGACCAAGCAAACACTTCCACATAGTCATGTAACATCTGAACCAATCTGCTTTTGCCACTGCTTCCTAGGTTGGCGTCGATCTTGACCTCTTGCTTGTCTGTCTCGGTACCTAGGTTGATGATTTCAACTGACTCTTCATGCGGCTGAATAGCTTTTTCCTCTTGCATTAGAAGTTTGGATAGTTCTCCCGGTATTTCACAATCTTCCTCACTTTCGTCTTTGGCTTGGATAATTGGTTATTCGAAATCATATCTGGAAATAATAGAGTCGTTGGCAATGACATCCGCAGTGGACGAGGATCTGCAAGAGTGTGTGTGCATGTAAGATACATGGCTATTTGAAAAAGGTATTAAAGAAAAGAAAGACAATGAGCATAAAAATTTGAATGTAAAAAGTCAAATGGTTTATATTGAATGATCATATTATAAAATGAACATAAATAAAACCCTTAACATATGGACCATAGTGCCCGGGGCCAGACATATGGCTTAAAAGTCATTGTTTAATATTATAGACAAAAAGGATCTTGAATTGATAGAAATAAATAAACAAGTAATTACTCCTCAATGAAGGAGATTGGAATGAAGTCTTTTGTGTGTCAATTGTTGAGCTCTGTCGTAGTAAGGTATATCTATTCTTCAAAATCCCATTCATCATCAGAATCCTCCACAACATTTACTTCATGATTTCCAATACAGAGAGGGGGCTTTTCCGCACGAGCGCACCTAACCTCTTTTTGAGCCTTGAAAGTGAAACCCAACCCACATTTATCTGCTTTGAAAGGGATCTCAGGGAGTTGCCCCCAGGTAGCATAGCTTCCATTTTCGACTGCGGCATGAGCATCCTTAAATGAGACCATCCTTGGCACGACCTTATCAGCTTTGGGCATGTCGAAAGAAATTTTGGTAATACCAACCATAGGCGGAATAACTTCAAAACCTGGCACGGAGTTTCTATAAATTCGCCATCAATCTCAACATATTTGAAAGAATTGAGATGGTTTACCATGAATTCCTCCTCACCACAAACAGTGACGATCCTTCCCTTGACTGGGTATTTTAGCTTTTGGTGAAGGGTGGACGCTACTGCCCCTGCTCCATGAATCCAAGGGCGACCCAGCAAACAGGAGTAAGCAGGACGGATGTCCATGATATAGAAAGTAGAGTTGAAAATATGTGAGCCCACTTTAATTGGGAGATCCACCTCTCCATGAACTGTCCTTTTGGACCCATCGAAAGCTCTCACAATAATATCACTCAGCTTCAATACCAGTCCTTCACAGTCTAACTGGTCCAAAGCGCCCTTGGGTAGCACATTTAAAGAAGAGCTAGTGTTAACCAGAACATGGGCTAGCGTAGTCCCCTTACATTCAACAGAAACATGTAAAGCTTTGTTATGGTTCCTTCCAAGTGGTGTTAGATCAGCATCTGAGAACCCCAATCCATTATCGTCCGTCAAGCTCGCCACACAATTTTCGAATTGGTCAGTTGTGGTCTCATGAGGGACATGAGCTTTCTTCAAGAATTTGATTAATGCTCGGGCATGAGCATCAGAACAAAGTAGCAAAGATAACATGGAGATCTTGAAAGGGGTTTACCCAGTTGTTCCACTATCTTGAAATCACTCCTCTTTATAATCTTTAATATTTCATCCATTTCTTGAGTGGAAGGCTCCTCAGTAGCAAAGTCCTTTGCAGCCACCTCTATCTCAGCAGGCTCAACCACTTTCTTTTTACCCCTAATGTCAGCAATAGGTTTATCAGAGGTGATGCAGACATGTGTCATTGTAGCAGTTTCGGGTGAAATGTTTGGGGAAAAGATTCTTCCAGTTCTGGTCAACTTACTAGAACCAGTAATATTCCTAACATCATCAACCTTGCTTTCTTTAATCCAAGCCTCTTGCTTTATTCCATGGTAATACACTTCGGCACCATAGTTCCATGGAACTGCTTTGTTGGAAGAATACGGAATTGGCCCAGGGGCAGTGATTATCAGGAGAGCAACGGTCAGTTCATTCGAAATCCTGATAGGACCCTTTGAGGAAATCCTAAAAGGCTTGTTTGAAATTGTTATGATAGGGAGGTCTTCAATCTTATCGGTAAAAATTTTGACGGAAGGAATTTTCTCAAATAGGATCTCATGACTATTCATCAGGCGTTTAACGCTTTCTTTCAACCATTTGCATCCATTAACTTGTTTGGCGCAGTAATCACAATCTTTCAAGCAGCCAAGGAAAACCCCGGCTCTCAAAAAACTCTTTTTGACAACAGTTAACAGTGTAGTTAGATCTTCGACGGAGGGAACCAAAATAGTGCCTTCAATTGCATTGACACTCTTGCCATGATTTGGCATTGGTGCTCTTATCACATTGGGAACTGTAGGCGGATCAAATTCAATTGTCTTATTATCTATTAGATCTTAAATTTTTCTCTTTAGCGCCCAACATTGATCGGTCTCATGCCCGAGACTATTTAATGATATGCACACTTGGTATTTGGGTTATATTTAGGCGAGGAAGTGTTCGGATTGGACAGAGGATCACACAATGTCACCAAGTTGGCCTTTAACAGGTGTTGTAAGGATTGGTATAAAGACATGCATATCCTTGTGAAATGTCTTTGTGGAGCCTCAAATCATTGATGATTGGAAGATTGTCTTTGAATAGGAGTCGGGTTGGAAATCAGAACAACATTAACGGACGGACAATTATCCTTCTTGGTATGGGCCCTTTCCCCATACACAACATTAGTTTCTTTCTTCTCAGTAAAGGGTTTCTTTATGGGGTTAGAGGCAGAAGCAGATGCCATGGGGATTTTCCCGCTCTTGATACCACTTTCGACCCTTTCACCGGTTAGGATCAGCTTGAACAAAACCGTACGAAGAACACCCAACCAATAAGTTGAAAAATGGACCATATAACGTACTCATAAACATATCAATATGTTCCCTATCAGTTAACGGTGGTTGGACCCTACTGGAAAGATCCCTCCACTTTTGGGCGTACTCTTTGAACCCCTCTTTTTTATCCATCGTCATGTCTTCCAGTTGAACTTTAGTCGGTGCCAGGTCGGCATTGTTTTGGTATTGGTGATAGAAAGAAGTGGCCAAGTCTTCCCAGGTTTGAATACGGGAACCCTCCAATTGGTAAAAACACTCTAGTTGAGTCCCAACCAAGCTTTCTTGAAAGAAATGGATCCAGAGTTTCTTGTCGGTGGTGTGCGGCTGTATTTTGCGCATGTAAGATTTCAGATGAAGCTTTGGGTAGGAGACCCCATTATATTTAACAAAGATTGGTATCTTGAATTTATGGGGAATGACAACCCCTGATATTAAACCTAAATCATCAAAATCCAAACCAGGAATGGATTGAATCTCAACAGCCTTCAATCTATCCTATAGTTGTTTGTACTTGTCGTCGGCAGGAGGATACTACTCGTCAAAATAGTCTTCATCATCGAACACTCGATCATTGACACACCCAGCCCGGGTACTCCTTGCTTCTTCCACTTGATTTTCGTCTTCCTCAGACGAATCTTCCACTACCGGCATCTTGCGGATCGACTCTCTGAATCTTTTACCCATGTTGACTAGGGCTTTCCTTTTCGGTTTCTTTTTGGATGCCAGCAACATCATTAACTCTTGTTGCCCTTTAACCAGGGTCAACAGAGTCTCTTGGAACTGGGAATTTTGTGCTTGTAGGTCCTTCACTGTTTTCTCGATATCCATCTTACTAAAATAAACAACAGAAAGATAAGGAGACCTATTGTGTAAAACCTGTTTATGTTATGATGCATGAAAAATGCACATGCAAATGATTTGAAGGACTTATAAGATTTAAATTTGTCTAGACAAAGAATGAACAAACGTCGAATTGCATTAATAAGTTCAAAATGGTTATAACATGCCTCTTGGGCTTACAAAATAAATTCCTAAGGCAGAAAGGTCGAACGCATTCTCTTTGGTGCAATGTAGGCGTTCAAGCTTTGTTCCTCATGGAGTTGTCTTGTAAGATCCAAAACCCTTTTCTCGCTTGCGTATAACTAAGCTTCGAACTTGTCTCACTCTTTGTTTAGCTGAATCCAACCTTTTTGCAAGTCTTCATGAGAAGTGGGCATGTTGGGATAAAGGACAGTATATGGGACATCTCCTTTAGCAACAGGTTCCACGATAACAGGTAGGATAGATGGGTAAGTCATTACGAGCTTCTGAGCGCGAGCTCGTACCCACCTAAGGTAAGGCTCAAGGGGAATAGAATTATTGTGTCCTAGTGTCTTACTATCAACTCTATTTACCATCCTCTGAGCTCGTACAAACCTATGATGGTAGCCTTGATCATCGCTGTCGTAGTCGAACACCACTCCTTGGATGAGCACATCATAAAGACCATCTCTTCGGGCATACCCAGACTGTCGCAAAGCTAAGCAAGGGTTGTAAGTGATACCTCCTCTAATGCCAAGAAAAGGGACATTAAGGAATTCCCCATAATGGTCGATGATAGTAATGTTCTCCAAGGATCGAGTACACCAGTGAATATCCGAATGTCTGAGTGACACCAACCTATTAGACCACCATAAACCTTGATCGTTCTTCACCATAAATCGTGGGATGTGCGAAACAAAACACCTAGCCAATAGAGGAGTGCAACACATGAGGGATCCTCTTCTCTTCATGGTACAAGAGTGGAGAGAATTTAGGATATCTCCCAACAAAGTAGGTACCAGATTGCGAGATATGAAGATTTTGACAGCATTCACATCTATAAGTTGGCCAGGATTTGGAAATAGTACCATCCCATAGATGAGAAGGGCTAAGATTTCTTCAAATGATTTTAAATCCAGAGTGTTCCAACAATCTTGAGCTTTCTCTAACAAGAACTTGGCTAGGAACCCTTTAACACCACTTCTTGTTTCCCAATTAGCCGTGATGTTGGATCTTTGCAAGTGTAAAGCTCAGGCAATCTCTTCAGGGATTGAGTCTCTTTTAATACCGTTGAAAGGTAGTTAATTGAGAATAGGAATCCCCAAGAGTTGAGAAAATTCTTCCATAGTAGGCACAAGCTGGTAATCAGGGAAGGTAAAGCAATGGTGTAAAGGGTCGAAGAACTGGAAGAGCACCTTCATCATGTCTTCATCGATGCTCGAGGTAACCAAGTTTAGGAGTCGACCATGTCTTTTGGTGAACGAAGAACTCTCAGGAACCCTTGATGCTAACTCTTTGAGTTGAGAAGGAATTCTTACGAGATTGAATTGGATAGTATTCCTGCGGGTGGAAGCCATGTCCTACAAGACAAAACAAAGATAAATCCCTAAAAGTCCTTGAAATGGTTAGTGCAAAATGCAATGGTATGATGTTATGATGTTATGTACAAGTAAGCATATACACACAAAAGCAAACAAGTCCTTAGGTTTAGGATTGCATGGAGTTTATAGGTAAGTACCCTCTTGAAGTTTAGTTGGCTCAACCTATCTTAGTAATAGTAACCGGGTTCTAGGGGATCTCAATATCACCGATCTTTCTTCATCAAGCATTATTTCAGCGCAACCCTCTTTAATGGCGACCGAAATATCCCGAAAGTCCAATATCAATTGGTGTAGTATCGAGTATCAACTAACTTCGGACTACACCAAAGCCGGCTACCTCACTACTTCCTAAAGGCCAAGTTGTTCAAGTAAAGGTTCTAAAGTAAGTTAGTGCTTCATGATACCACACAGCGGCCCCGTATTCTCCTTGACTACTCAAGGGCTACTGGTACCAACAAATGTGTCACACTAACATAGCTATTTCTTAGACCATGTCGATATACCCCACACAATTTCCATAACTTATTTCTACTTACCTAAAAAGGTGTCCCAGATCCGGGTAGAGGATCAAAACAAACCCAAACAAAGAACCATAATATAAAGCAAACAAGTCAAACAAAGAAAAGCAAGTAAAGGTGATCTAGCCCTAAGGTAACCCCACTTTTAAGTCTTTCCCCAACAGAGTCTCCAGTTCTGTAATACGGTGGGAGAAATGACTTGGGTTTTTTTCATTTTATCGCAATTGTTGCGGATAGCAAGAGCCGCCAACGATTTTTCTTTTATCCAAATAAAGGAAAGGGTGAAAAGAACATGAAAGACCTTTGAGATTATTTTATTGAGTTAGGGGGGTAGATTATGAAAAGGGAAGGTGTTAGCACCCTTTTCATCCATAGTTATCTATGAGCTCTTAGTTGCTTGCTAGATCATTGATTTTGTTTGAAAGTATGCTTTGTGGTGGGTTTTGAAAGTATTTTTGAAAAGCACCTTCGTTTAGGCAAACTTTATAATGATTCTCGTATCTATAAGAATGTATATAAAGTGTTGGACTTTTGAAAATATTTCATGGAAAGTGTTGATTCATTTAAAAAGGTGTTTGTGTTTGAAGATGAGCAAGCAACTAGGAACATTCTACTTTACTCAAAATCATTTTGTTCATTTCTCTCTTCCTTTGATATTTATATCTTACCATTGATTGGTAAGAAGCCTTATCTTTAGATGTAAAGGGACGGGTGTGGGTCATTGTATAGTCATCATAACAATGTTGTGAGATATCTTAGCATTTCACTTGAGGGACTTAGATCATTTGTAAGGAAACATTCGAAGCTTCATCGGGGGACTATGATCTTGTATTTTGATTGTTTTTGCTAAGACGTCTCACATGAATAACATGACCATTTTTCATAAGGCAACAAGTGGAGTTTAACCCTTAAGGCGCATGCGTGCAAAGTGTGTTCGATTGCATGCATTTTTGTCTTTTTGATCAAGGTGGTCTACTTGTCGATTTTATCTTGCCATATACCCTAATTACTAGCACTTTTATAAAGTAAAAAAAGGATGCAGAAAGATAAAATCCTACACTATTACAACCATATTGAATTGCATGAAAATATAAAGGCAAAAATAAGATAAAAGCAAGAAAAAGGATCTTTCGATTTTGGCAGAAAACCCTTCGATTATGCACTTTTTGGCTCTGTTCGATCTGGCCTGAAAAGGGTGAAGGCATGACTTTCGATTGGGGGCCTGGAGGCCAGCATGTTGAGCCTTTAGAATGGGCCTAGAGTAAGTGTGGGCGCAATCTGCCTTTCTGCCTTATTCAATTGGGGGTTAAAAGCAGTGAGGGAGTGCCTTTCGACTGAGGCCTGGAGGCCAGCATATTGAGCCTGTCGTATGGGCCTGGAATCAGTGTGATGTGCCTTCTGGCTGCCTCTTTCGTTTGACCTGAAGGTTAGTGTGGAAGCCAGAGGCTTTGTTTTCAACTTCCTGTCTCTGGTTTCTTTCATTTGAGTTTGAATAGCAACACGGCCTAAGGCCATGCCAACATTACCTTAGGGTCAAGTTAGTCTTTAAAGCATGTTTAAAATGTACAAAGAGAAAAACCAAGAAGGTTGTTAACCATGAAACATATTAAAAGGGTGGAAACAAAAATAAGAACAATAGTATGTACATGTTTGAAACGAAAAGAAAGCTTATTTATATACTATGCTGGAAACGAAGGGTCCAAGGTCAAGAATGACTTACCTTGCTGGAGGCTGGAACGTGGGGTGGACCTTAAAGTGGTTACCTTGAATGCTTCTGGATTCGAAGGGAAAGACCAAGGGTGGGCCTTTGACACTGGATTCGAAAGAGAAAAACAAGTGAAATGTCATTCTTTGTTGGATTCGAAGGATAGCAAGATGTAAGGATGTTTCAGATTTGAAAGAGACAAGTATTTGGATTCTGGATTTGTGTTTTCACAAGTGTTTTAAGTGTTTGAGAATTTTATGGTGTTTGAGAATTTTGAAGATACGTTCCCCTCTTCCTCTTCTCTCTATTTTTTCTTTGCAAAGGATCTATGTATTTATAGAGAAAGGTATTGGGAAGTTTGGGAGTAAAAATAATAAAATAAGGCTCAGTTGGAAAGTAAATATCCACTTGTGTCGTGATCCCAAGATGAGATATCAAGATGAATGGTTTAGATGGATTACTTCATGCAGAAGGAAAACATGCGCATGGCTCAAGAAAAACTTTTCTAAAAGTAGTATTATACTATTAAGGGAAAGTTGTCTTGGACAACAAATGGGTAAAAGCCTATTTTAACTTTTTATAAACAATTAAACATAGAGTGAGCCATAGGTTTGAAGCCTGAAAAGTGGAAACATGTAGCCTAGCCTATGGGTCTAAATGTTCAACTTGATCCTTTGAATCGAATCCTCCATCTTTCCACAACTTTCAACCAAAGTAAAACAACATTCATTCCCACCAGTTATGCGTCCTTCGAATGGACCAAACATGTATTCTTCGAATGGGTCTCTTGTGTGCCCTTCGACTGGGCCTTCTGCATACTTCTTCAAATGTACCTCTTGGATATCCTTCGACTGGCTCTAGTATTACTTCCTTCGAATGGGCCTCTTGTGTGGCCTTCAGCTGGTCCTTCTGCATGCTGAAGTGTATATAAATGTTTCAAAGGGGAGTCTGCACCCAGTCGAAATTGGAACAAAGGCAGCCTATGCCTGATGGATGCTAGCCTGAAACAAGTCAGGGCAGGCATAAAGGAAGCCATTGCCTGAGCGAAGCTGGCACAAAGGTGGCCAGTGTCTTGTGTTTGAAGGAAACTTTTAAGGAGTCTTGGCCTTGTGCTGAAGACAAACGAAGAGGGATACATGCGCTGGTGACACGTTGAGAGGTCTTTTGCCCAGTGGGAGTTTTTGTGAATGGAAGGCCAGTTTGGAGAAGTTCTTGCTTTTGTGCGCTGAAGACGCGCCCAGAGGGATAGTTTTCCTAGTAGAAGTAGGAAATAAGCTTACTCCAAGGAAAAAAAATGCTCAATCTAAGTAAGGATCCAGCTTGCATGTGAGTAGCTTTTGCATTTGTGAGTCAAACCAGCATGCAAAGACAGTGGTGCAATCGAAGGAGCACTGACAAGAAGCCTTTCCCCTTTGGATCAAAGGAGGCTATCTTAAAGGGAAAAGATGCCTAGTTGGAGCTTGTGTACAACAATCAAGCAACAGTTCAAGACTTTAGTCGAAGCTTGGAAAATTGAGGCAAGCTTGGATGAAGATTCGAAGGTTATGTTTTGATCAAAGAGTAGAGTTTCTATATGTTGAAGAGTGAGATTCGAAAGGTCATGTTCTGATCAAAGAGTAGAGCTTCTGTATGTTGAAGAGTGAGATTCGAAGGGTCATGTTCTGATCGAAGAGTAGAGCTTTTGTATGTTGAAGAGTGAGATTTGAAGGGTCATGTTCTGATTGAAGCAAACTCCTGACCTCCGATTCTCCCTACTCCAGCATGATCTGAATGAACTCTCTAGAAAGCTTATAACATGTTCTTCCATCACTTTTGCAAATTCGGATTGTCCTTGTGTGAAAATTGGCCCAGAAGTTCTGTCTAAATTCTGGCTAAAAATGCCCAGCATTTACTAAGTGTTTTAGCTTCATGAACGTGTCTTCAAGGATTTATAACTTGAAATCCCAGCATTTCTAGGAGAAATTCTGTTCAGAAATGTTTTAGATCTCATTGAGATCTATAACTTTCATGTCAGAAGTTCTGATTGAATCATCTTGCATCATGATGAAAATCTGGCCCAAAATTATGTAATTATCATATTTTCTTAACACTTAGAAAATTTGTCTAAGTGCTTAAAAATTTGACTTTTCAAAGTAATTTTTTACTTTTGATTTCTTGATGAACCAACTTCATGTATTGATGAAATATGATTTTTGAAACTTGATTTTGATCAAAAAGTCAAAGTTTGACTTTTTAGTGTGCATCTGACCATTTTTCCCTTGTGAATGACTTTCTTGGAAAATTATAATCCGAGACTTGAAACTTGACAGAAGCAAACCTGAGGGTCCAGGATGAACCCTTAAGAAATGAGAAGGAAAATTTTGGGGTACAACAGTAACGGTTATGCTATCTACTATTATGACTTTGAAAATCCAATCTACCAAGCCGAGGACGAAGGTGAGGAAGATTTTGAGGTACCAAGGGAACTTGCCAGATTATTACAACAGGAAGAAAGGAAAATACAGCCCCACAGAGAGTCGGTTGAAACATTTAACTTAGGTACTAAAGAGGACTAGAAAGAAGTCAAGATAGGTGCCGATCTGGAGTATATCGTCAAGAAGCGCTTAACTCAGATACTACATGACTATGTTGAGGTCTTTGCCTGGTCATGCGAAGACATGCCAGGCTTGACACTAATATCGTGGTCCATTGTCTGTCGACAAAAGAGGATTTCCCTCCAGTGAAATAGAAGGTTTGTCGTATGCGACCAGAAATGTCAGAAAAAATCAAGACTGAAGTCATGAAGCAGTTCAAGACCGGATTCTTAGCTGTGACCTCTTATCCATAATGGGTCACTAATGTTGTTCTAGTGCCTAAGAAGGACGGTAAGGTACGTATGTGTGTGGATTATAGCGGTTGAAATGTTTAAGGCTAAGTCATTGGATTGACTAGACTTATACAGATCAAAATAAAAATCGCCACTACACTTTATTGTTTCCAACAGAATGGGAAAAGAGAAAATAACCCAAAAAGAGGGGGGAGGGAATTCAAGGTAAGGGGGTTGGTTATGTAAATGGAAGGTATTAGCACCCTAAACATCTACGGTACTCCGTAGGAACCTCTTTGAAAAATCTCTATATTTTGGCTGTAAAATATTGTATAAAAAATAGATGGTAGAGGTGAGAAAAGAAGTATTTTTTATGATTTTTGCACCCGCCGCGGTTGCGAACCTTTAGTGCCTATGTACCAGCTTTAGTGCAATAGGGGATCAGGGTACACGTAGTTCACCTTTAAAAAATTTAAAATACAAGTGTGTTGGTTAATTTTATGAGATAAGACATCATCGTCATTGTCCGTGTGAAAAACATACTTACTGCCCACAATTATGAGAAAGGAGAATTTGCATCATCTCAAAGTGGAGGATATGGCTTGGATTTTAAAATCAACAATGCCTCACTCAACACCCAAGTGGAAAATATCTCACTTCACTATATATTGTAGAAATATAGTTGTTTGCATCACTACAAGGATTGACAAGAGTATAATCTTTTGAGAAAAATTTAAAGTAAAAGCCAAAGTTGAAAAATGGTTTGAAATGAGATTGATTGACTTTTAATCTTCTCACAAAAAATGTCAAGGTATTATTAAGTTGATTAGGGTTTATTAATGAAAATGTTTTGAAAATGCATGGACCTAAGTCCAAGTTTATTATGAAAATGGTTCAAGTTTCAAAACAAGAAGAGTTTTCAAAAGGAGGAAGAAGATTTTTGAAATTAAAGAAGATGGGAGGAGAAGAAGAGACTATCCTAAAATATAAGGTAAAAGCTAGGGAGAAGAACCATCTAACAAACAAGAAGCCAATACTTGACATTATGAGTCAAGATAGAATTCCCATTCTTTGGATTGAAACCAAGAAAGCAAAGATACTAGACCTCTTGAGAGAACCAAACATCAAGTGTATTAATTCTTCACAAAAATTGGGCAGAGTAACGGCTGTATACGGGTGAATTCCAGATTACAAACAAAGTATGTAATCACAATAACCTGCACACAAAATAAACAAACAACCCAATGTCTTGAGGTAAACCTCAATAACTCCAGACAAAATATTAATTAAGGTCACAAGGTCTCTAATATAGGCCAAGGTTTCTAATCCTAAGTCCAAGAAGTCCAATACTCCATAATGCCAAGGATAGTAACCAAATAGTCCAAGTATCATTAAAGTTTTTATAGTTTATGTTTATTATTAAGTATCTTTAAAAAGAAAAGAAAGTCTCAAGTGAGCAAAGATGAAAATAGCATGAAATGTAAATGCTAAAGTAAATAGTATATAAAGTAAAAGCATAAAAATAAAAGCATAAGGTAAAGTCAATTGTTAATAATTAGTTGTTAGTTGGATGGCCATCTTGAAACTTGCATTTGAAACTCATTAGAGGATTTGTAGAACCAAATCCTCTCAATAACAAGTTGTATTTGCTTTTTGTCAAGTATATATCCATTTAAGAATTCTCAAGGCAACATTTAATGATCAGCAATGTTTAAGTGATCCGCGTTGACTAAAATTTATGAAGATCCATTAGAGGATTGGTAGAACCAAAGGCTCCACACAATGAATCTCAAGGTTATTGGATCAAAGGGATCAAATTAACATACTTGGGCTTGCAAACATAGGTTTGGGCCACGAATGATCATTTATTCGAAACGGGACAAAATTTAGCGCTATGTTAAGCAATCGTAAGTGGACTTATATAGAAGTCGCACTTATTTTGAGGCTGGTCAATATCAATCTATGTATTTCATGTTTGGATAAATGATATAGAGATCATTATCCCATAACATGTAATACAATAAGAAAGGGGAATAAGACGAAGAGGGAAGGGATTAGAGTTTCAAATATCATCAACATCATTCGTCCATTTTAATGGATTTGGTTTATCAACCTATCAACACCCAAGACCCAATGATGTTGAAAAATTTTCCTCAAGATATGATCCATGTCAGTTCCACATGCTATTTTAAAAATGAAACAAGAATCATGTACAAAAGTGTTCAATTTACAAACATTGTTCAAAGGGAAAACCCTAAATGCACACCTAAGACAAGAATAGTTTTAAAATATGAAAATGACTTGAAAAATCATGAAATTAAAACACTAACTTCCTAAGGTCCTATAAAAGTCAGAAATAAAATTTGGAGTCCCTGGATTTAGGTGGAAATTGGCTTTAGAAATGCAAACTTGGAGACTAGTAAGTTTAAGCCTTAAACTAGATGGGTTTGGAAAATAATTTGTGAAAAATATGAAATCACATTGTATAATTCCAGAAAAAATGATTTTTATGGCATCAACATGTTCAAGCACTCCAAAAAATTTCATCCCTGATTTTATAGGTATAGGAAGTTTGAAATTTAAATCCTTTAATGTGCATGATCAAACAAAAACCCTAAAAAAGGAAAATAAGTTTAAAAATTAATCAATTAGATCCAAATGTCAAATAAATTTGATGTAAAATAACCTAAATGTTAATAAAACTCTAAGGATCAGAAACCATATTTTTCTTGGATTTTATCTCAAAAGGAAAAAATAAATAGAAATTTATTTACACAAACTAACAAAATTAATGCAAATAAAAGATATTATGTCCAAATGATTTTTAAAATGTAACCAAATTTTTTATAAAATTGGACAAAAAATATTTTCAACTAATAAACTCAGAGAAGAGTCCAAAAATATTTTTTATGGATTTTTTACTTAATATAAATAGGAAAATAAAATTCAAGATTCAAAAGAAATATTAAAATTCTAATTATTTACATGATTTTATTTAATTAAGAAAAATGATTAAAAAAATGAAATAAAAATCAAAATATGAAAATATATTGAAAAACAAGTCTAAAATATTTTTTTTCATAATTTTTGAAATGAAATAAATATTAAAATAAAATTTGAGAAAACAAAAGAAGAATTAATATTCAAAAGCTATTACACCTGTTTTCGCAAAAACGCGTTGTAAAAAGAACTGAAGCCATGTTTAATTAAAACATGACACATCATCATCCTTACCAAACAACCATATTGTTCACGTTTTTCATCTTTGAAACCTCATTTTCTGATCACCATAACTCACTCATTTCTTGATGAAATCCAAAAATTACAACACCAAAGTTCAAGATTGAAATTAGTAGAATATGCTAGGATCAAAAAATTCATGAAATGATGCATGGATGAGTAAGAAAATCGTGCGTGAAAATGCTACATGAACACTTTTTTTAATTTGCACATTACATCAAACAGTTCTCAAACTTGATTTTCTCCCTCAATTCTCCACCAAATTAAACGATCCAAGAATGAAAATTGATCAGAAAAATGCAAGGATTATGAATATGCTCTTAGAGTTTCAAAAAAGAAATCATGGATTCAAATAATGATGCAAGGTTGCAATTGGAGAGAGAAATTGGATCTACTACCTTGCAATGAGTTCGATGATGTTGGAGCTCAAATAAAGAGCTAGTAATGGAGAGAAGCTTGCTTGAATGTGAAGAGATAATAAATGGAGAGAGATATGAAGAAATTTGAAAAATTATGGAAGTGAGATTTTGATAACAATGGAGGAAGCTTGATATTTTAAGAGAGAGAGAGAGTGGATTTCATGTGAGAGAGGGAGAGAATAGCTTGATACTAACTTGAAATCTTCTAACCAACCCCTTGCTTGTTGAATTTGATGGCTTTATATAGAGTGTGGAAAGAGAGACTGAGAAAAATGAAAAATGAGGGAGTGAGTGAGGTGTTGCATTTTTCATGTTATTTTTGGATGCAAATCACGTGCTCTTGAATAAGTGAGAAGTGTTGGAGTGTGAGCTCGCAATTGGTCTTGGGTTGCACAAATTTTTCTATGCATTTTCATGCAAATTTCATCATTCCATGAACACTTCTTTACTTCCTTATATCTCTCTCTATATGGTGCATGAAACATCACAAACTTTGAATCAAAACAGGTTTCTCCCCTTCAGGTCTCTTTATCTTCCTACTGTTTATTTCAGTAGAGATGGCTCTAGAGAAGACTATCAAAGACATCCAGGCTCAAAACGCTCAACTTCAAGAGATGTTCTTGAACCTATCCAAGGGGCAGGAAGAAATGAAATCTCTCCTCACTAGGGGCTTGATCATGGGGAATCCTGAGGGAAACAAGGATGATCAGTTGGAGCTGCTGCGAACTGAGATAACCATATTGAAAATCCAGATGATGGGACAACTGGTGGGCCAGATGGCTCTCATCCAAAACTTGGCACAAGGACAAGAAGAACTAAGGGTCCTCATCAACAAACTGCACCGGGATGGATGTAACCAAATGGGGAAAACAACTAGGGTTGAGGATCAAGTCATCATTCAGCCTCCCTTGAGACAAGAAGCCGAGAGAAAACCTCCCCAGTTTGCTTCGGGGTCACAAGCCCAACAATAACCTCACCAACGTCAACAGGGTAATCAGCGTAAGCGAAATACATCTGAAAAGCGCTTCACTGAGATTAACATGTCATTATCTCAAGTGTTGCAACACTTGTTAGAAGTCGAGCTGATTGTATTAAGGGACCCCCCTCGGAATCCCAACACAGCCTCTCCAGGGTACAATCCAAATGCAAGATGTGCATATCACTCCAACAGTCCTGGACATGACACCGATAGTTATTGGGCATTGAGAAACAAAATTCAAGATCTGATTAAAGAAACAACGTTGGAGTTCACACAAGATGGCCAAATGATGATCTTCCGCTGAGGGCCCTCCACCAAAAATGACAAGTTAAAACAAAGAGGCTTCTGTTCATTTTGAATTTCCATTTGTAATTTCTGTTGTTATTCAAACAATTATCTATTAATGTCAAACTCTGTTTCATTAATGCATTGCATATGTTTGTCTTGAATTCATATTTTCGTTTTCACTATTTTTAAACTATGCTTTTATTCTTCTCATGGCACAAACCTTTAGAGGGAGGATGACGAAAACAATGCCTTAATCTCATACAATATGCTTTTGGACAGACCTTGTTGACGATGCACAAGTGTTTCTTTCAAATCCTAAACACTGGAGTTATAAGGAAGATAATCGCTAGTCAACCCCTTCGAGCCAAAGAAGTAGAAGTTTTCTGTTTTAACACAAATTGAAACCTTTGATTAAAACCAGGGGCAGGGTAGTCTCTCAGTTAATTCTAACGCACGTTAAAGTCGCAAACTCTCATCTTTTAATACAACGAATGACATCAAAAACTTTCCTTTGGAATCAAAAGATGGTGATGGTTCCCTATCACATAGGCAGTCATTATCTCTCAAAAATAAAAGCCCACTGAGTCGAAACCTACGAAGGAGGCTTAAGAAAACTAGGGCATCCCGCTGACTGTAATCTCAAAAACAGGAACAGTCAGGCAAAAATTAGGGATAATAAATCAAAAGAAAGAGGTAACTACAAATCCTCAATAAAAATAATGTTGCAAAAATGACTGCCTTCCAACAAATTTAACTTGTTTGAACCATCACCAAAATGTCTTTCCAGACTCATTTGGAGTTTAAACGCACCATTAACTGAGTTTTGGACTGAAGAACATCACGAAGAGCGGGTGGGTACAAATATACTTTGAGCCTTTATCCTTTGTTTCTTAAACCGTGAACCAAGCCATGTTACAACCTTTCAAAAGTCCTAATTGAAGCATGGGTTAGTTCAAAAGCATACTGTTATAAAAGGTATCATGACTCCTGTAAGGCTTTGCTCTAAATCCTGAGTTGAATTTTTCTTACAAAAGCTTTCTGCTAAAAAATGCATTTTCAAAATTTCAAGACAAGCATAAACTTTGTATTATTTGAATATCGTTGTTTGCATATGACTATTTGTTTGACAGCGAAGAAATTTACACAATGAATGTCCAATGAACAAAAAGCTCTCTCAGTGAACAAAGTCACTTCAAGCGGGATGACACTTCTGTTGCAAAAAATCTCCTATCAACAAGGGGACATGACATGTCATTGTCCAACACCCTTGGGGAAGTCCAGTCAAGATTTCAAGAAATCTCTCAAAGTGCAGAGTAAACAGGGGCAATTCTCCGTCCCTGTCACTTGGGGCATTGAACGTCAATCCTAATAAAGGGTTGCATACAGTCGAACATTTCCAGGCAAAGCCATAAACACTCTCTACTTGGGGCAGTGACAAATCTCTCCAAAATACTTCTCATAAGAGGACTCCCAGCCAGAGTTTCAATCTTTAATAACCTCTTCCCAGCTAAGTCGACCTCAAGAATCCCTGAGGATTTTTCCCATTGAAGTCGCCAGAATGTTCACTATCGCCAGCGGAAACGAAGAATTCAACTCTTTTCTCCAGCACCAATTCAGGATTTATTTTCCCCAGCGAAATATCATCTTGAAAACATTACACATCCTAACATCAGGACATCATACAACACAATCTCATTTATTTTGATAACATCATTGTTTGATATATGTCATGCAACTAACCTTTACCTTTCAGGAAAGATGCAATCAAATTCTCATGAAATTCAAGCTATGAAGCCTGAACCACGACCAAATAGTAGTTCATCCAACTTTCCTTTTCAACAGAGAGGATCCCTCAGTAGAATAACGGACGATCAAAGTTCCCAAAATTCAACAGAGATGATTCCTCAATAGAATAACAGACGATCAAAGTTCCCAAAATTCAACAGAGATGATTCTTCAAAAGAATAACGGACGACCGAAGTTCCCAAAATTCAACAAAGATGATTCCTTAGAAGAATAACGGGCGACCGAAGTTCCCAAAATTCAACAGAGATGATTCTTCATAAGAATAACGGACGATCAAAGTTCCCAAAATTCAACAGAGATGATTCCTCAGTAGAATAATGGATGATCAAAGTTACCAAAATTCAACAAAGAGGATTCCTCAGTAGAATAACGGACGATCAAAGTTCCCAAAATTCAACAAAGAGGATTCCTCAGTAGAATAACGGACGATCAAAGTTCCCAAAATTCAACAGAGATGGTACCCCAGTAGAATAACGGACAACTGAAGCTCCTAAAATTTTATTTCTCTCAAGACAAAAATCAACATTTCCCAGCGGAATCCTCCTCAAACAACGAAACAGGAATCCCCATTGGAAACATTCTGAGCAAAGTTTAAAGACACACATACTCTTCAACAACAGTCTAGGATTTATTTTCCCCGACATCTGTTGAAGATATTCCAAGACCTTTGTCTGGCTCAGTTAAATAAATCCTAAGATTTTTCTGATTCTTATCCAGTCAAAGTTAATTCAAGACCTTCTCTGGTTCAGTTAGATCGACATTAAGATCTCCCTGATTCTTATCCCAGTTGAGGATATTCCAGATGTTTACTGTTTCAAATAAATCTCTCAACGATTTATTCTGATTCATTTCCAGATTTCCACTGTTTCAAATAAATCTCTCAACGATTTATTTTGATTCATTTCCAGATTTCCGTTGTTTCAGATAAATCTCTAAACGATTTATTCTGATTCATTTCCAGATTTCCACTATTTCAGATAAATCTCTCAATGATTTATTCTGATTCATTTCCAGATTTTCACTGTTTCAGATAAATCTCTCAACGGTTTATTCTGATTCATCTCCAGATTTTTACCGGTTCAGATAAATCTCTCAACGGTTTATTTTGATTCATTTCCATATTTTTACTGGTTCAGATAAATCTCTCAACGGTTTATTCTGATTCATTTACAGACTTCGTTGGTTCAGATAAAATCTCTCAACAGATAAATCTCTCAACGGTTTATTCTGATTCATTCTCTGTTTAGATCCAATTCAAACTTTCTGTCAACAATCACCTTTGGATGGCGTCTGTAAGCCCATCTCTGACGATTCTCCTCTGTTTCTCCAAATGGAATCTTTAAGCCCATTTCCATACACAATCAAATCAGCATGTCATTAAGATCCCCAATGGAGATGAGACTACCAACTACCAATCCCCAGCGGAGCTGAAACTATCAACCCACAGCGGAACTCATCCAGTTTCTCCAGGTTTCCCCAGCAAGTTATCTTAAAGCCTGGAAATCAACCAGATAACAGTTAACTTTTATCCCCAACCTAGGATAATTCCTCAGTAGATTGGCATACAACCCAAACTCCTGATATCCCCAACAGAATGAAGATTCTCATTCTTGACTCCTCAGTAGATTGGCATACAACCCAAACTCTTGATATCCCCAACAGAATGAAGATTCTCATTCTTGACTCCTCAGTAGATTGGCATACAACCCAAACTCCTGATATCCCCAACAGAATGAAGATTCTCATTCTTGACTCCCCAGTAGATTGGCATACAACCCAAGCTCCTGATATCCCCAACAGAATGAAGATTCTCATTCTTGACTTCCCAATAGAGTGGCATACAACCCAAACTCCTGAACTTTTTTCCAAACAGGAACAAAATTTGCCCTCATAGTTCTGAACTTACTCTCCAGCAGGATAGCTACTCCCCAGCAGTATAGCTACTCCCCACAGAGTTTTTACTCCCTAACAGAATGAAGATTCTCATTCTTAATTCCCCAGTGAAGTTTCCTGAGTCTTCATTACTCCCCAGCATGAATTTTTCAGAATTTTTAATCCCCAGGAGATCGAAGATTCTCATTCTTAATTCCCCGCGGAAGCCATCAGAGTCTTTCTTATTCTTCAGCAGATCAAGGTTTTCCTTTGTATGATCTCCGGTAGAGATCACCATAGTTTTCCCTATTCCCCAACCGAGTAAGGATTCCCATTATTTAACCCCCAGTAGGAGTCTTTAAATTTCTCTGGATTCTCCAAGAAGATTTCTCAAGCAGTTTGACATTACTTCCCCAAGCAGATTTTGTCAATACTCCAACTTCAAGACATGAAGGATCCTCACATCCCCACAGAAGTTGTCAAAGTTGTTGAGTCTCCAGCAGCGGTCATGGATTTATTTTCCCCGACAGAAGTCAAGGATTTTCTTATCCCCGGCTGTCAAGGATTTATTTTCCTCAGCAATACAGCAAATCAGCTTACATGCTCATACATTACACTCATATATCATAAACATAGATAAAACACATCTTATTGCATCATACATTTCATGCAACATAACTTTGTGTTTCAGCTAACATTTTACCCTTTTCAGGATAAGATTAACAACTATCTTTAACAAATATTCAAAGATTTCAGATACAGTTCAGATACGTTCCAGACGCGGATACCATTCTAATACTCATTCTTTTGACTTACAACTTACAGCTCAACCAAACATTCTTGGATGGCATCTGCAAGCCCATCTCCAAAAAGGTTCTAACATATCTCCAAATGGCCTCTTTAAGCCCATTCCCTCAATTACATTTTTGACGAGTGCAAATTTATGGGCACTCTAGTGTCCAATCATCTTTTACCTTCGAGTCACGAACGGAAAAACTCATCGATCTAACTTTTCAGGTTCAAGAAGATTGAACAGGGGCAGCTGTTGTACCCCAAAATTTGCCCTCCCATTTTTCATAGAAAAGCACAACCCTAGGGTTTCTCAAATATTCAAGATTGGCTCAGGAATCGATCAGACATATTTTCTCCTTTGGCAATAAACTAGTAGTTAGGGTTTTTCTTGTATTTCTCAAAAGAATTGAATTCTCAAATTCAATTGGCTGTCACATGTTTTCATGCTTCTTCAAGTTTACTGAAAAGGCAGTGTTTGTTTGGTCCAGGTTAACCAGATAATTTGCGTCTTTTAAAACATTTGCTTGTTTATGGAATAAACATTTGCTTGTTTATTGGAATACACAGTGCGTGTTTTGATTGGAATATAGTTGCAAGGTTACATGATTATTGGAATTTAAGTTATCTTGATTGGAACTATTGGAATGCAGTTTCAATTATCTTGATCAGGGAATCTTTAAGAATCAGTGAAAACACAAAGAGAGAATTACAAGTTATTAATAGTAAAGGGTTTTTTTAATGGACACCAGAATATCTCATAAAGACTTTCTCCATTTTATTTCAAAAATTGGTACAAAACAATTTATTATTTGAATGCTTTGGGTTTTACAACTTATTGTATTTGAAAAAATAAATTAGTACAATTGTTGAATGTTTCTCTTTAAGTTACAAAGAAAAGAAATAAAATCTATGCCTAAGGATGACTGAGCTTCCATTTCTTCCATGCTTGCCACATAATCTCTTGCTTCCTCTACTTTGCCACCATCCAGTTGTGCTCATATGAAAATGAAAGACAGAAGAAAAATAGTTAGTACAATTAATTGGACATGAGTAAGAATATTCAAAAGAAAAAACGTGTTCATCATTAAAGTTTGCAATTTGGAATCAGAGGGCTATTTTTAATTCACCACGTTATTATTTTTATATTTACAAATCACGAGAAGATTTTTCTCCTTGGTTCACAAAATAAAAAAAGAACAAATGCAAGCAAATTTGTCCAAATGCAACAAGGCTACCCAAGCAAGAAATGTAAGCAGCATGGCCAAACAAATATAACAAACAGCAGCGCAAATTGTCCAAAGGCAAACAACATGGCAAAAACAAATGCAAGCAGTAAGAAACAAGCAACAATGGCAAGAAACTAGACAACAGCGCATCGGTACAAACAGCAGCACGACAAAGAAAGTACAACAGTATGGTAAACCAAGCCAACAAGCAAGGGGCTTATTTCAATAGCCTTTTCATCATTTTCCAAGATTTTTGCAAACTTTTCAGAAAAAAGGTGAAAAAGCAATTTGCTTTTATCATTGAGAGAGGAGAGAGAGGAAAGAAATCACCTAGGTTGTTGGAATTGCACAAAAGGTACAGCTTTGCTATTCTGCCCACAGGCTGTCAAAAGGCAATCTAAATATAACAGTAGGCAAACTGCAAGAAAGGAGGGAGAACATTTTCGATCAAACTCAAAACCAAACTGTCAAAAATAAAAAAAAAACAACCAAAGAACTGTCAAAGGCATCAAAGCTGCAAAACCATTTCAACAATAAAACTCACAAGGCCTGCACTGTCAAAAGAAGGTCCCAAACCAGTTTTCAAACATGTTAAACCAAAATCATAACCAAAGGCAACCAAAAACCTATCAAGACTTCCAAAAGTATCAACTCAAAAACAACAAACTCAGAAACAGGGCCAAACCAACAACAACATAGCAAATATTCAAACTATCCAACCATCCCAAACCTCAAAAACCTGAAACTGATAAAAAGTAACAATATCCAACTTGCAAATCACCAACCATTCTCAAAAACACCTTCAAACACCAACAACCTTCAACAGTTCAAAAACCAGTAAACCTCAAAAACCATCTTCAATACCAAACTGTAAAATACAAACTCACAAAACTCAGAAACAAAAACATAGTAAACCTCAAATCACAAAACATTCAAACCTGTAACAATACCAAAAAGTCCAAAACCAGTTCATACCAAACTATAACCAAAACAACAAAGCCAGAAAATTAAACCTCAAAACTGTCAAACCTAAACAGTAAAGAGTATTCCAACAGCATCAAAAACCTCCAAGTTTCCACAACCTTCAAAAAATTGTTACAAACCATTTTCAAAAACTCACAAAGCCTGCAAACTCATCAAACTGTCAAACCAACATTCAAAAACCCAAAAACATCCAAATCCAAACAGTTCAAACTAAACTGTAACAAGCAAAAAATCAGGAGAAATATACTCAACCAAAACCTGTAAAAACAGTTCAAGCCAAGCTTCTAGAACTGCCCAAAACCATCCCAACATCCCAACATTCCATCAACATCATCAAACCGACAACAACAATATCAAACCAGAAACTGTAAAACCATTTCAACAGTTCATGACCCAAGAATTTCAAACACAACTTCCAACAGTCAGAAGTACAACACCATCATCATTCAAAGTTCAAGGGACAGAAAGAAGTTACCAGAAAAGCTCACGTAATCGTCTTCATTTCTTCCCTCCCCGTTTCCAGCCACCAAGGAGCACCATCAGCTCAGTCTCACATTCCTCTCCATTTCCTAGAAAAAATTCCAAAGGTATGATTTCGTCACATTTCTCATAAATCGCTTCCTAGGTACAATAAGCTTGATTAACATAAAAACATGAACAAGATTAAATACAACAAAAATTGTTCAAGTATAACAAAAAACAGAACATCACCTTTTTCATGAAAGAAATTATTTGAGCATGGTTAGGAAGAGTTTGAGTGGCGCTCCGGTAACGGAAACTGGGGAGGGAGGATCAGATTAAGCTAATCGAGCATCTTAGGCATGAATCGAAACTTAGGGTTTCCAGAAAAGGGGCAAATCAGAGTGAGACCAAAAGGCCAAAAAGCGCTTCACTCATGAAATTAGGAAGAGGGATAGGGACGTTCAGTGAGAAAGATGAACAAGAAATAAGAGATAGATGTAGTTGTTTAGGTATTGGCATGCATTTTTGGTAAAACCAGGTGTATGAATGTCATGACTGATGTCATAACATTCTAGTTTATTAGGTACAGAATCATTAGGTACCTTTGCAGAAAAATATTATCATACAGGTGCTGATGTTTATGAGTGTGTATCTGAGCATTTTGCAAAATGATCACATTTACCTAAATCAGTAGACAGGTTTTCAGATGTCATAACAGATGTTAAGACACCCTGTTCTGAACTAACAGGTAAGCAGTTTGGTTAATTCTGAGTTTTTTCAGGAAAATGACTCAGTCTTTCCAGAACATAATCCTGCGTTTTCTTTGGGTTAACCTAGCTCAACCCCAACCTGGTAGATAAAGTCCTGTGACCTAGTCTTAAGGACAAACGCAATTAAACCTAGCTTTTTGTGGAAACCCTAACTGAAGTTGCAGCTGCTATATATTCAACAGGGCTGCTGTTTTGAAGGCAATCCCTTTTTTGACAGAAGATCATTTAGAAGCTGTATAGTTTTTACTATTGTAATCCAAGCAATTATCATTGTGATAAGTGACTTGGAATAGGTTTTAATTGTAAGGGTTGTGTAACACTCAAAGCTTTGAAGCAAGAGTGTTTGTATGTCTCTTGACTAAAGCTGTGAAGCAAAGTCAAGTTAGGTTTGTGTATCACTCAAAGCTGTGAAGCAAGAGTGTTTGTGTTGCTTGATTAAAAAGCTGTGAAGCATAATCAAGTGTATGTTTTGAAGAGTGTCTTCAACAATTCATTAGTCAAATTATTTTATGTATAACTACTGTGATTGAGGGGGAGTGAGTAGGAACTCAGGTTTAAGTTGTACTTAGATTGAAGTTGCATTGGGTAGGTCTTAAGTGAAGCAGATAAACTGGTTGGTTTATTCCTGAATTAATATCTCTTATAGTGGATTTCCTCCCTGGCTTGGTAGCCCCCAGAGTAGGTGTTGTTGCACACTGAACTGGGTAAACAATTGACTATGTTCTTTACTGTTTTTTGTATTTACTGTCTTATAGAAAGTCAGATACGGTGTCTTAACATTGAACGTGACATTGAGTATCTGCAGCCAGAATTTCAATTGGCATCAGAGCAGGCACCCTGCCTGTATTACTGGGTGAGATCTAGGGATATCACTTTCTGGCACTATGGACAAAGAAGGAGTTTTTGGAAATAGACCACCCATTCTGGATGGAACTAATTATGACTACTGGAAACCTCGTATGATTGCCTTCTTAAAATCTCTGGACAAAAAGGCTTGGAGAGCTGCTGACAAAGGATGGATCCATCCCACCATAACTGAGAAAGATGGGTCAATCAGTTTGAAGCCTGAGGAAGATTGGAGTAAAGAAGAAGATGAGTTAGCCCTGGGAAATTCCAAAGCCTTAAATGCCTTGTTCAATGGAATTGATAGAAACATTTTCAGACTAGTACATCAATATGAACTGGCCAAGGAAGTTTGGGACACTCTCAAAACTACCCATGAGGGCACTTCTAAAGTAAAAATGTCAAGGCTTCAGATGTTGACTACCAAGTTTGAGAACCTAAAAATGATGGAAGATGAAACCATTCATGAGTTTCACATGAACATCTTGGAGATTGCCAACACCTCAGGAGCACTGGGAGAAAAGATGTTAGAAGAAAAACTGGTGAGAAAGATTCTCAGATCCCTGCCTAAAAGATTTGCAATGAAGGTAACTGCCATAGAGGAAGCCCAGGACATCAGCAAGTTGAAAGTGGATGAACTTATTGGGTCTCTTCAGACTTTTGAGATGGGGATCACTGATAATGGTGACAAGAAGAACAAGAGCATAGCACTTGTATCCAACACTGATGTTGAAAACAAGGAAGATGAAGAAGAAAATATTTCAGAAGCTATAGCCATGCTTGGAAGACAGTTCAACAAACTCATCAAAAGAATAGATCCAAAGTAAAGGTCTAATGTTCATAACATTCCCTCTGACATTGACAGTTCCAGCAGAAGACCAAGGTCAGAAGAGAAGGGAAATCAAGGCAGAGGAATTCAATGCCATGGTTGTGAAGGATATGGGCATATTCGAGCTGAATGTCCTACCTTTCTTAAGAAACAAAAGAAAGGAATGACTGTTACTTGGTCTGACTGTGATTCAGAAAGTAATTCTGAAGAAGAATCTGCCAAACTAGTTATTGCTCTAACTGGTGTCTGTACCTCTGAAAGTGACACTAGTGATGAAGAAGTGACATTTGAAGAACTGGCTGATACTTACAAGAAATTGTGTATCAGAAGTACTGAAGTCTGTGTGCAGAATGAGAAACAATCAAAACTCATCATAAAGCTGGAGGCTGAAAAAAGGGCAAACCTTGAAACTATAAGTCATCTAGAAGGGGAAGTTCAATTGCTGAACTCACAACTGAATCAAATGACCAAATCTATCAAGATGCTGACTAATGGAACAGATAAATTGGAAGAGATTCTTCAAGTTGGACAAAATGTGGGAAACAAATCTGGACTAGGATTTATGGAAGCCAAGAAATCTAGTACAAACAAGAAGATCAGGCATGTTAAACAAATGTCAAAGCAAATGTCTCAACACAACTCTCAACATCAGAAACAGAGATATATGAAGAAAAAGTACCAAAGATGGAGATGTCATCATTGTGGGAGGTATGGCCACATAAAGCCTTTCTGCTTCAAACTGCATGGATACCCTAATCAAAACTCAGGTGTTAAAGCTAAGTCAAAAAGGGTACCACATACTCCTCAATGGAAGAAAAAGGCTACTGCCCTGATAGCCCACACTTCCCTGAGAGTCTCTGCAAGGGAAGGCTGGTACTTTGACAGTGGATGCTCTAAGCACATGACTGGAATAAAGAACATTCTCAATCATGTTAAACCTCACACCACTAGTTATGTGACCTTTGGAGATGGTGCTAAAGGTGAAATCAAAGGAGTTGGTAATTTGAACTGCCCTGAAGTTCCAAGTCTGAGTGAAGTACTGCTGGTAAAAGGGCTGACTGCTAATCTCATTAGTATCAGTCAATTGTGTGATCTAGGATTCAAGGTCAACTTCTCAAAATCTGAATGTCTAGTAATTAATGAAAAACTAGAAGTTGTAATGAAAGGAATCAGATCCAAAGATAACTGTTACTTGTGGCAGCCTGAGAACACTAATAACTCCACTATGTGTCCAATTACCAAAGAAGAAAAAGAGATGAAACTGTGGCACCATAAGCTTGGTCATCTTCATCTAAGAAGAATGAAAAGAGCTATCTCTATGGAAGCAGTCAGAAGGACTCCAAGACTACAGATTGATAAAAGAAGGGTTTGTGGTGAACTTAAAATTGAAAGGCTTGGTAAAAAGAAACATGCCTAAGATGTGGTGAATAAACTTGAAGAAGGATGTGTTGTCAGAACCAGAAGTAATCATGACAAGGATTTTGGAAAAAACAAGTCTAATAAATTCTGTTTCCCAGAAGAAATGAGTCGTGAAGTCTCTTCTCCTATAACTCACCATCAAAATGGAGTTGACAAAAAGAAAAATAAGATCATTCAAGAATCAACCAGAACTATGATTCATGTCAAAAGAATGCCTTCCCAACTCTGTGCTGAAATGGTTGCAGCTAGTAGTAACTGTTCTCAAAATATCTGGACAAAACAGATGCTCACTGAGTATAATGTCTCACAAGATGTTGTGACATTTTATTGTGACAATCTAAATACAATCAATATTTCCATGAATCCTATTCAGCATAGCAGGACCAAGCACATTGACTTTGTAGAGAAGAAGTCAATTAAACTGGAACATGGTATCATCAAGCTTCAGCTGGCTGATTCTTCTACCAAGGCTCTTGTTGGAAATAAACTTGAAAACTTGAGGGACAGGTTGGGTATTTTCCAACATGAGAAATTATAGCAATTAATTTTGCTTAAAACAAGGGTTGAAGGAGTTAATGTTGTTAAGTCTATTTTTAGTGGGTTAATCATATGTTTTCCCAATTCTTTCAAAATCTTTAAGAAGTTGAAAAGACTCTCTTTTGCCTCCTACCTCTCTCGACTTTGCAACCTGTTCCCTTCTCTCAATCAAAGTTTTCTCTCAAATTGCTACTGTTGCTCTAAGTCAATCAAAATGTCTCAAACATCATCTTCAACCAAGGCGACCTCTTCATCTTCATCATCTGACCAAGACTCTCGAGCAATCACCACATGCATAGAATCTGAAGTTCTTGAGATCACTCCTCTCAGAGAGATGGAAACTGACCCCGCCAAAGTCAAAAAGCTGAGAACTAGACATGCAGGAAGAGCTCAAGCTTCTGCCTCTGGTAATCCTTCTCATCCTTCTTCTTCTGTACCAAATAGAGAAGGATCAGTTCAAGTTCATCAAGCTATTGCTAGGCTTGTTACTAGTATACTAAGCGGAAACCAACCTGTACCGGGGATTTCTGTCCCTTTAAATCAATTAGGAAGCCCAAATGTGGATGTCTCTGAGAATGTAGATGTCTCTGAGAATGTTATGACACAAAATGACAACATTCAGAACCCTTCAGAAAAGACTGCTGATCCACCTATCATTGATGTGGATGAGGAATACTCAGACAATGATCTGATTGATAATGTAAACCCTAGCATAGCTAGGAGAATGATGAAAAGAAAGGGTAATCAGAATGATGCAAAATGTATGTCCAAAGATAAACCTGCTGTTAAGAAATCCAAGACTGAAGGCAAGGCTGGGGTAGAATCTGTGAAAACTGGTCAGCCCAAAGGGAAGGTGAAAGCCCAGGTGTATACTGGTAGACAACCAATTACAAAGAAGAGAAAAGAACCTGAATCTTCTGATTCTGATGAGGAATCAGAGTTTGAGATTGATGCTGAAGAAATTCCTATCAGAATGAAACTGCCCTCCAGCAAAATTGCTAGAGTTCCTGAAGTCCCAACAGACAACATCTCTTTCCACCATCCTGACAATGCAAACAGATGGAAGTATGTTTGCTTGAAGAGAATAGCTTTAGAAAGAGAACTCAACAATGATGCCATGGAGTGCAAAGACATCATGGACCTGATCAAGAATGCTGGACTGATGAAGACAGTGATAAAATTTACCAAGTGTTATGAAAATCTGGTCAAGGAGTTCATAGTTAACTTGTCTAATGATTGTGCTGATGGAAGGTCAGCTGACTTTGAAAGTGTTTTTGTTAGAGGAAGAAGGGTTAATTTCTCTCCATCAGAAATTAACAAATTTCTTGGAAGATCAAATGAGGATTGTCCTGATCTGGAAGTCACTGACAATGAAGTTTGTCAAACCATCACAGCAAGGCAAGTGAAGTGCTGGCCCTTGAAAGGCAAGCTGAATTCCAGCAAACTTAGCATGAAATTTGCCATCCTGCACAAGATTGGTGCAGCCAACTGGGTCCCTACAAACCATAAATCAACTATCTCCACAGGTTTGGGGAGATTTATTTATGCTGTGGGAACCAAGACTGCTTTTGACTATGGCAGGTATATTTTTGAACAAACTTTAAAACATGCTGGTAGTTATGCTGTCAAAGGACCAATTGCCTTTCCCTCCCTCCTTTGTGGAATTATCCTTGCACAATACCCTGATATCCTGGTGGCAAGAGATACTGCTTGCAAAAGAGCTCCTGCCCTTGGGTTGCACTACAAACTGTTTCAGGGATCTCATGCTCCTGATATTGTCATAACATCAGCTGAGACATCGTCTGTAAAGACCCAGTCCAAAACATCTGATGTCATAGCTGTATTAAAAGAGACCTGCAAAGAACTGGAAGCTAGGAAAAAGACCCTAGAAAACCTAATTGCCAGGTTAGAAAAGGAGGAAGCTGAAGGAAACAAAAGGGAAGAGGGTGTAGAAGCTGAAGGTCATCTCAATACTGAAGAAACTAGCTCCTCTGAGTCTGATGACAGTGCTTAAAGGTTGGTGGAGTTGCTGATTGGTGGAGTTGATGTTGGTCCCTGGTAGAATTTGGAAGTGTGTTCAGTTTTTAGTTCTGCTCTCATTACTTTTTCTGGATGACTGTATAACTTTTAAGAACATGTATCTTTGGCCCATTTGTGGCTAAAGAGGGGGAGATATATTTTGGTACTTTATTAGACATTCTATTTTTCTGCAGTTTTATTTATTCTGCTGCTGCTATCTATCTCTGATTGCTTAGGGACTTTAGCCAAAAATCTGCCAAAGGGGGAGTTTGTAGTTGTTTAGGTATTGGCATGCATTTTTGGTAAAACCAGGTGTATGAATGTCATGACTGATGTCATAACATTCTAGTTTATTAGGTACAGATTTATTAGGTACCTTTGCAGAAAAATATTGTCATACAGGTGCTGATGTTTATGAGTGTGTATCTGAGCATTTTGCAAAATGATCACATTTACCTAAATCAGTAGACATGTTTTCAGATGTCATAACAGATGTTAAGACATCCTGTTCTGAACTAACAGGTATGCAGTTTGGTTAATTCTGAGTTTTTTCAGGAAAATGACTCAGTCTTTCCAGAACAGAATCCTGCGTTTTCTTTGGGTTAACCTAGCTCAACCCCAACCTGGTTGATAAAGTCCTGTGACCTAGTCTTAAGGACAAACGGAATTAACCCTAGCTTTTTGTGGAAACCCTAACTGAAGTTGCAGCTTCTATATATTCAACAGGGCTGCTGTTTTGAAGGCAATCCCTTTTTTGACAAAAGATCATTTAGAAGCTGTATAGTTTTTACTATTGTAATCCAAGCAATTATCATTGTGATAAGTGACTTGGAATAGGTTTTAATTGTAAGGGTTGTGTAACACTCAAAGCTTTGAAGCAAGAGTGTTTGTATGTCTCTTGACTAAAGCTGTGAAGCAAAGTCAAGTTAGGTTTGTGTATCACTCAAAGCTGTGAAGCAAGAGTGTTTGTGTTGCTTGATTAAAAAGCTGTGAAGCATAATCAAGTGTATGTTTTGAAGAGTGTCTTCAACAATTCATTAGTAAAATTGTTTTATGTATCACTACTGTGATTGAGGGGGAGTGAGTAGGAACTCAGGTTTAAGTTGTACTTAGATTGAAGTTGCATTGGGTAGGTCTTAAGTGAAGGAGATAAACTGGTTGGTTTATTCCTGAATTAATATCTCTTATAGTGGATTTCCTCCCTGGCTTGGTAGCCCCCAGAGTAGGTGTTGTTGCACACTGAACTGGGTAAACAATTGACTGTGTTCTTTACTGTTTTTTGTATTTACTGTCTTATAGAAAGTCAGATACGGTCTCTTAACATTGAACGTGACATTGAGTATCTGCAGCCAGAATTTCAATAGAGACGATCATAGCGGCGCCGTTGTAAGCAATAACGAACCACAAACCCTAATCTGTTTACCTTAATCAGAAACATTAAACAAGAGTTTTAGACATTGGGACCTTTTGTTTACAACTTCTCAGGCCCACACGGGATTACTAGCTCATACCCCCCCTTTAGGTTCGTTTTTGTTAACAGTAATTTATCAATGGGCCTCTCATCCAATTCCTTAGGCCCATTTTCCTTTTGGTCGTTAATTTGTTTCTTTTTTTTGTTGTTAATAAAATTACTAATAAAACTCAATACATTTCTTAAATTAATTTAAGTCTTGAAATTAATTTTTTTTTATCATTTTCTTTTTTTTATAATTTGTCTTTATTAATTTTCTTACACTTAATAAAAACATCAAATTTTAATTTAATTTGTTTTCCTTTCTTTAAACTTATTCATAATTAATAAAAATACAAAAGAATAATAATAAAGATTTTTTTAATTTAAATCATTTTACTTTTTTAGAATAGATTTTATTTCTCTATTTTCAAGTAAATACATACATTTCATACTTTGTTGATTTTATTTTCGTAAATTGTCATAATTTTATATTAAATCACTCATCAATTCGATTTGGTTGTATTATATTTGGGCATTGCTATTTTCACTTGATTCATCCCCATTTGTAACAATTGTACCCCCATTCCCGAACATTCTGTAATAGTTTAAAATTTCAATTCCCGCAATTTATTGCTTTCTATATACTATATAGTAACTAGGCATGTATGGCAAGATTCAAAAATCAATCGTTAGATGACCTAATCCAAGAATAAAATAACTTGAAATCAACACACTTTTTGACACACGCACCTCTAGGGTAACCCTGCTTGTTACCTCGGAAATACAATCATGTCCCTCGAATATGAGACACTCTAGCAAATGACCCTTCGATGAACAAAGATCGTAGACCCTCGATGTTGCCTTCGATTAAAACGATCCCGTCCCTTACAAAAAATTGCTAGAGTGTCTCACAAGTTGCTTTCAATGATTGTAAAATTGACCCGCGCCTGTCCCTTCACATCCAATGATGGGGTTTCTTACCAAATCAATGGTAAGATAACACCATTAAAAGGAAGAAGAAAAGAACAACTTAAGACTTTTTGAGTAGATAGATTCGCTCTTAGTTACTCGCTTGCTTACGACAAAAACTTTCACACCTACACCTCCATTTCAAAACACTTTCAAAAGACAAAACATTTTGCATACGTTCTTATAGAGACGAGAACCATGGCAAAACCTCTTTTCAAAACACTTTTCGAAACACGATTCACAAACACCTCTTTGAACTACTTTTCGAAACAAAACTTTGTATATGTTCTTATAGAGACGAGAACCATTACAAAGAAACTTTCCAAAATACTTTCAAAACCAACACCACAAGCACACAATCAAATAAAAGCAAGTGATCTAAACGAGTAACTAAGAGCCCATGGAAAACCGTGGATGAAAAGGGTGCTAACACCTTCCCTTTTCATAATCTACCCCCCGAACCCGAGAAAATTCTCGAAAGGTTTTTCCTCTGCTTTTTTACCTTTCCTTTTGGATAAAAGAAAAGTCGATGGCGACTCTTGCTAACCGCACAAGTGCGAACGAAACGCAAAACTTCAAGTCAGTTCTCCCACCGTATCACACATATTCTGTTAGGATTATCTGCCATCTCGCTATTATCCCAGAGAGAGCAGGCTTCTCGAAGATGTATTTTATCGAATCCATTTTAGATATCAACAATGTAGTATGGGTCAGCATATACTGTCTTAGCCGGAGAGCAGCCCATGCCATAGCGCAGCAAGTTTTCTCGAGAAGTGAATATCTTGTTTCACAGTTGGTAAACTTTTTTCTCAAGTAATAAATAACGTGCTCTTTTCGGCCAAACTCGTCATGCTGCCCCAGCATACACCCCATTGAATTTTCCAAAACGGACAGATACATGATCAATGGTCTTCCCTCGACTGGTGGCATCAAAACAGGAGGCTCTTGTAGGTACTCTTTGATCTTGTCGAAAGCGGTTTGGCATCCGTTATTCCATTTGACTACTTGATCTTTCTTCAGTAATTTGAAGATTGGTTCACAAGTAGCTATTAGGTGAGAAATGA
The DNA here is from genome assembly GCA_948472305.1 of Vicia faba. Classification (NCBI taxonomy): domain Eukaryota; kingdom Viridiplantae; phylum Streptophyta; class Magnoliopsida; order Fabales; family Fabaceae; genus Vicia; species Vicia faba. The sequence goes on along the minus strand of OX451738.1, from coordinate 399,140,862 downwards.
ATCTGGCAATGTAGTTCAAACGTCCCGAGAACCCTCTGACTTCCTTCTCAATACAAGGAGCATACATCTCTTGTATCACTTTCACCTTGGTGGGATCTACTTAAATACCTTTATTGTTGACGACAAAGCCTAGGAGTTTACCAGACCTTACTCCAAATGTGCATTTATTTGGGTTCAACCTCAGCTTGTACTTCTTTAGTCTCTCAAATAGTTTCTGTAAATGATCAAGATGCTCTTCTTCTGTTTGAGATCTAGCTATCATGTCATCCATATAGACCTCTATTTCGTGATGTATCATGTCGTGAAATAGAGCTACCATGGCACGCTGATAGGTTCCCCCATAATTTTTCAGTCCGAATGGCAAAACCTTGTAGCTGAATGTTCCTCACTGTGTGACAAAGGTTTTTTTCTCCATGTCCTTAGGCGCCATTTTGATTTGGTTGTAACCTGAGAAAACGTCCATGAAGGAAAACACTTTGTGTTGTGCCGTATTTTCAACTAGAATATTAATGTGGGGGAGTGGGAAATCATCCTTAGGGCTTGCCCTATTCAAATCTATGTAGTCCACACACATTTGCACTTTGCCGTCCTTTTTGGGCACGAGAACAACATTGGCAACCCATTGCAGATAGGAGGTGGCGGCCAAGAATCTAGCGTTGAATTGTTTCATGACTTCTGCTTTAATCTTCTCCGACATATCTGGTCGCATACGATGGATTTTTTGTTTTACGGGTGGGCAGTCCTCTCTTGTAGGTAGACGATGTACCACAATATCTGTATCGAGTCCTGGCATGTCTTCATACGACCAGGAAAAGACCTCAACATATTCGTGTAACAACTGAATCATTCGCTCTTTGACACTTGGTTCCAGGTTGGCACCCACCTTGACTTCTCTTTTGTCTTCTTCGGTACCTAGGTTGATCGTATCCACGGGTTCCTCGTGGGGCTGAATGGTTCTCTCTTCTTGTTGTAGTAACCTGGCGAGTTCCCCTGGTACTTCACAATCTTCCTCACCTTCGTCTTTGGCTTGGTAGATTAGATTTTCAGAGTCACAGAAAGCCATAGCAAAACCGTTACCCATGGGATCCCGAATGGATGTAGACCTGCATTGTGAGTGTGAGTGTGTGTAAGAGTATAACTATCTTTGAAAGAAATGAAAATCCAAAAAAGAAAAACAATGAGCACAAAGTTTGTATGCAAAAAACGTCCAAGATTCATTGATGTCATATGGAAATGAGATAATAACCCTTACAAATGGACCATTGCGCCTCGGGTAAGACACAAGGTTTTAAGAGTCTGGATTGTTTAAATATTACAGATCCAACAAAATGTAAAGACAAATTACTGTGGGATAAAAGTGATCGGGACAAAATCTCTGGCCTCCCAGTTGCTGAGCCCTCCACTGACAGTTGGGAAGATCCAATCCTCCAGGTTATAGCCATCTTCATCAATTTCCACCGCGATGACTTCGCGGTTGCTGATCTTCAAGGGTGGTCCTCTTGCACGAGCGCAACGTACAACCTTCTGGGCACCTAAAGTGAAACCCAAGCCAAACTTGTCAGACTTGTATGGGATATCTGGGAGTTGTCCCCAATTAGTGCACCCACCTTCTTCTATCACTGCCTTGGCATCCTTCAAAGATGACATCTTGAGTGGAGGCCTTGTAATCTTGGGAACTTGAGACACAACCTTGGTCACTGCCATATCTTGCGGGACTTCTTCAAAATGTTGGAATGGAGTTTCAATAAATTCACCATCTAATTCCATATATCTGAAGGAATTGAGAAGGTTGATCATATAATCTTCTTCTCCATGAACGGTGATAATCTTCCCTTGAATCAGATATTTCAGCATTTGGTGCAACGTAGAAGTAATAGCGCCAACATTGTGAATCCACGGACAGCCTAGCAAGCAGGGATATGAAGGGCGAATATCCATTACATAAAAGGTTGAATAAAATGTTTGGGTTCCAACCTTTATGGGGATATCTACTTCCCCATGCACCATCCTTTTCGAGCCGTCAAAAGCCCTTAATACTATGTTGCTTGGCTTTAATGTCAATCCCTCACAGTCAAGCCTATCAAGAGCCTTTTTAAGCAACCCATTCAGAGACGAGCCAGTGTCCACCAAAACATGAGCCAAGGTTGTGCCCCTGCATTCCACTGAGACATGTAATGCCTCATTATGCTTCCTTCCCCTTGGCGTTAAATCAACATACGAAAAACCTAGACCATTATCTGCAGTCAAGCTGGCTACTCAGTCTTGGAACTGATCGACAGATGTTTCTTGGGGTACATAGGCATTTTTCAGGAATTTTACCAAGGCATTTGCATGCGCCTCAAAACATAGTAATAAAGCCAACATGGAAATTTTAGATGGAGTTTGTCCCAATTTCTCGACTATATTGTAGTCGCTTCTTTTTATAATCTTTAGAATTTCCTCCATCTCTTTACGGGAAGTCTCAGGAATATCCATTGACTGTGCCTTCGTCTGGACAGGCTCAATCAAAATACCTTTACCTCGAGTCTTGGTTGACTCGGCAGCAGGAATGTCAGTAGGAGTGATAACAGGGATTGTAACAGCTTTATCAGCAGGAGTATTAGCAGAGATGATTGTAGGACTGGGAACCGCCTTTGGGGGAGCAACCATAACAGGAATGATTAGGGGTCCAGAAACTGTTTTGGGGGAGAAATTTCTAGAGACTAAATCCTTCTGCTTCGGGTAATCTTGCTAGTCCCTGCAATATTACTGATAGAGTAAACCTTCTTAGAACTTGAATCTTCGGCAGCTGGCCAATCTTGCTTGATACCGTGGTAGTAGACATCCCCTCCATAATTTCATGGTACGGTTTTGTCTGACGAATATGGGATTGGTCCAGGAATTGTAATTATCAAAGGGGATACTTTTGGAACTTATGTAATTCTAACGGGTCTTTTGGTGGAGGCCCTGGAAGAATTGGCGGAAATGGTAACAATGGAAACATCATTATAAGGAACAGGTGGAATAGAAGACTTTTCTAACAAAATTTCCTTGTTGTCTATTAGGCACTGAACGCCTGCTTTCAACAAAGGACAGCTGGTTGGTGAGGACAAACAGAAATGACAGCTTTCATCACAGCCTGGGAAAAACTAGAATTCAATAAGTTCTTTTTGATAATTAGGATTGGGTCACAAGTTCATCAACTGAAGTAACAAACATATCTTCCTCAATGGCGTTGGTATTATGGCCATGTTTGGGCATAGGGGCAGAAATGACATTGGGATTTTCTGGCGCATCGAATTCAATCTCTTTGGCTTCAAGGAGGTCTTGTACTTTGTTCTTTAAAGCCTAACAGTTATTAGTGTCATGGCCGGGACTCTCAGAATGGTATGCACAGCGAGCATTGGGATGATAGTGAGGAGAGGTTGTGTTAGGATTCTTTGGAGCTTCTTTCAAAGTCACTAGGTTGGATCTTAACAAATGTGGCAATACTTGAGATAGTGTAATATTAATTCGGGTGAATTGTCTGACTGGTCTTTCCATTATTGGTTGGTTGTTTCTTTGTTGATCAGGCGCATGTTTAGGAATCATAACAGCCCACACCATTGGACGGAGTTCAGCCCTATCTTGATTTCTCTGAGGATATACAACAACCACTTATTTCTTTTCGATGAATGGTTTCCTTACAGCAGCAGATGATGCATCTTTTTGAATCTTTCTGCTCTTTATCCCGGCCTCTACTCTTTCTCCGGTCAATACCAGTTCAGTAAAACCTGTCGATAAACTCCCAATTAAGTGATTGAATAAGGGACCAGACAAGGTGCCCAAAAACATGTCTACCAACTCTCTTTCAGATAGAGGAGGTTGAACTCTTCCGGCTAAATCCATCCACTTTTGCACATAGTCCTTGAAGCCTTCACTTGAAACCATGGCCATACTCTGGAGTTGAGTACAGGTAGGCACAAGATCAGCATTGTATTGGTATTGTTTGTAAAAGACTGCAGCAAGATCTTTCTAGTTATGAACATTGGCTCTTTCTAACTGATAAAACCAATCAAGTTGAGTTCCAGACAGACTATCTTGGAAGAAGTGTACCCATAAATCCTTATCATCGGTATGAGGCTAGATCTTCTTCACATAGGACTGGAGATGCATTTTAGGGTATGAGACTCCGTCATATTTGGCAAACACAGGTGCTTTGAATTTTGGAGGAATGACAATTCCCGATACTAATCCCAACTCCTCAAAGTCCAAACCAGGCACTTTTTAGATTTCCATTGCGCTCAACCGTTCTTTTAGATGCTTATACTTGTCATAGGCTAGAGGTTATTGTTCTTCAGAATAGTCTTCTTCTTCCTCTTCTGACTGGACAACTGTTTCTTTGCCCTTCCCATCCTTATTGTCTTTCTCACTGAATGTCGTTGCAAAGTCTAAGGCCCTTCTTGTCTGCCCTTGGAACCTTCTTCCCATGTTTAGAACTCCGGTTATCTTCTTTGTCTTCTTTTTCTTCTCCTTAGCCAGCAAGGTCTTCAACTCTTCTTGTCCTTTGGCTAGAGTTAAGAACAACTGTTGAAACTGCGCATTTTGAGCTTGGAGGTCCTTCACCATTTGTTTGAGATCCATCTTACTGAAATAAACAGTAGAGAGATGAGGAGACTTGTTGCAAGAAACCAGCTTATGTTATGATGAATGGTAAATGCATATGCAATAATTTCAAGGACTTTAAGATTCAAATTTGTTTTAGAAAAAAAGGAAACACACGTTATATTAATAAATTAAAGCTTGAGTACATCAGTGCCTCCTTGGGTAAAACAAATACAAGAAACTCTAAGATAGAAAGGTAGTACGCATCCTCTGTGGTGCATTGTAGGCATTCAGAGTCTGTTCCTCATGAAGTTGCTTAGTGAGTTCTAAAACCTTCTTCTCGCTTGCGTAGAATTGGGCTTCGAAAGTATCTCGCTCTCCCTTCAGTTGTATCCAATCTCTTTGTAGGTCTTCAAGAGAGGTGGGTATGTCAGGATGTAGGATAGTGTATGGAACATCTCCTTCTATAACAGGCTCAATGATTACCAGGAGAATGGATGGATAAGGCATCATCAGATTTTGAGCACGAGTTCGTACCCATTTGAGATAAGGCTCAAGAGGGATGTAATTCTTGTGCCCCAAATTATTGCTATCTACCTTGTTCAACATCATCCAAGCTCGGATAAATCTCTGGCGAAGACCTTGATTGTCGTTCTCGTAGTCAAATACCAAAACCTGAATGAGCATCTCGTGCGGGCCATCCCTTCGGGCGTAACCAAACTGTCTTAAGGCTAAGTAGGGGTTGTAGATGATACCTCCCCTAATGCCAAGTAAAGGGACATTAGGAAATTCTCCACAACGGTCGACAATAGTAACATTCTCTATGGATCGGGAACACTAATGAATGTCTGAATGTTTGAGCGTCATCAACCTTTGTGACCACCTTGAACCTTGCTCATTCTTTAACACATATTGGGGAAGATGCTAAATAAACCATCTTGCCAAGAGAGGAGTACAACACATAAGAACACCTCTTATTCTCATTGTGCGAGTGTGAAAAGAGTGTAGGATATCTCCTAGAAAAGTAGGCACCGGGTTGCGGGATATGAAGATTTTGACAGCATTCATATCTATGAGTTGGTCAAGATTTGGAAACAAAACCATCCAATAGATGAGGAGAGCCACAATTTCCTCAAAAGCTTGTAGGTCCAAAGAGTTCCAACAGTTTTGGGCTTTCTCAAACAGGAACTTTTCTAGGAAACCCTTGACACCACTCCTTGTTTCCCAATTGGTTATGACATCAGATGATTGCAAGTGTAGAGCTTGAGCAATCTCTTCTGGCTTTGGGTCTCCTTCTGCACCATTGAAAGGTAGTTGATTGAGAATGGGAATCCTCAAGAGTTTGGATAATTCTTCCAAAGTAGGCACAAGTTGATAATCGGGAAATGTGAAGCAGTGGTGTAAAGGATCAAAGAAATGAAAGAGCACCTTCATCATGTCCTCATCTGTATTGGAGGTGACCAAGTTGAGTAGGCGACCATGTCTCTCGGTAAATGGATAATTTTCAGGAATCCTTGAAGCTAGCTCCTTAAGTTGTGGAGGGATCCTTACAAGATTGACTTGGATAGTTTTCATGCGAAGAGAATCCATATCCTACAAAACAAGAACACAGATAAATCCCAAGATCCTTTAAATGGTTAGTGAATGAGTATGATGTTATGATGTCCATGATGTTATATACAAGTATGTATATACAAACAAAGCAAACAAGTCCTTAGGTTTAGGCTTGCATGGAGTCTCATAGGTAAGTACCCTCTTGAAGTTTAGTTGGCTCAAACCTGTCCTAGTAATAGTAACTGGGTTCTAAGGAGCTCAATATCACTGGTTTGTTTTCTTGGTCATTGTTTCAGCACAAGCCTCTTTAATAGCGACCGAAATATCCCAAAAAACCAAACCTCAATGAGTGTAGTATCGAGTATCTACCAACTTCGGAGTGTACCAAAGCCGACCATCTCACTATGTCCTAAAGGCCAAGTTAGTCAAGTAAAGGTTCTAAAAGTTCATTAGTGCTTCATGACATCACTCAGCGGCCTCATATTCTCCTTGATTAACTCAAGGGCTACCGGTACCCACAAATATGTCGCACTAACATAGCTATTGCTTAGACCATGTTGGTATACCCCACAAAATTTCCACAATGTATTGTTACTTACGTATAAGGTAACCCAAATCCGGGTAGAGGATTAAAACCCAAACAAAGAACCATAATGTAAAGCAAACAAGTCAAACAATGCAAGTAAGTAAATATGATCTAAACCTAAGGTAACCCCACTTTTAGAATATTCCCCAGTAGAGTCGCTAGTTCTGTGATACGGTGGGAGAACTGACTTGAAGGTTTTGTGTTTGATCGCAAATATCGCGGTTAGCAAGAGTCGCCACCAGCTTTTCTTTTATCCAAAAGGAAAGGTGAAAAAGTACAGGAAAGACCTTTGAGATTATTTCTTGAGTTTGGGGGGTAGATTATAAAAAAGGAAGGTACTAGCACCCTTTTCATCCATGGTTTTCCATGGGCTCTTAGTTACTTTGCTAAATCACTTGCTTTTTGTTTGAAATTGTGCTTTGTGTGGTTTTTGAAAGTATTTTGTAAAGAGGCCATTGTTTAGGCAAACTTTGTAATGATTCTCGTTCGTAAGAATGTATACAAAGTGTTTGATCTTTTGAAAGTGTTTTCAAGTTTTGTAAGATGTTTGAAAGTGTAGGTGTTTGTTTTGAAAATAGCAAGGATTTTTTTTTTTGAATTTGAGCAAGTAATTAGGAGCATTCTACCTACTCAAAAGTCTTTCTTGTTCATTTTCTTTTCCTTTGACATTGTTATCTTACGATTGATTTAGTAAGTAACCCTATCTTCAAATGTAAACAGGACGGGTGCGGGTCATCGTATAACCATGATTAGCAATATTGCAAGGTATCTTAGCATTATCTTTTAGGTACTAAGATCATTTGAAAGGCAACTTAGATAGCGTAATCGAGGGACTATGATCTTGTGTTTTATTTGTTTTTGCTAAGATACCTTACATGCATAATATGAACATTTTGTATAAGGAAACCAAGTGGAATAACCCTAGGGGTGCTTATGTGCAAGTGTATTGTTTTCATGCTTGTTTTTGTCTTGGATTAGAGTTTTCTAAGTATTGGTTTTATTCTTTCCATACAAACACTAATTACTAGCATGTTATAAAAGCGATAAATTACGGAATTTAAAGTTACTATGCTATTACAACATTTGTGGGTTGCAAGAATTGAATGGGTATTAATATACACAAAATTATAAATGAGGATTGCAAGAATTTAAACCTAATTAGTCTATTACAATCATATTGAATGGGTATTAATATACACAAAATTAAATGAATATAAAGTACAAAAAGGAATAAATGTACAAAAATGTAAAATGTAAAGGTGAATGGATATTTGTTTGGATTTTTTAGAGAAAAGGGATTTTATTTTAACCTAATTAATTAAAGAAAATAATTAATCAAAATTAAATTTATTAAGAAAATATTTTGAATAAAACCCTAATTCTATTTAGTTGATTAAAAGAAAATAAGTTTAGGAAAAAAGTATTTTTGGTATTTTTGTCTTGAAGATATTTATGATATTATAAAATATTTTTTGGCCTTTTTTTAATATTAAAAATATATATTTAATAGGTGTGAAAAGAAAATAAATACTAACATAGTTTTAATTAAATTTACAAGATAAGTTAGTAAAAATAAATAAAATATAGTTAACTAAAATACTTTTGTGAGGAAAAATAAAATAAACTAAGTCAAAATATAAATCTAACATTTTTGTATTTTTATGATTTTTTTAATATTTAGAAAATATATTAAGAAAATAAAAATGAAATAAAAAAAAGAAAATAAATAAACTTGGGCCTGGGGTGCAAGTAGCCTGCAGGGGGTTAGCTAGCAAAAATAAAACAAGCCAGGCCCAAAGAGGCCCAGCGCCTGCCAAAAAACAAAAATCAGAAAGTAAAAATGTGAAAATAATAAAAAGGGTACCACTGGGGCTCGAACCCAGGTCCCAAAGGTTACAGGCGCGCGCTTCTACTATTGGGGTGGCTATACATCCGTTAACATAAGAAAAACAATAAATATACAAGGCAAAGCGCGCCCTGATGACTTCATCTTCAACCTCCAGCCTGACCAACTGTAACTTGCTCATTTCTCATCAAAAATGAAAATTGTAAACATGAAACTTGTAGCAAATTTTCTCACTGATTCAGAAATGTAAAGCATTAAAACTATAGATCAAAGATAAGCATGAATTTTAATGGCCCTAATCGGAACCCTAAAAATCTCAGAAATTTCAGTTTCAAAATTCTCTAAGCTCAAGCAAAATTAATGGAAACTATGGACATGGTTAGCTTCAGGATAATCATATCTACATGTTTTGCTCACAAATAAATTATTGATGATGCCTGTATGAAGAGTTCAAAGTTGAGAAAACTTACCTCAAAACTGGAAATCGTGTTTTGAATTTGATCTTGTTTCAAGTGATGGTAATGATCAGGTTAGCTTCCTTGAGGTCCCAAGAAGCTAATGCAATGATTAGCTTGAAAAATGGATGGTTGAAATGGTCTGGAGAAGTCAATGTGCAAAGCTGAGTTTTTGAAAATGGAAGATGGTGTTAATGGTGTCACAGTTCTAAAACAGGGTGTGGGATCAACTCTATATGATGTTTAGAAACTTTAGAAACCAAAAGGCTAAGAAACGCACGAGTAGATTATGAGTTTCAAGTTTTTGGTCAGTTTGTGTGAAAATGGAAGTGTGAAGTGTGATTATGAGTTCTAGTTTCTTCCAAGGCTTGAGCATTCGTGTGTTTGTGTCAAATGGTTTGTGTATGTATAAACAACAGTGTTTGAAAGCATTGGCAAGTCAGAAGTACAAATTTCTAGCTTTTGGCTAGGTTACTTAATTTTGAAGAAAAGAGGGAAACAAGTTTCAAGATGAGGTACAAGCATGAGATGGGTGATTGTAAGTGTTTGAAACGTTTCTCATGAGTTATAGGACTTGTTTGATCAGAAGAGAACAAGTGCAAGGCTTAAGAATAAGTTTTGTACCAAAAGTCACTTTATCAAAATGGCAATGTAACCTTTCTTCCAAAAATGGATAAAAAGCATGTCCATGCATTGAATGCCTGAAGTGAGGCCTCTAACAGCTGCGTAAACCATTAATTATGGAGTTCCTAACAAGTTTGAGGTCTGCAAAGTAGTTTTTATGCAGCATAGTTTGAATTTGAATTTTGTTCATCACTAAAATGACTTGCAATTAAAGTGACAAAACCCTAACTTCATCTCTTCGATTCTCCCTACTCAAGAATGATCTCAAGGAGTTCTGGGACATTTTGGAAAGCTTGTAATGTTCTCTACAACCCATCTTTGAATTGCTTTTGAATAAACCCCTTGGAACTATATGAAAAAGTGCCATGAAATTGGGTCAAAATCCTGACCAAATTAGGGCAAAATTTCATTAAGTGTTTTGTTTCATGACCCTATGTTCATAAAATTATAACTTGAGATCCAATAACTTTTGGAAAAAGTTGTGTGAAGAAAAGTTGTATATTTAATGTAGATCTATAACTTTCATGTTGGAAGTTTATCTTGAATCATCTTGCATCATGGTGAAAAGTTTACTCAAAGTTATGAAAAAATAAGAAATTTCAAACACTTAGAAAAATTTCTAAGTTTAGAAATTTTGACTTTTCAAAATGAAATCTTGAATTTTTGATTTCTTGATGAATAAGTTTCATATTTTGACATGTTTTGATGAATTGTGATATTTGACACTTGAATTTGACCAAAAAGTCAAAGTTTGACTTTTCAGTATACAATTGATTGGAAAATTCATCTGTCAATCCAATGGACTTGCAATGTTTTGAACCATGCCATTAGGTCAAAATGATGCAATTGGACTCTTGAGATCATTCCTTAAACCAATTGACCATTTGCTGGGTGAAAAATCAGAAATTGCCCTTTCTCAATCAAAACCCTAATTTTGACCATTTTGCCCTTTTGGAGATTTGATCAAATTTCTTGAGGAGTTGTGGTCCAAACTTGATAAAATGATATATATGAGTTTAAAATGTTGATATGGATCAAAGATTATGAAGTTTGACTGTAAATTGGCCATAGTTGACTTTTTCCCCAATACAATTGATTTTTAGGTTAACTGTTCAATTGACTGAGCAAAAGTGTGATTCAAAGCTTGAAACTTGACATGAGTGATCTTGGGGGTCCTTAATGATCCATGAAAGTCATACAGGGCTTCGGAAGTTCAAAAATCCGTGTGCAAACTCAAACCCTAATTTTGGTCATTAGTGCTTAAGGAGGTGTCTTGAGCTGATCAAACCCTAATGCAGTCTTGATTCAAGGGAGATCTTGTGAGCAAATTCTTGATATGTGAGAGGTAAAATTTTGGGGTAAAACAACATGTAATACAATAAGAAAGGGGAATAAGATGAAGAGGGAAGGGATTAGAGTTTCAAATATCATCAACATCATTCGTCCATTTTAATGGATTTGGTTTATCAACCTATCAACACCCAAGACCCAATGATGTTAAATAATTTGCCTCAAGATACGCTCCAAGTCATTACCACATGCTATTTCAAAAATCAAACAAGAATCATGTACAAAAGTTTTCAGTTTACAAACATTGTTCAAAGGGAAAACCCTAAATGCACACCTAAGACAAGAATAGTTTTAAAATATGAAAATGACTTGAAAAATTATGAAACTAAAACCCTAACTTCCTAAGGTCCTTAAAAAGTCATAAATAAAATTAGGAGTCCCTGGATTGAGGTGGAAATGTTTTGTAGAAATGCAAACTTGGAGACTAGTAAGTTTAAGCCTTAAACTAGATGGTTTTGGAAAATAATTTGTGAAAAATATGAAATCACATTGTAAAATTACATAAAAATTATTTTTATGGCCTCAATATGTTAAAGCACTCCAAAAAATTTCATCTCTAATTTTATAGGTATAGGAAGTTAGAAATTTAAATCCATTCATGTGCATAATCAAGCAAAAACCCTAAAAAAGGAAAATAAGTTTAAAAATTAATCAATTACATCCAAAGGTCAAATAAATTTGATGTAAAATAATATAAATGTTAAGAAAACTCTAAGGATAAGAAAGCATATTTTTCTTGTATTTTATCTCAAAAGGAAAAAATAAATAGAAAATTATTTACACAAACTAACAAAATTAATGCAAATAAAATATATTATGTCCAAATGATTTTTAAAATGTAATCAAAACTTTTATAAAATTGGAGAAAAAACATTTTCAAGTAATGAACTCATAGAGGAGTCCAAAAATATTTTTTATGGATTTATTTACTTAATAGAAATAAGAAAATAAAATTCAAGATTTAAAAGAAATATTAAAATCCTAATTATTTACATGACTTTATTTAATCAAGAAAAATGATTAAAAAAATGAAATAAAAAACAAAATATGAAAATATATTGAAAAAGAAGTCAAATAATGTTTTCATAATTTTTGAAATGAAAGAAATATTAAAATAAAATTTGAGAAAACAAAAGAAGAATTAATATTCAAAGGCTATTACACTTGTTTTTGCAAAAACGCGTTGTAAAACGAACTGAAGCCATATTCAATTAAAACATGACACATCATCATCCCTACCAAACAACCACGTTGTTCCTGTTTTTCAGCTTTGAAACCTCATTTTTAGATCACCATAACTCACTCATTTCTTGATGAAATCCAAAAATTGCAACACCAAAGTTCAAGATTGAAATTAGTAGAACATGCTAGGATCAAATAATTCATGAAATGATGCATGGATGAGTGAGAAAATCGCGTGTGAAAATGCTACATGAACACTTTTTTTAATTTTCACATTACACCAAACAATTTTTAAACTTACTTTTCTCCCTCAATTCTCCACTAAATTAAACGATCCAAGAATGAAAATTGATTAGAAAAATGCAAGGATTATGAATATGCTCTTAGATTTTTTTTAAAAAAACTCATGGATTCAAAGAACGGTGCAAAGTTGCAATAGGAGAGAAAAATTGGATCTACTACCTTGCAATGAGTTTGATGATGTTGGAGCTCAAATAAAGAGCTAGTAATAGAGAAAAGCTTGCTTGAATGTGAAGACATAATAAATGGAGAGAGATGTGAAGAAATTTAAAAAATTATGGAAGTGAGCTTTTGACAACAATGGAGGAAGCTTGATATTTGAAGAGAGAGAGTGGATTTCGTGTGAGAGAGGAAGAGAATAACTTCCTACTGATTTGGAATCTTCCAACCAGCTCCTTGCTTGTTGAATTTAATGGCTTTATATGGAGTGTGGAAAGAGAGAGTGAGAAAAATGAAAAATGAGGGAGTGAGTGAAGTGTTGCATTTTTCATGTTGTTTTCGGATGCAAATCACGTGCTCTTTAGTAAGTGAGAAGTGTTGGAGTGTGAGCTGGCAATTGGTCTTGGGTTGTACAAATTTTTCCATGCATTTTCATGCAAATTTCATCATTCCATGAACACTTGTTTACTCCCTTATATATCTCTCTATGGTGCATGAAACTTCACAAACTTTGAACCAAAAATGGAGAGGACACTTCATACTCCAACTTTCATGTTCAAATTTTTTCAAAATGAGGCTTGAATAAATGAGAAATTTGGCCATGAACACGTGCTTACAAACTGTTTGATAAAATTCTAGGCCTGGCTGGGCTAGCTACGGGCGCGTGATGGCTTGCTAGGTAGAAATTTCAGCATGCATGGTTCCTACTTCTCAAAATTATATCTCAAAATGTAGGAAGAATTTGGAGAAACTTTCTGAAGCAAAGTTGTTCCTCACATTTAGGGCTTCAACTTTGATGGTGGACATTTTTCAAAATAATGAATATTTCACATAGAAACATGATGATGAATGCGCGTCCACAACATGTTTGATGAAATGCCTTGTCTTCCTAGGCGTGCTTTGCCTTGTGCTGGGCCAAAATTCAGTTTTCAGCTCAAAATCCTAATCATCATATCTTTCTCTACACTTAACCATTTGAGATGATTCTTGAATTAAAAGTGAAGATAAAATTACAATCTACAACTTTCATGTTGCCAAATTTTTGATTTGAGTCCAAATGGTCATTCAAAAATGGACATGAAGAAGTCAATTTTTTGTATTTTTAACCAAAATTTCACTAAGTGTCAAAATCTTCCAAGCTTCATAACTTTTTTTCCTTTCATTTTTTTGACTTGTGGCCACTCCTATAAAGTTGGATAATTTTTCATCCTATTTCTAGGCATATAAAGTTTGCACACTTTCAATAAAAATTGAGAAAGTAGTAGCCAGTCAAAATTCAGCCCTATGAATACTTAGAAAAATTTCAAAACTTCAAATAACTTCCTTGACAAGTTAACTTCAATTCACACTTCCTCTTGATATTTTTGCACTATTGACCATAAAATATGATAATAGGGATATTGAATTGATGGTTGAAAAAAAGTCCACTTGGTCAACAACTAATTTTGACTGTCTTTTGACAAAATAACCATTTTACCCCTTTTCATCAATTGAACCCCTTCAAGCCAAAGTTGATGATCAAACTTACAATGATAGATGCCCATGACTATGTAGAGTAGTATGGGGTCAAGAATTGCCAAAAAATCCAGAGATCTCCTGATTAAACTCCAAACCCTATTTTTATTCATTTGTGCTATGAGATGGTGAGATGATTGCAATTGTGCCATGACCTACAAGATAATATTCCAAGGGAAAAAATATACACACTTTGAGGTTAGTTATAAGCATACAAGTAAAAGATATACAAATAAAAGTGATTCAAGGTTCTTGGTGATTCTCATAGGAAAACCCTAAGACAGGATGCGGTAGGAGAAAAACCCCAAACCCTAATTTGTGATCTGATTGCATTGTGATGGTATAAGATGATAGAGGAATCTTAGAGAGAAAAATTAGGGTACAACACCCACATCGATATTCTGGTTGACAACACAGCACATCATAAAGTATTCGCCTTCATGGATGGTTTCTCTAGATACAATCAGATCAAAATGGCACCTGAAGACATGGAGAAAATGACCTTCGTCACACAATTGGGCCCTTTCTATTACAAAGTTATGCCATTTGGACTGAAGAACGTATGGGCAACCTATCAGTGTGCCATGGTAGCTTTGTTTCACGATACGGTCCATCACGAGATAGAGGTCTACGTGGATGATATGATAGCCAGATCTCAAACTGAAGAGAAACACCTTGACCACCTGCAGAAGCTGTTTGAAAGACTGAAGAAATACAAACTAAGGTTGAACCTGAATAAATGCACTTTTAGAGTAATGTCCGGAAAGCTCTTAGGCTTCATTGTCAGCGGTAAAGCTATTGAAGTGGACCCTGAAAGGTAAAAGCAATAGAAGAAATGCCCGCTCCTCGCACTAAAAAGGAAGTTAGGGTATTTTTAGGACGACTAAACTACATCGCCAGATTTATTTCCCATCTGACCGCTACTTGTGAACCAATCTTCAAATTACTGAAGAAAGATCAAGTGGTGGAATCGAATGACGACTGCCAGGCTGCCTTTGATAGGACCAAGGAGTACCTTCAAGAGTCTCCTATTTTGATACCGCCAGTTGAGGGAAGACCTCTGATCATGTACTTAACAGTTTTGGAAAATTCAATGGGGTGTGTGCTGGGGCAGCATGACGAGTCTGGCCGAAAAGAGCATGCAATATACTACCTGAGCAAAAAGTTTACCGATTGTGAAACCAGATGTCCACTGCTTGAGAAAACTTGTTGCACTCTGGCATGGGCTGCTCGCCGGCTAAGACAGTATATGTTGACTCACACTACCTTATTGATATCCAAGATGGATCCAATTAAATACATATTCGAGAATCCCACCCTCTCTAGAAGAATAGCAAGATGGCAGATAGTCCTAACCGAATACGACATTCAGTACACTACCCAAAAAGCAATAAAGGGAAATGTACTAGTTGATCATCTGGCTCATCAGGCTCTGGATGACTATCAATCCATGCATTTCAAATTCCCGGACGAAGACATCATGTTTGTAAATAATTGTGAAGAACTCAGACCATATGACGGACCTGAACAAGGATCCCGATGGACCATGGTTTATGACGGAGCTTCCAACGCACTCGACAATGGCATCGACATTGTGATCATATCTCTTGAAGGCTGTCATACTCTCTTCACGGCGAAGTTGTGTTTCAACTGTACCAATAATATGACTTAATTAAAGCGTGCATTATAGGTCTCAAAGCTGCCATAGATTTGGGGATCAAATCCTTAAGTGTATTTGGAGACTCAGCCTTACTGATCAGTCAAATCAAAGGAGAATACGACACAAAGCATCCTAATCTCATCTCTTACAAAGAACATGTGTTGACACTGATCCCACATTTTCAAGAAATTACCTTTGAGCATTTTCCATGAGAGGAAAATAAACTAGTGGACACGCTAGCCACTATGTCATACATGTTCAAAATCATGTGGGATAATGAGGCTCCTTAGATCACTATTGAGAGGATGGACGAACCAGCATACTGTCACGAGATTGATACTGAAGAAGTAGTGGACAAACCTTGATTCCATGAAATTAAGAGATATCTCGAGGCCCAAGAATATCTAGAGGGAGCTTCAATCAATGATAAGAAGTTCCTGAGAAGGTTCTCTGCCAAATTCTTCCTCAGTAACGGAATCCTCTATAAGCGCAACCAAGATTCTACTTTGCTTCGGTGCATAGACAAGAGTGAGGCAGAAAATATCACGGATGATTTACATGAAGGTACCTTTGGCACCTATTCTAGTGGGCACACGATGGCTAAAAGATCCTACGAGCAGGATACTACTATTCCACCATGGAAGCGGATTGTTATCAGCAATCACGAACTTGTCACAAGTGCCAGATCTATGCTGACAAAGTACATGTGCCTCCGGTTCCCCTAAACATCCTGAATTCTCCCTGGCCATTTGCAATGTGGGGCATTGAAATGATTGGAGATATCAGACCTACAGCTTCTAATGGACACTGCTTCATCCTGGTTGCCATTGATTACTTCACAAAGTGGGTCGAGGCAACTTCATTTGCTTATGTTACCAAGAACGTTGTGGCCCGATTCATCAAACATAATCTTATTTGTCGGTATGGTATTCCAGGGAGAATCATTAGAGATAATGGTACCAATCTCAACAATACTATGATCATTAGACTATGCGCGCAATTCAAGATCCAACATCATAACTCTTCTCCTTACCGGCCGAAGATGAATGGCGTTATAGAAGTCGCTAATAAAAACATCAAGAAGATCATACAAAAGATGACAGTGTCTTATAAGGACTAGCATGAGATGTTACCATTTGCTCTCCACGGTTATCGTACCACGACACACACATCAATAGGGGCAACTCCTTTCTCTTTGGTATACGATATGGAAGTTGTCCTACCAATTGAAGTCCAGATACCTTCTTTGAGAATCATGAGGGATGCAGGGTTGAACGAAGATGAATAGATTCAAACTTGACTCGACCAATTAAACTTGATTTACGAGAAGAGGCTTACGACTGTCTTTCATGGCCAGATGTACCAAAAATGTATGATTAAAGATTTTAACAAGAAGGTCAAACGTCAGGTATATAAGGTTGGTGACTTGGTAATCAAGTGTATCATACTACCACAAGGTGATCCCAGGGGAAAATGAACTTCTATATACGAAGGACCATTTATGATCAAAAACATATTTTCTAGTGGGGCCATGATCTTAACCATTATGGACGGTAATGGCCTTCTGCATTCTGTAAACACGGACATAGTAAAAAGATACTATGCATAAAAAAGACCCGCTAGGTTGACTGGCCTAGGAAAAAATTAGGGATAAACACAAAAAAATCTGTACATCCGGAAAGCTGAAAACCTGAAAAAGCGGCTTGGGAAAAAAAGGGTATCCTGGTGGACTGAAAACCCGAAAGGGCGGTCCAGGAAAAATTAGGGATTTAAAGCGTATGACTATGTCCCATTGGATCACCTTACAACCAATCTTCAGTATCAATTGTCAAACTCAAACGGTATTAATCAATCCAATCAGCTTCAGACAAAGCAGCAAGTGGATGAGACGCTCAAAGACATGAAGGCTATAGCAGAATGGGAACCCCATGGGATTATTTCACATAGTTGTCTTTCTTTGTATTAGTTTTCATTCTTACGATGATATTCTCTTACTAGGATGTTCGTCTCTTTGTACAAAAATACTTATTCAAGTTAATACAAAGCTATCCCTTTAAAAGTGCAAAACTATCTGTTTTGTCTTTTACTTTCCTGTTTTGTTTGCAAAAATGTCCAATGATTATTTTTGAACATATGCATTTGAACGTAATTACTGTTTACAAATGAACGCATAAAAAAGGAAAAGAAAATAGAAATATAATTACTAATGACTTTAAGAAACAGGATAATATCCAAAGGCCATTCCATAAAATCTCCGCGTGTATTTTCTCCAGTAGGAACAAAGGCAAAGACATCTTGCTACAGGATCACTGTCGTATCCCCAATATGCAGCCTAATGGTATCAGGTGCTCTTATATCCCGACGGAGAAAAATTTCTAATTACCGCTCCAAAGATTCCCCAGTGAAAGTCTCCCAGCTTCTCAGGATTCCCCAGTGAAAGTCTCCCAGCTTCTTAGGATTCCACAGTAGGATTTCACAAAGTCCACAAGCAACGCATGTCGTTTCCCTTCCCCAACAAAGTTTATTTCTCTAAATAATAGAAATCTATTTATCAACACTTTCACACTCCTCATTTCTAGTGGCAGTCATGGATTTATTTTCCCCCAATCCAACAGCACTGCAGCAGAACAATTAACATGTTCATACATTACATTCATATATCATAACATCAACAACACAAATGCACATATATCACGATCTCATTTATTTTGAGAAACATCATTACGCCATGCATTTCATACATCATGGCATTGCATACAACTAACTCTTTTCCTTTTCAAGAAAGATCAATCAATATAAAATTATCATCAACAAATTTTCGACAAGACATGACAACTATTTGTGAACAAATCAATTGTAGATCAATTCCTGAAACAGGATTGGGTGACTATCTACATGATGAATACTTCCTTCAGACTTCTGCTAGTTCAATTTAAATTGATGAATGGTTTATCCTGATTTCTTTCTGATAGACATTTCCTCTAGTTCAGATAAATCGCTCCAAAGATTTATCCTGATTCTTTCCAGTTAAAGATTATTCAAGACTTCTTCTGGTTCAGTTTAAATCAATCAATGGTTTATCCGATTCCTTTCCGGTAGACACTTTCTCTGGTTCAGATAAATCGTTCCAAAGATTTATTCTGATTTCCATACTTCTGCTGGTTCAGCTTAAATCAATCAATGGTTTATCCTTATTCCTTTCCGGTAGACACTTTCTCTGGTTGAGATAAATCGTTCCAGATTTATTCTAATTCTTTTCCATACCTCTGCTGGTTCAGTTTAAATTGATCAATGGTTTATCCTGATTCCTTTCTAGTAGACACTTTCCCTGGTTTAAATAAATCGATCCAAAGATTTATCCTGATTCTTTCCAGTTAAATATTATTCCATACTTCTGCTGGTTCAGTTTAAATTGATCAATGGTTTATCCTGATTCCTTTCTAGTAGACACTTTCTCTGGTTCAAATAAATCGCTCTAAAGATTTATTCTGTTTCTTTTCCAGACCTCTACTGGTTCAGTTTAAATCGATAAATGGTTTATCCTGATTCCTTTCCAGTAGACACTTTCTCTAGTTTAGATAAATTACTCCAAAGATTTATCCTGATTCTTCCCAGTTAAAGATAATTCAAGACCTCTGCTGGTTTAGTTTAAATCAATCAATCCTGATCCTTTTCCGGTAGACACTTTCTCTGGTTCAGACAAATCATTCCAAATATTTATTCTGATTCTTTTCCAGTTAAAGTCAAGCTTAGACTTAGTCTAGTTTATGTAAACAATCACCTTTGGATGGCATCTATGAGCCCATCTCCGACAACTATCCATCATTTCTCCAAATGGAATCTTTAAGCGCATTCCCTACATAATCAACCACCACATCATCAAGTGCAAAAATTTGGTCACTATAGTGTTCAATCATCTTCCACCTTCAAGTCACGAGTGGCAGATTCGCCAATCTAACTCTTCAGGTTTAAGAAGATTGAACAGGGGCATTTGTTGTATCCCAAAATTTTCCCTCTCATTTCTCAAAGCATTTCTCACAAGGGTCCTAAAAAATTCAAGCTTACACAAATACAATTGGATTTTTTAGAATCAAGTTAAAAAGGAAATTGTTAAAAAGGGCAAAACAGATGAAAATTTTCTTTTTGACAAAATTGAAGGAAAAACAAGTTTCCGTCGATTTCACATCTTTCGATTGGGCACTTTGGCTCCTTCGATGCAAGATTTGGTTGCACCCTTCGTTTGAGCATTGGACTTCTTTTGGACAAGTTCATCTCCTGCTTTGTTTAGGCACTAGACTTCTTTTGGACAAGTTCGATTCCAGCTTCATTGGAACATTTTAGTCTCTTTGTGCAAGATTGGTATACATCTTTCGTTTGGCCACATAAGCCTCTTTCCTGCATGTTTGCCAAATTCACAAGGCAGAATATCCTACCATGCTAGCATGCACAAGGCCAAAGCCTCCCTTTGAAACAACTTGTTGCAAGCTTCGACAGGGCAACACTTATCTTCAACTAGCTTCAATTCACAAGGCAAAAAGCCTCTTGTTGATGTCCTTCTATTTAGGAGGCAAAGGCCTCTTTTCTGGCCTCCTTCGATTACACATTTTACCCTCCTGCATGCCTCTTTTGTTTGGGGAATGTGGCCCTCCTTTGTAGTAAGATTCGATTGTTCCCTTTACTCTCTGCATGCATTCTTCATTTGGGGCGTGTGAATCCTTCAATACAAGTTTTGGTTACAACTTTCGTTTGGGCATGTGGCTCTCTTCATGCAAGCCTTCGTTTGAGCAAGGATCTCTTGCATGTTTGCATGAAGTCACAAAGCAGGGACCCTTTACATATACCCTTTCGTTTGGACATATGACCCCTTGCAGGCAAGTTTGACTGGGCAGTATTCCTCTTGGAAATAGTTTGTTTCAACACACAAATTCTACACTATGTCATTGTCTCATGTGAAAGAAGTACCATGGTGGCACATTCAAAGGATTTGTTAGACATGCATGGATGTCCCAACCGAAAGACATGTTTTGTTGATCCACTCCAGGAGCATGTATTTGGACCATTCGAAGGAACCCATAAAAGGCCTGGTCGAAAGACACCCATTTGGGACCCTTCAAAGTATACCCATATGAGCCATTCGAAGGACACTTTAATTTGAAAAAAGAAATGTTGCTGAGAAGTCTGGTCGAAGGATAGGGTTAGGGGGCAAGACAAAAGGTTGAGATTCCCAAATGTACTTGCTGACCAAGTCCCATGCGCTTCCAAGTTCAGGCCTAATGCACTGGCCATAATATTCCAAAACTGCTGCACAGCAGTCCTGAAACACTGCCCCATTCTTGCACCAAAATGGCATACGAACACTGCCCCTTGAAAGCTACAAAAACAGTTTACTCAATTTGTTTAAACTTTTTATTTTCCCTCCTAAAACATCATCCAAAATCTCCTATAAATATGAGCCTCCACCACACACCCTAGGGGCCCCTAGATAGTTGCAAGAAAACCCTTGTTGTGAGAAATTCCTTAAAACTCTCAAACACCATCCAACATTTTTCTTCAAAATATTCCAAACACCTCTAAAAACTCAACCCCCTTTGTACGCTAAGTGAATTCGTCGATTCACTCCCCAAGTGACCAGAGAGCTAACCTTCGACCCACTCCCCCAACCATAATATAAAAATATTTTGACTCACTTCCTTACCTAGTAACCTTCGATTCACTCATATACCCTTCCTTCGATTCAGTGATTACTCAAGCAAGGTAATAGTTGTACTAGTCTCAGAAAGGCCCCAACGAACTTCCATTCATCACCAAGGAAGACATTTGCAGTTTCCTTCAATTTAAGAACTTCAAGAGGTAAGGTCTCTTTAAACTTGGAACTATTTCATTTAAATATCATGTGCACATGCCAATAAAGAAAAAATGTAGATATTTCATATAGGGAGATTGACCATGTTTTAACCTTCGATTCTGACTGCCCATGTGTTGAAAATCTCAACTCTGACTAGTTAGGCTTTGGACTTTGAGACCCAATGATTTTGTGCTAACCCCTGGCCCGTAGCTTTTGAAAGTTACACTTGAATATTGCATTTTAAAAGTTTAAAACAGGTTCTTTGTACCCTTCGATTGGCTTAGAACTCAAGCCTTTCGAATCTCAGCCTGAGGGGCTAGCATTCATGCAATCGAAGGAGGCAGCAAGGAGCCTGAGGCAAAGAGTGCACCTCACGTTGACCCCAAGTCTCAAACAAAAGAAGCAGCCAGAGGGATTGTCACGCTGCTTTCCAGCTCCCAATCGAAAGGAACAGACAAGGGGTGAAATCGAAAGACATGACCTTGCTTACTCCAGGCCCAAATCGAAGGAGGTCAAGAAGTGCAGAATTGAAGAGTGTGGTTGTCTGAATCGAAAGAGCCCATTTTCCTTTCTTTATTTTATTTTGTCTTTATATTTTCTTGCTATTTAATATGGTTGTAATAATGTAGGATTTATTTTTCTGCATTTTTATTACTTTTGTACAAATATTAGTAATTAGGATGTATGGCAAGATAAAACCAACAAGTAGATAACCTAAAATTCAAATACAAAATGCATGCAATCAAACACACTATTCACACACATGCACCCTTAGGGTAATCTCACTTGTTGCCTCGGAAAAATAGTCATGTCCCTCGAATATGGGCGTTTTAGCAAAGACCCTCAATAAAAGATCGTAGTCCCTCGATGACCCTTAATGTTTCCTTAGGTGAACAATCTAGTCCCTAAACAAAAAAATTGCTAAAACGTCCCATAAGTTGCCTTCTATGACTATACAAACGTCCCACGCCCCGTCCCTTCACATCCAATGACGGGGCTTCTTACCAAATCAATGGTAAGATAGCACCATCTAAAGGAGGAGGAAAAGAACATTAAGACCTTTTGATTAGGCAGGATGCTCCTAGTTGCTCGCTTGCTCACAATAAAAACATTTTATACACTAACACTTTCATTTGAAACATTTTAAAAAGACAAAGCTTTTTTGTACGCGTTCTTATAGAAACGAGAACCATTACAAAGACACTTTTCAAAATACTTTCAAAACCCACACCACAAACACATTTTCAAACAAAAGCAAGTGATCTAGCAAGCAACTAAGAGCCCGTATATAACTACGGATGGAAAGGGTACTAATACCTTCCCTTTTCATAACCTACCCCCTGAACTCAAGAAATAATCTCGAAAGTTCTTTCCTATTCTTTTCGACCTTTCCTTATTGGGTAAAAGAAAATTCAGTGGCGACTCTTGCTATCCGCAACAATTGCAATCAAATGCAAAACACCCAAGTCAGTTCTCGCACCATATTACACGTAGAAACACTAGATTGAACTTTTAGGAACACGTCTTGTTTTTGTACTATAGGCATAAACTTATCTGAAAGACAACTTTAGTTGTAGAAGCTTCTTGATTCTTGTATCTTTAAATTTATGAATTATATCTGCGCAAGATCTTAGAATATTTCTAATGGGAGATAATGTCTTCAGATGTATAGGTAACAAATTATGTTGAGAGACAACTTCAGTTGTAGAAGCATTCTGATTCTTGTGTCTTCTTCTTTCTATGTTGTATTTGCGCAAGCTCTTTTATAGAATGTTTCTTGTTATTAGATCTACTCACTTAATAAAAACCATTAGTAGCACTAAAATTGTTACTCACAAAATATATGGTTGTTATCATAAAAACAAAGAATTACTTAGAAGCTTTCTTGCTCTAACAATCTCCCCCTTTTTGAAGATGACAAAACTCATGTATTTTGATGAAACAATTTTATTGGCATAAAAGTATAAATATATTTAGAGTTAACTTTCCCTGAGCTCCCCATGAGCTGGATAGATCCCCCTGAGTCAATGACTTGATGAGGATCGATTATCTGAACAATTTGAGTAAAACTCCCCCTGGTTCCAATAGATCACATATCAAGATCTTGAGAGTATTAACTTTAGGAATTTCAGAGTTTTCAACTTCTGATTTTATCTGTTCTTCTGGAAGACATCTGCTTCTGCTTTTGATTCTTATTTTCTGAATATCATGTTCTCAGTCATTTTATATCTTCTGAGCATTATGATACTGAAATCAAGATAACTTTAACTTTCAGAAAGTTCTCAACTTCTGAACAGTATTGGGTTTATCTTATTCTTGGTAAGATGCTCATAGAGTATATATCTTCGACTATATGAACAATCAGTCTTTAAGAGATTAAACAAGATTTCTTTTATTTTGACCTGTCTTAGAAAGCCTAGTGAACTTGTTCAGGGTTCCTTGGTTAATTATCAAACAGGCAAACACACGTTAGTGGTAAATGCACATTTTATATAATTATGATGAGTTTGTTTTTTCTTCTATAGGTTCATCAAAATCATTATACTTCTCCCACTTTTTGACATCACTAAAACAAAGATAAATATTCATGAGAAACATTAAGAATAAACAGAAGAAATAATAAGTGTTAATCATAAATAGTTGCATTGATGATAGAATTGAACAAATTACAAAATAAAATCCTAATTGAAAGAGATTACATTACATAGTAAGTAAACAAGAAATCAAAACAGAATAGAAAATAAAACTAACTTAAGCTTAAAACACATCATAACTCTCAACAAATAATACGTTGTTTCTGGTTAACAGATTCCTACGAACAGACTCAATTAAGCCAACTGATTCAAACAGTTTGGAAAGTACTCGTCCAAAAGGGAAGAAGTATTTTTGAGATTTTTTGAATTTAAGAATGGATAGCTTAAGATGATTGAAGATGATTGCGGAAATATTGACAGGAATATTCTTGCAAAGATAAAATAGAAGACACATATCCCTTGGAAGGACTATATCAAGATTTTCTCCTCTGGGATGGAGACTAATCAACAGGAATTAAACCAAATTTTTGCAGGAGGTTTCAAGAAATTTTAAGGTAGAGGACTACCAAGTTGGTAACAAACAAAAGTAACGGGACCAGATGGAAAAATGTCAACATCCATGCAGGATTTAGGAATGGGTTGACAATGAATGGCTTGATCAATGGAGTAAGGGGTGATGATAATTGGTATGCCGCAGATATGTGAATGGACGTAGTTTCCATTTGAGTTGACAGATGCATGAAGCCATATGTCTTTAACCAAGTAGGGATAAATGGGACCTCTAAACATAGTGATATACCCAGACCAACCTTGAGTTTCAAGGCCCAGAATAATAATATCATTTTCAGATAGATTGTTTGGTCGTTTTGAATAGTTAAGTTTTCAGATGGATCTAATTGTTCATCATCCTTGTTACTTGTATTTGGTATTTCTTCATAACCTGCAAGTCTTATGTCTACATCTGGAGTTTGTTTACTTTGCTTTGACTTTGTAGATTAAAGCTTATTGTTAACATGTATAGATTCCTTTATTATACGTGTTTTAGTAATGTACGCTCTATACCTTTTTAGAGTATTTAGAGTGTTCTAACATAGTACACTTTAGATCTTTGGAATCAATATAAAAGTATTATAATAAAGCAATAAATTTTAATTTGATGATAATTAAAGGGATACAGATGGAAAACAGAAAAAAATTGATCACATGGATCAAGAAAAGCAACAAGGACAATAATCCAGAATCAACAAAACAAAGAAAATTGACACTAAGAATGGCACATTAATTAAAGAAGTGATCATCAAAGGTTTCACAATTAACGGTATCCAAGGCAACATCAGAACCAACACGAATTCTTCGAACAATGTGCACAATATGAGCATTATGGAGAATTTTTGAAAGGACCCTTCCATAAGGAATGAAGGATTTGTTCATGTCCTGGGAGATGATCCGAGGCAGGTTTAATTGAGTACGATTGAGAAGACACATAATCATGAGCTTATCATCACGATACATGATGTTTTTGCTTACTCCTCGAGGATGGAGATTTGACAGAATGAACCGAAACTAACTTTTGGCAACAGGAGTTAGTGTTTCTGGATTTGTATGTTGATAGGAAGAGTTAGAGTAAAAAATGAGCATCTTGACATCAGGAGTGGACCTAATGGATTCATCAGTGGTAGTAATACCTTTCTGAGGATAGCCAGTGGCTTGAGCAATGATGTCAATAGTGATGGAGACTGGGAACCCATATCCACGTAGCATAGATAGATACCTATTCCAACCTTGAAAGTGGATACCAATATGGAGTTTTTGCCCAGCACCCAGGATTTTTTGTTGCTTCTCTATGATGACTTCTAGAAGGTCATCATTTCCATGAAAGGTTCTTGGGGTTAGGGATAACATTGCCATGTTGATAAAGAGACGAAGATGAGGTGAGAGAAAAAAGAGAGAATATGTGAGAGAAAGACTTAGGCAAGGAAGTTGAATTATTTGATGAAGGTATAAATAGAAACCAAAGACATGAAAAAATGAGTTTAAAAAAACTTAAACATTTAATGTTTGGACAAGAAAAGATGGAGGAATTTGCATGCAACTTCGTTAAAGTAAAAGGACATGAAGACTTATATTTTAAAGGTGATTTAGGATGGACATGGATTAGACAGGTAAATAAATGAAGTGACTTTGGAACAATTTTAAAGAAGGAATAACTTCGCATGGAGGCTGAGACAGAAATAGAGTAGGCGGCTAAAAAATTATTTTCCCAAAAAGGAAACAGATAGATTTAGAAATAGAACCTAAGTACTTATGAACTAAATGTATTGGGTTTAATATGACTAGCATATAGACACATATGGTAAATAAAATGAGTGGAGGTAGTTGGAAATACCTGTAGACGCATGCGTGATTGTTTCATTTCAGACTTTAATGAATTTGTAATATCTTTGAGATTATGAAATTTTACAGTGATTCTTTTATCGAGTCTTCTCCATTCTGGTTTTGACTTTAGCTTATCCTTGATAGATCTTCTGATCGGCTTGTAATGTCTTTGAAGATTTTCATTTGTCTTTAATTTTAGATTTCTCTTAGAACCAGATTCTGAACAACTTCTTTCGTCTTATGCTTTCTTCAGAGTTGTCTTTCAGAGGTTCTGAATAATCTGGCCAGTTTCAAAAAGTTTACTTCTAACTTTTTCTTTCTTCAGATACATTCTACTGCGTTTTAGGGAAGAATGTTTGCATCCTTGAGAATCCTTCTTAGAATTTTCTGGAATTGCCTTCTTATAGAGAATTATCTTTCCTCTAGAACATAACTAGCTCAAGTATGCAGAGTTTATGATGCTTACTTCAAATAATTTCTTTTCTCAAGATGTTTGTGGTTTTCTCTAATTGGATCTCTTTACACGGTTAAGTGTTTGATTCGAGAATCAATAACAGAGCCAGCTCTCATACCAATTGAAGGTGGAGAAAAACACAAGAAAATGGGGGTTTGAATTATGATGATAGAAACTTTTCCCTTTCTACATAGTTTGCGGAAGTATTTGAGCATGTAGAAATTAGTATTAGAAAAAAACACATTCATTTTATACAAGTTCACCTTCTCAACTAAGGTTACATCTTGTCCACCCTACTCAAGTGATTTTGCCTTAGAAAAGAACTTAACCCACTAATCTTGAAAGATTACAACAACCTATAAGAGTCTATAAAGACCTCTTATCCCTCTCAAGTGTACATACTAGAAAGCCACTTGAGGAAACACCAATTCTAGAAAGAGCTACTTTTCTGGAGATTTACAAGAGTGCTTCTTTTCAAGCATATTTCTCCTACTTAGAGTACATATTGTCTTGACAAGCTTTTGAGTAATAACTCCTTGTATAAAACAATTTACATGAAGGTTTCTAAGAGATAACACAATCAGAGCAACAACTCTTGTGTTTTGCATGTTTCTACAAGATTGAATGTTATGGAGATTAAGTGAAAAACATTGTGTAGTCTTCTTATCTTCATCTTCTTTATTCATCAAGCTAAGCAAATATCTTCTTTCTTCCTTTCTGGTTTCTCTTGAGATGCATTTTGATTTATATTTTGAATAATATCTTGTTGAGATCTTCAACTTCTTTTCTTTAATGATTAAGATACGAGTATTGACTCATGTTTCTTATGCTTGTTGATCCTTTATTCTTTTTGTTTTTGTGATGTTTTTCTTGTATGATCGATAACCTTTTAGGAACTAAGTTGTGATAAACATTTGGCTTCTTAGTAAGATGTTAGCACTTTAACATGCTTAATGAAATATTACACTATAGAGCAACAACTCAGTGTAAATATTGCATTTCAAAGTGATACTATTTTGTGCTTGTGAAATTCTTGGTGTTGTTCAGCCACACACCACATGTTCATGTTTTCACACGCATCCAAAGTTGCTTTATATAGGCTTGAGAGAATAGTACTGTTGGAGCACGTAATGTGTTGTAACATGTAATTTTTAATTTGATATATTTTTCAACGAAAATCTATCTTTTGTAATAATTACTGTGTAGGAGGCATGATTTCTTCTTTTTATCTATCCAAGATATAAATAAGAATTACCATCATTGTTTTCCTCGAAAACTGTGATCATGTTTCAGTTTTGATTAGAGCATTACTAAAGATGTACCTGGACTTTTATGATCTTTGTTTAACTTGTTTCTGTAGAACTTGATTTCTCCAGAAGATGTTTGTCTCTATTTCTAAAGTGTTGAGCTTGAGACTTATTGATTGTCTTGTTCTTTTGATGAGTAGTTCAGAAACTACTAATTTTATGTAGCGTAGAAACACTGTGTAATACGATGGGAGAACTGACTTTTGGTTTTGCATTTTATCGCAAATGTTGTGGATAGAAAGAGTCGCCACCGACTTTTATCAAATAAAGGAAAGGGTGAAAAGAATAGGAAAGACCTTTGAGAATTTTTTTGAGTAAGGGGGGTAGGTTATGAAAAGGGAAGATATTAGCATCCTTTTCATCTGTAGTTATCTATGGGCTCTTAATCGCTATCTCACTTTGAAAATACTTTATAAATGTGTAATTTTGAAAATATTTTGGAAATGCCTAAGTTCGGCAAACTTTGTAATGATTCTCATATCGTTGAGAACACATACAAAGTGTTTGTTTTGAAAATATTTTAGAAGAGAAGTGTCTTGTGTAAAAAATGTTTTTTTTTTGTTTGTGAGCAAGCGACTAAGAACTATCTACCTACTCAAAAGTATTTGTTCTTTTCCTCCTCCTTTAGATAGTGCTATCCTACCATGAGTTAGTAGGAAGCCCTATCATCGGTTGTTTGAGGGACAGGTGATGGTCATCATACAGTCATAAAGGCAACTCGTAGGGAGCTTTAGCAATTTACCGTAAGGGACTAAGATCGTTTACCGAAGGCAACGTTGAAGGGTCATCGAGGGACTACGATCTTTTAACCGAGGGTCTTTTCTAAAGCGTCCCACATTCGAGGGACATGACTGTATTTTCCGAAGGCAACAAGTGGGGTAACCCTAGGGGTACGTGTGTGAAAGTGATTTGTTTTCAGTTAATTTATCTTGATTAGATTTTCTAGCATTTGATTATTATCTTTCCATATAATCCTTTTTAGCTAACAGTTATATATACATACAAGGCATACAAAATATAGGGGCTAAAAATAAAAATGCGAGAAAGTAATCTACACTATTACATCCCTTCGGGGATGGGGGATTACAAACCGTAAAATGGGGATAAAAATGTAAAAGGGTCCTATTTATCTCTTACAAACTATGGACAATTACAATATTATGAAAAATAATAATGTGAAAATAAATACGTGGAGATGGAAGAGGAGAAAGATGTAAAACCCTAAAAAAATAATCTAAGTGTTTAGAAGAAAATATTTTTGGTGTTTTTATATAGAAAAAAGTTTGAAGTGGTTAATCCTAATTTTAGTTTAATTAACAAAATAAAACTAAAGTGTGACTAAATTAAATTAACAAAAATTAATTAATTAATAAAGAAACTTAAATATAATTTTTTTTTCTTCTGATTTTGTTATTATTTTTTGATTAAATAATAAATGGTTTAAACATAATTAAACTAAAAAACAAAAACAAAAATAAGATTTAATGGGCCTACGCTATAGAAAGGAAATAGGGGGGGTGTGGATTTGAAACAAATCTGGGCCTAATAACAAATAATCCCAGAGACCACTCTCGATTCAGTGCAACTGGATCCATACATCCCACGGTGTACCTGCTAATCCGAGGCGTTGGATTTAAAGTTTTGAGATCTGATGGCCTAACCGTCAGGTGTACCATGCGCGTGCTAGCTTTGTATACACTAGATTTGTAAAACAAAAGTTAGAAAAAATAAAAATTGCTCCCTACTTGGGTCGAACCCAGGACCTGGCAGGGGTGTGTCTTAAGAGCGCGCATGCTACCACTAGGATGTGTTGTTCATTCATTACATTAATCAAAACAAAATAATATAATATATAATGCAAGCTAGTTCCAGATAAACAAACATGCGTGCGCTCAAGTGGGCCATGGTAATTTGAACATACCAATCAGAACGTTGCTACATGCCATATATGCCCTTGCCGGAGTCAGCAAAACTCAGGGACACCGGAATCAACCTCCGGTTATCTTCTCCGGCCATACAAAAATTCAAACCTGCAAAAAACGCAATGATCAAAACGTACAAAGCAACCTACTCCCCTCAAAATTCCCCCTGAATCCGAATCTGGCATTATTTTTTCCTAACAACCCCTGGATCGATTGAAATCAAAATTCAATGATCGGAGATGAAAATGGCATACGATAATATAGCGTGCATGGGGGTACTATATTGATCCAGACCTGTTCATATAAAGCTCAGAAACACATTAGAAATATCAATCGTGTCTAAAACAAAACAAATTCAAAGACATAATTTTTTCAAAAAAAAATGTAAAAATGGTGACGCCATGTTACAATTTTATAGGTTCAGGATCATGGTATTCAATCCAGACTTACTCTCAGATGCTTCAGGAGGTGGATGGGCTTGAATTTTTGGAATGATATGGTCTAAAATGATGGTTTTGAAAACTTTGGATTCTTTAAAAAATAGAGTTTTTAGTGAGCTCTTGAGGCAAAGGTTTCGTGTCATTTGCTTCTGATTTGCTTGCATTATATAAAGGGATGAATGAGCTAGCCAATATGGAATGGAATCAAGCTAATCAAGTCATGGTTTAAACAATAATAAAACCACTTTAAAACTTGCCAAACTTGAAAAATCCTTTCCTTCTTTAGCTTTACGCGAGTTTCGAATGTTGTTAGGTTGTCACAAGCTGTGTTGGGCTCTAAGAGAACCAATCCATGTGCTGGCCCATTTGTTTTCTATTTCATTCATTTATTTTGAATTTATTTGAATAAAAACAAAATAAAATATAAATAAAATGATTAGAAAATATAGGGCAAGGTGTGAGTGGATTTAAGAGTCTCTGATAAGGTCATGGATATGCTTGAATATCAGCAAATAGGCCCACAAGTTCAAAAATTCAAATTTGCTCATTTTGCATTTCATGCATTTCCTCAAAATTTCCCAACTTGTGTAACTCATAACTTGCTCAATTTTCACCTTTTGAAGATGATCTCAGACTTTTTGAAAATCTCAAGGTATCCTCTACATGTTCTCTTTTTATCATTTTTGCATTTGGAGATATTATCTTGATGTAAGTTGCCTTGACAAAAAGTGTCTTTTGTTAACTTTTGAAAATGACCTATAACGTAGTAGCTCATATCTTTGAAATGATGCATTTTTTGTACTTGAGCATATAAACAAAGTTGTAGAGAATTGAATTTTCTTCAAAATGGGATTTTGTTGGGGGAAAGTTGATGAAGCATGTGAAAGTTATGCTTGGTCAAAGTTTAGTTGACTTCTCCTAAGGAAACCCTAATTTGGAAATTCTTGACTTTTGATGATTTGATAGCTTTCCTTGGGGAATCATGATAAACCTTTGATCAAATTATGAATATCACTCGAAAATGTTGATGTTGACAAAAAAATATTGAAGTTTGACTGTATGTTGACCATAGTTGACTTTTTACCCAATACAGTTGATTTTCAATCATCCGAGCCATTCATTGAGCAAACTTTTGATGTAGGACTTGAAACTTGACATGAACTTTGTTGGGGAACTATGATGAACAATGGGAACCACTTGAGGCCTTTTCAACCCAAATTTCCTTGAGAAATTCAAAACCCTAATTATAGACCTTTGGCTTAGGAGGTGAGTTGACTGGTCATCCCTTGAGATTCTTGAGTATTTTGAAAAGCTTTGGAAGAATTTCTTGAAGAAAGTGGGAGGGAAAACTTTGGGGTACAATAGTTGCCCCTGTTAAATCTTCTTAAACCTGAAAAGTTAGATTGACATGTCCGTCATTCATGACTGAATACTTAAGTGCCCAGATAATTGCACTCGCCCATGTAAGAAGTGGTGTTGTTTGGGAATGGGCTTATAGATGCCATTTGGAGAGTCGTTGGAGATGGGCTTATAGACGCCATCCAAAGTAACTATTGACTTCAACTGGAAGAAGTATCAGAATAAATATTACGGTTGATTTAATCTGATCCAGAAGATGTATATGCTTGTATGCAATTGGAAGAAGTATCAGAATAAATCTTTGGTCAATTTAATCTGAGCCAGGAGAGGTTTCTTTGTCTTTAACTGGGAGATGTATCAGAATAAATCTATGGTGGATTTAATCTGAGCCAGAAAAAATTCCGCAGGAAGAAGTATCAGAATAAATCTCTGGTCAATTTAATCTGAGCCAGTAGATGCTTGTGCTTGTTTTTATCTGGAAGAAGTATCAAAATAAATCTAGCTTGATTTAAACTTAGCCTGAAAATGTTTTCAACTTAAAGAAGTATCATAATAAATACACGCTTGATTTAAACTGATCCATAAGGTTTTTACAATTGATTCCAACTGGGAGAAGTGTCAAAATAGACCTACACTCGATCTAAGCTGAGCCAGAAGAATGTCTACTGGAATAAGTATCAGAATAAATATATGCTTGATTTAAACTGAGCCAGCAGATATTTATGCTTGACTTTAACTGGAAGAAGTATCAGAATAAATTCATGCTTGATTTAATCTGATCCAGAAAATGTCTACGACTGTCTTCAACTAGAAGAAGTATCAGAATAAATCTATGGATGATTTAATCTGAGCCAGAAGATATCCACGCTCGTATTCAACTGGGAGAAGTATCAGAATAGGTCTATGCTTGATCTAAACTGAGCCAGAAGGTGTTGTCTTTGAGAAGATTGTCTGTTTATACCAGTAGTTAATGATGTTTGTCTGTTGATTGATCTTTTCCTGAAAAGGTAAAGAGTTAGTTGTATGCAATGTCATGATGTATGGAATGCATTGTATAATGATGTTCTAAATATAAATGAGATTGTGTTATATGCATTTTGTATGCATATTGTGATACGGTGGGAGAACTGACTTGGGATTTTGCGTTTGTGTTCGCAAATGTCAGGTTTAGCAAGAGTCGCCACCGACTTTTTATTTTATCCAATGGAAAGGTCAAAAAGCACAGGAAAGACCTTTGAGATGTTTTCTTGGGTTCGTGGGGTAGATTATAGAAAGGGAAGGTATTAGCACCCTTTCTATCCATGGTTATCCATGGGCTCTTAGTTACTTGCTTAGATCACTTGCTTTGCTTTTCAATTGTTTGAAATGGTGCTTTGTGTGTGGTTTTGAAAGATGTTTTGAAAAGAGGCCATCGTTGTGGCAACCTTTGTAATGATTCTTGTTTGAATGTATACAAAGGTGTTTTTTTTTTCTTTTGAAAAGTTTCTAATGTTTGAAAGTAGGGTTTTGAAATTGTGTTGTGAAGTGTGTTTTGAAGATAGCAAGGATGTTTTTGCAAGCTTTGATCAAGTAACTAAGAGTTATCTACCCTATTTTACTCAAAGATCTTTCTTATGTTTTTAACCCTTTTAATAGTGTTGCTTCACCATTGTATTTGGTGAACAACCTTATGTTAGGATGTTAAACGGGACAGGCGCGGGTCATCGTATAGACCATGATAGCAATGGTGTCAAGTATTTTTGGCAATTTTCTTGAGGGACTTGATCATTTTGTTTAGGCAACTCAGATAGCGTCATTGCGGGACTATGATCTTCTGTTTTGTTTTTGTTTTGCCAAAGTACTTGACATGCATATCATGGCCCATTTTTGAAGGCAACAATTGGATTGAAACCCTAGGGGTGCAAGTGTGCATGTGTGTTATTTTCATGCTTTGTTTTTTATTAGTGATTGTCTACTTGTTGATTTTATCTTGCCATACATATCCTATTTACTAGCAAGCATATAAAAGTAATAAAGCGCAGAAAGATAAAATCCTACACTATTACAACCATATTGAATTGCATGAAAATATAAAGGCAAAAATAAAATAAAAGCAAGAAAAATGAGGGTATTTCGATTGAGGCAGAAAACCCTTCGATTCTGCACTTTCTGGCTCTCTTCGATTTGGCCTAAAAAGGGTGAAGGCATGACTTTCGACTGAGGCCTCACGGTCAGCATGTTGTGCCTTTCGATTGGGACCAGTGGGACAGCATGTTGTGCCTTTTGACTGGGCCTGGAACTAGTATAAGATGCAACCTGCCTTTATGCCTCCATCGACTGGGGGTTGAAAGTAGTGAGGGAGTGGCTTTCGATTTTCCTTTGTCTCCTTCGACTGGGGGTTGGAGTCAGTGGAGTCATGCCCTTCGATTTTCCTTTGTCTCCTTCGACTGGGGGTTGGAGTCAGTGGTTCTATCTTTTGTTTGATGCATGGAAACGGAAAGGTTATGGATTTCGTCTGAGGTCTGGAAACAACAAGGTTCTGGATTTTCCACATGCTCCTTGCTGACTCCTTGTAAGCATATTAGGCCCTCAAATTGTGATTCGAAAGGCTTGTGCAGCTAGCCAATCGAAGGGTATAACAAACCTGTCTCAAGTTCTTAAAATGCAACATCCAAACATAACTATAGTCCAGGGGTTAGCACAAAAACCAATGGGTCTCAAAGTCCAAATTATAACTAATTAAGGTTGAATTTTCAGCATAAGAGCAGTCATAATCTAATGCTAAAACATGGTCTAGAAATATCTACATTTTTCTTTATTGGCATGTGCATATGATGTTTAAATGAAAGAGTTCCAAGTTTTGAGAGAACTTACCTCTTGAAGTGTTTAATCAAAAGAGTTGTAGGTGACTTCTTTGATGGTGGAGGGAGCTTCGTTGGGATCCTCCTGAAGCTAGTTCTGTTACTGCTTGGTTTGGGCAGTCACTGAATCGAAAGAGAATATATGATGGTGATGCGTGAATCTAAGGTTGCTACAGTTTAGGGGAAGTAAATAGAAAGGTACACTACTGAGGCCTTTTTACGAAAAAAATCTTAGAGTTTTGAAGGTTTGAGAATGTTGGAGAGTTTGAGTATATGGGAGAGTTTGAGTATTTTTTATGATTTTTTCTCTAGCAAAAATCTGGACCCTTTCTTTGTCAATGGTTCCTCTATTTGAAGAGAAAAGGTTTGGAAGTTTAAACAAAGTTGTGGCTTGGCTGAAACGTGAATATTAAGCTATGTTAGATTTTCAAAGATCCCAAGGTGAAGTACTGAAGTTGTTGGTTAAAAGGGGCTGACTTCCCTGACTTATGGTGAAGTACAAACATGATTTTAGCAAAGCATGGGCTTTGGGACATGATTTGTACTTAGCAAGTTCACTTTCACGCAAAAAACTTCTGGACAAAGGCTTAATCACCTGGACAATAGCTTAATCCAGAATGTAAGCAATTAATTATGGAGTGAAATACAAGCATTAAGGCTTGTAAAGTAAGATCATGTAGCATGGTCCAAAGATTTTATCAGTGTCTTTTCAAAATCCTATTTTCCACTTGTGTCGAAGATTTCTAGAAATGTGCTAAAGAAGACTGCATCGAAGGATTCAGAGTTGGGTTTGAAAGATGCTGATTCGAAGGGAACCAAGACTCCAATCGAAACTTTTGTGTGAAGGTGGCTCATGTCCAATCGAAAGTTTGCATGCCAGGGGTTGCATGTGGTCAAACGAAAGAGTGTATGTAGGAGGATAAAATGTTCATATTCGAAAGAGGCAAATAGGAAACAAAAAGTGCAAATTGAAGGATGTTAAAAGAGAGCCTTTTGCCTTGGAAATGAAATATATTACAAGAGGATTTTTCCTTCGTGAATCCAAACCAAAATGTGCCAGAGGCCCATGCCCAGTCGAAGGACGCAAGCCAAGCTTGTGTCGAAAGAGGCCAAAAGGCCAATCGAAAGAGTTGAAACGAAGAACACTTGTATTTCTCCAAATTTTATCAAAATAATATTTTTATCTGTTTTCTCCTTTTTTGACAGTTTCCTTTTAATTCTGGTACTGGAAAATTCCAAAGTACTTGTGCAAGCTTGAACCTTGAGAATCCTTGTGAGAAAGGCCTTGAAGAATGAGAGGGCAAATTTTGGGGTACAACAGTTGCCCCTGTTCAATCTTCTTGAACCTGAAGAGTTAGATTGGCAAGTTTGCCTTTCGCGACTCGAAGGTAAAAGAGGATTGGACACTAGAGTACCCGTAAATTTGCACTCGTCAAAATATATCTGAGGAAATGGGCTTAAAGATGCCATTTGGAGATGTGACAGAATCTTATCGGAGATGGGCTTAAAGATGCTATCCGAGAATGTTTGTTGAACTGCAATGTTGTAGGTGAAAGAATGAGTATCAGAAAAGTATTCGTGTTTGGAACATCTCTGAGCCGGGGGTCTGAATAAGCAATAGATTAGCATTCGTGTCGGGAGGCATCCGTGAACTATTTTCAGAAATCCTTGAAGTTTGAAACTTGCTAACTTATCCTGTGACAGATGAAATGTTAGCTGAAACACAAAGTTATGCTGTATGATGCAATGTATGTGTTGTATCCATGCTTATGATATATGAATGTAATGAATGCGCATGTAAGCTGATTAGGCGTCCTGTCGAGGAAGACAAATCCTGGATAGCTGGGGATAATAAAATCTTTGACCATCGTCGGGGAAAGTAAATCCTCGACTGCTGCCGGGGATTGAAAATCCTTTGATCGTTGAAAATGAGAAGTCCTGGGACCATTGTTGAAGAGTATGTGTGTCTTCAAGCTTTTTGACAACCTCTGCGGGGAGAAGTTATACTACTGGGGAAAGTCAGGAGTTTGGGTTGTATGCCAATCTACTGGGGATTCCTGTTTTAAGGAGATCTTCATCGGGGAATATCTGAAAACTCTGTGAGGATTTGAGAATGAGAGTCTTTATTCTGCTTGGGGAGTTGGTGTTGAGGA
Organism: Vicia faba; assembly: GCA_948472305.1. Taxonomy (NCBI): domain Eukaryota; kingdom Viridiplantae; phylum Streptophyta; class Magnoliopsida; order Fabales; family Fabaceae; genus Vicia; species Vicia faba. The sequence continues at coordinate 399,103,838 of OX451738.1, read as the reverse complement.
GCCAAGAACGAGAATCTTCAATCTGCAGGGGATTTGAAATTCTGACAAATTCATGCTGAGAGTAAAGAAAGCTCCAGAGAACCAAGGATAGAGTCTTGATTTTGTTGGGGAGTAAGAACTCTGTGGAGAATAGCCATACTATTGAAGAGTAGCTATCCTGTTGGAGAGTGAAACTTAGGGTTCTGGAAAAAATGTTATTCCTGTTTGGAAGAAGTTCAGGTTTAGGTTGTACGACACTTTGAGAATGAGAATCTTCATTCTGTCGGGAATATCAGGAATTCATGTCGTATGCCACTTTGAGAATGAGAATCTTCATTCTGTCTGGAATATCAGGAATTCAGGTTGTATGCCACTTTGAAAATGAGAATCTTCATTCTGTCGGGAATATCAGGAGGTTGGGTGTATGCCAATCTACTGGGGAAGCGAGAAATGAGAATCTTCATTCAGGCATTTAGGTCAGGAGGTTGGGAGTATGCCAATCTCTTGAGGTTTCAAGGATGAGAATCTTCATTCTGTTAAGGGTATCAGGAGCTTGGGAGTATACCAATCTTCTGAGGTTTTAAGGATGAGAATCTTCATTTTGTTAACGGTATCAGGAGTTTGGGAGTATACCAATCTCTTGAGGTTTCAAGGATGAGAATCTTCATTCTATTAACGGTATCAGGAGCTTGGGAGTATACCAATCTTTTGAGGTTTTAAGGATGAGAATCTTCATTCTCTTAACGGTATCAGGAGCTTGAGAGTATACCAATCTCTTGAGGTTTCAAGGATGAGAATCTTCATTCTGTTAACGGTATCAAGAGCTTGGGAGTATACCAATCTCTTGATGTTTCAAGGATGAGAATCTTCATTATGTTAACGGTATCAGGAGCTTGGAAGTATACCAATCTCTTGAGGTTTCAAGGATGATAATCTTCATTCTGTTAACGGTATCAGGAGCTTTGGAGTATACCAATCTCTTGAGGTTTCAAGGATGAGAATCTTCATTCTGTTAACGGTATCATGAGCTTGGGAGTATACCAATCTCTTGAGGTTTCAAGGATGAGAATCTTCATTCTGTTAACGGTATCAGGAGCTTGGGAGTATACCAATCTTCTGAGATTTCAAGGATGAGAATCTTCATTTTGTTAACGGTATCAGGAGCTTGGGAGTATACCAATATCTTGAGGTTTCAAGGATGAGAATTTTCATTCTGTTAACGGTATCAGGAGCTTGGGAGTATATAAATCTTCTGAGGTTTCAAGGATGAGAATCTTCATTCTGTTAAGGGTATCAGGAGCTTGGGAGTTTACCAATCTTCTGAGGTTTCAAGGATGAGAATCTTCATTCTGTTAACGATATCAGGAGCTTGGGAGTATACCAATCTTCTGAGGTTTCAAGGATGAGAATCTTCATTCTGTTAAGGGTATCAGGAGTTTGGGAGTATACCAATCTTCTGAGGTTTTAAGGATGAGAATCTTCATTCTATTAACGGTATCAGGAGCTTGGGAGTATACCAATCTCTTGAGGTTTCAAGGATGAGAATCTTCATTCTATTAACGGTATCAGGAGCTTGGGAGTATACCAATCTCTTGAGGTTTCAAGGATGAGAATCTTCATTATGTTAACGGTATCAGGAGCTTGGGAGTATACCAATCTCTTGAGGTTTCAAGGATGAGAATCTTCATTCTGTTAACGGTATCAGGAGCTTGGGAGTATACCAATCTTCTGAGGTTTCAAGGATGAGAATCTTCATTCTGTTAACGGTATCAGGAGCTTGGGAGTATACCAATCTCTTGAGGTTTCAAGGATGAGAATCTTCATTCTGTTAACGGTATCAGGAGCTTGGGAGTATACCAATCTTCTGAGGTTTCAAGGATGAGAATCTTCATTCTGTTAAGGGTATCAGGAGCTTGGGAGTATACCAATCTTCTAAGGTTTCAAGGATGAGAATCTTCATTCTGTTAACGGTATCAAGAGCTTGGGAGTATACCAATCTTCTGAGGTTTCAAGGATGAGAATCTTCATTCTGTTAAGGGTATCAGGAGCTTGGGAGTATACCAATCTTCTGAGGTTTCAAGGATGAGAATCTTCATTCTATTAAGGGTATCAGGAGATTGGGAGTATACCAATCTTCTGAGGTTTCAAGGATGAGAATCTTCATTCTGTTAACGGTATCAGGAGCTTGGGAGTATACCAATCTTCTGAGGTTTCAAGGATGAGAATCTTCATTCTTGAGAGAAACAAAATTTTAGGAGCTTCACTTGTCCATTATTTTGCTGGCGAGTTGTTTCCGTTTGATATTTAGGAACTTGTCCGGAATTCATCTGGAGTAAAAGCTTTGTCGAAATTTAGGAACTTGTCCATAATTCGACTGAAGAAAAGCTTTGTCGCTTGAATTTGATTGTACCTTTCCTGAAAGGTAAAGGTTAGTGGCATATATCAAACAATGATGTTCTCAAAATAAATGAGATCGCGTTGCATGATGTCTTAATGCACGAAGGTGTAATGTTTTTCAAGATGACCTTTCGCTGGGGAAAATAAATCCCGAGCTGATGAAGGAGAAAAGAGTTGGATTCTTCATCTCCGGTATTGAAGAAAACCAGAATAAATCGCTGGGAGATTTATCTGAAATATCAAAAACCCGGAAGATCTTCCATTGGCATAAGAACTAGGGAGATCTTAGTGTTGATCTGACCAAAACAGAGAGGGTCTTGGATTAATTTTGACTCAACCAGATGATGGAGGAATCTCTGACGACTGTAACTTCCAACAAGTGATGAAGGAATTTTTGACGATCGATCAATCTGTGTACGTTATGAATGTTGTTGAAATGTAATTTTGTTTTGGAGAATAATTCCTTGACAAATGTTGGGGAAATAAACCCATGGCTGCTGGTCTGCTAGAGAGGTGATGAACTTCTCGAGGACGCTTGAATTTCTTTTCGGAAAGATTTCAGAGAGATTCGTCACTGCCCCTAGTATCAAGTGCTTGTGGCACTTCCAGGAAACTTGGACTGTACATAACCCTTTGATGAGATTGACGTTTAAATGCCCCAAGTGATGGTGAGGGAGACTTGCCCCAGGTTAATCTGTAATTGAGAGATTTCTTGAAATCTTGACTGGACTGCCCCAGGTTTAATGGATTTTGAAAGATTTGTTGAAATCTTGACTGGACTGTCCCAGGTTTACTGGACAATACCATATCAAGTCCCCTTTTGCTGATAGGAGATTTTTGCCACGGGAGTGTCATCCCACTTGAAGTGATTTTACTCACTAAGAGAGCTTTCGTTCCTCCGAACATTCACTGTATGAATTTCTTCGCTGTCAAACAAATAACCATGTGCAAACAATGATATTCAAATAATGCAAAGTTTATCCTTGTCTCTAAGTTTTGAAAAAATGCGTTTTTTAGCAGAAAACTTTTTATAAGACATATTCAACACAAGATTTAGGGCAAAGCCTTACAGGAGTCAGGATACATTTTGTAACAGTATGCTTTCGAACTAACCCATGCTTCAATTAGGACTTTTGAAGGGTTATAACATGGCTTGGTTCATGGTTTAAGAAACAAAGGATAAAGGCCCAAAGTATATTTGTACCCACCCGCTCTTCATGATGTTCTTCAATCCTAAACTCAGTTATTCGAATTTGGAACGACGTTTTGGTTATGGTCCACACAAGCTGAAATTGTTGGAAGGCATTCATTTTTGCAAAATTTTTTCTGTTGTTGAAGATTTATAACGACCTCTTTCTTTTGATTCATTATCCCTAACTTTTGCCTGACTGTTCCTGTTTTCGAGATTACAGTCAGCGGGATGCCCCAGCTTTCTTAAGCCTCCCTTGTAGGTTTTGGCTCAGTGGGCTTTTCTTTTTTTTTGAGAGATAATGACTTCCTATGAGATAAAGAACCATCACTGTATTTTGGTTCCAAAGGAATGTTTTTGATGTCATTTTTTGTATTACGAACTGAGAGTTTGCGACTTCAATGCGAATCTTTTGAATTAACTGAGAGACTACCCTGCCCCAGGTTTGATTAAAGGTTTCAACTTGTGTTTAAAACAGAAAACTTCTACTTCTTTGGCTTGAAGGGGTTGACTAGGGATTATCTTCCTTATAACTCCAGTGTTTAGGATTTGAAAGAAACGCCTGTACATCGTCAGCAAGGTCTGTCCAAAAGCATACTGTATGAGATTATGGTATTGTTTCGTCATCCTCCCTCTAAAGGCTTGTAGCTTTTTTGCAAGGGTTAAATGTCATAAAGAAAGTAGAAAGCATAGTTCAAGAATAGTGAAAACGAATGGATGAATTCAAGACAAACATATGAAATGCATTAATGAAACAGAGTTTGACATCAACCGATAATTGTTTGAATAACAAAAGAAATTACACCTTGAAAATTCAAATGAAACAAAAGTCTCTTAGTTCGAACTTGTCATTTCAGGTGGAGAACCCTCAGCGGAAAATTTTCATCTCGCCATCTGGCATGATTTTCAGCACTCCATTGTCAATCAAGTCTTGGATCTTGTTTTTCAAAGCCCAACAGTCGTCGGTGTCATGTCCAGGACTATAGGAGTGGTATACACAAAATGCGTCGGGGTGATAGCTAGGAGCAGAGGTATTGGGCTTCCGAATCGGATCCCTTAAAGCAGTCAAATTGACTTCCAACAAGCGTTCCAGTATTAGAGATGATGGTATGTCGGTCTCAGTGAACTGTCTTCCATACGTATTTTGCTTATGCCGATTACCCCGTTGACGCTGGCGAGGTTGTTGTTGGGCTTGTGACCCTGAAGCAAGTTGGGGAGCTTTTCCCTTGTCTTCTTGTCTCAAAGGAGACTGAATGATGACTTGATCTTCAACCCTGGTTGTTGGTCCCACTTGGTTATCTTGAAGCAGTTTGTTAACAAGAACCCTGACCTCCTCTTGTCTTTGAGCCATGTCTTGAATGAGAGCCATCTGGCCCACCAGTTGTCCCATCATCTGGATCTTCATTGTTGCCAGCTCAATTTGTAGCTCTTCCAATTGATCATTCCTGATGCCGCCTGGATTCCCCAGGACCATGCCTATGTGGGGAGAGCTTTCACTTCTTCTTTCCCCTGGGATAGTTTCAAGAACATTTCTTGAAGTTGAGCGTTTTGATCCTGGATATCTTTGACAGTCCTCTCTAGAGCCATCTCTACTGAAATAAACAGTAGGAGAATAAGGAAACCTGAAAGGGAAAACCTGTCATGATACAATGCATGATATGTGGATGCATGTTTTCAAGGATCTCGCGGGGTAAACACAAGAAAATGTTAGAGGTTGAACTTTGACCTACATCTTTGATTGGAGAACTTTTGTATTGGTGGATGTCTTTCCACGAGAATCAAGCTCACCATGTCAAGTGGGTCATAACCCTTGATTCAAGTTGTTGTAATTGATCTTTGACGGTGTTTGTTTAGAGGAAAATCCTCTTGCCCTTTGGTGGATGTCTGGTTCAACGTGCCCCTGCATCAAAGACCCTCGAGATCCTCGAAATGGTTATTGAAAATGCTATGGTATAATGTTATGATGTTATGTATAGGTATGCAAAAGTAAGCAAGTGTACATACAGATAATCACATTCACACAAAGCAGACAAGTCCTTAGGTTTAGGCTTGCATGGGGTTTGTAGGTAAGTACCCTCTTTGAAGTTAATTGGCTCAACCTGTCCTACAAATAGAAACCGGGTTCTAAGGAGCTCAATATCACTGGATTATTTTCTGTGTTCATTGTTTTGGTTTAGCCACTTAACTGGCGACCAAAATATTCCAAGAAAACAACCCTCAATGAGTGTAGTATCGAGTATCTACCAACTTCGGACTGCACCAAAGTCGGTCATCTCACTACCCCTAATAAGGCCAAGATGGTCAAGTAAGGTTCTAAGAGTTCGTTAGTGCTTCATGACATCACTCAGCGGCCCCGTATTCTCTTTGATTGACTCAAAGGCTACCGGTACCCACAAATATGTCACACTAACGTAGCTACTGCTTCAACCATGTCGGTATACTCCGCACATTTCCCTCACAGTTTATTGCTACTTACCTAAAATGTGCCCCCAAATCCGGGTGTAGGATTTAAAACAAACCCAAACAAGGAACCCAAAAAGTAAAGCAATCAAAGCAATCAAGGTAAACATGTAAAGGTGATCTAAAACCCTAAGGTAACCCCACTTTTAGAAAATTTCCTCAGCAGAGTCGCCAGTTCTGTGATACGGTGGGAGAACTGACTTGGGATTTTGCGTTTGTGTTCGCAAATGTTCGGTTTACCAAGAGTCGCCACCGACTTTTTATTTTATCCAATGGAAAGGTCAAAAAGCACAGGAAAGACCTTTGATATGTTTTCTTGGGTTCGGGGAGTAGATTATAGAAAGGAAAGGTATTAGCACCCTTTCTATCCATGGTTATCCATGGGCTCTTAGTTACTTGCTTAGATCACTTGCTTTGCTTTTCAATTGTTTGAAATGGTGCTTTGTGTGTGGTTTTGAAAGATGTTTTGAAAAGAGGCCATCGTTGTGGCAGCCTTTGTAATGATTCTTGTTTGAATGTATACAAAGGTGTTTTTTTTGTCTTTTGAAAAGTTTCCAATGTTTGAAAGTAGGGTTTTGAAATTATGTTGTGAAGTGTGTTTTGAAGATAGCAAGGATGTTTTTGCAAGCTTTGATCAAGTAACTAAGAGTTGTCTACCCTATTTTACTCAAAGATCTTTCTTATGTTTTTAACCCTTTTAACAGTGTTACTTCACCATTGTATCTGGTGAACAACCTTGTGTTAGGATGTTAAATGGGACAGGCGCGGGTCATCGTATAGACCATGATAGCAATGGTGTCAAGTATTTTTGGCAATTTTCTTGAGGGACTTGATCATTTTGTTTAGGCAACTCAGATAGCGTCATTGAGGGACTATGATCTTTTGTTTTGTTTTTGTTTTGCCAAAGTACTTGACATGCATATCATGGCCCATTTTTGAAGGCAACAAGTGGATTGAAACCCTAGGGGTGCAAGTGTGCATGTGTGTTATTTTCAAGCTTTGTTTTTTATTAGTGATTGTCTACTTGTTGATTTTATCTTGCCATACATATCATATTTACTAGCAAGCATATAAAAGTAATAAAGCGCAGAAAGATAAAATCCTACACTATTACAATTGTTGTACCCCAAAATTTGCCCTCCCATATCCTTCAAGATTTGCAAAGAGCATGCTTCAAAATCTCCCAAGGGTTGCACAGTTCAATGGCCTCCTAACAGTCAAAGATTAGGGTTTTGGTTCTGGCAAAGAAGTTGAAGTTTCCAAGGGTCCAATCAAGTCCTACATACCTACAAACATTGTCAAGCATCCTTAGGTCAAGTTTCAAGACTTACATCACAAAATTGCACAGTCAAAAACCCTAATTGCTCAACAGTCAACTGTAGGGGCAAAATGGTCATTTGACAGTCAAAAGTCCAAATGTTTGGTCAACATCTTATTTTGAAGCCACAAACATCATGTGATCAATTCTTGATCATGATTTTCAAGACATGGCTCAAAAAGTCTCAAGATGCAAAAGTTTCCATATTTGGACAGTTGAAAAAGTCAACTGTAACTTGACCAAGGCATAACTTCCACATGGTTTATCAGAAAAATTCCATCCAAAGCTCATTTTGAAGATAATGACATTTCCTACAACTCATCTTCACACTTCAAGTCCAAGAAATGCTCTCACAAAAAGTTATCAATCTCAACATTATAGGTCATTTTCAAAAGTCAACAAAAAGGCACTTTAAGTCAAAGACCATAACTTGAGATTGGTAAATCAAAATGACATGGGACCAAAGGCATTGGTTAGAGGACTTCAAGACCTTTCCAAAATGTCCAAGAACATGATCAAAGCTTAAATATTGAGCAAGATATGCCTTGTGGATGTTGGGAAATTTTTGGGAATTTTGAAAAGTCAACTTTGCTTCAAATGCCTCAAAATTGCTAATGGGCCTCATTTTCTTCCAAGAATCATCACCCAAAAGCTATGCACGACCCATTGACCCAAAGGGGAGTTATTTTCCTATTTTTAATTAATTAATTGAATATTTAATCTATTTAATTCATTTAATTATGATTAATTATAAGAAAAATACTCATCCATGCTTTTCAAATCTTTTTGTGCATAGAATACATTCAAGATTTCGTGCACTATTCAATAAGGAAAGAATCAAGGTGATTGGCAATGATTGGCATGTTCTTCACATGAAAAAGATTGAAAAAATATACCATTGAAATCAAATCTCAAAAGCATTGATTACAAAGGTTTTGGACTTGTTTTGCAAACCTAAAACATTCCTCATAAAAGCCAGAACACAACCCTAATGCACAGAACCTAGAAGCTGCGCCTCAAACCAAAGCATAACTTTGCATTTTTCACCAAAAATTTCAAATCTGATTCCATAGCTAGAGCACTTTTCCAAGCCAAAGAACGATTCCATTACCTTCCTGACGCATCAAGGAAGCTTTCTGAATCAAAACCACAGCCTCTAACCTCAAGAAACGGTAGCACGAAGTCGCCCTGTCCATGAACATTTGCACATTCGTATTTTGATTTGCAGGCATTTTTTCATACATTCTAATGATTGTTTTACACTAATATGGACTCACTGAAACTGATGGTACCATTGAATTGCACTAATATTGCTTGTATAGAAAATTGCCATGGCTATTTTTTAGGGTTTCAGGAACCATGAATTGGGGCTTTACGCTTGAGGAAAAATTGGCCAACCTAAATGGCACCATTGAAACCAGAAGCTCACGACGAACAGAACCATACCATCGCGCCTTTTTTATAATTGCTCAAATCCTATTCGCTATTTTTTGTTGTCTCAGATTGTGGGGGATTAAAACCCCCGCTATCTAGTTTATTTTTTCAGGAAAAACGAATGGCAAGTGGAGAAGATGATGCATGGAGGAATGTGGTTGGTGGGTTCAAACGTTGGCGCGTTTTGTTTCTGTCCAGCATAGCCTCGTTTTTTCACATATCATGATTGTTGTCCACTAAACATAAAAGCAAACACGCTAGTTCAGTTGGTGGCCAACGTGGATAATAGGTACTGGGACCTGGGTTCGATTCCCAGGTCCCCTCCCTTCCTCAATATTATTTTGTTTAACATATTTCCCTGCAGCGCTTCAGCTAAAGTCCACCAAATTCCCCAGTGCCAAAGCTTGCCACATGTCTCTGAAGATCAATCTAGTGGCTATCACCAGCTATCCACCATACGCATCAGTCAACACATCCATATGCAAGCCAGAAAAGTCAAAAGGGCCTTCTTCAAATAGCCCAAATTGCTATGAATTCACCTCCAACTTTGGGTCAACACCCCTCTTGTTTGTATCTCTTTCCCTTTTTCTTTTTTCTTTCTTTTTATGTTATTTGTTTTAATTATTTTCTTTTAATTCATAAAATTAATTTTAATAATATAAAAATACCAAAAAAATCAGAAAATCATGAAAATAAAAATATTTTTTATTTAATGCTATTTTGTAAATAAATTTTGTTAACCAATTTAGCTTTAATTTCAGGTTTAATTTTAATGTTTCTTCAATAAACTAAAAATATAAAAATTAGGGTTTCTAGCTTTTTTACTCTTTCTTTTTATAATTAAAATTTCTTCTTATTATTATTAATAATTAATTATTTTTATAAATAAATATGCCATGTAAATAATTAATGTAAATTAGGTCAAACTTGAATTTATTTCTTTAAATAATTAAAAACGCTTAGAATTAGGGTTTTAATTCCAATTAATTTTCTTAATTCCATAAATACAAAAACTCCAAAAAATAAATTCTTTATTTTATTCAATTTAATTAATTTACGATTTCGATTTAATTTCTTTAAAAGGGTCCAACGCCCTCGCATTCTCGATTTTATTTCTTTTCGCACATTTACTTTTATTTCCTTTTTTGAATTTCATGTACTTGCCCCAAAGCCTTGTAATAGATTAATTAGGGTACTTACTTTCCGCATTTTTATTTATTTCAAATCGGGTCTTGGTTTAATTTGGCGATGTAGACCCGCGCCTTTGTAATAGCGTAGGACTTTTAATTCCGCACCTTTTAACTGTTAATAACCACATGAAAGAATGAATGCCAAAAATAAAAACAAAGCGTAGATCACCAATGCATGACAAGATAAACATAATTGAAAATGATACACAATTCACACACCACCCCTAGGGTACGCCTCACTGTTGCCTTGCCCCTCAAAACGTGGTCGTCAAGTAGAGGATGTTTTAGTAAGTCCTCATGTCCATGAACATGGCATGGGGGTAGCTTCTAAGGTGTCTTCCTATTGCTCTGGTGACCACACTATCCCGAATCCTAGAATTGACCCGAACACCTCCAACGGTGGTGCTACCTACCTCTCAATGGTGGGATGGCACTACTTTAAGGACATTTATACAGACTAATTCCTTAGGGTAGGTAGATGACTCGTAGATACTTGCTCTAATTCAAAACAAATCAAAAACTTCTTTTCACATCGACACTTTGCAAAAAGCTTTCAAAAACAACTTTTCAAACACTCTTGAGGACTGATACAAGAGTCGAACTGAAATTTTAAACGAAACTTTTTTAAACCCACAGTTGAAAAGCAAACAAACATTTTGAAAACACAATGAGCAAGTATCTAAGAGCCCATGGATAACCATGGATAGAAAGGGTGCTAACACCTTCCCTTTCTATAAATCTACCTCCCGAACCGAGAAACGATCTCAATAAGGAATTTTTCTGTGCTTTTGTCCTTTCCATGTTGGAGAAAATAAAAGACGGTGGCGACTCTTGCTTCCGCGACATTTCGCGAACCAGCGTTAAACAGTCAGTTCCAGATCCACCGATCACAGAACTGGCGACTCTGCTGGGGAAACTTTATAAAGTGAGGTGTACCTTAGGATAGTTCATAACTGTGTTTTCAATTGTATTGACTTGTTTGCTTTAAATTGCGGGTTGCATCGGAGTTACATAGATCCTAACCCGGATCTGGGGATACCTTGTTTAGGTAGCATAAGCTGTGAGGGACCTGTCCGGCGTAGACCGACATGGGTGAAGCAGTGGCTACGTTGGTGTGACGCCTTGGTCTGTACCGATATCCCTTGTGTTGCAACGAGGAGAATATGGGTCTTCCGAGGAGTCATTAAGCACCAACAGACCTTAGAACCTTAAATGACACAACTTGGCCATTAGAACAGTAGCAGTATGCTACGCCCATTGAGGCTAAACTCTCGTGATGGTTCTGGCCGCAAGAAAAGATTGCGACGCTGGAGTTATGACCAATTGAGGGTAGTCAATGATATTGGGATCCTCTAAGAACCCGATTACTTTTGATAGGACAGGTACGAACCAAACAAACTGAAAGAGGGTAATACCTAGACCTCATGCTGGCCTAAACTTTAAGGGCTTGTCTTGTGTGACTTGTGTGCCTTATCATGTTTGCCATTTGTAAATATTTGTGGTGTGCTTTATCATAACATCATAACATCAAGAGCATTGCATGCATCCTTCATAGGGACTGACCATTTCAAAGACAAGAGGGTTTCACCTTTGCTCTGTTTTGTAGGACATCATGATGCCTATGCGAAGGAATACTTTCCGGTTCAACTTTGTTCACTCACCTGAGTTGCTTGAAGAGTTGGTTAGCAGAATTCCAAACACCACCTCCTTCATCCAGAGGCATGGTTCTCTTCTCAGTTTAGTCACTGCAAAGCGGGATCAACAGTTGATGAGTGTCCTGACCCAATGCTATGACCCTCTGTACCAGTGCTTCACCTTTCAAGACTTCCAGCTAGTCCCTACCCTGGAAGAGTTCTCTGATTTGCTTGGTATCCCTATCTTGGATCAGACTCCTTACACTGGTTGGGAAAAGACCCTCAGGCTTGAGGAGGTTGCTGCAGCTCTTCCCTTGACCCATCAAGAAGTAATGGACAACTGGGTGACTAGAAGCGGAGTTAAGGGTTCTTGGCCAAGTTTCTGATTGGTAAAGCTAACAGTTTCTGGAATGACTTGGACTTTAGGGCATATGAAGACATCTTGGCTCTCTTAATCTATGGGCTAGTCTTGTTTCCTAATCCTGACAACTTCGTCAATGTCACTGCCATAAGGATCTTTATATCTCAAAACCCTGTGCCCACTCTCTTGGGTGACATCCTGCAACAACTTTATGCTCGTACTGCCCGAAGACGAGGAACTCTATGGTTTTGTATCCCTTTGTTGGTGAGGTGGTTTATTTTGCACCTCCCTAAGTTCGTGCTGAAGAACCAAGAAGGAAGAGGTTGGGCTCATAGGTTAATGTCTCTCACTGATAAGGACATCATTTGGACTTTCAGAGGTTTGGATGAGATAGCTGTTATTGATCGTTGCGGAGAATACCCTAATGTTACTTTGATTGGTACTCAAGGAGGAATCTCTTACAATCCATGTCTAGCGCTCCGTCAGTTTGGAAGAGCCAGAAGAGCAGGGCCTCATGAGATGTTGGTGCCTCACATCAGTTTTGAGTTTCAGGTGGATAGTGACGAGCTGCGTCGTAGGTTCATCAAGGCTTGGGACAAAGTTCATAAGGCTGACCCGTAAGAGTTGGGGCCAAAGACTTCTCTACCTATGGAAGCCTACTACAAATGGGTTCGCATCCGTGCTCAGAAGTTAGGTATGCCATACGAGGTTGTCAGACCCGTCATTCTTGAGTATCCTGACAAAGATGGGGCTCCTCCAACTGTCCTCCCTCCTCAGATACCCACTGATTATGAGACATTAAAGAGGTCTTGGTCGCAACTGCGAGAAGAGCGGAATTCTTATCGGGAAAAGTTCAACGAGCAGGAATTGAAGATCCAGAAGCTGACAAAGCAGTTGGAGAATGAGCGAGCTCTGAATGACTACATCCATACTGAGAAGAGGAGACCATGGGATCAATAAGGAGCTCTGGATGTTCTTTTACAGTTTTACTTCCCTTTTCAGTATTTCCCTTTTATGTAACGCCTAAGGGCAACCTGTTGAACAATTTAAATTTCAAAGTTGAATCTAATGAAGTGTGTTCCTTTTTGTTTACAAAGTTGATTCTCGATTGTCTTTGAAAACATAAATCATACGCATTCCATTCATCATGTGCATAGCAGGTATTCTTCTTTTAAGGTTGCTTACTGTTCTTCGCTGTTTATTTCAGCATCATGAACCCTGACTCATCATCAACCGAGATGTCTATCAAGGCCCTTCAGGCGCAGAACGCGCAATTTCAGGAGCTGATCATGGGTTTGGCTCAAGGCCAAGAAGAGCTGAAGGCTTTACTCCTGAAGAAGGAGAAGAAGAAGAAGAGAACTGTTCTTTTCAACTCGGGCCGGAGGTTTGGCAACACTCTGCAGAATGAGGAAGCTGGTTCTTCTGTAGGCAAGAGCAGTCCCCAAGGGGGAAAAGGTCCTAGTCCAGTAGTCTCTGACAACGAGACTGACTTTAATGAGGAACAGTATCCTCCTGCTGAAGACCGGTATAAGCAGTTGGAAGACAGACTGAATGCAATGGAGATCCAACAAGTGCCTGGGCTGGATTTCGGAGACTTGGGTTTATCTACTGGTGTAATCATTCCTCAAAAGTTTAAGGCACCATCTTTCACCAAGTATGACGTGGCGTCTTGTCCCAAGCTACACCTCAGATCTTATGTGCGGAAGATTCAACCGTACACAGTGGACAAGAACTTGTGGATCCACTTCTTCCAGGAGAGTCTTTCAGGGACTCATCTCGAATGGTTCTATCAGCTGGATGGGACCAAAGTTCGTAACTGGGAGGAGTTGGCTACTGCTTTTTACAAGCAGTATCAATATAATGCCGACCTTGCTCCTACACGTACCCAACTCCAGGGTATGTCGCTAGGGTCAAGCGAAGGTTTTAAAGAGTATGCACAGAAGTGGAGGGATCTGGCTGGCAGGGTGCAGCCTCCGTTAACTGACCGTGAGCTGGTACATATGTTCTTGGGGACCCTCTCCGGGCCGTTTTTCAATCATCTTATCGGTAATTCGTCTGCAGGGTTTACTGATCTTATTCTGATTGAGGAGAGAATAGAGGCTGGAATGAAGTCCGGTAAAATTCAGAAGGGTGCATCTTCAAGTTCTGAGAAGAAACCCTTTAAGAAGGAGGCCAGTGCTGTATATGGGCCTAGAAGGCAAGAGAAACCAGAGCGCCGCCAATCTGTCAACACGATGATGATTGCAAAGTCTGCTGCCGCTCCTCGGCAAACCAATCCACCCAGGGCTGAAAGACCCATAAGAGAGTTTAACCGGCTGAGTATGTCCCTATCACAAATCTTGCCACAGTTTCTATCCACCAACTTGGTGACTGTCAGAGAGGCCCCGAAGGTTGTAAACACTGCCTCTCCCAAGTATAATCCAAATGCCTGCTGTGCTTATCACTCCGATAGCCCGTGGCATTCTACTGATGACTGTTGGGCCTTAAGGAATAAGGTGCAAGACCTTATTGATGCGAAAGAGATACAATTTGAGGCGCCTGAGAGGCCAAATGTGGTGACTACTCCTATGCCCCAGCATGGAGTGAATGCCGTTGATGAAGATGTGTATGCCATTTCCGTGAATGATGTAGCTACTCCTCTGATGACTGTTAAGAGGAACCTACTGCTGGCCGGTTTATTTCCGGGTTATAGCAAAGGTTGCCTTTTCTGTGATGTTTCCCTTTCTGGTTGTCCTTTGCTAAAGTTGGGCATCCAAAGCCTGATGGACAATAAAGAGATTATGTTCAAGAAGACCGCTGTTCTGTTTGTTCCTGTGGAAGATGTATCTGTTGTTACAATTTTCAATAATCCAATCAAGGCTCCCCCGAGGAAGCCAGTTAAAATCATGATTGTCGCACCCGTTGTTATTACTGTTCCGGGGCCTCTCCCCTATGAATCCGATAAGGCTGTCCCATGGCACTATGGGGCAGATGTATATGTACATGGTATAAAGCAAGAGTTCAACACTGGCACCAGCATCAGCAATATCACTGGTCCAACCAAAGTTACCCGCAGTGGCAGGCTCTTCTCGCCTGACATTGCACCACCAACTATTCGAAGACCTCTCGTTATAACACCTGCAAATGCACCTGTTCCCATTTCTGATCAAGTTGCTTCCCCTGTTGCCGAGTCATCTAACGCTTGGGGCAAAGGGATTGAAGATGAGCCTGCCCGGATGGAGGCACCAAAATCTGTGAATGTTGAGGCCTCCCAACAAGAGATGGAGGAAATTCTGAAGATAATCAAGAAGAGCGGTTTTAATGTTGTTGAACAGTTGGGGCATACACACTCGAAAATCTCTATGCTCTCCTTACTACTGTGCTCAGAGGCCCATGCTAAGGCCCTGATTTCATTTCTCAAGACGGCCCATGTGCCACAGGAGACATCTGCAATCCAGTTTACTGATTGCGTAGCCAATTTGACAGCCGACAATGGTTTGGGTTTCTCGGATGCTGACCTTACTGCTAAGGGAAAGAACCACAATGACGCCCTGCATGTCTCTATTGAATGCAGGGGCACTACTCTTGCGCAAGTGTTGGTGGACACCGGTTCTTCCCTGAATGTGCTACCCAAAAAGGCCTTAGACCGATTGGATTGTGAGGGCCTGGAGCTGAAACCTAGCAACATCATTGTCAGAGCCTTTGACGGTTCTAAAAGGATGGTTCACGGAGAGGTAGACATTCCTATTCGTGTGGGTTCTCAAGTATTCGACTCAACTTTCTATGTGGTGGATATCCGTCCATCTTATTCCTGTTTACTGGGTCGACCTTGGATTCACAAAGCTGGGGCAGTGACCTCTACCCTACACCAGAAGCTCAAGTACCCTGTCAGAGGGAAGATTGTCATTGTGCAGGGAGAGGAGGAGTATATGGTTAGTCACTTGAATTCCTTCCGATATATTGAGATGGACGGGGAGTTTATTGAAACTCCCTTTCAACATTTTGAAGAGGTACCTCCAACATTGGCAGTGGCAGAAACAGTGGTTGAAGAGGATG
The DNA here is from genome assembly GCA_948472305.1 of Vicia faba. Taxonomy (NCBI): domain Eukaryota; kingdom Viridiplantae; phylum Streptophyta; class Magnoliopsida; order Fabales; family Fabaceae; genus Vicia; species Vicia faba. The sequence continues at coordinate 399,087,841 of OX451738.1, read as the reverse complement.
TTCCTTTGAAGATGGCTTCCCTAAAGGATGCCCGGGCTGTGATCGAGAAAGGTGAATGTGCTAACTGGGGCAGGCTCCCTGATTTCACTCTTAAAACTGACAAGTTTGGACTGGGTTTTACTGTAGAGGCTCAGAGGGCTGTGCGCAAGGCAAGGACCAGAAGACCTCCTGTGCTCATCACCAATCCAGGAGTGAATTCCATTGGGGATGAAGATGAAGTGGAAGAGTCAGAGTTTGATAGCTGGATCTACCCGACGACTGATGGTGGATTGACCAATTGGACTGCTAAAGATCATACTCCTGTTACTTTTGTTACGCAGTAATAAACTCCTTTGTTTTTGTATTTGTAATAAACAATGAATTGTAACTCTATGGCCCGGTGTCTTACCCGGGGCACCGTGGCTTCATTTGTGAGGGTATATTAATTGTCATTTCATATATCATGAATAAAGACCTTGGACGTTTTCTCGCATTTCAAATCTTATGCTCCTTTTCTTTCTTTCCTTTCTTTATATATTGCAAAACAGCTGTATTTACACACACTCACTCATACAGGTTTCAATCCACTCTGGATCTCACTGGTAACGACTCTGCTACTGCCAGTTATGACTTCGAAAATCCGATCAACTTAGCCGAAGACGAAGGTGAAGATGATTGCGAAGTGCCTGGCGAGCTTGCAAGACTGTTACTCCAGGAAGAGAGGACAATTCAACCACATGAAGAGCCGGTGGAAACGATAAATCTGGGTACCGAGACGAACAGAAAGGAGGTCAAGATTGGTGCCAACCTAGAGCTCAGCGTGAAGCAACGGTTGACTCAGATGCTACATGATTATGTGGAGATCTTTGTCGGGTCCTACGAAGACATGCCTGGGTTGGATACCGACATTGTAGTCCATCATCTGCCTACCAAGGAAGACTGCCCTCTGGTTAAGCAAAAGGTCTGCCGTATGCGTCCAGAGATGTCTGAGAAGATCAAAGCCGAGGTTATGAAACAGTTTGACGCCGGGTTTCTTGCAGTGACTTCTTACCCTCAGTGGGTTGCTAATGTGGTGCCAGTACCAAAGAAAGATGGAAAGGTCAGAATGTGTGTTGACTACAGGGATCTGAACAGGGCCAGCCCCAAGGATTACTTCCCTCTACCTCACATTGATGTCCTGGTTGACAATACTGCTCAGCATAAGGTGTTCTCTTTCATGGATGGTTTTTCAGGTTATAATCAGATCAAGATGGCTCCTGAAGACATGGAAAAAACTACCTTTGTTACTCAGTGGGGCACCTTCTGCTACAAAGTCATGCCATTCGGGTTGAAAAATGCTGGGGCAACCTACCAACGTGCCATGGTTGCTTTATTTCATGACATGATCCATCATGAGATAGAAGTGTATGTTGACGATATGATCGCAAGGTCCCAAACTGAGGAAGAACAGCTTGATCATCTGCAGAAATTGTTTGACCGTCTGAAGTTGTACAAGCTAAGGTTGAACCCGAACAAGTGCACCTTCGGGGTAAGATCCAGAAAGTTGCTAGGCTTCGTTGTAAGTGACAAGGGCATTCAAGTGGACCCTGCCAAGGTTAAAGCTATTCAAGAGATTCCTGTTCCTAAGACAGAGAAAGAAGTCAGAGGTTTTCTAGGACGCCTGAATTACATTGCTCGATTCATCTCACACCTAACTGCTACCTGTGAGCCAATCTTCAAGCTGCTGAAGAAAGATCAGGTAGTACGTTGGAATGATGAATGTCAGGCCGCTTTTGACAAAATCAAAGAGTATCTCCAAGAACCACCCATTCTTATGCCACTGGTTGAGGGGAGACCTCTGATATTATACCTGACAGTACTCGACAACTCAATGGGGTGTGTGCTGGGGCAGCATGACGAGTCTGGACGAAAAGAGCACGCCATTTATTACCTTAGCAAAAAGTTTACCGACTGTGAGACCCGATACTCACTGCTCGAGAAAACTTGCTGCGCTTTGGTATGGGCTGCTCGCCGGCTGAGACAGTATATGCTGACTCACACTACCTTGTTGATCTCAAAGATGGATCCTATAAAGTACATATTTGAAAAGCCTGCTCTGTCTGGGAGAATAGCAAGATGGCAAATGATCTTGACGGAATACGACATCCAATACACGACCCAGAAAGCTATCAAAGGAAGTGTATTGGCGGACCACTTGGCACATCAGGCAGTAGACGACTATCAGTCAATGAACTTTGAATTTCCTGACGAGAGTATCATGATAGTGACTGATTGCGAAGTACCTGGACCGGATGAAGGACCTGAGGAAGGATCCCGATGGTCTATGCACTTTGACGGAGCTTCCAACGCTTTGGGTAACGGTATCGGCACTGTGATAATATCCCCTCAAGGCACTCATACTCCACTCACTGCCCGGCTATGTTTCAACTGCACCAACAACATGGCGGAGTATGAGGCATGCATCATGGGTCTTCAAGCTGCGATCGACTTAAGGATCAAGTTTCTGAGTGTCTTCGGAGATTCCGCCCTCGTGATCAATCAGATCAAAGGGGAGTGGGATACGAAACATCCGAATCTTATTCCTTACAGAGAATGTGTGTTGACATTGATCCCCCACTTCACAGAGATAACTTTTGAACATTTCCCAAGAGAGGAGAATCAGTTAGCGGACGCGTTAGCTACGATGTCTTCTATGTTCAAAGTCAAATGGGACAATGAGGCTCCCCGGATCATTATCTGGAAACTGAACGAACCGGCATACTGCTGTGATCTTGAGACTTAATTGGTGTCTGAGAAGCCTTGGTACCATGAGGTGAAGAGATATTTGGAAGCTCAGGAATACCCTGAAGGTGCATCTGTCAATGACAAGAAGTTTCTAAGAAGATTCGCAGCAAAGTTCTTCCTTAGCAATGGCATCCTGTATAAGCGAAACCATGATTCGACCTTACTGCGTTGTATGGATAAGACTGAAGCAGAAAGGATCATGACAGAGCTACATGAAGGTACCTTCGGAACACATTCCAGTGGACACACTATGGCGAAGAAAATCCTTCGGGAAGGGTATTTCTGGTCCACTATGGAAGCCGACTATTACCAACACTCACGGACATGCCATAAATGCCAGATATACGCAGACAAGGTGCACGTTTCCCCAGTTCCTCTAAATGTCCTGACTGCACCTTGGCCATTTGCAATGTGGGGCATAGATATGATCGGTGAGATTAAACCTACGGCATCCAACGGGCATCGCTTCATCCTGGTAGCGATTGATTACTTCACGAAGTGGGTTGAAGCAGCTTCCTACGCCACAGTAACCAAGAACGTCGTGGCACGGTTCATTCGGCATAACTTGATCTGTCGATACAGCGTCCCAGAAAGGATCATTACAGACAACGGTACCAATCTTAATAACAAGATGATCACTGAGCTCTGCGAGTAGTTTAAGATACAGCACCACAACTCTTCTCCTTACCGGCCGAAGATGAATGGGGTTGTAGAAGCAGCGAATAAGAACATTAAGAAAATTGTGCAGAAGATGACAGTGACCTATAAAGATTGGCACGAGATGTTACCGTTTGCTCTACATGGGTACCGTACCTCAGCCAGGACGTCAACTGGGGCAACTCCTTTCTCCTTGGTCTACGGTATAGAGGCAGTCTTACCGATCGAAGTGCAGATACCCTCTCTCCGGATAATGAAGGATGCAGACCTGAGCAAAGATGATTGGATCCAGACAGGACTTGATCAAATAAACCTGATTAACGAAAAGAGACTTCCTGCTATTTGTCATGGTCAGACGTATCAAAAGCGGATGATCAGGGCATTTAACAAAAAGGTTAGACCACAAGAATATCAAGTTGGAGATCTGGTAATCAAGCGTATCATCCTTCCTCAGAGTGATCCAAGGGGAAAATGGACCCCTACATACGAAGGGCCATTTGTGGTTAAACATGTGTTCTCAGGAGGAGCCATGATTCTAACCAACATGGATGGTGACGACCTTCCTCACCCCGCCAATGCAGACATAGTAAAAAGATACTACGCATAATAAAGACCCGCTAGGTTGACATACCTAGGAAAAAATTAGGGCTTCCCGGCGAACCAAAAGGGTTCGGGCAAAATGAAGGGATGAAATGAAAAAATCTGTACACCCGGCAAGTCGAAAACCTGAAAAGGCGGCTTGGGAAAAAATGGGTATCCCGGTGGACTGAAAACCCAAAAGGGCGGACCAGGCAAAAGTTAGGGATAAAGCGTAATACTATGTCTCATTGGATCACTTCGCATCCAGAATCCGGTATCAGCATCAAGTTCAGACGGCATTGATCAATTAGCTTCATCTTCAACTAGGTCATCAAGTGATGAGACGCTCGAAGATATAAAGGAGATATCAGAGTTGGGACCCAGTGGGACTATTCTTTCACACAGCTGTTTTATTTTCCTTTGTACAAAATTGTATAAACTCTTTTGTTCGACGGCGTTCTCTTATTAGGACGTCAGCCTCTTGTACATAAAACGCCTATTTACGGGAAAATTCAAAAATCAATACAAAATTCACTTTTCAGCTCAAATTGCCAATTGTTTTTTCCTTTTTCCGTTTTGTGTTGCGAAGAACGTCCAAGGTTCAATTTGTGATATATGCATTTGACACTAATTGCTAACTCATAAATATTTGCATACGAAACAAAGGATTAATTACAGGTAACATTAGAAACAGGGGCAATAATGAGTGGTCTAAGCAATCTAATTGTTCTGTCCATCAAAGTATCAAGGTAAGTTCAGCTGAAGAACATAACCAGTATATCTCAATTCCCCAGAGAGTGAGTCAGCAAGTCAATGCACTCTCTCCAAGCAAAGTTATACAATCAACCTTAAGGAAGTTGGGTATCCCCCGCAGATCTCAACATTCCCCAGCACAATATACGAGCATTCTTAGCAAGCATCCCCGGCAGTCTTGGTCTAAGACTGTTCCCCGGCGGTATACCAGGCATTCAGCGGAGTCACTTCCCCAATGCATCTCAAAATTTCCCCAGGAGAGTCCAATCAAGATTTCCCCAGGAAAGGTTGAATCATCTCCCCAGCGGGAAGCTTATCCCCAGTAGATTCTGGAAGCTTCCCCCCTACAGAGCACGAACGCGTCCCCCGGCTTTATTCAAAGGTTATTTCCCCACCAGGATATAACTGGGTTATCCTCAGCCAAAAGCCACGGAAAGGTCGTTCTCGGCGAAGTCTTCTTATCCCTAGCGAAGTCTATTAACACTTCCAATATAACATCGGTATCCCCAGCGAAGTTACCATCAACATCCCAGCAAAGTATCTCCCTCCCCACAGAGTACTGTTCCCCAGCAAGATCGCTAGAATAATTTTCTCCCCGTAGAGTAATCTCTTTGCCAAGTTTATTCCCCAACAGAGTTATCTTCTCCTACCGGTATTCTTGCAACCATCACCCCCCAGTGGGAACAGAAGCTCTACAGCAGCCCAGGATGTGACTTCCCGGCACCCGTCAAGGATTTACTTTCCTAGACGGAAAAAAATACATACGTTCATAAACATCACATTTCCATATATTATAGCATGCATATACGCATCATATCTTACAAATCTCATTTATGATGAGAACATCATTGCTTGATCCATATCATGCATGGCATATGACTGACCTTTACCTTTCAGGAAAGATCCAGTTAAGTTCTCAGCTATATTTCAAGACTTTAGTCTGGTTCAGTTAAATCGATCCTAAGATTTTCCTGATTCTTATCCAGTCAAAGGCCTTCTCTGGTTCAGTCAGATCGACCCTAAGATCTCCCTGATTCTTATCCAGTTGAAGATTCCAAGACCTTGTCCGGTTCAGTTAAATCGATTCCTAAAGATTTTCCTGATTCTTATCCAGTCAAAGGCCTTCTCTGGTTCAGTCAGATCGACCCTAAGATCTCCCTGATTCTTATCCAGTTGAAGATATTCCAAGACCTTCTCTGGTTCAGTCAGATCGACCCTAAGATCTCCCTGATTCTTATCCAGTTGAAGATATTCCAAGACCTTGCCCGGTTCAGTTAAATCAACCCTAAGATTTTCCTGATTCTTATCCAGTCAAAGGCCTTCTCTGGTTCAGTCAGATCGACCCTAAGATCTCCCTGATTCTTATCCAGTTGAAGATATTCCAAGACCTAGCCTGGTTCAGTTAAATCGACCCTAAGATTTTCCTGATTCTTATCCAGTCAAAGGCCTTCTCTGGTTCAGTCAGATCGACCCTAAGATCTCCCTGATTCTCATCCATTTGAAGATGTTCAAGGCCTTCTCCGGTTCAGTCAGATCGACCCTAAGATCTCCCTGATTCTTATCCCAGTAGAAGACATCCAAGATTCTCTCAGCGTTCCTGTTGAGGTAGTAATCGCTCCAAGGTTCTCTCAGCGGTCCTGTTGAGGTAGTAATCGCCCAAGATTCTCTCAGCGTTCCTGTTGAGGTAGTAATCGCCCAAGGTTCTCTCAGCGTTCCTGTTGAGGTAGTAATCGCCCCAAGGTTCTCTCATCGTTACTGTTGAGGTAGTAACCATCCCTGATTCATTCATCACTGTTTGAAGCTCCAGACCCAATACCTGTAACCAACCAGGGTGCATCTATACAAAGAGCTTGAGGACCAACTCCTGTAACAGGTCAGGTAATCATTTTCTTTTTCAGGTACGCAAGTTCTCGCTAAGGAAACTCTTACGCGATCGACACCCAGATGGCATCTATAAGCCCATCCACTCATCCATCATCTCTTAGCATGGCATCTATAAGCCCATCATCCTATCCATCAATCTCCAAATGGCATCTATAAGCCCATTCCCACCATTACACTGCTAACATGTGAGCGCAAATTTCTGGGCACTCTAGTGTTCAATCATCTTCCACCTTCGGATTACGAAAGGCGCATCAGCCAATCTGCATCCTCAGGTCTAAGAAGATTGAACAGGGGAAACTGTTGTACCCCAAAATTTGCCCTCCCATATCCTTCAAGATTTGCAAAGAGCATGCTTCAAAATCTCCCAAGGGTTGCACAGTTCAATGGCCTCCTAACAGTCAAAGATTAGGGTTTTGGTTCTGGCAAAGAAGTTGAAGTTTCCAAGGGTCCAATAAAGTCCTACATGCCTACAAACATTGTCAAGCATCCTTAGGTCAAGTTTCAAGACTTACAGCATAAAATTGCACAGTCAAAAACCCTAATTGCTCAACAGTTAACTGTAGGGGCAAAATGGTCATTTGACAGTCAAAAGTCCAAATGTTTGGTCAACATATTATTTTGAAGCCACAAACATCATGTGATCAATTCTTGATCATGATTTTCAAGACATGGCTCAAAAAGTCTCAAGATGCAAAAGTTTCCATATTTGGGCAGTTGAAAAAGTCAACTGTAACTTGACCAAGGCATAACTTCCACATGGTTTATCAGAAAAATTCCATCCAAAGCTCATTTTGAAGAGAATGACATTTCCTACAACTCATCTGCACAATTCAAGTCCAAGAAATGCTCTCACAAAAAGTTATCAATCTCAACATTATAGGTCATTTTCAAAAGTCAACAAAAAGGCACTTTAAGTCAAAGACCATAACTTGAGATTGGTAAATCAAAATGACATGGGACCAAAGGAATTGGTTAGAGGAATTCAAGACCTTTCCAAAATGTCCAAGAAAATGATCAAAGCTTAAAAATTGAGTAAGATATGCCTTGTGGAAGTTTGGAAATTTTTGGGAATTTTGAAAAGTCAACTTTACTTCAAATGCCTCAAAATTTCTAATGGGCCTCATTTTCTTCCAAGAATCATCACCCAAAAGCTATGCACGATCCATTGACGCAAAGGGGAGTTATTTTCCTATTTTTAATTAATTAATTGAATATTTAATCTATTTAATTCATTTAATTATGATTAATTATAAGAAAAATACTCATCCATGCTTTTCAAATCTTTTTGTGCATAGAATACATTCAAGATTTCGTGCACTATTCAATAAGGAAAGAATCAAGGTGATTGGCAATGATTGGCATGTTCTTCACATGAAAAAGATTGAAAAAATATACCATTGAAATCAAATCTCAAAAGCATTGATTACAAAGGTTTTGGACTTGTTTTGCAAACCTAAAACATTCCTCATAAAAGCCAGAACACAACCCTAATGCACAGAACCTGGAAGTTGCGCCTCAAACCAAAGCATAACTTTTCATTTTTCACCAAAAATTTCAAATCTGATTCCATAGCTAGAGCACTTTTCCAAGCCAAAAAACGATTCCATTACCTTCCTGACGCATCAAGGAAGCTTTCTGAATCAAAACCACAGCCTCTAACCTCAAGAAACGGTAGCACGAAGTCGCCCTGTCCATGAACATTTGCACATTCGTATTTTGATTTGCAGGCATTTTTCATACATTCTAATGATTGTTTTACACTAATATGGACTCACTGAAACTGATGGTACCATTGAATTGCACTAATATTGCTTGTATAGAAAATTGCCATGGCTATTTTTTAGGGTTTCAGGAACCATGAATTGGGGCTTTACGCTTGAGGAAAAATTGGCCAACCTAAATGGCACCATTGAAACCAGAAGCTCTCGACGAACAGAACCATACCATCGCGCCTTTTTTATAATTGCTCAAATCCTATTCGCTATTTTTTGTTGTCTCAGATTGTGGGGGTTTAAAATCCCCGCTATCTAGTTTATTTTTTCAGGCAAAACGAATGGCAAGTGGAGAAGATGATGCGTGGAGGAATGTGGTTGGTGGGTTCAAACGTTGGCGCGTTTTGTTTCTGTCCAGCATAGCCTCATTTTTTCACATATCATGATTGTTGTCCACTAAACATAAAAGCAAACGCGCTAGTTCAGTTGGTGGCCAACGTGGACAATAGGTACTGGGACCTGGGTTTGATTCCCAGGTCCCCTCCCTTCCTCAATATTATTTTGTTTAACATATTTCCCTGCAGCGCTTCAGCTAAAGTCCACCAAATTCCCCAGCGCCAAAGCTTGCCACATGTCTCTGAAGATCAATCTAGTGGCTATCACCAGCTATCCACCATACGCATCAGTCAACACATCCATATGCAAGCCAGAAAAGTCAAAAGGGCCTTCTTCAAATGGGCCAAATTGCTGTGAATTCACCTCCAACTTTGGGTCAACACCCCTCTTGTTTGTATCTTTTTCCCTTTTTCTTTTTTCTTTCTTTTTATGTTATTTGTTTTAATTATTTTCTTTTAATTCATAAAATTAATTTTAATAATATAAAAATACCAAAAAAATCAGAAAATCATGAAAATAAAAATATATTTTATTTAATGCTATTTTGTAAATAAATTTTGTTAACCAATTTAGCTTTAATTTCAGGTTTAATTTTAATGTTTCTTCAATAAACTAAAAATATAAAAATTAGGGTTTCTAGCTTTTTTACTCTTTCTTTTTATAATTAAAATTTCTTCTTATTATTATTAATAATTAATTATTTTTATAAATAAATATGCCATGTAAATAATTAATGTAAATTAGGTCAAACTTGAATTTATTTCTTTAAATAATTAAAAACGCTTAGAATTAGGGTTTTAATTCCAATTAATTTTCTTAATTCCATAAATACAAAAACTCCAAAAAATAAATTCTTTCTTTTATTCAATTTAATTAATTTACAATTTCGATTTAATTTCTTTAAAAGGGTCCAACGCCCTCGCATTCTCGATTTTATTTCTTTTCGCACATTTACTTTTATTTCCTTTTTTGAATTTCATGTACTTGCCCCAAAGCCTTGTAATAGATTAATTAGGGTACTTACTTTCTGCATTTTTATTTATTTCAAATCGGGTCTTGGTTTAATTTGGCGATGTAGACTCGCGCCTTTGTAATAGCGTAGGACTTTTAATTCCGCACCTTTTAACTGTTAATAACCACATGAAAGAATGAATGCCAAAAATAAAAACAAAGCGTAGATCACCAATGCATGACAAGATAAACATAATTGAAAATGATACACAATTCACACACCACCCCTAGGGTACGCCTCACTGTTGCCTTGCCCCTCGAAACGTGGTCGTCAAGTAGAGGATGTTATAGTAAGTCCTCATGTCCATGAACATGGCATGGGGGTAGCTTCTAAGGTGTCTTCCTATTGCTCTGGTGACCACACTGTCCCGAATCCTCGAATTGACCCGAACACCTCCAACGGTGGTGCTACCTACCTCTCAATGGTGGGATGGCACTACTTTAAGGACATTTACACAGACTAATTCCTTAGGGTAGGTAGATGACTCGTAGATACTTGCTCTAATTCAAAACAAATCAAAAACTTCTTTTCACACCGACACTTTGCAAAAAGCTTTCAAAAACAACTTTTCAAACACTCTTGAGGACTGATACAAGAGTCGAACTGAAATTTTAAACGAAACTTTTTTAAACCCACAGTTGAAAAGCAAACAAACATTTTGAAAACACAATGAGCAAGTATCTAAGAGCCCATGGATAACCATGGATAGAAAGGGTGCTAACACCTTCCCTTTCTATAAATCTACCTCCCGAACCGAGAAACGATCTCAATAAGGAATTTTTCTGTGCTTTTGTCCTTTCCATGTTGGAGAAAATAAAAGACGGTGGCGACTCTTGCTTCCGCGAAATTTCGCGAACCAGCGTTAAACAGTCAGTTCCAGATCCACCGATCACAACAACCATATTGAATTGCATGAAAATATAAAGGAAAAAATAAAATAAAAGCAAGAAAAATGAGGGTCTTTTGATTGAGGCAGAAAACCCTTCGATTCTGCACTTTCTGGCTCTCTTCGATTTGGCCTGAAAAGGGTGAAGGCATGACTTTCGACTGAGGCCTCACGGTCAGCATGTTCTGCCTTTCGATTGGGACCAGTGGGACAACATGTTGTGCCTTTCGACTGGGCCTGGAACCAGTATAAGATGCAATCTGCCTTTCTGCCTCCTTCGACTGGGGGTTGGAGTCAGTGGAGTCATGCCTTTCGATTTTCCTTTGTCTCCTTCGAATGAGGGTTCAATTCAGTGATTCTATATTTTGTTTGAGGCATGGAAACAGAAAGGCTATGGATTTCTTCTATGGTATGGAAACAACAAGGTTCTGGCTTTTCCACAGGCTCCTTGCTGACTCCTTATAAGCATATTAGGCCCTCAAATTGTGATTTGAAAGGCTTGTGCAGCTAGCCAATCGAAGGGTATAACAAACCTGTCTCAAGTTCTTAAAATGCAACATCCAAACATAACTACAGTCCAGGGGTTAGCACAAAAACCAATGGGTCTCAAAGTCCAAATTTTAACTAATTAAGGTTGAGTTTTCAGCATAAGAGCAGTCAGAATCTAATGCTAAAACATGGTCTAGAAATATCTACATTTTTCTTTATTGGCATGTGCATATGATGTTCAAATGAAAGAGTTCCAAGTTTAGAGAGAACTTACCTCTTGAAGTGTTTAATCAAAAGAGCTGTAGGTGACTTATTTGATGGTGGAGGGAGCTTCGTTGGGATCTTCTTGAAGCTAGTTCTGTTACTGCTTGGTTTGGGCAGTTACTGAATCGAAAGAGAATATATGATGGTGATGCATGAATCTAAGGTTGCTACAGTGTAGGGGAAGTAAATCGAAAGGTACACTACTGAGGCCTTTTTTACGGAAAAAATCTTAGAGTTTTGAAGGTTTGAGAATGTTGGAGAGTTTGAGAATATGGGAGAGTTTGAGTATTTTTTATGATTTTTTCTCTAGCAAAAATCTGGACACTTTCTTTGTCAATGGTTCCTCTATTTATAGAGAAAAGGTTTTGAAGTTTAAACAAAGATGTGGCTTGGCTGAATCGTGAATATTAAGCTATGTCAGATTTTCAAAGATGCCAAGGTGAAGTACTGAAGTTGTTGGTTAAAAGGGGCTGACTTCCCTGACTTATGGTGAAGTACAAACATGATTTTAGCAAAGAATGAGCTTTGGGACAGGATTTGTACTTAGCAAGTTCACTTTCACACAAAAAACTTCTGGACAAAGGCTTAATCACCTGGAAAATAGCTTAATCCAGAATGTAAGCAATTAATTATGGAGTGAAATACAAGCATTAAGGCTTGTAAAGTAAGATCATGTAGCATGGTCCAAAGATTTGATCAGTGTCCTTTCAAAATCGTAATTTCAACTTGTGTCGAAGATTTCTAGAAATGTGCTAAAGAAGACTGCGTCGAAGGATTCAGAGTTGGGTTTGAAAGATGCTGGTTCGAAGAGAACCAAAACTCCAATCGAAGCTTTTGTGTGAAGGTGGCTCATGTCCAATCGAAATTTTGCATGCCAGGGGTTGCATGTGGTCAAACGAAAGAGTGTATGTAGGAGGATAAAATGTTCATATTCGAAAGAGGCAAATAGGGAACAAAAAGTGCAAATCGAAGGATGTTAAAAGAGAGCCTTTTGCCTTGGAAATGAAATAGATTACAAGAGGATTTTTCCTTTGTGAATCCAAACCAAAATGTTCCAGAGGCCCATTCCCAGTCGAAGGATGCAAGCCAAGCTTGTGTCGAAAGAGGCCAAAAGGCCAACCGAAAGAGCTGAAACGAAGAACACTTGTATTTCTCCAAATTTTATCAAAATAATATTTTTATCTGTTTTCTCCCTTTTTGACAGTTTCCTTTTAATTCTGGTACTGGAAAATTCCAAAGTACTTGTGCAAGCTTGAACCTTGAGAATCCTTGTGAGAAAGGCCTTGAAGAATGAGAGGGAAAATTTTGGGGTACAACACATATGTTATGTTGTTCGTGAATGATGTATGAATATGAAATGTTGTTGAAGTGTTTTTGTAAATTCAGACATCTTTGACTGGGGAAAATAAATCCCTGACCGTTGTTAGAGATGAAGAGTATGTGTGTCTTCGATCTTCTGGGGATTGTCTCTGGTGGGAATTCCTACTCTCTGTTCAAGGAAACTCCATTGGGGAATGTTGATTTCTGCTTGGGAAGAAGAGTTCAGGGACATTGGTGTTCCTTGCTCTACTTAGGATTATAATTCTTATATTACCCTGACTGGGGATAAAAGAGATGGATATTCTTCCGAGGTGTTGTTTGACCGAGTTTCTAATATGGGTACCAACTTTTCTGGAGAGACTAAGGTTGAACGATATCTAATCCATTTTCAGATTTAGTAGCAATTCTATGGGGATAGAAACCCGGGTTGACCTTTGCTGGAAGATGGGAATCTTATCGATAATATGTGGTAGAAGCAGATTTAAGTTGGGGAGATTGAACTTCATTGGGGAAATAAACCCTGTTGACGGAAATCTGAATTACGTTGAGGAAGTAAACCCTGTTGACGGAGGAATACTCTACTGAGGGAAACTCCTTGTTGAGGAGAATGAAATCTATTGGAGAGAAGTAGTCTGCAGAGGATTTTACAATTTTGAAAACTCAACTGGGGAAGAGAATTTCCATAAACTGTAATGATTGGGATTCCGTAGATGGGCGATATTACTGGGAAAAAGACTATACTCCTTTATCTTCCAGAGCGATCTGTCGGGTAAATTGTGGGGAATGTATGAACTTGTGAAGATTACTTCATAGGGATAATCTCATAGAAGTGGCTCTGTGGGGATTTATGGATGGTTTAGACATTATCCCAACTCCTAGAGTCTTGAGTAAATGCTTATTCCTGTTTTTATGCATATATTTGTCAACAGTCAATTGTATTCATATGCATATGCTCATTCAGTTTTATTCATTCGACGCCTTACAAATAAAACAGAAAAAGTAAAACAGAATTTTGCTTTGAAATTTTCTTTGTATTAATAATTTGCCTATGAACATGCGATTTTTTGTACAAAGAGACAGAAATCCTAGTAAGAGGAAGTCGTCGAAGAAAAGATTTCAAAGTGTAAACAAGATAATAACTATGTGGAAATAATCTCGTTGGGTTCCAACTCTGCTATTGCCCCTATGTCTTCAAGCATCTCATCCCTTGCTGTCAAAATAAGTTGAGTGAATTGGTTTGTATCGTTTGAACTTTGACTTTGGTAATAAAGCTCGCTATAAGTGATCCAATGGGGACATTGTCTTACGCTTTAATCTCTAATTTTTTCTAGGATCACCCTTTCGGGTTTTCAGTCCACCGGGATACTATTTTTTGCCCAAGCCGTCTTTTCAGGTTTTCGACTTTCCAGGTGTACAGTCTTTTCATATATATTCCTGATTTTTGCCCGAACCTTTTTGGTTCGCCGCGATGCCCTTATTTTTTCCTAGGCCAGTCAACCTAGCATGTCTTCTTTATGTGTAGTATATTTTGACTATGTTCGCATTCACAGGATGTGGGAAATCTTCACCATTCATGATGGTCAATATCATAGCTTCGTCAGAAAATATTTTCTTGATTACAAATGGCCCTTCGTAAGTGGGAGTCCATTTTGCCCTGGGATCACCCTGCAAAAGAATAATGCGCTTTATTACCAAGTCACCAGCCTAGTATACCTTATGCTTGATCTTCTTGTTGAATTCTTTGATCATGCGCTTCTGATACATCTGACCGTGACAAATAGTCAGAAGCCTCTTTTTATCAATTAGATTTAACTGATCCAACCTGGTCTGAATCAACTCGTCTTTGTCCAAGTTTGCATCTTTCATGATCCTTAGAGAAGGAAACTGAATCTCGACGGGTAGGACAACTTCCATACCATAGACCAGAGAGAATGTGGTTGTCACGGTTGATGTTCGAGCCGAAGTGCGGTAGCCGTGAAGAGCAAACAGTAACATCTCGTTCCAGTCTTTGTATGCCACAACCAACTTCTGTATGATCTTCTTTATGTTCTTATTGGTGGCTTCCACTGTGCCATTCATCTTAGGTCGATACAACGAAGGGTTATGGTGTTTGATCTTGAATTGCATGCAGAGCTCAGTGATCATTGTGTTGTTAAGATTGGTACTGTTGTCTGTGATAATCCTCTCGGGAATGCCATACCGACAAATAAGGTTATGCTTTATGAATCGGGCGACCACATTCTTGGTAACAAAGGTGAAAGAAGTTGCTTCAACCCATTTTATAAAGTAATCAATGGCGACGAGAATGAAGCGATGTTCGTTAGAGGCAGTAGGCTTGATTTCTCCGATCATATCAATGCTCCACATTGCGAATGACCAAGGAGAAGTCATGACATTCAGAGGTACTGGAGGCACATGAACTTTATCATCATAAATTTAGCACTTATAGCAAGTTCTCGAGTGGTGGTGACAATCAGTTTCCATAGTCGACCAATAATAACTAGCTCTTAAAATATTTTTAGCCATAGTATGCCTACTGGAATGAGTCCCAAAGACACCTTCGTGGATATCTTGCATAATTTCTTCTTCTTTCTTCTTGTCCATACAACGGAGCAGAGTTGAATCATGATTGCGCTTGTATAGAATTCCATTTCTCAAGAAGAACTTAGCCGAGAACCTCCGTAATAACTTCTTGTCATTGATGGATGCCCCTTCAGGGTATTCTTGAGCCTCAAGTACCTTTTCACTTCATGAAACCAAGGTTTTTCCTCTACCCCATCAGTGTCAATTTCATAGAAGTGTGTTGGTTCGTCGAATCTTTCAATGGTAATTCTGGGAGCCTCATTGTCCCATCTGACCTTGAACATGGATGACATGGTAGCCAATGTGTGATACGATGGGAGAACTGACTGTTTTTGAAATGCTGGTTTGCATTTTGCATTTGTGTTTGCAAAATGTCGCGGTAAGCAAGAGTCGCCACCGACTTTTATTTTATCCAACAAGGAAAGGAAAAAAGCACAGAAAAATTCCTTTTTCGAGATATTTCTGAGTACGGGGGGTAGATTATAGAAAGGGAAGGTATTAGCACCCTTTCTATCCGTAGTTATCTACGGGCTCTTAGGTACTTGCTCATTGTTTTCAAAATTGTTTTCTTTGTGTTTGTGGGTTTTGAAAAGTTTTTGTGTTGACTTCGATTTAACTCTTGCTTCTGTCTTCAAGAGTGTAATGAAGTGTTTTTGAAAACTTGTTTGTAAAAGAGTGTAAGTGTGAAAAAGTTTTGTTTTTTGATTGAGCAAGTACTTAAGAACTAATCTACCTACTCGAAAAAGGAATCGTTCTATGCTTGTTTCCTTTAGACAATGTTATCCCACTATTAGTGAGTAGGTAGCACCGTCATTGGAGTTTGAGGGTCAATTCTAAAGAGGGACATACAGTCACTAAAGCAATGTTAGGATGTCTTAGTAGTAACCCTAACGTCTTAGATCATTTATTCGAGGCAACAATATCCAAGGCAACCATTTTGAGGTAACTTATGATCTTTTAGACAAGAGGAGGACCTCTAAAACAACCTATACTCAATGACCGTTTAAGAAGGCAACCAAGTGGGAGTGTACCCTAGGAGTGCGTATGTGCGAATGTGTTGATTTCAGTTATTTTTTATCTTTGCACATGTTAAGGGTGATCTAACTGTTTTAAATTAGACATTCAGTCTTGTCATGCAAACCCTATTATCAAACATCTAACAATTGAATATTTACATAAATTAAAGTGCGGAATTTAAACTAACTATTACAAGGCGTCGGGTATTTACATCGCCAAAAACAACCCTTTGAAAATAAAAGCGGTAAAAGTAAATGTCCTAATTAAAATATTACAAGTCGGGAGCAGATACAATAATTGGATAAAATAATAAAGCGCGCGAGAAACTTGAATCGAATGCGAAACTAGGGTTTTTACCCTCCTAATTAAAAGAAAATGTTTTTGTTGTTTTTAATATTGTTTAACAAAAGAAATTGAATTCTAAAATTAAAATGCTAAATTAATTAGTTTATTAAATTAATAAATGAAAAATAATTAAGTGACATTTTTTTGGATTTTTGTTATTTTAGGAAAGAAATGAAATAATTAAATTAGGGTTAAAACATATTGATTCTAATTAATTTTAAATATTTACAAAATCAGTTAAAGTTATCTAATCATAAATAACCTAACTATTTTAATTAATATTTATTGATGAAAAATAAAAATTCTGATTTATTTGGACATAAAAATATTTTTGTGATTTTTTTTTATAAAAAGAAAATTGTTTTATGGTTAGTAAATAAATAAAAATAATTAAATGAAATATAATAAAAATATATAAAAAAAGGTTGAGAATGAGCCTGAAATTAGGTGCGCCAATAACAAGAACTCTGGCCCAATGATGTTGATCCGTTTAACTCTTTGCAATCCAGTGTGTGTGCATTGACTGACCCTTTGGTGCAGCCTCAGTGGTAGCCACCAGATCTGGCCATCTGGCCATCTGGCGCGTGGATGATGAATGTCCATGGTGGATGCTTGGCTTGTATATGCATATGATTACCTGAAAACAAACAAGAAAATGGCAAAAGTTGGAGGTCAGGGGATTGACTGACCCTTTGGTGCACCCTCAGTGGTAGCCACCAGATCTGGCCATCTGGCCATCTAGCGCGTGGATGATGAATGTCCATGGTGGATGCTTGGCTTGTATATGCATATGATTACCTGAAAACAAACAAGAAAATGGCAAATGCTGGAGGCAGGGATCGAACCCCTGACCCCCAGCTTTTGAATCCTTATGCACTGACGTGGTCACCACTAGGCTGCTTGCTTTTTATTGTTAACATAATACAAACTAATAATAATATAAAGAAATGCAATATAATGGACGAATTCAGAAAACACGCGCCAATGTTTGAACAGACCAGTAGGGGAGCGACACTTCATCGTCTCCTTCCTCTGCACCGTGGCTAAAAACCCAATGACCTATACCCACAGACAATGTCCGTTGCTATACCCCTGTCCACTCTCAAAATCTCGTACAGGTAACAAAAACGACCACCAAGGCCATGGTTAGAACCGTCTCCTTCTTCTGAACGCAGTGGTACCCATTATTAAGGCAAATTGTCCCTGAAACTGAAAGCCCTAAAAACAAGCTTGAAAACCTAACAATGGTGAGTTACATCACATGTCGTATAAATGAAATTGAATAATGCCAAAAGCTTGTAAACATCATGGTGATCAAGATTATGCCATTATTTTACGCTATGGATGCAAGAATAAAGCTTTTCGATTTCAAGAAAAGGGTGATACCGATGCAGACTTACAGTGCGTTGGAGGGCTTAAAAACACTTGCTTTTGATTGCTTTCGCTTGTGGAGACTGCCAGGAGACGATTGGGACTGATACCAAGCCTTGAGGATGCTTCTAAGTTGGACTTTAATCTCACACTTTTCTTTGATTTTTTTGAATCTGATTCTTGCTATGAGCCTGATTTCTAAAATTGCTTTTGATCCGCCTCGCCCCCTTATGTAACAAAGAATGCATTAGGGTTAATAGTTGTGTCCAAATCCCTCTCCATCAATGATTTTGATATTTGATTTGATTCTTCTTTAAAGCTTTCCAAAATTGGTCCAAATCCAATCTCTTTGTACACATATGCTTTGATGCGAATTTGAATGCCTTGCTAGCTGTAATTAGAGCCTGAAACAATCACAAAATCCTTGTTATTAATGCTTTTGGATTTTATTTGATTTTATTTGATTTAAATCAAATTAATTTAAATAAAAATCAAAATAATTAATAAAAATATGATATAGACAAATGGCAAGGGCTGGAGCACGTGGGATATGTTTCCAAATCAAAACAAGTGAAAAAGAATGGGCCCATTTGGCAAAGTTTGAAGTTTTGGGCATAGTTGGCTTTTGGCAATTTTGCAAAAAAGGTCAACTTCAACAATACATAACTTCCTCAATTTTAACTCTTTGGAGGTGTTCTTGGACTTTTTATAAAGCTTGATATGTCCTCTAATCAAACCCTCTGGTATCATCTCAATTTGATATTCCATGCTCAGGTATGAAGCTTTGACAAAAAAGGTGTTTTTGTTGACTTTTCAAAATGACCTATAATGTCCAAATTCATAACTTCTTGAGAGTGCATATTTTGATTTTGGGAGATGAAGATGGATTGTGGGGAATTTCATCCTCTTCAAAATGAGCTTTGGATGGGTCATTTATCATAAATTATGAGAAAGTTATGCTTGGTCAAAGTTGAGTTGACTTTTCCTGCAAAACACTAATTTAGCAACTTTTGATTCTTGATGAATTATGAGCAATCCTTGATGAATCATGATCAACCCTTGATCAAATGATGAAATATACTTCAAAATGAGGATGTTGACCAAAAAATCTTGAAGTTTGACTGTATGTAGGTCACAGTTGACTTTTGCCCTAGCACAGTCGATTTTTGGACCTTTGAGCAATTGACTGAGCAAACTTTCTCTGCAAGGCTTGAAACTTGACATGGATGGTCTTGAGAACACATTAGGACAATGTTGAGCACTTGGGGTCACTTGGACTCAAGGATCTTGATGCAACATGAAACCCTAATTTGGGGTAGACTGCCTTGGGAGAGAGCTTGTCTGACCAACTCTTGGACTACCTTGAGCAACTTGGAGATTTTTCTTGCAATGTTTTGAGAAATATGGGAGGCAAATTTTGGGGTACAACAGCTGCCCCTGTTCAATATTCTTAAACCTGAGGATGTAGATTGGCCTTCATGCCTTTTGTGATCCGAAGGTGGAAGATGATTGAACACTAGAGTGCCCAGAAATTTGCACTCACATGACGTGGTAATTGTCTTGTGATGTCGAGAATGGGCTTATAGATGCCATTTGGAAAAGTGTCGATTGCATAAGAGATTCCTTAGCGAGAGCTGGTATACCTGTTGTTGAGGAAGATTCCGCTGGGGAAGTCTGATCTTTGTTGAGAGAAGTAGAATTTTAGGAGCTTCGTCGACCGTTATTCTGCTGGTGGGTCGTCTATGTTGATATTTGGGAACTTCAATAATCCGTACTCAACTGAGGAAATATCTTTGTCGAGATTTAGGAGCTCGTCCATAATTCAACTGAGGAAATATCTTTGTCGAGATTTAGGAGCTCGTCCGTAATTCAACAACTTTGCCAAGATTTAGGAACTTGTCTGTAATTCAACTGAGGAAACATCACTGTCAAGATTTAGGAACTTGTCCGTAATTCAACCGAGGGAATATTCTTTGTCGAGATTTAGGAACTTCGTCCGTAATTCAACTGTTTTGCTGAGATTTAGGAACTCGTCCGTAGTTCAACTGTGAAAATAACTTCACTGAGATTTAGGAGCTCGTCCGTAATTCAACTACTTTGCTGAGATTTAGGAACTCGTCCATAGTTCAACTGTGAAAATAACTTCACTGAGATTTAGGAGCTCGTCCGTAATTCAACTACTTTGTTGAGATTTAAGAGCTCGTTTGTAATTCAACTACTTTGCTGAGATTTAGGAGCTCGTCCGTAATTCAACTACTTTGATGAGATTTAGGAGCTCGTCCGTAATTCAACTACTTTGCTGAGATTTAGGAGCTCGTCCATAATTCAACTGAGGAAACATATCTGTCAAGATTTAGGAACTCGTCCGTAATTCAACTGAGGGAATATTCTTTGTCGAGATTTAGGAACTTGTCCGTAATTCAACTGAGGAAACATCTCTGTCAAGATTTAGAAACTTGTTCGTAATTCAACCGAGGGAATATTCTTTGTCGAGATTTAGGAACTTCGTCCATAATTCAACTGCTTTGCTGAGATTTAGGAACTCGTCCGTAGTTCAACTGTGAAAATAACTTCGCTGAGATTTAGGAGCTCGTCCTTAATTTAACTACTTTGCTGAGATTTAGGAGCTCGTCCGTAATTCAACTGAGAAAACATCTCTGCTGAGATTTAGGAACTTGTCAGTAATTCAACTAAGAAAATATCTCTGCTGAGATTTAGGAACTCGTCCATAATTCAACTGAGAAAACATCTCTGCTGAGATTTAGGAATTCGTCCGTAATTCAACTGAGGAAACATCTTTGCTGAGATTTAGGAACTCGCCCGTAATTCAATCGAGGGAATATTCTTTGTCGAGATTTAGGAACTTCGTCTGTAATTCAACTGCTTTGCTGAGATTTAGGAACTCGTCCGTAGTTCAACTGTGAAAATAACTTCGCTGAGATTTAGGAGCTCGTCCGTAGTTCAACCGAGGAAACATCTCTGCTGAGATTTAGGAACTCGTCCGTAATTTAACTGAGGAAACATCTCTGCTGAGATTTAGGAACTCGTCCGTAATTCAACTGGGGAAACATCTCTGCTGAGATTTAGGAACTCGTCCGTAATTCAACTGAGAAAACATCTCTGCTGAGATTTAGGAACTCATCCATAATTCAACTGAGGAAACATCTTTGCTAAGATTTAGGAACTCGTCCATAATTCAACTGAGGTAAAGGCTTCATAGCTTGAATTTTGTGAGAATTTGATTGTACCTTTCCTGAAAGGTAAAGGTTAGTTGTATGTAATGCATGATATGTATCAAGCAATGGTGTTCTCAAAATAAATGAGATTGTGTTTGTATGATGCGTATATGCATGTGTCATGATAATTGAAAATGTGATGTTTTGAGCTGGGGAAAATAAATCCCGGATTGCTGCTGGAGAAAAGAATTGGATTCTTCGTTTCAGCTGGAGATAGTGGATGAAGACGATTGTGAGAATAAACCTGCATGAGAGGATAGCTCCGCTGGGGAATAAATTTATGAGGAGATGGCTATGTGGGGATGACATGCTCTGCTGAGGATTCCGCTGAAAAAATCAGTTGGAGATGAATTACCGTTGCTGGCGATATTAAATCCTGTTGGGGATCGAGTTTCCATTTGTGAGAGGAACAAACTCTGCTTGGATGATTTTCCAGTTGCGACTTCACTGGGGATAACCCTTTAGACTCTACTGGGGATGATTCTTTCAAACTCCACTGGGGATATTTTTATACTCCGCTGGGGATGATAAGACTTTTCAATGCTGATAGTAGATAAACTCTGCTTGGGTAGAATATTACCGATTCATTCGTGGTTGCGAGCCTCATCTGGGGAGAGTGGTGCCCTGTTTTGGACAGCTAACATCACTGTCTTTCTCTTACTCTGCAGGGAGTGAATGTTACTGGGACGCGTGATGAGGATATGACGATGGATTTGCATCGAGACTTTTTTGCCCCTGTATCTGCGGGAGAAGATGCCTGTGGAGGCCTTGTGGATTGAGTATTATCCCAACCTATGAGGTGCTTGGTATCTTTCGATCGAAATGACAAGTCTTCTTCTGGTAGGCAAGTAATGAGATGACGGGACATAGTCGTACGCTTTAATCCCTAACTTTTTCCTGGACTGTCTTTTCAGAATTTTAGTCCATCGGGATACTCTTTCTTGCCCAAGCCGCCCTTTCGAGTTTTCGACTTACCGGGTGCACAGATTTTTTCATTTTTTATCCCTAATTTTTGCCTGAACCCTTTTGGTTCGCCAGGATGCTCTTATTTTTGCCTAGGCCTGTCAACCTAGCGGGTCTTCATTCATGCGCAGTATTTTCTGACAATGTCCATGCTCTCAGGGTATAGGGAGGTGTTACTTTCGTTAGTGTTGTGTTGCCGTACTACCAAAAGATGTTCGTTTGATCATGCAAGATTCGTTGCTGGAATTCATGTCCAATGCCCTAAGCGATTCAAATGGAGATTTGCCCCTGGCTATTTAGCATCTTTGAGAGATTCCTTGAATCTTGACTTAACTGCCCCAGATGATGGACAATGATCATGTCGTGCCCCTTGGTTGGAAGTGTTTTTCCACTTGAGGTGATCCTTTTTATTGAGAAGGTTTTTGTTCACTAGACATTCGTCATGCGAATTTCTCTGCTGTTGAACAAATAGTCATATGAAAACAACGTTATTTTAAGAATGCAAAGCTTATGTCTGTTTTGAAGTTCTTTGAAAATGCAGTTTTCAATAAAACAAGCAAATTTTTGTAAAATGTGATGTCAACTCAGGATTTACAACAAGCCCTACAAGAGTCAGGATACCTTTTGTAACAGTATGCTTTCAAACTAACGCATGCCTCAGCTAGGACTTTTAAGGGTTATAACATGGTCTAGTTCACGGTTCAAGAAACAAAGGATAAAGGCTCAAATTTTATTTATACCCACCCGTTCTTCGTGATGTTCTTCAGTCCTATGCTCAGTTAATTGCGTGTTTAGAATCTGTTTGAGTCTTTGCTCTGATATTCCAGTGATGGTTTGGATACTGACAATTTATTTTGAACAGACAATCATTTTTGTTGAGAGTTTGCAGGACCTCTTTCTTTTTTATTTTATTATCCCTGTCTTTTTGCCTGAACTGTTTCTTTTGTGATTACAGTCAGCGGGATGCCCCAGTTTTTTATTAAGTCTCCTTCATAGGTTTTGACATAATGGGATTTTATTTCTGAGAGATAATGACTGTCTGTCTTGACGATTATAGGGAACCATCACCGTCTTCTGTTTTGGAAGGACTTCTTTGATGCCATTCATTGTGCACTTGGATTAACTGAGAAAACTACCCTACCCTAGGTTGTGATTAAGGGTTTTAATTTGTGTGAAAAGAAAAACTCCTACTTCTTTGGCTCAAAGGGGTTGACGAGGGATTATCTTCCTTATAACTCCATTGTTTAGGATTTGAAACAATGCCTGTACCTCGTTAGCGGGGTCTGTTCAAAAGCACACTATAGAGATTTTGATATCATTTTTGTCATCCTCCCACTAAAGGCTTAGAGTTTTTTTAAATCGAGAGTTGAACATCACAAAAAGGAAATCAATTTAAATATAGTGAATACGAATGGATTGATTCAAAACAGACATATGCAACGCATTGATAAAGTAACAAAGTTTGACATGAACAAATATTCGAACAATCAAAAGAAAATTACAACTTGAAAATTCTAATGAACAAAAGCGTCTCTTGTCAGAACTTGTCACTTCAAATGGTGAGCCTTCGAGGATTGGCAGAAACATTCCAGTTTACCATCTTGTGTGAATTCCAAAGCTCCTTCATCAATCAGGTCTTGAATTTTGTATTTCAACTTCCAACAGTCATTAGTATCATGCCCTGGACTGTTGGAGTGATATACACACCTCGCATCAGGATTGTAGTTAGGTGAAGAAGTCTTGGGATTCAGATGAGGTCCTATCAACGTCACCAGGTTCAATCTCAACAGGTGTTGTAAAGATTGAGACAACAGCATGTTGAGCTTGGTAAACTTCCTCTTGGGGATATCCGGTTTAATTTGATTAACCTGTTGTTTTTGGCGAGGTTGTTGTTGGACCCTTGAGGTAGTAGAAACTTGGAGAGGTCTATTCTTTACCAAACCAAATCTTTGTCTTCTTGGAGGCTGATCAATGACTTGGTCCCCGGCCTCGACTGTTTATTTCATACTGTTGTATTGGTCTTGATAAAGCTGGTTGATAATGGTTCTCAGCTCTTCTTGTTCCCGGGCTAAGCTTTGGATAAGGGCCATCTGCCCCAGCATCTGGGTTCTTATTGCATCTACCTTAGCTTGCAGTTGTTTCATCCGCTCGTCCTTATTGTCTTCAGGACTTTTCTTGACCAAGTTCCCAACGAGGAGTGTTTTCAACTCTTCCTGCCCCTTAGATAGGTTTAGGAATATTTCCTTGAACTGAGCTTCTTGAGTTTGAAGATCTCTGTTGTCTTGTTTGAGAGCCATTGCTAAAATAAACAGCGAGAACATGAGAGACCTGTATCGGAAGACCTTTTATGCAATGATATGTATGGATACAATGTTTTCAAGGATCTCGCGGGGTAAATAGGAAACTGTTAGAATTTGAATTTCGCAGCTTTGATTGAAGAAACTTCGTGTCGTCAAAAGTCCTTCTTCAAGAGTCAAGCTCACCATATCGAGTGGGTCATAGCCCCTGACTCAAGTCATCGTGTTTTGATCCTTAGACGACATTGGCTAGAGGAAAATAAATCCCCTTTGCCCCTTGCTAGACATTTGATTTACCATAACCTGCATCACAAACCCTTGAGATCCTTGAAATAGTTAATGGTGTCATGATGTGTATGCTGTGCATTTAAGCAAAAGTGTGAGGTGCTGTAAGTAAACCCTGCAATAAATCCAAATTATTGGATAAGAACTGTAAACAAAACCTGCAAGGAACTCATGTTGTCAGATAACAAGAATGTGCAAGTATTTCAAGTTTGAAAGCACACAAGTCACACAAACAACCTTAAGTTTAGGCTTGCATGGAGTTTAGGTATTACCCTCTTTCAGTTTAGTTGGTTCAACCTATCCTAGTAATAGTAACCGAGTTCTAGAGGTTCTCAATATCACTGAACATCCTCGATCGGTCATAATTCCAGTTTAGCAACCTTTTCTTGCGGCCGGAATCATCGTGAGAGTATGGTCTCAATGAGTGTAGCATACTGCTACTTTTCTATGGCCAAGTTGGTCAATTATAGGTTCTAAGGTCAGTTGATGCTTAATGACCCATTAGCAGCCCCATACTCCCCTTGTTGTGCTACAAGGGATATCGGTACTAACTAAAGTGTCACACCAACGTAGCTACTGTTTCAACCGTATCGGTCTACGCCGTACAGTTCCCTCACAGTCTATTGCTACTTACCTAAAAGGTATCCCCAGATCCGGGTTAGGATCTATAGTAACTCCAATTCAAACCCACAAATATAAAGCAAACAGATCAAACAATTGAAAACAGTATGAACTATTCCTAAGGTACACCCCACTTATTTCGTCCCCAGCAGAGTCGCCAGTTCTATGATACGATGGGAGAACTGACTGTTTTTGAAATGCTGGTTTGCGTTTTGCGTTTGTGTTTGCAAAATGTCACGGTAAGAAAGAGTCTCCACCGACATTTATTTTATCCAACAAGGAAAGGAAAAAAGCACAGAAAAATTCCTTTTTCGAGATATTTCTGAGTACGGGGGGTAGATTATAGAAAGGGAAGGTATTAGCACCCTTTCTATCCGTAGTTATCTACGGGCTCTTAGGTACTTGCTCATTGTTTTCAAAATTGTTTTCTTTGTGTTTGTGGGTTTTGAAAAGTTTTTGTTTTGACTTCGATTTAACTCTTGCTTCTGTCTTCAAGAGTGTAATGAAGTGTTTTTGAAAACTTGTTTGTAAAAGAGTGTAAGTGTGAA
Source organism: Vicia faba (assembly GCA_948472305.1). Classification (NCBI taxonomy): domain Eukaryota; kingdom Viridiplantae; phylum Streptophyta; class Magnoliopsida; order Fabales; family Fabaceae; genus Vicia; species Vicia faba. The sequence continues at coordinate 399,061,860 of OX451738.1, read as the reverse complement.
AAAGTTTTGTTTTTTGATTGAGCAAGTACTTAAGAACTAATCTACCTACTCGAAAAAGGAATCGTTCTATGCTTGTTTCCTTTAGACAATTCTATCCCACTATTACTGAGTAGGTAACACCGTCATTGGAGTTTGAGGGTTAATTCGAAAGAGGGACATACGGTCACTAAAGTAATGTTAGGATGTCTTAGTGGTAACCCTAACGTCTTAGATCATTTATTCGAGGCAACAATATCCAAGGCAACCATTTCGAGGCAACTTATGATCTTTTAGACAAGATGACGACTTCTAAAACAACCTATACTCAATGACCGTTTACGAAGGCAACCAAGTGGTAGTGTACCCTAGGAGTGCGCATGTGCGAATGTGTTGATTTCAGTTATTTTTTATCTTTACACATGTTAAGGGTGATCTAACTGTTTTAAATTAGACATTCATTCTTGTCATGCAAACCCTATTATCAAACATCTAACAGTTAAATATTTGCAGAAATTAAAGTGCGGAATTTAAACTAACTCTTACAAGGCGTCGGGTATTTACATCGCTAAAAACAACCCTTTGAAAATAAAAGCGGTAAAAGTAAATGTCCTAATTAAAATATTACAAGCCGAGAGCAGATACAATAATTGGATAAAATAATAAAGCGCGCGAGAAACTTGAATCGAATGCGAAACTAGGGTTTTGACCCTCCTACTTAAAAGAAAATGTTTTTGTTGTTTTTAATATTGTTTAAGAAAAGAAATTAAATTCTAAAATTAAAATGTTAAATTAATTAGTTTATTAAATTAATAAATGAAAAATAATTAAGTGACATATTTTTGGATTTTTGTTTTTTTAGGAAAGATATGAAATAATTAAATTAGGGTTAAAACCTATTGATTCTAATTAATTTTAAATATTTACAAAATCAATTAAAGTTATCTAATCATAAATAACCTAATTATTTTAATTAATATTTATTGATGAAAAATAAAAATTCTGATTTATTTGGACATAAAAATATTTTTGTGATTTTTTTTTATAAAAAGAAAATTGTTTTATGGTTAGTAAATAAATAAAAATAATTAAATGAAATATAAACAAAATATATAAAAAAAGGTTGAGAATGGGCCTGAAATTAGGTGTGCCAATAGCAAGAACTCTGGCCCAATGATGCTGATCCGTTTGACTTTTTGCAATCCAGTGTGTGTGCATTGACTGACCCTTTGGTGCACCCTCAGTGGTAGCCACCAGATTTGGCCATCTGGCGCGTGGATGATGAATATCCATGGTGGATGCTTGGCTTTCATATGCATATGATTACCTGAAAACAAACAAGAAAATGGAAAATGTTGGAGGCAGGGATCGAACCCCTGACCTCTAGCTTTTGAATCCTTATGCGCTGACGTGGTCACCACTAGGCTGCTTGCTTTTTATTGTTAACATAATACAAACTAATAATAATATAAAGAAATGAAATATAATGGACGAATTCAGAAAACACGCGCCAGTGTTTGAATGGACCAGTAGGGGAGCGACACTTCATCATCTCCTTCCTCTGCACCGTGGCTAAAAACCCAATGACCTATACCCACGGACAGTTTCCGTTGCTATACCCCTATCAACTCTCAAAATCTCGTACAGGTAACAAAAACGACCACCAAGGCTATGGTTAGATCCGTCTCCTTCTTCTGAACACAGTGGTACCCATTACTAAGGCCAATTGTCCCTGAAACTGAAAGCCCTAAAAACAAGCTTGAAAACCTAACAATAGTGAGTTACAGCACATGTCGTATAAATGAAATTGAATAATGCCAAAAGCTTGCAAACATCATAGTGATCAAGATTATGCCATTATTTTACGCTATGGATGCAAGAATAAAGCTTTTCGATTTCAAGAAAAGGGTGATACCGATGCAGACTTACAGTGCGTGGGAGGGCTTGAAAACACCTGCTTTTGATTGCTTTCGCTTGTGGAGACTGCCAGGAGATGATTGGGACTGATACCAAGCCTTGAGGATGCTTCTAAGTGGGACTTTGATCTCACACTTTTCTTTGATTTTTTCGAATTTGATTCTTGCCCTGAGCCTGATTTCTAACCTTGCTTTTGATCTGCCTCGCCCCCTTATGTAACAAAGAATTCATTAGGGTTAATAGTTGTGACCAAATCCCTCTCCATCAATGATTTTTATATTTGATTTTATTCTTCTTTAAAGCTTTCCAAAATTGGTCCAAATCCAATCTCTTTGTACACATATGCTTTGATGCGAATTTTAATGCCTTGCTAGCTGTAATTAGAGCCTGAAACAATCACAAAATCCTTATTATCAATGCTTTTCGATTTTATTTGATTTAAATCAAATTAATTCAAATAAAAATCAAAATAATTAATAAAAATATGATATAGACAAATGGAAAGGGCTAGAGCACGTGGGCTATGTTTCCAACTCAAAATAAGTGAAAAAGAATGGGCCCATTTGGAAAAATTTGAAGTTTTGGGCATAGTTGGCTTTAGGCAATTTTGCAAAAAAGGTCAACTTCAACAATGCATAACTTCCTCAATTTTAACTCTTTGGAGGTGTTCTTGGATTTTTTAGAAATATTGAGATGTCCTCTAATCAACCCTTTTTGTATCATCTCAATTTGATATACCATGCTCAAGTATGAAGCTTTGACAAAAAAGGTGGTTTTGTTGACTTTTCAAAATGACCTATAATGTCCAAATTCATAACTTCTTGTGAGTGCATATTTTGATCTTGGGAGATGAAGATGGATTGTAGGGAATTGCATCCTCTTCAAAATGAGATTTGGATGGGTCATTTCTCATAAAGTATGAGAAAGTTATGCTTGGTCAAAGTTGAGTTGACTTTTCCTACAAAACCCTAATTTAGCAACTTTTGAATCTTGATGAATTATGAGAAATCCTTGATGAATCATGATCAACCCTTGATCAAATGATGAAATATACTTAAAAATGAGGATGTTGACCAGAAAATCTTGAAGTTTGACTGTATGTAGGTCACAGTTGACTTTTGCCCTAGCACAATCGATTTTTGGACCTTTGAGCAATTAATTGAGCAAACTTTCTCTGCAAGGCTTGTAACTTGACATGGATGGTCTTGAGAACACATTAGGACAATGTTGATCACTTGGGGTCACTTGGACTCAAGGATCTTGATGCAACATGAAACCCTAATTTGGGGTAGACTGCCTTGGGAGAGACCTTGTCTGACCAACTCTTGGACTACCTTGAGCAACTTGGAGATCTTTCTTGCAATGTTTTGAGAAATATGGGAGGGAAAATTTTAGGGTACAACACAATGCATCTGCCAACTGATTCTCTTCTCTTGGTATGTGCTCAAAGTTAATCTCTTCAAAATATGGGATCAAGGTTAGCACATGCTCTTTAGAAGGAATGAGGCTTGGGTCTTTCGTATCCCAATCTCCCTTAACCTGACTGATCACCAAGGCTGAGTCTCCATACACTCTTAAGAACTTGATTCTTAGGTCAATATCATCCCTAAGACCAATGATGCATGCTTCGTATTCCTCCATATTATTGGTGCAGTCAAAGCAAAGTCTGGCAGTGAATGGTGTGTGGAAACCTACGGGGGAGATGATCACATCACCGATTTCATTGCCAAGTGCATTGGAAGCTCCATGGAAAATCATAGTCCATCGGGATCATGGCTTAGGTCCTTCATACGGTCTAGGTTTTTCACCATCTGTTACTAGCATAATGTTCTCGTCTGGGAATTCAAAGTTCATAGACTGATAGTCGTCTACAGCCTGATGTGCCAAATTGTCGGCCAATACACTTCCTTTGATTCCCTTTTAAGTGGTGTACTGGATATCATATTTTGTTAAGACCATTTGCCATCGAGTTATTCTTCTAGAGAGAGTTGGCTTCTCGAATATGTACTTGATGGGATCCATTTTAGAGATCAAAAAAGTAGTATGGGTCAACATATATTGTCTTAGTCGGCGAGCAGCCCATACCAAAGCGCAACAAGTTTTATCGAGCAGTGAATATCTTGTTTCACAGTCGGTAAATTTTTGCTAAGGTAGTATATTGCATGCTCTTTTTGACCAGACTCGTCATGCTGCCCTAGTACACATCCTATTGAGTTCTCTAGCACTGTTATGTACATGATTAGAGGTAGTCCTTCAACTGGTGGCATCAGAATAAGAGGTTCTTGTAGGTACTCCTCAATTTTATCAAAGGCTATATGACAGTAGTCATTCCATTTTACTGCATGATCTTTCTTTAGCAGCTTGAAGATTGGTTTATAAGTAGCTGTCAAATGAGAAATAAAACGAGCAATGTAATTCAGCCGTCCTAAGAAACCTCTGACTTCCTTCTCGGTATGAGGAGTTGGAATCTCTTGAATGACTTTAACTTTTGCTGGATCAACCTCGATACCCTTACCACTAACGATGAAACCTAGGAGTTTACCAGATCTCAGCCCAAAGGTGAACTTGTTCGGGTTTAGCCTTAGCTTGTACTTCCTCAGTATTTCAAATAGTTTATGCAGATGATTAAGGTGCTCTTCTTCAGTTTGTGACCTTGCTATCATGTCGTCGATGTAGACTTCTATCTCGTGATGAATCATGTCATTAAATAAGGCTACCATGGCATGCTGATAAGTCGCCCCAACCTTTTTCAACCCAAAAGGCATAACCTTGTGGTAGAAAGTGCCCCACTATGTGATGAAGGTAGTTTCTCTATATCTTCAGGAGCCATCTTGATTTGATTATAACCCGAGAAACCATCCATGAAAGAGAATATCTTATGTTGAGCGGTGTTGTCGACCAAAACATCAATATATGGTAGTGGGAAGTCATCTTTGGGGCTTCCCCTGTTCTGGTCCCTGTAATCTACTCACATACGTACCTTGTCATCTTTCTTTTGCACGGAAACAACATTAGCAACCCACTGAGGATATGACGTCACTGTTAAGAAACCTGTGTTGAATTTCTTCATAACCTCGACTTTTATCTTTTATGACATTTCATGACGCATGCTATAAATCTTCTGTTTACCGGAGTACAACCCTCTTTCATTGGAGATGGTGAACCACAATATTGGTATCGAGCCTTGGCATGTCTTCGTATGACCAAGCAAATATTTCAACATATTTGTGCAGCATATGGATTAAACTTCTCTTGACACTGCTCTCTAAGTTGGCGCCAATCTTGACCTATTTCTTGTCTGTCTCGGCACCCAAGTTTACAACTTTGACTGGCTCTTCATGTGGTTGGATAGCTTTTCCTTCTTGTATCAAGAGTCTGGCAAGTTCTCCAGGTATTTCACAATCTTCCTCACCTTCGTCTAGGCTTGGTAGATCATATTTTTGAAGTCATATGCGGCAATAGCAGAATCGTTATCGACGAGATCCAGAGTGGATGAGGATCTGCAAATGTAGTGTGTGGGTGTGTGTAAGAACACATAGTTATTTTGAAAATGCAATAAGATAAAAGAAAGGCAGAGTTCACAAAATTTGCATGCAAAACGTCCAATGTTTTTATTGAATGAACATATGTTTATGAATTATCAACTCTTTTAACAAATGAACCATTGTGCCCCGGGTAGGACACAAGGTTTAAAGTCATTGTTTATTACATAGCCAAAAACTTTTGAAAATAATAAGACATGAATATAGCTATTAATCCTGACTAAAGGAGATCGGAAAGATGTCTTATGCCTTCCAATTATCCATTCCATCACCAATGGTATGGAATATCCAACTGTTCAAGTCACAATCACTGTATGCATCCTCTATAGCATTGACCCCGTCGTTACTGATACAGAACAGAGGTCTCCCAGCACAAGCGCGACGAACAACCCTCTGACCTTCTACAGTAAAGCCCAAACCAAACTTGTTAGATTTAAAAGGGATATCAGGTAGCTCACCCCAAATTGTACTACCACCTTCTTCAATAGCATCCTTAGCATCTTTCAAGGAGGCCATCTTGTACGGAGTTTTGGTGATCTTCGAAATGGCAGAAATGTCTTCAACAATAGCAGGAGAAATAACTTCAAAGGTTTCACAGGGTGTTTCAATAAAGTCTCCATGTATCGAAACGAATTGAGGTGGCTAACCATATATTCCTCTTCCCCGCAAACAGTAACAACTTTCCCTTTTACCGGATATTTCAGTTTTTGGTGCAAGGTGGAGGTGACAACACCTGCCCCATGAATCCAAGGGCTTCCCAATAAACAAGAGTAAGTCGGCCGGATGTTCATGACATAGAAAGTGGACTCAAATATTTGTGAACCCACCTTGATCAGGAGGTTTACCTCTTCATGCACCATTCTTTTTGATCCGTCAAAGGCTCGAACTATGATATTGCTGGGCTTCAGCATAATCCCTTCACAATCTAGTCGGTCAAGTGTGTCCTTTGGTAGAACATTCAGGGAAGATCCCGTATCAATTAACACATGGGCCAATATAGTGCCCCTGCATTCAATGGACACATACAGGGCCCTATTGTGATTTCGCCCTTCCGGAGTCAAGTCAGCATCAGAGAAATCCAAACCATTATCAGTGGTAAGACTAGCAATGCAACTTCCGAAATGATCGGTCGAAATTTATTGCGGCACATGGGAAGTTTTCAAGAACTTTACGAAAGCCTTCGCATGGTCTTCATAACATAGCAGTAAAGATAACATAGAGATTTTAGACGGGGTTTTCCCCAGCTGTTCCACAATCTTATAATCGCTCCTTCGAATGATCTTCAAAATCTCTTTCAAATCCTGTCCAGAGGTATCTTTGACCGAAGCTTCTTTTTGCGCCTCCGTCTAAGAAAGCTCTATCACTGGCTCTTTACCCCGAGCCTCGGAAATTGTTTTGGTGATCGTAACCTGAGCAAGTGGAGAGATTTCCGGGGAGAAAATCCTTCTGCTTCTTGTAATTTTACTGGTCCCCGCAATATTGACAATACTCGGATCGACCTTTTCACTATCTTTATCGGACAAATCTTCCTTAACACCATGGTAATAGACGTTAGACCCATAATTCCATGGAATAGCCTTCTCCGAGGAATATGGGATAGCCCCGAGTGTTATAATAACCAAAGGAGCAGCTTTCTGATTGGCGGTAATCCTTATAGGACCTTTGGAAGGGATCCTGAAAGGAGTACCAGAGATAACGGACAAATCTTGGCACAAATTCTCAATAAATGAAACTTTTTCAATCAAAATCACGTGTTCATCCATAAGACGTTGAACACCTTCCTTCAGCAACCCACAGTCGTTGGGTTGGACCGTACAATAATAACATCCTTCAACACAACCCGGAAATAAACTAGCCTGTAACAGATTCTTCTTGATTGTAGAGAGCGGAGTTACCATATCATTGACAGAGGTAATATACAACATATCTTCAACAACACTTATGCCCTTGTCATGCTTGGGAATAGGTGCGGTAATCATATTTGGGGTCTCTGGAGGATCAAACTTAATTTCTTTATTATCTATCATGTCCTGAATCTTGCAATTCAAGGCCCAACAACTGTTGGTGTCATGACCAGGACTGTTTGAATGATAAGCACACCTCGCATTTGGATTATACTTAGGAGATGAGGTGTTGGGATTATGAGGAGGATCCCGCGGAGAAATGAGTTCAGCCTTCAGCAAATGTTGTAATGCCTGAGATAAAGATATGCCAATTTTGGTAAACTGCCTCGGTGGAGCATATGGCCTTCGTCGGTTAACCTGATGTGGCTGTTGAACAGGCGCCATATTGTAAATTAACACTGCTCCCATAGACTGATGGCAAATACTTTTACTACGTCTCTTATGGCCATAGACATCATTGACCTCCTTTTTACCTCCAAATGGCTTCTTCACAGCATTTAAAGATGTAGCCATCAGAATCTTCCCACTCTTGATATCACATTCAATTCTTTACCCATTCAAAATCATCTTTGTAAACCCAGACGACGAGATTCCAATCAACAAATTAAAGAATGGGCCTGTCAGAGTGCCCATGAACATATCTACCATTTCCTGATCACTCAAGGGAGGTTGCACACTTCCAGCCAAGTCCCTCCATTTTTGTGCATTTTCCTTGAACCCTTTATTAGAGCCCATGGATATATTCTGTAGTTGCACTCGAGTCGGTTACAAATCAGCGTTATATTGGTATTACTTATAGAAAAAAGCAACCAAGTCTTCCCATGTGTGTATATTAGTTCTCTCCAGTTGATAGAACCATTCCAGTTGAGTGCCAGCCAAACTCTCTTGAAAGAAAAGGATCTATAACTTCTGGTCAGTAGTGTGACACTGTATCTTTCGAACATACGACCTCAAATGGAGTTTAGGATAAGAGACCCCGTCGTATTTAGAAAAGAAGGGGACCTTGAATTTATGTGGGATGACCACCCCTGGAACCAGACCTAATTCACCAAAATCCAATCCAAGTACCTTCTGGATTTCCATAGCCTTGAGTTTGTCCCCAATTTGCTTATATCTGTCATCCGCTGGAAGATATTATTCGTTAGAAAAGTCTTCATCTTTAGGAATACTCTCATAACCCTGATTGTTCTTGCCTTCATTCTTGATGCTTCTACCATCTTTATCATGGTTGTCATCTTCTTTAGAGGAAACCTCTTCCACCTGGATTGGTTGAGCAGGACCTTTGAACCTTCTCCCATATTGAGGACATCAATCGGCTTCTTGGTCTTCTTTTTCTTGGCGGCGAGTGCCAACAACTCTTTCTGTACCTGTGCCAGATTCATGAGAGTTTCTTAGAATTGTGCATTTTGAGCCTGAAGATCCTTAACAGTTTGTTCGAGGGCCATTTTTCTGCTGAAATAAACAGTGAGACAATGAGAAACCTGTATGGCAAACCTGTTATGAAATGATGCATGATATGTAAATTCAATGATTTCAAGGACTTTAGGAGATTTAAATTTTCTAACCAAGAGGAAACAAAAACAAAGATTTTATTAGAAAAGTTCAAATTACAACTGCCTTTTAGGCTTACAATGACAACAAAAGCTCTCAAAGAGACAATAAAATGAACTCCTAAAATCAAAGAATCAAGACTCCCATGGACGCTTCCTCTTTGTGCGGATGTATGCATTAAGGCTCTGCTCCTTGTGAAGTTGCTTTGTAAGCTCCAATACTTTTTTATCACTTTCATAGAATTGAGTCTCAAAGGTGTCCCGTTCTTCTTTGATCTGAATCCAGAACTTCTGCAACTCTTTAAGGTTAGTAGGCATGTTTGGATGGAGGATAGTGCGAGAAACGTCTCCCTCGATAACAGGCTCCATGATTATTGGTAAGATAGCTGGATATGGCATCATAAGGTTTTGAGAGAAATCTCATACCCATTTGATGTAAGGCTCCAGAGGGATGGAATTATTTTTCGCTAAGGTCCTACTATCAATCTTGCTTACCATGCCCCAAGCACATATAAACCTCTGATGATAACCTTGAAGATAACTTTCATAATCGAACATAATACCCTAGATAAGTGTGTCATGAGGACCATTTCTTCGAGCGTAACCAAACTTACGTAAAGCCAAGGAAGGGTTGTAAGTAATACCTCCTCTAATGCCGAGGAGTGGAACATTATGGAGTTCCCCATATCGATCAATGATAGTGATGTCTTCATGAGACTGGGAACACCAGTAAATATTTGTATGAGAAGGTGACGTTATTCTTTGCGACCATCTCAAACTTGTTCAATCTTCATTACTGATTGGGGAAGGTGCAAAATAAACCACCTGGATAGTATAGGAATACAACACATGATAGTTCCTCTCTTCATCATGGTACAAGTGTGAAGCGAATGCAGAATGTCTCTAAGCAAGGTACGCATAGGATTACGAGCGAGAAAAATCTTGATGACGTTCACATCTATGAGTTAGTCTAGATTAGGGAATAGTACCAACCCATAGATTAGAAGAGCCAAGATATCCTCAAAATCCTGGAAACTCATATCATCTAGGAATAGTTGAGCTTTATCTATCAAAAATTTAAACAAGAAACCTTTGACTCTGCTTCTTAATTCCCAGTTGGATATAATGTAAGAACGCTTCATATGTAAGGCTTCTGCAAGAACTTCTGGCTTCGGAGCTTCCTCTAAACTGGTGAAGGGCATCTGATCAAGAATAGGTAATCCAGTAATTGAGAGGACTCCTCCATAGTGGGTACCAACTGATAATCGGGAAAGGTGAATCAATGATATGCAGGGTCAAAGAACTGGAAGAGAACACTCATCATGTCTTCACCAAAACCTGGAGTAACCAAACTGAGCAGTCAACCATGTCTTTTGTTAAATGAAGAACTTTCGGGAACCCTTGAGACTAACTCTTTAAGTTGAGGGGACACCCTTACAAAGCTGACCCGTATAGTGTTTCTGTGAGCGGAGGCCATAGTCTGCAAAACAGAACAAAGATAAATTCCCTGGTCCTTGAAATAGTTAGTAGAAATGAAATGGTATGAATGTTACGATGCATGATGTTATGTTCAAACAATTTAATCATACACAAGCAAAACACACAAAGCCTTAGGTTAAAGCTTGCATGGAGTTGTAGGTAAGTACCCTCTTGAAGTTTTAGTTGGCTCAACCTGTCCTAAAAGAAAGTAATCGGGTTCTAGGAGTCTCAATATCACCGATCTTTCTCTCGGGAATTGTTTCAGCTCAAGCATCTGATTTGCAACTGAAATATTCCGAGAGTTCGACCTCAATGAGTGTAGCATCGAGTATCAACCAACTTCAGTCTGCACCAAAGTTAGCTATCGCACTACCTTATAATGGTTAAGTTGTGTCAACTAAGGTTCTAAGGCTATTTAGTGTTTTATGACCACACGCGGCAGCCCATCATTCTCCTTGAATTAACTCAAGGGAAACTGGTACAAACCAATGTGTCTCACTAACATAGCCATCGTCTCAAACGTGTCGGTGTACGCCGTACAATTTTCATGATCTATTGCTACTTACCTAAAATGCCCCAGATCCGGGTCTAGGATCTTTACAAGAATAACCCAAACACCCCTTCAAGAATAAATCAGGCCGGCAAGTCAAACAATAAAAGCATTTAAATATGAACTATCTCTAAGGTAACCCCACTTTTAGTTTTCCCCAGCAGAGTCGCCAGTTCTGTAATACGGTGGGAGAACTGACTTTTGGTTTTACGTTTTATCGCAAATGTTGCGGATAGAAAGAGTCACCACCGACTTTTCTTTTATCCAATAAAGGAAAGGGTGAAAAGAACAGGAAAGACCTTTGAGAAATTTTTTTGAGTAAGGGGGGTAGGTTTTGAAAAGGGAAGGTATTAGCATCATTTTCATCTATAGTCATCTACGGGCTCTTAATCGCTAGCTCACTTTTAAAATACTTTGTGAATGTGTAAGTTTGAAAATATTTTGAAAATGCCTAAGTTCAGAAAATTTTGTAATGATTCTCGTATCGTTGAGAATACATACAAAGTGTTTGTTTTGAAAATATTTCAGAAGAGAAATGCCTTATGTAAAAAATGTTTTCTTTGTTTGTGAGCAAGCGATTTAGAACTATCTACCTACTCAAAAGTCTTTGTTCTTTTCCTCCTCCTTTAGATAGTGTTATCCTAACATTAGTTAGTAGGAAGCCCTATCATCGGATGTTTGAGGGACAGGCGCGGGTCATCGTACAGTCATAAAGGCAACTCGTAGGGCGCTTTAGCAATTTGTCGTAAGGGACTAAGATCATTTACTGAAGGCAGCATCGAAGGGTCATCGAGGGACTACGTTATTTTAACCGAGGGTATTTGCTAAAGTGTCCCACATTCGAGGGACATGACTGTATTTTCCAAAGGAAACAAGTGGGGTCACCCTAGAGGTGTGTGTGTGAAAAGTGATTTATTTTCAGTTAATTTGTCTTGATTAGGTTTTCTAGCGTTTGATTATTATCTTATCATACAATCCTATTTAGCTAACAGTTATATATACATACAAGGCATACAAAATATAGGTGTGAAAAATAAAAATGCGAGAAAGTAATCTACGCTATTACATTGCTTTGGGGATGGGGGAGTACAAACCATAAAATGGGGATAAAAATGTTAAAGGATCCTATTTATCTCTTACAAACTATGGACAGTTACAATATTATGGAAAATAATAATGCGAAAATAAATACGTGGAGATGGAATGAGAGAAAGATGTAAAACCCTAAAAATTAATCTAAGTGTTTAGAAGAAAAATATTTTTGGTGTTTTTATTTAGAAAAAAGTTTGAAGTGGTTAATCCTAATTTTAGTTTTATTAAAAAAATAAAACTAAAGTGTGACTAAATTTAATTTTAAATTAACAAAAATTAATTAATTAATAAAGAAACTTAAATCTAATTCTTTTTTTTATTTTTTGATTTTGTTGTTATTTTTTGATTAAATAATAAATGGTTAAAAAAATAATTAAACTAAAAAAACAAAAAAGAAAGATTTAATGGGCCTGCACTATAGAAAGGAAATAGGGGGTGTGGATTTGAAACAATTATGGGCCTAATAACAAATAAGCCCAGAGACCAAACTCGATCCAGTGCAACTGGATCCATACATCCCATAGTGTACCTGCTGTTTTGGGGCGTTGGATTTTAAGTTTTGAGATCTGATGGCCCAACCGTGAGGTGTACCATGTGTGCGATAACTTTGCTTACACTGGATCTGTAAAACAAAAGTTAGAAAAAATAAAAATTTCTCCTAGCCTGGGTCGAACGCAGAACCTGGCAGAGGTGTGTCTTAAGAGCGCGCATGCTACCACTGGGCTGTGTTGTTCATTCATTACATTACATAAAACAATATAATATAAAATGCAAGCTAGTTCTAGATAAGCAAACATGAGCACGCTCAAGTGGGCCACGACTATTTGAACAAATCAATTAGAATGCGGTTACATGCCATGCATGCCCTTGTTGGAGTCAGCAAAACTCAGGGATGCTGGAGTCAACCTCCGGTCGTCTTCTCCAGCCATACAAAAATTCAAACCTGCAAAAAACACAATGATCAAAATGTACAAAGCACCATACTCCCCTTAAAATCCCCATCGAATCCGAATCTGGCATTATTTTTGCTTAACAACCCCTCGATTGTGTGATTTAAATCAAAATTCAATGATCAGAGATGAAAATGGCATACGAAAATATAGCGTGCATGGGGGTACTATATTGATCTAGACCTGTTCATACAAAGCTCAGAAACACATTAGAAATATCAATCATGTCTAAAACAAAACCAATTCAAATAAACAATTTTTTCAAAAAAAAAACGTAAAAATGGTGATGCCATGTTACAATTTTATAGGTTCAGGATCATGGTATTCAATCCAGATTTACTCTCTGATGCTTCAGAAGGTGAATGGGCTTGAATTTTTGGAATGATATGGTCTAAAATGATGGTTTCGAAAACTTTGGATCCTTTAAAAAATAGAGTTTTTAGTGAGCTCTTGAGGCAGAGGTTTCGTGTCCATTTGCTTCTGATTTGCTTGCATTATATAGAGGTATGAATGAGCTAGCCAATATGGAATGGAATCAAGCTAATCAAGTCATGGTTTAAACAATAATAAAACCACTTTAAAACTTTCCAAACTTGAAAAATCCTTGCCTTATTTAGCTTTTCACGAGTTTGGAATGTTGTTGGGTTTTCACAAGTTGTGTTGGGCTCTAAGAGAATCAATCCATGCACTGACCCATTTGTTTTCTATTTCATTCATTTATTTTGAACTTATTTGAATAAAAACAAAATAAAATATGAATAAAATGATGAGAAAATATAAGGTAAGGTGTGAGTGGATTTAAGAGTCTCCCATCATGTGATGGATATGTTTGAATATCAACAAATAGGCCCACAAGTTCAAAAATTCAAATTTTCTCATTTTGCATTTCATGCATTTCTTCAAAATTTCCCAAATTGTGCAACTCATAACTTGCTCAATTTTCACCTTTTATAGATTATATTAGACTTTTTGAAAAGCTCAAGGTATCTTCTACACTTTCTCTTTTGATAATTTTTGCATTTGGATACATTATATTGATGTAAGTTGCCTTGACAAAAAGTGTCTTTTGTTGACTTTTGAAAATGACCTATAATGTATTAGCTCATATCTTTCAAATGAAGCATTTTTTGGACTTGAGAATAGAAACAAAGTTGTAGAGAAATTAATTTTCTTCAAAATAGTATTTGGTTGTGGAAAAGTTGATAAAACATGTGAAATTTATGCTTGGTCAAAGTTTAGTTGACTTCTCCTAAGGAAACCCTAATTTGACAATTCTTGACTTTTGATGATTTGAGAGATTTCCTTGGGGAATCATGATCAACCTTTGAGAAAATGATGAATATCACTCCAAAATGTTGATGTTGACAAAAAATCTTGAAGTTTGACTGTATGTTGACCATAGTTGACTTTTTGCCCAATATAGTTGATTTTCAATCATTTGAGCCATTGATTGAGAAAACTTATGATGTAGGACTTGAAACGTGACATGAACTTTGTTGGGGACCTATTATGAACAATGGGAACCACTTGAGGCCTTTGCAACAAAAATTTCCTTGAGAAATTCAAAACCCTAATTGTAGACCTTTGGCTTAGGAGGTGAGTTAACTGGTCATCCCTTGAGATTCTTGAATATTTTGAGAAGCTTTGGAAGAATGTCTTAGAGAAAATGGGAGGGAAAATTTTGGGGTACAACACACTGGATTGAACTTTTAGTAACATGTCTTGTTTTCAGACTATAGGCATTAGCTTATCTGAAAGACAAATTCAGTTGTAGAAGCTTCCTGATTCTTGTATCTTTAACTTTCTGAATTATATTTGCACAAGCTCTTAGAATCTTTCTTATGGAAGATCACGTCTTTAGATGTATAGGCAACAACTTATGTTGAGAGACAACTTCAATTGTAGAAGCTTTCTGATTCTTGTGTCTTCAACTTTCTGAGTTGTATTTCACAATCTCTTTTATATAACGTTTCTTGTTATTAGATCTGCACACTCAATAAAAACCATTAGTAGCACTAAAATTGTTATTCACAAAATATATGGTTGTTATCATCAAAATAAAGAATTTCTTAGAAGCTTTCTTGCTCTAACAGTTCTCTCATGTGGATTCTACATCCATACCCTTGAAGAATGACCCTTAGGGATATATCTACGCCCTCTTAATGCTATGTTGTTGCCTATCCATTGTTTTCCACTTACTTAATGATCATGTCTTATCTTATCATTTGTTTGAGTTTTATCTCTTTTCGTCATGTAAACTTGTTTGTTTAAAATGATGTTTGTTAACATGTAATCTCTTGGTGATAATTTATGATTTCTTGAATCATGTTTATACTTAGGTATCCAACTCTTTTCTCTTCTTTTCTTGATACCATATCATGTGTTGAAGTTTTGTCTTCTAAATCACACTTGCACTTCTACTTGTCTAGTTAGACAATTTCTTCTACTTCTTGATCCATGTTGATATTTTTAGGGTAGTCTAAGGTATTTGACATGATAGTACCATAACCTATGTTATACCTTGATGTGCTTTTATGCCATTCCTCTTTGATTTATTTTCATTTCTCTCTTACTTTCTCTTTTCACTTCTTCAAGTTTGTTTGGAGATCTCTGTCTCGTATGTGTCTTATCATATTGACTTGTGTGTTTAGTGATGTTTTATCATCCTTCTCTTTTCTTTGAGACTTGATGTTTTTTTATCTTAATATATATGTGGTTGGTGTTTAATCATCTTCCCCACCCCATCTTTGATACTAGATGTGTTATCATCTTTGTGTGATATTTTATCATCTCCTCTCTTATTGGTCTAGGTATCTACCTATGTGCTTTCTTACTTGATGTTTTGTCATCTTCTATTTTGGTGTGTTATCATCATTGTTCTTCTTATGATACTTGATTTCTTTTTATTCTTATGTGATGTTTTATCATATCTTCTTCTATCTTTAGTTGCTTATCTAAGTAGGTATTTTCTTGGTACCTTGTCTAAGTGCCTTATGTGATGTTAACTTAATTTCTCTTTTATCCAAGTGTAAGATTGCTTGTTTCTTCCTTTTCTTCTTCTTCTTCTTCTTCTTCTTCTTCTTCTTCTTCTCTTTGGTGATATTTCCATGATCCCCATAGGATGTATTTGGTTCATTCTTCTATAAGATTTAACTAAAGTAGACCTTAGGATTTGTATCCATGCATGACAACATTAGGTAGATCTCCCTCTCATCCCAACTTTAGGTCAACAAGCATGACAAATTATAGGATTAAGATCCCCTTTTGTTTAGTCTTTCTCTTTTGCATTCATATTAAAACTAAAAATCTTTCTTTCAAAGCTTCAAAACACTTAGAAAATAATTGATGAGAGCCACACCTCCAAGAGTCTTTAGTAATGGTAAGGATGAGAGGTTACAAACCATGATTGATCCTTCTTTAATTCATAAGTCTCTTGTGTGATTAAAATCTCAAACTCTGTTTTCACAAAGTAGGGGATGATAAGTGTCCTAGCAGTGAGATCCATTTATCATCTTACCTGCAAAAACACCAACCAATTCAAACTTATTTTTCCATTTGGATTTTTATTTTAAAACCTTTTCAAAAAGGTTATGCTTCGCTAAAATTGTTCATAAAAAACACACAACAAACCAACACACCTTTTAGGTGAACTACGAGTTCCCTGATCCCCTATTATAGGAAAGTTAGTAAGTAGGTGTTGTACCCCAAAAAAATTTCTCCCTTTTTACTCAAGACATTCTCCTAGGGTTCTCAAATACTCAAGGTTGCTCAAGGATTGATCAGACAAATTCTTCTCCTAAGCAATTGGTCTACAATTAAGGTATCATCTTTCTTAAGGAAGTTTGGGTTTCTAAGGCTTCCCTTGGTTTTCGTGGTTTCTCATATGTCTCTAAAAATGCTCATACTAAGTTTCATGCCTTGCATCACCAGTTTGCTCAGTCAACTGCTCAGATGACTGAAAATCAACTGCATTGGGAAAAAAGTCAACTATGGTCAACATACAGTTAAACTTCAAGATTTTTGGTCAACATCAAGATTTGGAAGTAATATTCATCATTTTATCAAGGGTTGATCATGATTCATCAAGGAAAACCCTCAATCATTAAAAGTCAAAAGTTTCCAAATTAGGGTTTTCTTAAGGAGAAGTCAACTAAACTTTGACCATGCATAACTTTCACATGCTTCATCATATTTTCCTCAACCAAAGCTCATTTTAAAGGAAATTCAATTCTATGCAACTTTGTATCTCTAAGTTTAAGTCCAAAAAAATACTTCATTTGAGAGATATGGGCCAATACATTATAGGTCATTTCAAAAGTCAACAAAAAGACACTTTTTTCCAAGGCAACTTACATCAAGATAAAGTATTCAAATGCAAAAATGGTAAACATAGAGATTCTAGAGGACATCTTTATATTTCCAAAAAGTCAAAGATCATCTTCAACTGATAAAAATTGAGAGAGTTATGACTAGGAAAAGTTGCGAAATTTTGAGCAAATGCATGAAACCCAAATTGAGCAAACTTGAAATTTTGGGCTATTGGGCTATTGTTTCAAAGTCCAGACGAGTTATACACTTCATATGAACCTCGAGACTTGTTCATAAACCCTATGGTTTTTATTTTTTTTATTTTTTATTTTTGTTTATTTAAAATTCAAAATAACTAAAATAAAACAAAAGCTTTTAGACAAGGTCCAAGCTCATGATTAGTTGACCTAGTTTCCCTTATATATATACTCAGCGATTCAGACAAAGAAAGAACATGAATGATGCCTCCAAATATACACCCTAAAAATCTCAAAAATTCAAGAAACTAAGGAAACACAAAACCCTTGTTTCCAGCCCTTGTCAATTGAAACCAAGCATTGCATTATCATCCTGAAGTGCCCAGGACTCCATCCCAATCCTCAAGCAACCAAGATCGTGCCCAGAACATCACGTTAACCCTCACCGATTTTGGTAGTTTTTTTTAAAAAATTCAAACCTTTGATTTATGCATTGTTAACTAATTTGATACATTTACATGTGTTCAGATACATCATTAGAGCAGGTTTGATGCATAATATGTAAGCTTTAGCGCAAGGACTAGGACTTGCCATGATTAGGGTAACCTGACTTTGGCTTCGAAACTCCTAATACAGGCACTTTTAGGCCAAAACAACCTCACCATTAGATTTAGGGGGGTCGATTTAGGGGGACATGGTCTTTCTCTCTTTCTTATATGCTTTGTTTTGCAGGTTTGGCAAATATACTTATCGGAGAAGACGACCGGAGCTAGGGCTCTGGCGCTTCTCCGGTCATCCTGATCTGGCTTAAAATATATATGACTTGATTTGATTAAGTGAATGGATGTCTCACCACCTCAATGGTTAAGGTGCGTGCATTAAGGCTTTTCTCCATAAAGGTGTGTCTTTGATCCCTATCTTTTGTTACTTTTTCCATAATTTCTGATTTTTGCAGGATTACATACAAAGCTTGTTGATCTCCTCCCTTTACACAAGCGCGCGCTAGGCACAATGGTGAAGGGTTGGCTGAAAGGGCTAAGGGCGTGGGTTCAACACCCATCCCTGATAATATTTTTTAAAACCCTTATTTTTTTCATCAATTTAACTAAAAACCCCTAAAATTCATAAACCATAAATTTTTTCAAAACAAACCCTAATTTTCATTCAAAACATTTTTCTAAAACCTTAATTAAATTATGTTTAGGTTTTTAATTTAATTAATAAAATTAGGTTTTTTAGGTTTTAATTTAATTAATCAACTTTGTTTTTTTAATTAAAATTAATTAGGTTTTTAGGGTTAATCATCATTAAAACCTTTTCTATCAAAACAATCATTAAAAACCATTTCGCTTTCCTTTTTCCTATTTGACATTTTGCGTGGTTTATTATTCTCGCACTTTTTCCGATTATTGTAATTGCTTCCCGATTTGTAATAGTAATTAGGGTTTATTTTCCGCATTTTTATTACGTATGTACCTCTCCCAAAGCATTGTAATAGTCTAGGGTTTTCTTTTCGCTTTTACTTTCCGCATATTTACCGCTTTCCTATTTTTCTATATTACTGTTAGTAATTAGGTCTTGTATGGAAATATTAAAAGAAAATGATAGCTAACCCTAATTTCAAGACTTAAATAATTGAATCACAACACACCTTGCACACTCACACCTCTAGGGTAACCTCCCTTGTTGCCTCAGAAAAACAGTCATGTCCCTCGAAAGTGGGGATGCTTTAGCAAAGTCCCTCGAAAGCAAAGATCATAGTCCCTCGATGACCCTTTTGACGTTGCCTTCGGTACATGATCTAGTCCCTTAACAATAACTCCTAAAGCGTCCCTACTAGTTTCCTTCAATGAACGTACGATGACCCACACCTGTCCCTTCACATCCGACGATAGGGCTTCCTACTAACTAATGGTAGGATAGCATTATCTAAAGGAAAGAGGAAGTATAAGAAAGACCTTTGAGTAGGTAGACCGTTGTTAATAACTTGCTCACAAGAATTTCAAAATCAAAACATTTTTCATACAATTACACTCTTCAAAATATTTTCAAACAAACACTTTGTACACATTCTCGAGGACATATACGAGAATCATTACAAAGTTTAACTTTTCAAAATATTTTCAAACATACACAACACAAAGAAATTTTTAAAACAAAGTGAGATAGCGATTAAGATCTCCTAGATAACTACGGATGAAAATGGTGCTAACACCTTCCCTTTTCATAACCTACCTCCCAAACTCAAAAAATCTCGAGGTCTTTCCTGTTCTTTTCACCCTTTCCTTATTGGATAAAAGAAAAGTCGGTGGCGACTCTTGCTATCCGCAACATTTGCAATAAAACCCAAAATAAGTCAGTTCTCCCACCATATTATATAACTGGCGACTCTGTTGGGGAACTAAAAATAGGGGTTACCTTAGAGTTAGATCATTTTAGCTCCTTTGTTTGAATTATTTTCTTTACATTTGGGGTTGCTCAAGTTTACTTTTCTTGCAAAGATCCTACACCCGGGTCTGGGGGTACCCTTAGGTAAGTATCTATAGATCTTGGAAAATGTACGGTGTAGACCGATATGGTTGAAGTGATTGCTACATTAGTGCGACACTTTGGTCTGTACTAGTGTCCCTCGAGTCAGTCGGGGAAAATACTAGGTTGCCGCATGGTGTCATAAGCACTAACTGACTTTTAGAACCTTAGTTGACCCAACTTAACCATTAGAGGGTAGTGAGATAGACGGCTTTGGTGTAGTCCAAAGTTGGTTGATACTCGATGCTACACTCATTGAGATTTGACTCTCAGGATATTTCGGTGGCAAGTCAGTTGCACTGCTGAAACAATGCCTGCGAGAAAGATCGATGATATGAGACTCCTAGAACCCGGTTACTAATCTTAGGACAGGTTGAGCCAACTGAACTTCAAGAGGGTACTTATGTACGAACCCCATGCAAGCCTTAAACCTAAGGCTCTTATGTGCTTTATTTGTGTTTGTTATCTGTTCAAACATGACATCATAGCATCATGACATCATGGCATCATGAACCAGATTGCTAACAAGGGGATTTATTTTCCTCTAACCAGATGCCATCAAAGACTAAGGTGTAATCTTTTGAGTCAAAGGCTAGGACCCACTCGACATGGTGAGTTTGATTCTAATGGAAGGACATTCAAAGACACAAAGTTCTTCAGTCAAAGTTGCCGCCAGACTCAACTTCTAACACTCTATTTTTTGTATATTCCACGAGATCCTTGAAAATATTGCATCCACGTATCATGCATATCATTACATAACAGGTATTTTCCCATTACGGGTTTTCTCATCTTCTTACTGTTTATTTCATTAAAAGATGGCCCAAGAACAAACTGGGAAAGAACTTCAAGCTCAGAACGCTCAGTTCCAGCAAATGTTCCTGGACTTAGCTAAGGGACAAGACGAGCTAAATACCCTCATCATAAAAGGGAATAAAAAGAAAACTAAGAAGCCACCAGTCTTTCTTAATATGGGCAGAAGGTTCAAAGGTCCGGTCAAAAGGGCCCTAGATTTTGAGGTCCCATCAAACGAAGATGATAATCAAGAAGAAGATGACAAGAGTTTAAAAGATGAAGAGAATAACAATGTTGGTTCTTACCAAGATTCTGATCAAAACTATTCTGCTGAACAATATCCTCCCGCTAATGACAGATACAAGCAGCTGGAAGATCGACTTAATGCTATGGAGATCCAGAAAGTGCATGGGCTGGATTTTGAAGAGTTAGGGCTTATCTTGGGGGTTGTCATCCATCACAAGTTCAAAGTCCCATTATTTTCCAAATATAATGGTGTTTATTGTCCTAAGCTTCATCTGAGGTCTTATGTCTGGAAGATCCGACCATATATTGCTGATCGAAAGTTATGGGTTCACTTCTTTCAAGAGATCTTATTTGGAACACAACTAGAATAGTTCTATCAGTTGGAAGGAACCAATATGCGTACTTGGGAAGACTTAGTTGTTTCTTTTTACAAGCAAAATCAATATAATGCTGAACTTGCACCAACTCGTGTGCAACTACAAAGTATGACCATGGCCTCAAATGAAGGGTGTTGTACCCCAAAATTTGCCCTCCCATATTTCTCAAGACATGTCAAGAATCATCTCCAAGTTGTTCAAGATGGCTCAAGAGTTGGACAGTCAAATTATCTCATAAGGCAGTCAATTCAAAATTAGGGTTTTGTGTTGCATCAAGGTCCTTACATCCAAATGACCTTAAGTGCTCCTTAATGTCCTAACGTATGCTCAAATTCAGAAGGTATCCGACTGTGTGAGTTTTCTCGAAGAAATATGGTGAAAAAAGTGTGATGAAAGTGCAGTTTTTACGCACTAAAAAATTCATAACTTGAAGATCGTGGCTCGTTTTGAACCCGTTCTGGTGGCCAAAATTCCGTCTTGACGTCATCTATGTTTTCATCTCTCACGGATGGAAGCCAATTTCGACCAGAAGGTCTTCAAAAATGCGGATTTATCAAGTATTTCCGTACAGGAAATTTGTGTGAGAAATTTACTTGCGTCATGTTCGGAAAATCATAACTTGGTCGATTTTCATCGTATCGAGCTGGTTCCGGCGCCAAAATTTCAAAAATTGAGTTGGCTACATTTTCACAGAAGGTATTGAGTTCAAACGGTATTCAAAAGGCCTTCGTTTTTTGCTCAGAGTGCGTGACGCACCGAAAATCCTGAATGCTGAATATTATTTCATCTAGGCCGAAACTTCGAAAATTCATAACTCGGTCAATTTTTTTCAGATTGGGCTCATATTTTTACACAAGGTCACTGACTCAAATATCTACAACTTTTCTTCAAAAGTCGAGACCGAATTATGCTCCGATCAATACCAGTTTTTTATTGAAGAACGTGTCAGAGTCGACACTGGAGCCCAAAATAAGTTTGTCTGAGATGAAACTTCAAAAATTCATAATTAATTCACCTTTTATCCGATTGAGCCGATTTTCGGACAGGAGTTAGTTCTCGATATCGACTACATTTTGTTTTCACATTTCAACTTCAAAAATTGCACTTAAGTCCCTGCGATTTAGCCTGGAAAGTGACGAACTCAAGTGAACATTGGAGGCCCAATTGCACATTCAAAGCCCATTTTCTTTACCCTAATTTCTATTATATAATCACATTCTTTTCACACAAACCAGGGGAGAGAAAAAAACCTTACCATAACACTGTCAGAATATCAAATTCTTTCAAGAACCCTAAAACCTTGAAATCCTTATTACAAATTCCTCTCTCACTACAAACAAGCCATCCCAGTTACAAACCAACATCTCACTACAAACAAGCCATCTCAGTTACAAACCAACATCTCACTACTTCTTCAGTAAGAGTAAGGCTGGCTTGATCTCCATGATCAAAAGGGCATAAAAGCATTCATGTCACTACTTTTCCAGTAAGGGTAAGGTTGATTTGATCTCCATGATCAAAAGGGTATAATCATTCATACATGCCAAATTGACCTAAACATTAAATTTCTTCATATATTGGCTTTATTTGTATTTTATGATATATAGTAATTTATTTAATGTGTTCATGAGATTCAACACTGCAGATTTAGACAGGATCCCATGCAGGTTCATTAAGGAACATTGAGGCCAAAACACAAATGGCCAAAAGCCAAAAGCCAAATGGCCAAAACAGAACAGCTTACACATGACATCAATACATGGCGAGACAGACATCCTGAGAAGCTTAAGGAACGTTGAGGCCAGAACACAAATGGCCAAAAGCCAAAACAAAAATGGCCAAAACAAAACAGTTTACACATGACACCAACAGTTGTTTCACCCCTCCAATCAGGCCCGTATACTCCTAAACTCTCTCTCTATTTTTATTATTTTCCTTTAATTAATTAATCGTTATTCTTTTTACTAATCACTAACCAATTAACATTTTTTCCTAATAAAATCAAAAAACACAAAAAATATTTTATTTATTAAAATTAACTTCATCACTTTTATTTTTGTAAATAAATTAATTTAATTAATTTAGCTTTAATTAGATTTAACTTTTAATATTTTTTGCAATATTTAAAATCAATTTAGAATATTAGTTTTTTATTAGCATTAATTCAATTTATTTTATTTCTTTAAAAACTCAAAAATCCAAAAATATTTTCATTATTTAATTTAATTTAATTGTTCATTTAATTTAATTCCATTTAATTCAAAAATAAACAAAAATCCTTTCTTTAATAAAAAAGGGTCAAAACCCAAAAAACTCGCATCCGATTTAATTTCCCGCACGCGATCCATTTTATCATATTATTGTATCTGTTTCCCGGAGTGTAATAACTTTTAATTAGGACTTTAATAATTTATCGCTTTATTTTACTTTCCGCATTTTAATTTCAACGGTTGTTTTTGGCGATGTAAATACCTGACGCATTGTAATAGTTTAGATTTAATTTCCGCAATTTAAATTCCGCAACTATTAACTGCTAGATGTATGCTAACTAGGCTATGCATGACAAGATCTCTCTTAAATTAAAATCAATTGTAGCTCACCATAACATGCACAAAGATAACTTAACTGAAACCTGACACACTCGCACATGCCACTCCTAGGGTACGCCTCACTTGGTTGCCTCGACGTGGTCATTGAGTATAGGAAGTTTTAGAGGTCGCCCTCCTGTCTAAAGATCAAAGTTGCCTCGAAACGGTTGCCTCGATAAAAAATGATCTAAGACATTAGGGTTACCGCTAAGGCGTCCTACTATTGCTTTAGTGATCACATGTCCCTATAATCGAATTGACCCGAAACTCCAACAACGGTGCTACCCACTCCTCAATAGTGGGATAGTACTGTCTAAAGGATATTTACACAGCTTAATTTCTTTGAGTAGGTAGAGGTTCTCAGGTACTTGCTCTTTCAAAACAAAAACAACTTTTTGCACCTACAATTTTCTGAAAAAAGTTTTCAAACAACACTTCATACATTCTTGAGGACAGATACAAGAGTTAAATCGAAGTTTTCAAACAAAACTTTTCAAAACCTACAAACACAAAGAAAAGCAAACTTTTGAAAACATAGTGAGCAAGTACCTAAGAGCCCGTGGATAACCACAGATAGAAAGGGTGCTAACACCTTCCCTTTCTATAATCTACCTCTCGAACCCGAGAAACATCTCGAAAAGGAATTTTGATGTGCTTTTGTCCTTTCCTTGTTGGAGAAAATAAAAGACAGTGGCGACTCTTGCTTACCGCGACATTTTGCGAAACACAAACGCAAACTAGCATTTCAAAACAGCCAGTTCTCATTCCCACCGATCACAGAACTGGCGACTCTGCTGGGGAGTACTTATAAGTGAGGTGTACCTTAGGATAAGATCACCATGTTTTCAATTGTATGCCTTGAATGCTTTAAATTTTGTGGGTTTGTATCAGAGTTCTATAGATCCTAACCCGGATCTGGGGTACCCTTTTTTAGGTAAGTAGCAATTAACTGTGAGGGACCTGTCCGGCATAGACCGACACGGGTGAAGCAGTAGCTACGTTGGTGTGACACCTTGGTCTGTACTGATATCCCTTGTGTTGGAACGAGGAGAATATGGGTCTTCTGAGGAGTCGTTAAGCACCAACTGACCTTAGCACCTTAAATTGGCCAACTTGGCCATAGAACAGTAGCAGTATGCTACACTCATTGAGGCTAAACTCTCGCGATGGTTCCGGCCGCAAGAAAAGGTTGCCAAACTGGAATTATGACCGATCGAGGGTAGTCAGTGATATTGAGATCCTCTAGAACCCGGTTACTATTTTTAGGACAGGTCTTAACCAACTAAAACTGAAAGAGGGTAGTACCTAAACTCCATGCTAGCCTTAAATCTAAGGGCTCTTTTGGGTGACTTGTGTGCCTTTACCATGTTTGCCTTTTGTGAATACTTGTGGTGTGCCTTTATCATAACATCATAACATCATAACATTGCATACATCCTGCATAAGGACTAACCCATTTCAAGGATCTCAAGGGTTTGTGATGCAGGTCATGATGAACCAACTGTCTAGCAAGGGGCAAAGGGGATTTATTTTCCTCTAGCCAAGGTTGTTTGGAGATCAAAACATGATAACTTGAGTCAGGGGCTATGACCCACTCGATATGGTGAGCTTGACTCTTAAAGAAAGACTCTCAACAACATGAAGTTCCTTCAATCAAGCTACCAGATTCAAATTCTAACAAGTTTCTTTGTTTACCCCGCGAGATCCTTGAAAACATTGCATACATAAATCATACGCATATCATTCATCATATGCATAACAGGTACCCTTTTTACAGGTCACTTATCTTCTTTGCTTTTTATTTCAGCAATCATCATGTCTTCTGAACCTTCCACTAAACAAGCTATCAAGGCCCTCCAGGCCCAGAATGCCCAGTTCCAAGAGTTGGTTATGAGCCTAGCCCAGGGTCAACAGGATTTGAAGACTCTGATTCTGAAAGAGAGGAAGAAGAAGAAGAAGAGGATCGTCTTGTTCAACACTGGACGCAGATTTAGGAATGGATTACAGAATGAGGTTGAGCTGACTACCTCATCGGTAGGAAAAGACAGTCCACAAGAGAGAAGGGTTCCTAGTCCCGTGGTCTCCGACAACGAGACGGATTATGATGAAGAACAGTATCCTCCTGCTGAGGATAGGTATAAACAGTTGAAGGACCGCTTGAGCGCCATGGAGATACAGAATGTGCCCGGGTTGGACTTTGGAGACCTAGGCTTATCCTCTGGGGTGGTGATTCCCCATAAGTTCAAGGCACCTGCTTTTGCCAAATATGACGGAGCTTCCTGCCCAAAGCTGCACCTCCGGTCGTATGTAAGGAAGATCCAACCTTACACTGCTGATAAGAATTTGTGGATCCATTTCTTTCAGGATAGTCTTTCAGGGACTCAACTCGAATGGTTCTATCAGCTAGATGGGGCCAGTATCTGTAACTGGGAGGATTTAGCTATTTCATTCTATAAGCAGTATCAATATAATTCCGACCTTGCTCCTACGCATACCCAACTCCAGGGTATGTCACTAGGGACGGGTGAAGGGTTTAAAGAATATGCTCAAAAGTGGAGAGACCTTGCCGGAAGGGTGCAGCCACCTTTGACTGACCGTGAACTTGTGGATATGTTCTTGGGGACCCTATCTGGTCCATTCTTTAACCATTTGATTGGAAACTCTTCAGCCGGGTTTACAGACCTTATCTTGACTGGTGAAAGAATTGAAGCTGACATCAAAAGCGGGAAGATTCAAGAAGTTACACCTTCCGATGCTCAGAAAAAGCCCTACAATGGGAAGAAAGAGTCCAATGCTGTGTATGGTCAAAAGAGTCGTCATGACCAACGCGTAGGAGAAATCTTGACCTCTAATCCTACGCCTGCTCAACAAAGACAGGGGCATCAACGTAAGGAGGTCGCACCTAAAAGACAATTCACTAAGATCAACATGTCACTGACTCAAGCGCTACAGCAAATGTTGAAGGCAGGGCTGATTACATTAAGGGCTCCTCTCCGGAATCCAAACACTTCCGCTCCTACCTATCATCCCAATGAAAGGTGTGCATACCACTCCGACAGTCCGGGACATGACACAAACAACTGTTGGGCCCTGAAGAATAAGGTTCAAGACATGATTGATTCCAAAGAAATCCAGTTTGACCCTCCAGAGACTCCAAACATAATCGCTGCTCCTATGCCAAATCATTGAAGGCTTTTGTTTTATTTGAATTTTCAAGTTGTATTTTTCTTTGCTTATTCAAACAATTATTGTCATGGCAAACCTTATATTTCATTAATGCATCGCATATGTCTGTTTTGAATCAATCCATTTGTATTCACTATATTCAAATTGCTTTCATTTTTTGTGATGATCAACTCTCGATTAAAAAATTCTAAACCCTTTGAGGGAGGATGACGAAAACGATACCACGATCTTTACAGTATGCTTTTGAACAGACCCCGCTGATGAGGTACAGGCATTATTTCAAATCCTAAACAGTGGAGTTATAAGGAAGATAATCCCTAGTCAACCCCTTTGAGCCAAAGAAGTTGGAGTGTTTCTTTTCAAAAATTAAAACCCTTAATCATAACCCGGGGCAGGGTAGTTTTCTCAGTTGATCCAGGCGCACAATGAATGGCATCAAAGAAGTCCTTCCGAAACAAAAAACGGTGTTGGTTCCCTATATTCGTCAAGACAGGCAGTCGTTATCTTTCAAAAACAAAAGCCCAATAAGTTAAAACCTATGAAGGAGACTTACAAAAAACTGGGGCATCCCGCTGATTGTAATCACAAAAGAAACAGTTCAGGCAAAAAGACAGGGATAATAAAATCAAAAAGAAAGAGGTCCTACAAACCCTCAACAAAAAAAGAAATGACGGCCCATCCAAAGTAAACTGTCAGAATCCAAACCATCACCGGAATATCAGGGCAAAGACTCAAACAGGATCTAACTGCACGGTTAGCTGAGTTTAGGATCGAAGAACATCACGAAGAACAGGTGGGTACAAATAAAATTTGAGCCTTTATCCTTTGTTTCTTAAACCGTGAACCAAGCCACGTTACAACCCTTCAAAAGTCCTAACTGAAGCACGGGTTAGTTCGAAAGCATACTGTTACAAAAGGTATCCTGACTCCTGTAGGTCTCGCTGTAAAATCCTGAGTTGACATCTCATTTTACAAAAATTCACTTGTTTTATTAAAAACTGCACTTTCAAAAAACTTCAAGACAGACATAAGCTTTGCATTCTTAAAATAACATTGTTTGCATATGGCTATTTGTTCAAACAGCAGAGAAATTCGCACGACGAATATCTAGTGAACAAAAACCTTCTCAACAAAAAGAGTCACCTCAAGTGGAAAAAACACTTCCAACCAAGGGGCACGGCATGATCATTGTCCATCATCTGGGGCAGTCAAGCCAAGATTCAAGGAATCTCTCAAAATGCCAAATAGCCAGGGACAAATCTCCATCTGAGTCACTTGGGGCATTGGACATGAATTCCAGCAACGAATCTTGCATGATCAGACATCTTCTGGTAGTATGGCGACACAACACTACTGACAGTGACAACTCTCTGCGCTCTGAGAACGTGGACATAGTCAAAAAAATACTACGCATAATCAAAGACCCGCTAGGTCGACTGGCATAGGCAAAAATAAGGGCTTCCCGACGAACCAAAAGGGTTCGGGCAAAAATAAGGGACGAAAATGAAAAATCTGTACACCCGACAAGTCGAAAACCTGAAAAGGCGGCTTGGGCAAAAAGGGGTATCCCGATGGACTGAAAACCCGAAAGAGCGGTCCAGGCAAAAGTTAGGGATCAAAAGCGTACGACTATGTCCCGTCATCTCGTCACTTGCCTACCAGATGAAGATTTTTCAATCGGCAGTTATCAAGCACCTCCACAGGTACCTTCTCCCACAGAAGCTGGGGCAATAAGAATTGTCCGAACTGTACAAGCTGCGCTGTCCTCCAGGTACAACGTAGACTCAGTTGAAGAGTATGACCAAGATACCTTCACTCCCCACAGAGCAAGACAGTAATGGAAGCTCTCCCCACTGAGACCTGCAACCATGGACGAATCAACAATACTCTCCCCCAAGCAGAGTTAGTCTACCATCAGCCCTAAAAAAGGTTGGGTATCCCCAGATGGTCTTAATGTTCCCCAGCGGAATATAAGGATAAAGGATATTCCCCAGCAAGCATAAGAATATCCCCGACAGTCTTAATATTCCTCAACGAAATATAAGAATGTTCCCCGGTGGAATACAAGATACCCCCAGTGGAGCCATTTCCCCAGCGCAGTCTAAAAAAGGGCTTCCCCAATAGAGAATGAATCATCTTAACTAGTAGATTCTGGAAGCTTATCCCCTGCGAAGCACAAATAAGTCTCCACCGCCAAATTCAGAGGTTATCCTTACAAGAGTCTAACTGAGTTATCCTTAGCAAGTTGCAACTGAAAGATCATCCCCATCGAAGTTCTTTCTATCCCCAACAGAGCTTATCAACGAAATCCCCAGCGGAGTTATCATTAAAACTCTCAGCAGAACATCTCTTCCCCACAGAGTATTTCCCCTCAGAGTAATCTCTTTCATCAAGTTTATTCCTCAACGGAGTCCTTTTCTCCTGCAGGTTTATTCTCACAATCATCTTCGTTCTCCATCCCCAGCGGAAATGAAGAACTCAACTCTATTCTCCAGCAGCTCCGGGATTTACTTTCCCCAGCTGAAACATCACATCTTCATACATCATGATACATGCATATACGCATCATACGAGTAAAATCTCATTTATGTTGAGAACATCATTGCTTGATCCATCTCATGCATTGCATGTGGCTAACCTTTACCTTTCAGGAAAGATGCAGTTAAGTTCTCAGCTTAGTCGAAGATCTGACCAGTTCTTAAATCTCAATCGGATTATCCTCGGTTGAAGTTCAGATAAGGTTCTCAATCTCGACAGTTTCTCTACATTATAGGGTGGACAAGTACTATAACCTCAACGGTATACTCCATTGAGCACGAGTCAGTTCCTAGATCTTGATGTTCTCCTCCGTCATAGTACGGACCAGTTCTATAACCTCAGCGGTTTACTCCATTGAGCTAGAGATGGTTCAGATGTGACCCAGACATGGCGACATTCTGATACTTATTCCAGATTCCTTCTAGAGATGGTTCAGATGTGACCCAAGCATGGCGACATTCTGATACTTATTCCAGATTCCTTCTAGAGATGGTTCAGATGTGACTCAGACATGGCGACATTCTGATACTTATTCCAGATTCCTTCTAGAGATGGTTCAGATGTGACCCAAGCATGGAGACATTCTGATACTTATTCCAGATTCCTTCCAGAGAGAGTTCAAATGTGACCCAGATATGGCGACATTCTGATACTTATTCCAGATTCCTTCTAGAGATGGTTCGGATGTGACCCAAGCATGGCGACATTCTGATACTTATTCCAGATTCCTTCTAGAGATGGTTCAGATGTGACCCAAGCATGGAGACATTCTGATACTTATTCCAGATTCCTTCCAGAGACAGTTCAAATGTGACCCAGATATGGCGACATTCTGATACTTATTCCAGATTCATTCAAGAGACAGTCCAGATATGATCCAGATTCGGATTTCATTCTGTCACTCATTCAGATATAGTATGGATACACCCCCAGACACGGCAGTCATTCTACTACTCATTCAGACGTCAGCAATCAGATACAGACTAGATACGCTCCAGACACGGAAACCATTCTATTTCTCATTCAGATTCAACTATCAACTTCAAGTGCAGATACACTCCAGACATGGAAGTCATTTTGTCACTTATCCAGATCCCAATTACAACACAGATACGCTCCAGACACGGAAATCATTCTGCTACTCATACAGATCTCAATTTCAAATACAGTTCATATACGATCCAGATTCGGATGTCATTCTACCACTCTCTCAAATAAAGTCCAGATACGATCCAGATTCGGATGTCATTCTGTCACTCATATTTCTGACGCTCATCCGATCAAAGAAGACAAAATCAGTTAAATCGATTCCTAAAGATTTTTCTGAGGCGAAGCCAGTCAATGGAGACAAAATCAGTCAAATCGATTCCTAAAGATTTTTCTGAATTCAGTCAATGGAGACAAATCCAGTTAAATCGATTCCTAAAGATTTTTCTGAAACCTGTCAATAGAGACAACCCGTCAATGAAGAAAACCCATCATAAAGCAACCCTACACAGGTTCCTTCCTTTCAGATGAAGTTTTACACGGGCTCATCAACAGGCAACCCTACACCGGTTCCTTCTCTACACAGATGAAGTTTCACACGGACTCATCCTCAGGCAACCCTACACTGGTTCCTTCTCATTTCCAAGATGAAGTTTTACACGGACTCATCATCAAAGTAACCCTACACGGGTTCCTCCTCCCTTCCAAGATGAAGTTTTACACGGACTCATCATCAGGCAACCCTACACCGGTTCCTTCTCAATTTCAGATGAAGTTTCACACGGACTCATCATCAGGAAACCCTACACCGGTTCCTTCTCAATTTCAGATGAAGTTTCACACGAACTCATCATCAGGAAACCCTACACCGGTTCCTTCTCAATTTCAGATGAAGTTTTACACGGACTCATCATAAAGCAACCCTACACCGGTTCCTTCTCTTTCCAAGATGCAGTTTTACACGGACTCATCATCAGGCAACCCTACACAGGTTCCTTCCTTTCAGATGAAGTTTTACACGGACTCGTCCTCAGGCAACCCTACAATGGTTCCTCCTCAGTTCCAAGATGAAGTTTTACACGAACTTATCTCACAGTAACCTTCCCCCGGTTCATCCTGAAGTTTCACACGAACTTATCTCACAATAACCTTACTCAGGTTCCTCCAGAAGTTTCACACAAACTTATCTCAAAATAACCTCACCCCGGTTCATCCTGAAGTTTCACACGAACTTATCTCACAATAACCTTACCCCGGTTCATCCTGAAGTTTCACACGAACTTATCCCAAAGTAACCCTACACCGGTTCCTTCTCTTTCAGATGAAGTTTCACACGGACTCATCATCAGGAAACCCTACACCGGTTCCTTCTCAATTTCAGATGAAGTTTCACACGGACTCATCATCAGGAAACCCTACACCGGTTCCTTCTCAACTTCAGATGTAGTTTTACACGGACTCATCATAAAGCAACCCTACACCGGTTCCTTCTCAACTTCAGATACAGTTTTACACAGATTCATCATAAAGCAACAGTTTTACACAGACTCATCATAAAGCAACCCTACACTGGTTCCTTCTCAACTTCAGATGTAGTTTCACACGGACTCATCATCAGGAAACCCTACACAGGTTCCTTCCCTCCAAGATGAAGTTTTACACGGACTCATCATCAGGTGACCCTATACCGGCTCCTTCTCGTTCCAAGATGCAGTTTCACACGAACTCATCGTCAAAGTAACCTTACTCAGGTTCCTCCAGAAGTCTTACACGGACTTATCACAAAGTAACTTTACCCAGGTTCCTCCTTACAATTTCCCGACGTAGTTTTATCCAAACTCCTTGCAAAGCAACCCTACACAGATTCCTTCCTTCCAAGGTGCAGTTTCACACGGACTCATCATCAGTCAACCCTACACAGGTTTCCTTCCTTCCGAGATGCAGTTTCACACAGACTCATCATCAGTCAACCCTACACAGGTTTCCTTCCTTCCAAGATGCAGTTTCACACGGACTCATCATCAGTCAACCCTACACAGGTTTCCTTCCTTCCAAAATGCAGTTTTACACAGACTCATCGTTAGGCAACCCTACACAAGTTTCTTCTTTCAACTTACAAAATCACAATTCAACAAACAATCTCCAGATGGCATCTGTAAGCCCATCCTCCTACCAACAATCTCCAAATGGCATCTGTAAGGCCATTCCCGACATCACATTGTTGATACTACACCATGCGAGTGCAAATTTCTGGGCACTTTAGTGTTCAATCATCTTCCACCTTCGGATCACGAAAGGCACGCAAGCTAATCTACATCCTCAGGTTTAAGAAGATTGAACAGGGGCAACTGTTGTACCCCAAAATTTTCCCTCCCATATTTCTCAAGACATGTCAAGAATCATCTCCAAGTTGTTCAAGATGGCTCAAGAGTTGGACAGTCAAATCATCTCCTAAGGCAGTCAATTCAAAATTAGGGTTTTTTGTTGCATCAAGGTCCTTACATCCAAATGACCTTAAGTTCTCCTTAATGTCCTAACGTATGCTCAAACTCAGAAGGTATCCGACTGTGTGAGTTTTCTCGAAGAAATATGGTGAAAAAAGTGTGCTGAAAGTGCACTTTTTACGCACTAAAAAATTCATAACTTGAAGATCGTGGTTCGTTTTGAACCCGTTCTGGTGGCCAAAATTTTGTCTTGACGTCATCTATGTTTTCATCTCTCACGGTTGGAAGCCAATTCCGATCAGAAGGTCTTCAAAAATGTGGATTTATCAAGTATTTCCGTACAGGAAATTTGTGT
Organism: Vicia faba; assembly: GCA_948472305.1. Classification (NCBI taxonomy): domain Eukaryota; kingdom Viridiplantae; phylum Streptophyta; class Magnoliopsida; order Fabales; family Fabaceae; genus Vicia; species Vicia faba. Next base: position 399,028,350 of record OX451738.1, on the reverse strand, counting down.
CAGAAATTTATTTGCGTCATGTTCGGAAAATCATAACTTGGTCGATTTTCATCGTATCGAGCTGGTTCCGGCGCCAAAATTTCAAAAATTGAGTTGACTACATTTTCACAAAAGGTATTGAGTTCAAACGGTATTCAAAAGACCTTCGTTTTTTGCTCAGAGTGCGTGACGCACCGAAAATCCTGAATGCTGAATATTATTTCATCTGGGCCGAAACTTCGAAAATTCATAACTCGGTCAATTTTTATCGGATTGGGCTCATATTTTTACACAAGGTCACTGACTCAAATATATACAACTTTTCTTCAAAAGTCGAGACTGAATTATGCTCCGATCAATACCAGTTTTTTATTGAAGAACGTGTCAGAGTCGACACTGGAGCCCAATATAAGTTTGTCTGAGCTGAAACTTCAAAAATTCATAATTAATTCACCGTTTATCCGATTGAGCCGATTTTCGGACAGGATTTAGTTCTCGATATCGGCTACAATTTGTTTACACATTTCAACTTCAAAAATTGCACTTAAGTCCCTGCGATTTAGCCTGGAAAGTGGCGAACTCAAGTGAACATTGGAGGCCCAATTGCACATTCAAAGCCCATTTTCTTTACCCTAATTTCCATTATATAATCACATTCTTTTCACACAAACCAGGGGAGAGAAAAAAACCTTGCCACAACACTGTCAGAATATCAAATTCTTTCAAGAACCCTAAAACCTTGAAATCCTTATTACAAATCTCTCTCTCACTACAAACAAGCCATCCCAGTTACAAACCAACATCTCACTACAAACAAGTCATCTCAGTTACAAACCAACATCTCACTACTTCTTCAGTAAGGGTAAGGCTGGCTTGATCTCCATGATCAAAAGGGCATAAAAGCATTCATGTCACTACTTTTCCAGTAAGGGTAAGGTTGATTTGATCTCCATGATCAAAAGGGTATAATCATTCATACATGCCATATTGACCTAAACATTAAATTTCTTCATATATTGGCTTTATTTGTATTTTATGATATATAGTAATTTATTTAATGTGTTCATGAGATTCAACACTGCAGATTTAGACAGGATCCCATGCAGGTTCATTAAGGAACGTTGAGGCCAAAACACAAATGGCCAAAAGCCAAAAGCCAAATGGCCAAAACAGAACAGCTTACACATGACATCAATACATGGCGAGACAAACATCTTGAGAAGGTTAAGGAACGTTGAGGCCAGAACACAAATGTCCAAAAGCCAGAACACAAATGGCCAAAAGCCAAAACACAAATGGCCAAAACAAAACAATTTACACATGACGCCAACAGTTGTTTCACCCCTCCAATCAGGCCCGTATACTCCTAAACTCTCTCTCTATTTTTATTATTTTCCTTTAATTAATTAATCGTTATTCTTTTTATTAATCACTAACCAATTAACATTTTTTCCTAATAAAATCAAAAAACACAAAATATTTTATTTATTAAAATTAACTTCATCACTTTTATTTTTGTAAATAAATTAATTTAATCAATTTAGCTTTAATTAGATTTAACTTTTAATATTTTTTGCAATATTTAAAATCAATTTAGAATATTAGGTTTTTATTAGCATTAATTCAATTTATTTTATTTCTTTAAAAACTCAAAAATCCAAAAATATTTTCATTATTTAATTTAATTTATATGTTCATTTAATTTAATTCCATTTAATTCAAAAATAAACAAAAATCCTTTCTTTAATAAAAAAGGGTCAAAACCCAAAAAACTCGCATGCGATTTAATTTCCCGCACGCGATCCATTTTATCATATTATTGTATCTGTTTCCCGGAGTGTAATAGCTTTTAATTAGGACTTTAATTATTTATCGCTTTATTTTACTTTCCGCATTTTAATTTCAAGGGTTGTTTTTTGCGATGTAAATACCCAACGCATTGTAATAGTTTAGATTAAATTTACGCAATTTAAATTCCGCAACTATTAACTGCTAGATGTATGCTAACTAGGCTATGCATGACAAGATCTCTCTTAAATTAAAATCAATTGTAGCTCACCATAACATGCACAAAGATAACTTAACTGAAACCTGACACACTCGCACATTCCACTCCTAGGATACGCCTCACTTGGTTGCCTCGACGTGGTCATTGAGTATAGGAAGTTTTAGAGGTCGCCCTCCTGTCTAAAGATCAAAGTTGCCTCGAAACGGTTGCCTCGATAAAAAATGATCTAAGACATTAGGGTTACCGCTAAGGCGTCCTACTATTACTTTAGTGACCACATGTCCCTATAATCGAATTGACCCGAAACTCCAACAACGGTGCTACCCACTCCTCAATAGTGGGATAGTACTGTCTAAAGGACATTTACACAGCTTAATTTCTTTGAGTAGGTAGAGGTTCTCAGGTACTTGCTCTTTCAAAACAAAAACAACTTTTTGCACCTACACTTTTCTGACAAAAGTTTTCAAACAACACTTCATACACTCTTGAGGACAGATACAAGAGTTAAATCAAAGTTTTCAAACAAAACTTTTCAAAACCTACAAACACAAAGAAAAGCAAACTTTTGAAAACATAGTGAGCAAGTACCTAAGAGCCCGTGGATAACCACAGATAGAAAGGGTGCTAACACCTTCCCTTTCTATAATCTACCTCCCGAACCCGAGAAACATCTCGAAAAGGAATTTTGTTGTGCTTTTGTCCTTTCCTTGTTGGAGAAAATAAAAGACGGTGGCGACTCTTGCTTGCCGCGACATTTTGCGAAACGCAAACGCGAACCAGCATTTCAAAACAGTCAGTTCTATTTCCACCGATCACAAAGGGTTTAAAGAATATGCCCAGAAATGGAGAGATCTTGCTGGAAGAGTTCAACCTCCTATGTCTGATAGGAAGCTGGTTGACGGGTTCATGGGCATGTTGACATGGCCTTTATTTAATCATATGATCAAAAGTTATTCAGATGGTTTTATCAAATTGATATTAATAGGTGAGTGTGTCGAAAGTGGTATTCGAAGCGGAATGATTCAAGTGGTTGCGTCTTCAAGTACTGTAAAGAAGGAATTCAATAATAAAAAGGAAAACAATGTTGTTTATGGCCAGAAGGGTCGTGCTAGAAGTGACAGTAATTAGTTTGTAGGAGTTATGCTAATTTCTAATCCAGCGCCTGCACAACAACATCAGTAGAATAATCAGCATAAGTCAAGCGCACCAAAAAGATTATTTACAAAGATCAGTATGCCATTGCCTCAGGCACTACAACATCAATTGAAAGAGGAATTGTTAACATTAAGGGATTCTCCCCAGAATCCCAACATCTCCTCTCCCTGTTATAATCTTAATGTGAAGTGTACTTACCATTCCAATAGCCCCGGGCACGACACCAATAACTGCTCGGCCTTGAAAAACAAAATTCAAGACATGATTGACAATAAAGAAATTGAGTTTGATCCTCCTGAGACCCCCAATGTAATTATTTCACCAATGCCTAAACACGAAAAAATGCATTAGTGTTATTGATGATGTTTTCTATGTCTCTATTGTAAGTAAATTGGTTACTCCCTTTCCAATTATCAAGAAGAATCTGTTTCAAACCAATTTATTTCTGGGTTGTACTGAAAGATGTTACTGCTGCACAATTGAACCCAATGGCTGCAAGTTGCTGGAAGAAGGTATTCAATGTCTAATGGATAATCACATAATTCTGGTTGAGAAGATTTTGTCTATCGAGAATATGTTACAAAACTTGGATCTGGAAGAGGTATATGTAATATCCGGCACTCCTATCAGGATCACTTCCAAGGGTCCTGTAAGGATCACTACCAAACCCAAACTGGCTCCTCTAATCATCACTGCACCCGGACCTATTCCATATTCTCCGGATAAAGATATCCCTTAGAACTATGGAGTCGACGTCTACTACCATGGCGTCAAACAAGAACTACCAACTATTAAGAATGAAGGTACTGAAGCTACTGATCCCAATATTGACAATATTGCTGGGCCCAGTAAGGTTACTAGAAGCGGAAGGCTTTTCTCTCCGGAAATCTCTCTGAAGACTATCACCACACCAGTTCAAGTTACTACTACTGAGTCAACTGTTGAGACTCGGGGCAAAGAACAAATTACGGAGCATGCCCAGACGGAGGCACCTAAAGAAGTTACGACCGAAGATACCACTAGGCAAGAGTTGGAGGAGGTATTAAAGATTATCCGTAAAAGCGACTACAAGATCATCGAACAGTTGGGACATACTCCCTCTAAAATCTCCATGTTATCCCTGTTACTGTGTTCTGAAGCCCATGCACAGGCTTTAGTAAAGTTCTTAAAATCTGCTCACGTGCCACAAGAAATTTCTGCTAATAAATTTGGATGTTACGTTGCTAGCTTAACAACTGGCAATGGGTTAGGATTTTCTGATGCATATTTGACTCATAAAGGAAGAAATAACAACAAGGCCATGTATGTCTCTATTGAATGCAGGGGCACTAATCTAGCTCATGTATTGGTTGATATTGGGTCCTCTCTAAATGTTTTACCGAAGGGTGCTTTCGACATGCTTGACTGTGAAAGGGTTATGCTGAAACTCGGTGATATTATTGTCCGATCCTTTGATGGTTCAAAGAGGGTGGTACACAGAGAAGTAGATCTTCGGATTAAGGTAGGTTCGTAGGTCTTTGAATCTACCTTCTATGTGATGTATATCCGACCAGCTTATTCTTGTTTACTCGGACACCCCTGGATTCATGGGGTAGGCGTTGTTACTTCGACCTTATATCAAAAGTTGAAATATCCTGTGAGATGGAAGATTGTTACAGTCTGTGGCAAAGAAGAGTATATAGTGAGTCACTTAAACTCATTCAGGTATATTGAGATGGACGGTGAATTCATTGGAGTTCCCTGCCAAACTTTTGAAGTTATCCCTCCTACCTCCACTGAAGACGTTTCTGCTATTCCCAAAGTCACTAGGGTCCCACCCAGAATGGCTTCGTTGAAGGATGCTAGAGCTATAGTAGAAGAAGGTGGGTGCACTACTTGGGGTCAGCTTCCTGACATCCCATATAAATCTGACAAATTTGGTTTCGGTTTTACTGCAAAGGCTCAGAGGGTTGTTCTTCTTGCGCGTGCTGGAAGACCACCATTCAGTGTCAGCAACAATGAAGTCAGCGCTATAGAAGATACTGACAATGATTACGAACTCGACAACTGGATCTTTCCTACCATCGGCAATGATATCAGCAACTGGAAGACTGAAGAACTTATCTCAATCTCCTTTAGTCAGGAGTAATTTCTATTTCCTGTTTATTATTTTCAAATGTTTTGGTTATGTAATTTTAAAAAATGACTTAAGCCTTGTGTCTTACCCGGGGCACAACAGTTCGTTTATTAGGGTTGTCATTTCATAAGCATATTTTCATTCAATAAAAACATTGGACGTTTTGCATTCAAATTTTGCGCTCTTTGTCTTTCTTTTTATCACTTTCAAATAGTTGTATGTTCTTACAGACACCCACACAATAAATTGCAGATCCACATCCACTCTGGATCCCGTTGATAACGATTCTGCTAATGTCACTTATGAATTTGAAAAGATGATATACCAAGCCAAGGATGAAGGTGAGGAAGATTGTGAAATACCTGGAGAGCTTTCCAGACTGTTAGTGCAAGAGGAAAAGGCTATACAACTGCATGAAGAGCCGGTCGAGGTTGTAAACTTGGGTACTGAAGCAGACAGGAAAAAAGTCAAGATAGGTGCCAACCTGGAGGACAGTGTCAACAACAAGATAATCTATATGTTTCATGAATATGTTGAGATCTTTTCTTGGTCGTACGAAGACATGGCAAGATTCGATACTGATATTGTGGTTCACCATCTGCCGATGAAAGAGGGTTGTTCTCCAATAAAGCAGAAAGTTTGTTGTATGCGTCCCGAGATGTCTGAGAAGATCAAGGATAAGGTTATGAAGCAGTTCAATGGAAATTTATCGCTTGTTACATCCTATCCTAAGTGGGTTGTAAATGTGGTTCTGGTGCCAAATAAAGACGACAAGGTACGAATATGTGTAGATTACAGGTATCTGAACAGGACGAGCCCCAAAGATGACTTCCCACTTCCACATATCGATGTTCTGGTCATCAACACCGCTCAACATAAGGTATTCTCCTTCATGGATGGTTTCTTGGGTTATAATCAGATCAAGAAGGCGCCTGAAGACATGGAGAAAACTACTTTCGTTACACAGTGGGGCACTTTCTGCTATAAAGTTATGCCTTTCGGGTTAAAGTGCAACATATCAATGTGCTATGGTAGCCTTATTCCATGACATGATTCATCACGAGATATAGGTTTACATCGACGACATGATAGCCATATCTCATAATGAAGAAGAACATCTTGACCATCTACACAAGTTGTTTGAGAGATTGAAAAAGTACAAGCTAAGGTTAAATCCGAACAAGTGCACTTTTGGGGTGAGATCTAGTAGACTCTTGGGTTTCATTTTCAGTGGTAAAGGTATTGAAGTTGATCCCTCCAAGGTCAAATCCATTCAAGAAATTCTAGCTCCCCATACTGAGAAGGAAGTCAGAGGTTTCTTCGAACGACTGAATTACAGTGCCCGATTTAATTACCATCTGACCGCTACTTGTGAGCCAATCTTCAAATTACTGAGGAAAGATCAGGTAGTAAAGTGGAACGACGACTTCCAGTTAGCTTTTGACAAGATCAAGGAGTACCTACAAGAACCTTTGATTCTGATGCCACCAGTTGAAGGAAGACCTCTGATCATGTACTTAACAGTATTAGAGAACTCAATGGGGTGTGTATTGCGCTAACATGACGAGTCTGGTCAAAAAGAGCATGCAATATACTATCTTAGCAAAAATTTTATCGAATGTGAAACAAGATACTCACTGCTCGAGAAAACTTGATGCGCTTTGGCATGGGCTGCTCGCCGACTAAGACAGTATATGTTGACCCATACTACTTTCTTGATCTCTAAAATGGATCCCATAAATTATATATTCGAGAAACCCACTCTCTCTGGAAGGCAATTAAAATAAGTGTACTAGAAGATCATTTGGCCCATCAAGCCGTAGATGACTACCAATCTATGAATTTTGAGTTCCCGAATGAGAACATTATGCTAGTTACCGATTGTGAAGAACTCGGGCCGTATGAAGGACCTGAGCTAGGATCCCAATGGACTATGGTTTTCAACAGAGCTTCTAACACACTTGGCAACAGGATTGGGGCTGGAATTATCTCTCTCAAGGGTTGCCATACGCCCTTCATTGCCAGATTATGCTTTGATTGTACCAACAACATGGAAGAATATAAAGCGTGCATCATGGGCATCAAAGCTGCTATCGATCTAAGAATCAAGTTCTTAGACGTATACGAAAACTCATCCCTAATGATCAGTCAGATCAAGGGAGAATGGGATACGAAACATCCAAATCTCATTCCTTATCGGGAGCATGTATTGAAAATAATTCCATACTTCGAGGAAATTACCTTTGAGCACATCCCACGAGAAGAAAATCAATTTCCAGATGCACTAGCTACCATGTTATATATGTTCAAAGTCAGATGGGACAACGAAGCTCCTCAAATTATTATTAAAAGACTAGACGAACCGACACATTTTTACGGAGTTAACACTGACGGAGTAGAAGAGAAGCCTTGGTTTTATGAAGTGAAGAGATACCTCGAGGCTCAAGAGTACCCCGAGGGAGCATCTATCAATGACAAGAAATTCCTACGGAGGTTCTCTGCTAAATTCTTCATGAGCAACTGAACTTTGTACAAGCGTAATCACGATTCAACTCTGCTTCATTGTATGGACAAGAAGGAAGCCAAGAAAATCATGGAATATATACACGAAGGAGTCTTTAGTACATATTATAGTGGGCATACGATGGCTAAGAAGATTCTAAGAGCGGGTTATTATTGGTCGACTATGGAGACTGATTTTTATCACCACTCAAGAACTTGTCACAAATGTCAGATATATGTTGATAAAGTACATGTGCCTCTAGTTCCTTTGAATGTATTGACTGCTCCTTGGCCATTTGCAATGTGGGGTATTGATATGATTGGAGAGATCAAGCCTACTTCTTCTAATGGACATTGCTTCATCCTCGTCACTATCGATTACTTCACAAAGTGGGTTGAAGCAGTTTCATTTTCCTCTATTACCAAGAATGTGTTGGCCCGGTTTATTAAGCATAACCTCATCTGTTGGTATGGCATCCCCGAAAGGATTATCACGGACAATGGCACCAATCTCAATAATACCATGATCACATAACTTTGCATGTATTTCAAGATTAAGCATCATAATTCTTCTCTGTATCGATCAAAGATGAATGGTTCAGTGGAAGCCGCCAATAAGAACATCAAGAATGTTATATAGAAGATGATGGTGACATATAAAGACTGGAAAGAGATGTTACTATTTTCTCTTCATGGCTATCGCATCTCAGTATGAACATCAACTAGGGAAACCCTGTTCTCGCTAGTATACAGTATGGAAGTTGTCTTACCTATCGAAGTTCAGATTACTTCTTTAAGGATTATGAAAGAAGCATATTTAGACTAATATGAATGGATTCAGACTAGGTTGGACCAGATAAGTTTGATCGATGAGAAAAGGATCGCTGCTGTTTTTCATGGTCAGATGTACCAGAAGCGTATGATCAAAGCTTTCATCAAAAAGATCAAGCATCGGGTACATCAGGATGGTTACTTGATGTTGTACCCTAAAATTTTCCCTCCATTGATCTCAAGAAATTATCCTAGGGTTCTCAAAATGCTCAAGGATGCTCAAGAATTGGTCAACAAATTCTTCTCCTAAGCAAGAGGTTCACAACTAGGGTTTCAATTGTCACAAGGAGATTTGGGTTTCTACAATATTAAATGGAATTAATGTTTTCTTATATGTCTTCAAGAATTCTCATACCAAGTCTCAAGCCTTGCATCACAAGTTGGCTCAGTCAATGGCTCAGATGACTGAGAATCAACTGTATTGAGTAAAAAGTCAATTGTGGTCAACATACAGTCAATTTTCAAGATTTTTAGTCAACATTAAGATTTTGAAGTCATATTCATAATTTGATCAAGGTTTTATCATGATTCCTCAAGAAAAGCCCTCAAATTATCAAAAGTCAAAAGTTGCTAAATTAGGGTTTCCTTAAGAGAAGTCAACTGAACTTTGACCAATCATAACTTTCACACGCTATATTAGTTTTGCCCTAACCAAAGCTCATTTTAAAGGAAATTCAATTCTATACAACTTTGTATCTCTAAGCTCAAGTCCAAAAAATACTTCATTTGAGAGATATGAGTCAATACATTACATGTCCTCTCAAAAGTCAACAAAAAGACACTTTTTGTCAAGGCAACTTACATCAAGATAAAGCTTCCAAATGCAAAAATGATCAAAAGATGGATTGTAAAGGACATCTTGAGCTCTCCAAAAAGTCTGATACATCTTCAAAATATGAAAATTAAGAGAGTTATGACCAGTGAAAGCTGGGAAGTTTTGAGCAAATGCATGATGTTCAAATTGAGAAAACTTGATTTTTGGGCTATTGGGCCATTGTTTTAAGGTCCAAACGTGTATTATGCTTCTTATGCACCTCGAACCTTGTTCATAAACCTCTTGACCTATTTTTATTTTAATTATTTTTATTTATTCATTAATATTTCAAGAATAAATAAGATAAAATATAGGCCTTTCTTACAAGGTCCAAGTCCACAAATCTTTGACCTAATTCCACATTATATAATCTGATTGTCTTCATACAAGAAAGACACAAAACCTTGCCTCACAAACTTGTCAAAAAAGATTAAATTTTTTTAAAGAATCCTAAAATCTTGAAACCCTTATCACAAACCCTCTCACTACAAAACATCCATCCCATTCGCTCCTAGAAATCATACAGAGTAAGGTTGGATCGATTTTGATGTTCCAAAGCTCATGAAAATGCCATCCATCCATCTCCAATTTCATACACTTTACAAAATTCATATTTTAATGTTTGTTTTGTTTTAAGCCATACTAATGTTACTAACATACTTCTGAGATGTATTTGAACAAATTTGGATCATCATAATAATCCAATGCATGCTAAATCATGAAACACCATCGTTACACTGATCCATGTGTTTTTCTTTGTAACTTAAAAACCATTAATTTTTAGACCAAAACAATCCTTTCATTGAACCGGTAGCCCTCGATTTAGGGGGGTAGGATGTTTTTGAATTATTAATTCTATGTATTTTGCAGGTTTGGTAAAAGAGGGAAACTGGAGTAGACGACCAAATCTAGGGCTCTGACGCCTCTTTAATCCAAGCGTTTTGTTTATATTCTATATTTATTTATTGCTATAAGTTAATGGATATACAACCTCCCCAGCGGTAGAAGCGCACTCATTAAGTCATTGGTGTCAAAGGGCCTGGATTCGATCCAGCCTTTTGCCACTTATTTTCCTAACATTTCCATATTTTGCAGGGTTAATTACAAAATGCGCTGAACTGATTTCCTATCACCAAGGCGCGCTTGGCCCAGCGGTGAAGGTGTTGGTTGAAGGTTTCAAGGGCGTGGGTTCTATACCCACCCCCACTCCTTTGGTTATTTTACACAGTTCTCTATTCTTCTTGCTCTTGCCTTTCCTTTTCTTCATTATTTTCACAAAAAAACAAACATTTCTCACAAACCTTTGATTTTTCTTAACAAACCCTAATTTAATTTTAGGTTTTTAATTTAATTAACCCTAATTTAATTTTTTTAGGTTTTCTTAACTAAATTAAAATCAACTTAGATTTTAGGGTTTTGTTTAATTCAATTAACTAACATTTTTTAATTAATTAAAATCAAGTAGTTTTTAGGTTAATCATTAAACTTTTTTCATCAAAACGATCACAAAATGATTTTTTCTTTTCTTTTCTTTTTTACTGCTTCACGTACTTTATTACTTTCGGGTTATTTTTCCAATTATGTATCTGCTTACAGTTTGTAATAGTTTAATTAGGGTTTTACTATTTCCCCCCGATTTTACTATTTTGTACCCCCACTTCTGAAGCCTTGTAATAGCATAGAATTTTATTTTCCACACTTTACTGCTTTTCATTATTGCTTTATTATTTTTATAGTAATTAGAGTTTGTATGGCAAGACTAAAAAAAATCATAGAAAACCCTAATTGTAAGACTAAATAACTGAACATGAATCACTCTTCACATGCGCACCTCTAGGGTAACCTCACTTGTTTCCTCAGAAAACAGTCATGTCCCTCGAACGTGGGGATGCTTTTACACTGTCCCTCGATTAAAAATAGATCATAGTCCCTCGATGACCCTTCGAATGTTGCCTTAGGTAAACGATCTAGTCCCTTATGATAAATGCTGAAGTTCCCCTACGAGTTGCCTTTATGACTGTATGATGACCCGTGTCTGTCCCTTCACATCCAACAATAGGGCTTCCTACTACCTAATGGTAGGATAACACTATCTAAAGGAGGATGAAAATAACGTGAAAGACCTCTAGTAAGGGTAGAATACTGTTAATTGCTTGCTGACATTTTTCAAAACAAAAACACTTCTCACAATAACACTATTTCTGAAATATTTTCAAAAAACAAACACTTTGTACGCATTCTTAACCAATATAAGAATCATTACGAAGTTTCCGTACTTAGGCATATTTTTCAAAATATTTTCAAACACAAACACAAAGCATTTTTTAAAAAACCAAAATGAGCTAGTGATTAAGAGCTCGTAGATAACTACAGATGAAAAGGGTGATAACACCTTCCCTTTTCATAACCTACCCCCCGAACTCAAAATTCTCAAGGTCTTTCCTGTTCTTTTCACCCTTTCCTTATTGGATAAAAAGAAAAGTCAGTGGTGCCTCTTGCTATCCGCAACAATTGCGATAAAACACAAAAACCAAGTCAGTTCTCCCATCATTTTACAGAACTGGCGACTCTGCTGGGGAAAACTAAAAGTGGGGTTACCTTTAGAGTTCGATCATTTTTAAATTCTTTCCTTTTTTGTCTTGTATGCTTTACATTTTGAGGGTTGCTCGAGTTTATTTTCTTGCAAAGATCCTACACCTGGATCTGGGGGCATTTTAGGTATGTAGCAATAGATCATGGAAACTATACAACGTATAACGATATGGTTAAAGTGATGGCTACGTTAGTGCGACACATTGGTTGGTACTGGTGTCCCTTGAGTCAGTCAGGGAGAATACTAGGCTGTTGTGTGGTGTCATAAGCACTAAGTGACTTTTAGAACCTTAATTGAACCAACTTAGCCATTATAAGGTAGTAAGATAGTCGGCTTTGGTGCAGCCCGAAGTTGGTTGATACTCGATGCTACGCTCATTGAGATTTGACTCTCGGGTTTTGTTTGGTGGCAAGTCTGTTGTCGTGCTAAACAAAACCTGTGGAAAAAATCAGTGATATTGAGATCCCTAGAACCCGGTTACTTCTTTAGGACAAGTTGAGCCAACTAAATTTCAAGAGGGTACTTACCTACGAACCCCATGCAAGCCTTAAACCTAAGGCTCTTGTATGCTTTGTTTATGTTTTTTATATATTTAAACATGACATCATAACATCATATCATGACTAACCATTTCAAGGATCTAGGGGATTTATCTCTGTCATGTGTTGCATGGTCATGGCTTCTAGTCGTTGGAATACTATCCAGATCAACTTCGTAAGGATACCTTCCAAGATTTAGGAATTAGTCTCAAAGGTTCCTGACAATTCTCAATTCACCAAGAGACATGGTCATCTACTTAGTTTTGTTACTACTGGTTTCCAGAAAGACATGATGAGTGTTCTTTTCAATTCTTTGATCCTAAGTATCACTATTTACCTTCTTGGATTATCAGTTGGTTCCCATAATGGAAGAATTCTCCAAGTTACTCGAAGTGCCTATTCTTGATCAGATACCCTTCACCAGTCTATAGCATGTTCTGAAACGTGAAGACGTTGCAGTAGCCTTACATATGAAACGATATGACATTGTATCTAATGAAGAAACAAGGAATGGAGTTAAGGGTTTTTCTCATAAGTTTCTTATAGAGAAGGCTAAGGGGTTTCTAGATGCCATGAATTTTTGTGCTTTTTAGGATATTTTGGCTTTTTTTATCTATGGTTTTGTACTATTCCCTAATCCGGTCCAATTCATAGATGTGAATACCATCAAAATATTTCTCACCCATAATCTTGTGCCTACTTTTCTTGGAGATGTCTTGCATTCCCTTCACACTCGTACTATGAAGAAACGAGGAACTCTTATGTGTTATATACCTCTACTGTCCAGGTGGTTTATTTCACATCCTTCCCGATCAGTGATAAAGAACGAACAAGGTTTGAGGTGTTCTTAAAGGTTGATGTCACTCACTCATGCAGATATCCATTGGTGTTCTCGATCTCAGGCAGATGTCACTATTATTGATCGCTATGGGGAATTACCTAATGTACCACTCCTTGGTATAAGAGGGGGTATCACTTACAACCATTCTCTAGCTCTGCGTCAGTTTGGTTATGCTCGAAGGGACGGTCCTCATGATATGCTAATCCAGGGTATTTTGTTCGATTATGAGAACGACCCTCAAAATTACCATCAAAGGTTTATACGTGCTTGAGGCACGATCAACCATATTGATAGCAATACTTTGGGACACAATAATTTCATTCCTCTAGAGCCTTACCTTAGATGGGTGCGGTCTCGTGCTCAGAATCTTAAAATGACATATCCCACTATCCTACCAGTGATTGTAGAGCTTGTTATTGAAAGGGATGTTTCTCATACCACTCTTCATCCCGATATGCCTACTGACTTCAAAGAACTACAGAAGTCCTGGATTCAGCTCAAGGAGGAAAAAGATACCTTTGAGGCACAGTTCTATGCTAGTGAGAAGAAAGTACTGGATATGTCAACACAAAGAGGAACCGTACATGGGAGACTTGAATTAACATTTTTCTTCTTTGTAACTCTTTTTATTGTCATTATAAGCCTAGAAAGCAATTATAATTTGAGCTTGTTACTAAAAATTTCTTTTGTTTCCTTTTGTTTAAAAAAATTTGAATCCTGTAAAGGTCCTTGAAAACATTGCACTTGCATTTGCATATCATGCATATCATCGCATAACAGGTACTCTATAGGCAGGTTTTCTCATCGTCTTACTGTTTATTTTAGTAAAAGATGGCACTCGAGAAAACTGTGAAAGAACTTCAAGCTCAGAACGCACAGTTTCAGCAGATGTTCTCGGACTTAGCTAAGGGTCAAGATGAGTTAAAGACCCTCATCACAAAGGGGAATAAGAAGAAGACTAAAAAGTCAGCAGTCTTTCTTAATATGGGCAGTAGATTCAAGGGTCCAGTCAGAAGGGTTCTAGATTTTGAGGTCCCCCTGAATGAAGATTATAACCAAGAGAAATATGACGGGAGTGTGAAAGCTTAAGAGAATAACAACCTTGGTTCTGGCCAAGATTCTGATGGAGACCATTCTGCAGAACAGTATCCTTCTGCTGATGACAGATACAAGCAGCTGAAAGATCGACTTAATGCTATGGAGATACAGAAAGTGCATGGGCTAGACTTTGAAGAGTTGGGTCTTATCTCATGGATTGTTATCCATCATAAGTTTAAGGTTCCTACCTTTGCTAAGTATGATGGTGTGTCTTGTCCAAAGCTTCATCTGCGGTCTTATGTTCGAAAGGTCCAACCCCATACTACTGACATAAAGTTATGGGTTCACTTCTTTCAAGAGAGTTTATCTGGGACATAACTCGAATGTTTCTATCAGTTGGAAGGAACCATCATCCGCACTTGGGAATACCTGGCTACTTCTTTTTACAATCAGTATCAATACAATACTGATCTTGCATCGACTCATGTGCAGTTACAAAGTATGACTATGGCCTCGAATGAAGGGTTCAAAGAGTATGCCCAAAAGTGGAGAGATTTGGCTGGAAGAATTCAACCTCCTTTATTTGACAGGGAGATGGGTGATACATTCATGGGCACTCTGACAGGGCCTTTCTTTAATCACCTTATCAGAAGCTCTTCATCTGGTTTTACAGAGTTGATTCTAACTGGAGAACACGTCGAAAGCGGTATTAAGAGTGGAAAGATTCCAGTGCCTACGTCTTCAAGTGCTGTCAAGAAGACATTCAGTGGTAAGAAGGTAACCAATGATGTCTATGTCCAAAATGGCCGTGTTAAAAATAAGCGCAATCATTTTGTGGGAGCAGTGCTAATTTCTAATAATTTGCCTGTTCAACAACAACAACAACAGGGCAATCAACTTAGGTCAGACGCTCCAAGAAGGCAGTTTACAAAGATCAGTATGCCATTATCCCCAACATTACAATATTTACTGAAAGCGGAGCTGATTACATTACGGGATCCTCCTTAGAATCTCAACACCTCCTCTCCCCGCTAAAATCTGAATGCGAAGTATGCTTACCATTCCAACAATCCTGGCATGACACCAACAATTGTTGGGCCCTGAAAAACAAAATTCAGGACATGATTGATAACAAGGAAATTGAGTTGATCCTCTGGAAACTCTGAATGTAATTACTGCACTGTTTTCGAAGCATGACAAAGGCATAAGTAATATTGATGATGTTATTTATGTTGTTACTATAAGGGAAATTGTTAATCCCCTCCCAATTATCAAAGAGAATCTGTTGCAGGACGATTTATTTTCGGGCTGTATTGAAAGATGTTACTGCTGCGCAGCCCAACCCAATGGCTGCAAATTATTGAAAGAAGGAATTCAACACCTATTGGACAATCACATAATTCCGGTTGAGAAGATTCCGTCCACTGAAAATTTGTTCCAAGAATTGTTTGTAATTTTTGGCACTCCTATAAGGATCACTTCTAAAGGTCCTGTAAGGATCACTGCCAATCCCAAAGCTTCTCCTCTAATCATCACTACACCTGGACCTATTCCATATTCTTCGGATAAAGCTATTCCTTATAACTATGGTTTCCGACGTCTACTACCACGGCGTCAAGCAAGAACTACCAACTACTGAAGATGAAAGTGTTAAAACTACTAATTCCAACATTGATAATAGTGTTGGGACCAGTAAGGTTACTAGAAGCGGAAGGGTTTTCTCCCTAGAAATCTCTCTAGAGACTATTGTTGCACTTGTTCGGGTTTCTGCTACCGAGTTAAATGCTGAGGCTCGGGGAAAAGAGAAAATAATAGAGCCTGCCCAGATGGAGGTGCCTAAAGAAGTTAGAATTGAAGACACCTCTAGGAAAGAGTTGGAGGAGGTTTTGAAAATTACCCGTAAGAGCAATTACAAGATCGTTGAGCAGCTGGGGCAGACCCTGTCTAAGATCTCTATGTTATCCCTCTTATTGTGTTCAGAAGCCCATGCACAGGCTTTAGTGAAATTTTTGAAGTCTGCTCAAGTGCCACAAGAGATTTATGCCGATCAATTTGAGAACTATGTTGCTAGCTTAACGACTAACAATGAGTTAGGTTTTTCTGATGTCGACTTGACTCTTGAGGGAAGAAATCACAACAAGGCCCTGTATGTCTCCATTGATTGTAGGGGCACTACTCTGGCTCACACTTTGGTTGATACTGGTTCCTCGTTAAATGTTCTACCAAAAGGTGCTCTTGACAGGTTGAATTGTGAAGGGGTTGTACTAAAACCCAGTGATATTATAGTCTAAGCCTTTGACGGATCAAAGAGGATAATGCACGGAGAAGTGGATCTTCCGACCAAGGTAGGTTTGTAGGTCTTTGAATCTACCTTTTATGTAATGGATATTCAGCTAGCTTATTCTTGCTTACCAGGACGCCCCTGGGTCCATGGGGCAAGCGTTGTTACCTCAACTCTACACCAGAAGTTAAAGTATCTCGTGTAGGGAAAGGTTGTTACAGTCTGTGGCAAAGAAGAGTATATGGTTAGCCACTTGAACTCATTCTGGTATGTAAAGATGGACGAAGAGTTCATTGAGACTCCCTGTCAGACTTTCGAAGTCATCCTTCCAGCCGTTACTGAAGATGTCTCTGCTATTCCCAAGGTTACCAGGATTTCGCCCAGGATGGCTTTGTTAAAAGATGCTAAAGATGTTATATAAGAAGGTGGTTATACTATTTGGGGTCAGCTTCTTGACATTCCATATAAATCTGACAAATTTGGTTTGGGTTTCACTGTACAGGGTCAGAGGGTTGTTTGTCGCGCTCGTGCTGGAAGACCTCCATTCTGTGTCAGCAACAACAGAGTCAAATTAATAGAAGATGCTGACAGTGATTATGACCTTGACAGCTAGATCTTTTCTACCATCGGCAATGGACCCAGCAATTGAAAGACTCAATACATTATCTATATCTCCTTTAGTTAGGAGTAATAGCTACATTTCTATTTTTATTGTTTTCAAAGTTTGGTTATGTAATATTTAAACAATGACTTTAAGCCTTCGGCCTTACCCGGGGCACAATGGTCTATTTGTTAAAGGTTTTCATTTCATAAACATATTTTCATTTAATAAAGCATTGGACGTATTGCATTCAAATTTTGTGCCCTTTATCTTTCTTTTACTTTTTATCACTTTCAAATAGCTATGCGTTCTTACACATACCCATACAATAAATTGCAGATCCACATCCACTCTGGATCCTGTTGATAACAATTTTGCTATTGCCACTTGTGACTTTGAAAATCCGATCTACCAAGCTGAGGGCGAAGGCGGGGAAGATTGTGAAGTACCTGGATAACTTGCCAGACTGCTAATGCAAGAGAAAAAGGCTATCCAACCGCATGAAGAGCCAGCCGAGGTTGTAAACTTGGGTACTGAAACAGACAGAAAAGAAGTCAAGATAGGCGCCAACCTAGAGGAAAGTGTCAAGAATGGGTTAATCAAGATGTTTCATGAATATGTTGAGATATTTTCTTGGTCATATGAAGATATGCTAAGGCTCGATACTGATATTATGGTTCACCATCTGCCGATGAAAGAGGGTTGTTCTCTAATAAAGTAGAAGGTTCGTCGCATGCATCCTGAGATGTTAGAGAAGATCAAGGTTGAGGTTATGAAACAATTCAACGCATGTTTCTTGGCTGTTACATTATATCCTCAATGGGTTGCAAACATTGTTCCGGTACCAAAGAAAGAGGGAAAGGTACGTATGTGCGTAGACTATAGGGATCTGAACAAGGCAAGTCCCAAAGATGACTTCCCACTGCCACATATAGATGTTTTGGTCGACAACACCGCTCAACACAAGGTATTCTACTTCATGGATGGCATCTCAAGTTATAATCAGATCAAGATGGCACCTGAAGACATGGAGAAATCAACCTTCTTCACACAATGAGGCACTTTCTGATACAAGGTTATGCCTTTTGGGTTAAAGAACGTCAGCGTAACATATCAACGTGCCATGGTAGCTTTGTTCCATGACATGATTCACTACGAGATAGAGGTCTACATCGAAGATATGATAGCCAGATCACAGACTGAAGAAGAGCATCTTGACCATATAAACAAGCTGTTTGAGAGACTGAAGAAGTACAAGCTAAGATTAAATCCGAACAAATGCACATTTGGGGTTAGGTCCGGTAAACTCCTAGGTTTCATCGTCAGTGGTAAAGGTATCGAAGTTGATCCCGCCAAGGTCAAAGCTATTCCAGAAATGCCAGCTCCCCGTACTGAGAAGGAATTCAGAGGTTTCTTGTGACGACTGAATTATATTTCCAGATTCATTTCTCATATGACTGCTACTTGTGAGCATATCTTCAAGTTGCTGAAGAAAGATCAAGTAGTAAAATGGAATGATGATTTCCAGATAGCCTTTGACAAAATTAAGGAGTACTTACAAGAGCCTCCAATTCTGATGCCACCATTCGAAGGAAGACCTCTAATCATGTACCTAACAGTGTTAGAGAACTCAATGGGGTGTGTATTGGGCCAACATGACGAGTCTGGTCAAAAAGAGCATGCAATATACTACCTTAGAAAAATTTTACCGAATGTGAAACAAGATAATTACTGCTCGAGAAAACTTTTTACGCTTTGGCATGGGCTTCTCGCCGATTAAGACAATATATGTTGACCCATACTACCTTGTTGATCTCTAAAATGGATCCCATCAAATGCATCTTCGAGAATCCCGCTTGCTCCAGAAGGATAGCCCAATGGCAAATGGTCTTAACAGAATACGACATTTAGTACATCACTCATAAAGTAATCAAAGGAAGTGTATTGGCAGACCACTTGGCTCATCAAGATGTAGACGACTACCGGTCTATGAATTTCGAATTTCTGGACGAGAACATGATGCTAATTACAGATTGCGAAGAACCTGGACCCTATGAAGGACCTGAGCCAGGATCCGATGGACTATGATTTTTGACGCAGCCTCTAACGCACTTGGAAATAGAATCAATGTTGTAATTATCTCTCCCAAGGGTTGCCATACGCCCTTTATCGCCAGAATTTGCTTTGACTGTACCAACAACATGGAAGAATATGAAGCATGCATCATGGGTATTAAAGCTCCCATTGACTTGAGAATCAAGTTCCTGAGTGTATATGGAGACTCGGCCCTAGTAATCAGTCATATCAAGGGAGAATGGGACACGAAGCATCTGAATCTCATTCCTTACCGAGAACATGTGTTGACCTTAATCCCACATTTCGAGGAGATCACTTCTGAGCATATCCCAAGAGAAGACAATCAGTTGGAAGACGCAATAACAACTATGTCGTCTATGTTCAAGGTCAGATGAGACAACAAGGCTCCTCGAATTATCATTGAAAGATTAGACTAACCGGCACACTGTTACGAAGTTGACACTGGAGAAGTAGAAGAGAAACCTTGGTTTTACAAAGTGAAAAGATACCTTGAAGCTCAAGAGTATTCTGAAGGAGCATCTATCAACGACAAGAAATTCCTACGGAGGTTCTCTGCCAAGTTCTTCCTGAGCAATGAAATTTGGTACAAGCGCAACCATGATTTGACTCTGCTTCATTGTATGGACAAGAAGAAAGTTGAGAAGATTATGGAAGATATGCATGAAGGTATCTTTGGTATTCACTCCAGTTGACATACAATGGCTAAGAAGATTCTGAGAGCAGGTTACTATTGGTCGACTATGGAAACGTATTACCATCACCACTCATGAACTTGTCACAAACGCCAAATATACGCTAACAAAGTACATGTGCCTCCAGTTCCTATAAATGTCTTGGATGCTCCTTGGCCATTTGCAATACGGGGCATTGATATGATTGGAGAAATCAAGCCTACTGATTCTAATGGACATCGCTTCATCCTTGTCGCCATTGATTATTTCACGAAGTGGGTTGAAGCAGCCTCATTCGCCTCTGTTACTAAGAATGTTGTCGCCCAATTCATTGAGCATAACTTTATCCTTAGGTAAGACATCCCCGAGAGAATTATCACATACAATGGTACCAATCTCAATAACACTATGATCACGGAACTCTGCATGCAGTTTAAGATCAAGCACCACAACTCTTCTCTGTATCGACCAAAGATGAATGGCGCAGTCGAAGCCTCCAATAAGAACATTAAGAAGATTATACAGAAGATGACGATGAAGTATAAAGATTGACATGATATGTCACCATTCGCCCTTCATGGCTATCGCACTTCAGCACGAACATCAACTGGGGAAACCTCGTTCTCTCTAATCTATGGTATGGAGGTTGTCCTACATGTCAAGGTTCAGATTCCTTCTCTGAGGATCATGAAAGATACAGATTTAGACGAAGACGAATGAATTCAGACTAGGCTGGACCAGTTGAATTTGATTGATGAGAAGAGGCTCGCGACTGTCAGTCACGATCAGATGTATCAGAAGCGTATGATCAAAGCCTTCAATAAGAAAGTCAAGCATCAGGTATATCAGGCTGGTGACTTAGTAATAAAGCGTATTATCCCACCACAAGGAGATCCCAGGGGAAAATGGACTCCCACATACGAAGGGCCATTTGTGATCAAAAAGATATTCTCGGGCGATGCTATGATACTTACCACCATGGACGGTGAATATTTTCCACACCTGTGAACACAAATATAGTCAAAAGATACTACGCATGAAAATGACCTACTAGGTTGACTGGCCTAGTAAAAAATAAGGGCATCCCAACGAATCAGAAGGGCTCGGGCAAAAATTAGGTATATATAAAAGATTTTACACCCGGAAAGTCGAAAACCTAAAAAGGCGGCTTGGGCAAAAAAGGGTTTCTTGGTGGACTGAAAACCCGAAAGGGAAGTCCAGGAAAAAGTTAGGGATTAAAGCATACGACTATGTCCCGTTGGATTATCTACCTACAACAAGCTTTATTACCAATATCAAGTTCGAATGGTGCAAATCAATTCAGTCAACTTCTTTCGACAGCGAGGGATGAGATGCTCGAAGACATAAGGGCAATAGTAGAGTTGAAACCCGATGAGATTATTTCCACATAGCTGTTTTTTCTTTGTACTTTTCTTCATTTTTTACTATGATTTCCTCTTACTAGGATTTATGTCTCTTTGTACAAAAACTGCCTGTTTATAGGCACAATATCAATACAAATACTGTTTCAAATTCAAATTCTATTTTAATTTTTCTGTTTTGTTTGCAAAAACATCCAAGGATTAAATTGAATGAACATATGCATATGAATATGATTACTGTTAACAAATATATGCATAAAAACATGAATCAGCGTTTACTCAAGACTATAGGAGTTGGGATAACGTTCAAATCGTCCATAGAACAACCACCATGGGATTATCCCCAGATTCATCTTCACAAGCTCATCTTAAACAAATATACATTCCCCATAAATCTGAAAGGCCTTAAGACAGGAATTAGGGCATCTTTCAGCAGTTAACCTAATCATACTCCCCAGCAGATCCCCTAGCAAATAAAGGAGTATGATCTTTTCCTCGACAATGTCACCAACCTACGGAATCCCAATCCTCACCAGGGATTATGTAATCAGCATAATTCATAGAAATTCTCTTCCCCAACTGAGTTTATTTATCCAACTATAATATCCCCTACAAATTTATCTTCTTCAACAGGGCTTATTCTCTCCAGCAAGGTTCATTTCCTCAACAGAGTATATTTCTCCAACAGGTTTTATTTCCCCAACAAATTCCAGTCTCCTCATCTTGAGTCTATTCCTTTGACTACTACAAATTACCAACAAAATTCCTATCTCTAGAGAAGAACATTCCAAGCTACTATTCCCAGAGTGTGGCTACGGAATCCGAAACTGGACCAAATATCGTTAACCTTATCCTCCCTATACGAGTCGGCATCCATATTAGAAACTCGATCAGGCAGCACCTTGGAAGGTTATCTATATCTTTTATCCCCAGTCACGGTATATAAGAATTAAACTCCCCAGTAGAGCGATGGACGACCAATGTTCCTGAACCCTTCTCCCCCAAATAGAAGTCAACATTCTCCAGCGGAGTATCCTCAAAACAGAAAGTGGGAATTCCCAGCAGAGACATTCTAAACACAGGTTGAAGATTACTCATATTCTCTATCCCCAGCAATAGTCACAAATTTATTTTCCTCAGTCAGAGATGTTATACGAAGCTACCAATACGCTTCTACGATATTTCACATTCATACATCATTTACAAACATCACAGCATGTGCATATGAAACATATATAACACGCTTTCATTTACTTTGAGAACATCATTATAGAATGTATTTCATATATCATGATATTGCATACAGCTAACTCTTTATCTTTTTAGGTAAAGTCTACAAACAGACGAATATCATCAATGATTTTCAAACAGGTCATAGACTAATTCCTAAAACAAGACATGGCAATTATCTATATGACCAAGACATAGATTAATTCTTGAAATGAGACAAGGAAACTATCTGTGAAAACAAATTGTAGATCAATTCCCGAAATAGGACGGGGCGGCTATCTGCATGAACAGGTTGAAGATTAACTCATGAAATAGGATAGGAAAACTATCTATACAACCAAGCAAAGATTAACTCCCGAAACAGGACGAGAAAACCATCATTCTATCTTTATGGCCATATGAAGATCAATTCCCGAAATAGGACGGGGCGAATATCTTTATCACCAAGTGGTATGAATTACCAAAACTAGACGAGTTTACCAACAAAAACATATTGTAGATCAATTCTTGAATAAGGACGGGGAGACTATCTACATGACAAATACTTCCCTTCAGAGACTGAAATCTAAAAAGCATCTTCCTTCATAGATTTATTCTGAAAAGCATTTCCCTCAGATAGGATCGAATAGGTTCATTCTAGAAGGAATTCTTCAGATACAGTCGAGCATAGACTCATTCTGATACTTCTATCAACGGTTACTTTGGAGGGCATCCATAAGACCATATCCGACGAAATTCTGTCACCTCTTTCTGAATGAAATCTTTGAGCCTGTTCAAGCAATATTATTAATCAACATCATTATCTCCTACACATGATAGTGCAAATTTCTGGGCACTTAAGTGTTCAATCATCTTTTACCTTCATGTCACGAATGGCGGATATTCCAATCTAACTCTTCAGGTTTAAGAAGATTTAACAGGGCAGCTAATATACCCCAAAATTTTCACTTTATTTATCTCAAGACATTCTCCTAGGGTTCTCAAAATCCTCAATGCTCAAGAGTTGGTCAACAAATTCTTCTTCTAAGAAAGGGGTTCAAACCTAGGGTTTCACTTGTCACAAGGAGATTTAGGTTTCTAATACCTTACATGGAATTCATGGTTTCTTATATGTCTTAAAGAATTCTCATACCAAGTTTCAAGCCCTGCATCACAAGTTGGCTCAATCAATGGCTCGGGTGATTGAGAATCAACTATGTTGGGTAAAAAGTCAATTGTGGTTAACATACAATCAAACTTCAAGATTTTTGGTCAACATCAAGATTTTGAAGTCATATTCATAATTTGATCAAGGGTTGATCATGATTCCTCAAGAAAAGCCCTCAAATCATCAAAAGTCAAAAGTTGCTAAATTAGGGTTTCCTTAGAAGAAGTCAACTGAACTTTGACCAATCATAACTTTCACATGCTTCACCAGTTTTTCCCTAACCAAAGCTCATTTTGAAGGAAATTCAATTCTCTACAACTTTGTATATCTAAGCTTAAGTCCAAAAAATACTTCACTTGAGAGATATGAGTCAATACATTACTGGTCCTCTCAAAAGTCAACAAAAGCACACTTTTTTGTCAAGGAAACTTACATCAAGATAAATTTTCAAATACAAAAATGATAAAAATAGGGATTCTAGAGGACATCTTGAGCTTTCCAAAAAGTCCGAGATCATCTTCAAAAGATGAAAATTGAGAGAGTTATGACCAGTGAAAGTTGGGAAATTATTGAGCAAATGCATGAAGTTCAAATTGAGAAAACTTGATTTTTGGGCTATTGGGCCATTGTTTTAAGGTCCAAATATGTATTATGCTCCTTATGCACCTCAAACCTTGTTCATACACCTCTTGACATATTTTTATTTTAATTATTTGTTATTTATTCATTAATAATTCAAAATGAATAAGATAAAATATAGGTCTTTCTTACAAGGTCCAAGTCCACAAATCTTTGACCTAATTCTACATTATATAATCCCATTGTCTTCATACAAGAAAGACACAAAACCTTGCCTCACAAACTTGTCAAAAATGATCAAATTTTTTTCAAGAACCCTAAAATCTTGAAACCCTTATCACAAGCCCTCTCACTACAAAATAGCCATCCCATTCACTCCTAGCAATCATACAGAGTAAGGTTAGATGGATTTTGATGTTCCAAAGCTCATGAAAACGCCATACATGCATCTCCGATTTCATAAACTTTGCAAATTTCATATTTTAATTTTTGTTTCGTTTTAAGTCATACTAATGTTACTAACATACTTCTGAGATGTATTTGAACAAGTTTGGATCATCATAATGATCCCATACATAGTAAATCGTGAACCATCATCGTTACACCGATCCATGCATTTTTCTTCATAACTCAAAAACCATTAATTTTTAGACCAAAACAATCCTTCCATTGAACTCGCATCCATCGATTTAGGGGGGTAGGATGTTTTTGGATTACTAATTCTGTATATTTTGCAGGTTTGGTAAAAGAGGGCAACCGGAGAAGACGACCAGAGCTAGGGCTCCGGCGCCTCACCAGTCCAAGCGTTTTATTTATATTATATATTTATTTATTGATATAAGTTAATTGATGTACAACCACCCCAGCGGTAGAAGCGTGCACGTTAAGTCATTGGTGTCAAAGGGCCTGGGTTCGATCCAACCTTTTGTCACTTATTTTCCTAACATTTCCATATTTTGCAGTTAATTACAAAACATGCTGAACCTGTTTCCTATTACCAAGGCGTGCTTGGCCCAGTGGTGAAGGTGTTGGTTGAAGGTTTCAAGGGTGTGGGTTTAACACCCACCCTTACCCCTTTGGTTATTTTACACAAGTCTCTATTTTTCTTGCTCTTGCCTTTCCATTTCTTCATTATTTTCACAAAAAACCAAACATTTTTCACAAACCTTTGATTTTTCTTAACAAACCCTAATTTAATTTTAGGTTTTTAATTTAATCAACCCTAATTTAATTTTTTAGGTTTTCTTAACTAAATTAAAATCAACTTAAATTTTAGGGTTTTGTTTAATTTAATTAACTAACTTTTTTAATTAATTAAAATTAAGTAGTTTTTTAGGTTAATCATCAAACTTTTTCATTAAAACGATCACAAAACAATTTTCTCTTTTCTTTTCCTTTTTACTGCTTCGCATACTTTATTACTTTCAATTTATTTTTCCAATTATGTATCTTCTTACAATTTGTAATAATTTAATTAGGGTTTTACTATTTCCCCCTGTTTTTACTATTTTGTACCCCTGCTCCCGAAGCCTTATAATAACGTAGAATTTTATTTCCCGCACTTTACTGCTTTTCGTTATTGCTATATTATTTTGCTAGTAATTAGGGTTTTTATGACAAGACTAAAAAACAATCATAAAAAATCCTAATCGCAAGACTAAAATAATTAAACATGAATTACTCTTCACACGCGCACCTCTAGGGTAACCTCACTTGTTGCCTCGGAAAACAGTCATGTCCCTTGAACGTGGGGACGCCTTAGCATTGTCCCTCAATTAAAAAAAGATCGTAGTCCCTCTATGACCTTTCGAATGTTTCCTTCAGTAAATGATCTAGTCCTTTATGATAAATGCTAAAGTGCCCCTACGAGTTTCCTTTATGACTGTATGATGACCCGCGCTTGTCCTTTCACATCCAATGATAGGGCTTCCTACTAACTTTGTATGCATTCCTAAACAATACAAGAATCATTACGAAGTTTCCGTACTTAGGCATTTTTTTCAAAATATTTTCAAACACGAATACAAAGTATTTTTTAAAAAACTAACGTGAGCTAGCGATTAAGAACCCATAGATAACTACAGATGAAAAGGGTGCTAACACCTTCCCTTTTCATAACCTACCCCCGAACTCAAAATTCTCAAGTTCTTTCTTGTTCTTTTCACCCTTTCCTTATTGGATAAAAGAAAAGTCGGTGGCGACTCTTGCTATCCGCAACATTTGTGATAAAACGTAAAAACCAAATCAGTTCTCCCACCGTATTACACTTGGTAATAAAATGCATCATCCTATCGCAAGGTGATCCCAGGGGAAAATGGACTCACACCTATGAAGGGCCATTTGTGATTAAAAAGATATTTTATGGCGGTGCTATGATACTTATCACCATGGACGGTGAAGATTTTCCGCAACCTTTGAACACGGACATAGTCAAAGGATACTACGTATGAAAGGGACCTACTAGGTTGACTAGCCTAGGCAAAAATAAGGACATCCCAGCGAAGCAAAAGGGTTCGGGGAAAAATTAGGGATATATGTATAAAGATTTGTACACCCGGCAAGTCGAAAACCTGAAAAGACGGCTTGGGCAAAAAAGGATATCTGGTGGACTGAAAACCAGAAAGGGCGGTCCATGCAAAAGTTAGGGATTAAAGCGTACGACTATGTTCCATTGGATCATCTACTTACAGCAAGTTTTGTTACTGACGTCAAGTTTAAATGATACAAGATCAATCTAGTCAAATTCTTCCGAAAGCAAGGGATGAGATGCTTGAAGACATAAGGGCAATAGTAGAGTTGAAACTCGACGGGATCATTTACACATAGCTATATGTTTTGTTTTACTTTGTACACTTTTCATTTCGTGATGATTTCCTCTTACTAGGATTTTTGTCTCTTTGTACAAAACCACCTGTTTGTAGGCAAACTATCAATACAAATACAATTTCAAAATTCAAGCCTGTTTTACTTTTTCCTATTTTGTTCGCAAAATCGTCCAATGACTAAATTCAATGAACATATGCATATGAATATTATTATTGTTAACAAATATATGCATAAAAACAGGAATAAGCATTTACTCAAGACTCTAGGAATTGGGATAACGTTCAAGTCATCCATAAATCCTCATAGGAAAATCCCCAGGGAACAACCTCCATGGGATTATCCATACAGAGTTACCTTCACAAGCTCATCCCCGATAGAGATACATTCCCTTTCAAGTCTAATATGCCTTCAGACAGGAATTGGGGCATCTTCCAGCTATTAATACAACCATACTCCCCAGCAAATCCCCCTAGCAGATAAAGGAGTCTGATCATTTCTGCAGCATATAGTGGAAACTTCCTCCGCACAGCCTACGGAATCCCAATTCTCATCAGAAGTTATTCCCTCAACACAGTTTACAGAAATTTAATTCTCCAACTAAGTTATTTCTCCAACACTGTAAAACCCCTACAGAATTCTTTTCTTCAGCAGGGTTTATTTCCCCAGTAGGTTTTACTTCTTCAGCAGTGTTTATTTCCCCCGCATGGTTTATTTCTCCAACATAATTTAATTTCCCAAGCAGAGTTCATTCCTCCGATTATTGCAAATCCCCGATAGATTTCTCTTCTCCAGCAAAGTATAGTTCAGGTTACTATCCCCAGAGAGTTGCTACGAAATCTGAAACCGGGTCAGACATCATTTAACCTTGTCCTCCCCAGACGAGTTGGCGTCCATATCTAAAATTGGGTCATCCAATACCTTAGAAGGTTATCCATCCCTTTTATCCCCATTCAGGGTATATAAGAACTAAATTCCCAAGTAGAGCGATGAACGCCCAAGGTTCGTGAGCTCTTCTATCCCTAAGCAGAAGTCAAACATTCCCAGCGGAGTATCCTAAAAAATAAATCAGGAATCCCCAACAGAGACATTCTAAACAAGATTGAAGATTCATATCCTTCATCCCCAGCGGAAGTCAGGGATTTATTTTTCCCAACAAAGATGTTATACGAAGCTACCGATACACTTCAACGACCCTTTGCATCCATATATCATTCACAAGATATAATAGCATATACATACAAAATACATATAACAATCTCATTTAATTTGAGAACATCATTACGCAATGCCTCACATACATCATGACATTGCATAAAGACTAACTTTATCTTTTCAGGTAAAGTCTACAAACAGACGAATATCATCAACAATTCTCAAACAGGTCGCAGATTAGTTCTCGAAACAAGACATGGAAACTATCTATATAACAAGGTCGCAGATTAATTCCTGAAACAAGACGGGACAACTATCTATACGACCGGACAGTGTGAATTCCCGAAATAGGAGGGGTTCACCAATAGAAAGCAGGTCAAAGATTAACTTCAAAAACAGGACGAGGAAACTATCTATATGACCAGGCAAAGATTAACTCCCAAAACAGGACATGGAACTATCTTTATAACCAAGCAAAGATTATCTCCCGAAACAGGACGGGGAAAATATCGACATGACCAGGTGGTATGAATTCCTAAAGTAAGACGAGTTTACCAACAAAAACATATTTTGGATTAATTCCCGAAGCAGAATGGGGCGACTATCTGCATGACAAACATTTCCCTCAGAAATTAAATTTGACAAGCAACTACTTAGGAACCTTCCCCAGAGGTTCATTCTGGAAAGCATTCTTCAGATGTAGTCAAAGCATAAACTCTTATGATACTTCTATCAACAATTACCTTGGATGGCATCTATAAGCCCATCTCTGTTGAAGTTCCGTCATCTTTCTAAATGGCATCTTTAAGCCCATTCAAGCAATATTATTAACCAACAGGGTTGCCTTCTGCACAGGCGAGTGCAAATTTCTGGGCACTTAATTGTTCAATCCTCTTCTACCTTCAGACCACGAATGGCGGACATATCAATCTAACTCTTCAGGTTTAAGAAGATTGAACAGGATCAGCTGTTGTACCCAAAACATTTCCCTCCATTTTTACTCAAGACATTCTCCTAGGATTCTCAAATGCTCAAGGTTGCTTAAGGATTGATCAGACAAATTCTTCTCCTAAGCAATTGACCTACAATTAGGGTTTCATCTTTCTCAAGGAAGTTTGGGTTTCTAAGGGCTGTCGTGGTTTTCATGGTTTCTCATATGTCTCTAAGAATGATCATACTAAGTTTTATGCCTTGCATCACAAGTTTGCTCAGCCAACTGCTCAGATGACTGAAAATCAACTACATTGGGCAAAAAGTCAATTATGGTCAACATATAGTTAAACTTCAATATTTTTGGTCAACATCAAGATTTGGAAGTCATGTTCATCATTTTATCAAGGGTTGATCATGATTCATCAAGGAAAACTCTCAAATCATCAAAAGTCAAAAGTTGACAAATTAGGATTTTTCTTAAGGAGAAGTCAATTGAACTTTGACCAAGCATAACTTTCACATGCTTCATCATATTTTCCTTAAACAAAGCTCATTTTTAATTAAATTCAATTCTCTACAACTTTTTCGCTCTAAGCTTAAGTCAAAAAATGCTTCATTTGAGAGATATGGGCCAATACATTATAGGTCATTTCAAAAGTCAACAAAAAAACACTTTTTATCAAGGCAACTTATATCAAGATAATGTCTTCAAATTCAAAAATGGTAAACATAGATATTGTAAAGGATATCTTGATCTTTCCAAAAATTCAAAGATCACCTTCAAATGATAAAAATTAAGAGAGTTGTGACTAGGGAAAGTTGGGAAATTTTGAGCAAATGCATAAAACCCAAATTGAGCAAACTTGAAATTTTGGGCTATTGGGCTATTGTTGCAAAGTCCAAACGAGTTATACACTTCATATGAACCTCAAGACTTGTTCATACACCCCTAGGGTTTTTATTTATTTTATTTATTTTATTTATTTATTTAAAATTCAAAATAAGTAAAATAAAACAAAAGCTTTTAGGCAAGGTCCAAGCCCATGATTAGTTGACCTAGTTTCCCTTATATATAAACTCAGCAATTCAGACAAAGAAAGAACACACATGCTGCCTCCAAATATACACCCTAAAAATCTCAAAAATTCAAGAAACTAGGGCAACACAAAACCATTGTTTTCAGTTCTTCTAAATTGAAACCAAGCATTGTATTATCATCCTGAAGTGCCCGGTAATCCATCCCAATCCTCAAGCAACCAAGATCTTGCCCAGAACGTCATGTTCACCATCACCGATTTTGGTAGTTTTTTTTTTTAATTCAAACCTTTGATTTATGAATTATTAACTATTTTGATACATTTACATGTGTTCATATACATCATTAGAGCGGGTTTGATGCATAATATGTGAGCTTTAGCGCAAGGACAAGGATTTTCCATGACTAGGGCGTGAGCTGAGTTTGTCTTTTAGACTCCTAATACAGCCACTTTTAGGCCAAAACGACCTCACCATTGGATTCAGGGGGTCGATTTATGGGGACATGGTCTTTCTCTCTTTCTAATATACTTTGTTTTGCAGGTTTGGAAAATATGCTTACCGGAGAAGACGATCAGAGCTAGGTCTCCGGCGATTCTCTAGTCATCTGGTTTGGTTTAAAATATATATACTTTGATTTGATTAAGTGAATGGATGTATCACCACCACAGTGGTTAAGGCACACGCGTTAAGGCTTTCCTCCATCAAGGCGTGGGTTTGATCCCTGCCTTTTTTTACTTTTTCCATAATTTATGATTTTTGCAGGATTACATACAAAGCTTGCTGATCTCCTCCCTTGTACACAAGCGCGCGCTTGGCGCAATGGTGAAGGTGTTAACTGAAAGGGCTAAGGGCATGAGTCCAACATCCACCTCTGGTAATATTTTTTAAAACCCTTGTTTTTTCATCAATTTCACTTAAAACCCCTAAAATTCATAAACCATAAATCTTTTCAAAATAAACCCTAATTTTCTTTCAAAACCCTTTTCTAAAACATTAATCAAATTAGGTTTAGGTTTTTAATTTAATTAATCAAATTAGGTTCTAATTTGATTAATAAACTTTGTTTTTTTAATTAAGATTAATTATGTTTTTAGGGTTAATCATCATTAAAACATTTTCTATCAAAAATATCATTAAAAACCATTTCGCTTTCCTTTTTCCTATTTTACATTTTTCATGGTTTATTATTCTCGCACTTGTTCTGATTATTGTAATTGCTTCCCGGTTTGTAATAGTAATTAGGGTTTATTTTCCGCATTTGTATTACTTATGTACCTCTCCCAAAGCATTGTAATAGTCTAGGGTTTTCTTTTCGCTTTTACTTTCCACACATTTACCGCTTTCCTATTTTGCTATATTACTGTTAGTAATTAGGTCTTGTATGGAAAGATTAAAAGAAAATGATAGCTAACCCTAATTTCAAGACTTAAATAATTGAATCACAACACATCTTGAACACTCACACCTCTAGAGTAACCTCCCTTATTGCCTCGGAAAAATAGTCATGTCCCTCGAAAGTAGGGATGCATTAGCAAAGTCCCTCGAAAACAAAGATCATAGTCCCTCGATGACCCTTTCGGCGTTGCCTTTGGTAAATGATCTAGTCTGTTAATGATAATTTCTAAAGCATCCCTACCAGTTTCCTTCAATGATTGTATGATGACCCACGCCTGTCCCTTCACATCCAACGATAGGGCTTCCTACTAACTAATGGGAAGTGAGCTAGTGATTAAGAGCCCGTAGATAACTACGGATGAAAAGGGTGCTAACACCTTCCCTTTTCATAACCTACCCCCCAAACTCAAAAAAATCTCGAGGTCTTTCCTATTCTTTTCACCCTTTCCTTATTCGATAAAAGAAAAGTCGGTGGCGACTCTTTCTATCTGCAACATTTGCGATAAAACAGAAAATAAGTCAGTTCTCCCACTGTATTACAGTAGGCACAAAGGTTCGGAACCGCGGCGGGCATAACTAATAAAAAAATTTCTTTATGTATATAATTTGCATGCACTCCCTTAACATTAGGCTTTAGATTTTTATACACACTTATATTAGAACAAACTTGAGTTGATACTATGGAGTACCACTAATGTAAGGGGTGCTAATACCTTCCCCTTGCGTAATCGACTTCCTTAGTCTTTTCTCTTGGTCGTGTGACCATGTTATTTTACTTTCTTTAAGTTTACTCAGTGTTTCCTTTCCCCCTCTTGGGATAAGTAACATTAATGGGGATTTTTCATTCCTCATCCTTCGCGCTTCGGTGAAAATCCTAGACACGACAAGCTCTTCTTTATAAACTCATTGAGATTATTTTCTTGTCAAACATTCAGCATTTAACATAACTACTGATGTTTCATTAGAAACTAACTCAATCGTTCTTCTTTTGAGTGATAAGGTGATTCTGATGATATCTTGATTAAGACTATCCAGAATTCTACTATCTGCACACTCAATGAAACTATTAGAACTAAAATTGTTCTTACACAAAATATATGCATTGTTATCATCAAAATATAGAGATTTAAACACAGATCTAAATCTTTTTCTAACAGAACCTGTTTGTGGTTTCTTCCCAGAAAATGTGGTATTTCCTCCCCCAACAAGGTCTTTGTGTTATTTTCCAATTAAGCTTAGAGGACTTTTGTTATATACTTGTATCTTTATGAAATTTTGTTATAAGATTATTCTTTGTTTGTTCTCAAGCAACGTCTCCTCTCCCAGAGAAGTTAAGCCTTGAAGTAGAACGTCGTTTCCTCAGTCGGTTACTTACTCTCTTATGGGGTTTCCATCTTGGATGTGATTTACTCGAGTGTCACCTATACCCAAGTTTGTTTTATTTGGTTATCCTCAGTATAATATGCTTGTTTTGTCAGCATATACATGACATACATCCTTTAATTTGTTCATACATACATCATACATAGTTGAATGAAAATTCACTGCTCATTTGCATTCCTTAATATTTCTAATGATATTTTATCCTCTTCACAGAGTATGTATCGTCTCTCTCTCTCTCTCTCTCTCTCTCTCTCTCTCTCTCTCTCTCTCTCTCTCTCTCTCTCTCTCTCTCTCTCTCTCTCTCTCTCTCTCTCTAATATAGTATCAACCTTAAGTAGAAAGTATATATCCTTTCCATTCCACACTGAGTTAATTCTTCGTGGAAGATTTTTGCTTCAGCTTTCCTTCCTTGTTACTTGGATGGAGCTAATTCCCACTTGAGTTTATTCCTCATTGGGTAGAGTCTCGATTGACTGTTTCACTCCAGTTTGTCCCTGGTTTGAACTTTAGTCCCTTGTAGTAACATGTTTTGATCTCTATAGGATGTGAAACTTAGATTGAGAGTGCATTTATTTTGCACCTTTGAGGGTTCTATACTCCTCAGCTAAAATCTGTGCATGGTTTCTCTTATCTGAATATGAGAATTTTATTACTCAGCATAATTTTTATGAAACTCTCTTGGAATCTTAGCCTGACAGCAAGTGGTAGTCTCTTTATTTGAGCAACTTGTGGGTTCCCAACACATTTGGTAGCAAGTGGTAGCCTCTTTATTTGAGCAACTTGTATACTCCCGATATATTTCGTTTGGTATCAAGTGGTGTCCTCTTTATTTGAGAAACAAGTATATTGCATATATTTGAAGTTTTGTCTACTTTAATGGATGGTTGATCTCTCTGATGTGATAGAGATAGTTCATTGTTGAAGTTTTGTCTACTCCAATGGATGGTTGATCTCTTAGATATGATAAAAATAGTTCATTGTTGAATCCTTATAACAAGTAGTTATCTTTTAAGGAGCTTGTTTATTACCCTTTCCAGGTGGAATACTTGGTTAAAGAAAAAACAGAGACCAGTTTGTGGCTTATGACCAGGTTCGTGGGGAGATTTATCAAAAGAAATTGAGACCAGTGCTTGGCTTATGACCAGGTTTGTAGGGAGGTTTATAAGAATAAACTAAGAACAATTCTTGGTTTGTGACCAGGTTCGTGGGAGGTTTATCAGAACAAAATGAGACCAGTTCATGGCTTATGACCAGGATAGTGGGGAGGTTTGTCATCTTTTTCAAGTGATATGTTGATCAAAGAAGAAATTGAGACCAATTTGTGGCTTATGACCAGGATCATGAAGAGGTTTGTTACTCTTTTAAAGTGATATCTTGATCAAATAAGAAGTTGAGACCCATTCTAGGTCGGACGCCTGAATTTTGGGAAAAACTTGTATTGATCATACCTTCAGTAAAAGTTGGTAGTTCACCTTCAGCAAAAGTTGGTGTTTTCTCTGATCTCTACCTTCAGTGAAAGTTGGTGTTGTCTTTGATCTCAACCTTTAGTGTAAGTTGGTAGTTCACCTTCAGTAAAATTTGATGTATTCTTTGATCTCTACCTTTAGAGGAAGTTGGTAGTTCACCTGTTATCTCATTCCCTCTTTCTTCTCTTTGGGCCTTTCCCTAGTAGGGTTGAGTTCTCTTTTCCCCGATGGAGGTAAGTTTTCTTTATCTAGTGGAGTTAAGATTCTTTCCCTAGTCGAGTCAGTAATCATTTATAAGAAGATTACTTCCTTGTTGGCTCAGTTCTCGCATTGTTAAGAACCTCTTCATTGGAATCTTACTTTCCTTGTTATTATGTCCATGATTTTGGTTTTCCCAATTTTAGAATTATTTCCAGTGGAGTTGGGTCCTCTTTTTCCTAACGGAAGCCTTCCTTTAAAATTTTGAGTGTTTTCTCTTCCCTAGTGGTGTCTTGTATTTCCATGTGGGCTTTATTTTCCTGTTTTTCTATATCATCCATAATCATAAGCATTGCATGGTATCTTAGGGCCAAAAATTGGGTTTGTTTTTGTATTTAAGTATCTTCAATCGCGTTGAGATGAGGATTTTAACCTTTAAATCTCTGGATAGAAGACACTTAAATAAGGGCAGTTGTTATACCCTAATTTTTGGCCCTAAGATCCTTCATCATTATCTTGCATCCTTACAAAGCATCAAGATCACAATCTTTGGGTTGCCTATCACCCTTTGCCCTCTATTATTTAATTTTGTCCTTGAGGGATTACCAAGAACCCATTTATGTACCTTATGCATACTTGTTTTATGTTTACTAACCTCTAACTAAAATCTAAAAAGATGTCTGTGTTTCCTTTTATGCTCGTACATTGTAGATGTTGAGCCAAGTGCATCTATCTCACCTCCTAATCTAGGGTTTTAAAGATTGATCCTTAGTCAATTGGTTATTCATTGAACCTCAAGGACTTAAACTTCAAAGCCATGCTTCTAGAATCAAATTTCTATGGTTTTAGAACCCTCTCAACTTCATGTGGTCAATTTGATCTCAAAGTTAGTGGTTTGATTCATCAAGAAACTTCATACGTTCATGTGTTTATTTCCATGTCTTCTTCAACAAGTTTCATAAAGACATGATCCTTATCATCAAGTGTTCTTCAAGATAACATCATTTCAAGGTCCTATATGCTTCATCATGCCTTATATTGCAAGTAAAGTTCAAGAGATTCAAAGTTTATTCAAGTTGTTTGACCTAATTTGGAAAGTTCTTGATTTTATTGTCACAAGTGCATAACTCTCTCAATTATCAATATTTTGAAGTGGTTCTTTTTGCTATGTACTTTTCTCATAACCCCCAATAACTTATCTTTACAATATAATATCCAATTATGATTGGAGAATCATCAAAAGTTTGGAAAGATTATAGGTCTTTTGAGAAATTAGTGAAATTCTTGACCTTACTTCCCAAGATTATAACTTGCTCAATTTTTGTGATTCTGAGATGATCTCAATTCCACATTTCTATTAAGAGAGTCCTATTTAAATTATCTTCAAGGACCTAAGGTCAATTTTGAGTGGAAGGTCATGCAAGTTTTGAAAAGATAATAGGTCATCTATGGAATCTTCAAGTGATGTTTGCCAACTTTCACGGGTCATAACTTGGTCAATTTTCATCATTTGAAGCTTATTATTTTTCTCACATAATCTTTAGGATGTTTTCCACGAGTTTGATTAAAGGTGAAAGACCTAAAAATTCTTGGAAGGTCGTGGAATTAAAGGAGATATTATAGGACATTTTTTGTCCTTCATAACTTGAAATTTTTCTAAGTCCATAAGGCTTATTTTTAGAAAACTTTGAGATATCATAACTTTTGGCTCAAGCATCCAAATGAATAATTTTTTAGAATATTATAAATCTTGTAGAAAGATCTTTTAAATGCAACAAGAATGAAGTCATAAAGCCACCTAAGCAAGTTTCCCCATGGATTTGAAGTTCATGACTTGGAGTTGGAGTTTGCACCATAATCAGAATTTGAAATCACTTGAATTCACAATTACAAGCCTAATTAGCATGCATTTTCACTTCTAAACATGTTTAGCAACTTTCCATATGTGGTTTAACATTCAAAATGCAAGGAATGGTTGAGTTTTGAAGCGTGGAAAGTTACACTTTTCTCATTTAGCAAGTTCACCTGATTCCATTGATTTTTCATCCAATTCACACGCTTAAGCATTGCATCATGTTCAGCTATAAATAGAGAGCTCATTCACATCATTTTGCAAGCTTTTGATAGCCAAATTCAACCTGCTGATATCTCATTCGTACTCTTAGCTTGTAACTTTCATTTTCATATCAAGACCCTCTCACTAGCCAAATTAAGCATCTCTGAAGCACCCTTGAACTTCAGTGAAGCTTCTTAGATCAAAAGCAAGAAGAATCATGCGTAGAATCAAGCTCACTAACTCTATTTCCATACCTTCAAAACTGAACTTCAATAGGTAGATTTTTATTCACCAAATCAACTCACATTTGTGAATATTATGAAGCTCTTGACTCACTGATACTCGTGGTACCTTTACTTTTCATTGTTTGATCCTTTAAGCATGTCTGTTTTTGAATTTTAGTTTCAAAATCCTTCTGGTTTTTCTCAAATTGACTGAGCTATGATTAACATAAATTTTTCGCGAGGATATGGTTAAGATCATCTTGAAGAGGCGCATCTAATAATACCACTATGAGCGTATAATTTTACAGATTTCTAGGTCATTATTTTTGCCCTAGTTACAGGTTGGCTAGAGGTTGAAGACGACCAACATGTCATCTCCCACCAATGAGAGTCAGTCACTTGAAATGTTTTGATTGGTATGAATTTTTAGGACCAGAAGCGTACGTTTTGACTCTGATCCACCGTGATCTCTCACGTTTCATCCATCAGATGTGCCAGTGTGTTTAAGTGAGATGGATCCAATGCACCATGTTTTTTATGATTTAATTTCTTTTTCAATGTTTATTTTTAAATTGATTTTAACTTCAAAAATTCATAACTCCATTTTTTTTAATCCAAAAATTATGAAAAATTTACAAAAAATACTTTGAATTGTTTCTTATTTAACGGATATTTTTCCAGATTATTTTAATGTTTGATATTTTTCAATAATTTTTACTTTGTTTACTTTGTTTACTTTGTTTAAATTCATTTAAAAATGCTTTTATTAGTTTTTTAATTCTGAAAAAATTATGGAATGATTCAATGATAGTTTGACAATTTATGGTGACCTTGTTTGATTTTTATTTCTGACTTTGCTATTTTTTATGATTTTTGGTTTATTTTACTTGATTTTTGTTTTTTGTCTTAAATTAGTTTCGACTTCTAAAAACTATGAAATTTTTTGTCAACACTTGTTGACTTGTGTTTGACCTCTGTAATTTTTTAGGATTTTTATTTGGTGTTTTGATACACTTTGTGTATTTCATCAATTAATTCCAAATTATTTACTATTTGAAACTAATTTTTTAATTTTTTTAATTGCAATATTAATTTTTCTTTTTATTTTGGTTCTGACTTTGACCATTTTCATTGGTCATGTGGAAATGGTACCTTGATCCACTTTAATTTGGTTCTATGTTTTCTTTTTCTTCACTTATTTCTATTTTTTATTTTTTATCATGACCTAGGTTTTGATCTTTTTGTTTTGACTTGTACTACGTTGTTTTAGGAGCTTGATTTTTATCAACTTCTCTAACATGTATGATACATATATTGCTATTGACCAGCCTGGGATAGGTGTAACTTCTACATAAGTCCACTTAAGACTGCTTAACATAGCGCTAAATTTGTCCCGATTCGAAAAATGATCATTTGTGGCTCAAAATTTATGTTTGAATGCCCAAGTATGGTTGATTTGTTGTCTTTGGCCCAATATCTATGAGACTTGTTGTTAGGATGTTTTGGTTTTATCAATCCTCTAATGAGTTCTCATTATTTTTGGTCCAAGATCATCACTCAATCATCATTGATCATTACTTTGTGACAATTAACTTCTAACTTACTAACAATTAACAATTAACTTAACTTTTTGCCTTTATCATTATGCCTTTATCTTTATGCCTTTATTTTTTTATGCTTTTACTTTTATGCACTTTTATCTTTACCGTTTACATTTCTTGCTATTTTCCTGTTGCTCACTTGAGCATTTATTTTTATGTCATTTTATCTTTACTCACTTGAGCATTTATTTTTGTGTCATTTTATCTTTGCTCAGTTGAGCTTTATTTTTCTTGTGAAGCCAATTAATAATCAACTTAAATAATAAAATACTTAAGGCTCTTCTTGGAATATTGGTTACTATCCTTTGCATATTGGAGTTTTGGACCTCTTGGACTTAGGATTAGAAGCCTTGATACCTCGAGACCATTGAATCTTGTGTTATCTTGTTGTTATTTTGTCTGCGTATTGGAAAACTTTGTGTGTGCAGGTGTTGTTGTTATGATCTTAAGAGATTCATCTGATACATTGGCTAATAATTAAGAGCTTGCTTTGGCTTTGACTCTCTGGATTGAGATTATTAATTCATCTTATGCTTGGTATTCATCTTAGCATTATGCTTGCTTATGCTTTAATACAAAGGATGATAATTCTATGTTGACTTCATTATATCATGTGTTGACTTCTTGTTTGGTACTTAACTTTTACTTTGTGCTTTAGGATAGTCCCTTCATATCTTATCCATCTTCTTTAATTTCAAAATCTTCTCCCTCCTTTTCAAAACTCTTGTTTTTAAACTTGAACCGCTTTCATAATAAACTTGGACTTAGGTCCATGCATTTTCAAAACTCTTTCTTAATCAAAACCTTAATCCATTTAATCATACTCTGACATCTTTTAAAAGACTAAAACTCATTAACCTCCTTCATGCTTTTTGTTCCTTGGTGCACTTTTTCTTTTAACCTTTTCAAAAAATTTTAAGATATTAGTCTTTTCTTTGAGGGCTTGCAATCCTCACTACTTTAACAAACATGGTAATATTGAAGTAACTTTCCACTTATATGTTGAGAATTTCACTGTTGACTTGGTCCAGACTATAAGTTCTCCATATTAAGGATGAAGCAAGTTCTCTTTTTACCATGATTGTCATAGTTTATTGGTTTTCCACTCAGATAAGATAAAATGTATTTTACATTAAAACCAATCATAACAAACCAATTTTGGTCTTTTTTACCCGAATTACATGGGTTTTGATTTCAATAATTCACATTGTTGGTATGTAGACCCAGAGCTCATTGGAAGCTTTGTCAAATAAAATATCA
Organism: Vicia faba; assembly: GCA_948472305.1. Classification (NCBI taxonomy): domain Eukaryota; kingdom Viridiplantae; phylum Streptophyta; class Magnoliopsida; order Fabales; family Fabaceae; genus Vicia; species Vicia faba. The sequence continues at coordinate 398,988,414 of OX451738.1, read as the reverse complement.
TAAAAAAAAATTCTTTTATCCCTCCAGTCATTTTTTTCAAACCAACTCTTTTAGCCAAATACATAGATTTTCAAAGAGGTTAATGCGGAGTACCGTAGATGTTTAGGGAGCTAATATGTTCCCTTTTAATAACCAACCCCCTTACCTTGATCTCTATTTTATTTTTGGTTTTATTCGTTCTTTTTCTATTTCCTTTGGAAAAATTAAAGCGCGGTGGCGACTTTCACTTTGTGAGTTAAGTTAATCAATAACTTAATCTCAACTTTTTACCACTACAAAGAGCTAGCCCTTGTTGATGCCCATCCTTTTAAAGTTCCAAATACTGACTCCAAAGGTTGGGACCCCAGGCTGGGCGCCAAGGAGACACTGCTCATGCCTATAGAAGACTCGAAGGAAGTCCAAAAAGGACCTCACACCTACCAAGTCACAAAAATAAGCGCTTCATTATCCGCATGGGAGGAGAAGGATCTAGTCTACCAACTCAGACGGAACATCGAATTATTTTTCTGGGCCCCTTCAGACATGCCAAGTATAAACACAAAAGTCGTAAGCCATTTCCTTGTCATCCATCCATCGGCCAAACCAGTGGCACATAAGAAATGGAAAGTAGGTGAGGAAAATAACAGTTTCGTTGATGAAGAGGTGGAAAATTTACCCAACACAATATTCACCAGTTAGACAAAATACCTAACTTGGATGTCTAATGTAGTCCTGGTACCAGACCAATAAAAACCAGCACATGCGCGTAGACTTCACATATCTGAATGCTCTCTTTTGCTGCTATCATGGAAAATATTGGCACAAACAGAGTCGACATCAATGTTATTTATTCCACAAAAGGGAAAGGAAAGTACCATGTAAACCTGAGAAAGGGAAAGAACATGGTCTTTAAAACAAGAGAAGGGTACAAAATTCGATTGCTCAAGGGGAATGTATTAACACCCTTCACGTCTGGTACTCCACGAGACCCACTCTTGTTATTCTAATCAAATGGTGTGTTATATCAAAAGCTTATAAGCTAATGGAATGCATGAATGAGTTGTTAATGAACAAACAAAGTTTTTTATTATTGCACTCTCCTCGATTTTGAACCCTCGTGCCTACGTATCCTCGTTAAGCAATAGGAAATCAGAGCATCATAGTTTGGCTCAAAAAATTTTGTTTGTGGGTGTTTTATTATGGGTAACAACCCTTTCTAAAAAGTTTTCATAAGAAAACCCCAAGCCGCAAAAGAGAGTTTGATTGGTTGAGTGTTTTATTGTAATAATAGCAAATGGATCCTAATGTAGAGACACTTATTATTTCTCTGCTTATTTGCAAAAGAGTTTGTGATTTTGAACCACACCAAAGACTATGAATGAAAGAAAGAAGAAGATAAGGAATGTACATTCTCATCCATGTCAATAACAACTCCTATTTAATACAAACGTATTCATTTTCTTCTATATTTCTTTATTATTTTTTCAACAGTTTATATGTTTTTTTGAAAACAAGCATGTGCATTTGTTCCATTACAAAACACTATATATTTATCAATAATATTTTTTTTATTCAAGATTTGTACTTCATTTTGACATGTCTATAGTACCTTTAGTAGGTCCATGTCTTATTCTTCATCATTTCATTAGTATTTCTCTAATTAAAAAAATTCATTTATGTAGATACAAAATCACTATTCTCAATGTTATGTCCTGCTTTTTACTTGACTTTTGAACCACAGCCTTTATAGCAATTTTTATAATAATTTTGTTGTACCTTATATTCATTTGGAAGGGAATGATTAAGTTGTTTTTCCAGGTACTACATTTATCTTTTGAATATTGCCTTTTCTTTATAAGTCATGTACAATCCAGACTATAAGTTCTCCATATTAAGGATGAAGCAAGTTCTCTTTTTACCATGATTGTCATAGTTTATTCGTTTTCCACCCAGATAAGACAAAATGTCTTTTACATTAAAACCAATCATAACAAATCAATTTTGTTCTTTTTTACCCGAAATACATGGATTTTGATTTCAACATTGCACATTGTTGGTATGTAGACCCAGAGCTCATTGGAAGCTTTGTCAAATACAAACTCATAAAAAAAAATTCTTTTATCCCTCCAGTCATCTTCTACAAACCAACTTTTTAGACAAATACACAGATTTTTAAAGAGGTTCCTGTAGAGTACCGTAGATGTTTAGGGTGCTAATATGTTCCCTTTCCATAACCAACCCCTTACGTTGATCTCTATTTTATTTTGGATTTACTTGCTTTTTTTCTATTTCCTTTAGAAAAATTAAAGCGCGGTGGCAACTTTCTCTTTGTGAGTTAAGTTAATCAATAGCTTAATCTCAACTTTTTACCACTACAAAGAGCTAGCCCTTTTTGATGCCCATCCTTTTGAAGTTCCAAATACTGACTCCAAAGGTTGGGACCCCAGGCTGGGCGCGAAGGAGAAATAGCTCACACCTATTGAAGACTCGAAGGAAGTCCAAAAAGGACCTCCCACCTACCAAGTCACAAAAATAAGTGATTCATTGTCCGCATGGGAGGAGCAGGAGCTAGTCTACCAACTCATACGGAACATCGATTTATTTTCATGTTCCCCTTCAGACATGCCAAGTATAGACATTAAATTCTTAAGCCACTGCCTTGTCATCCATCCATCGGCCAAACTAGTGGCACATAAGAAATGGAAAGTAGGTTAGGAAAATAGCATTGTCGTTGATGAAGAGGTGGAAAAGTTACCCAATGCAATATTCACCAGTTAGACAAAGTACCCAACTCAGATGTCTAATGTAGTCCTGGTACCAGACCAATAAAAACCAGCACATGTATATAAACTTCACATAACGAAATTCTCTCTTTTGCCTCTATTGCGGAAAATATTATCACAAATAGAGTCGCCATCAATGTTATTTATCCCACAAAAGGAAAAGGGAATCATCGAGTAAACCTGAGAAAGGGAAAGAACACGGTCTTACGAACAAAAGAAGGGTACGAAAGTCGATTGCTCGAGGGGAATGTATTAGCACCTTTCACATATGGTACTCCACGAGACCCACTCTTGTTGTTCTAATAAAATGGTGTGTTATATCTAAAGCTTATAAGCTAATGGGATGCATGAATGAGTTATTAACAAATAAAAAATGTTTTTTATTATTGCACTCGCCTCGGTTTTGAATCCCCGTGCCTACGTATTCCCGTTGTACAATAGGAAATCAGAGTACCGTAGTTTGGCTCAAAATTTTTTGTTTGTGGGTGTTTTTTTTATGGGTAACAACCCTTTCTAAAAAGTTTTCATAAGAAAATCCCAAGCGGCAAAAGAGAGTTTAATTGGTTGAGTGTTTTATTGTGATAATAGCAAATGGATTCTAATTTAGAGACACTTACTATTTCTCTGCTTATTTGCAAAAGAGTTTGTGATTTTGAACCACAACAAAGACTATGAATGAAAGAAAGAAGAAGATAAGGAATGTACCTTCTCATCCATTTCAATAACAACTCTTATTTATTACAAACATATGCATTTGCTTCTATGTTTCTTTATCATTTTTTCAACAGTCTATATGTTTTTTTGAATACAAGCAAGTGCATTTGTTCCTTTACAAAACACTATATATTTAGCAATAATATTTGTTTTATTCAAGATTTGGACTTCATTTTGACATGTCGATAGTACCTTTAGTAGGGCCATGTCTGATTCCTCATCATTTCATTTGTATTTCTCTAATTAAAAATTTTTATTTATGTAGATACAAAATCACTCTTCTCAATACCGTGTCCTACTTTTTACTTGACTTTTGAACCACAGCCTTTTGTAGTAGCTTTTATAATACTTTTGTTGTACCTTATATTCATTTGGAAGGGAATGATTAAGTTTTTTTTTCCAGGTACTACATTTATCTTTTGAATATTTCCTTTTCTTTATAAGTCGTGTACAATACAGACTATAAGCTCTCCATATTAAGGATGAAGCAAGTTCTCTTTTTACCAAGATTGTCATAGTTTATTGGTTTTCCACTCAGATAAGACAAAATGTCTTTTACATTAAAACCAATCATAACAAACCAATTTTGGTCTTTTTTACCCGAACTACATGGGTTTTGATTTCAACATTTCACATTGGAAGCTTTGTCAAATAAAAAATCATAAAAAAATACTTTTTTTCTTTTATCCTCCAGTCATTTTTTGCAAACCAACTCTTTTAGCCAAATACACAAATTTTGAAAGAGCTTCCTGCAGAGTACCGTAGATGTTTAGGGTGCTAATATGTTCCCTTTTCATAACCAACCCCCTTACCTTGATCTCTATTTTATTTTGGGTTTTATTCGCTCTTTTTCTATTTCCTTTGGAAACATTAAAGCGCGGTGACGACTTTCACTTTGTGAGTTAAGATAGTCAATAGCTTAATCTCAACTTTTTACCGCTATAAAGAGCTAGCCCTTGTTGATGCCCATCCTTTTGAAGTTCCAAATACTGACTCCAAATGTTGGGACTCCAGGCTGGGCGCGAAGGAGAAACGGCCACGCCTATAGAATACTCGAAGGAAGTCCAAAAAGGACCTCACACCTACCAAGTCATAAAATTAAGCGCTTCCTTGTCCACATGGGAGGAGCAGTAGCTATTCTACCAACTCAGACGGAACATCAAATTATTTTCCTGGGCCCCTTCAGACATGCCAAGTATAGACATCAAAGTCGTAAGCCATTGCATTGTCATCCATCCATCGGCAAAACCAGTGGCACATAAGAAATGGAAAGTAGGTGAGGAAAATAGCATTGTCGTTGATGAAGAGGTGGAAAAGTTACCCAATGCAATATTCACTAGTTAGACAAAGTACCCAACTCGAATGTCTAATGTAGTCCCGGTACCAGACCAATAAAAACCAGCACATGTGCATAGACTTCACATAACAAAATTCTCTCTTTTGCCTCTATCGCAGAAAATATTAGCACAAACAGAGTTGCCATCAATGTTATTTATCCCATAGAAGGAAAAGGAAAGCATCGAGTAAACCTGAGAAAGGGTAAGAACATGATCTTACGAACAAGAGAAGGGTACGAAAGTCGATTGCTCAAGGGGAATGTATTAGCACCTTTCACGTTTGGTACTCCACGAGACCCACTCTTGTTATTCTAATCAAATGGTGTGTTATATATAAAGCTTATAAGCTAATGGGATGCATGAAGGAGTTGTTAACAAAGAAAAAATGTTTTTTATTATTGCACTCGCCTCGGTTTTGAATCCCCGTGCCTACATATTCCCGTTGTGCAATAGGAAATCAGAGCACCGTAGTTTGACTCAACATTTCTTGTTTGTGGGTGTTTTTTATGGGTAACAACCCTTTCTAAAAAGTTTTCATAAGAAAATCCTAGGCGGCAAAAGAGAGTTTAATTGGTTAAGTGTTTTATTATTATAATAGCAAATGGATTCTAATTTAGAGACACTTACTATTTCTCTGCTTATTTGCAAAAGAGTTTGTGATTTTGAACCACAACAAAGACTATGAATGAAAGAAATAAGAAGATAAGGAATGTACCTTCTCATCCATTTCAATAACAACTCCTATTTATTACAAACATATGCATTTTCTTCTATGTTTCTTTATTATCTTTTCAGCAGTCTATTTGTTTTTTTGAATACAAGCATGTGGATTTGTTCCTTTACAAAACACTATATATTTAGCAATAATATTTGTTTTATTCAAGATTTGGACTTTATTTTGACATGTCGATAGTACCTTTAGTAGGGCCATGTCTGATTCCTCATCATTTCATTTCTATTTCTCTAATTAAATTTTTTTTTATGTAGATACAAAATCACTCTTCTCAATATCGTGTCCTGCTTTTTACTTATCTTTTGAACCACAACCTTTTGTAGCAGCTTTTATAATACTTTTGTTGTACCTTATATTCATTTAGAAGGTAATGATTAAGTTTTTTTTTCCAGGAACTACATTTATCTTTTGAATATTGCCTTTTCTTTATAAGTCGTGTACAATCCAGACTATAAGTTCTCCATATTAAGGATGAAGCAAGTTCTCTTTTTACCAAGATTGTCATAGTTTATTGGTTTTCCACTCAGATAAGACAAAATGTATTTTACATTAAAACCAATCATAACAAACCAATTTTGGTCTTTTTTACCCGAACTACATGGGTTTTGATTTCAGCATTGCACATTGGAAGCTTTGTCAAATCAAAAATCATAAAAAAAATACTTTTTTTCTTTTATCCTCCAGTCATTTTTTGCAAACCCACTCTTTTAGCCAAATACACAGATTTTGAATGAGGTTCATGTAGAGTACCGTAGATGTTTAGGATAATAATATGTTCCCTTTTCATAACCAACCACCTTACCTTGATCTCTATTTTATTTTTGGTTTTATTCGCTCTTTTTCTATTTCCTTTGGAAAAATTAAAGCGCGGTGGCCACTTTCACTTTGTGAGTTAAGTTAATCAATAGCTTAATCTCAACTTTTTACCGCTACAAAGAGCTAGCCCTTGTTGATGCCCATCCTTTTGAGTTCCAAACACTGACTCCAAAGGTTGGGACCCCAGGCTGGGCGCGAAGGAGAAACGGTCACGCCTATAGAATACTCGAAGGATGTCCAAAAAGTACCACACACCTACCCAGTCATAAAAATAAGCGCTTCCTTGTCCACATGGGAGGAGCAGAAGCTAGTCTACCAACTCAGAAGGAACATCAAATTATTTTCCTGGGCCCCTTCAGACATGCCAAGTATAGACATCAAAGTCATAAGCCATTGCCTTATCATCCATCCATCGGCCAAACCAGTGGCACATAAGAAATGGAAAGTAGGTGAGGAAAATAGCATTGTCATTGATGAAGAGGTGGAAAAGTTACCCAATGCAATATTCACTATTTGGACAAAGTACCCAACTCAGATGTCTAATGTAGTCCTTGTACCAGACCAATAAAAAACAACACATGTGCATAGACATCACATAACGGAATTCTCTCTTTTGCCTCTATCGCAGAAAATATTAGCACAAACAGAGTCGCCATCAATGTTATTTATCCCACAGAAGGAAAAGGAAAGCATCGAGTAAACCTAAGAAAGGGAAAGAACATGGTCTTACGAACAAGAGAAGGGTATGAAAGTCGATTGCTCAAGGGGAATGTATTAGCACCTTTCACGTCTGGTACTCCACGAAACCCACTCTTGTTGTTCTAATCAAATGGTGTGTTATATATAAATCTTATAAGCTAATGGGATGCATGAATGAGTTATTAACAAACAAAAAAATGTTTTGTATTATTGCACTCGCCTCGTTTTGAATCCCCGTGCCTACGTATTCCTGTTGTGCAATAGGAAATCAGAGCACCGTAGTTTGGCTCAAAATTTTTCGTTTGTGGATGTTTTTTTTTATGGGGAACAACCCTTTCTAAAAAGTTTTCATAAGAAAATCCCAAGTGGAAAAAGAGAGTTTAATTGGTTGAGTGTTTTATTGTGATAATAGCAAATGGGTCCTAATTTAGAGACATTTATTATTTCTATGCTTATTTGCAAAAGAGTTTGTGATTTTGAACCACAACAAAGACTATGAATGAAAGAAAGAAGAAGATAAGGAATTTACCTTCTCATCCATTTCAATAACAAATCCTATTTATTACAAACATATGCATTTGATTCTATGTTTCTTTATTATTTTTTCAACAGTCTATATGTTTTTTTGAATACAAGCATGTGCATTTGTTCCTTTACAAAACACTATATATTTATCAATAATATTTGTTTTATTCAAGATTTGGACTTCATTTTGACATGTCGATAGTACCTTTAGTAGGGCCATGTCTGATTCCTCATCATTTCATTTGTATTTCTCTAATTAAAAAAATTTATTTATGTAGATACAAAATCACTCTTCTCAATATCGTGTCCTGCTTTTTACTTGACTTTTGAACCACAGCCTTTTGTAGCAGCTTTTATAATAGTTTTGTTGTACCTTATATTCATTTGAAAGGGAATGATTAAGTTTTTTTTCCAGGTACTACATTTATCTTTTGAATATTGTCTTTTCTTTATAAGTCGTGTACAATCCGGACTATAAGTTCTCCATATGAAGGATGAAGCAAGTTCTCTTTTTACCAAGATTGTCATAGTTTATTGGTTTTCCACTCAAATAAGACAAAATGTCTTTTACATTAAAACCAATCATAACAAACCAATTTTGGTCTTTTTTACCCGAACTACATGGGTTTTAATTTCAACATTGCACATTGGAAGCTTTGTCAAATCAAAAATCATAAAAATTATTTTTTTTTCTTTTATCCCTCCAGTCATTTTTTGTAAACTAACTCTTTTAGCAAAATACACAGATTTTGAAAGAGGTTCCTGCGGAGTACCATAGATGTTTAGGATTCTAACATGTTCCCTTTTCATAACCAACCCCCTTACCTTGATCTCTATTTTATTTTGGGTTTTATTCGCTCTTTTTCTATTTCCTTTGGAAAAATTAAAGCGCAGTGGCAACTTTCACTTTGTGAGTTAAGTTAATCAATATCTTAATCTTAGATTTTTACCACTACAAAGAGCTAGCCCTTGTTGATGCCCATCCTTTTGAAGTTCCAAATACTGACTCCAAAGGTTGGGACCCCGGGCTGGGCGCGAAAGAGAAACAAATCACGCTTATAGAATACTCGAAGGAAGTCCAAAAGGACCTCACACCTGCCAAGTCACAAAAATAAGAGCTTCCTTATCCACATGGGAGGAGCAGGAGCTAGTCTACCAACTCAGACGGAAAAATGAATTATTTTCCTGGGCCCCTTCAGACATGCCAATTATAGACACCAAAGTCGTAAGCCATTGCCTTGTCATCCATCCATCGGCCAAACCAGTGGCACATAAGAAATGGAAACTAGGTAAGGAAAATAGCGTTGTCATTGATGAAGAGGTGGAAAAGTTACCCAATGCAATATTCACCAGTTAGATAAAGTACCCAACTCGGATGTCTAATGTAGTCCTGGTACCATACCAATAAAAACCAACACATGTGCGTAGACTTCACATATTTGAATGCTCTTTTTTTCCCCTATTGCAGAAAATATTGGCACAAACAAAGTCGCCATCAATGTTATTTATCCCATAGAAGGGAAAGAAAGGAATCGAGTAAACCTGAGAAAGGGAAAGAACATGGTCTTACGAACAAGAGAAGGGTACAAAAGTCGATTGCTCAAGGGGAATGTATTAGCACCCTTCACGTCTGGTACTCCACGAGACCCACTCTTGTTGTTCTAATCAAATGGTGTGTTATATCTAAAGCTTATAAGCTAATGGAATTCATGAATGAGTTGTTAACAAACAAAAAATAGTTTTTTATTATTGCACTCGCCTCGGTTTTGAAACCTCGTGCCTACGTATTCCTGTTGTGCAATAGGAAATTAGAGCACCGTAGTTTGGCTCAAAATTTTTCGTTTATGGGTGTTTTTTTATGGGTAATAACCCTTTCTAAAAAGTTTTTATAAGAAAATCCCAAGCGGAAAAAGAGAGTTTGACTGGTTGAGTGTTTTATTGTGATAATAGCTAACGGATTCTAATGTATAGACACTTACTATTTCAATGCTTATTTACAAAAGAGTTTGTGATTTTGAACCACACCAAAGACTATGAATGAAATAAAGAAGAAGATAAGGAATGTACCTTTTCATCCATTTCAATAACAACTCATATTTATTACAAACGTATACGTTCGCTTCTATGTTTCTTTATTATTTTTTCAACAGTCTATGTTTTTTTGAATACAAGCATGTGCATTTATTCCTTTACAAAACACTCTATATTTATCAATAATATTTGTTTTATACATGATTTGGACTTCATTTTGACATGTCGATAGTACCTCCTGTAGGGCCATGTTTGATTCCTCATCATTTCATTTGTATTTCTCTAATTAAAAAAATTTATTTATTTAGATACAAAATCACTCTTCTCAATATCGTGGCCTGCTTTTTACTTGGCTTTTGAACCACATCCTTTTGTAGAAGCTTTTATAATAGTTTTGTTGTAACTTATATTCAATTGGAAGGGAATCATTAAGTTTTTTTTTTCGGGTACTACATTAATCTTTTGAATATTGCCTTTTCTTTATAAGTCGTGTTCAATACAGACTATAAGTTCTCCATATTAAGGATGAAGCAAATTCTCTTTTTACCATGATTGTCATAGTGTATTGTTTTTCCACTCAGATAAGAAAAAAATGTCTTTTACATTAAAACAAATCATAACAAACCAATTATGGTCTTTTTTACCCGAACTACATGGGTTTTGATTTCAACATTGGACATTGTTAGTAGGTAGACCCACAACTTATTGGAAGCTTTGTCAAATCAAAAATAATAAAAAATACTTTTATTCTTTTATCCCTCTAGTCATTTTTTGCAAACCAACTCTTTTAGTCAAATACATAGATTTTGAAAGAGGTTCACGCGGAGTACAGTAGACGTTTAGGGTTCTAATATGTTCCCTTTTCATAACCAACCCCCTTACCTTAATCTCTATTTTATTTTGGGTTTTATTCTCTTTTTTTCTATTTCCTTTGGAAAACTTAAAGAGCAGTGGAGACTTTCACTTTGTAAGTTAAGTTAATCAATAGCTTAATCTCAGATTTTTACCGCTACGAAGAGCTGGCCCTTGTTGGTGCCCATCCTTTTGAAGTTCCAAATACTGACTCCAAAGGTTGGGACCCCAGGCTGGGCGCGAAGGAGAAACAAATCACGCCTATAGAATACTCGAAGGAAGTCCAAAAGGACCTCACACCTACCAAGTCACAAAAATAAGCGCTTCCTTGTCCACATGGGAGGAGCAGGAGCTAGTCTACCAACTCAGACGGAAAATTGAATTATTTTCCTGGGCCCCTTCAAACATGCCAAGTATAGACACCAAAGTCGTAAGCCATTGCCTTGTCATCCATCCATCGGCCAAACCAGTGGCACATAAGAAATGGAAACTAGGTGAAGAAAATAGTGTTGTCATTGATGAAGAGGTGGAAAAGTTACCCAACATAATATTCACCAGTTAGACAAAGTACCCAACTCAGATGTCTAATGTAGTCCTGGTACCAGACCAATAAAAACCAGCACATGTGCGTAGACTTCACATATTTTAATGCTCTCTTTTGCTGCTATTATGGAAAATATTGGCACAAACAGAGTTTCCATCAATGTCATTTATCCAACAGAAGGGAAAGGAAAGCGTCGAGTAAATCTGAGAAAGGGAAAGAACATGGCATTACGAACAAGAGAAGGGTACGAAAGTCGATTGCTCAAGGGGAATGTATTACCACCTTTCACGTCTGGTACTCCACGAGACCCACTCTTGTTGTTCTAATCAAATGGTGTGTTATATCTAAAGCTTATAAGCTAATGGAATGCATGAATGAGTTGTTAACGAACAAAAAAAGTTTTTTATTATTGCACTCTCCTCGGTTTTGAAACCTCGTGCCTACGTATTCCTGTTGTGCAATGGGAAATCAGAGCACCGTAGTTTCACTCAAAAAATTTTGTTTGCGGGTGTTTTTTTTATGGGTAACAACCCTTTCTAAAAAGTTTTCATAAGAAAATCCCAAGCGTAAAAATAGAGTTTGATTGGTTGAGTGTTTTATTGTGATAATGGCAAATGGATCCTAATGTATAGACACTTACTATTTCTCTACTTATTTGCAAAAGAGTTTGTGATTTTGAACCAAACCAAAGACTATGATTGAAAGAAAGAAGAAGATAAGGAATGTACCTTCTCATCCATTTCAATAACAACTCCTATTTATTACAAACGTATGCATTTGCTTCTATATTTCTTTATTATTTTTTCAATAGTCTATATGTTTTTTTGAATACATGCATGTGCATTTGTTCCTTTACAAAACACTATATATTTATCAATAATATTTGTTTTATTCAAGATTTGGACTTTATTTTTCCATGTCGATAGTACCTTAGGGCCATGTCTGATTCGTCATCATTTTATTTGTATTTCTCTAATTAAATAAATTTATTTATGTAGATACAAAATCACTCTTCTCAATATTGTGTGCTGCTTTTTACTTGACTTTTGAACCACAGCCTTTTGTAGCAGCTTTTATAATTGTTTTGCTGTACCTTATATTCATTTGGAAGGGAAAGATTAAATTTTTTTTCAGGTACTACATTTATCTTTTGAATATTGCCTTTTCTTTATAAGTCGTGTACAATCCAGACTATAAGTTCTCCATATTAAGGATGAAGCAAATTCTCTTTTTACCATGATTGTCATAGTTTATTGGTTTTCCACTCAGATAAGACAAAATTTATTTTACATTAAAACCAATCATAACAAACTAATTTTGGTCTTTTTTACCCGAACTATGTGAGTTTTGATTTTAACATTGCACATTGTCGGTATGTAGACCCAGAGCTCATTGGAAGCTTTGTCAAATCAAAAATCATAAAAAATACTTTTTTTCTTTTATCCCTCCAGTCATTTTTTGTAAACCAACTCTTTTAGCCAAATACACAGATTTTAAAAGAGGTTCCTGCGGAGTACCGTAGATGTTTAGGGTTATAATATGTTTGCTTTTCATAACCAACCCCCTTACTTTGATCTCTATTTTAATTTTGGTTTCATTCGCTCTTTTTTTATTTCCTTTGGAAAAATTAAAGCGCAGTGGCGACTTTCACTTTGTGAATTAATTTAATCAATAGCTTAATCTCAACTTTTTATCGCTACAAAGAGCTAGCCCTTATTGATGTCCATCCTTTTGAAGTTCCAAATACTGACTCCAAAGGTTAGGACCCCAGGCTGGTCGTGAAGGAGATACGGCTCACGCCTACAGAATACTCGAAGGAAGTCCAAGAAGGACCTCACACCTACCAAGTCACAAAAATAAGCACTTCCTTGTCCACATGGGAGGAGCAGGAGCTAGTCTACCAACTCAGACGAAACATCAAATTATTTTCCTGGGCCCCTTCAGACATGCCAAGTATAGACACCAAAGTCGTAAGCCATTGTTTGTCATCCATGAATCGGCCAAACCAGTGGCACATAAGAAATGGAAAGTAGGTGAGGAAAATAGTGTTGTTGTTGATGAAGAGGTGGAAAAGTTACTCACTGTAATATTCACCAGTTATACAAAGTACCAAACTCGGATGTCTAATGTAGTCCTGGTACGAGACCAATAAAAACCAGCACATGTGCGTAGACTTCACATATCTGAATGATCTTTTTTGCCGCTATCGCAGAAAATATTGGCACAAACAGAGTCACCATCAATGTTATTTATCCCACAGAATGGAAAGAAAGGAATCGAGTAAACCTGAGAAAGGGAAAGAACATGGTCTTACGAACAAGAGAAGGGTACCAAAGTCGATTGCTCAAGGGGAATGTATTAGCACCCTTCACGTATGGTACTCCATGAGACCCACTCTTGTTGTTCTAATCAAATGGTGTGTTATATCTAAAGCTTATAAGCTAATGGAATTCATGAATGAGTTGTTAACAAACAAAAAATAGTTTTTTATTATTGCACTCGCCTCGGTTTTGAAACCTCGTGCCTACGTATTCCTGTTGTGCAATAGGAAATTAGAGCACCGTAGTTTGGCTCAAAATTTTCGTTTATGGGTGTTTTTTTATGGGTAATAACCCTTTCTAAAAAGTTTTCATAAGAAAATCCCAAGCAGAAAAAGAGAGTTTGATTGGTTGAGTGTTTTATTGTGATAATAGCTAATGGATTCTAATGTATAGACACTTACTATTTCTCTGCTTATTTACAAAAGAGTTTGTGATTTTGAACCACACCAAAGACTATGAATGAAAGAAAGAAGAAGATAAGGAATATACCTTTTCATCCATTTCAATAACAACTCATATTTATTACAAACATATGCGTTTGCTTCTATGTTTCTTTATTATTTTTTCAACAGTCTATATGTTTTTTTGAATACAAGCATGTGCATTTATTCCTTTACAAAACACTCTATATTTATCAATAATATTTGTTTTATACATGATTTGGACTTCATTTTGACATGTCGATAGTACCTCCTGTAGGGCCATGTTTGATTCCTCATCATTTCATTTGTATTTCTCTAATTAAAAAAATTTATTTATTTAGATACAAAATCACTCTTCTCAATATTGTGGCCTGCTTTTTACTTGGCTTTTGAACCACATCCTTTTGTAGAAGCTTTTATAATAGTTTTGTTGTAACTTATATTCAATTGGAAGGGAATCATTAAGTTTTTTTCCGGGTACTACATTAATCTTTTGAATATTGTCTTTTCTTTATAAGTTGTGTACAATCCAGACTATAAGTTCTCCATATTAAGGATGAAGCAAATTCTCTTTTTACCATGATTGTCATAGTGTATTGTTTTTCCACTCAGATAAGAAAAAAATGTCTTTTACATTAAAACAAATCATAACAAACCAATTATGGTCTTTTTTACCCGAACTACATGGGTTTTGATTTCAACATTGGACATTGTTAGTATGTAGACCCACAACTTATTGTAAGCTTTGTCAAATCAAAAATAATAAAAAAATACTTTTATTCTTTTATCCCTCTAGTCATTTTTTGCAAACCAACTCTTTTAGTCAAATACATAGATTTTGAAAGAGGTTCACGCAGAGTACAATAGACGTTTAGGGTGCTAATGTGTTCCCTTTTCATAACCAACCCCCTTACCTTAATCTTTATTTTATTTTGGGTTTTATTCTCTTTTTTTCTATTTCCTTTGGAAAACTTAAAGAGCAGTGGCGACTTTCACTTTGTAAGTTAAGTTAATCAATAGCTTAATCTCATATTTTTACCGCTACGAAGAGCTAGCCCTTGTTGGTGCCCATCCTTTTGAAGTTCCAAATACTGACTCCAAAGGTTGGGACCCCAGGCTGGGCGCGAAGGAGAAACAAATCACGCCTATAGAATACTCGAAGGAAGTCCAAAAGGACCTCACACCTACCAAGTCACAAAAATAAGCGCTTCCTTGTCCACATGGGAGGAGCAGGAGCTAGTCTACCAACTCAGACGGAAAATTGAATTATTTTCCTGGGCCCCTTTAGACATGCCAAGTATAGACACCAAAGTCGTAAGCCATTGCCTTGTTATCCATCCATCGGCCAAACCAGTGGAACATAAGAAATGGAAACTAGGTGAGGAAAATAGCGTTGTCATTGATGAAGAGGTGGAAAAGTTACCCAACATAATATTCACCAGTTAGACAAAGTACCCAACTCGGATGTCTAATGTAGTCCTGGTACCAGACCAATAAAAACCAGCACATGTGCGCAAACTTCACATATTTTAATGCTCTCTTTTGCTGCTATTGTGGAAAATATTGGCACAAACAGAGTTGCCATCAATGTTATTTATCCAACAGAAGGGAAAGGAAAGCGTCGAGTAAATCTGAGAAAGGGAAAGAACATGGCATTATGAACAAGAGAAGGGTACGAAACTCGATTGCTCAAGGGGAATGTATTAGCACCTTTCACGTCTGGTACTCCACGAGACCCACTCTTGTTGTTCTAATCAAATGGTGTGTTATATCTAAAGCTTATAAGCTAATGGAATGCATGAATGAGTTGTTAACGAACAAAAAAAGTTTTTTATTATTGCACTCGCCTCGGTTTTGAAACCTCGTGCCTACGTATTCCTGTTGTGCAATGGGAAATCAGAGCACCGTAGTTTTTCTCAAAAAATTTCGTTTGCGGGTGTTTTTTTTTTTTGGGTAACAACCCTTTCTAAAAAGTTTTCATAAGAAAATCCCAAGCGGAAAAATAGAGTTTGTCTGGTTGAGTGTTTTATTGTGATAATGGCAAATGAATCCTAATGTATAGACACTTACTAATTCTCTACTTATTTGCAAAAGAGTTTGTGATTTTGAACCAAACCAAAGACTATGAATGAAAGAAAGAAGAAGATAAGGAATGTACCTTCTCATCCATTTCAATAACAACTCCTATTTATTACAAACGTATGCATTTGCTTCTATATTTCTTTATTATTTTTTCAATAGTCTATATGTTTTTTTGAATACATGCATGTGCATTTGTTCCTTTACAAAACAATATATATTTATCAATAATATTTGTTTTATTCAAGATTTGGACTTTATTTTTCCATGTCGATAGTACCTTAGGGCCATGTCTGATTCGTCATCATTTCATTTGTATTTCTCTAATTAAATAAATTTATTTATGTAGATACAAAATCACTCTTCTCAATATTGTGTCCTGCTTTTTACTTGACTTTTGAACCACAGCCTTTTGTAGCAGCTTTTATAATAGTTTTGTTGTACCTTATATTCATTTGGAAGGGAATGATTAAGTTTTTTTTCAGGTACTACATTTATCTTTTGAATATTGCCTTTTCTTTATAAGTCGTGTACAATCCAGACTATAAGTTCTCCATATTAAGGATGAAGCAAATTCAATTTTTACCATGATTGTCATAGTTTATTGGTTTTCCACTCAGATAAGACAAAATTTCTTTTACATTAAAACCAATCATAACAAACTAATTTTGGTCTTTTTTACCCGAACTACATGAATTTTGATTTTAACATTGCACATTGTCGGTATGTAGACCCAGAGCTCATTGGAAGCTTTGTCAAATCAAAAATCATAAAAAAATACTTTTTTTTCTTTTATCCCTCCAGTCATTTTTTGTAAACCAACTCTTTTAGCCAAATACACAGATTTTAAAAGAGGTTCCTGCGGAGTACCGTAGATGTTTAGGGTGATAATATGTTTCCTTTTCATAACCAACCCCCTTACTTTGATTTCTATTTTAATTTTGGTTTTATTCGCTCTTTTTTTATTTCCTTTGGAAAAATTAAAGCGCAGTGGCGACTTTCACTTTGTGAATTAATTTAATCAATAGCTTAATCTCAACTTTTTATCGCTACAAAGAGCTAGCCCTTATTGATGTCCATCCTTTTAAAGTTCCAAATACTGACTCCAAAGGTTAGGACCCCAGGCTGGGCGTGAAGGAGATACGGCTCACGCCTATAGAATACTCGAAGGAAGTCCAAGAAGGACCTCACACCTACCAAGTCACAAAAATAAGCACTTCCTTGTCCACATGGGAGGAGCAGGAGCTAGTCTACCAACTCAGACGGAACATCGAATTATTTTCCTGGGCCCCTTCAGACATGCCAAGTATAGACACCAAAGTCGTAAGCCATTGTTTGTCATCCATGAATCGGCCAAACTAGTGGCACATAAGAAATGGAAAGTAGGTGAGGAAAATAGCGTTGTTGTTGATGAAGAGGTGGAAAAGTTACTTACCGCAATATTCACCAGTTATACAAAGTACCCAACTCGGATGTCTAATGTAGTCCTGGTACGAGACCAATAAAAACCAGCACATGTGCGTAGACTTCACATATCTGAATGATCTCTTTTGCCGCTATCGCGGAAAATATTGGCACAAACAGAGTCACCATCAATGTTATTTATCCCACAGAAGGGAAAGGAAAGCATCGAGTAAATCTGAGAAAGGGAAAGAACATGGTCTTACAAACAAGAGAAGGGTACGAAAGTTGATTGCTCAAGAGGAATGTATTAGCATCTTTCACGTCTGGTACTCCACGAGACCCACTCTTGTTGTTCTAATCAAATGGTGTGTTATATCTAAAGCTTATAAGCTAATGGAATACATGAATGAGTTGTTAACAAACAAAAAAAAGTTTTTTATTATTGCACTCGCCTCGGTTTTGAAACCTCGTGCCTACGTATTCCCGTTGTGCAATAGGAAATCAGAGCACCGTAGTTTGGCTCAAAAATTTTCGTTTATGGGTGTTTTTTTAATGGGTAACAACCCTTTTTAAAAAGTTTTCATAAGAAAATCCCAAGCGGCAAAAGAGAGTTTGATTGGTTGAGTGTTTTATTGTGATAATAGCAAATGGATCCTAATGTTGAGACACTTACTATTTTTCTGCTTATTTGCAAAAGAGATTGTGATTTTGAACCACACCAAAGACTATGAATGAAAGAAAGAAGAAGATAAGGAATGTACCTTCTCATCTATTTCAATAACAACTCCTATTTAATACAAACGTATGCATTTGCTTCTATGTTTCTTTATTTTTTTTCAAAAGTCTATATGTTTTTTTGAATACAAGCATGTGGATTTGTTCCTTTACAAAACACTATATATTTATTAATAATATTTGTTTTATTCAAGATTTGGATTTTATTTTGACATGTCGATAGTACCTTTAGTAGGGCCATGCCTGATTCTTCATCATTTCATTTGTAGTTCTCTAATTAAAAAAATTCATTTATGTAGATACAAAATCACTCTTCTTTGAATGTTGTACCTTATATTCATTTGAAAGGGATTGATTAAGTTTTTTTTTCAGGTAGAACATTTATCTTTTGAATATTACCTTTTCTTTATAAGTCGTGTATAATACAACTTGACGATAAAGATTTGAATAGCCGTGTGACAACTTTTGATGATAAGGATTTAACTATATATTTTACTTTTTCTCAGCTTACTAATTTATACAGAAAACTTTTTAAAGATATTTAATTCCTTTTAAGAACTTTTATTTTAACTGTCTTTTTCACCATTTAAAATAGTACTAATTATTGTTTTTGTTAATATTATCATTAATTATTTAGTATAAAAATATCATAAATTAATAAATAATCAACATCCAGACAACTATATCAATCAATATTAAAATAATAAGCATGGATAATTTATTAGTGTTTGATACAAATTTAAATAACAACTGTATCAATATCATTTTCACCATTTAAAATAGTACGAATTATAGTTTTTGTTAATATTATCATTAATTATTTAGTATAAAAATATCATAAATTAATAAATAATCAACATCCAGACAACTATATCAATCAATATTAAAATAATAAGCATGGATAATTTATTAGTGTTTGATACAAATTTAAATAACAACTGTATCAATATCATTAAATTATATATATATATATATATATATATATATATATATATATATATATATATATATATATATATATATATATATATATATATATATATATATATATATATATATATATATATATATATATATATATATATATATATATATATATATATATATATATATATATATATATATATATATATATATATATATATATATATATATATATATATATATATATATATATATATATATATATATATATATATATATATATATATATATATATATATATATATATATATATAATGAATAAGATAATATATATTTATTGTTGTTGATAAAAAAAAATTAAAATCAAAATTTGACAAATGAATTTTCTTATTTATGAAAATTAATTAATCAATTGAAACCGTAAATATGAGAAATTATAGGCATCTTTTCTGGTTTTAAAAAATTTAAATATATAGAAAAAATGTAAATAATGATGAAAATTCAAATAAATAATTTTTAATTTTTTTTCATATTATAGACACCAGTACAACTATAATGATCCAATAATATAATAGGAAATTATATAGAATAATATTAACCTTCCATTAACTGTGTCAAAGTTAAACTTAATAAATTTGTTATTTAAAATCAATTATGTCTCAATAATGATGTATATATTATCTTTATTGATTAAAAGTTATTGAATATTAAAATTAATTAAATTGAATTTAATATGATGATAATTTATGGTTTGAAAAATTAATAGACTTGATATGATGTATCTCTAACACACACAAATTTAGTAGCATGAAATAATTATTTTTTTTATCAATTTTCTATGACACAAAATAAGTAGGATGAAGCAATTGTTTTTTAATCAATTTTTAGGAAATAAAAGTTAGAGTCTCAATTATTAGATTAAAAATAAATAAATGTTTTTTTTATTAAAGATCTGAAATCTAAAAATTTAACATAAAAAAACTAAACGATTTACTAACTATTAATAGTTACAAAAACAAACTATTTATAATTATATACTCATACTTTTCGTATATTTTATGTTTAATTAATTATTTTATAAAATATATTTGAATCCAATTTATATACGGGAACAAATTTATGTACGTGAACAAATTTATTATTAATTCAAATATTTAAATTTATATATGAAACCAAATTTATTATTGATGCTAATATTTTTTTAAATAATATCAAAATTGCATTATTTGTAAATTATATATGTTATTAATATTTTTATTTGGTAAAGAGAATAAATTTTTTATTGATTCAAATATTTTTATTAATAACGTCAAAACAAACATAATATTTACATACTAAAAAAAACATTTTTATATATACAAAAGTCATATTTATAATCCAAATAAAAATATAAAAAATATATTTTTTTTAAAAATAATAAATTCTTTTAATTATATTATTTAATTTTTCTTCTTTTTTTTTCGGTATTCGTGCCCCTAGTTTATTTTCTAAGTAACAGTTTTTTCAACATTCATATATAAATATAAATATATATCATAGAGAGAGAGAGAGAATGTGTCACAATGCCACAGACCAAAAACAAAATCTAGCCGGCCCCTTATCACTGATGTTACATGAGTACTCTCTATTGCTCACAAATGATAATCTTTGAAATTTGTTTGTTATAAATTAAGATTGTTTTTCTATGACATCCTCTTTTTTAAAATTATTATTCTATTCATATTCGAGGTACGTTAGAGAAAGAAGATACAATTATTGGTGTGAATTTGAATTAAAAAAAAATGAAGAAAAAATGGAATAAAGAGTGAAACAAGGCAACAAAGAAGACCTAGGTGTGAGACCAGATAAGGATAAAATAATGTATATGCGTTTTGAAGCTAACGTTAAGGAGGGCAGAATTGTTACCATATTAAGAAACATAAGTGACTTGTGGTTTGGTTGAAAACTGAAATCAATGTCATAAAAAAATGCATAATTCAGTTGACTTGACTCTCTTGTTGATATTGATTTGAAACTTTTCACTTCATTGTAGGGTAGAAAATGAGGTTGATTTTCACCTAATCTTTGTCCTCATTTCATTGAACTAGCAACCAGGTAAAAGATCTTGTCAAAGTCACTTATATCATACTATCTTCAAAGTTTTCATCATTTGCTTTTTCTTTATTTTCATTTAATAATAATGAGTCCAATGTCTGATTTTTTTTTGTCTTAAAGGCAATTTTGTCTCTTTTTTCATATCAGAAAAAATCAATTTCAGATAATGAAGATAGAGTTGTCATTAATGGCATAACATCCTTCTATGTTTTATTTTCGGCCGGTCTTACGACCGACTAATCTTACTATTTATTCCTGGGAGTTTCGTTTAAAGGTAGAGTGAAACTCGGTATCTTAATTTTTAATATATATCATTTTCATGGATGGTGCAATACTTAACTGCATCACCACATTCCAACTAATACTATTACTATTAATAACAACGTTCAACTACCAAATTTAAAAGAAATATATATTCTACCTACTAAACAATATATATGAGTATTAATGCATAGATGTAGCAGTTCATTTATCTACATAATAGGGAAGGAATAATTACAATGCCACAATGGTATTCAATATTCATGTATGCTATAAATTGCAGTAGGTCACACAAAATTCATAAAGGTTGCAAAATTTCATAATCTTAAAAGTAAAGTAATTTAGCTTGGACTATAGTACATGTCCTATATATACATAAAAAGCATTGCTAACTAACCATACATAAATTGATGGACAAATATTCTGAATTATATGTTTTTGTTGCAGGACCACTCTTGCTGGATTGGAAACCATAGGTCTTAGTGAATTTCTTTCCTGATATTGTGCCATGCTCTGGGAGCTTGGCGAAGATCATAGATGAGCTTGGGAAGTATGCACACATTGTGAGGGTGTCGCAAGTCCTTAGGCCATGAGATTAGGACATATAGACTTTTTCTTGAAGTAGCATTATTGACATCACTTGGTGCATTTTCCATTTGTGCATTGAGTGAATTGTTTGGCTACAAGGTGTGCTTAGTTGTGAGAAATTGTTGGTGGCATTCTAGAGGGGACTGAAAAATGCTTCTTGATTTCTTCTTGTTTTTGCTTACACATCAAATGATGGAGAACTCTTATTTATAGTGAATGATAGAACTCTCTAAAAACTATTAATTATCCGATACATGAACTCACATTAGCTTAGGTACATGCTTCTGCAATACTTTAGGTACATGTTTCTAATACAAACATTTATTGATATATCATATTACTTAACATTCTCCCCCTTAATATGTTTTTATTGAACTCCAAGAAATTCTCATAATTTCCAGATTTTTTCTCTAAGAAGAGTTTTTGCGAAAATATCATCAACTTGATTGCAAAAACTCAGTTGTACCTCCTCATATTTAATTGCTTCTCAAATGAAATAATGTTTGATGGCTATATGCTTTGTTCTTCCCTGATAAATAGGATTCTTAGCCATAACAATGGCTGATCTATTATCACAATGGAATGGATAGTTACAGCTTCTTATTAGTCACTAAAGTTTTCAAGTATTCTCCTCAACCATATTTCTTGTTGGATAGCTAAGTCAACTGAAATATATTCAGTGTTTCTGCAGAAGATTGAGTAACAGTTTATTGTTTCTTTGAGCACCATAAAACAACTCTTGAACCTAATGAAAAAACATATCTAGAGGTTCTTTTCATGTCATCCATACAACCTGTCCAATCACTATTACAAAAATCAATTAACTTAGTTTCAACCTTGCTATCATATTTGATTCCATAGTCAAAGTGTCTTGAATATATCTCAGCACCATTTTTTCCGATCCTAGATGGATATGGCTTGGATCGTTCATGAACTGAGAAAGTAAACTTGGTGCAAACATGATATCATGTCTTGTACTAGTGAGGTAAAATAGATTATCAATCAGACTTCTACAGTTACTAGCATCAACATTCATTTCTCCAACTTCTTTGTTCAATGTTTCATTCACAACTTAAGGTGTATCAGTTGGCCAATTGGAGCCAAACGTTCAAAATTTCATCAATATTTTCTCTGAATATTTCTTTTGATAAAGGAATATTCCATCATTATCTTTATAAATTTCAATTTCAATTACAAAGTAAGCTCATTCTTATTCTTTCCAAAATCTTTATCCATGAAGTATTTGTCAATATTGATATATCATGTTCTTGGTGCTTGTTTCAGCCCATAAAGACCATTTTTCAATCTATAAAATTTTTCTTTTTGACCTTCAATCTCAAATCATTGAGGTTACTCCACATAGACTTCTTCTTTCAGTTCTCCATTTAAGAATACCAACTTTACATCTAGTTGATAAAACTTACATTCTTTTTGGGTTGCAAGAAATATTAACGCTCTGATGGTGAATATATGTGCCACAGGGGAAAATGTGAAGGTGTGAAAAAAACGCAAGAAAGGGGGAGTTGAATTGGGTTTCCCTTTCTTGACAAACTTTCTCTTCTAAGCATTATTTGTTAAACAATGCTTTTGAGTGTTACTTCTAAGTAATGCTTCTAATTAAGTTAAGAAAACATAAACTCTAAAGCATAAGCAAAAGTAAAGAACAAGTGATATATCCTAGTTCACTTGAGAAACTCCCAAGCTAGTCCAGTCCACCCTACCAAGGTGATTTCTCCTTGAACTCAAGGACTTAATCCACTATAACCAATTTGTTTACAATCGCACAAGCAACCGTCGGTGACTAACATCTAATGACGCGTTCAGGGATCCAAACTGGATATAACATTTATTGACCAAATAGAATCTGATCCCTCAGAATCTCCTACCAGGATTTCCTTCTAATGATATCCATCAGTGATCTTACAAGGCTGATCTTCACTCAGTCTCCTTTGAGATATGACTATCATTGGCCCAATAGAATCCACTACCAGGATTTTATCTACGATGACCACAACTAAAGTCTTCTTGAGAATTCTGACTCAACCGAGTCTCTCAAGGAACCATCAATATTCAGTTGATAATGTTTGTGTTTACATAGTTGCTTCTTTCTAAGCATATTACACAAATAATTAAGTCCTGATTGTTTGACACAATTGTGAGCAACAACTCTTATGTACAAACAATTTAAATGAAGAACTAAAGATATAACATAATATGAGCAACAACTCTTATGTTTACATGATTCTACAAAGATGAATATGATCTAAGTTTAAGTGCAGCATCTTGTAGTCTTCTTATCTTCATTTTATTTATTGAGCAAGTTATGAGCAACAATTCCTTGGTTCTTCATATTTCTACCAAGAAGTATTTGATAAGAATTTAAATATCATCTTGTTGAATTCTTCTTCATCATTTTCTTGGTTTCTTTTTTGTTAGCTTCAATATGTTCAGCGTAACAGCTCTAACAATATTTGAACACCAACAATATTTTAAACATACGATTATTTTCTTATATAGCCAAGCAAAATAGAGTCGTTGTCTATTTGAAAAAAAGTCATTACATATAATACTGTTACGCCATTTTCTCTTCCACAATTCAAGCTAGTTGAGAGGTAGTAGAATAAGGCTTTTTCGTACTGTCTACTATTATACCATGTTAACGTTATATTCTTTCTTTCTGCACTTCAGAGGCTTCTGCAAGCATGAGTTTAGAAGCGGGAACATAACATAAGGTCTTCAGAACTTCAAGTCTTTAGAGTCTTCAGAACTGCGTCTTCAGAGTCTTTAGCACTTGGTCATGAGAACTCGTTTTAGATAATCTTGGATCAAAAGATCTTCAAGTCTTCAGAGTCTTAAGAGCTGCGTCTTTAGAGTCTTCAACACTTGATCTTGAGAACTCACTGTATAGAACCTTGGATCTTTATAAATTCAAGTCTTTGGAATCTTCAGAAATTCCATCTGTAGAATCTTTATCACTTGGTTCTTTAAGAATAATTTTAAGAACCTTGTAATTAGAAACACAAGTCTTCAGCATCTGGACTTCAGTAGAAACTTTTTCCTCAGATTTTTTAACTTTGTCTTCTTTGAAACAAGTTATCTCTTAGAAACTAAGTTTTTAGCATCTGAACTTTAGTAGAAACTTTGTCTTCATATCTTCTAACTTTTTTCTTTGGAATACACTGTCTTTAAAAACTTAAGTCTTTAGTATTTGTACTTTAGTAGAAACTTGAGTCTTCAGGTCTTCTGACTGTTTCCTTAGAACACGTTATCTTTAGAAACTTGAGTCTTCAGCATCTGGACTTAAGTAGCAACTTATGTCTTCAGATATTCGGATTGGTTTCTTTAGACAATCATCAGAGTTTACACTTCTGAGCCTTCTGGGGTATCTTGCTACTACTCAACAAAACTTGTGTAGCGCTGAAGCGGAACTAATTCTCTTCTAATATCTTGGCCACGCCATCCATCAGAACCAGAACCTGTTTGTTAAGTACTCAACAATAACAAACATTAGAGTATCAAAATTTTTCATACAAACATACTCATTTGTTATCATCAAAACTTAGAGGTAATATTACAGAACCAAATCTTATTCTTACAATCTTCCCCTTTTTGATGATGACAAAACTATGTATTTTGATGACACAATTTTGTTCGTATAATCAGAAAAAGTGAAAATAGAAAGGTAAGGAATACTTAGCCTTTTTATGATACTCCCCTTGAGTAAATGACTTGATGAAGATCAAATATCCTGACTCTGGACCATTTGAGTAAAACTCCCATTGGTTCTAATAGATCACATATCGAGATCTTGAGAGTCTTGAGTCTTGATACCAATAGAACAAATTGAGATCTTGAATTCATCAGACCTTCTTCTTATTGAATATTTTATCCAGATTTTTCAGATAGTCTTCAACTTCTGATTCACTCATTTCTTCTGGAAAGCATATGCTTCTGCTTTTGATTCTTGTGTTCTGAATATCACATTCTAAGACATTTTACACCTTCTGAATATTATGATACCAAAATCAAGATAACTTTAACTTTAAGAAAGTTCTCAACTTATGAACAGTATTGGGTCTATCTGATTCTTAAACATATGTTCACAAAGTGTACATCTTCGATTATAGTAACATTCAGTTCTTAAGAACTTTAACAGAGCTCTTTCATTGTGATCTGTCTTAGAATGTCTAGTGAACTTATTCAGAGTTCCTCGGTTAATCATCAAACAAACAAGCGTTATCGGTAAATGCATGCTTGTTCTATATTATCTTATTATTATGATGATTTTTTTCATTTCTTTAGGTTCATCAAAATCATTATATTTCTCCCCCTTCTTGACATCATCAAAAAGGTAACTAGTAAAATGATAGGATTCTTACTCAAGCAAATAGCAGCAGTATTGTCACAGAAGATAGGAATGTTACTCTCATAAATCTGATAATCTTCTAGCTGATTCTGTATCCGTAGCATATGAGTACTGCATAGTGCTACTGAGATATACTCTGCTTCTGCAGTTGAGAGAGAAATTGTTGATTACCTCTTGCTTGACCATGATATCAAATTCTTGCCCTAGAAAGTGACAATTTATAGAAGTACTTTTCTTTTCCATTTTGTCTCCAGCGTAATATGCATCACAAAAACCAGAAAGAGTGTACTCTAATGTTTTCTCATACATCGAGCCAAGGTTAGTGGTTCCTTTAAAATACCTTAGAATTCTCTTAACAACAATTAAATGAGATTCCCTAGGATCAGATTGGAATCTAGCACAAATATGAAAATTGAAATAAAATACCGGGTCTAGATGCAGTCAGATACAGAAGAGAGCCTATCATACCAAGATAAACTTCTGGCATACCTTTCCACTCACCTCTTCTTTCTCAAGAATACATGTTTGATGCATTGGAGTCTTTGTTATATTGTAGTCTGTCATGTTGAATTTCTTCAGAAGTTCTTAGAGAATTGGTTCAGTTCTTCTTCCATAGCCAGAATCCAATCTTTATTTAGAAGGGCTTCTTCAATAGATAAAGGTTTTATTAAGGAAACTAAACCCATAAGCACTTCATCAGAAGGTTTGAGAGCTGATCTTGTTCTGACTGGAGCATCTTTACTTCCAAGAATGAGATCTTCAGGATGGGAGGATGTGATTTTGTTCTTCCTTGGTTGAGGTTGATCAGAATGATTATCAACAATATCAAAAGAATGAGCTTCTGATTGTTTATCTTCTTGAATCTTATTCTTTGGTTCAGCAAACGTTATAGTTATATATCTGCAAGCTTTTCACACAGTTTTAACTTTTCATAGTCAAGCTTATCATCGAATCTGACATGGATTGATTCCTCCACGATTTTGGATTTTGTGTTATAGATTCTGAAGCCTTTAGAGAGTTCATAGTATCCTAACAGCAGACACTCCTGCACATGATTTTCAAGATTCAGAAGCTAGACCCTGAGATTCAGGGGATTCAGTTCTTTATTTCTTATTTCCCTTTTTCTTTGTCTTAGAAGCGTTTGACCTTTTATTTCCTTTTCTTACACCACAATCAACTTCTTCAGTAGGAAACTTAGTGTAATCAAAATTTGACATACCATGTCCTTCTTCTTCTATCATCCGAAGATGTAGATAAACACTTGATACATTATCCATCTTGGAGAAAAGTGGATAGTCAATAATTGGAATCCTTCTTTGTGTAATGTCTTCAAACGGTTCACCCAGATGTTTAACTTTAATCTTATCAATCATTTGCATGTTCCTCAAGTTCTATGTAGTAAATGATTCTCCAATGTTGGGAGACAAATATTTTATGTACTTTGCTTCTTCCACCAGAAATTTTACTAACCCATTTTCCATAAAAATGTCAGTCAGAAAGCGTCCACAAGGGATATAGGTAGGAACATTCTTCTTAGGATTTGTAGTGGTTCTAGTATTCTTAACAATATCCTTCAGATAATTGAATAAGACAAAAGGAAGATTGATCTTCAACTTGGTTAGCAAATAGTACATCATGAACTTCTGACTAAAATTGAAGTAATCAGAAGAGTTTGAAGCAGGTCTAAGGTTTATACAACCCATAATGATCTTGTGCCAAACTCTGAGATTTGGATGAAGATCCTTGCTCTTGTATTTTGTCTTCTCATCAGAGTAATTTTTTAAACATTACTTGATTGAGTGACTTCTTTGCAAATTTTAATTTACTCTCTGCAATTTTAAACTTATTCTCCATCTTATATGTATATTTTCCTTCCAAAAACTTCAAACTCATAGAAGTCTGGTAGTCTATTAGCTGATTCTTCAACCAATTTTTCAGAATCCAGACTTTATTCAGAAGATGAGCTAGCACAAGCAAGATCATCAAAGCTCAGAAGGATTTCTCCAAAATATTTAAAGTTTGGTCTTGTTCTGACAATAGCATCTTGATTACAAGAGTTTCAGAGCCAAAAATCTTTCTTTTTTGGTTGCTTCTGACACTATCAATGCCTCTAGACTTAAGTTCCAAATCTTGGAACATATGCCTTTCTCCCATCGTGTGTTGCAAGCATCCATTGTCTAGATTCCATAATTGGTGTTTCTATTGTGCTATCAAGAACATCTGCAACATAGATTATCTGATCTTTGGGTACCCATTTCTGGTTACTTTCTTGTTAGCAGTTCTAGAAGTTGTGACACCTTTGAAATTTTGTGCAACGGATAATCATGTGAAATTTGTGCATGATACTTTGGTTTATAAGTTTCCTTATGTGTGTGTGTTTGTGCTACAGTAGTATTAGAACATTCTTGTTTTAGACATTTCAATTTTGTGCCATCAAGCACGAAATCTTTAGAAAGAGGTTTTAGTATGATAATCAGAGTCTCATCATTTTTCTTTGATGGTCCTGAGTATCCCAAGCCTCTGCTTCCATTTCTACTAACACCATAGATTATTGACGCCATTTTACTTCTATCTATGCTCTTAGCTAGGAAATGCTGAAAAAATCTATCATATCTGATTACTTCATCAGTAATAGATGTGGTAGATATTATCTCTTCTTCCAACCTGGAAACTTTACTTTTGAGAGCTAGATTTTATTTTTATAAAACAAATGATTTTTCATTTAAATTAGAAATGTTTTTCTCATCATTAGTAGAGTTTTCATAAGTAACTACAAACTTCTTTTTCAGAGTTTTGTATTTACTTAGAAGAGTTTGATACTTTCTCACAATTTCATAGAAATAAGTTTCAAGTTAAAAACGAGAAAGACAAGCAATTATCTCAACTTCATCTTTGGATTCTGACTCATCAACTTCTGTCAGCTCACATTCTAATGTTTCTTCATTTGTGCTGGTTTTGTCCAGGCTCATTGCACTCATAGCAAGTAACTTATTTTCCAGAAGCATTCTTCTGACCAAAAGTAGATTCATCTCTTCCATATGTCCTTCGTTGACCTCTTAACTTGATTTTTCCGTGCTTCTAGATTTAACTAATTCTTCTGGATGTCAATTTGATAGGCATACTTCTAATAATCTTATTTAACATGTTCTGTTGTAGAGTAACCTTTATTCAGAACCTTAAGTCTTGCTATAAGAGTCTGAAATCTTGAAAAACATTGTTTCCACAGATTCATCACCTCCTATCTTGAAGGCTTCGTACTTTTGAATTAAGGCCAGAGCCTTTGTTTCCTTTACTTGTGCATTGCCTTCATGCGTCATCTGAAGAGAATCAAAGATAGACTTTGCAGTCTCTCTATCTGTGATCTTCTCATATTCATTGTATGAAGTAGCACTTACAAGAATGGTTCTTGAAATGTTGACCTAACTTGTTTAGAGTTAGTCTTGATCATGCTTCTGATGAATCAATGATTGTTCTTTCCTCAGCCATGTCTGGTCTTCTACAAATCCTCTTTTAACAGAGCCAATGTTTAGATCTTCTGCATAAGATCTTTTGTCTGTTTGAATAGACAACTTTATCATGAAGTTCTTATGTATCATAAGACAACAACCTTTCTTCTTTTGAAAAGATTCCTAATGAGATCTTATGAGAAAGTCAAGGGTGGACTAATCCATTTCTTGAAAACATCTCATACTATCAAGGAACTTTATCAAAAACATTCAACAGATATAACTTCTTATCTGAGGAATCTTTTCTTATTAGCTTGTTCTTCAATTTTCTGATTTTAGACAGTAGTTGAAAATTGAATAACTATCACCTTAGAGTATTTCTTCACACACCATCTGGATCTTTATCTGACACTATTAGGTGTTTTATATCCATCAATAACAGAACTAGACTCTGATACTAATTGAAAGTGTGAAGAAAATCCAAGAAAGGGGGGTTTGAATTGGGTTTTCCTTTCTTCACAAACTTTCACGTCTAAGCATTATTCGTTGAACAGTGCTTCTGAGTGTTACTTCTAAGTAATACTTCTAATTAAGTTAAGAAAACATAAACTATAACGCATAAGCAAAAGTAAAGAACACGTGATATATCCTGGTTCACTTGAGAAACCCCTAAGCTAGTCCAGTCCACCCTACCAATGTGATTTCGCCTTGAACTCAAGGACTTAATCCATTGTAACTAATTTGATTACAATCGCACGGGAAACCGCCAGTGGCTAACATCCAATGATGCATTCAGGGTCCAAATTGTATATAACGTTCATTGACCTAATAGAATCTGATCCCTCAGAATCTCCTACCAGGATTTTCTTCCAATGATATCCATAATTGATCTCATGAGGTTGACCTTCACTCAGTCCCCTTTGAGATATGACTATCATTGACCCAATAGAATCCACTACCAGGATTTCATCTACGATGACCGCAGCCATATTCTTCTTGAGAATCCTGACTTGACCGAGTCTCTCAAAGAACCATCAACATTCAGTTGATAATGTTTGTGTTTACATGATTGCTTCTTTCTAAGCATGTTACACAAATGATTAAGTCCTGATTGTTTGACACAATTGTGAGCAACAACCCTTGGGTACAAACAATTTCCATGAAGAACTAAAGATATAACAAAATATGAGCAACAACTCTTATGTTTACATGATTCTACAAAGATGAATATTATCTAAGTTTAAGTGCAACATCTTGTAGTCTTCTTGTCTTCATTTTCTTTATTGAGAAAGCTATGAGCAACAACTTCTTGCTTCTCCATATTTCTACCAAGAAGTATTTGATAAGAATTTAATATCATCTTGTTGAATTCTTCTTCATCATCTTCTTGATTTCTTTTTAGTTAGCTTCATTATGTTCATCATAACAACTCAAACAATATTTGAACACCAACAACATTTTAAACATACGATTCGTTTCTTATATAGTCAAGCAAAATAGAGTCGTTGGCTATTTGAAAAAGATTTGTTACAAATAGTACTGCAACATCATTTTTTCTTCCATAATTCAAGCTAGTTGAGAGGTAGTAGAATAAGTCTTTTTCGTACTATGTACTATTGTACTGTGTTAACTTTATATTATTTCCTTCTGCACTTCATATGCTTCTGCGAACATGAGTTTATAAGAGGGAAAATAACATAAGGTCTTCGGAACCTCAAGTCTTTAGATTCTTCAGAACTGCATCTTCAGAGTCTTTAGAACTTGGTCGTGAGAACTCGTTGTTGGGAACCTTGGATCAAAAGAGCTTCAAGTCTTCAGAGTCTTAAGAGCTACGTGTTTAGAGTCTTTAGCACTTAGTCTTGACAACCCAGTATATAAAACCTTGAATCTTTAGAACTTTGAGTCTTTGGAATCTTCAGAATTTCCGTCTTTATAACCTTTAGCACTTGGTTCTTTAAGAATCCTTTTAAGAACCTTGTTATTAGAAACACAAGTCTTCAGCATCTGGACTTCGGTAGAAACTTTGTCTTCAGATCTTTTAACTTTGTCTTCTTTGAAACAAGTTGTCTTTTAGAAACTAAGTTTTTAGCATTTGGACTTTAGTAGAAACTTTGTCTTCAGATCTTCTAACTTTATTTCTTTGGAACATACTGTCTTTAGAAACTTAAGTCTTTAGCATATGGACTTTAGTAGAAACTTGAGTCTTCAGATCTTCTGACTGTTTCCTTAGAACATGTTGTCTTTAGAAACATGAGTCTTTAGCATCCGGACTTAAGTAGAAACTTCTTTCTTCAGATCTTCTGACTGGTTTCTTTAGACAAAAATTAGAGCTTACACTTCAGAGCCTTCTAGAGTGTCTTGCTACTGTTCAACATAACTTGTGTAGTGCAGAAGCGGAACTAATTCTCTTCTAATGTCTTGGCCACGCCATCCATCAGAAGCAGAACCTGTTTGTTAAGTACTCAACAATAACAAACACTAGAGTATCAAAATTGTTCATACAAACATACTCATTTGTTATCATCAAAACTCAAAGATAATATTGTAGAACCAAATCTTGTTCTTACAAAATGTGTCTACATAGTCAATATTGGATTGTTGTGCATATCCCTTTGTAACAAGTCTTGCTTTGTTCTTTTGGACTTAACCATCTGGATTGTATTTCACCTTGTAGACCCATTTAACACCAATAGCTTCTTTGTCATTTGAAATATTCACTAGCTCCTGAGTCTTGTTCTTTTCAATCACATCTATTTCTTCTTGCATTTCCTTCCTCCAAGCATCTTCTTTAATTGATTTTTCAAAATGTCCATGTTAAATTGCATAATAGTTGCATCTAGTATAAACATCATTCAAACTCCTAAATTTTATTGGAGTTGATCTTGGAGATGATGAGATAGAGTTTGGTGAAGATAAGTTGCTAGATGGAGATTCTGGTATAGTTGAAACATTTTCCTCGTTTTCAAAAGAAGTTGGATTTTGGTCTAAAATGAATGTTGGAATTGTTTTCTTGTCAACCCTCTTTGTTTGCCAATTCCAAAAATAATTTTCATCAAATACAACATCTTGACTAATAATCACTTTCTTGGTCTTCAAATTGTAAAGTCTATAGCCCTTTGACATAGAGATATAGCCAATAAAGATGCATTTTGTTAGACAATAGGCTATGATATAGAAGGGGTTGAATAGATCGCAAATGAAATTTTTTAATTTAAAAATTTTGTTTTAAAATTGTTTAAACTATGGCGCGCGGAAACAAACCCGGATTGACAATCTTCTTTCCGAACCGTTATCAAAAAGATCAGATATGCATTAAATTGATAGAACGAGTTTACAGGTGATGAGAAAAACAACCAATATATTTCCAGCAAACCAACTTTAAATAAACCACATTATTGCAATAAATTTCCAATAATCAACAAAAAATTAACTAAGGAAATTTGTTGAACACTTGGAGTGCAATCGATACAAACAAAATTTTGTTTTGTTTTGATGATGTTCGAAACCAATTACAATCACAAAGATTGTAATCTAATCAATAAAACAGTTTATGTTATTAACCTAAGAAATTATATCGATGTATCGATCGCACAATTGAAGTTTTCATAATTTGCAATAAAACATAAAGTACAGAGTAACAGAGAAAGCGAGCGACACAAGGATTTGTTTAGGCACTTCCTCAATTGGCCTCGCTATAGGTACGTCAGCCCCTAACTCTGTTCGAAATTGAGATAATGAAAATTAACCTTTTCAAAAAGTTGATACTAGAGAACAAGTAGCAATCCAACAAGAAAAACCCTAAGTATGTTGTTATTTTATCTTCTTCTCTCCCCTTGATCTTGAGATCGATCAAGTGAACCTGATACTTCTAATTTGATCCTCCTTCTCACGCTAATTTTTTGCAAGAATCCTCATTCTTCAAAGAATTCACTCAGCTGAGTCCAAATTATGAATGTATCGTGACCCAATATTTACAAATTTGATCCTCTATCTCACGTTACTCCTTCGACCGGACCCATTATGCTTCGAAGCTTTCACTCAGCTGAATCCAAATTGTGTAATCTTGTCCAAAACCTTCAAATCACCAATTGATATTGAAGGAAAACCCCTTCTTGGTTTTCTTTTTTGAAATCCCCAAAAATTCTTAACTAAATCGATTATAATGAACCGTAATTAGTCGTTATCAAGCTATCTCTAGATGGCACCAAAACAAAGAATGATTATGTGTATGCATAGATAGAGAGGATGAAGATGATAAGTAATTTCTTTGTATGTTTGTGGATTCGTATAATGAAATGATGCATGAATGAGTGTATATACACACACGCACACACACACACACATGAATGAGTGTATGTGTGTGTGTGTGAGTGTGTATGTGTGTGTGTATGTGTATGAGAGAGAGAGAGAGAGAGTGTGTGTACATGAGAACACAGGAAAAAAATGGGCTGCAAAATTATAAAATTTGACACATGAATTAGAGGGAGTCGACCCATATGAAGAGGGAGTCGACCTATACGAAGATGGAGTTGACTCCTAGGGAAAGGGAGCCGACCCATACGACCTGGAGGGTCGACTCCTTTCGGACAGAAACAAAATTTGAAAAATCAGCTTCAGTAGGAGTCGACCCATACACGTGGGAGTCGGCTCCTTCGTGTAATGAGTCGACTCCAAGTATGAAGGAGTCGACTCCTTCGAGCCAGAGAAAAGAATTTTGAAATTACTTTCAGTAGGAGTCGGCTCTCAGACCCAGGGAGTCAGCTCCTATGAACCCGAGACTTCCTTTACATTTCTTTTAGAAGGTGTCGACTCCTAATACGAATGAGTCAAATCCAAAGATGATTTTTCATAAAAATGCATATTTTTGAAGTTCTTAACATGTCCAAAAGCTTTTTAATTGATCCCTAAGTGTCCTATCATAAAAATGCAACCTAGACATAGAGAGATATCGTCCAATATACATATAGTACATACTTCGTATTTTTGACACCATTCAAAACATCTAATAGAGGATATTGCACTCACATACTCCCCCTTTTAATGATGGCAAAATATACGACATATTTGTATTCTCTGATCATATCTCCCCCTGAATATGTGCATCTTTTCTTTTAATATTTGCAATCAAACTTGTCTTTTCTTTTAACATTTGCAACCAAACTTGTATTGTGTAGCTTCTCCCCCCCTTTGACAACATCAAAAAGAGATAAAAAGCCATAAAAACATAAGAAAAATCATGTAACAAAAATACACAACGACATATAAATCACTCATAGGCGTTGCAAATATATTTTTGATCAACATTAACAATACTCACATAGAATGACGTTAAAGTGGCATGCCTAAACATAAATAACCAATCAATGCATGAAAAATAAATATAGATAAATAATATGTCCAACCATGCTATCATAATATATTTCAAATGTAGAGTTTATTCCATGAAGTAGAAATGATCATGAAATGTAAAATATTAAAACATGAAGTCATTATAAGCGTATGGATTAAAAAGCACAAGGTTAACAAAAAAAAAATGGAAGTGGACATTCATGGGATTTCATTACACATCAAATATATCGTATATATTTTTAAGAGATATAGACAAGTAATGGAAGTGATAAACACTTTCGAACAAAGAGATAAGTGAAACAATATTACCCCGTAGGATGACAAATAGAGAATGCACTTACATGAACTAGAACTTTTGAATGAAGGTTAAACAGTTATAGAGAGAGTGCATGCATCAAACTATTTAGTAAAAATATGAGATATTGAGAATGCCCAATTCCCGACGAAAATTGAAAAATGGTTCAGGCGAAAGAGGTTTCATGAAAAATATCTACAAGTTTACTTTTTCTATCAACATGCTCAAATACGCCATCCCCTTTTTCAACATGATCGCGTAGGAAATGGTGACGTATCTCAATATGTTTAGTACGTGAATGTAGCACAGGATTTTAGTTAGGTTAATAGCACTATTATTGTTGCACATTGTAGTAATATCTTGAATTTTAATGTCAAAATCAAGTAATTGTTATTTGAGCCACAAGATTTGAGCCTAATAACTACCTGCAACAACGTATTTTGCTTCAGCAGTTTATAAGGAAATAAAGACTTGCTTCTTGCTATGCCAACTGACTAAAGAATTTGAAAATAAGTGGCAAGTTACACTAGTGCTTTTCTTATCCGATTTGCAACTGGAAAAGTCACAATCAGAGTAACCAACTAAATTGTAATCGTACCTTTTGGGATACCAAAGCCCATACTTAGAAGTGTCATGAAGATACCTAAGAATGTGCTTTACGGCTTTTAAATGAGATTCCTTAGGAGCCGATTAATATCGTGCACACATGCATACACTAAAAATAATGTCAGGCCTAGATGCAATAAGATATAGGAGAGATCCAATCATACTTCTATACCTTTTGACTTCAAAATCCTTACCGTTTTCATCTTTGTCCAAGTTTCTATTTATGGGCCTTTGAGTGTCAATTGACTTTGCATCTATCATTTTGAAGCGCTTAAATAACTCGTGGCAATACTTTGTTTGACACACAAAAGTCCCTTCTTTGATTTGTTTGATTTGAAGTCCGAGAAAGTAGTTTAACTCCCCTATTAGACTCATTTCAAACTCTCCGTGCATTATCTCATAAAACTCTTTGACCAATTGCATGTTAGAAGAACCAAATATGATATCGTCAACATGATTTTGAATGAGAATAATATGTTTTCCTTGACATTTTATGAAAAGCGTTGTATCTACCTTCCCTCTAGAATATCCTTGATCAAGTAAGAATTTTCTAGGTCGCTCATACCTAGCCCTAGGGGCTTGTTTGAGACCATACAAAAGATTTCTTAGTTTAAAGACATGATTAGGATCCTCATGATTTTCAAAATCGTGAGGTTGTCAAACATACACCTATTCATTAATGTAATCGTTAAGGAAAACACTTTTCACATCCATTTGAAATAAATTGAAATTTTTGGAACATGCAACTACTAGTAAAAGGCGTATAGCCTCGAGGCGAGATATGGAAGAATACGTTTCCTCATAGACTATGATATCATCTTGGTTATATCCTTGAGCCACTAGTTGGGATTTTTTCCTTGTTATCACTTTGTTTTCGTCCAATTTGTTTATTAAAACCCGCTTAGTACCGATAACTTGATGATCTCACAGAGGGAGGATGAGGTCCCATACGTCATTTCTTTTAATTTGATTTAACTAATATTGCATGGCCATAAGCTAATGCTCATCAAGTAGGGCCTTTTTTTTGTGTTTTTAGGTTCAATTTGTGACACAAATGCATAGTAATAACATATTATCTTAGAGTGTGTAGTTACGCCTTTAGTGATATCTCCAAGAATGTTATCAATTGTATGGTCCTTTGAATACCTCAGGGCCAAGGGTAGATGATCGATGTTGTACCCCAAAATTTTCCCTCTCATTTCTCAAAGGATCGTCCTGGACCCTCAGGTTTGCTTCTATCAAGTTTCAAGTCTTGAATTACAATTTTTCAAGAAGATCATTCACAAGGGCAAAATGGTCAAAAGCACATTGAAAAGTCAAACTTTGACTTTTGGATCAAAAAATCAAGTTTCAACAATTATATTTCATCAAGACATGAAATTGGTTCATCAAAATCAGAAGTCATAAATTACTTTGAAAAAAAATCAAATTTTCTAAGCATTTATAAAATTTTCTAAGTGTTAAGAGAATATGATGCTTCAGAACTTCTGGGCCAGCCCTCACGCAAGCACAATTAGAATTTGCAAACACGGCTCAGAGCACGATACTTCAATCAGAACATGTGGAAGTGATGCTCTTTGGTCAGAACATGATTCTTCAACATATAAAGGTTATGTTCAACGCTTCGGTCAGAACATCACCCTTCGAGTCTCACTCTGGTCTTCTGCAATCAGAACATCACCAAATCCCAAAACCTCGTTTGAGCAACTTGCTGCACTGCTATAGCACAGTCCTGCCACCAGCTGCCACAATACTCCAAGGTGCTGCTGATCCAGTTCATGCCTGCGTTTTTCTCAAACCCCATAATTGCACCAAATTAGTATACGAAAACTGTGTTTAAAAAGAAATGGAACTGTATGCCAAAAAGGTTTAAATCCCATTTGTTTTTCCCCCAAAAACCACAGCAAACTCACCTATAAATAAGTTGATCCATCACACTTTCAAGGGGTTGGCTTTTAGAGAGAGAGAGAG
Source organism: Vicia faba (assembly GCA_948472305.1). Lineage (NCBI taxonomy): Eukaryota > Viridiplantae > Streptophyta > Magnoliopsida > Fabales > Fabaceae > Vicia > Vicia faba. The sequence continues at coordinate 398,950,540 of OX451738.1, read as the reverse complement.
AGAGAGAATCATCAGAAGAGAGAAAAGAAAACATAAAAGCATTCGTAAACTCAAAATTCGCAAGCAAAACCAAAACCTTTGTTCTTCCCTTTGAATCAAAGAACATAACATTTCCTTTCATGTTGCTCTTGCTGACTCCAAAACACCTGAAGGTACTAGCTCAAGTCTCCAATACACGCTTCAAATTCAAGATAAGCCTTTTGACTTTGCATCTTTTCATTCAGAACATCATTAATATGTAAATATCATAGTATTAATGCTGACCATATCATTGCATAAGTAGAAGAAACAGTGGATCAAAACTTTTTAAGTAAAGATAGGCTCAGAATTAGGATTAGAACTTCTATCAACTGTTGTGAGTTTATCTTTCTGATTTGTTGTTAAGAACTGAATAAATTGCTGATATACTAATTAATATGAGGAAAGAGTTGAAATGTAACACAGAACTTCTATGATTTTCTCACTGCTTAAACACATTGGACTTCTGACTTTCACTCACTTCTTTAGCACAATTCAAAACTTATGAGTTCTCCTTACTGTTTCAACACACAAAATTTCTATGATTTTCTCCTTACTATTTCAACACACAGAACTTCTATGATTTTCTCACTATTTAAACACTCTGAACTTCTGATGTTCACTCACTCTTGGTAGCACAATACAGAACTTATGAGTTCTCCCTACTGTTTTGACACGTACAGAGCTTCTAAGCTTATCTTGTTCTTCTCACATTCAGAATTTGAGCATGTAGCGACCCAGAACTTATGTGTTTTCCCTCTAACGTTTCTTGCAGGATCTCAGAGTGTATCAATCCAGAACTTCTGATTTCCTCTGATGTTTCTTTCTGAACTACAACGCGCCCGGCATCAGAACTTCTGATCCCTTTTGTTTTGCTTGCAGCAACATGCTAATCCTACCTCCCATTATTCTTTTTTTTCATCATTTTCAATATTAATCCCTTTTTATTAATATAAAAAAAGGACATAAAAATATTTTCTCTTTATTAATTTATTTATTTCTTTTTTCTTAATTTATTAAAGACAAAAAAAATATTTTTCTAAACAAGTCTTTTTTCTTCCTTGCATTGTACATTTCAATATGGTTGTAATAGTTAATTAGGATTTAATTTCTTGCAACCCCCCATTTGTAAATTTGTACCCCCCCTAAATGATGTAATAGCGTAGGACCTTTACATTTTTGCAGTTTATTATTTTCAAATATAAATGCTAATAATTATGGTGTATGGCAAGACATAAAATCAACAAATAGATAACCCTAATCAAGACTAAATGCATGAAAGTTAAACACACTTGCACACTAGCACCCTTAGGGTAATCCCATTTTGTTGCCTATCGGAAAAGAGTCATATCCCTCGAGTATGGGAGTTTTAGCAAAAACCCTCGATAAAATATCGTAGTCCCTCGATGTCCCTCGATGTTGCCTTCGATAAAACGATCTAGTCCCTTACGATATTGCTAAAATGTCACATAGGTTGCCTTCTATGACTATACAAATTTCTTGCGCCTGTCCCTTCACATCCAATGATGGGGCTTCTTACCAAAACAATGGTAAGATAACAATATTTAAAGGAGGAGGAAAATAACATCTAAAGACCTTTTGAGTAGGTAGATTCGCTCCTAGTTGCTCGCTTGCTCGCGACTAAACATTTCACACCAACACTTTCATGTTAAAACCCTTTCAAAAGACAAAATCTTTTTTTTGTATACGTTCTTATAGAGACGAGAACCATTACAAAAACATCTTTTTAAGAACACTTTCAAAAAATACACCACAAAAATACTTCTTTGAACTATTTTCCAAACAACACTTTATATGTGTTCTTATAGAGACAAGAATCATTATAAATACGTTTTCAAAATACTTTCAGAACCCACACCATAAGCACATTCAAACAAAAGCAAGTGATCTAGCAAGAAACTAAGAGCACGTAGATAACTACGGATGAAAAGGGTACTAATACCTTACCTTTTCATAATCTACCCCCCGAACTCAAGAAAACATCTTAAAGGTCTTTCCTGTTCTTTTCAACCTTTCCTTTTGGATAAAATAAAAGTCGGTGGCGACTCTTGCTAACCGCAACATTTGCGATCAAACACAAAATGACCAATTCAGTTCTCCCACCGCGTTACAGAACTGGCGACTCTGTTGGGGAAAATTTTAAAAAAAAGTGGGGTTACCTTAGAACTAGATCATATTTACTTGCTTTCCTTGTTTGACTTGTATGTTTTACATTATGGTTCCTTGTTTGGGCTCACTAAAGATCCTACACCCGGATTTGGGGAACCTTTTTTAGGTAAGTAGCAATAATTTATGAGGGAATTATGCGGGGTATACCGACACGGTTGAAATAGTAGCTACATTGATGCGATACTTTGGTGTGTATCGGTAGCCCTTGAGTAATCAAGGAGAATACGGGGCCGCTGTGTGGTATCATAAAGAGTCAACTAACCTTAGCACCTTAATTAACCAACTTGGCTTTTAGGACGTAGTGAGATAGCCGTCTTTGGTGTAAACCCAAAGTCGGTTGATACTTGATGCTACACTCATTGAGGTTTGACCCTTGAGTTTTTTTGGTGGCAAGTCAATTCTCTATCAGAATGATATTTGGGGGAATAACCGGTGATATTGAGATCCCTTAGAACCCGATTACTATATTTAGGACATGTTGAGCCAACCCAACTTCAAGAGGGTATCACCTTAAAATCCATGAAAGCCTTAAACCTAAGGTATATGTGTGATTTGCCTGTGCTTGTTATATATTCTATATCTGAGCATAATCATGACATCATAACATAACAAGTCATACTAACCATTTTAAGGATTCTTAGGGTTTATTTTTGTCTGGTTTTGTAGGACATGGCTCTCGCCTGCAGATTCACTATCCAAGTCAGTCTAGTAAAAGTATCTCCTCAGCTCAAGTATTTGGTATCAAGGGTTCCCGAAAGCTCTCCATTCACTGAAAGACATGGTAGACTTCTCAGCTTGATCACTTCAAACCCTGATGAAGAAATGTTAAAAAGTACTCTTTCAATTCTTTGACCCTCTACATCACTGCTTCACTTTTCTGGATTACCAGTTAGTGCCTACTATGGAGGAGTTTTCTTTACTCTTGGGGGTGCCTATCCTTAATGAGGTACATTTAAATGGTATGGAAAGAGACCTTAAACCTGAAGATATTTCCAAAGCTCTGTCCTTACAACAATCTGACGTAGTAGCAAATTGGGAAACCCGGAGAGGTGTCAAGGGTTTTTTAGCTAAGTTCTTGTTCGAGAAAGCTCATCATTTTTGGGATACCTTGGACTTACAAGATTTTGAAGAGGTGTTAGCCCTTATCATCTATGGTTTGGTACTGTTTCCTAATCCAGACCAGCTCATAGACGTAAATGCAGTTAAGATTTTCATGTCACGTAATCTGATACCTACTCTGCTTGGAGATATCCTACATTCGTTGCATACTCGCACTGTAAAGAGGAGAGGAACCCTTATGTGCTGCACGCCTCTCTTGGCTAGGTGGTTTATTTCATACCTACCCCGATCCGTCTTGAATAATGAACAAGGCTTGATATGGTCTCAAAGGCTGATGACTCTTACACATTTAGGTATTCATTGGTGTCCCCGATTCACGGAGAATGTTATCATCATTGATCGATACGGAGAATTCCCTAATGTCCCTCTTTTAGGAATTAGGGGAGGAATCACTTACAATCCTTGTTTGGAACTACGACAGTTTGGATATGCAAGAAGGGGTGGTCCTCATGATGCACTTATTCAAGGAATCGTTTTCGACTACGAGAATGATGCTAAAGATTACCACAAAAAGGTTCATACGAGCTTGCGGCATGGTACATAGAGTTGATAGCTATACATTGGGGCACAAGAATTCCATCCCTCTTGAGCCTTATCTCAAATAGGTACGAGCTCGTGCTCAAAGTCTTATGATGTCTTACCCCTTTATTCTTCCAATTATCATAGAGCCTGTTGTGGAAGGAGATGTCCCTTACACTATCCTTCATCCCAACATACCCACCTATCTCGAAGACTTGCAAAGGGATTGGATACATCTTAAAGGGGAGCGAGACACTTTCTAGGCCCAATTCTACACCAGCAAGAAGAAGGTTCTGGAACTCACCAAGCAACTTCATGAGGAGCGGAGTCTGAACGCCTACATCGCACCAAAGAGGATGCGTTCAATTTTTTTATCTTAGGGTTTTTGTATTTCTTTGTAAGCCCAAAGAGGCATGATGTACTTAAACTTTAATTTATTAATATGACGTGTGTTCCTTTTTTGTATAAAGAAAATTTAAATCTCTAATTTCCTTGAAATCATTGCATATGCATCTCTATTCATCATTACATAAATAGGTTTGTTACAATAGGTATCCTTATCTTTCTACTGTTTATTACAGTCAGATGGATCTTGAGCAGACAGTAAAAGATCTCCAGGCGTAGAATGCTCAGTTTCAACAAATGTTCTTGACTTTGGAAAAAGGGAAAGAGGATTTGAAAACTCTGCTGATCAAAGAAAAGAAGAAGAAAGCAAAGAAATCAACCGGTGTTTTGAATCTGGGAAGAAGGTTCCCAGGGCCAGCCAGACGGACCCTAGACTTCACAACATCATCATGTGAAAAGGATAATCAAGAAGGGGAAAACAAGGAAGTGATTTCCCACCCAGAATCTGAAGAGAAAGAAGAAAATGATTACTCTGAAGAGCAGTATCCTCCGGCTGATGACAAATACAAACATCTGGAAGAACGTCTAAGTGCAATGGAGATTCAGAGAGTGCCCGGGCTGGACTTTGAAGAACTGGGTTTGGTGTATTGGATTGTTAATCCACCAAAGTTCAAGGCACCAGTGTTTTCTAAGTACGACGGGGTTTTGTGTCCTAAGATGCACCTCCGATCTTATGTGAAGAAGATACAGCCTCACACTGTTGACAGAGATTTATGGGTCCACTTCTTTCAGGATAATCTATCCGGGACTTAGTTAGATTGGTTCTATCAACTGGAGAGGGCCAATATCCATAATTGGGAAGACATGGTCGCTGATTTTTATAAATAGTATCAATACAACGTAGACCTTTCTCCCACTCGTACTCAACTCCAAAGTATGACTATGGGTTCGAACAAGGGTTTCAAAGACTACACTCAGAAATGGAGGGACTTAGCAGGAAGAGTCCAGCCTCCCCTATCTGACAGGGAGCTAGTGGACATGTTTTTGGGTACCCTGTCCGATCCTTTCTTTAATCATCTAATTGGAAGCTACTCAGCAGGCTTCACTGAATTAATCTTGACCGGGGAAAGAGTGGAAGCTGGGATTAAGAGTGGGAAGATCCAAAAGGACGTATCCTCCAGTGCCGTGAGAAAACCATTTATTGGGAAGAAAGAGGTTGGTGATGTGTATCCTCAAAGGAATCAAGACAGAACTGAACGTCTTCCTACGGTAGGGGCCTTCATGATCCCTAAGCCTGCACCTACTCAACAAAGTAATAACCAGCCTAGAACGAAAAAACCATTAAGACAATTTACCCGGATAAATATGATGTTGTCTCAAGTCCTGCCACATTTATTGAGATCTAATCTGGTAAGTTTGAAAGAAGCCCCGAAGAATCCCAACACCGCCTCTCCTCATTACAACCCTAATGCTCGTTGTGCTTACCATTCAGAAAGTCCAGGCCATGATACCAACAACTGTTGGTCTTTGAAAAACAAGGTGCAAGACCTTCTCAAGGCAAAATAAATTGAATTTGATGCTCCTGAGATCCCAAATGTTATCACCTCTCCTATGCCCAAGCATGGTCGTAATGTTAACAATGTTGAAGATGGTGTGTTTGTTATTGTTGTTGATGAACTTTATACTCCTCTCCTTACTGTCAAAAGGAACCTATTGAAGGCCGGTTTATTTTTGAGTTGCGGCGAAGGCTGCCACCTCTGTTTATCCTTACCAACTGGTTGTCATTTATTGAAAGCAGGTGTCCAACACCTGATGGATGATAAAGAGATTTTGTTTGAAAATACTCCCGTTCCAACCATTTCTTACAAGGATGTTTCAATAGTAACTATTTCTGCTAATCCTTCCAGGGTCTCCACCAAAAAAAATGTTAGGATTACATCTGTTCCTAAGGTAACTCCAGTGATAATTACTATGCCAGGACCAATACCGTATTCATCATATAAAATTGTCCCCTAGAACTATGGGGGTGACGTCTACTATCACGGCGTCAAGCAGGATTGGTTGGATGATGAAGACTCGATTTTTGAGAAGGCTACCCCGACATAGGTGTTGCACTCCAAAATTTTCCCTCTCATTTTATCAACATCTCTTATCACAAGGCTCTTTGAACTCAAGATCCAGCCAGGGTTTGCTCTGCTCAAGACATCTCCTTGCACTGATGACCTAAATTAGGGTTTGCGTTTTCACAGGGATTTTTTGGACCTTCAATGCTCAAATTGAATTTCATACTTCATATTGGACTCATAAGTTTTTCCATACCAAGTTTCAATCCTTGAATCAAATTTTTGCCCAGTCAATTGGACAGTTGACCTAGAAATCAGTTGTATTGGGGAAAAAGTCAACTGTGGCCAATTTACAGTCAAACCTCATGAATTTTGACCCACATCAACATTATGAACTCATATGAACCATTTGATCAAGTTTGGACCACAACTCCACAAGAAATTTGATCAGATCACCAAAAGGGCAAAATGGTCATTTTTAGGGTTTTGACTGTACAAAGGCAATTTTTGACTTTTTGACCTAGCCAATGGCAAATTAGGTTCAACCATGGACTCAATGACTCAATGAAATCATCTTGACCTATTCAACAAGTTCAAAAGACCCCAATTGCATTGGATTGACATATGAATTTTTCAGTCAACTGATCAAAATTTGACTGTACATTGAAAAGTCAAACTTTGACTTTTTGGTCAAAACCAAGTGCCAAGGGTCATTTTTCATCAAGATGTGTCAAAATATGAAACTTGTTCATCAAGAAACCCAAAATTGCAAATTAGGGCTTAAAGTTGAAAATTTTCATAACTTAGAATTTTTCTAAGTTACGAAATTTTCTTAATTTTGCCTAACTTTGCCAAACATTTTCACCATGATGCATTTGGATTCAAACAAAACTTCCAACATGAAAGTTGTATTCCTCCATAAATTCTACAACTTGTATTCACAAAGTTTTCTCAAAATAAGCCTAGATCTCAAGTTATGATTTTTGGAGCAAGGGTCCATGAAACTTTTAACTTAGTGAAATTTTGCCCTAGTTTAGGCTGGATTTTGATCTATCTTCTTGGCCATTTTTCACATAGTTACACTTGGAATCTTAATTTGAATTTCAAATATGGATTATAGAGCGTGTTGCAAGCTTTCTAAATTGTCCAAGAACTCCTCAAACACATTTGTGGTTTGGGAGAATTGAAGGCTTGAAGTTGGCAAAAACTCACTTTTCATCCATGGCATATTCATGTTCATACAAGTTGCAATTTCAAGTCAGCATGCCTTACACTAGTTTACAGGCCTCTAAACCACTTCACACTCCATAATTAAATGAAAATCCACCAGTCTAAGCTTTTGTTTTGGTCATTTGGACACTGTACACAAAATTAAGCCCTAATTAGAAAAAGGCAAATTTCCATTTTTGCTTAAATCATGCTTTATGTCAAAACTGATTTCTTGAGCATTGATCCAAATCTTTTGCAGCTAATCAAATCCACAAATTGAAGGGACCAAGGGCAAGAGATGCAAGCATAAGGATAGCCTGTACAGGCCTTTTCCAATCACTTCCACATTCTTACTTCAAAAACAAGAAACTTGTCCAAAATCTTAGAACTTGAACATCAACCAAGATCAACTTATGCAAACAGTTTGAACATGTTTCTCACGCCCTTTTAATCTAGAAACACGATTGCTTGAGCCTCTAAACACCCCATAGCCAAAAATCACATTCCCTTGGCAAAATAGGGCAGAATCTGCAACTTGAGTTCCATAGCTCATTTGGCTCGTGCGTTTTGCCCCAAGTTGCTTCAAACACCTTCCATTCAACTCACCCAAGCTATCCCAAAACTCAAACACCAACTGTAACTCCATTTACAGAGTTTGCCATTTTCATTTTGAGCTTGTGCAGGTTGAGTTCTATAGGCTGATTCAAGGACATTCAAGGCAAGCTAGCTATTGGAGAAGGTCAAGTGAAGTTCAAGCAAGCTCCCAGACATCTCAAGCCTTGTTAAAAAGCTCTACATTGGCCTACACGAAGTCAACTGAAACAGGTTTTTTCCAACTTCCTATCTCTCTATTTAGGAACATTTAGCTTTAGGTTTATGAATAAAAAATGTAGTATTCATTGCCATGAAGCTGTACATATGCTCAGTTTTCATTTATATTAAGCATGCTAAGAGAATTTCATCCATGAACATACTGAAAAAACTAGGTCAGATTTTAGGGCCAGAGAAATTCTCTCTGGTCTTTGAAAGTTAAGACAAGTTGTTTATATGGTTGGAATCGTCTTGAAATTCTCTACAAGTTTGATGTTATGTGTTTTTGCAATAGAGCTGGTATATAGGATCTGGTAGTTTGTACAGGGCATGCATGCGTTTTTCAAAAGCCAGAGGTTGAAGATGAAGTTTTGGGCTGGGCTTGGCTGCTTTTGACACCCCCCTTTCCTTTTTGCACCCCTCTTTCCTTTTTGCACCCCCTGGCCCAATTTCTTGTACTTTTATATTTTTGAATTTTTATTTTCATTTCTGACTTTATTTATTTATTTCCAAATATAAAAAATGCTCAAAAATATTTTCATAATTTTTTCACATTTATTTTGCATTTTATTTTTATTTTTTCTAGCCTAAAAAACAATTCAAATACTTTTATCTTATTTATTAAAACTTGAAAATAATATGTAAATTATACTTTTATTTTTTATTTCTTATTTTTATTCACACTGAAAATACTATTATAAATATAATTTATTTTTGTACATATTTTATTTATATTGTACATATTTAATATATATATATATATATATATATATATATATATATATATATATATATATATATATATATATATATATATATATATATATATATATATATATATATATATATATATATATATATATATATATATATATATATATATATATATATATATATATATATATATATATATATATATATATATATATATATATATATATATATATATATATATATATATATATATACTTTTATTTTATTAGATATTTTAGAATAAAAATATAAAATATTACACTTTTATTTTTATTATTAAATATACTTAATAAATACCCTTTTTTTTTTACTTTTTTACATATAATATTTTATTTTTATTGTATATAAATAAAATAATTAACATATTTATTTTCTTAAAGAAAATTAGGGTTTTATCCTTTAACCAAATAAAATAAATCTTTTATTTCTTTCTTTATTTTTTACATTAAATATTTTTACATGCATAAATAAACAAAAAACCTTTTTTGCATAATTCATATTATTTGATATATTTATTTATTTTGTTCATTTAAATATTGTTCATTTATTATTTATGCATTTGAATTCAATTTGGATGTAATAGTAAATTAGGGTTTATATTTCTTGTCAAATAAACCCCGATTCAAAGATTGTACCCCCATCCCCATAATCATGTTGTAGTAGCTTAGATTTTAAATTCTCGCACTTTACGCTTTCAATTATGCCATGATTAGAGATTATGATTTGTATGTAAAAATCAAAACCAACAAGTAGCTTGACCTAATCAAAAGACAAAATGCATGAAAATCAAACACAATACACACTTGCATCCCTAGGATTACAATCCACTTGTTGCCTTAAAAATGGGCCATGTTATGCATGTTGGGTACTTTGGCAAAACAAAAACAAAACAAAAGATCATAGTCCCTCGATGATGCTATCTTGGTTGCCTAAACAAAATGATCAAGTCCCTAAAAAATTTGCCAAAAATACCTAACACAATTGCTATCATGGTCTATACAATGACCCACGCCTGTCCCGTTTAACATCCTAATACAAGGTTGTTCACCAAATACAATGGTGAAACAACACTGTCAAAAGGGTTAAAAACATTAGGAAAGATCTTTGAGTAAAATAGGGTAGATAACTCTTAGTTACTTGATCAAAAGCTTGCAAAACATCCTTGTTATTTTCAAACACAGTTCACAACACAATTTCAAAACAATTTCACAAATCAAACTTTCAATCTTTTCAAAAGACAAAAACACCTTTGTATATATTCAAACAAGAATCATTATAAAGGTTGCCACAACAATGGCCTCTTTTCAAAACATCTTTCAAAAACACACACAAAGCACCATTTCAAACAATTGAAAAAGCAAAGCAAGTGATCTAAACAAGTAACTAAGAGCCCATGGATAACCATGGATGAAAAGGGTGCTTGCACCTTCCCTTTTAATAATCTACTCCCCGAACCCAAGAAAACATCTCAAAGGTCTTTCCTGTGCTTTTTAACCTTTTCTTAGGATAAAATAAAAAGTCGATGGCGACTCTTGCTAAACTAAAACATTTGCGAACACAAACGCGAAACCTCAAGTCAGTTCTCCCACCGTATCCCAGAATTGGCGACTCTAATGGGGATTATATTAAAAGTGGAGTAACCTTAGGGTTTAGATCACCTTTGCATGCTTATCTTGTTTTATTTGATTGCTTTACATTTGGTTCTCTTGTTTGGGCTTGAAATCCTCTACCCGGATTTGGGAAACATTCATAGGTAAATAGCAATACGTTGTGGAAACTGTGCGGGGTATATGGACATGGTTGAAGCAATAGCTATATTAGTGCGACATATTTGTGAGTACCGGTAGCCTTTGAGTCAATCAAAGAGAATACGGGGCCGCTGAGTGATGTCATGAAGCACTAATGAACTCTTAGAACCTTACTTGACCATCTTGGCCTTTTTTAGGGGTAGTGAGATGACCGGCTTTGGTGCAGTCCGAAGTTGGTAGATACTCGATACTACACTCATTGAGGGTTATTTTCTTGGAATAGTTCGGTCTCCAGTTAAGTGGATAAACTGAAACGATGAACACAGAAAATAATCCAGTGATATTGAGCTCCTTAGAACCCGACTACTATTTATAGGACAGGTTGAGCCAACTAACTTCAAGAGGGTACTTACCTATGAAACCTCATACAAGCCTGAAACTAGGATTTTGTGTGACTTGTTTGTACATATGCTTGTGCATACATCATGAACATCATAAAGCATCATATGCATCCATTAACCATTTCAAGGGTTTGGATCTTCATCTTTGTTCTTGTTTTGTAGGTCATGGAATCTCTTAGCAGGAAAACAATTCAGATCAACCTTGTGAGAATCCCTCCTCAACTCAAGGAGCTTACTTCCAAGATTCCAGAGAATTCTCTCTTCAGTGAAAGACATGGTAGACTTCTCAACTTGGTCAACTCCAACATTGAAGAAGACATGGTGAAGGTTCTCTTCCAGTTCTTTGACCCCCTACACCATTGTTTCACATTCCATGATTACCAACTAGTACCTACTTTGGAGGAATTTTCTCAACTCCTGAAGATTCCTATTCTCCATCAACTACCCTACAACGGTACAAAAAGAGAACCAAAGCTTGAAGATGTTGCTCAAGCCTTACACTTGCAACCATCTGATATCAAAGGTCATTGGGAAACCAGAAGTGGTGTCAAGGGTTTCTTGGCAAAGTTTCTGTTTGAGAAGGCACAAGACTGCTGGAATTCTCTAGATCTGCAAGCTTTTGAAGAGATTGTAGCACTCCTCATCTATGGGTTGGTCTTGTTCCCAAACCCTGATCAGCTTATAGATGTGAATGCTGTCAAGATTTTCATATCTCGGAATCTTGTGCCTACATTGCTTGGGGACATCCTACACTCATTTCACACACGAACAATGAGGAAAAGAGGTGTGTTAGAACAAAGTTTGAATCTACTACCCTATGTTTAAGTTTTGATGATAACAAAGTGAAAAGATATATTATTTATATGATTCATGTATGAACTATCTGCTGCCTAAATTATTACGTTCTGATTTGCAGATACTCTGATTGGTATAAGCAAGATCACACCTAATCAGCATCAGAAATTGGTTCCTGACATCAGCATCAGAAGTTGCCATATCAGAATGTCAGAATCAGAAGATTAAATCACGTATATGCTGAAGCCTGATGAACAGAACTGCGCTCAACACTCTGATAAAGAAACACAACAGTTCATCAGCAGCCAAGCAGAGTCAGAATGAGCCAAGCCAGAACTTGCATTAAGTAAGCAACGGTACTGTGCATTGAAAGAAAATTAATACCAACGGCCTCACTCCAGACAAGATCTGCTCGATAAGGAAAGTTTGTTATTAGCATTGAATCAAGAATATTACTCCAACGTTCAACATCTCAGTGCTATATAAACAAGACTTTGAAGATTGAATTGGCTAATGCTCTCCAAATCTTTACACGCCTAAAAGTTGATCATAATCTTCCTTCTCTCAGTTTTCTAAACACTACACATTCTCTTATTCAATCATTGTTTAGCAATCTAGTTTCTAAGCTTTAAGTTGTGTATACATCACAGTTGTGATACCGTTTTGTAGAAAACATTCACACACTTAGATTTATCTTCTTTGTAAGAAAGTGTTCCTTGACAAACCGGGTTGTGGTTTGCATCAAGAAGGCTTTAGCGGTTGTTAAAGCAGTCTGTAATATTCAGTTGAATATAGTGGATTAAGACCTCGTTGGAGAGAGGCGAAATCACCTTGACGGGTGGACTGGAGTAGTTTGAGATCAAACGAACCAGGATAAAAATATCTTGTTCATTGCATTGATTTTCAGTTTTACAATTCAACCCCCCCTTCTTGTGCTTTTCACTACTTCAATTGGTATCAGAGCGCCTGGTTCTGAGCTAAAACACTTAACCGTGTCAGTACAAGATCCAGCGTCAGAAAAACACAATGGCAGGAAACTATTCTCACACCAGCAATGACAACAATGAGGACAGAGACAGATTCAGCGGCAAACCTCCAGTCTTTGATGGAGAAAACTTTGATTACTGGAAAGACAGAATTGAAAGCTTCTTTCTGGCACATGATGCTGATCTGTGGGATATGGTGACAGATGGATACACGCACCCTGTGAATGCAAGCGGTCAGAAGATTAATAGAAAAACAATGTCTGGCCAACAAAAGCGTGACTTCAAGAATCACCACAAGGCCAGAACCATCCTCCTCAGCGCCATCTCCTATACTGAATATGAAAATATCTCCAACAGAGACACATCAAAGAACATTTTTGACTCACTCAGAATGACGCATGAGGGCAACGTTCAGGTCAAAGAAACTAAAGCTCTGGCGCTCATTCAGAAGTATGAGGCGTTCAAAATGGAAGAATATGAATCCATTGAAACAATGTTCTCAAGATTCCAGATTCTGGTAGCTGGTCTCAAGGTTCTGGACAAAGGATACTCTACTGCTGACCATGTCAAGAAAATCATCAGAAGTTTACCCAAGCAGTGGAGACCAATGGTTACAGCTCTGAAGCTAGCTAAAGATCTCAACAAAATCACTCTGGAGGAACTTATCAGCTCCCTCAGAAGTCATGAGATAGAGCTAGAAGCTGACGAGCCTCAGAAGCAAGGTAAGCCTTTAGCATTAAAATCTAACAAAAAATTTGAGTCTAAAGTTTTGCAGGAAGTTGAAGAAACATCTGATGGATCCTCATCAGAAGAAGACGAACTCTCCCTCCTCTCCAGAAGAGTAAATCAACTGTGGAAGCAAAGACAAAGGAAGTTCAGGAATCCCAGAAGATCTGATCAGAACGAGTCTTCTTCCAGATACAGAAGGACAGATTCTTCCTCTGGATACAGAAGATCTGAAGGCTCCTCTAGTAGCAAAAAGCCAAACACCAAGGACATCATCTGCTATGAGTGCAATGAGCAAGGACACTATAAGAGTGACTGCCCAAAGCTTCAGAGGGAAAAGCCCAAAAATAAGTTTGGAAGAGAGAAGAAGAAAAGTCTCATGGCTACATGGGATGACTCTGACTCGTATGAAGCTGACTCAGAATCAGATGATGAAAGGGCAAACATAGCTCTCATGGCTAACATCTCAGAAGATAGTGAAGCTTCTGAATCAGACTCAGAATCAGATACTGAAGAGGTATTTCCTAACTTTGCTGTTAACTTTACCAAGGCTGAACTTGCTGAAAGCCTTAATGAGATTCTGGAACGGTATCATCAAATTAGAGTTAAATTCAGAGACCTGAAAAGGAATCTTGAATCTGACTCTAATAAGACTGAGAGTCTCAAATTGGAGAATTCTGAGCTGAGAAATAAGATTTCAAAATTAGAAAACACTTTACAAAACTCTCAGAAGGAACCAATTTCTAAAACTCCCAGCAACGCTGATGAGATCATCAAGGAGTATGATCACAGTTTCCAAAAGTTCCTCGCTAAAAGCATAGATAGAAGCAAAATGGCTTCAATGATCTATGGAGTTAGCCGAAACGGCAGGAAAGGAATAGGATACCAAGGTAAGGTTCCTACACCAAAGAATGTCATGGACTTAACCATTAAACACACTCCTCTGAATTCACATTTTGTGTATGGTCACACACATGATATTAAATACACTAGCAGTAAGCACTATGTGAAACCAAAATTCAACCAGAGTTTTGGTAAAACTAACAAATCAGGACCCAAGAAAATCTGGGTACCTAAGGATAAAATAATACATGTTGCAGATATCTTTAGCAGCAAGTCAGAAACACCAGTCATGGTACCTGGACTCTGGCTGCTCGCGACACATGACGGGAAGAAGGCATATGTTCCAAAGCCTGGAACTTAAGCCTGGAGGCCACGTTGGCTTTGGAGGCAATCAGAGGGGAAAGATAATTGGCTCTGGAACTGTAGGTAATGGAAATCTTCCCTCTATTAATAATGTTCTGCTAGTAGATGGATTGATGCATAATCTGTTATCCATAAGTCAATTAAGTGATAACGGTTATGATATAATCTTTAATCAAAAATCATGTAAAGCTGTTAGTCAGAAAGATGGGACTATCCTGTTTAATGGTAAGAGGAAAAACAACATTTACAAAATCAAACTTTCTGAACTAAAGAGTCAGAATGTAAAATGCCTTCTGTCTGTTAACAACGAGCAGTGGATCTGGCACAGAAGATTGGGGCATGTTAGTATGAGAAGAATATCTCAGATTAACAAACTCAATCTGGTCAGAGGACTTCCTAATTTGAAGTTCAATTCAGATGCTCTGTGTGAAGCATGTCAGAAAGGCAAGTTTGCAAAACCTTCTTTTAAATCCAAAAATGTTGTTTCTACCTCTAAGCCATTAGAACTTCTGCACATTGACTTATTTGGACCAGTTAAAACTGCTTCAGTCAGTGGCAAGAAGTATGGGTTAGTAATCGTAGATGACTATAGCAGATGGACATGGGTAAAGTTCTTAAGACACAAGGACGAGTCACACTCTGTGTTTGTTACCTTCTGTAACCAAGTTCAGAATGAAAAGGATCTTAGAATCGTTAAAGTCAGAAGTGATCATGGTGGAGAATTTGAAAACAAAGATTTTGAGTCATTCTTTAATGACAGAGGCATTCTGCATGATTTCTCTTGTCCTAGAACTCCCCAACAAAATGGAGTTGTAGAACGAAAGAACAGAACATTGCAAGAAATGGCCAGAACCATGATCAATGAGACAAACGTTGCTAAGACCTTCTGGGCAGAGGCAATAAACACAGCGTGCTACATTCAGAATAGAATCTCAATAAGACCTATTCTGGAAAAGACTCCATATGAATTGTGGAAGAACAGAAAGCCCAACATTTCATATTTTCATCCATTTGGATGTACTTGCTTTATATTAAATACAAAGAATTATTTGAACAAGTTTGAATCTAAAGCACAAAAGTGTATTATGTTAGGATACTCTGAATGCTCAAGAGGGTACAGAGTATACAATACAGAAACACAGATTATGGAAGAATCAATTAATGTTCGCTTTGATGATAAGCTTGACTCTGAAAAGTCAAAGCAGAATGAAGTTTTTGCAGGTATGGAAATTGAATTTACAGGTTTTGAAGACAAGTCATCAGAAGCTCTCAACTCAGACACTCCTTCAACGTCTGAAAGGAGCACTGCTAGCAATCCTACAACAGCTGCTGATCAACCTCAGAAGAGATTACTCAGAAGCAGCTTGGATCACCCAGAAGAGACTATCTTAGGAAGAAAGGAAGATCCAATCAGAACAAGAGCAAGCTTCAGAAACTCTGAAGAAACTCTCATGGGACTTGTGTCTCTGATTGAACCGTCTTCTATTGATGAAGCACTTCTGGATAATGACTGGATTCTGGCAATGCAAGAAGAGCTGAATCAATTCACCAGAAACGATGTATGGGATCTCATTCCCAGACCAAAAGGATTCAACGTCATTGGAACAAGATGGGTGTTCAGAAACAAGCTAAATGAACAAGGTGAAGTCATCAGAAACAAGGCACGACTGGTTGCACAAGGTTATAGTCAGCAAGAGGGGAAAGACTATACAGAAACCTTTGCTCCAGTCGCCAGGTTAGAATCTATCAGACTTTTAATTTCATTTGCTGTTAATAAAGGCATCACTCTGTATCAGATGGATGTCAAAAGTGCATTCTTAAATGGTTATATAGAAGAAGAAGTTTATGTACACCAACCCCCTGGTTTTGAAAATACAAAACATCCAGAACATGTTTTCAAACTAAAGAAGTCATTATATGGTCTGAAACAAGCTCCCAGAGCTTGGTATGAAAGGCTAAGTAACTTTCTATTAGAAAATGAATTCACCAGAGGGAAAGTGGACACTACTCTATTCTGTAAATCAGTTAAGAATGACATCTTAGTCTGTCAAATTTATGTTGATGATATTATTTTTGGTTCTACTAATCCTTCTCTTGGAAGAAAATTTGCTAAGAGTATGCAGGCAGAATTTGAGATGAGCCTCATGGGGGAACTGAAATTCTTTCTAGGAATTCAGATCAATCAAACTCCAGAGGGAACTTACATTCATCAGAGCAAATACATCAGAGATCTTCTGAAGAA
Source organism: Vicia faba (assembly GCA_948472305.1). NCBI lineage: Eukaryota > Viridiplantae > Streptophyta > Magnoliopsida > Fabales > Fabaceae > Vicia > Vicia faba. The sequence goes on along the minus strand of OX451738.1, from coordinate 398,933,410 downwards.
ATTTGACCTCTCAGAATGTAAGCCATCAAAGATTCCAATGCATCCCACGTGCATTCTGGAAAGAGAAGAGGTAAGCAAAAATGTAGAACAAAAAGTCTACAGAGGTATGATTGGTTCTCTCCTCTATCTAACTGCTTCAAGACCTGACATATTATTCAGTGTTTGTATCTGTGCTAGATTCCAATCAGATCCTAGAGAATCTCACTTAACAGCTGTTAAGCGAATTTTCAAGTATCTGAAAGGTACTACTAATCTGGGTTTGTTTTATAGAAAATCTAGTGATTACAGCTTAGTAGGCTACTGCGATGCTGATTTTGCTGGAGACAGAGTGGAGCGTAAAAGTACTTCTGGAAGCTGCCAGTTTCTGGGAGAAAATCTGATCTCTTGGTCCAGCAAAAGGCAATCAACAATTGCGCTATCAACAGCAGAAGCTGAGTACATAGCAACAGCAGGATGTAGCACACAAATGCTCTGGATGAAAAGTCAGCTTGAAGACTTCCAGATTTTCGAGAGTAACATTCCTATACTCTGATAATACTTCTGCTATTTGCTTAAGTAAGAATCCCATTTTACATTCTAGAGCTAAGCATATAGAAATAAAACATCACTTCATTAGGGACTATATTCAGAAAGGAATTTTGAACTTAAAATTTATAGATACAGACCATCAATGGGCTGATATCTTTACTAAACCCCTTTCAGAAGATAGGTTTAATTTCATTCTGAAACATCTCAGCATGAAAGTCTTCCCAGAGTGAAAATGTTTTAATTCCATATATTTACCTTCAGAATGTAATTGTTTTACTGTGAACTTCTGATCAATCTCCTTTCAGAAAGATAGAACATGCAGATTGTATCAGATGCAAGTCTAAAGATTTGAGAGTCTAATCTCAAAGACAGACGTGCTGATCACTACATCAAACAAGTGTCATCCAATAATCAGCAAATCTCTGAAGCAGAATGCGTGCACGCTTCTGAGAAGGCAAAACGCTGATTGGGTGCATTGAGACACATGTCTGGTAACCGTTTTTAAGTATCTTTCTCAAATCCCCCAAAATCAGCCAGCATTTAATAAAAGTAATCATGCTTTTAAAACGCAATCATGATTTTTCTCTTTCTTAAAAACGTTTATTTTTTTCAAAATATTCTGAACTCTATTTAAACACATTAACCTCTCATTATAATTCTTTACAGTTTCTCACTAATTCTCATGCATTCTCTGCATTTTTCTGTGTTCATCTCTTGCAAACCCTTTTTCTCAGTTTCTTCTCAAAATCTTTTAGTGTGAACATGGCAACCTCCAGCAGTGCTTCTGCAGGTCCTCAGAAGAAAGCATCATCTGAACAGTATCAAGTGCCATTCAGAACACTCCTCACTCCTGTGAAGAATCTTGAAGTGTTATCTGAATTGATCACTGATTTTGGAAGCTTGAAGGAGAACGGCTTTGACCTAACAGAAGAAGTTAGGGCACAGAAATGGGAAAGGTATTTTGACAGGTTGGTTGGACCAACATTCCCTATGTTAGTCAAGGAGTTCTGGATTCATGCGAAGGCTTCAACGCATCTAGTCACCTCCTTCATTATGGGGAAGAAGATTGTGATCACTGAGGATCACATAGCAAGGTTAATCGGTTACAGTGGCGGTGGCGTCCGCTGTATTGATATGGCTGAGAGATGTGCTGACGTGGGCGTGATAGCTGAAAGGATTTTCACCCATGGGGTGCCCAGCAGCAAGATCAAAGATCTGAAGGATCATCACAGAGTTTGGGCTAAGATAATTATGGGGTGCTTCAACCATAGGAAGCCAACTAGTTCACCTGATTACATAAATGTGGATCAGCAGTTTCTGATCTACTTTATTGATTAGAAGGTAAAAATCAACTTGGCTCATCTTCTATTCAACCACCTTAAGACAAGTGTGAAGGAAACCAGGGAGAAGAAAGAACAAAGAGGGATTGGATACCCTTTGGAAGGTTGATATCAGATATTCTGACAGAGAATAGGCTGATAGAGCATCTAATAGAAGCTCAAGAATTAAGCACCATTGAACCAACAGTTGGGAAGCCTCTGAACACGAAGAACTTGAAGAAAATGAAGTTGATAGAGAATATCAAAAAGGAACCCAGAGCTACTCCTATTGCTGATATCACCAGCAGAAGAGTTCCACTGAGTGACTTTCCTTTATTTTCTGAGATAGAATCTAAACCAGAAGTGGTTCTCAGATACTTAGACGCGTGCAGGGCAGATGGTACAGATCCAAATCTGATTATCAAAGATCTGCATCAACGTCAACCAGAAGTGACTCTGAAGAAGACGAAGAAGAGGAAGGCACCTTCAGAAGGATCATCCCAGCAGACACCCAAGAAAATAGGTAATTTATCTGCTGCTTCTGTTTTAAATTCTTCTACTATTCCAGCATCTATTCCACCTCCAACCTCTCATAGAATCTCAATCCCCATCCCAACAATAGATGAAACTGAACCAGAAGATGACCCTTCTGAGGCATTAAAACTCAGAAGACCCAGAACCAAACATCCCAAACCAACAATCTCAACAACATCAGCAATTGACAAAGTGCTGTCTGACATTGATCAACACACTTCTGATCACTCCGCCAATCCAAACTCTGAACCACAAATTGTCCCTCCTCCACAACCAGAACCACATCAATCTGCTGAAGAACCAGAACAACAACAACCCCTCTCATCCATTCCAGAAGAACCCCTTATCCCTGAACAACCAGAAATTCCGTCTCCCTCTCCTCAACCAGAAATTCATCCACCATCACCTCAACCTGAGTTTCATCACTCTGAAACTCAAACTCCTCCACCTTCTGAATCTCATTCACCTCAATCATCTGAACCACAACCTCTGGCAATCCAGCTGCCATGTGGAACAACAGTCACCATGGCACAGTTGCCATCCTCACCAGAATCTACACCACCAAATACTCCCAAAACACCAAACAGTCCAATCATAATTTCTGATTCTCCCACTCCATCTCCAAAACAAACAGCTACCAAGCAAACCACCGAAAACCCCAGCAGGACCTTCATAGACTTAACCAGCCTTGACCGTCTTGCTGATCTGAAACACAAAATAGCCATCCCAAAACCAAAACAACCAGATGTTGGCTCTGGTATTATGAATTTTGAAACAGGTTTGCAGCAATGGATTGCTTCTCTGAAGCAAGTCTGTCCTGGAATGATTGACCCAGCTGCCTCTGACCAGCTCTGGTCACAATTCAGACTTTGGGTACGTGCTGAAGCCCTCAAGTTGCAGGATATCAACTATGAGCAGGCACAACAGAACTTTAGCAAGCTGCTGAAGGAAGTTGAAAGTCAGCTGCCTCAGGAAGCTGTGCTCCCTCTGGATAGTGAACCTTGGTCTGAGAATCAGCTAGCTTCAAAAGTGCAACCAGAAGAAGACAAGACCATTCAAGCTGAAGCAAGTCAAGCAGAAGATGTTGCAGAAAGCTCTCAGAAGCTTCCTGCTTCTGATGTTTCTCAAGCTGCCTTGGACAGGCAGACTCTGAAAGAGCTGAAGCTGAATGACATGCGTCTGCAGCAGAGGATGGATGAAAACGACCAGAAGATGAAAGAAAGAATGGATGTGCAGGATAGCAAGATTGACACTGTTGTCAGCATGGTGCACAAGCAGAATGTGACTGCTGATCAGATCAAAGCCATGCTGGAGAACCTATTCACACGCTTTCCTCCTCAACCTTAGTTTTTCATTCATGTCATTTTCATGTTTTCTTTGATTTTCTGATGTACTGTTTGAATATGTTTTGTTCGATTCTGAACCCTTTTAATATGACAAGTTTTTCTGATCTTAATTGTTTTAGCACATCACCTACACTTTTTGATTGCTGACAAAAAGGGGGAGAACAAGAATGATATTTTAAACAATAACGGTTTACTAAGACAGAAATTCTCGAACATTCTAACTCTATTATACTTGAAAATGTTTTCTGTTTTGCTTAAAGTCTACAGGTACAAGGAAGCTCCTGGACACTCTGAAAACTAAAAGCTCAGAAGCTCTGATCCGCTCTGACACTCTGATCCAAAGCAAAGCTCTGACAAGAAAAGCTCTGATACGCTGATCTGAAGCTCTGCTCTGATATGCTGATCTAAAGCTTCTGATAGTCAAAGACTCTGATACTCTGATGTTCAAAGAAAGGCAAACAGATCTGATCCTGAAGAACACTTGTAATCAAAAAGGGAAGTAATAAACTCAGGGGGAGTATCTCTCAACTCTGATATCTCTTTATCCCTTATCTTTGATAAACTCTTACTCTGATGCATCTCTCTGATACCTTTTCACGTTATTTTCATTTAAAAATATCTAGTTTTTGTCATCATCAAAAAGGGGGAGATTGTTAGAACAAAGTTTGAATCTACTACCCTATGTTTAAGTTTTGATGATAACAAAGTGAAAAGATATATTATTTATATGATTCATGTATGAACTATCTGCTGCCTAAATTATTACGTTCTGATTTGCAGATACTCTGATTGGTATAAGCAAGATCACACCTAATCAGCATCAGAAATTGGTTCCTGACATCAGCATCAGAAGTTGCCATATCAGAATGTCAGAATCAGAAGATTAAATCACGTATATGCTGAAGCCTGATGAACAGAACTGCGCTCAACACTCTGATAAAGAAACACAACAGTTCATCAGCAGCCAAGCAGAGTCAGAATGAGCCAAGCCAGAACTTGTATTAAGTAAGCAACGGTACTGTGCATTGAAAGCAAATTAATACTGTGATCGGTGGATCTGGAACTGACTGTTTAAAGCTGGTTCGCGAAATGTCGCGGAAGCAAGAGTCGCCACCGTCTTTTATTTTCTCCAAATGGGAAGGACAAAAGCACAGAAAAATTCCTTATAGAGATTGCTCTCGGTTCGGGAGGTAGGTTATAGAAAGGGAAGGTGTTAGCACCCTTTCTATCCATGGTTATCCATGGGCTCTTAGATACTTGCTCATTTGTGTTTTCAAAATTGTTTTGCGTGCTTTTCAACGTGGGTTTAAAAAGTTTCTTTTGAAAAATTTCAGATCGACTCGTACGTCAGAGTGTTTGAAAAGTTTGCTTTGAAAGCTTTTGAAAATGTGAAAAGTCTTTTTGTTTTGAGATTAGAGCAAGTATCCTTGAGAACCTACCTACCCTAAGGAATTCGTCTGTGTAAATGTCCTTTAAGGTAGTGCCATCCCACCATTGAGAGGTAGGTAGCACCACCGTTGGAGGTGTTCGGGTCAATTCGAGGTTCGGGACGTGGTGATCACCAGAGCAATGGGAAGACACCTCAGAAGCTACCCTCATGCCAGGTTCCCGGATCATGAGGACTTACTAAGACGCCCTCTACTCGACGATCACCTTTCGAGGCAAGGCAACAGTGAGGCGTACCCTAGGGGTGGTGTGTGCGATTCGTGTGTCGTTTTCATTTGATATTTGTCTTGTCATGTTTGTCGTGTTCTACGCTTGATTTTAATTTGTCCATTCATTCTTGCATGCATATTAAGAGATATAAAGTTTGCGAAAAAATAAATCTAAGGCTATTACAAACGGCGCGGGTCCACATCGCCAAAATTAAACCGGACCCGATTTAGCGGAGAATAAATAAAGCGATAAAAGTGCGATAAATAAATATACATGGCCTTGGGAGAGATACAGAATTATAATAAGCAATGAAATAAATGCGCAAAAGAAAATAATTAAAACAAAACTAGGGCGTTGGACCCTTTTACAAACAATAGTTAAAGTTAATGAATTAATTAAATAAAGAGGAATTAAAATTAAAATTAAGAAGAAAAATGTTTTTAGGTATTTTTATGTTTTTTAGATTTAATAAGAAAAAAGGAGTTAATTGAAATTAAATTAAGAAGCAAACCCTAATTCTAATATTTTTTATTTATTATGAAAGAATTAAATTTTAACCTAAATTAAACCCTAAATTATTTATGTACAATTTTAATTATAAAAATAGATAAATAAATAATAACCATTATTGTGGAAAAAAGGGAAAAATTAAAAAGAAGGAAAAATGTTTATTGACCTAATTCTATTTTGTTGGATTTTTGTTATGGAAAAAAAAATATAAATTAAACCTAATTTGAAATTAGTTTATTTACATGCTAATAAAATAATTATAATAAAATAGATATTATTTTTTTTGGTCTTTTTCTGATTTTTATAATGTTTTTATATTTTATAGAAAAAAAATAAATTAATTGAATTAAGACAATAAAATAAATAAAACAACAAAAATAAAAGTGAGAAGAAAAATATAAAATGCAAACCAGGGTGGGGTGTTGCCCCAAATAAGGAGGTACAGGCCTGGAAACTCTGGCCCATCAAGCCTTGAATCCATTGACTTTTCAAGATTCCATATGATGCATTTGACCAGGCGTAGGTGTTCTTCAGCTTCCAACCTTTAGATTGACCTCCAAGCAGACGTGGCGTGTTGATGATGGTGGGACTATGGTGTACCTGGATATTAGCGTAGCATGGAATAACGTATTGAAAAATAATGTGAGAAATTACACAGACCTGGGACTTGAACCCAGGTCTTGAGGGTCATTCACGTCACGTGTTACCAACTGCGCTGCTGTATTTCGTTTAACATATAATAAACAATGAATAATATAAAAAGAACATGTGAGCGCTTTTGGAAATTCGCGCGAAATTCAAAAGATCCAATGGCTGATGGACACGCACTCGTCTTCTTCCCCACCCTGTAAAACAAAACAAAAGAGCAACGGTTTTTACAGCGTTGCGTTAGGGGTGATTCGAAAAAATAGCGAATAGCTCCCTATGGACCATAAATTCATCGCGAGGGTTCAGACATCTTCGTCTTGAGGTGCTGAATCCAACCATGGTGTTCAGGGGTCCTGATTTTTCTTGATTAAAAAAAACCCTAATTTTGAAACCTGCCAAACCCTAATATCGTTCATGGTGAAATCATGTTTATGCCACAAAAACTCAATTAATTATGATGGTTAGTTCACAAACTTCATAAGGAGCATGAATATACAAACAAAAATGCAAAAAGATGCTTAAATCATGCTATGTAATTTCAAGATTTTCCAGGTACGGTTTGAGTTTGGGGTACCAATTCAGGATGTTTTTGCTGTTGTTAATGATTGGAATGTGTCCAAGGATGCCTCAGGATGCTAATGGGATCAAGATTGAAGCTTGGAACGACCTAAAACCTTGATTTTAGATTTGAGTTTTTTATGAAAAATTTCAATATGCAAAAGGGTTCTTGGGCGCAGCTTGCAGTCTCTTTGGCCTAGGGTTGTGTTCTCATACTTGTATGGAAGCAATTAGGTTAAGAAAACTAGACAAAATCCAATGCATTGATGATTTCACCTATTTGATTTTGGAAAATCTTTTTTGAATCTTTTTTCATGGTTCTTGTGTTCAATCAGCTCAAATCTTATCAAAACTTGCCATAATCAATCAAGCACGAAATATTGAGATTGGAATGTGCATAAAAAGATTTTTTCATGTTAGGTTTATATTTTTCATGTATTAAAATGATTTAAATGAATATAAATTAATATAAATTCAAATAAATAATTAAAAAATATGAAAACACTTCCCTTTGGGCCTAATGGTCGTGCATAGGCTTGGCATGAAGAAACTTGGAAGAAAAATGGGCCCATTTGCATTTTTAGGCCTTTTGCATCAATGTTGACTTTCAAAAATTTCCAAATATTTCCCAACTTCCACAAGGCATAACTTGGTCAATTTTTAAGCTTTTCACATGTTCTCGGACATTTTGGAAAGGTCTTTGAGTCCTCTAACCAATGCCTTTGGTCCCATGTCATTTTGATTTACCAATCTCAAGTTATGGCCTTTGACTTAAAGTCACTTTTTGTTGACTTTTGAAAATGACCTATAATGTTGAAATTGATAACTTTTTGTGAGAGCATTTCTTGGACTTGGAATATGAAGATGAGTTGTAGGAAATGTCTTTCTCTTCAAAATGAGCTTTGGATGGAATTTTTCTGATAATCCATGTGAAAGTTATGCCCTGGTCAATTTCAGTTGACTTTTTCAGCTGTCCAAATATAGCAACTTTTGCATCTTTGATGATTTCTGAGCCAAATTTTGAGAATCATGATCAAGCATTGATCAAATGATGTTTGTGGCTTCAAAATGATATGTTGACCAAAAATTTGAACTTTTGACTGTCAAATGACCATTTTGCCCCTACAGTTGACTGTAGTGCAATCTAGGGTTTTGACTGTGCAATTTTGAGCTGAATGCCTTGAAACTTGACATGAGGATACTTGACCATCTTTGTAGGCATATGAGACTTGATTGGGCCCTTGAAAACTTCCTTTCTTTGATCAGAACTCAAACCCTAGTTTTGACTGTATAGGAGACAGTTGAGCTGCACAACCCTGGGGGAATTTTGGGACCTTGACTTGACAAATCTTGATGAATATGGGAGGGCAAATTTTGGGGTACAACAGTTGCCCCTGTTCAATCTTCTTAGACCTGAGGATGCAGATTGGCTGACGTGCCTTTCGTAATCCGAGGGTAGAAGATGATTGGACACTAGAGTGCCCAGAAATTTGCGCTCACATAGTAGCAATGATGATGGGGGAATGGGCTTGTAGATGCCATTTGGAGATTGCTGGATATGATGATGGGCTTATAGATGCCATCTGGATGTTGATTGCGTAAGAGATTCCTTCGCTAGAACCTGCATACCTGCAAAAGAACAAATGAGTACCTGACACGTTGCAGGAGTTGATTTTAGATGCTTGGTATAGATATGTCCTGACTGGTTACAGGAGTTGAGTCTGGAGCTTCAAACGCTGATGAATGAACCAGGAATGGTTACTGCCTTAGCATGAATGATAAGAGAACCTTGGGTGACTTTAACTTCAACAACGCTCGTTGAGAAAAAATCTTGGCAGGAATTACCATCTTTGCAATATCGGGAAGAAAACCATAGAAAATTATAATCTGAAAGGAATGATCACCTCGCTCAACGTCGGAGAGGGAAACATCTGAAAAGGGTTTCTGGAAGCAGTATCAGAATGTCACCATATCTGGTTTACATCTGAAACTATATCTGGAAGGATATCTGGACGCAGTATCAGAACGTCACCATCGCTGGGTTTACATCCGAAACTATATCGAGAAGGGATTCTTGAAGCAGGATCAGAACGTCACCATTGCTGGGTTTACATCTGAAACTATATCTGGCAGGAAAATCTGGAAGCAGTATCAGAACGTCACCATCGCTGGGTTTACATCTGAAACTATATCGAGAAGGAACTCTGGAAGAAGTATCAGAACGTCACCATCGCTGGGTTTACATCTGAAACTATATCGAGAAGGAACTCTGGAAGAAGTATCAGAACGTCACCATCGCTGGGTTTACATCTGAAACTATATCTAGAAGGAAATCTTGAAGCAGTATCAGAACGTCACCATCGCTGGGCTTACATCCGAAACTATATCTAGAAGGAATTCTGGAAGAAGTATCAGAACGTCACCATTGCTGGGTTTACATCTGAAACTATATCGAGAAGGAATTCTTGAAGCAGCATCAGAACGTCACCATCGCTGGGCTTACATCCGAAACTATATCTAGAAGGAATTCTGGAAGAAGTATCAGAACGTCACCATCGCTGGGTTTACATCTGAAACTATATTGAGAAGGAATTCTTGAAGCAGCATCAGAACGTCACCATCGCTGGGTTTACATCTGAAACTATATCTAGAAGGAATTCTGGAAGCAGCATCAGAACGTCACCATCGCTGGATCATATCTGAAACTATATCGAGAAAGAATCGCATTAGTTGATAATAATCATTTTTGTATTGATCTTTTTCCTGAAAAGGCAAAACATAATTGTATGCAAAATCATGATGCATGAACTGTATGTCTTCAAAATTAATGAGATTCGTGCCATATGATGCATATGCATGCTATAATGTACGAAGATGTGACGTTTTATGAATGTATGTTTTTGTCTAGGGAAAATAAATCCTTGACGGGTGCCGGGAAGTCGCATCCTGGGTTGACGTTGAAAAATAGCTTTGCTTCCGCTGGGGAGGATAGCTGCAAGTATACCGGTAGGAGAAGATAACTCCGTTGGGGAATCAACTTGGCAAATGGAGGATTCTGCGGGGAGAAAAAGATATTCTAGCGACCATGCTGGGAAGAAATACTCTGTGGGGAGATGCTTTTGCTGATTTGTTGAGGATGACTCACTGAGGATACCTTGCTGTATTGGAAGCATGAATGGACTTCGCTGGTGATAAGAAGATTCTGTCGACGACGCTCTTTCCATGGCTTTTGGCTGAGGATAACCCAGTTATATCCTGTTAAGGAAATAACTCTTTAAATCAAACCGGACGACGCGTTCGTGCCCTGCTAGGGGATAAGCTTCCAGAATCTACTGGGGATACGCTTATTGCTTGGGGAGATGCATTTCAACTTTCCTGGGGAAGCTGGGTTGGACTCTCCTGGGGAGGTATTGAACTGTGTTGGATACGTTCTTCAACAGGACCTACCCTGATACTTTGGAGGATAGAACAATCAGACTGCTCAGACCAACCTTTATTGCCCCTGTTTCTTGTGGGGTGCTGATAGTTGTTGGCGGACAAACCTTCTTCAGATGACAAGAAGACGGTACCTAGTCGTACGCTTTAATCCCTAACTTTTGCCTGGACCGCCCTTTCGGGTTTTCAGTCCACCGGGATACCCATTTTTGCCCAAGCCGCCTTTTCAGGTTTTCGACTTGCCGGGTGTACAGATTTTTCATTTCATCCCTTATTTTTGCCCGAACCCTTTGTAAGATTAAGATTGCGCCTAAGAGGGGGGGTGAATTAGGTGATGGTTGATTTTTGACTTATTTTATACTTTCTGTTAGTGCTTTGAAAACTGTAAAGTGCAGAAAGTAAAGAGACACGGAGAATTATCCTGGTTCCTTCCACAACCCGGAAGTACGTCCAGTCCCCTTGCAAACACGCAAGAGATTTTACTATATTGTTAGAACTTTTACAAGACTCTTCCTAGTCTTATCCACTAAAGAACCTAACAAATAACCAAGAACACCCTCTTGGATTTCCAATAAGTCTAATGAGAACAATCCTCTCAAAAGATACCTCTTGTTTCCAATAATGGACAACAAGGAACAAAAGTAATCTAATACTTAATTCCAACAATCCTGGAAATAAGTTACACTTTGTATGTTTTTATGAAGTATGATTTCTTGAAAGATGTTGATCACTTAGAGTGACTTCTTTGAAGTTTCTTCTTTCTTCTCTTGTAAGCAATTCAAACTGTAACACAATGGTTAGATAATGCTCAAAGATTTCTGTTCTTTATATGTGTGAAAGTGCAGAAAATCTTTGTTCTTAAAAGTTAAGAAATGTGAAGTTTGAATATTTTACAAAGTTCAGATTTTTATTGCAAGAGAAGAGTTGTTTTTATGATTTGAAATATTTTGCAATATATAGTAATCAAGATACCTTTCCAAAAGGACACTTTTCTGTTTGTAAAACTTGACAAGATGCAATGTTTGATCATGCAACTATTGGAGAAAAGGTATGAAGGATATCTTGAAACCAGTTCAGATTTTTCAAAATTTTCAATGTGCAAATCGATTAACATAACATGCAAATCGATTGCACGTGTTTGTAACGTTCAGAATTTCAAAAAGTTTGAAGTGTAAATCGATTAGCATGTTGTGTCAATCGATTTACATGTGTTAAAAAATCAGTTTGTTCTGTGATCAATCGATTTACACAACCTGTAAATCGATTACTGGCAGGAGCAAACAGTTTTTGAAAAAGCATGTGTAAATCGATTTACACAAGATGTTAATCGATTTACAGCAGAGAAAAACTTAAAAATTGTTTTGAAATATAATTGAAGTGATGTGGCAAGTGTGTATATCATTTTTGAGCATTTCTATTCAATGTAGTTTAATTGAGAATTGATATACTTGATTTCTTGCCAAGTTCCTTGAAGCTTTGAGTGAATGATGCTTTAAGATGATTTCCACTTCTTTTCCTTCTTTCCATAATGCTTGTTTGTCTTTCATCAAACTAGCTTGTTTGTCTTTCATCAAAACTAAAGTTGAGTTGAGGCTTGAGATTACATTCTCCCCCTTTTTGATGATGACAAACCATTTTCCTTTATGTGTTGATCAGAATTTGAGCAAAAGGTGTTTTCTCCCCCTGAGAAGATTTCTCCCCCTATGGAGAAAAAGATTTGAAAGTTTGCTCTGTAAAGACAATGAAAACAAACAACCATAAAGTGCTATTACATCCTTCTCCCCCTTTGACATTATCAAAAAGAAGGGAAAGATGCAACAAGAAAGTATACCAGAAAGAAATGTATAGGAACATGAATGAAAAACACAAAACTTTCAAAATATATAACAGAACATTTTTATGAAAAAATAATTTTCGTTCAGTGGTAAATCGATTTACATATTGTGTAAATCGATTTACACACAAGATTTTATTAAAAAAAATGATTTGCTTCAGTAGTAAATCGATTGACATATTGTGTAAATCGATTTACACAGAAGATTTTATTAAAAAAATTGATTTGCTTCAGTAGTAAATCGATTGACATATTGTGTAAATCGATTTACACAGAAGATTTTATTAAAAGAAATGATTTGCTTCAGTAGTAAATCGATTGACATATTGTGTAAATCGATTTACTTAAAGAGAAAATTTAAAACATCATTATTTTTAACATTTGAAACAATGTCTAACCACATATATATGTACATTAAGGTATAGTCAAGGATTGAGTGCACCTTAAATATCTTGTTCATCGAGGATTCCAAGTTCACGACGAATTTTGAAAAATGCATCCTTTGCAAGTGGTTTTGTGAAGATGTCCGCGAGTTGATTTTGAGTGTCCACAAATGTGATCTCGACATCTCCTTTGAGTACATGGTCTCGGATGAAATGATGTCTGATGTCAATGTGTTTCGTCCGGGAATGCATAACTGGATTTTTCGTAATATTGATCGCGCTTGTGTTATCACATCGAAGAGGAATGCATCCAAGGTTTACTCCATAGTCAAGTAATTGTTGTTTTAGCCAAAGAATTTGAGCGCATCCACTTCCAGCCGCAATGTATTCTGCTTCGGCAGTGCTGAGAGCTACGCTTGCTTGCTTTTTGCATGACCATGAAACCAAGGCATTTCCAAGAATGTGACATGTTCCACTTGTACTTTTGCGATCAGTTTTGCAACCTGCATAGTCAGCATCAGAATAACCAACTAGATTGCACATACTACCTTTTGGATACCATAATCCGACGTTGGTTGTTCCTTTGAGATATTTTATTATGCGCTTGACTGCTGCAAGGTGAGACTCTTTAGGATTGGCTTGATATCTTGCACATAGGCAAACGCTGAACATAATGTCAGGTCTACTTGCTGTTAAATAAAGGAGTGAGCCAATCATTCCACGATACTTAGTTATGTCAATAGAATTTCCTGATTCATCTGGGTCAAGATAGGTGCCGGATCCCATAGGAATTGCACTTTCTTTGCTACTTTCCATCTCAAACTTCTTTATAAGGTCTTTGCAATATTTTGATTGGTTTACGAAGATACCATGTTTGAGTTGCTTAATTTGAAGACCAAGAAAGAAATTCAATCTTCCCATGATAGACATCTCAAACTCTCCTTGCATCATAGACGAGAATTCCTTGCACATATTTTGGTTAGTTGAACCGAAAACAATATCATCTACATAGATTTGTACAAGTAAGGTATGATGATTAACATTTTTTATGAAGAGAGTGGTATCAACTTTACCCTTTACAAACCCTTTTTTACATAGGAATGCGCTTAGTCTATCATACCAAGCCCTTGGTGCTTGCTTCAGCCCATAGAGAGCTTTCTTCAGTTTGAAGACATGATTAGGATGTTTGAAGTCTTCAAATCCGGGAGGTTGCTTTACATAGACTTCTTCATTTATGAATCCGTTGAGAAATGCGCTTTTTACATCCATTTGAAAAAGTTCAAATTCCAATGAGCATGCATATGCAAGTAATAGTCTTATTGCTTCCAAACGTGCTACCGGAGCAAAAGTTTCTTCAAAATCAATTCCTTCCTCTTGGTTGTATCCTTGAGCAACTAGTCTTGCCTTGTTTCGAGTGATTATTCCATTTTCATCCATCTTGTTTTTGAAAACCCATTTGGTTCCAATGATACGTTTATTTCCTGGATTAGGAACAAGTTCCCAAACTTCATTCCGCTCGAATTGGTTTAACTCTTCTTGCATGGCAAGGATCCATTGATCATCTTCTAGTGCTTGAGCCACTTTAGTAGGTTCAACTTGAGATACAAACGCCATATTTAAGCATGCATCCTTAAGATTTAGTCGAGTAGATACTCCTTTGCTAATATCTCCAATTATATTGTCAATTGGATGATCACGATGAGTTCTCCATTCTTGAGGAAGATCATCATCATTTTCATTTTGATGTGAAAGTTCATGTGATTGTTCCGGATTGACAATTTTGCCATCTCCGCAGGAGATCTCATGAGATAAATCTATAGAATCATCATCATCACAAATAGCAACTTCCTCCTTGGAGGTGTTAGATTCATCAAAAGAAACATGCATTGATTCTTCTATAGTTAAAGTTCTTTTATTGTAAATTCTAAAAGCTTTGCTAGAAAGGGAGTAACCAAGAAAGATACCTTCATCCGATTTTTCATCGAACTTACCGAGATTGTCTTTGTCGTTGTTAAGGACAAAACATTTGCACCCGAAAATATGAAAGTGAGAGATATTTGGTTTTCTTCCTTTGTAGATCTCATATGGAGTTTTCTTTAGTATAGGTCTTATGATCACGCGATTGCTTACATAACATGCCGTGCTTACCGCATCCGCCCAAAAATATTTAGGCAAACTTGAGCACTTAGCATGGTTCTAGCAAGTTCCACCAAAGACCTATTTTTCCTTTCAACTACTCCATTTTGTTGTGGAGTTCTTGGTGCTGAAAAATTGTGGAAGATCCCATTTTCTTCACAAAATTCTTCAAATAGACTGTTTTGGAACTCTCCACCGTGATCACTTCGGATTGATGTTATCTTTGATGACTTCTCATTTTGAACTTGTTTTGCATATCTCTTGAATGCCTTGAATGCTTCATTCTTGTGTACTAAAAACAAAGTCCAAGTGAAACGGGAAAAATCATCTACAATAACTAATGCATAAATGTTACCTCCGAAGCTTCTTGTTCTAGATGGACCAAAAAGATCCATGTGCAACAATTGAAGTGGTCTTGTTGTTGAAACCACATTCTTTGGTTTGAAAGTTGATTTGGTCTGTTTGCCCTTTTGGCATGCACTACATAATTTGTCTTTGATGAACTTCATCTTTGGTAGACCAATAACTAAGTCATGCTTAACCAATTTGTTCAAGTGCTCCATGTGAATGTGAGCAATCCTCTTATGCCATAACCAAGCGTCATTGTTGTTTACCATAAGACATTGTACCTTCATAGACAAATCATCTAGAGTAATCACAAAAATATTGTTAGATCTTATACCTTTGAGTTTTACCTCATTGGTTGCCTCATCCATAATAAGGCATTCTTCTTTGTTGAATTTGATCTTGAACCCTCTATCGCAAAGTTGACTTATGCTAAGAAGGTTGTGCTTTAATCCTTCAACATAGAGAACATCCTCAATTTGAATGGATGGAGGTGTGCCAACTATTCCAACGCCAAGAATCTTTCCTTTGGTGTTGTCTCCATAGGTGACATACCCTTTGGCTTTATGTACTAGATATGAAAATTGGTGTACATCTCCTGTCATATGCTTTGAACATCCACTGTCAAGATACCAAACATTTGAAGTGGATTTCAAGCATACCTACAAAAACAAATTATTTCTTGTTAGGTACCCAAGTTGCCTTGGGTCCTTCATAGTTAGTTCCCTTTTTCACCCATGCATAATGTCCACTAGCCATACTGAAATTTCTAATATAGCATGCATTTGGTGTGTGTCCAATAATACCACAGTAAAAACAGTTTGGAACAAATTTGCTCTTGTATCTAGGAATTTGTTTTCTTTTAGATACATTAGCTTTTTTCTTTTGATGATTATGAACAACTTGCTTCTTTTCTACTTTTTTGGGATTGGAACTATTACTAGCCTTTACAAAAACAGTGGGATTGTTACTTGGTTTCTTAGTATTCACATAACCAAGACCTCTTTTATCATTAGGATAACGTTGTTGGCTTAGTAATCCTTCCAATCCTATTTGTCCTTTTTCATATCGTTCAATGACTCTTTTCAATTGAACAATTTGAAAGACATTTGATTCACACTTGGAGCATGCAAAGTTTTCCTTTTCTTTTATAAAATTCTGTTTTTGAAGATCAAAATCTTTAGTCATGGTGTCAATTTTTTCTAGACAACTTAGAAGTTCTTTTTCTTGTTTTGACACCTTTTTGTATAAACTTTTGCATTCTTTCAAGAGTTCATCAATCGCACCTTGAACATCATCATCAAAAAGATTAAATTCATTACTAACCTCTTCTTCATTGTCGGAGTGATGCGATGCCATTAAGGCTAAGTTTGCACATTCGTCGCTTTCCGATTCCGATGAACTGCTCATATCATTATCTTCCCATGCTATGTAGGCTTTCTTTTGTTTTGAGTCCTTTCCTTTGAATCCATTTTTCTTTGGGAGATTTGGACAGTTTGGCTTGATATGTCCTTGCTTTCCACATTCATAACATGAGACATCTTGAGTTGATGTGGAGGCTTCTCTTTTCTTGAAGTGCTTTCTCTTATGTGCATGAGATCCGCCTTTGTCATTTCTGCCAAAAAACTTTCCAAGTCTTTTCACTAGAAGCATGAAATTTTCATCTTCTTCCGGATTGTCTTCTTTTACCACTTCTTTTGAATCAATTTTTAAGGCAATGTTTTTGGACTTCTTTTCTAGATTCTCATGTTTTTCAAGTCTACCGAGTTCCGTTTCGTATTCTTGAAGTTTGCCGAATAATGTAGCGGAAGTCATTGCGGAGAGACTCTTCTTTTCCGAGATTGCCGTTACCTTTGGTTGCCATTCCCTAGTCAATGATCTAAGGATTTTCAAGTTGAGTTCATCATTTGGCAGGGTTTTACCAAGAGCAATTAAGTGATTTGTCAAATGCACAAATCTCTTTTGTAAGTCAAGAATGGATTCTCCGGGCTGCATTCGAAATAGTTCATATTCTTGACTCAAGGTATTTAGCCTTGATCTTTTTACTTCAGCCGTTCCTTCATGAGTTTGAACCAAGGTATCCCAAATTTCCTTTGCTGTTTTGCAGTTTGAGACACGAAAAAATTCGTCCATACTGAGAGCACCTTGAAGAAGGTTTATTGCCTTTTTGTCATAGAGAACTTTCTTTTTATCATCGTCGTCCCATACAGTTTTGGGCTTTGCAGACCCAACGCCATTGATTACCGTTATTGGGATAAATGGACCATTTTCAACAGCATCCCATACTTCCTCTCCTTGTGCTTCTAAATGCGCCTTCATGCGTATTTTCCAAAAGTCAAAATATTCACCACAAAATAGAGGAGGCTTGTTGTTACTACCACCATCTCTGAAAACTGGTTGATGATTTGCGGAAGCCATACTGGATCTCTAGGAGCAGGTTACCTATAACCTGCTCTGATACCAATTGTAAGATTAAGATTGCGCCTAAGAGGGGGGGTGAATTAGGTGATGGTTGATTTTTGACTTATTTTATACTTTCTGTTAGTGCTTTGAAAACTGTAAAGTGCAGAAAGTAAAGAGACACGGAGAATTATCCTGGTTCCTTCCACAACCCGGAAGTACGTCCAGTCCCCTTGCAAACACGCAAGAGATTTTACTATATTGTTAGAACTTTTACAAGACTCTTCCTAGTCTTATCCACTAAAGAACCTAACAAATAACCAAGAACACCCTCTTGGATTTCCAATAAGTCTAATGAGAACAATCCTCTCAAAAGATACCTCTTGTTTCCAATAATGGACAACAAGGAACAAAAGTAATCTAATACTTAATTCCAACAATCCTGGAAATAAGTTACACTTTGTATGTTTTTATGAAGTATGATTTCTTGAAAGATGTTGATCACTTAGAGTGACTTCTTTGAAGTTTCTTCTTTCTTCTCTTGTAAGCAATTCAAACTGTAACACAATGGTTAGATAATGCTCAAAGATTTCTGTTCTTTATATGTGTGAAAGTGCAGAAAATCTTTGTTCTTAAAAGTTAAGAAATGTGAAGTTTGAATATTTTACAAAGTTCAGATTTTTATTGCAAGAGAAGAGTTGTTTTTATGATTTGAAATATTTTGCAATATATAGTAATCAAGATACCTTTCCAAAAGGACACTTTTCTGTTTGTAAAACTTGACAAGATGCAATGTTTGATCATGCAACTATTGGAGAAAAGGTATGAAGGATATCTTGAAACCAGTTCAGATTTTTCAAAATTTTCAATGTGCAAATCGATTAACATAACATGCAAATCGATTGCACGTGTTTGTAACGTTCAGAATTTCAAAAAGTTTGAAGTGTAAATCGATTAGCATGTTGTGTCAATCGATTTACATGTGTTAAAAAATCAGTTTGTTCTGTGATCAATCGATTTACACAACCTGTAAATCGATTGCTGGCAGGAGCAAACAGTTTTTGAAAAAGCATGTGTAAATCGATTTACACAAGATGTTAATCGATTTACAGCAGAGAAAAACTTAAAAATTGTTTTGAAATATAATTGAAGTGATGTGGCAAGTGTGTATATCATTTTTGAGCATTTCTATTCAATGTAGTTTAATTGAGAATTGATATACTTGATTTCTTGCCAAGTTCCTTGAAGCTTTGAGTGAATGATGCTTTAAGATGATTTCCACTTCTTTTCCTTCTTTCCATAATGCTTGTTTGTCTTTCATCAAACTAGCTTGTTTGTCTTTCATCAAAACTAAAGTTGAGTTGAGGCTTGAGATTACATTTTTTGGTTCGCCGGGAAGCCCTGATTTTTGCCTAGGTACGTCAACCTAGCGGGTCTTTGATTATGCGTAGTATTTTTTTCGACCATGTCCACGTTCAGGGAATAGGGAGTTGCCCCTGTTTAGAAGTGTTTTGTCACCAGAAGATGTTTGATCAGGCGAGATTTGTTGTTGAAATGCCCCAAGTGACTCAGGTGGAGATTTGCCCCAGGCTGGTTGGCCTTTTGAGAGATTCTCCGAATCTTGATTGGACTGCCCCAGATGATGGACAATAGTCATGCCATGCCCCTTGATTGGAGATACTCTTGTTCATTAGACTTTCGTCGTGTGAATTACTAGGCTGTTCAAACAAAAAGTCATATGCAAACAAAGTTATGTTAAAAATGCAAAGCCTACGTCTGTCTTAAAGATTTTGAAAATGCATCTTTCCATAAAACATGTGAATGTTTGTAAAACATGATGTCAACTCCGTATTTACCATAGGCCTTCAGGAGTCAGGATACCTTTCGTAACAGTATGCTTTCGAATTAACCCGTGCTTCAGCTAGGACTTTTGAGGGTTATAACGTGGCCTGGTTCACGGTTTAAGAAACAAAGGATAAAGGCTCAAATTTTATTTGTACCCACCCGCTCTTCGTGATGTTCTCCAAACCTAAACTCAGCTGATCGTGCGTTAGACCTTGTTTGAGTCTTTGTCCTGATGTTCCAATGATGGTTCGGACGTTGATGATTTCTTTTGAATAGGCAGTCATTTTTGCTTTGGTTGAGGGTTTGTGAGACCTCCTTCTTGATTTTGTTATCCCTTTCTTTTTTTGCCTGAACTGTTTCCTTTTTTGGAATTACAGTCAGCGGGATGCCCCAGTTTCATAAGTCCCCTTTGTAGGTTTAGACTTTTTGGGCTTTTCATTTATGAATTTTGATGATGACTGCCTGTCCTTTTGATTGTTCTGAACCATCACTGTCTTTGTTCGTTTTGTAAAGATTTCTTCGGTGCCATTCGTCATGCACTTGGATCAACTGAGAAGACTACCCTGCCCCGGGTTACGATTAAGGGTTTCAATTTTCGAAAATAAAAACTCCTACTTCTTTGGCTCAGAGGGGTTGACGAGGGATTATCTTCCTTATAACTCCAGTGTTTAGGATTTGAAACAATGCCTGTACCTCATCAGCGGGATCTGTTCAAAAGCATACTGTAATGATCGCGGTATCGTTTTCGTCATCCTCCCTCAAGAGGCTCAGAATTATTAACCAAGAGTTGACATCAGAAAAAATATGAAAAGAATATAACAAAAATAATTGTATTAATTCCCCAAAACAGACATATGCGATGCATTGATAGAATAAAAGAGTTTGCTATGACATTAATTGTTTGTATAAGCAGAGAAAATACAACTCGGAAATTCAAATAAACAAAAGGTCTTCAACGATTAGGTAACGGAGCAGTGATTATGTTCGGAGTCTCAGGCACTTCAAACTGAATCTCTCCGGCGTCGATCATGTCTTGAATTTTGTTCTTGAGAGGCCAGCAGTTGTCAGTAGTATGCCCCGGGCTATCTGAATGATATGCGCACCTATCGTTGGGATGATAGTTGGGTGCAGAAGTGTTCGGATTCCGGAGAGGAGCCCTTAAAGTGATCAGCCCTGACTTCAACATTTGTTGCAGTGCTTGATCCAGCGACATGTTGAGTTTGGTGTATTGCCGTTTCTCCTTTCGCTGTTGCCCCTGTCCTTGTTGAGCAGGTCCGGGATTAGAGATTTGGATTGCCCCTGCCTCATGGCGGCTCTTTTTACCGTGCACAGCATTGGATTCTTTCTTCCCCTGATGAGGCTTCTTATCAGAATGTGCAGCTTCTTGAATTTTCCCAGACCGGATGCCAGCTTCTATTCGCTCCCCAGTCAAGATAAGATCTGTGAATCCAGCAGACGAATTCCCAATTAGGTGGTTATAAAACGGACCAGACAAGGTCCCCAAGAACATGTCCACAAGTTCCCGATCAGTCAGAGGTGGTTGTACCCTTCCAGCAAGATCCCTCCATTTCTGCGCATATTCTTTAAAACCTTCACTTGCACCTAACGACATACCCTGGAGTTGAGTACGCGTAGGGGCAAGGTCGGCATTATATTGATACTGCTTATAGAAAGCAGTAGCCAACTCCTCCCAGTTACGAATTTTGGTCCCATCCAGTTGATAGAACCATTCGAGGTGAGTCCCTGAAAGACTCTCCTGGAAGAAGTGGATCCATAAATTCTTGTCCACCGTATATGGCTGAATCTTCCGAACATAGGACCTTAGGTGCAGCTTGGGACAAGACGCCCCGTCATACTTAGAGAAGGGTGGTACTTTGAACTTCCGAGGAATAACCACACCTGTTGACAAACCCAGATCTCCAAAATCCAGCCCAGGTACCTGTTGAACCTCCATAGCTTTCATTCTGTCCTCCAGTTGTTTATATCTGTCATCAGCAGGAGGGTACTGCTCTTCATCAAAATCTGTCTCGTTGTCGGAGACCACTGGACTGGGAACCTCTCTCTCATGGTGACTGCTTTTTCCCACAGATGGGGTTGTCCTCTCAGTTTCAATCTGTGGTGCATTCCCAGATCTGCGTCTAGGGCTGAACAAGACAGTCCTCTTCTTTTTCTTATCCTTCTTCAAGAGTAGGGCTTTCAGGTCTTGCTGCCCCTGGGTCAAATTCAGGATTAGCTCTTGGAACTGGGCATTCTGAGCCTGGAGGTCTTTGATGGTCTGCTCAGCTGATGATTCAGGATTCATGACGATCGGCTGAAATAAACAGCGGAGAAGGGTAAGCAACCTGTCAAAGGGATACCTGCAATGCAATGAGATGTATGACATGCATGCAATGATTTCAAGGACCTCGCAGGGTAAACAGAGAAGCTTGTTAGCATTTGGATCCGGTAGCTTGATTGAAAGAAACTTCATATTTGTTGAGAGTCTTTCTTCCAAGGGTCAAAGGCTCACCATATCCAGTGGGTCATAGCCCCTGACAACCTTGGCTAGAGGAAAATAAATCCTCTTTGCCCCTGGCTAGACAGTTGATTCATCATGACCTGCATCACAAGCCCTGGAGATCCTTGAAATGGGTTAGGATGTATGCAATGGTATGCAATGGTATGATGTCATGCTATGCATGGGGTAATGTGAGTAACCCTGTTATGAGCCCCAGTTAAGGACTATAAACAACCCTGCAAGAAATTCAGTATACTTTGTTATGAGTCCTAGTTAAGGACTATAAACAAGACCTGCAAGAAATTTGGTAAACCCTGTCATGAGTCCTAGTTAGGGACTATAAACAAGACCTGCAAGAAACTTAGTACCCTGTTATGAGTCCCAATTAAGGACTATAAACAAGACCTGCAAGAAATAAGTGTCAGGTAACAAGTACGCAAATAGGCAAGTACAAAGGCACACGAGTCACACTAGAGAGCCCTTAGAGTTTAGGCCAGCATGAGGTCTAGGTATTACCCTCTTGAAGTTGGTGGGTTCAACCTGTCCTAATCAAAGTAACCGGGTTCTTATAGGATCCCAATATCATTGACTACCCTCAATCGGTCATAACTCCAGCATCGCAATCTTTTCTTGCGGCCAGAACCATCACGAGAGTTTAGCCTCAATGGGCGTAGCATACTGCTACTGTTCTAATGGCCAAGTTGGGTCATTTAAGGTTCTAAGGTTGTTGGTGCTTAATGACTCCTTAGAAGACCCATATTCTCCTCGTTGCAACACAAGGGATATCGGTACAGACTAAGGTGCCACACCAACGTAGCCACTGCTTCACCTGTGTCGGTCTACGCCGGACAGGTCCCTCACAGCTTATGCTACCTAAACAGGGTATCCCCAGATCCGGGTTAGGATCTATGTATCTCCGATGCAACCCACAATAGTAAAGCAAGCAAAACAATACAAGTGAAAACACAGTTATGACCTAGCCCTAAGGTACACCTCACTTTAAGTTTTAGTCCCCAGCAGAGTCGCCAGTTCTGTGATCGGTGGATCTGGAACTGACTGTTTAAAGCTGGTTCGCGAAATGTCGCGGAAGCAAGAGTCGCCACCGTCTTTTATTTTCTCCAAATGGGAAGGACAAAAGCACAGAAAAATTCCTTATAGAGATTGCTCTCGGTTCGGGAGGTAGGTTATAGAAAGGGAAGGTGTTAGCACCCTTTCTATCCATGGTTATCCATGGGCTCTTAGATACTTGCTCATTTGTGTTTTCAAAATTGTTTTGCGTGCTTTTCAACGTGGGTTTAAAAAGTTTCTTTTGAAAAATTTCAGATCGACTCGTACGTCAGAGTGTTTGAAAAGTTTGCTTTGAAAGCTTTTGAAAATGTGAAAAGTCTTTTTGTTTTGAGATTAGAGCAAGTATCCTTGAGAACCTACCTACCCTAAGGAATTCGTCTGTGTAAATGTCCTTTAAGGTAGTGCCATCCCACCATTGAGAGGTAGGTAGCACCACCGTTGGAGGTGTTCGGGTCAATTCGAGGTTCGGGACGTGGTGATCACCAGAGCAATGGGAAGACACCTCAGAAGCTACCCTCATGCCAGGTTCCCGGATCATGAGGACTTACTAAGACGCCCTCTACTCGACGATCACCTTTCGAGGCAAGGCAACAGTGAGGCGTACCCTAGGGGTGGTGTGTGCGATTCGTGTGTCGTTTTCATTTGATATTTGTCTTGTCATGTTTGTCGTGTTCTACGCTTGATTTTAATTTGTCCATTCATTCTTGCATGCATATTAAGAGATATAAAGTTTGCGAAAAAATAAATCTAAGGCTATTACAAACGGCGCGGGTCCACATCGCCAAAATTAAACCGGACCCGATTTAGCGGAGAATAAATAAAGCGATAAAAGTGCGATAAATAAATATACATGGCCTTGGGAGAGATACAGAATTATAATAAGCAATGAAATAAATGCGCAAAAGAAAATAATTAAAACAAAACTAGGGCGTTGGACCCTTTTACAAACAATAGTTAAAGTTAATGAATTAATTAAATAAAGAGGAATTAAAATTAAAATTAAGAAGAAAAATGTTTTTAGGTATTTTTATGTTTTTTAGATTTAATAAGAAAAAAGGAGTTAATTGAAATTAAATTAAGAAGCAAACCCTAATTCTAATATTTTTTATTTATTATGAAAGAATTAAATTTTAACCTAAATTAAACCCTAAATTATTTATGTACAATTTTAATTATAAAAATAGATAAATAAATAATAACCATTATTGTGGAAAAAAGGGAAAAATTAAAAAGAAGGAAAAATGTTTATTGACCTAATTCTATTTTGTTGGATTTTTGTTATGGAAAAAAAAATATAAATTAAACCTAATTTGAAATTAGTTTATTTACATGCTAATAAAATAATTATAATAAAATAGATATTATTTTTTTTGGTCTTTTTCTGATTTTTATAATGTTTTTATATTTTATAGAAAAAAAATAAATTAATTGAATTAAGACAATAAAATAAATAAAACAACAAAAATAAAAGTGAGAAGAAAAATATAAAATGCAAACCAGGGTGGGGTGTTGCCCCAAATAAGGAGGTACAGGCCTGGAAACTCTGGCCCATCAAGCCTTGAATCCATTGACTTTTCAAGATTCCATATGATGCATTTGACCAGGCGTAGGTGTTCTTCAGCTTCCAACCTTTAGATTGACCTCCAAGCAGACGTGGCGTGTTGATGATGGTGGGACTATGGTGTACCTGGATATTAGCGTAGCATGGAATAACGTATTGAAAAATAATGTGAGAAATTACACAGACCTGGGACTTGAACCCAGGTCTTGAGGGTCATTCACGTCACGTGTTACCAACTGCGCTGCTGTATTTCGTTTAACATATAATAAACAATGAATAATATAAAAAGAACATGTGAGCGCTTTTGGAAATTCGCGCGAAATTCAAAAGATCCAATGGCTGATGGACACGCACTCGTCTTCTTCCCCACCCTGTAAAACAAAACAAAAGAGCAACGGTTTTTACAGCGTTGCGTTAGGGGTGATTCGAAAAAATAGCGAATAGCTCCCTATGGACCATAAATTCATCGCGAGGGTTCAGACATCTTCGTCTTGAGGTGCTGAATCCAACCATGGTGTTCAGGGGTCCTGATTTTTCTTGATTAAAAAAAACCCTAATTTTGAAACCTGCCAAACCCTAATATCGTTCATGGTGAAATCATGTTTATGCCACAAAAACTCAATTAATTATGATGGTTAGTTCACAAACTTCATAAGGAGCATGAATATACAAACAAAAATGCAAAAAGATGCTTAAATCATGCTATGTAATTTCAAGATTTTCCAGGTACGGTTTGAGTTTGGGGTACCAATTCAGGATGTTTTTGCTGTTGTTAATGATTGGAATGTGTCCAAGGATGCCTCAGGATGCTAATGGGATCAAGATTGAAGCTTGGAACGACCTAAAACCTTGATTTTAGATTTGAGTTTTTTATGAAAAATTTCAATATGCAAAAGGGTTCTTGGGCGCAGCTTGCAGTCTCTTTGGCCTAGGGTTGTGTTCTCATACTTGTATGGAAGCAATTAGGTTAAGAAAACTAGACAAAATCCAATGCATTGATGATTTCACCTATTTGATTTTGGAAAATCTTTTTTGAATCTTTTTTCATGGTTCTTGTGTTCAATCAGCTCAAATCTTATCAAAACTTGCCATAATCAATCAAGCACGAAATATTGAGATTGGAATGTGCATAAAAAGATTTTTTCATGTTAGGTTTATATTTTTCATGTATTAAAATGATTTAAATGAATATAAATTAATATAAATTCAAATAAATAATTAAAAAATATGAAAACACTTCCCTTTGGGCCTAATGGTCGTGCATAGGCTTGGCATGAAGAAACTTGGAAGAAAAATGGGCCCATTTGCATTTTTAGGCCTTTTGCATCAATGTTGACTTTCAAAAATTTCCAAAAATTTCCCAACTTCCACAAGGCATAACTTGGTCAATTTTTAAGCTTTTCACATGTTCTTGGACATTTTGGAAAGGTCTTTGAGTCCTCTAACCAATGCCTTTGGTCCCATGTCATTTTGATTTACCAATCTCAAGTTATGGCCTTTGACTTAAAGTCACTTTTTGTTGACTTTTGAAAATGACCTATAATGTTGAAATTGATAACTTTTTGTGAGAGCATTTCTTGGACTTGGAATATGAAGATGAGTTGTAGGAAATGTCTTTCTCTTCAAAATGAGCTTTGGATGGAATTTTTCTGATAATCCATGTGAAAGTTATGCCCTGGTCAATTTCAGTTGACTTTTTCAGCTGTCCAAATATAGCAACTTTTGCATCTTTGATGATTTCTGAGCCAAATTTTGAGAATCATGATCAAGCATTGATCAAATGATGTTTGTGGCTTCAAAATGATATGTTGACCAAAAATTTGAACTTTTGACTGTCAAATGACCAATTTGCCCCTACAGTTGACTGTAGTGCAATCTAGGGTTTTGACTGTGCAATTTTGAGCTGAATGCCTTGAAACTTGACATGAGGATACTTGACCATCTTTGTAGGCATATGAGACTTGATTGGGCCCTTGAAAACTTCCTTTCTTTGATCAGAACTCAAACCCTAGTTTTGACTGTATAGGAGACAGTTGAGCTGCACAACCCTGGGGGAATTTTGGGACCTTGACTTGACAAATCTTGATGAATATGGGAGGGCAAATTTTGGGGTACAACAAATACCAACGGCCTCACTCCAGACAAGATCTGCTCGATAAGGAAAGTTTGTTATTAGCAATGAATCAAGAATATTGCTCCAACGTTCAACATCTCAGTGCTATATAAACAAGACTTTGAAGATTGAATTGGCTAATGCTCTCCAAATCTTTACACGCCTAAAAGTTGATCATAATCTTCCTTCTCTCAGTTTGCTAAACACTACACATTCTCTTATTCAATCATTGTTTAGCAATCTAGTTTCTAAGCTTTAAGTTGTGTATACATCACAGTTGTGATACCGTTTTGTAGAAAACATTCACACACTTAGATTTATCTTCTTTGTAAGAAAGTGTTCCTTGACAAATCGGGTTGTGGTTTGCATCAAGAAGGCTTTAGCGGTTGTTAAAGCAGTCTGTAATATTCAGTTGAATATAGTGGATTGAGACCTCGTTGGAGAGAGGCGAAATCACCTTGACGGGTGGACTGGAGTAGTTTGAGATCAAACGAACCAGGATAAAAATATCTTGTTCATTGCATTGATTTTCAGTTTTACAATTCAACCCCCCCCCCCCCCCCCCCCCCCCCCCTTCTTGTGTTTTTCACTACTTCAAGGTGTTCTCATGTGTTGTACTCCTCTTCTGGAAAGGTGGTTTATTTCTCACCTTCCCCAATCAGTTTTGAAGAATGAGCAGGGCTTAAGGTGGTCACAACGATTGATGACCCTCACACATTCTGATGTTCATTGGTGTTCTCGGTCCAGAGAAAATGTCATCATCATTGATCGTTGTGGGGAATTCCCTAATGTCCCACTACTTGGCATTAGGGGAGGCATTACCTACAACCCTTGTTTAGCTCTGAGACAATTTGGGTATGCCCGAAGGGATGGCCCTAATGATATGCTGATTCCTGACTTGGTTTTTGACTTCGACAACGACGCTCAAGGACTTTGACAAAGGTTTATCCGAGCTTGGAGGATGCCCAACAAAGTGGATAGTAAGACACTGGGGCACAAGAATTCCATCCCCCTTGAGCCTTACCTCAAGTGGGTATGAACCCGCGCCCAGAGTCTTATGATGTTGTACCCTCGCATTCTCCCCGTTATCAAAGAGCCTATTATGGAAGGAGAGGTTCCATACACCCTCCTACATCCTGACATGCCAACATCATTGGAAGAATTGCAAAAGAGTTGGATACAACTCAAGGAAGAGCGGAATACTTTTGAAGCCAGCTTCTATGCCAGTGAGAAGAAGGTTTTGGAGCTTACCCGGCGACTTCACGAAGAGGAGACTCTTAACACTTACATCGCGCCAAAGAGGATGCGCAATGTCTTTTTACATTAAGAATTTTGTAATGTTTTTCCCATGGGGCATTTATGTACTAACAAATTTCTTCTTATTAATATGACGTGTGTTCTTTTTGTTTGTAAAAAATTTGAATTTCTAAATCCTTGAGTGCATTACATGAATAACATATCATTCATCATATTCATAAACAGGTCTTCACACCCGGTTTCCTTATCGTTCTGCTGTTTATTTCAGCAAGATGGATATCGAGCAGACGGTTAAAGACCTGCAAGCACAGAATTCTCAATTCCAACAACTCCTCATGACCTTAGCAAAGGGTCAAGAGGATCTTAAAGCACTGTTAGAGAAAGAGAAGGAACCAGAAAGGAAGAAAAAGAAAAGAGTTGGGGTAGCCACTATGGGAAGAAGATTTGAGCATCAGGCTAGGAGAGTTCTGGAATTTCCCTCAACGTCTGACGAAGGGGTTGGTAAAGGAAAAGGCGTTGCAATACCCTCCGAATCTGAAGCTGAAGAAGAAGAAGAGGAAGATGATGAAGATTACTCCGAACAGCAATACCCTCCAGCGGATGATAAGTATAAAAATCTTGAGGATCGGTTGGTAGCCATGGAGTTACAAAGGGTACCTGGGTTAGATTTCGAAGAACTATGGTTGGTTGCTGGAATCGTCATTCCTCCCAAGTTCAAAGTACCTACATTTTCTAAATACGACGGTTTGTCCTGTCCGAAGATGCATCTAAGATCCTACGTCAGAAAGGTGCAACCTCACTCTTCTGATAAGGATCTATGGGTCCACTTTTTTCAAGATAGTTTGTCGGGTACGCAATTGGACTGGTTCTATCAACTTGAGAGATCTGATGTTCATAACTCGGAAGATTTGGCTGCTTCTTTCTACCGACAATACCAATACAATGCAGATTTAGCGCCTACTCGTACTCAACTACAAAGTATGGGTATGGCCTCTAATGAGGGATTTAAGGAGTATGCCCAGAAGTGGCGGGATTTGGCTGGAAGGGTGCAGCCACCTTTGTCGGATAGAGAGTTGGTTGACATGTTTTTGGGGACCTTGTCAGGTCCATTCTTTAATCACTTGATCGAAAGCTCATCTGCAGGGTTCACCGAGTTAATTCTGACCGGTGAAAGGGTCGAAGTTGGAATTAAGAGTGGTAAAATTCAGAAGGATGCCTCAGCTTCCACTGCTATTAAGAAGACCTTCCCGGCCAAGAAGGAAGTTTCTGCTATTCATACCCAGAGAAATCAAGGGAGAATGGAGCGCCGACCAGCGGTGGGGGCTGTGATGATCCAGAACTCTTCAGCAGACCAACCTCGAAGCAATCAACCAATAGCTAATCAGCAAAGAGTAGAAAGGCCACAACGACAATTCACCCGAATCAATATGACACCGGCTCAAGTCCTCCCTCATCTGTTAAAGCTGAACCTTACCAACTTGAAAGAAGTGCCGAAAAACCCAAATACCTCTTCTCCTTATTATCATTCCAATGCAAAATGTGCATACCACTCGGACAGTGTAGGGCATGATACCAACAACTGTTGGGCTCTTAAAAACAAGATCCGAGATTTGATAGATGCCAAGGAGGTAGAGTTTGATGCCCCCGAAAAACCTAATGTGATATCCGCTCCTATGTCGAAACATGGTCATAATGTCCATGCAATTGTAGAAGATCTTCATGTTACCACTGTTGATGACCTATTGACTCCGTTGCCAATAATTAAAGTGAATCTGTTGAAAGCCAGGATATTCCCAGGCTGTGAAAAAGACTGTTACTTCTGTTCAACCTTGCAATCCGACTTCCCACTGTTGAAATCAGGCATCCAATTCCTGATGGATACTCAAGAGATCCTCTTTCAGAAAACTCATGTTGCTACTATCACTCATGTTACTCCTGCTACCTTTGTTACTCCAATCAATGACATTGCTATAATCACCATTTCCGACAATCTTTCCAAGACCTTCAAAATGCCTATTAAGATTGCGCCTAATCCAAAGCTTGTATCGCTGAAGATTACCATGTCGGGGCCTATCCCGTATAAGTCCAACAAGACGATACCATGGAATTACGGAGGAGAGATCTTCTTCCATGGTGTCAAGAAGATCTAATCAGCCGAAGAGAATTCCGATGATGAAACCCCTGATATAGAGAATATTGCAGGGACAAGCAAGATAACTCGTAGCGGAAGAATCTTCTCTCCGGAGATTGCTCCTCCACGGGAAGTCTTCGGACCCTCAAAAGCTTCTGTGCCTGTCAAGACATCTGTGCAAAGTCCGGTAATTGAAGAAATTGATGCTCCTGAGGCTAGACCCTCTGTTGTTACTACCGATAAAGGTAAGGGGATCCAAGAAGCGCCTGTCAGGACGAAGGCTCAGACTTTGGTTATCCCTGAGACCACCCAAAAAGAGATGGAAGAAATCTTAAAGATAATCAAGAAGAGCGACTATGATGTCGTAGAGCAGCTAGGGCAAACCCCTTCAAAAATCTCCATGCTGGCTCTCTTACTCTGCTCTGAGGCTCATGCCAAAGCCTTGATCAAATTTCTGAAGACGGCACACGTGCCTCAAGAAACTTCTACGGACCAGTTTTAAGAGTGCGTGGCTAGCCTTACAGCCGATAATGGTCTTGGTTTCTCTGATGCTGATTTAACCCCTAGGGGAAGAAAGCATAACGATGTGCTGCATGTCTCGGTAGAGTGTAGAGGGACCACACTTGCTCATATTCTGGTTGATACTGGTTCATCTTTAAATGTTTTACCAAAGAAAGCGTTGGACAGATTGGACTGTGAAGGTTTGACCCTAAAGCCCAGTAATATCGTTGTTATAGCCTTCGATGGTTCTAAGAGGATGGTTCACGGAGAAGTGGACATTCCAATCAAAGTGGGTACAGAAATTTCCAACTCTACTTTTTATGTGATGGACATCCGTCCTTCATACTCATGCTTGTTGGGAAGGCCATGGATCCACAACACTGGGGCAGTCACTTCTTCTCTACACCAAATGCTAAAATATCTGGTCCAGGGTAAGATCATAACGGTTCATGGTGAGGAGGAGTATATGATAAGTCACCTTAACTTTTTCCGCTATGTGGAGTTAGATGGAGAATTCATAGAAACACCTTTCCAACACTTTGAAGAGGTTTCTCCTGAAGTCGCAGTAGCAAATACAATGACTGATGTACCTATAATTTCCAAGCCTGTGTCTCAGATGTCATCCCTTAAAGATGCGGAGGCTGTAGTTAAGGAAGGAGGAAGTACGGTGTGGGGTCAACTACCAGATTTTTCTAACAAGACAGACAAGTTCGGATTAGGTTTCACTGCCGCTGGCCAGAAAGCTGTGCGTCGCTCCCGGGCTAGAGGACCACCCTTAAAAATCACTCACCATGGAGTTCATACCTTAGAAGATGATGATGAAGAAGGCAACTTTGAAGAATGGATCTTTCCAACCATTGAAGGAGGATTAAATAACTGGGCGGCGAAAGACTTCGTTCCCATCACTTTCATCAATCAGTAATTTATCTTTGAACATTTCCTGTTTGGTCTGTAATAATTAAACAATTCGTACACTCTTTTCACCTTATGCCTTACCCGGGGCATATAGGTTCATTTGTAAGGGTTTTGATTCTTCATTTTCATATGCCATTTTTAATGAATCATGGACGTTTTCATCTATAAACTATTGTGTTCATTTTCTTTCCTTTTACATTTTATCTTGTTTAAGGATGGCTATCCCTTACACACACCCACACTCACAAAATGAAGGTACCCATCCACTCTGGATTCCATGGGTGACTATTCTGCTTTGGCCTTCGGTGACTCTGAAGATTTGATCAAACATGCCGAGTACGAAGGTGATGAAGACTGTGAAGTTCCTGGAGAATTAGCTAGACTTTTGCAACAAGAAGAAAGGGCTATTCTTCCCCATGAAGAGTTGTTGGAGACTATCAATTTGGGAACAGAGGAAGACAAGAAAGAGGTTAAAGTGGGTGCCAACCTGGAGCCAAATATCAAAGAGAGTTTAGTTCAGCTGTTGAATGAATATGTTGAGATCTTCGCCTGGTCCTATAAAGACATGCCGGGACTGGATACGAATATTGTGGTTCACTGTCTCCCTACAAGAGAAGACTGTCCACCAATCAAACAGAAAGTCCGCCGAATGAGGCCCGACATGTCCGAAAAGATCAAAGCTGAGGTGGTGAAACAGTTTAATGCTGGATTTCTGTTTGTTACTTCCTATCCGTAATGGGTTGCTAACATTGTGCCCATACCTAAGAAGGACGGCAAAGTCAGAATGTGTGTGGACTATAGAGACTTAAATAGGGCTAGCCCTAAAGATGATTTTCCACTACCACACATTGACATCTTAGTTGACAACACAGCTCAACACAAGGTATTTTCTTTCATGAATGGATTCTCGGGATACAACCAGATCAAAATGGCCCCCGAAGAGATGGAGGAGACTACTTTTGTTATGCAGTGGGGTACCTTCTGCTATAAAGTGATGCCATTCGGACTGAAGAATGTCGGGGCAACCTATCACCAAGCCATGGTAGCTTTGTTTCATGACATGATACATCATGAAATCTAAGTCTACGTAGACGACATGATAGCCCATTCACAAACGGAAGAAGAACACCTCGACCATCTGCAAAAGTTGTTTGTCAGGTTAAAGGAGTATAAGCTCAGACTGAACCCTAGCAAGTGCACTTTCGGAGTCAGGTCCGGTAAGCTTTTGGGATTCATCGTCAGTAACAAAGGCATCGAGGTTGATCCTGCCAAAGTCAAAGCCATACAAGAAATGCCTGCCCCCCGCACTGAAAAGGAGGTTAGAGGTTTCTTGGGACGCTTAAACTATATTACAAGGTTCATCTCTCACCTAACATCTACCTGTGAGCCAATCTTCAAGCTGTTGAAGAAAGATCAGGTGGTTGAATGGAATAATGATTGTCAATCTGCTTTTGATAAGATCAAGGAGTATTTGCTGGAACCTCCTATCTTGATGCCACCCGTCGAAGGAAGGCCTTTAATCATGTATCTGACTGTTTTGGATAATTCAATGGGGTGCGTACTGGGCCAACATGACAATTCTGACCGAAAAGAGCATGCCATTTATTACCTTAGCAAAAAGTTTACCGACTGTGAGACTCGCTACTCACTGCTTGAGAAAACTTTCTGCACTTTGGTATGGGTTGCTCTCCGGCTAAGGCAGTATATGTTGACACATACCACTTTGCTAATTTCTAAAATGGATCCGATTAAATATATCTTCGAGAAGGCTTCTTTATCCGGAAGAATCACTAGATGGCAAATGATCCTGACATAGTATGATATCCAGTACACAACCCAAAAAGCTATAAAGGGGAGTGTACTGGCTGACCATCTAGCTCATCAAGCCGTCGAAGATTACCAATCTATGAGGTTCGACTTCCCTGACGAGGACATTATGACATTGGACAACATTGAAGGTAACAGACCGTATGACGGACCTGAACAAGGATCCCGATGGACCCTGTACTTTGATGGTGCTTCAAATGCACTTGGCAGCGGTATCGGCGCGGTACTTATCTCTCCAGAAGGTTGCCACACACCTTTCACTGCTAGACTCTGCTTCAGCTGTACCAACAACATGGCCGAATATGAAGCTTGTATTTTTGGTCTCAAGGCTGCTGTTGACTTGGGAATCAAATCTATGGTTGTATTTGGGGACTCGGCTTTGGTTATCATTCAAATCAAAGGATAATGGGACACTAAACATCCTAATCTTATCCCATACGAAGAACATGTCCTGACATTGTTGCCTCATTTCGAGAAGATTACTTTTGAGCACTTCCCGCGAGAAGAAAATCGGCTAGCAGATGCTCTGGCTACAATGTCTTCCATGTTTAAACTCAACTGGGATAATGAGGCTCCCCAAATCACCATTGAGCGAATGGACGAACCTGCGCATTGTCATGAGATTAATACCGAAGAAGTAGTGGAACAACCATGGTTTCATGAAATCAAAAGGTATCTCCAGACTCGAGAATACCCTGAAGGAGCTTCAGTCAATGACAAAAAGTTCTTAAGGAGATTTGCTGCCAAGTTCTTCCTGAGCAATGGTATCCTGTATAAGCGCAGCCATGATTGTGTTCTACTTCGTTGTGTGGACAAAGTTGAAGCTGAATTGATCATGACTGAAATACATAGAGGCACATTTGGCACCCACTTGAGCGGACATACAATGTCTAAGAAGATTCTAAGGGCAGGCTACTACTGGTCTACCATGGAAGCTGACTGTCATCAATATTCTCGTACTTGTCACAAATGCTAAGTCTATGCTGACAAGGTACATATTCCTCCAGTTCCTCTCAACGTTCTAACAGCTCCTTGGCCATTCGCGATGTAGGGAATCAACATGATTGGAGAGATCAAACCTACAACATCTAATGGACACCGTTTCATCCTGGTGGCCATTGATTACTTTACAAAGTGGGTCGAAGCAGCTTCCTTCGCCTCCGTTACAAAGAACGTGGTTCCCCGCTTCATCAAGCAGAACCTCATTTGCTGGAACAGTATTCCTGACCGAATCATTACCGACAACGGTACAAACCTGGATAACATTGATCAACGCTCTATGCGAGCAGTTCAAGATTCAACATCACAATTCATCTCCCTATCGGCCAAAGATGAACGGTGCTATTGAAGCCGCGAACAAAAATATCAAGAAGATCATTCAAAAGATGACAGTCACCTACAAGGACTGGCATGAGATGTTGTCGTTTGCTCTGCATGGATATCGTACCACGGCGCGTACTTCAACTGGGGCAACTCCCTTTTCTTTAGTATATGGCATGGAGGCTGTTCTACCTATGGAAGTTCAGATCCCTTCTTTGAGGATTATGAAGGATGTTGGTTTAAGTGAAGACGATTGGATTCAGACCCGGCTTGATCAACTTAACTTGATCGACGAGAAACGACTTACTGTTGTTTGTCATGGTCAGACATATCAAAAATGGATGATCAAAGCTTTCAACAAGAAATTCAGGCGTCAGGTATATCAAGTCGGAGATCTTGTAATCAAGCGGATCATCTTGCCGCAAAGTGATCCCAGGGGTAAATGGACTCCTACTTATGAAGGACCATTTATGATCAAGAACATCTTTTCTGGTGGGGCAATGATTCTGACTACCATGGACGGCGACGAACTGCCGCACCCTGCGAATGCAGACATAGTCAAAAGATACTACGCATAAAATGACCCGACAAGTTGAAAACCCGAAAGGGCGACTTGGGCAAAAATGGGCATCCTGGTGAATCGAAAACCCGAAATGGTGGTTCAGGCATAAATTAGGGATAACTAAAAAAAATATGTACACCCGGCAAGTTGAAAACCCGAAAGGGCAACTCGGGCAAAAAAGGGTTTCCTGGTGGATCGAAAACCCGAAAGGGCGGTCCAGGCAAAAGTTAGGGAATTAAAGCGTATGACTATGTCTCGTCGGATCACTTTAAGGACAATCTCTTCACGACCAAACTCCAAGCTTCTGATCAATCCAATCATCTGCGGAGGAAGCAACAAATGGACAAGATGCTCAGAGTTGTGAAGGCTATAGCAGAATAGGAACCCCATGGAATTGTTACACATAGCCATCTTTCTTTGTATAAAATTTTCCTCAATTTTTCGACAACATTCTCTTACTAGGATGTCTGTCTCCTTTGTACGAAAATACTTACAAAAATTAATACGAAGATACTTCAAAGTGCAGAAATTTGTTCGCCTTTCCTTTCTTTTTACAATTATGTTTTATTTGAAAACGTCCAATGGTTTGTTAGAAAAGGCATATGCATTTGAATATAATCACTGCTTACAAATAAAACAAAATAAGAAAAGATAATTACTGATAGGTCGAAAGTATAGGAAAACGTCTTTAGGCTATTCCAGAAGAAATCCCCTACAGTATGTCATTCAGATCTTCAACAAAGCTAAAACCTTGAAATGCATATCCCTAGCGGAATTAAGTTTCAAAATTCCCATCAAAGCTAAGTTTCTAAAGCTCCCAATCCCCAGCGGAACCCGAAAACTTTGAACCACAGATCCCCACTAAAGATGAAGCTTTCTTCCCCAGCGGAGCCCGAAAACTTTGAACCGCAGATCCTCAGTGAAGATGAAGCTTTCTTCCCCAACGGAGCCCAAGACTTCAACCTTTAAACCACCGTGGAAATCTTCCGGTTTTTCCAAAATTCCCCAGCAGGTTAAAAAAAACTGAAAATCAATCAGATGACAGTTAACTTTTATCCCAAATCATCCTTAAAACCCCAGTAGATTGACATACGACCCAAATTCCTAACTCCCCGACAGGATGAGTATTCTCCCCACAAAGTGTTTTTTCCAGCAGAACGAAGATTCTTGTTCTTATTTCTCCAGTTAAAGCCTCCCAGGTTTTAATTCCCCAATAGAGATCGTCAGAGTTGTCCTTATTTTCCCCGGAAAGTCATGAAGGATTCATATCCCCAGAGAAGTTGTCAAAATTTTGATAATCCCCACAGGTTGCCAAGGATTTTCTATCCCCAACAGTAGTCAGCAAGGATTTCTCATCTTCAGCAATCGAAGGTTGTTGGAATTCCTAACATCGGTCAAGGATTTACTTTCCCCAACAACAGTCAAAGATTTCAGTATCTCTAGCTATCAAGGATTTATTCTCTCAGCAAGACAGCTAATCAGCTTACATGCGCATGCATTACATTCATATATCATAAACATTGATGAAACATATTTTATTGCATCATACATATCATGCAACATAACTTTGTGTTTTAGCTAACATTTTACCCTTTTCAGGATGAGATTAAAAAGCTATCGTTAACAAATATTCAAAGATCTCAGATACAGTACAGATACACTCCAAGACGTGGGAGTCATTCTGCTACTCATTCAAATCTCTTATTCAGATACAATATGGATACACCCTAAACACGGAGGTCATTCTATTACTCAAGTCAAGATACAATATGGATACACCCCAGACATGGCGGTCATTCTACTACTCATTCCTACTTCAGCAATCAGATACAGATTAGATACGCTTCAAACATGGAAGCCATTCTATTTCTTATTCAGATTCAAATATCAACTACAAGCTCAGATACACTCCAAGACATGGGAGTCATTCTGTTTCCTTTTTCAAATCCCAGTTACAGTATGGATACGCTCCAGACACGGACGCCATTCCTTTGCTCATACGAATCCAATCTCCAAATACAATTCAGATACGTTCTAGATACTGATACCATTTCTATGTTCATTCTGCTGATAATCAATAAACATTTTGATGGCATGTCTAAGCCCAACTCCATCAAGATTCTGCCATCTCCAAATGGTATCTTTAAGCTCATTCCCTCAGCTACATTTTGACGAGTGCAAATTTATGGGCACTCTAGTGTCCAATCCTCTTTTACCTTCGAGTCACGAAAGGCAAATTCGCCAATATAACTCTTCAGGTTCAAGAAGATTGAACTGGGGAAGCTATTGTACCCCAAAATATTCCCTCTGATTTTATTAACATCTCTCATCACAAGGCTCTTTGAACTCAAGATCAAGCCAGGGTTTGCTCTGCTCAAGACATCTCCTTGCACTGATGACCTAAATTGGGGTTTGAGTTTGCACAGGGATTTTTTGGACCTTCAATGCTCAAATTGACTTTCATACTTCATATTGGACTATTAAATTTGTCCATACCAAGTTTCAAGCCTTGAATCAAATTTTTGCCTAGTCAATTGGACAGTTGAC
This sequence comes from Vicia faba, assembly GCA_948472305.1. NCBI lineage: Eukaryota > Viridiplantae > Streptophyta > Magnoliopsida > Fabales > Fabaceae > Vicia > Vicia faba. Next base: position 398,895,634 of record OX451738.1, on the reverse strand, counting down.
CTAGAAATCAGTTGTATTAGGGAAAAAGTCAACTGTGACAAATTTACAGTCAAACCTCATGAATTTTGACCCACATCAACATTATGAACTCATATGAACCATTTTATTAAGTTTGGACCACAACTCCACAAGAAATTTGATCAGATCACCAAAAGGGCAAAATGGTCATTTTTAGGGTTTTGATTGTACAAAGGCAATTTTTGACTTTTTGACCTAGTCAATGGAAAATTAGGTTCAACCATGGACTCAAGGACTCAAGGACATCATCTTGACCTATTCAACAAGTTCAAAAGACCCCAATTGCATTGGATTGACAGATGAATTTTTCAGTCAACTGATCAGAATTTGACTGTACATTGAAAAGGCAAACTTTGACTTTTTGGTCAAAACCAAGTGCCAAGGGTCATTTTTCATCAAGATGTGTCAAAATATGAAACTTGTTCATCAAGAAACCCAAAATTGCAAATTAGGGCTTAAAGTTGAAATTTTTCATAACTTAGAATTTTTCTAAGTTATGAAATTTTCTTAATTTTTCCTAACTTTGCCCAACATTTTCACCATGATGCATTTGGATTCAAACAAAACTTCCAACATGAAAGTTGTATTCCTCCACAAAGTATACAACTTTGATTCACAAAGTTTTCTCAAAATAAGCCTAGATCTCAAGTTATGATTTTTGGAACAAGGGTCCATGAAACTTCTAACTTAGTGAAATTTTGCCCTAGTTTAGGCAGGATTTTGACCTATCTTCTTGGACATTTTTCACATAGTTCCACTTGGAATATCAAGTTTCATTTCAAATATGGATTATAGATAATGTTGCAAGATTTCCAAATTGTCCAAGAACTCCTCAAATACATTTGTGGTTAGGGAGAATCGAAGGCTTGAAGTTGGCAAAAACTCACTTTTCATCCATGGCATATTCATGTTCATACAAGTTGCAATTTCAAGTCAGCATGCCTTACACTAGTTTACAGGCCTCTAAACCACTTCACACTCCATAATTAAATGAAAATCCATCAGTCTAAGCTTTTGTTTTGGTCATTGTACACAAAATTAAACCCTGAGTAGAAAAAGGCAAATTTCCATTTTTGCTTAAATCATGCTTTATGTCAAAACTGATTTCTTGAGCATTGATCCAAATCTTTTGCAGCTAATCAAATCCACAAGTTGGAGGGACCAAGGGCAAGAGATTCAAGCATAAGTATAGCCTGTACAGGTCTGTTCTAATCACTTCCATATTCTTACTTCAAAAACAAGAAACTTGTCCAAAATCTTAGAACTTGAACATCAGCCAAGATCAACTTATACAAATAGTTTGAACATCTTTCTCACACCCCTTTGAGCTAGAAACACGATTGCTTGAGCCTCTAAACACCCCATAGCAAGAAATTACATTCCCTTGGCAAAATAGGGCAGAATCTGCAACTTGAGTTCCATAGCTCATTTGGCTCGTGCATTTTCCCCAAGTTGCTTCAAACACCTTCCATTCAACTCACCCAAGCTATCCCAAAACTCAAACACCAACTGTAACTCCATTTACAGAGTTTGCCATTTTCATTTTGAGCTTGTGAAGGTTGAGTTCTATAGGCTGATTCAAGGACATTCAAGGCAAGCTAGCTATTGGAGAAGGTCAAGTGAAGTTCAAGCAAGCTCCCAGACATCTCAAGCCTTGTTGAAAAGCTCTACATTGCCCTACACGAAGTCAACTGAAACAAGTTTTTTTCCAACTTCCTATCTCTCTATTTAGGAACATTTAACTTTAGGTTTGTGAATAAAAAATTTAGTATTCATTGCCATGAAGCTGTACATATGCTCAGTTTTCATTTATATTAAGCATGCTAAGAGAATTTCATCCATGAACATACTGAAAAAACTAGGTCAGATTTTAGGGCCAGAGAAATTCTCTCTGGTCTTTGAGAGTTAAGACAAGTTGTTTATATGGTTGGAATCGTCTTGAAATTCTCTACAAGTTTGATGTTATGTGTTTTTGCATAGAGCTCGTATACAGGATCTGGTAGTTTGTACAGGGCATGTGCGCATTTTCAAAAGTCAGAGGTTGAAGATGAAGTTTTGGGCTGGGCTTGGCCTGGCTGCTTTTGACACCCCCATTTTCCTTTTTGCACCCCTGGCCCAATTTCTTGTACTTTTATATTTTTGAATTTTTATTTTCATTTCTGACTTTATTTATTTATTTCCAAATATAAAAAATGCTCAAAAATATTTTCATAATTTTTTCACATTTACTTTGCATTTTCTTTTTATTTTTTCTAGCCTAAAAAACAATTTAAATACTTTTATCTTATTTATTAAAACTTGAAAATAATATGTAAATTATACTTTTATTTTTTATTTCTTATTTTTATTCACTCTGAAAATATTATTATAAATATAATTTATTTTTGTACATATTTTATTTTTATATTGTACATATTTAATATAATTAATATATATATATATATATATATATATATATATATATATATATATATATATATATATATATATATATATATATATATATAGTATAGATAGTATATATATATATATAATATATATATAGATATATATATATAGTATAGTATATATATATATATATATATATATATATATATATATAGATATATATATATATATATAGTACTATAGTAGTATATAGTATAGATATATATATATATATATATATATATATATATAGTATATATATATATATATATATATATATATATATAGTATATATATATATATATATA